>JAZHRO010000063.1:61610000-62860000 GCA_037157565.1 Thalassia testudinum
GTGTCGATCACAGGGGGGCATAGAAATTGGATTTTCTTTGCCACTTTATGTCACGGAGATAACGAGTTTTTGCTTGCAAGAAGACGTGGTAGAAAAATGAGCGGGAGAGAGAAAAAGAGAGAGTGAGAAAGAGTAGGGTTAGAGTCTTTTAAATCATAGCCATTGCTCAAAGTAACATCAACACTATATTAACATGCAATTCAAGTTTTACAAATACAATAGTAGCTAAATGCTTGAATAAAAAGGAAGTAAAGCTAGATTAAAGGGAATGAAAGAGAGAGAGAGAGAGGGGAGACGACGAGGTGGCCACGGTGGTGGAGAGAGGCTTCGTTGATGGCTCGTCGACTCCGTTGACTACAACAGGGGCTAAAGGGGGCTAGGAGGGTGTTACAACACTTGCAAGATGAACTGAATGCCTTCCATGGGTGGTTGGAAGGGGTTTAAAAAGGGAGAAGGTCTTTCTAAATGAAGAAGGGGTTTTAGCGATGTCCGAGATGTCACTAAAACCCTTCCCAAAATGTCAGTGAAGCACCTTGCCCAGTGGTCACTCGCATGTGCTGTTCCTCCTCTTCACGCACGATTTGTGTGCGCGCGCTGTGGGTCGTCCGATCGCGGATCGGATGGTCGAGATCTCTCGTGGGGCACTCCTTGGATCGCACTCGCTGCACTCGCGCCCCACGCGTCATCGCAGGCGTCTACCTTGGATGCACGTGATTGCACCGCGTCGCCCACTGCCAGTCGCCCGATTGCGCATCGACGGCCAAAATCGCGCTCGCCATGCCTACCTTGAATTTATGCTATGGACGATGATTCGAACACGCGCCCTGCAGGTGAGTTGCGAGGGCGCGAACGATGTGCTATGCTCGCCGTTGTGTCGTGGGGATGTGGAGGTGGCGAGGTATGGGCAACCGTTGGATGAAGATCCAACGGTCGTGAGTTGCTGTGGCCGTGAGGTGCTGAGGCTGTAGGGTGCGAGGAGAGCGCCTCTCAGCCATCTGATTGAAGATGGGATGGCTTAGATTCATCCTGTGGTGGAAGCGTTGGTGCTGCGCTGCGATTGAGGAGCACGAGGATGTTGACACGTGGCGGCTTCATGACTGTTGATCATTAGATCAATGGTAAGAACTTCTTGGGCCAATTGTGGGTGCTCCGGATGTCGGATTTGGCTGATTTTGAGTCCGTTGGACTTCGTTCATCGCTCTGGATCCATCTGTGCGGTTCGATCACTCATCTAAGGCCTATTTTGTCATGTACTTGTACACATGGCCGTTAATAATGTAGTCTAAGCAGTCTTGTTGTGTAGTGCATGCGATGCTCCTATTCCTATTTATGATGTATCCTCTATGCATTTTACCTTTAAGACCGACCCCTTTTGGCAGAATTAACATTGTGAAGTGTAGTTTTATCAGCCTTAATTAAAATCGAGTAGACGTTGGACCTAGGATTCACTGCATCCATTTTGGGGTATTCTGCATATCACATTCTGAATTAGTGACATTTGCTTTTTCCAAAAGGTGCTAAGTTGGGGGGCCTGATTGTGAAACGACTTAAGCAGGCAAGGGTTTGGCATAATTAGTGGCCTTTGGGACACACTCCCCTTGCTACTCCTGCCCAACATAACCAGCTTTTGGATTAAGGACAACACAAAATTGATTTTGTGGTTAGGGTTTATTTCTGGTGCATAGGTCCTTAGGTTACCCAACTTAAGGACAGACCTGTATTTTTTTGTGCTATGCAACTTCATTTTCCTATCCTTCTGACTTCCTTGAATTGCATGCTTGGATGGAGTCCACTGAATCTGAGATTGGAATGACTATTTGACCATTCGTGGAGGTGTAGGTTGATCTACAGTTAAGTTAATCATATGGCTGACCAACCGCCACCTCCTCCTCCTTTGATCCAATAGGAACTGCTTTAGAGATAGCTGGACCAGTTGCAGCAGATGCAAGAATGGTTCTAGAGTATGAATGGTCAGGGTGCTTGGCCCTTGAAGGATTTCTATGATCCTTCAAACTACGGGGATCGTCCCAGTGTTATGTTCCCCGTAGGAGACATAGAGATCAAGCCCCAAGTATTAAGCTTGATTAAACATTTTCATGAGCTTGGTTCTAAAGACTTATTCTAGAATTTGGAGGATTTGACCATGTTGGTTTAGAGCACCAAAGCTTAAAATATGAATAAGGAGCAAATGATCATGGGGCTTTGGTTAGCGAGATTTTGTGCACAAAAAAGTTTGAGTTAAAAACCTATCGTTGTAGTGTGTAAAAATCTGCTATCAGATAAATTTTTACTGAAGCTCGAGGTGAGCCCTGGGTTGAACACGGTGAGGCAAATGCTTGATTTTGAAAATCCACGTTTGCTTTTATTTCTTTTTGGTGTTTTTATCTTTTGTGATTTTTTTTGGTATTTTTATAAGACAGAATCTCGGGCGAAATAATTATGATATAATCTAATCTACTCTATCAGAATAAGAGAGAGAGAGAGACAATCAATATATATGTTCAATAAGAGTTTGCTATAGATAGAAAAGCATAAAACTACACTAGAAAGTGAATAAAAGATAGAGAGAGGTGGGAAGAATCCCCCTCGAAGGATGAATGGAGGACGACTCGCTTTGGCAATGCCTGGACGAAGATGGTGAGAGGCTGGATGACGAAGGGCGGAGTTGGAGGGAGGAGGACAGGGCAGTATGACATTGCGGCGAGGATCTACTTCTAGATCGGGGTGAGAGGATGACCATAGGATGCTCCACAAAGGGGGATGAGAAGCGAGAAAATATTTTACTTTTCTACTTTAAGGAGCATCCTGGGCTTGGTACCAGCTCCTTAGAGCTTTAGAGGAGATGAGGGAAGAAGAGGAAGAGATGAAGAAGAACGGGAGGGGTGGTGGTCCTTTTATAGTGGAGATATGAAGGCCAAAAACATGTACGGATCAACAACAACATTTAAATCATCCCTAAAGACCTGCCACAAGCGTTGCTGAAGTCTCGCTGGTGCTCGCACATGCGCGTGCGACACGTGTGCACTGATGGCCACAGTGAGGTTGAATTGCAGTCGTTGGATTGGAAATGGACAGTTGAGATGACGTAGAGATCGTGTTCACGAATCGCACATCAGATGACGCTCCGATCCCACATTGGATCACGTGTCTACATCATGCGACACTCATCATGCCATGTAGCTACCTTCTTCGCCACTAGATCTCCATTGCAAGATCCAATTTCAATCCCATGTGCCCCAATGAGAATTTGATGCACTGTGGGTTTCGAACCCACGTCGATGGCTTGAGAGCGCCTCTTCCAATCGCTGTGCTACAGAGGCCCATGTGTCAACTTTACGAATTTCCGCACGTGTTGAAGGCACCTTGGAAGGAGGGCAGGCGACGTTGGGCGATCTAGAAGGTACCACGTGGCACTATCTTGACCATCCATCTTCTTTTGCTTGAGGAGGATGCCACGGTGCTCGGATCAAGATGATTTTCATGCTGTTGGACAGTAATCGTCCTATGGATCCATTTGTACGGTCTAATTTTTCATTTGAAGCTCCGAAAAGTATCACCCCATCCCGTGGCCACAATAATACACGAATTACTATACAATTTATTCAAATCATCCTAAATACAATATGATGAATGTTATGCTAAATGCAATGTTAATCTTTGGAGCTAACATAAGTAGGCATTTTATCATGAATAAATGTGTATTTATCAGGCTTTTCCCCTACTCTCTCTGGGATAAGGCTGCACATTGGTACTATACTATTGGTGGACTAATAGCTACATGGATTGATCTTAAATTGACCTTCCTGAAGAAATTCTTTCCAGTTGAGCATACCGATGTTTTATGACGGGTGATTACAACTTTCGCCCAGTGGTTGGGGGAA
This sequence comes from Thalassia testudinum, assembly GCA_037157565.1. Classification (NCBI taxonomy): domain Eukaryota; kingdom Viridiplantae; phylum Streptophyta; class Magnoliopsida; order Alismatales; family Hydrocharitaceae; genus Thalassia; species Thalassia testudinum. The sequence continues at coordinate 61,613,882 of JAZHRO010000063.1, forward strand.
CCGCTTCATGGTGCCTGGGAGTGATTCCAGGACCTATTGAGGAAGTGTCAACACTATGAGGTGTCGAAATGGCAACTCGTACAGATATTCTATCATGGGTTGATGGATCAACTCCATAATCACATGGATGCTTCCTGTGGAGGCAATTTCCTTAACAAGGATGCAGATAGTGCATACGACTTGATAACAACCTAAATTATTACCCTAATTAGCTTAATCTAGGGTTAACTCCTTAGTAAAATCATGCATGAGGTTTATAAATACTGCATTTAGAGTATGCATACATATTTAGGCTTTGTACTTATTTTATTAATAATTATCTAATTTTAGGCTTTTGTGAATAATGTAGGTAAAGGACTTTGAATAATCTGGAGCATTGAGGAATAAAAGCTGGATAGGAAAAGAAGCTGCAGTAGAGCTAGGATCTAGTTGAAGAGTAAAACTGAAATAAAGAAGAAATGATGACACAAGAATAGAGAAGGAAAGAAAGGGGCTAGGATAACCATTCCTTATCCTTAAAACCTTAGGATAACCCTAAACCAGGTCAAAATTAGATATTTGAGCTCAGAAGCCAAAAACATGGATAACATTATCCATGTACCTATCCACCCTATCCATAGACCTATCCTACTATCCATAACCCTAGTCCACCTGTCCTATACCCAATCCCTAACCTAGAAACCTATTTAGGTCCACACCTTACCTAATTGACTTAGTTTGAGTTAATTGGGCTAGCCACTAGTCAATTGGGTCCATGGGGCCTAATTGGATTAAACCTAAGTTGATTGGGCTCAATTGAGTTTAATCATGCCTGACCTAAACCTATTAGACCTAGCCACATCCAATCAGGTGAAGTATAACCTAATTGGATGCAACCAACGTTGATTAGGTTCAATTGGAACCTAATTAGACTTAGTAAGTCTAATTGGACCAAGCCCAAGTCCAATTGGGTGCGCTTACAGCTAATTGGGCTTATAGCTATCTAGATTAGGTCACCATAGATTCAATTAGGTTCACATCTACACCATTTAGCTTAATTAGACCCAATTAGATTATAACCTATCCAAACCTAAGTTGAACCAACCCAAAACTGCTTAGACGCACAAACTAGGTCTAAAAAACTCACGCACCCACACCCACTCATGTTCACACACACATATACACACACACATCCATGCACACATTACTTAGACCCTAAGCAAGAGGTCTATCCTCTTGTTGCTACCAACATGAGAAAGATCTTATCTGTTTGATCTTCCTTATGGAAAGATCAAAAGACATATGATCTTCTAATAACACCAAGACCTAATCTACACCCTTGATCCAAGCATCTAAGGCCACCATCCTACACCCATAGCCTGCCACATATGGCTTCCTTAGGAAGCCATATGGATATCCAACCACCCACACACACACACCTTTGGATCATCATCCATGGGTGAACCACTCCCTCAATTTGCTAGCTTAAACCTTGACCTTAGATCAAGATCCTACAACCTATATTTTTCCCCACATTTCTATAAAAAGACCTAGCCTCTACCACTTAGAATAAATTAGCCACTTAGAGAAATAGTCTATCGTAGTCCATGCCCTCCACCTCTCTCTCCCTACATGCTCTTCGATCATCTTCTTCCTATCTGAAAAATCTGATAAGTGCATGAGAGAAATCTAAAAAAGTTTTTCTGAGTGCCTTAGTTGGTGGGTTGGTTGTACAATAGGACCATTGATTGCTCTGATTGGGTCACACCACTTTTGGTTTTTTGGACTAAAACGCATCATATTGACTGATCTGCTATTAGGGTTTCACATTAAGGTAAAATACACTTGCATCTCCATACTTAAAGGAAATTTATCAAATAATTGAGACTTTCAATACCTTTTGTGTGCCTTGATAGGTCCTATTTAGTGGGCTATAATTAAGCCTAGGTACATTATTATTTTGATAGGCATTTAAATTAAAGCATGGATTACATTGATAAAATTATTTAAGCTTTAGAAATTTCATAGACATTAAGTCCATTAATCTTTATATGAGTTGATTAATTATGTATTTTGGATGCAGGGTCATTTTGGGAAGGACAATTTTAATAGCTTCACACCAAATGGCATCTTAATTTGTTTGATTTCCACCAAGAGAAAGAAAGGAAGGAAACTCTTTTGGAAAGAGCAATCACTGATCTTCTTAATTCTCTCCTCCATTACCAAATTCTAGGGCCACCATTCTTTCCTAATTCTTTCTTTCCATCTCTTTCTCCCACACATGTATCTCTCACAATAGAAGACACACCTACCCCCCCTTCCTGACGACCCTCTTCACCTCCATCTTCTCCATCCACCACTACATGCCACCACCACCACAATAGCAACCCATCACATGCCAACCACGCCTTTGGCAACAGTGAAGACCAACGTCTGATGAAACTACATTCGCATGGCATAATTAGTTAATCTTAATGTAGTTTCAAAGCTTAATAGATGTAATTAATGTAATAATAGGACTAATAGCTTAATTAACATTTCTGCATGCAATCAATCTAAGTAGCATAAAATTACGTATGTTTACATATTTTTACATATTTATTCTATATATGAAGATAATGTAGGTTTAACGAAAGCTAATTATTATAATTGCATTGAGAGGAGAAATCAAATTCGTAACCTCTTTTTTTTTCTTCCCTCGTTCCCCTTAATCCCCTCTCTTCCTGTTTGAAGAAAAAATAATAATAAAAAGAGATAAAATTCCCACGCCAACAACCCGTTACGTAACCACGTAAACACACCCATGTATCCTCCAACTTCCCTCTCCTTCACATACTTCGTAATTGCATCCTACTTCCTCTTTTTTTCCCCTCACACTAACACCGAAGGCCACAGGCGGCAACACTCTCCCACTCCCTCCATACTCTCTCTATCCCTCTCCCTAACTTACTCTACCTCAAAAACTCCTCCTTCCTCCTCTCATTTTTCCTTTTCTCCTCCTACCCTCTATGTGACCCACTACCAACCCAACATATCGCCAGCCACCTCCATCCTACGATAGCTGCAGCAACACCATCACCGTCAGCACGTCTCCCTCTCCTTAGCTTCCTCCTCCTCATCAACTCCCTCCATCACTGTAGCCGTCACTGGCACCTATCTCCCTCCTCAACTCCCTCTACATCTCCTTTTTCTTCTCCCACCATTAATGCCACCTCGAACCCAACAACTTCTACCATCAAATACGATCAACCCACATCACCATTCAACTCACAATCACCTCGCAATCCTTCCCCTCTACCTCCTCGTCGATTTGATTTTCCCAATTCCGAATTATGCATCTCCATTTTTAAGCTCGACACCACCCCCTATTTCTGCCAGATGCCCTTATTTCTCCCTTGTTCTCCTCCATTTCTTCTTTTCCTTTCCATAGCACTGCAACCAACACCTCCAGTAGTCCACCATGAATCACCAGTAGCAATCCCTCTCCTCAACCTCCCCTCCTCTCCTTCCTCTAAGTGATCCCTCCCTCCCTCTCCTTCTCAGCTACCCACTACCAAGACTAACACCCACCTCCACGGCTACCAACAACCACCGCCATCTCCTCCCTTCTTTTAATCTCCTCTCCACGTCAACACCTCTACAACCATCACCACAACAACCATCAGCCACTGCAGCCGACCCTGTCAACTTCCCCTCGTCACTGAACATCTAATTGCAAGCACAACGACCACACCTTCGACTCCTCCTCATCTTCCTCTTCTTCGATTGAGAAGACTCTACTCATTTTCCATTTGTTTGAATTTTGTTTTTTATATATTTTGGATGTTCAAGTAATAGTGTATGTTTAATCACTACCAGAAAAAGGTGAATTACCATCGGTTAGTTACCATCGATTAGTTACCGTCGGTTTGTGAAGCGACGACAAAAATATTTTTGCTGTTGCTTCTTAAAATAAGTGACGGTGAATACCACACTAAATTGAGTGCATAAAGCTTGTCAAAAAAGTAATATGTAATTAATATTTGCCGTTGGTTATTATAAAAAGTGACAGCAAATGTCGAGTTAAAATTTCACCCCAAATTTTGGGTGCAAGATTTGGGATTAAATTAGACATTTGTCGTCGGTTATTATACAAAGCGACGGCAAAGGTTCGATAAAAATTTTACCCCATATTTTGGGCATGACATTTAGGATTAAATTAGACATTTGCCATCAATTATTATACAAAGTGATGGGAAATGTTTGGTTAAAATTTCACCTTAAATTTTGGGTGCGAGATTTGGGAGTAAATTAGACATTTGCCATCACTTATTAATTAAACTGACGGCAAATGTCAGACCAACTATACCCTTGCAGAGCCCTCTCCTCCCCCACACTGCACACAACTCCCTCACAGAGCTCCTCCTCCTCCTCATTAGCGGAACTCGTCATCGCCGCCCCTCCTCCTCCTCATCAGGTAAGTCCTTGTTGCTCTCCTCCTCCTTGTCCTTGTCTTCCTCGTCATCCTCATCCTCGTTAGCCTCCTCCTCCTCGTTTTCCTCCTCATCTGACCCCTCATTTCCTCATCCTCCTCCTCCTCCTCCTCCTTGTCTTCCTCCTCCTCTTCCTCATCTCCCTCCTCCTCCTCGGCCCTCTCCTTTTCCTACTCCTTTTCCTCATCGCCCCACCCCCTCCTCCTGCTCCTCCTACGCCAACTCCTCCTCATTGCCAACTTCTCCTCCTTGTCTAACCCCTCATCTCTTCCTCCTCCTCCTCGTCTTCTTCGTCCTCCTCCTTGTCTCCCTCCTCCTCCTCGGCCCTCTCCTCTTCCTACTCCTTTCCCTCACCACCCCTCCCCCTCTTCCTCCTCCTACTGCTCTAACTCCTCCTATCCTCCTCGCTAACAATGTTCCGTAAGCTAAATGTAATATTTTGAATTTGATATCTGAAGCTTTACTACTTTATTTGGATTTTATTTTAGTGGCTTTGACTAGGACAACAAATTTATCTTTAGGAATTGCAAAGCTATATGGATTTAGCCTTCATATTAGAAAAAATGTTATCATGCTCTCAAAAAAATGCTTTCTACATGTTTGATCAATCTTTCATTTATTCCAATGTGGTAGTGCATGATTTGTGAAATGAGGGAAGAGTTGCAGTTTTGCACCATCTTTGTGTTGACTGAATTTTAAGCTTTTAATGATGAACCTTTTTCTATTCAAGGGACCACAATTCATGAGCTTTAAATGAGAAATTAAAATTTTGAAGTAGGTCCTCCTTATTATTTACTTGTATGGAGGGAAAAGTTGTTTCATTTCATGACGGTTTATCTTCTCTTTCATTGATCATGTCATTATCCTTGTCAGGTTGAGGGTCTTGTCCTTGATCATGGTTCACGCAGTCCAGACATGAGAAAAAGGGTGGAGAACTGTTTGTTCATAACTTGTAATGTGTCGTTGGAATATGAGAAAGGGTAAGATTTCACATAATTGATTAGTTTTTTTTGTGGAAACATGTTATTAAGGATAGAAAGAACTATCAGGTGTCAAGGTTGTTTCTTTTAGGTATGAGTAGGGGATAACTATTGACACATGTGCACAATTATAGTTGCTTTAATGCGTATGGCTTGGTCATTATTGAATAATTATTTGTCTTTGGATGATGCAATCAAGCTAATATAATATGCACTAGTGGTGACATGGGCAAGGAGAGGGGAAAAGGCCAGAGGGTAGTTGTAAGGACAATGAATTCATCAGTATTTGTGGTAGTCTATAGGACCACAATTGATACTAAAAGGTAATGAATAGAAACAAGAGCATGCCATATTCATTTTTCACCAATAATTTGGAGGATTGAGGATAACGTGGAAAGATTGAAGAATTTGGTCATTTGTCTAAATGTAATGTTTCTATCACCTTTTTTTAGGTTAATAGCAAAATGGTTATTGAAAAGGTTAACAGTAGCTATTAGAAGGATTGAAGGTTAGTTTGGATAAATGCAATGGCACTGTTTTAAAGTTGCCTAGACTCGTAGTTGTTGTTTGGCTATTGAATTGGAAATTAAGGATAAGGATACACACTTCAAGGAAGGATGCAATTATCTATCAATATATCCTGCTATTTTTATTTGGCTAGCCTAGTCATTTTGGAGTAAAAGATATGCTGATGTTATAGTGGATAGAGTGTTTTCTACCAATGGAGCAATAAGGGAATTTGTTTATAGGGCGAACTTTATTCTACATATTTACGTACACACAACAATAATAGCAAAACCTTTTCCTACACTAAGTGAGGTTATCAATAATTATGTATACACAATCTCAAAGTAAGTTATTTGCAAAACATAGTGCAAGATGAAATATATGCAAAATGATTTATAAGCTAGGTCTTAAAATGCATTTTAGAACACTATTGAATAATAAACATTCCTTTTTTTTTTTTAACTTAAGGAGTGATATCGAAGATGATAGCAGATCGGGAACACTTTATTTATGAATCAACAAGAAAATAATTACATAATTTCACTCCACTCCTTTACAAAACCCCAACACTCCCTAAAAATGTTCCCCACATTTATAGAACCCCCTTTAAACAATCGCTCATTGTGAACATGCCACACACTACACATAACACCAGCCATCTTTACATGAGGTTTGCCCTTCGTCAGGAAGTTTCTTCATAAGCCATCCCATGTGGACACAAACTCCCCACAAACACCCCTCCAAACTTGATCAGTCACCAAACAAGATGAGAATAGGTGCACATTACTACCTGTGGGGAAATCACACAAAGGACAATTTTGAGCAGGGACTCCCAATCTTTGACATCTTAGCTGACCTATAATAAGCCCATCTCTTCGACAAAGCCATAAGAAAATTTTTATATTCAAGGGAACCTTCAAAAGCCAAATCTTTGCACAATCCTTGTCTTTCACTGATGGATCAGCATTCGTATATTCCACTAGCTGCTTGTATGCCTTAGTTGGAGTGATGATTCCATGCTTCCACCTGAAACTGTCCACACCACTCGTCGGCTAGAAGGATTCAAGATCTGCCAGCAGACGCTGCTACTCATCTCGCACCCTTCCTCCCACACGCATCCTATCACCTGTAATGTCCCACCTATTGTTCACACTATACCAGCAATCACTAACAGAGGCCTTACTATTCGGAGTTGCAGCAAATGCCCTAGGATATGTCCTACTTAGAAGCCCCAAGCTGGACCATCTGTTTGTCTAGAAAGAGAAAAGCTGCCCATACCCCAACAAGGAGCAAAATTTGTCCAATTCTCATGAACTGCTCTCCACACTGATTTCCAGAATGGGGAGTGACGTTGAGGGGGAGATGTCCATTGCGCCACCAACGAGATACCATAAGACTCCTTGACTAACTGTGACCAGACATTCCAATCCTCTTTAGAAAGCTTCACTGCCTACTTTAATAAAGGAGCATCATTAAATTCCTTCAATAATCGAATACCCAACCCACCCTGTGAGCGAGGACTACACAGCTTCTGCCATTTCAGGGGATGCAAAAATCTGCCTTCAGCCTTCCCTCCCTTCCAAAAAAAGTGCTTCCCCATCACATCCAACCTTTTCCCAAAAGCCTTAGGAGATCTAAATACAGAGAAGAAGAAAATCGGTATCGAGGTGATGACCGAATTCAGTAGAATTAGTCTTCCTCCCTTAGATAAATATCGACTACTCCAGCATTCCAGCTTAGCAGCCACCTTTTCAAATAAAATGGCCCAGTCACTCTTCTTCAGTTTAGTATCTCTCAGTGGCAGACCCAAGAACCTTATGGACAATGTCACAATGGGAGTATGAAGGATGGCTGATATTGCTTCGCACTCCTGACTTGGCATACCAAAGCAAATCAAGGACGACTTTGCGTCATTTAGCCTACGCCCTGAGATCTCACCAAATATTGTCCCCATTGTGAAAAGGGTCTCCTCCTCACTTCTCCCCCCTTCTATGAAAAACATTGTATCGTCGGCATATTGCAAAATTGGCACAAGCGCCCTAGTGTTGGACATAGAGTATCCCCTCACCATGCCTGCACTAGACAGTTTGCAAGTAAATTGAGCCAAAGTGTCCACAAGTAGGCTGAAGATTAAGGGGGCCAAAGGACAACCTCTTCGTGCTCCGCATTGAGGTTGCATCCAAACCCCAACAACCTCCCGTTAATCAAAGGTGAAAAAGATGAGGTAACAACACACCTTTTCATCCATTTTATCTAGAGCGAAGGAAATCCCCTCCTCTTAAAAATATCCCATAGGTAAGGCCACGCAACCGAATCATAGGCTCTATGAAAATCCACCTTCCACATGTATGATTTACTTCTTCGTCTGCACCACCCAGCCACCATCTCCTGTGCCACAATGAAGGATTCCGGTAGCGATCTATTGGAAAGGAAAGCCAATTGCACTGGGCTAATTAAGTCCGACAAGACCCTTTTCAATCTATTAGTCAAAACTTTACTAATTATCAGATAGATTGAATTTGATAATGCAATAGGTCTGAAATCCAACAATCTCTCCGCTCCATTCTTCTTCGGCAACAAGAAGAGGTACGATTTATTTATTCTTTCCATGCCCGAATTACCACATTGGAACTCTTCAATAATAGCCATAACGTCCCCTTTAACCACATGCTAGAACTTCTTATAAAAAAAGACTTGAAACTCGTCCAGACCTGGAGATCCCTTAGCATTTAAACCAGCCATAGCCTCCACAACTTCCTAATTTGAGATGGGCTTCATCAACTGTCCAATTGCCAAATCCCCTACATGGGGAACGTTTGATGCTACCAGCCTCCAACCTCCCCACTCTATTGATTTGATGGACTCCCTGAAATATTTGATTGCCTCACTTTTAATGTCATCGGTGGAAGTTAGCACCAGATCATCGGCCTTCAAAGAAGAAATGAAGTTCAACCTCCTTTGAGAGCTCGCTGCCATATGAAAATACTTCATATTTGCGTCACCCTCCTTCAACCATAACTGCCTTGACTTTTCTCTCCAATCAACTTCTCTTGCCAGATCCTCAATGTGAATCACCCCTTGCCAGTGCTTTCTCTGCCCCTTTTAATCATCTGTCAATAGTCCACCATTCTCCTTTTCATCAAGCAGATGCACCTTAGACAAAGCCTCATTCCTCCTCTGATTTCTCAGGGTCTTGACTATCTTCATGTACTCCTTCAAGATAAATCTCAGATCCCTCAATTTATTTGCCAACAGAGATGTGGCAGTGCCTTCAACTAGCTTATTCTCCTACTAGCAGCTAATTATTTCTTTAAACCCATCCTCCCTAAGCCATGACTTCCTGAACTTGAAATATGTACTTATGTATGAGCCGTCCCTACTATCCCAGAGCAAAGGGGTATGGTCCAAGAAGGGTTGATCCATCCCTGTTACAGAAGATAGTTGGAACCTCTCCAGCCTTTTTGCATTACCAAAAAACCTGTCTAACTTTGATCCCAACCCATGCCCACTTCTCCAAGTATATTTTGCCATAGCTGATGGGTATTCGTCCAATCCCAACTCAGACACAGCCAATTGGAACCAAGAGAGGCTCAATCCACCCTCCTATTCCCTCGGTTGTTCTTAGACAAAATGCAGTTAAAGTCTCCATCCACAAGCCACGGTATCTGGCGCAGCTCCTGCCACATGTGGCTTCTCAGGCTATCAACACATGGGCCATAAACACAAGAAATAACAAAGTCCTAATCATCCTCCATTGATTTAAACCTATAGGAGATCTAATACTGACCCTTTCAAACCTCTTTCAATTGCAGTCTAAACATCTCCCACCACACAAGCAGACGACCTGACCTTCGTTGCACATCCACTGCCTTGATATCCACCTAACCAGATTGGAGTAGCGATCGCCACATTGATTTACATCCTTCTTCAATGTGTTTCTGCATTAGTGCATAGTCCACCTCCCATTTGCGAAGGTATCGAGCCAAGGAGGCCCAACGCATCCCATTGCTTAGCCCACCACATTCCAAGTGATAATTTTCATCACCAAAATTATTTAGCTCCCTGTTGCCCCCCGGTCCTCTTTTCAACATTCAAGACAGCTGCTATATTCTCTTCACTAAATTCCTGACCACCACCTACAGTCCTTCTCCTCAGTTTTTATGGTGAGTGCACCACTTTTCCCTTAGAAGAAGATCCCACTCCAAAACAGAGGCCCTCTGGAGCCTCAAAGGAGAAGAGGTCAGGTTTCTGCACATAACCCCCCTAACCAACATCCTGCTCCTAAAGACTCAAATTCACCACCACCAGTTCCCTTCCATCAATCACATCTTGCATCATTGCTTCCTCATGCATTGTTTGGTCCATGCCCTTCATCTCCCCTTCTGGCACCTCAGTAAAATGAAGCTCTTTTATCTTCTTAAACTCAGGTCGGTCCAACTCGAGCAGCCTGCATTCACTGCTACTACCCTATACCTTGGTCGCCTCTGCAGGTGACCTCTACACCTCCTATTTATGCCACTCAATTCGAAGAAAGACAACTTCATCCGAAGAAGCCACGAGCTCCCACCGCACCTGAGAATGATCATTTCTGGGATCGGGCCCCCCCTCACCACATTCACCTAAACCTTAACCAACCTCCAATCACCCTTGCATAAGCCCACCTTTGCAGACTCTGCCAGGACTGCAAAACTTGCGATCGCCCCAACCACCACCCCATTACTCCGTAGGTGTAGAGGGAGACCCCAAATCTCCATGATTCCCCTTCGATTCTCCGCCCTTTGTGGTGGACGATCTTGCAATGCCCCATCAAAGGTGATACGAGTCTCCACATAACAGTCAAGACGTCTGACACACTCGTGCAAAAGCGAAGGCCTTCCACATCCATCATGCCCAGATTAAACAACGGAAATTGAGATCCACCTAAGTACGCCAGTTTCCACCCCTGTGAGGACAAAGATAGGGATCTTACCAAGTTTTGAATTCGCTCGTGTGAAAACGTTCCCATCAAAATCCCGCCGTTTAGGGCACCCCATATCGCAATAGCCGCGGCCAGAACGTCCTCAGCTTGAGGGGTTTCCACATCATAAACCTATCTCAAACCCTCCAGTGGTGGGGGCAGCAGGGTCCCTTTCTCTCTTTGGCCACGAGATGGTTCTCTCCCACTCAGATCCGTCACCCCCACCCTTCGGCAAGCATCCTTCTTGTGGCCCCAACCCCCACATGTGAGGCAAAGTGTTGGGGATCTACACACAACCGCCATATGCCCCCGTCTTTTACACCGAAAACAAACAATCTCTACGTTCCCACCTCTCCGCCTCCTCCAAGTGTCCCCCACCCAATGAGTTGCCCGAGAGGTTGCCCTAGCCTCCTCCATCTTTTCCCTCTAGCACCATCTCCTAGATTTCCATACCCTTTAGTCGTCGTCCTCCTCCCTAACCCCAGCTCCCCCTCCTCTTTCCGTCCTCCCTCCTTGAAAAAGATTTATTTTTACTGATGGGAGCTATAAACATACTTTCTAAAGTATAGGGAATGAAATTTAAAAATCTATCACCTAATAAAAATATTATTAAATGAATTGGCTCCGTTAAGCATAATAACTAATTCAAAATCAAACCTTAGAAAAATCATTTCTCAAGAAATATTTATGTCAAAAGTAACTTGGATAACATCCAAAAGTATTCTACATATGTTGTAGAACCTTTTTTTTTCATAATGGCAAGCTATATGCTATCTTATGCTAGGATTAAGGCCCCGATGAGTTTTACACTTGCCATCTACTACCTAATGTATCTCTCACTATATATTTAGGCTTGGGACTTGTAATGGAAATCCAACTTGACATGTCTCTTCCATTAGATTCATGAACTCAGTGTGTAGAAACACGAAAATAGTTGACCTTGCTTAATGTGAGAGAACTTAATTGTTTCATATTTTGATTTATCTTGTTATAATACTATAAGCCAGTGTTGGGTGGCTCCATTTTCAATAAAATCCTCTCATATGGGTACTTGCAAAGTATTCTATCCTATTGAATGTCACAAAAGAATTTTAGCAAAGTGATCTAATAATCACCTAGGTGAAGTTACTTGAAGGAAATATTATCTATATAAAAACGACTAGGCACCAAGAAAGATACTAACTTATTGCAATTTCATATAACACAAAAGAATGAGGGATAAGCGTTCAAGAACCACACATGAGAATAAATCTGGTGTCTTAACCTTTGGTCTAGGTCTTTAGAGGCTTTGAAGTTTATGCAAAGAACATCTTTAGATTTGGAGCCTTCAACTTGATTCCATTGCTTTGGATGGTCTAAATATTTGATTAATAATCCCTTAGCGTGAGTCCTAATCTCAGTTATAGTTCTTGCAACATTTCCTTGATAGAATCTTGTAACTATTGTTAAATTTTGAGAGAGGAGTGGACATGCATCTATGTATTGATCCAATTGGGAAAGAATGGGATCACGAATCATGTGACGAGTATAATACACTGGATGGGACAAGTTGTTAGTGATGTAGCTGGGCTCAAAGGTAAGAAGTCAATAACTTTGCCGCATTTTTTGATATTTGACATAATGTTAAAGACTTGGAAACTCAATGTTGGAACTATTCTCCTAAAGTTCCCTCCAAAATGATTATAACAGCATTTAACTTCAACATTCTAGAAACAACAATTTTTATGCAACAGCGAGGGGACAAATTGGGGAAAGTTATTTTTTATCAACTTCTCTTTTCTTCATAGTGTGGTTTTCTTGGCAATTATATCAGGTAGTAATGGAGTGATATAGTTGTTGATGTAAAGTCAGTTATATGCTCTATTTTCCATAACAAAAATAGTTATATGCTCTATTTTCTTTTTTTATTTTTTAGGATGGGAAGGTATCTCAGCTTGAGCATGTTTTCATCAGGGGTAGCAAAGTTAGGTAAGTTTTTTTTGACTTACCTGCAAAAGGTGTGGTTGCTGAACGTCTTTGGAAGGTATCTCAATCCAAAGATCTTGAATCTTGGGAGATACCTTATGGAAGCACATTTACATTATCTGATAACACTATCATGATTAAGGAGGATGATTTGCTTGAGAATTAGACCTTAATTAAGGTCCTGAATTGCAATCATTCTATTTTAAGGAACCAATCTATGGTGGGCCAGAGTATGGTTGAGGATGTGCAATTGGACGTTGAGGATGATCCTGAGTTTGATATTACAAGAATCTTGCGGGAACTTGAACTAAGGAAGGATGAACAAGATGAAGATTAGGAATAAATGGCAGTAACATTTATTGGAAACAAAGAGATTGACGACCCCGGCAACCCCTACGAGGCAATTAGAGATGATACTAATCTGATTTCGATAGATAATTTTTCTAATTATATGTTATTGGAAGATTCATGCTCCATGCCTGGTCTTGACGTTATTGTCAAGCTTTTCGTCGAGTTTAGGAAATGTATTGTAGTACAGTAGGCAAATCACTCTTAAACAGATAAAATTTATAACTAAAAATCTAGAAATGAAGTCCAAGGTTGAACACAGGGAGCAAATATGGAATTCACGTGCTAATATTTAATTGCATATAAATGAACACAGAAAATTAAGCACAACAATGATATTCAACGAATAATATCTACTCAATTTGATATTCAATGACAAACATGAGTACTTCAAGAGTTTGATATGACAAAAAGAATTCTAAGACAAAATAATGGTGTTTTAGATCATCAATTATTAGCCTAAGCATATATGTATCAATTACTCAAATATATCAAATAAATGAATAGTGGCTTGAATCACTTAAGGTTTAATTCTACACATGTTAATATTAAGCCCAATCAGCCTCATCAGACATCGGGTCTTTCCACCAGACTACTTAAACGTCACCTTGCTACAGGCTTTCTCAAAGCCTTTTCCTTCTTCTTCTCTTCTTCTGCCTAAGCTTTCCTTCTCTTCTTCCCTTCAAGTCTTCTTTTTCCATCCTTTAGACCTTTTTCTTTCTGTTCTCAGGCACAAGGGACCTTCAACGGCTAAGTGTTAGCTGCTTCACAGAGGAGCAAAACCCTCCCTCCCCCGCTCTCTCTCTCTATTTCCTCTCCTCTTCCTCAGATAATTGCATCATAATTGGGTATTCGGGTTGAAGCAGTATCGGGTCCAGGCATGCGTGTGTGGTGTCACAAGTGAGGAGTGAGGGCTTAGGTGGGTAGCGGGTGAGCGGGTAATGGGGATCCAACCCCCGTGTACTTGGGTGATAGGATAGAAACACAAATCCAATTTATGGTCATGCGGGTGCTCTTCTCCCACCGATGTGGGACTATCCCCACTGTGTTCTTTGCGTGAGCAGCAGCTGTGAGGATGCCTCTAATTGAGGCAGCAGGAGTGGCTGTAGGTTCCAATTGACGACCTGGGAAGGGTCCTAAGGATCAGTCACAACACCTACGACTAAGACCTGGAGCAGATATGGTTGGAGAACTCGATGGCGGCGGTGGAGCGACGGTGAGACCTGAAATTCCAAAGAATGGCCTCTTGACCATGTTAAACCACTTAATGAGCTTTGCCAGGTGTTGGCAAATGTGGTAGTGGTGGTCTTGTGGAGGATGGCGGTGTGTGGAGGGTGGTCAGTGTTGAAAATGAAGGTGAAAGGATGGGTTGTTCGGTTGGTCGCATGAGTAGGTGGAATGGCGAATAAAGATGGGGTTTTGGTTCGTGGAGGTGTGGTAGAGGTTGTGAGGGTGTTGGCAAGTGATTGCACAGCAAAAATACACCAACAATTGTGCCATCTTGTGCTATTTCCTAGCATTGCCAGTGCATATTAGGTAGCCATAGTCGCAATTGTGAAAATACACGCATGCATGCATTTATTTGAGAGGGGAGGAGAGTGAAATAAATGGCCTTGTAATTGACAAATTCTTCAAGTGCTACCTCACAAAATTTCCATCTTTATTTTTTATTTCTATTTGATTTTGAATTTCTTCTCCGCGGCTGCAAGGCATGGCAGCTCCTCTTCGCGCCATGCTCTCCACAGCCACTCCCTGCCAAGCCATGCACAGCCATGCACAGCCAGGGCATGGCTGTGCTTGCCTTCTTCCTCTTCGAAAAGGGCTCAGCTTTCTTCTTTGCGGGGAGCCTGGTCCACACGCCAAAACACAACACCTTCCTTCCCTTCCAGGTCGTCTCCTCCGCTCTCCCCTCCATACGTAGCCTCCCTTCTCCTTGAAGAGCCACGCTGCGGGTAGGAGCAACTCACAGTGGTGCACAACCACCACTGTGAGTCCCACCACCTCCCAACTCATCAAAGAGCCGGTGGGCGTGGTGGTTCTCTTCCCTGTTTCATCGTTCCAAGCCAACCCCGCCATTGCCACAGGAGCTTCAAGCTTTGAAGCTCAACTGACCACCGCTCGCCCAGACGCAGGCCACCTCTCGCCCGCGCGCAGGCCACCGCGTGCCCTTGCAGCAGCCGACGTAGCTCTTTCCGTGCGCGCCTGCAACCCGCCCTCGCCTTTCTCCGTGCACGCCAGCAGCCAGCGCAGTCCTTCCGCTCGCGCAGCTTGCTCAACGGTGCCCACACTCACGGAACCGTCAGCACCCGGTCGCACGAGCCGAGCACGCACTGTAGCCACTGTTCACGCATTTCAGCGGAACACTGTGGCTACAGTGCAGTGATCGGTAAGTTTCTCACTTATCCGGTCACCCGGTGCTCTCTCTCCGTGTCACGACCGTCTGCTGCTTGTCCACGCACGCCCGTGCCCGCGTCTCTCCCCACACCCGCTCTTGCGTACGCTAGCATCCGCCCGCGTCTTCGCCCGCTTCTTCGCGCCTGCCCCGCCTCTTTGCGTAGCGCGGTGCACTGCGGTTTCTCCCACGCCTGCTCCCTCCTGCGTGCACGTACGTCTTCGCGCGCCTACGTGCCTGCGCGTGCGCGTGGCATCAGACGACGGCCGCTGGGGCTCCAGACGGCTTAACACGCACTTCTTCACTCCAGCAGTCTCTCGCTCTCTCTCTCTCTATCACAGGACTCTCTCACTCCCTCGGCAGACACATACACACACACACACTCTCGTACACACACCCACTCACTTATACACTAATATATACTTATATATATATACATACATATATATATTTATATACATATATATATCTATATATACTTATATCTATACATATAGTATTACCTATATAACTAAGTATTAGTATACATACATACATATATATATATACATATATATTTACATATATACATATATTTATATATGTATAAATAAATATATATATATACATATATATATCTATATATATATATTATTACCTATATAACTAAGTATATGTATAGATACATATATACACATATACTTATACATATATATATATATATATATATACATATCTATCTACATATATCTATATACATATATTACTATATATATATACATATAAATATATATACATCTATATAGTTACATATACATACATATACATATATATATATCTATACATATATCTATCTATACATATATTTACATATCTATATATATATATACATATATATATATACATATATAACTACATATACACCTATCTAATTATAACCATATATATATATATATACATATAGATATATATAAATACATACATATATATATATTTTCATATCACCTACCATACGTTGTATCGTGGGAATATCTATTGCTGATATTCCCTGATACACACGTACAGAAAGCGTTTTTCGCACACATCTTTCACCCATCCATCCTACACTCCATGCGACACTTCGTCCTGTTGGCTGCGTCTTCCTAGACGACGACCGACTCGACACCGTGCTACATGCCATCTCCACCTCCACCCCCACCCCTATATACATATATATATACTATATTTACTTTATTTCTGTTTCTCTTTCCTGCCAGTAAAAAGATAAAAGAATATACAAAAAAGAAAAGATAATCCTTGACTTGCAAGTACTCAGTCTTGCAAATAGCAAGACCAGTTTTGGGAACCCTTATTTGGCTCAAAGCCAAGAACCTGATTTTGAGGGTGTACCTCAAGGACAAAAATTATCAGAAAAAAATCTTAAATAGAAAAACACCAAAAACATAAAAACTGAACGGAAGAGATTCGTTGTAGGAAAGGTGTAGAAACTTGTTCACTTCTAATCCCACTTCCCTGAGTTCGACCCTGGGCCTAAAAGTGACCAAGATACAATCAAATAGGCCAGGTAAAAAATTTTGTAAAGAGATGGTTAGGCTCGATTTAGGTTAACCACTATACGCATTTCAACGATAAAATCACCATATTAACACAACCTATCCGGGCCCGAACACACTCTCTTTCTGGCACCGTTGCCGGGGAAGTGCACATTCAGGTAAGTTTCTACTCCATTCCTTTAATTTTTCTCTTCTCACACCCTTCTCTTCATGGGTATTTTTGTTTCTTGCTGTGCAGGTGAACCTGTTGCAAGGAGAAGACAGGCAGACGAAGTAGGAGACGTGGGCAGACCCAAGGCGGGAATGAGAGCGTGAAGTCGCCGACACCGCACTGGAGCTTCGCACACGTTGCTGAACAAGTAGGTCTTTCTTTCTTAGCAACTTAGGTTAACTTGTCACCTTAATAAAAAAAAAAAATTAAAGAAAGAAAACTAAAAAAACTTCTTGGGTCTCTTGGGGCAAGTGGATTAAAAATCACTTGCTGATTGGTTGCCATCACTCCCACGGCCCCAGGATTTCCCGCCTAACTTCGCATAGAGAAAATCCAAGAATCTTGATTCTTGAATCTTTCGCTGTGTGAAGTATTCTTTGAGGCAAAGATAAATAGATTGATTGCCATCCCTTTTTGCCTCATTCATTTGCAATTTGGGATCACCTTTTTGGTGGGGAGACTTGGAATTGAGTTGATTCCAACCCCACCACGACCTTTCACATGCCTAAGATTCGATCCCGAATACTTCAACCCCAACAATTTGATTTTCTTTATCTTTTGGTTGGGCCTTGTGTGTGGAAATCATTTTGGTGATTGGGAGCACTTGAATTGAAGTGCTTTAGTTCCCTTTCATACTAATCTAAAATTGATTCATGCATCCACACATAGAAATCTCCATCTAGGGAAGCCCATTGCATTTTAGCATGCATTAACCAACTGACATTGAAGAAGGGTTTGTTGGGCTTAGAAGAAAACTTGTATTCTCTTAAAACCCGGAGTTGGTTGAATTGGTAATTTAGCGAAAACCTAAAATCCATACTACTTAAGGCTGAATTTTAAAAATTATTCACCAATTAAAACTTCAATTCGGGGAGATTTCCCCATTGCATGCTTGGTTTACTGATGGGTCGGCCCGAATAGGTTGTTAATATGATATTTTTATCGTTGAAATATGTATAGTGGTTAACCTATTTCAGACCTAACCATTTCTTTACAAAATTTTTAACCTGACTTACTTGATTTTATCTTGTTGCTTTTAGGCCCAGGGTCGAACTCAGGGAAGTGGGGTTCAAGTCGAGTTTCTACGTTTTCCTTAAAACACGTCTCTTTCGTTTGTTTATTGTATTTTTGGTATTTTTCTTATTTAGGTTTTTTTTCTGGTAATCCTTGTTCTTGAGGCACACCCTTAGAATTGTGTCCTTAGCTTTTAGCCAAAACAGAGTTTCAAAACATGCCTTGCTACTCGCAAGACAGGGTACCTACAAATCAAAGATTATCTTTTCACTTTTATACTTTTTTTATCTTTTTACTAAGATGGAAGCTAACAGACAGAAAGTAAATATAGTAACTATAGATATATATTTATATGTAGTATATATATAAAGGGGTGGGGGTGGAGGTGACGATGGAGTGTAGCACTATGTCGAGTTAGTCGACGTCTAGAGAGACGCAACCAACACGACTAGGTGCCGCATGGAGTGTGGATGGAGGATGGATGATGAATGTGTCCACGCTTTTTTTGTACGCGTGTATCGGGGAATATCAGCAACTGGTGCAGATATTCCCGCAATACAGCGTATAGTAAATAACGTGAAAATATATGTACATATGTATATAAGTAAATATATCTATATGTATATAAATGTATAAGTATATATATATAGATATATATAGATATATATGTATATATATATATAGGTGTATATGTATATATATATATGTATGTATATATGTATATAGCTATGTATATATGTATATAAGTATATATATATATATTATACTATATAGATATATATATATTTATATAAGTATATGTATCTAGATATATGTATATATAGATGTATAGATATATGTATGTATATGTATATATATATATATAAGTATATGTGTAAGTATATAGATATATATATGCGTGTATATATATATATATATATATATATAGATATATTATATATATATGTATGTATACATAACTATAGATATTACTATGTATATAAGTATATATATATATATAAATAAATAAATATATATATATATATATATGTATGTATATATATATATAGATGTATATAAGTATATATATGTTACTATAAGTGTGTGAGTGTGTGTGTATGTGTTGGTATAGGTGTGTGTGTGTCGGTGAATGTGTGTGTGTGTGTTGCTGTGACTAAAAGAGAGAGAAAGAGAGAGAGAGAGAACGGAGAGAGAGAGAGAGCGAATGCGCGAGTTAAGACGTCTGCTCGCGGCAGCGGACGTCTGGAGTCGCGTCATCTGGAGAAGGCAGCGGACGTCTGGAAACGGTGGGTGTGGGCGTGCGCCTTCGTCGGGTTCCTGCAGGCGTGCGCAAGGACGACGGGCAGGCGATGGCACGGAGGAGCGAGCGTGGAGGCAGTCTGCAGGTGGTCGCGGAGGGTCGCGGAGGAGGGCAGGGGTCGGCGCGAGGCCGTAGCCGGCCGCTGCAGTGCTCGCGGCGGACGGCTACAGGTGCAACTGCGGGGACGTCAGGATGGAGGTTGAGTGGGGAATGGCCCTGCAGGCGCGCGCGAAGTCAACGGGCGGCTGCGGGGTCGGTCGTGGAGGAGGCGGGGGGGACCTGCTGCTACTGCTGCGGCTGCTGCTGCCGTGGCTTCAAGCTTCGAAGCTTGGAGCGACATCAATGGCGTTAAAGAGAAAAAACGAAGAGAGGGAATGCACCACGCCCACCGGCTCGTCGAAGAGCTGGGCGGTGGTGCTCCCACTGTGGTGGTGTGCACCACAGTGGGTTCTCCTGCTCGCCGGGTGCCTCCTCGACGGAGGGCCGACGTATGGGAGGGGAAAGCGTTGGAGAAGATGGCTATGGGTTTGAGTTGCTGCAGCAGCCTCTGTTTTTTTTTGGGTCCCCCCTCGCGAGGAAGAGGCTGTGGCTTTAAATAGAGGAGGAGAGCGTGGCAGCAAGCATGGCTGCAGCAGGGGGGATGGTGTGGGAGTGGCAGCCGCAGGGAGAGGCGATGGCAGGGAATGGCATGCTGCAGCATGGCGCAGGAAGAATTGTAGCTGCGGGAAAAAGAAGAATTGCGGGAAGAGAAGAGAGAAAGAGGAAATAAAATATGGAGAGGGGACTTTTGCAAAGAGACACTTGAAGAAAAATGTAAAAATGCAAACCATTGTTTTATTCTCTTCTCTTCTCAATTAAATGCATGAATGCAAGTGTTTCTACAAATGTGACTACAGGATCCTAATATGCAATGTTAATGCTAGAAAATAGCATAAGAAGGCGTTATTACAGGTGTGTTTTGAGGTGCAAACATTTACACACTTTGTAAAATCAATCACTTAGGCATTACCCGTAAATAACGCCCTTCACATTCCAGAAGCACTTGATCCTAAGCCTCTAACTAAAATTGGTAGCAACTTGACGCTTATTAAGGATTGGAGGTCTAACTACCTGCGTGTAGTGCCTACGTGCTGGTGAGGGTTCCCACGTGCTATCGGGTGTCTAACACTGGGGCAAACAGCCTTTCAATCTGGCCCGGTGGTTCCACGGTGCTCGCATTCGGTTCCGTAGGTCGTGATAGTGGGTAACTTAGATCTTTAGGTCTAAGGGCACACTGTAGAGGTTAGGAATTTTATTGTATTGATTTGTCATCAAGTGTACCTTTGCGGCGTCATTTCTCTCATTTCTTTTCCCTTCGTATCCCCCTAATTCTTCCTACTGTAGTAAATGTTTGGGAGGAGGTCACAAAACCCTGAACTGTGTGAATTGCCTGATAATTTTAGAAAAGAAGCCGCATTGTCCTCCTCAGCATAAACATGGCTGCACGCCCACCCCCAAATCCCGAGGGAGGAAACCGCCCTCAAAACCCACCAGGTGGTGGAGCCTTGGATCCCATAACCTGCCTCCAAGCCCAAATGGAAATGTATAATGAACAAATTGAGGCCATTAGGGAAACATTGGAGGAAATGCAGAACCCTCCCGAACGGGAGGAGCCTAAGTCTCTTAGCTCCTATCAGAATCCCACTGCTATAGAGACCATAGGACAAATTCGGGTCCCCATGGGCTGGGATGACTTTGAACTAAAACCTAACATAATTGGCCTGATAAATTTTCACTTCCATGGTCTTGCAAGTGAAGATCCTTTTCTCCACTTGGAAGACCTAACCCGATTGGCTGAAACAGTTAAACCAAGAAATATCGGGTTACCTATAGTCCTCATGAAAATGTTCCCATTTTCATTGCAGGATAAAGCGTCGCAGTGGTTACGCACCCTTGGGAGAAACATCCACTCTTGGGAAGAGATGCGAACAATGTTTCTCAAGAAGTTCTTCCCAATCAGGCAAACCAATGCGCTTAGTCATGCTATCACTTCATTTACGCAACAAAACGGCAAACAGTTTCATGAGGCATGGGAGAGATATAATGACCTCCTCAGGAAGTGTCCGCACCACGGTCTGCCGAAGTGGCATATAGCCTAGATTTTCTACTATGGGCTAAATGAGACTTTGAAGTAGATTGCAGACATTTCCTGCCGAGGGAATTTTATGAATAAAGACGAGAATGGAGCATTCTAATTATTTGAAAATATGAGCGAAAACTCAATGAACAATGCCTCCATTGTCGCCTTTAATCGTACCAGCCTGCCCCGTAATGTCCACGAAGTTGACACGGGACCCTCCCATTCATCCACAGATCTCAGCCTTATCATACAGAAATTGGATGAAGTCTCCGTTGTGCAGAAGCTGGACGAGCTTCTGGCCAACCCCGCCTGTTCTATGGCAAACACCCCCACCTCACCACTTCATCACACTTCCAATTCTTCCAACACTAGGCTTATCCCGAGAAACCCCGTAAGACCTTCCTTACCGAGTGTCGCGCCGAGCGATTCGATAAGTCATGTGGATCTGGCTTCTGCAAGCCAGTATTTTGACACGAAGGACCAAGCCTCCGTGTGCTCGGATGCGTATTTACATGCGAATGCGTCTTTTGGCATAGAAGATGCTTGTGCCCTGGGGAACAACCCGTTCTCTGCCACTTATAGCCCAGGGTGGCGAAATCATCCAAACTTTGCATGGTCCAACAAAGCACAGCACCAAAACCCCATGGGTGGACCAATGCGATCGTCCGCACCCGTCATCCCAAGGGCCCAGTCTAATCCTATGGCGAATCCACCATCAAGCCCTTGTGTGCCGTAAACTGAACACGCATCAAGTCTTCTTGACAAATTGATGCGAATGATGACGGAAATGTCAAAGCTCCATGAAGAGAACATGACCTCTCTTCAGCACCAATTGGCGCAGTAGAATGCTGAGATCAGTCAACTACGCATGGCGACTCGATCTCAGGGCACTCTTCCAGCCCAACCTATTCCAAACCTACGAAATTTCGTACCTCGTGGTCCTCAACCAAAGGTACGACCTTCTCAGGGGCAGGTTCATCAAATTCTGCAGGCTTCGAGCATTCCACCGGGATTTCAGGCTAATCCCGTTGCAGCACCTCACTCTTATGTCCCTATGCGAACCCTCCTCTGCCGTATGATCCCACTGGACCTGCATTGTCCAATGCAATCACTATGAGGAGCGACAAGCTGACCGTCGATCCGCCTCGACCTGATCCTGGCCTGTCTTCTTCATCGCCCTCTCATTCGGGATGCGCACTGCATTCGCGAGAGGATGATACACCCAAATTTGTGCCAGAATCAGTTCCATTCCCTGAGGCTCTACTGAGGGAGCAAAAAGGCAAAAAGAAAGATACGCAGGCCTTTGATAGCCTACGTAATTTGTTCAGGGATGTTGAAATCAAGGTACCCCTGCTCGAGGCTATCGACCACATACCTACTGTCGCCCGATTTTTCAAAGACTACACAACACCCAGGCGACAGTCAAAGAAAACTAAGAATCTGGTGGTTCTCTCACCTCATGCGAGTTGTGCTATACTATCAAATCTACCACCGAAGCAGAAAGATCCAGGCACACCGCTGATTTCCTGTAGCATCCAAGGCTGCAATTTTAACCGTGCCCTGCTTGATCTAGGGTCTTCCATCAATCTTATTCCAACCATCATGCTCGAAAAATTTTCCTTGGGAAATCTGAAACCCACCCCTGTTACGTTACAGTTGGCAGATCGTTCTGTCAAAATTCCAAAGGGTGTGGTGGAAGACATGGTGGTTAGGGCCAACAGTCTCTGTTTTCCTGTTGACTTTCTTGTTTTAGATATGGAAGTTCCTAGCTCACTTTCTGATTGTCCGGTCATCCTTGGTCGACCATTCTTGGCCACAGCCTGCGCCCATATCAACTGCGAGTCGGGTTGTATTGAGATTGCCATTGGATCTGAAAAGCTCAAGCTTAACATCTTCAAGGCAGCCAAGAACTTTGATTGTGATTGCATCGAGGATGACACATCTGACGAGGACATGGCCGTCAGCGTGTGTATCGGACTAATTGGGACTTATTCTGACTGCTGTGGATTACCTGTAAACACTGATGATTGCTTGACCGACACACATTGTGACGTTCCCCCATCCCTCCCTTATCCCGTACCTTCTCCTGGCCAGACTTCTGACGAGGTTTTCTTCGCTTCCCATACCTCGTGGTCTGAGTCATATCCGGGCTACTCACCGCCAGTCCACACTCTTGAAGACCATATTGCCCTTTCTTTCCTACCAAATTAGGCGGAGTTGCAATTCCACACTGGGACCTTGAGCCCATATACTACACACTGGGGCTATTCCTTTTTGGATCCATCTATCCAAGAAGGCCCTCTTCTTGGCCAATCTGAGGGCCAACTTCTTCCTCCTGACTTGTTTTCCGATCCGCCTGGGATACTCTCGTCCCATGAAATGCCAGACCTTTCACCATCCACTCTCGAGCTGAAAGAGTTGCCTAGTACACTTAAATATGTTTTCTTGGGACCAAATGAAACGCTCCCTGTAATCATTAGTTCAAAATTGAACAGGGAGCAAGAGTGCAAACTAACTGAGGTCCTTATGGAACACAAGGCAGCCATTGGATGGTCTTTATCAGACTTATCTGGCATTAGCCCCTCCTACTGCACTCACCGTATATATACGGAGGAGGAGGCTCGACCTTCCCGCGAGATGCAGCGACATCTCAACCCTAACAAGCGGGAGGTCATTAAGAAGGAAATTATTAAGTGGCTGGATGCGGGTATAATCTACCCGATCAACGATAGCCCCTGGGTGAGTCCGATTCACGTCGTGCCCAAAAAGGTGGGACTCACCATCCGTGTCAATGACAGGGGCGAATCCATCCCTACACACACTCCTACATCTTGGAGAGTGTGTGTAGATTATAAGAAACTCAATGCTGCAACTAAGAAAGATCACTTTCCGCTACCTTTCATTGACCAAATCCTGGAGTGGTTAGCAGGAAATAAAATTTTCTGTTTCTTGGGTGGATTCTCAGGAAATAACCAGGTGGCAATTGACCCCCAGGACCAAGAGAAAACCACTTTTACCTACCCCTTCGACACCTTTGCATTTAGAAGGATGCCGTTCGGACTTTGCAACATGCCAGCAACTTTCCAGAGATGTATACTGGCGATATTTCATGACATGGTGGGTGACTTTCTTGAGGTCTTCATGGATGACTTCTCGATCTTTGGACCATCTTTCGATGAATGTCTTGCCAACCTAACCTGTATCCTTAGGAGATGTATTGATGTAAACCTCGTGCTTTCTTGGGAAAAAAGTCATTTTATGGTACACGAGGGAATTGTTCTCGGACATATCATCTCCGATAGGGGTATCGAGGTTGATAGAGCTAAGCTTGATGTAATTGCTGATTTACCTGTGTCTGGCTCTGTCAAACAAATCCGCTCCTTCCTGGGACACGTCAGTTTCTATAGGAGATTTATCAAAGATTTCTCCAAGATTTCCCCTCCTTTAACCCATCTCCTATCGACCGATGTACCCTTCGATATGGGCCCCGATTGCATACGAGCATTCATGCAGCTGCGTAATGCTGTCACCAAGGCCCCTATTCTCCAACCACCTGATTGGTCCGTTGACTTTGAACTCATGTGCGACGCTTCCGACCTTGCAGTCGGAGCCATCCTGGGACAAAGATGCGATAGACACCCCTTCATGGTGTACTACGCCAGTAAGATGTTGGATGAGGCCCAGCGTAATTATACTACCACTGAGAAAGAACTGCTGGTAGTCGTCTTTGGGCTGGAGAAATTCCACTCTTACCTTCTGGGCTCACATGTTATTGTTTTCACTGATCATGCGGCCATTCGCCATCTCATGCATAAGAAAGATGCCAAGCCTAGACTGATTCGTTTGATCCTTCTACTCCAAGAATTTGACATTGAGATCCGCGATAAGGCCGGAGCCTAGAATGTTGTAGCTGATCACCTTTCCAGATTGGACCCTGACCATATTGGACTTAATCTGCCGATTAATGAGATTTTTCCTGATGAGCACCTATTGGCAATTGATGTGGCAAGTGGACCATGGTATGCCGACATTGCCAATTACCTTGCTTCTGGATCCCTTCCACGTGGCTGGCCTAAAAACCAGCGCGAGCGTCTCATGGCAGAAGCAAAGTATTATTTCTGGGATAATCCACTTCTTTTTCGGATAGGTGCTGATTAAATCATCCGTCGCTGTATTCCTGATAGCGAATTCCCCAGTGTGCTATCCTTCTGCCATGATCAGGCTTGCGGAGGCCATTTCTCTAGGAGGAAAACTGCAGCCAAGGTGTTGCGGTGCGGTTTCTTTTGGCCCTCCCTTCACCAGGATGCACACAATTATGCCAAGCATTGCACTAGGTGCCAGACGTTAGAGTTAATGTCACGTCGTGACATGATGCCCTTACAACCCATCCTAGCTGTGGAAATCTTCGACATTTGGGGAATTGATTTCATGGGTCCCTTTCCTCCTTCCAATGGCTTCGAATTTATCCTAGTGGCTGTTGATTATGTTTCAAAATGGATCGAGGCTATTCCCATGCGCCGTGCTGACCATGTTATATCCACTCGATTTGTCAAAGACCACATCTTTGCGTGCTTTGGGATCCCTCGAGCCATTATCTAGGATGGAGGAAGCCACTTTACCCATGCTTCTTTTCGGGCACTTCTGAGGAAATATGGAGTCCACCATCGTATCGCATCCCCATATCATCCTCAGATGAACGGCCAGGCAGAGGTGTCGAACCGGCAAATCAAGCAAATTCTCTAGAAAACGGTTCGGCCTGACCGTAAGGATTGGTCTGACAAGCTGATTGACGCACTTTGGGCGTATCGAACAGCCTTCAAGGCTCCCCTTGTTATGTCTCCTTATAGAATCATTTACGGGAAGCCTTGTCATTTGCCTGTGGAGTTGGAACACCACACTTATTGGGCGGTTCACCAATGTAACCTCGACCCAGACCTGTGTGGTCGAGAAAGGAAACTCCAACTCCAGGAGCTGGAAGAGCTCCGTCGTGAAGCCTATGATTTTGCTTTAACTTTCAAACAAAGCACTAAGGCTTTTCACGACAGCCATATTCGGCAGAAGGAATTTGAGCCATCTCAGCATGTTTGGCTCTATAATGCCCGGCTCAAATTCTTTCCTGGGAAATTGAAGTCCAAATGGATTGGTCCTTTCCTGGTCTCGAGACCATTTCCCAACGGGGCCATTGAGATTGAAGATCCCAAATCTGGGCATAAATTTACGGTTAATGGGCAGCGTTTGAAACCCTATCTTACTCATGAACCTGCCCCCGTTGGAGAAACTGTTGCCCTGCTGGAGGGTAACTAATGTTGTGCCTCATTCTGAGTCCAGCTGGGGACGTTAAATTCATCGTTCCTTGGGAGGCACCCCAACAACACTCACTATCCACGATCACTTTTCACGCCACTGTCACGATCACTTCACTTTTCACTTCACCACCCACCATCCACCCACCCTACCACCCAACTGTATACCCTGCACCTCAACTCTCGTTACCCGATCTTTCGTCCTTCCTCTACCCTTCCCTGCATGCATATGAGGACATAGCATCGTTTGTCATGGGGGGGTGGATAGGCATCCGTAGGATCTGGGTATTTTATGGTATCATGCAGTTTTCATCTATCTATATTAAAAAAAAAAATGGTGTTTAGTAATGATCTGAAGGCTGAAACAAAAATACAATAAGTGTTTATGGATATTCAACCACTATTTTGAAGACTTTCCAGGCCACAGAAGCTTGATTCGCTCAGGCTCGGCTTAATTCATTTGAGCATTGACAAGATAGATTGGAATCTCTCCTAACTAAGGATGTATTCTTGTACCTGAGACACCAGTACAGGATCCGTTGGTTTGCTTCTACTTGAGAGCCTAAGTAATCTTGGTTCACACTACACATATCAAGAAAGACCAGGTGAACATAAGATCCGACCCTAGTGTTCATTAGGGAAGGTGGAGTCCTTACCTGTGCGTACAGGTAGACTTTTTATCCCAGGCTTTAGTCTTGTGTTTAGGAGAGACTCTTTCCACCAAAAAGGAACTCTCCCACCAAAAAGAAAAGTGTGCTCCTCCAAATAATGTTGTAAGAGATATACTGACATGCGTTTCAAAAAAAAAAAAAAAGATGCAAATAAGTCAGTATATCTCACAAATGTCTGTAAAATCTTCCTACAAAAAAGTTCTTCAGGACAAATACCCTATTTTCTTTGAGCCACAAATGTCAGAAAATGGGAGTTGAGTTTTCGGTCATCTTTTTAAGGGTCAATCCGAAGACACGAGTTGAAACTGGGACCAACCAGTACTTAAAAATTCGTGAAACCTTGGGCTTGAGTCTTAATGTTCATCTGGTCAATCTTGGTCATTCACTAAGCACAAGCCATAATCTCTTGAGCTCTCGAGTACGACAAAAACCTCCTGGGTCTTGCAAATCGTACTTAAGGTTTAAATATCAAGAGTCCTGGTTAGTTGAGAGATGGTTTATGTCATGTGAAACTTAAAGTACTGGTCGTCTTCTTTGCAATTGGTTCTCACAATATCCAACAATAAACACACCTATGTTGCCTCAGAAAAAAATCTTCAGCTTAAGATAATTTCTAAATACAATACAAAAATGTTTTGCTAGGGACTAGCAAAAGATAGGCATGGGGGTATGATTGCACAGCAAAAATACACCAACAATTGTGCCATCTTGTGCTATTTCCTAGCATTGCCAGTGCATATTAGGTAGCCAAAGTCGCAATTATGAAAATACACACATGCATGCATTTATTTGAGAGGGGAGGAGAGTGAAATAAGTGGCCTTGTAATTGACAAATTCTTCAACTACTGCCTCGCAAAATTTCCATCTTTATTTTTTATTTCTATTTGATTTTGAATTTCTTCTCCATGGTTGCAAGTCATGGCAGCTCCTCTTCGCGTCATGCTCTGCACATCTACTCCTTGCCAAGCCATACACAGCCATGCACAGCCAAGGCATGGCTGTGCCTGCCTTCTTCCTCTTTAAAAAGGGCTCAGCTTTCTTCTTTGCGGGGAGCCTGGTCCACACGCCAAAACACAACACCTTCCTTCCCTTCCAGGCCGTCTCCTCCCCTCTCCCCTCCATACGTAGCCTCCCTTCTCCTTTAAGAGCCACGCTGCAGGTAGGAGCAACTCACAGTGGTGCACAACCACCACTGTGAGTCCCACCACCGCCCAGCTCATCAAAGAACCGGTGGGCGTGGTGGTTCTCTTCCCTGTTTCATCATTCCAAGCCAACCCCGCCATTGCCGCAGGAGCTTCAAGCTTTGAAGCTTAACCGGCCATCGCTCGCCCGCACGCAGGCCACCTCTTGCCCGCCCGCCAGCTCGCTCAGCGGAGCCCACACTCATAGAACTGTCAGCACCAGGTCACGCGAGCCGAAAGCGCACTGTAGCCATTATTCACGCGTTTCAGCGGAACATTGTGGCTACAGTGCGGTGACCGGTAAGTTTCTCACTTATCCGGTCACCCGATGTTCTCTCTCCGCGTCTCGATCGTCTGCTGCCCATCCACGCACGCTCGCTCCCACGTCTCTCCCCGTACCCACTCCTGCGTACGCCAGCATCCGCCCGCGTCTTCGCCTACTTCTTTGCGCCCGCACCCGCCTCTTCGCGCAGCACGGTGCACTGCGGTTCCTCCCACGCCTGCACCATCCTGCTTGCGTGCACGTCTTCGCGTGCCTACGCGCCTGCGCGTGCGCGTGGCATCAGATGACGGCCGCTGTGGCTCCAGACGGCTTAACATGTGCTTCTTCACTCCAGCAGTCTCTCGCTCTCTCTCTCTCTCACAAGACTCTCTCACTCCCTCAGCAGACACATACACACACACACACTCTCGTACACACACCCACTCACTTATACACTAATATATACTTATATATATACATACATACATATATATATTTATATATATATATTTATGTACATATATATATCTATATATACTTATATCTATACATATAGTAGTACCTATAGAACTAAGTATTAGTATACATACATACACATATATATATATATGTACATATATATTTACATATATACATATATTTATGTACGTATAAATATATATATATATATTATTACCTATATAACTAAGTATAAGTATAGATACATATATATATATACATATATACACATATACTTATACATACATACATACATACATAAATATATATATATATATATATATATATACAAATATATGTACATATATATATATATATACATGTCTATCTGCATATATCTATATACATATATTACTATATATATATATACATCTATATAGTTACATATACATACATATACATATATATATATATATCTATACATATATTTACATATCTATATATATATACATATATATATATATATATACATATATAACTGCATATACACCTATCTAATTATAACCATATATATATTTATACATATAGATATATATAAATACATACATATATATATTTTCATATCACCTACCATACGTTGTATCGTGGGAATATCTGCGCCAGTTGCTGATATTCCCCGGTACACACGTACAGAAAGCGTTTTTCGCACACATCTTTCACCCATCCATCCTACACTCCACACGACACTTTGTCCTGTTGGTTGTGTCTTCCTAGACGACGACCGACTCGACACCGTGCTACATGCCATCTCCACCTCCACCCCCACCCCTATATACATATATAATATATACATATATATATATACTATATTTACTTTATTTCTGTTTCTCTTTCCTACCAGTAAAAGATAAAAGAATATACAAAAGAGAAAAGATAATCCTTAACTTGCAGGTACTCAGTCTTGCGAATAGCAAGACCAGTTTTGGGAACCCTAATTTGGCTCAAAGCCAAGAACCTGATTTTGAGGGTGTACCTCAAGGACAAAAATTATCAGAAAAAAATCTTAAATAGAAAAACACCAAAAACATAAAAAATGAACGGAAGAGATTCATTGTAGGAAAGGTGTAGAAACTTGTTCACTTCTAATCCCACTTCCCTGAGTTCGACCCTGGGCCTAAAAGTGACCAAGATACAATCAAATAGGCCAGGTAAAAAATTTCGTAAAGAGATGGTTAGGCTCGATTTAGGTTAACCACTATACGCATTTCAACGATAAAATCACCATATTAACACAACCTATCCGGGCCCGGACAACGAGGTGTGTGGAGTAGTGGAGTGATGGGGAGACCTCATTGGAGGTGTGGCTGGAGATGAGGGAGATGACGAGTGGTGGCATGTCAAGGGTTTAATTGAGGGTTTAGAAGTCCTAAGATAACCTATGGAGCGAGTGGAACCTAACTAACCTAAATTTAATGGACGAAAGGGAAGAGAGGTCCTTGCCGATGGTATGCCAAACTTGGAGGAGATGATGTCTCCGGTGGGTGAAGCGGCGACGACGAGGTGTGGTTGGCGGGGCTCGTTGGTATTGCGATGTGTGGAAGAAGTTGAGGATGGAGTCGCTGCCTATTGTACGTGGTGGACAGCAAAGAAGGTGATCGAAGAGGGTCACCGGAGTTAGTGGAGATGGATGTTAGGGAGAAGGGAAGATGGGGATTCTGGCCTCCAACCGAAGCCAAGGAGGACGGTTTATCCTCAGGGGGTCTTTTATAGGCCTGAATGGGCCATTCCAAGCTTGGAAGCTTGGAGATTGCATGCCTGTAGGATACCCACATCTTCCATGCGTTTGCATGGAAGATTGGGAAGGAAATAAGAATCAAGGCCAGGTCCAATTGGAAGAGAATTCCTTAAGGAATCTCCGGTTCAAATTTGGGATCGATTGATTGAGAATTGAGCAAAAAATCCTTGCTTGAATCTCAAGGGTAGAACCTCTATTCACACCAATGGCGGTAGGGACCTACTTGCAATGTTGATGATATATTAGGGTCTTGTTCGCAAGAATTTCAAAAACTAGGGGCTAGTGTGAGATAAAAACGAGTTTGACTGGACTGAAATGAAAACTAGGTCAAGATGATCTTTAATTGGGCCCAAATTTTGGCAAAAACCTAATTTGGATCCAAGGAATCTGATGGTGAAGTCAGATTTTGGTTTGACCAAGTTTGACTAGGTAATTTGTGAAGAAACCCAAAATAGTGCAACTTCATGTTTGAGACTCTATTTTAGGTCAAAATGGGTTCCAATGGTTAAATCAAAGGTACCAAACCTTATAGAATATTTTTCTATGATTTTTAGAAGGCTTAGGTGAATTTTTTCCCGATGAGAACCTCAGCTAATTAAGTGGGTCTGAAATTAGGGTTTCAGATGTATATTAATTTTTGAAGTACGTGAAAACCCATTTCTGTCTGCATGAACTCTCTTATTAGACATTTATTACCATTGGACCTTTAATTAACCCCTAGAAAAATCCATGGTTACTATGAACTTAGGGTATTCTATTAAAATTGCAGTTTTACCCTTGTTTTAATGCATTTCTCATAGAATGAATATGCACTGAATTATGGCTCTTCGGCGGTTATGTAGGTGCATTTGTCTGTTGATTATGACTAACTAAAGCTAGTTATGGCTGATGATGGAATTATCATCAGATGCAAATGATTTTAATGACACCTCCTGTAGAAGCTGAATCCATTCCCACTTCCACACCATCTGATTCTCAGCTGTCTCTCCCACTTCTCCAAGATTCTGATGGACTACTCTCCTAAGATTACAATATTGATTTGGAGATACTTGATTCTACATGTTCTATCTCTGATTCTATCCCCCAACACCATGTGAAAGAACAAGACATAGAATCCCCTTATGAAAAAGACATTCAAGAAATTGCTGGACTTTTGGGGATGGCTTATGATGATTTACCTGAGGAAGTGAACAACCCATCTGAATCATTGAATGTTGAGGAACTTGATTTGATTAATGAGAAATAGGAAGACATTACCTCAGAAGATGTAGTTCAAAACCGAGCCAATTGTGATCAAAGTTATAATCCTGTTAGTCATAATGGATGGCTTGATTCTAATAGTGAGACAAATTCTAATGAGCATGAAATTATTTCTGATGAGATCATCTCTAATGAGGATTTTGAGGAATTCTACATGGAATTTCCAATCTTACAAGCTCTACCTTTATCCTTATATGACCTGAAGCCTGGAGAATTCATGATTTTTGACATTAATCGCCATTACGAGGATCCTTATGATTTTAATTTTGAAGTAGACTTAGATTTTAATCATAATTTCAATGCACTTGCTCCACAAACTCTCCTTGAATTACAGAATTTAATTAATGAGTAGGCTCTACATCATGAACCTCGTTTCTATTGTCCTCATCTAACTAGCCCTATTCTACACTTCAGACTAGAAAAGCTCTTTGGAATGGGGCTACACCACCAACTGGTTCACATTTGTGGATCACTGATTCTTGGACCACATGATCATATCTTCATATTAATCCTAACTCTCTCTGCAACAATCATTAATCCTCCTCCTAACCTACACTATTGAATTACATATTTCTTCTTCTAGAATTTTTTTTCAACTAATGACGTAAAACATAGCACTGGTTGGGAGGCAACCTAACACTCTGTACAAGTATTGATATTTTTGTTTTTCAAAGTTGACCTGGAATAACAAGCTTAGTTGGTGATATCCCTTCTTCCAGCTTATTGCATTTTGATTATTTTTATTCTACATACAATCTAATGAGGACAATGTAAGGAACAAGCATGGGAGGGGGGTGGACATTGCATGTCTTATTTTGATATGTTAGCTAATTGATGTAGACACATCTAATTAGGTTAAAATGCTTATTCATGCATGTTCCTAGGCTTAGATTTGCATTTCATATTATAAATATTGTATAGCATGCATCATGAAGGGATCTAATAATAGGATGGCTACACGCACAAATACTCAAACACAATATTAGTAATAACAAGGCAGATTTGCACAATCAATTCAAACCACAAAGGGCACAAAATGTATAGTGGTTCCCCACTCACTTGGGTACTCCGCTACCTAAGCCTCCCAACTTAGGATTTTTAACCTGATTCTCTCAACCCCAGGGAAATCAATTTACTAAACGAGGTAATTAATGGGTTACCTCAACCAAAGTACAAGAGATAGGTTTGTTACAACTCAACGAGCAACAAGCTAAAAAACAAATAAAGCACAGGCGTAAGACAAATAAAATCTTACAACAAAGTTCCTATGCCTCCTAACAATAATTAAAATGAATACCAATTAAGAGCCTAGGATAGATGTGAATCTCTTCGTAGATGTGTGACAAAAACACGTCGTTGAGCTTGCAGGAATGTAGAGAGAGTGAATGGCAAGCTTCTTCTTTCTCTCTTGAAAATATGGTAGAAATTTGAAATATAGCTCTAGGAATTTTTCTTCTCTCTTCTTATGTGAAAACTAAGGGTTCAAGGGTTTATTTATAGAGTTAGGACCTAGTTGGGACATCTACTAGACGTTGGGGTTTAAATCCTAATGTTCATATAGCCAAAATTAATTTTCTACCCATTTAGTTTTGAGCCGACGGCTACGTGGTACCGGTACTAAAGTATGGGTACCGGTATTCGTTGCTTCCAGATTTGGGTTTTAAACACTTAACACAAATCTGTAACCCATTTATATTGGTACTGATCATGTGTACTGGCACTCGGTCCCTCCAGTATCGGTACTAATCATGAGTACTGGTACTTGCGGGGTATAGGTTTGTTTTGTTGAAAAACTAAACCTGTAACTCACATGAATCGGTAGTAAACTTTAGTACCGGTACTTGTGGCTTAACAAATACCTTTTTTAAGTGATTTAATCAATTATGTTCTTCGAAAATGATCACAATATTAATCCTAACTTATCTCTAATTATTTTTACGATCTAAGTTGTATTCCTTTGTTAAGAGGCATACATTCTATAAATAAAAAAACCTAAACTAAAAGACTCAAGGTCGAAGATGATCTTCTTCTCCTCGACTCATCCTTGTCATCATGCCTCCTCCTTGTCATTATCTTCTCTTTCTCATCATCATGACTCCATCACTTCCTATTTGCCTTGATCTTCACCTAAATCTGAAAAGAACTCAATTGCAAGCATTAATCCATAATAATTTTGTTAACATCAAAACAAGATGTGGAACAAGGTTCCAACACATCATTCTGCAATTAGAATAGTTGTGTATATTTTAGGTTAATTGCATCCTTTTTATGGCCAAGAGAAGTAGATTTATTTTGAGGCCTTAGATGAACGATATGACCTAACAGATCTAATCAAGACGACGATTGGATTCTAATGCCTCCAAAATCATCTAGATCGGAATCCTGTAGCACCATATGAAGTCCAAAGAGGATCAATGGCCAGGGGGTAATATGACAACCTTATGGGCTTCAAATGAAAAATTCGACCCTACAAATGGATTCAGAGTGACAATCGCAGTCTGACAATGTGGAAATCATCTCGATCCGAGCACCATGGCACCCTCTGTAACAAAAAAAAGATGGATGACCTAGATGGTGCCACATGGCACCATCTCGGCCTCCCAACACTGGCCATCAGTGACTACAGGCACCCCATCATCTCGCACCATAGCAGTTGGATCAATATTTAACGGCGGAGGTCCCTCCATGCCCGTAGCTCCCATGCCATCTTCTCGACACTTCGAGCAGCATGGTGCAATGGTGGAGGTTCTGGCCTCCAAGGGAGGGGTGCAAGTTCGAATCCCTACAATCCCCACTAATTCGCAATTTGATGCACTGGCCTCGTGCACAGCCTAGCCTTTCAGCACGCACATGCACACAGCGCATCCGCAGTGTGCACAAGGTTAGGCCAGCGTGCATGTGCACGTGACAAGGCACGAGGGGCATGGGCGAGTGATGCAAGCGCTAGCGGTGGATTGGATCTTCAGCGACAACTTGCATGGTCTTTAGTGACGATTACAGCAGTCATGAAGCCCTTGGACGGATTTCTTCCTCTTCCTTCCACTATAAAAGGACCTACCCCCCTCCATTCTTCACCATCTCTTCCTTTCTTCTCTTCACCACCTCTAATGCTCTAGAGAGAGCTTGTCCCAAGCCCGGGATTTTTGTCCAGAGTAGAAATCAAACATTTTCCCACCTCTCATCCCCATTCTTGGAGCATCCCGTGGCCGTCCTCTCACCTCCTTTTGGAAGAAGATCCTCGTTGCGATGCCGTCTCATCCCACCCTCCCAGCTTTGACGCCATTCTCCTTCATCCCACTCCTCACAACCTTCGTCTAGGCGCCTTCAAAGCAAGCGTCCTCCAAGCGACCATCGAGGGTGATTCTTCTCACCTCTCTCTATTTTTTTGCTTTTGTAGTGTAGTTTTTCCGCTTTCATAGTTGTAGCAAACATTTGTTTACATAAATATATTGATATGTTCTCCTCTCTCTCTTATTTTGCAAGTAGATTAGTTAGATAAACATTTGTCGATCTGCTCTCTTGCTTTCTAAAAATACCAAAAAAATCATAAAAGACAAAAACAAAAATAAATAAATAAAATCGAAAGCACGGATTTCAAAACCTAACGTTCACCTTGCCATGTTTGACTCGACTCCCCTTCGAGTTTTGGTAAAAAATTCTATTTGATAACGTGTTTTGAGACTATAGCGACAAGTTTCTCTTAACCCCAACTTTCCGTTCGTGAAAACCCGCCATCATTTTGGTGCCGTTGCCGGGGAGGCAATGGAATTTACTTTCTTGTTTTTCGTGTTTCTTTGCATTTACTTATTACTAACCCCGCTTGCCTCTAATTTATTGTCCTGCAAGTACCCTAGCAAGGAAATCCAAGTACGGTAGATCGGAGTAAAGTGCAGGTAGAGTGGTTAGTAAGTGCCCCCACATTCCCCCTCACTAGTTTCACTTTTGCCACATCAATAACCAAGACCTAATCTACTTAGGTGTTTGCATAAACCCTAGGATAGAATTTGTTTGTCTTGTTTTCCACCTACACTCATCTCACCCTCTCATATTAAAAAAAAGTCTTCTTATTATGGAACAAATCAACATACACACTACATACACCCACATTGAGGCACATAACCTTTTGTGATTTTATCTACTCAACCAAGATTCCAAACTATAGAGCTGGTGCACATACAAATCAACACATAATGGAGTAAAAATCAGACTAAGTTAATCACCTTTTGTGTGCCTTAATCGGTGGTGCATCTGGGCCAGTTGATTGAATTGTTTGGGTTGCATCACCTAATCTAAAAGAAATTCGTCTTGTAGTTACCTCGTAGGATTCAATAGTTAGGTCAAGCCACACACTTCATATTTTCTTGGTCTATATAGGAAAATACTTCAACACATGCTTTCAAACTTGGTCTGCCTCTCGAACATTTGGTTGAATATACCTAATACTTGAATCTTAAAAGCTACTAAGCAAGATCTGAATCTTAAAACTTACTTCATCCTCAATAATCTTGCTTGAAAACTTTTTGGTTGTGCACATACGCACATTCTCAAATGAACCATTAAGGGCACAACCCGTTAAGGGCCCATCACATTTCAAAAGCACTACCATCCCAAGCGTAACTAAAATTGAGTAGACGTTGGCCCTAGGATTTAGAAGTCCATTTCAGGGTTCTTGAATGCGCTACGAATTAGTGACATTTACTTACTCCAAAAGGGGATAAGTTGGGGGGCCCAATTGTCAAATGACTTAAGCAAGCTAGGGTTTGGCATAATTAGTAGCCCTCGGGACACGCTCCCCCTACTTCGCCAGCCCAACTTTACCAGCTTTGGGAGTAAGGACAATACCAAATTCGTTTTGTGGTCAGAGTTTATTTCTGAAGCCTAGGTCCTTAAGCTACTCAATTTAAGGACAGGCTCATATTTTTTGTGCGGCAGGGTTCCCTTTTTCCTCGTCCTTCTAACTTCCTTCCAGTGCATACTTGGATGGAGGTCATTGAATCCTCGCTTGGAAGGACCTTTAGACCATTCCCGAAAGCGGAGGTTGAGTTAAAACCAAGTAGATCCCATGGCTGATTAACAACCACCTCCCTCATCGTCGAACCAGCAGGAGCTAATTCAGAGGTAGTTGGAAGAATTGCAGCAGATGCAGGAATGGTTCTAACGAATGAACGGTCAAGGTGCTCGAACCTTGAAGGATTTTTATGATCCTTCAAATTATGAGGATCGTCCCAGTGTTGTGATCCCTACTGGTGATGTTGAGATCAAGCTCCATGTTTTGAGTTTGATTAAACATTTTCATGGGCTTGGCTTAGAAGACCCATTCCAACATTTGGAGGATCTGATCACCCTGGTTCAGACCACCAAATCGTAGAATGTGGATGAGGAACATATGCTCATGAGACTTTTCCTCCATTCACTTAGGGATAAGGCTACACATTGGTATCGTACCATTGGAAGTCCAATTGCTACCTGGACAGTGTTGAAATCGCCCTTCCTAAAGGTAAATTTCTCAATTGGATGAACCAATGCTTTGCGCTGGGCAATCACCACTTTTGCCCAGCGGCCAGGGGAACTGCTTCATGGGGTCTGGGAGCGATTCCAGGATCTGTTGTAGAAGTGTCCACACCACAAGGTGCCTAAATGGCAACTCGTGCAAATTTTCTACCACAGGTTGAATGATCAACTCTGTCATCATGTGGATGCTTCTTGCAGAGATAATTTCCTCAGCAAAGACGTAGATAGCGCATATGATTTGTTCGAGGAAATGAGATAAAACTCTATAAACCATGCCTCCATGGAAACCTTCAACCAATCCCAACAAACTAGATCAAATACCAATGAGGTTCAAAATTCTCATACATTTGATATGGAATTGATCTGCAATAAATTAGATAAGGTGGATCTGGTTGGTAAATGAATGGAAGAGTGGATGTCCAAAAACTCCAATACTTCTAGATCCACTCAATCTTAGAGCACGGGATTCCATTCTTTGCAAGCTCCTATGGGATGGGAGTTTGTGAACCAACTTGAGTCGGCTTGACCTTCGTGCCAGCACTTCTCAAAACCTTATGGGTTCCAAACTGGGGCCTTTGATCCTAGTTTTTCTGATCCTTCTTACCCTTCATCCTCACCTTATGAAGATGTTTATGCTGTACAAGAGAATGCTAGGTCCAACCCTTACTCAAACTCCTATAATTCTGGTTGGAAAAATCACCCTAACTTCTCTTGGAAAGATCAGAGGTAGCAGACTTAATATCGACCCAACAACTATGTACCGCAAAAACAAATGGATCAGGGTCATGTATATACTCAGTTGCCCCCGAATTAGGTTAATCAGCCCATGTGGAATGCTCAACAACCTACTGTGCAGGCTGATTTAAACCTAAAGCTGGTACAAATGCAATGGTCAATGCTCCAACTCATGCAACAAATGAAAACTTCGCTGGACACCTTACAATCCAGACTTAGTGCAA
Organism: Thalassia testudinum; assembly: GCA_037157565.1. Lineage (NCBI taxonomy): Eukaryota > Viridiplantae > Streptophyta > Magnoliopsida > Alismatales > Hydrocharitaceae > Thalassia > Thalassia testudinum. The sequence continues at coordinate 61,653,038 of JAZHRO010000063.1, forward strand.
ACAATTGACATCTTAGATCTCTACCATCACAGCCTATACCAAATCTACGGAATATGGAGAATCGAGACACTGGGTGTCAAGGGTTTGGCAATAGTGGGGAGCCACATGCTCAAGCTCATGCTATCTATCAAGCTACCCCAGCCCCTCCTGGAGCTAACCAAGTTCCTACCATAATCAACTGGGAGTGTCTTGTTTTGCCCAACCCTCCCCAAGGCTCTAACCAACAACACTTTGCCACTGCAAATAACATCACCTTGAGGAGTGGTAGTAGATATAAGGGTCCCACCCAACCCCACATCAATACCATTAAGACCCATAACAAGATTTCTAGACTCCTAACTAAGAATATAATCAACAAAACATCAGAGTCTGATTCGGGAGTATGTTGTTGTTGTATGGGCAAACAGAAAAAGGCAGAGGAGAAATTGGAGAAAAGGATGTCCTTACTTCAGGCTTTCAAATTGACAATTATTTTACTCCCCGCGAGTATTGGGTCAATCCCTAATTTACTGAATTCATATAAAGAGAAGTGTAGAGCGGGATTTGAAAACACTAGGAGAGTAGTCTTGTCTGACAACACAAGCACACTAATCTTAAACAAGCTACCCCATTAGAAGCAGGATTCGGGAGCCCCACTGATTTCCTGTACAATAGGAAACATTACTTCTAACCGGGCCCTCCTCGACTTGGGTGCTTCCATTATTCTGATCCCTACTTCACTATAAAGGAAATTGGGTCTAGGCCACCTGAAGCACATTGACATAACCCTGCAATTGGCCGATAGATCTATTACAAAACCAAGGGGTCTCTTAGAAGATGTTCTAGTCAAGGTTAATGATTTGCATTACCATGTTGATTTCATGGTCCTTGACATGGAAGCACCAAAACAGTTCAATAACACCTCGATTATTTTGTGAAGACCTTTCTTGGCCACTGCCAAGGCAAGGATTAATTGTGAATCGAGAGATATAGAAATCACCTCAGGGAATAAAACAAATCGATTTAATATTTTCAAGGTCTCAAAGAAGGATAAAATTAAGTGTGGTTTAATGGAGGAGCATGGCAGAATAAAGGAGGTAATGTCCATACACACATTAGACAACCCCTTTGATGACCAAACCAACCCGATCTACAATCAGGAAGGATAGGATGATTATAACACCTAGCCTTCCTAGTATTCCACTGAATATTGGTCACCACCATTCTTTGAACAACCTGAAATGACCTACTATCAGGGAGGACCTCGAGAACCTCAAAATCTTGACTCCCCTAGATTTAACCCGAACCCACCCAACCCTACACCAAACAATTCGGTTTAGGTGAACCAGGTCCAAGATAGGGTATTGGCTAACTTGAGGAACATCATACAATCTTTAGAAGCTCAGCCAACACCATGCATTGAAGCATTGTAGCCTACGATCAAAATGATTGATGAGCTTAATAGCTCTTTATTGGATTTGCTCCAAGATGTTAGAGATAGGGGCCCAGGTGAGTTTCTACTTGGGAAATTGTCTAGATTGAGGTTGAAATTCATGGTTGCATTAGTCCAATCTTAGGATGATTCTTAAGATGAACCCCCTCCAGGAGAGCCAATGTCTGAACTCGCTCAGGCGCATATCGGGGGGGGGGGATACATGTTCTGAGACTAGAGATGACCAGGTTGGTCTAGAGCAACCGATTAAGGATGAATCAATTACTTCACTCAAGATCCCGAGCCAAGGAACGATGAAAAATATGTCTCCATGGACCATGAAATGACAAATGATTTTGAGACATATAAATGAGGAACGAGAATTCTTTAATTCTGAGGGTAAGGAATCTTTGAGTGATGTCTCACTTGAAGTTAAGGAAAATGATTTTATTGAGACAAACAGGCTAAAGGAGTATGACAAACAATTTGATAGCCCAATTATTGAAGATTGTGATGTAGTTGGGGCTAACTTGGAGGATCTGAATCCCTATTTACTGGATGATTCAATCAGTGGCCCCTTTCTTATCCACACCCCAAAGAGCTGAATGATCATACTTTTGAGATCATTGTGCCCAAGTGAATCCTAATTCAGCCACAACTATTGGACTTGGATAGTTTAGATGGGGTGTACAACGATCTAGAGGTCCTAGAACCTGAACACTTGATGTTGGAGGATAGAAATTTGGAAATTAAAATTTAGGAGGCTAATTCTGAGGGAAATACAATTTTGGATTTAAGGGTTCCTGTTGACTTGAAACCACCTACCTTCTACGAGGACCCTTAAATATGATAATTTTGATATTGAGGATGTGCAACTCAAATTCATAACAATTGACTATCTTTCCGAGATGAACTCTAGGGGAACATATGAACCTAGTAAATCAGATCTACCAATTGTTTGACATTTCAGACTTGCGTTACACACTGCAAAACTACAAGCTCCGCCCTACAAGCTCAATAATCTTCGGTTCTGGGTGATTTTCATCCAGAACCTTAGAACCACTCGACCCTGGGGCATGGGTCTGCACCACAACTTGGTCTGCATTTGTGGACATCTTCTGCTGATGGGTTTAAGGATCAATCTTTTAATTCTGATTTTGACCCGTTCCTGTGAATTCTTAACCTCTTCTTTGTTTGTATTTTATGCCTAGCTAAAGGCATTAAACTTACTACGTGTGTATACTCTCTTCTCTCTATGGAGCTGACTGGATTATCATGAAACTCAGGTGGTATTCTATTATTCCGCCCATTTCATCTCTTGTTTTCTACAATGAGGACATTGCATCATTTAGGCATGGTGGGGTGGATACTTAATCCTGAAATTATTTCATTAGCTTTGTAGAATTTCTTTTCTTAATAAAAAATAAAAATAAAAAGACAAAAAGATAAAAAAAGAAAAAACTAGAATTTAGAGAAGAGAACTTAGGCATTTGGAAGTTGTTCACTTTAGGAAACGATATTTTAGGACCTGAACACTTAGACTCTTCAGGTCTTCGGGCTTAATTAGCCTGGGTATCCACTCGAATGTGGACTTAGTCTCGAGTCCTTGCCAAGTAATTTTATTTTAATTTGGTAAATAAATTGGGGTGATAAGTACATGACTTATCAACCCGCCCTTTGATTTGAGGGGACTTTAAGTCTAAGCATCTGCACACTATTTGCATTGACTCACTTTTCAACAGCTTTTATGGAAATTAGGTAGCTAATGAACTTTCTAGGGTAGTATAGCTGGCAAGTTGTGGGTAACAGCCCATGGGCCGGTTGTCTAGAGCCCAGCTATATGACCATACTCATTCTACTGCTTTTAGGTAAATCTTAGATCAGAGAAGCCACCTACTTAGAAAAAAAATGATATTGAAAAATAAAAAGAAAAAATAGAAAAATAGAAAAAGGAGAAAAATAAAAATAGAAAAATAAACCACACTTCACCACACGAGTATGGCTAGCAAGTTGCCGTGGATAATAGCCCATTTTCCGGTTGTCCAGGGCCCAGCTCACAAAAATGCATAAATAATTTCCAAAACACTTAGGGAAGAAGCAGGGAAGTAGAATATACTGGGGAGATATACACTGGGTTTGCCCTTGTGTTGACCCCATAAAAAAAATACAAAAGGTAGGGAGAAAGCTACCGATCGGAAAGATAAACCTTTAGGTAGAAACTCTTAAAGTCACCTAGGGTCATAGAAACCTGAAGTCTGTTTTAACATCAACTTAATGAGTCTATCACCCTTTCACAAAATGCTTATTACTTAGAGTCTTTTTCGAGTCTTGGGCGGGTTGGGTAGTTGTAAAGAGTTATCCCGAAACTCTCAAACTCCAAAAGTCCAAAAGGATTAGGAAAGAAGAAAAAGCAAAAAAATGTATCTTCCCTTTTCAATTAAGGCAAGACTTGGGAGGTTTGCATTTTAGTAGGACCTCGGGTACTGTCGAGTCTTCGTAGTTTAGGCCCTTAGTTGAAATTTCCTTTTATTAATAAACAACTAATGCCATAAGCAATCGATCCCTAATTCTATTTTTATACATAGCATATAGTTTAATTTTTTTAGGGACTAGCAAAAGATAGGCATGGGGGTTTGATGTAGACACATCTATTTAGGTTAAAATGCTTATTTATGCATGTTCCGTGGCTTAGATTTGCATTTCATATTATAAATGTTGCATAGTATGCATCATTCTGCATTTAGAATAGTTGTGTATATTTTAGGTTAATTACATCATTTTTATGGCCAGAAGGGAAGAAGATTTATTTTAGGGCCTCGGATGGACGATCTAACCATATGGATCTGATCAGGACGACGATTGGAGTTTAATGCCTCTGAAATCATCTAGATCAGAATCCAGTAGCACCATATGAAGTTTGAAGAGGATCAATGGCCAGGGGGCAATGTGACATCCTTACAGGCTTCGAATGAAAAATTCAACCATTCGGATTAATCTGGAGTGACGATCGCAATCCGGCAATGTGGAAATCTTCTCGATCGCAGCACCGTGTCACCCTCTGCAATAAAAAGAAGATGGATGGCCCAGGTGATGCCACAAGGCCCCATCTAGGCCACCCAACACTGCCCATCAGCGACTATAGGCACCCCATCGTCTCGCACCACAGCTGTTGGATCAAGATCCAACAGCTGAGGTTCCCTCGCGCCCACAGCTCCCATGCCATCTACTCGACACTTTAGGTAGCATGGCGTAATGGTGGAGGTTCTAGCTTCCAATGGAGGGGCACTGGTTCAAATCCCCACAGCCCCCCTAATTCGCAATTGGATGCACCGGCCGCATGCACAGCACAGCCTTGCAAGGTGCACATGCACACAGCACATCCGCAGCATGCATAAGCTCAGTGCCAGCGTGTGTGTGTGAGATAAGGTGAAAGGGGCACGGTCGCGTGATGCGTTCACCAACGATGGAGTAGATCTTCAATGACATCTTACATGGTCTTTAGTGATGATTGCAGCTGCCACTAAAGCCCTTAAACAGATTTCTTCCTCTTCCTTCCACTATAAAAGGACCTACCCTCTCCATTCTTCACCATCTCTTCCTTTTTTCACCTCACCACCTCCAAGGCTCTAGAGTGAACTTGTCCCAAGCTCGGGATGCATCTCATGGTCATCATCTCACCTTGTTCTGGAAGAAGATCCTCGCTACGACTCCGTCCCGTCCCACCCTCCATCCTCCGATGCCATTCTCCTTTGTCCCACTCCTCACCACCTTCGTCCGGGTGCCATCAAAGCGAGTCGTCGTCCAAGCGACTATCGAGGGGGATTCTTCACACCTCTCTCTATCTTTTTGCTTTTTTAGTGCAGTTTTTCCGCTTTCATAGTTGTAGCAAACATTTGTTTAGATAAATGTATTGATATGTTCTCTCCCTCTCTCTCTTATTTTGCATGTAGATTTGTTAGATAAACATTTGTCGATCTGATCTCTTGCTTTCTAAAAATACCAAAAAATCATAAAATACAAAAACGACAAAGACAAATAAAACTGAAAGTGCAAATTTCAAAATCAAACGTTCGCCTCCTCGTGTTTGACCTGGGACTCCCTTTCTAATTTTGGTAAAAAATTGTATTTGATATCGTGTTTTGCGATTATAGAGATGGGTTTCTCCTAACCCCAACTTTTCGTTCGTGAAAACCCGTCATCACTGATCCTATCAATATTCCTATATATAGTATTCATTTGAAAACAAAAAAGTGTTTTAGTGTAGTTCTTAAGATTCAAGCTAGGTAAAATCAAGAATTCTCGATTTTGTTACTGACTTTAGGAAATGTGAAACAAAGTCTTTCCACCTAGACTTTTCAGGTCTTTTTAGACTTAATTTTCTTAAGTATTTACCCAAATCTGGATTGATTTTCCTGAGACTTTGAAAGGAGTATGAAAAAACTAGAAGTATTAAGTCAAAGAGGTGATTGGTGAATGACTTATTGCTCCACCCTTTGGTTTGGATAATCATTGAGTTCCAAGGATCTTCACTTGCACTATGCACTGACTCAACTTATGGATGATTTTGTTGAGTCCTTAATGGTCAATAAGATTTAGTCTTAGGGCTTGCAGATGAAAAGGACCTTGTCGTGTTTCTAGCTCTTAGGACTATTCCTATTTATAGGGGAAAGCATTTAGAACAGATGAAAGAGAGCCACTCACCTAGAGAAATGATTTGGAGAATATATATATATATATATAGTCGAAAAAATTAGAAGAAAAAAAATATATATAGGAAAAAAAGAAAAAAAATATTTTTTTCCAAATAAAAGCATCTCACTACCTATGGATATTATTCCTTTTCATTTCCAAATAAAAACACCTCGCTACTAATGGGTGTTTATCCTGTAGGAGAAAAAGAAAAAAAATATGGAGAAAAAAATTATGAATAACAGACCTAGAGATCCAGCCAGGGAGATATACACCTAGTGTATTGACTCAAGGTAGAAAAGTGGTGACGAGAAAGCTGCCAAGTCCTAATACGGCCTAATTGAAGACAAGTTGTCTCTAAAAGAGTATAGAAACATTCTATGTCTTATTGAATGCTAGGAATCAACTTGGTTATTCATTTGATGAGTCACATAAAAATCACACACAAGATGCTTGTTTCTCACATTTGATTCGAATCTTAGGTGTGTCGACTTAAACAGAGAAAGTCACTTTAGCAATTTAACTCTAATGGTTAATAAGATTTCTAATTTGATTTGGGAGGTCCAAATTTGAGTCAATACATTAGAACTATTGAGTTTTTGTCATTAATGATTTGTCTGCAATTTCCTTTCGTTAGTGAAAAATCTTATTGGGATTTTTTATTTAAATTGGCTCGATTCCTTGACCACACCATTATAAAAAAAATTATGCTTTACTTTTGGAAATAAAGAAAACACGCATATTGTGATCCTCGCAAGATTTTCACAGGTTTTTCTCATGTCAATTTCGCATGTTGATTTTGCTAGGGACTAGCAAGAGATAAGCATGGGGTGTGATAACAGCCTAATTTATTACCTTAATTTACTAAATTTAGGGCTAACTCCTTAGTAAAATCATGCATTAGGTTTATAAATACTACATTTAGTGCGTGAATGCATATTTAGGCTTTGTATTTATTTTATTAATAATTATCTAATTTTAGGCTTTGGTGAATAATGTAGGTAAATGACTTGGAATAATTTAGAGCATTGAGGAATAAAACCTGTATTGGTAAAGAAGAGCCGGTTGAAGAGTAAAGTTGAAATAAAGAAGGAATGAAGACACAAGAACAGAGAGGAAAATAGAGGGACTAGGATAACCATGCCCTATATCCTTAAAACCCTAGGACAACCTTATCAGAAAACCTTTCCCTAAACAAGATCAAAACTAGATATTTGAGCTCAAAAGTCAAAAACATGAATAACATTATCCATGTACCTATCCACCCTATCCATAGACCTATCCTATTATCAATAACCCTAGTCCACCTATCCTATACCCAGTCCCTAACCTAGAAACCTATTTAGGTCAATACCATACCTAATTAATTTAGTTTGAGTCAATTGGGCTAGCCACTAGTCAATTGGGTCCATTGGAGTTGATTAGATTAAACCTAAGTTGACTGGACTCAATTGAGTTTAATCATGCCTGACCTAAACCTATTTGACCTAGCTGCATCCAATTAGGTGCAGTATAACGTAATTGGATGCAACCAACTCTAATTAGGTTTAGTTGGAACCTAACTAGACTCAATAAGTGATAAACGTCAGTTTATAATCATTCTTATGCATTAAAACAAACCTAGCTCTTAGGATTTTGCTCTACAAATGGGTTTTTGGGTTGCATTTAGGCATAAATTAGGTTAGAAATGCATTGCATTTTTTATTGTGTTTTTGATGTGTTTTTGTGAGTGTAGGGATAAACAGATTGCCAAATCCCTAGAACCCTAGCACTCAGGAAGGCAACTGGTGAAGGAGAGGCTATCACGAGCTGGAACTTAGCTTGATCCAGCTCAGCATAGCTGAAATTTAGCTCACCTAAATTAGAGTTAGCTCATCCTAGCTCCATTCAGCTCATCCCAACTGAATGGCAGCTCAAGAGAGCTCATCTTAGCTCACCCTAGCTCAGGTCAACTTAGATCCAGCTCAACTTAGCTGAGTCTAGCTCATCTCAGCTCCCATTAGTCCATAGGGAGCTTTAGCTAGCTCAGTTGAGTTGACTGGAGTTCACCACAGCTCAGTTCTAGCTACGTCTAGCTCCACTCAACTCCAGCTAGCTGAAGATGACTTCATTCCAGCTCAGGAAGCTCAAGTCCAGCTCCCGGGGGCTCAGCTTAGCTCAACTGACCTTAGTTGCCTCAACCAGCTTGATCCTCCCCAAGAGCACCAGACCCAGCTCACCTCAGCTCATTATGGTAGAAGCCAGCTCACTTTAGCTTGGCTTAGTAGCTAGCAAAGAACTAGCAAGCTAAGCCAGCTTGAGTAGCTCCATGCCACTCTCTTCGGCTGCTGCCAGCCCCAATTCAAGCTCAAGGCTTCTCCTCCTCAACTCCTCTCTTCAAATCCTAGCTCTAATACCTCCTCCTCTACTCCACTACTAGCTAATCTAGCTTAGCTTAGCTTAGCTTAGCTATGCTCCAGCTCCCTTGGCTTTTACCACCTAAAAACCCTACCTAACAACTCCACCAACTAGCTCCACCTAAGCTCCACATAAGCTAACCCTACTTCCACCTCACCTTGGCGCCAACCTAACCTACCCACTACCTCCAAAAGACACCACAAAGTGTCACCAAAACCACCCTAACTACCTTCCTTATTGGCACCACTTTTTCCCTCCAAAACCCCCTTCATCTCCACCACACATGTTCCCTTAAACCCATAAATACCATCCACATAATCCCCCTTCTAGAAGCCTTCTTGGTGGCGCCAAAACCAAGTCATCTTTCCATGGATGGTGCCACCTTTAGGTGGCCCTTCACCACCATAACCACCACCTTCACACCCCCTTACTTGGTGCCAATTCTTCTTAGCCCTAGGATCCCCAACTACCCCCCATATCCTATCCTATCCATCCATTCCAAGAGCCACCTATGCCCCCCTTCCTACATTATATATACCCATCTATCTTCCCACATTTTCTTCATCCTCCATTAGTGTTTAATTCCACCTACATCCACCTATACATATGGCCAAGAAGAAGGAGTAGAGAAGAAGATTAAGGGGGCACATCACCAGCCGCTTTGGTGCCTTCTTCTCCCCACTTTCTTCAAATTGTGCCACGCCAAGGAGGAGGAGCATTCTACTTCAAGGAGGACGGCCAGGTAAAGGAGAAGGACCTAGGGTGGACGTCCACCCTTGGAGGAGGAAAATTAAAGGTGGTAGCTACCACCTTGGAGGACATCATTTGGAGGATCATCTCACGCCAAGGAGGAGTTGTCTTTTCAAGTCAAGGGGTTACTTGGCTTGGAGCAAGAATCCCTCTTCTTCACCATCTATTTAAAGGATTTGTGTTTTATTTTTCTTGTACTTTCAAGTAGAGTAGAAGCATTCCTCTATGGGTTTTGTGTGAACAATTTTGTTTTAATTCAAATTGCCTTCTTTCAATTTTTGTTGCATAGCTTTTTACAATTTTTGCCTAGCATTTGTTTCACTCCCTCTCCCTAATTATTCTAGGCCTCCATGTGCCTAGGGTGAGCTTAGGGAGAGGCTCTACCTGTCACCTAGGGTTAGCTTTATTGAATTAGGTATTAGTTGTTTTCCAGTTATCAACAAAAACTTGCATGTTGCCTTTATTTCAAAAATCTATAAAAAGTATATATTGAAAAGATCGAAAAGAAAGTTGAGTTCCATCTTTAAAGCAAGGGATTTTGATTTGCAAACTTGCCTCCTTGGACGACCCTAGATACCCCACTATCTAGGAATATAAATTTAAAAGCGTATGCGATTTGGCTTGTTACAATGACTTAAAAACCTACTTTTACAAATCACGCCAAACTTCGCATTAGTAAGTCTAATTGGACCTAACCCAAATCCAATTGGGTGTGCTTACACCAAATTGGGCTTACACCTATCTAGATTAGGTCACCATAGATCCAATTAGGTTCACATCTACACCACTTAGTTTAATTAGACCCAGTTAGATTAGAACCTAACCCAACCTAGGTAAACCAACCCAAACCCAGTTAAACCCACAACCTAGGTCTACAAAACTCATGCACCCATGCCCAGACATGTTCATGCACACATTACTTAGACCCTAAGCAAGAGGTTTATGCCCTTGTTGTCGCTAACATGAGAAAGATCTTATCTATTTGATCTTTCTCATGGAAAGAAAAAAAGAGATAAGATCTTTCGATAGCACCAAGACCTAATCTACACCCTTAATCCTAGCATCTAAAGCCACCATCCTACACCCATAGCCGCCACATATGGCTTCCCTTGGAAGCCATATGGATGGCCAACCACCCACACACACACAACCTTGGATCATCATCCAAGGGTGAACCACTCCCTTGAATTGCTGGCTTAAACCTAGACCTTAGATCTAGCCACATACCTATAAAGATACCTATCCTCTACCACTTAGAATGAATTAGTGATGGGAACACCATCATGAGCCCTAACTAGCTCATTTTTACCCATAAAAGAGAATAAGAGCTCCTACATAACCAACTGGAGGTTCTAATTCACTGAATAACCATTTTGAGAGAAAAGTAAGAAACAAGGGGTAAAACTGTAATTTTACCATTGCAGTACAACAACGGATTTTCTCAAGGGCTAAACAAATGTCAAAGGGTCTCAACAAGATAAAAAGTGGGTTGGTTCAGACAGAAAAGGTTTTGTATGAGTTCTGGGAATTAAATGACTTCTTGTAACCCTAAAATAGACCCACTTGATTAAACAAGGTTTTGGTCAGGACAAAATTCGCCTAAACCATCTAAAAATCATATAAAAATATCCTCTAGGGTTTATAACTTTCAAATTGGCCTTTGGAACCCATTTTGACCTAGAATGGGGTCTCAACTAGATATTTGCCCTAAATTAGGTTTTTGTGTAAATTGACCAGTCAAACGTGGTCAAACCCAAAATGCAACTTCACCATTGGGTTCCTTAGGTTCAAATTAGGTTTGTACAAAAATTTGGACTTAAGGGGAACTCATCTTGACCTACTTTGCAAATAAGTCCAACTTGATTACATTTCTGCCCCTATCTTTTGAAAATCTCTGTAGAAACCCCCCTAGCTTCTTCATCATCATTGCAAATAGGTCCTTCTAGCATTATAGCGCAGGAATCCTACTCCAGCGAACTTTAGAAGGTAATTCCTCGATTGCTCAGAGAATCCCTCACAAAATTGGAAGAGAGATTCTCTGAGTAATCTCCTCCAGTATGAAACCATCACTGAGCCCTAATTTGTACCCAATCTCTCATGCGAATGCATGAGAGATTTGGGTCTTTTTGAATCTTCCTACTCCAGCAGACATACCTTGCTTGGAAGCTTGGCTTCCAAGCACAAATCCATCCCTAGAAGCCTATTTAAGCAGCCCCTGATCCAGCCGCATCTCATCAGCTTGGAATTAGGTCGGTCCACCCCACATTCTTCTCTCCTCGGTAGCCACAACACCTCCGCAAGCTCTGACGGCTCCTCCCTCTCTCTCTCGCCACCCAACCAAAATACCAATGGTTGGGTCATGTTCCTCTCATTCATCTGCATCGGCCATACCAGCCCTGATGCTGTCACTGCCCTCATCTTCGCCGCCACGTCATCTACAGAGATCTTCGTCTCTGGTGTCGACTGTACCAGCCCAGATGCCTCTCTTGTCTCCTTCGTGCTTAGTTTATATCTGTTAGCTTCCCTCTCCCTTCTACTCCCGTTCCTTCTCTTTATTTCTCAAAAACACCCCTCGACGCCACCGATCATCAACTTCTCCACCTCCAACGAGACCCCCGGTGAGGAGCCCTCGGTGCTCCGCACCTCCACCTGCCTCGCCAACCACCCTATGACCTCCGTAACACCCCACTGATCACCTCCCACTACTCCAATCTCTCCGTCGACCACCTAAAAGCACCCCCGAACACACCCACTCACATGGCCACAAAGAACCCTAGGCACGCCACCACAGCTGTTCCCACGCCACGCCGACCACTGCCACCTATCCGCCATGCCTTGGCAAATCTCCCTGGACATTTTGACATGGTCGCAAGGCCGTGCTCGTGATTTCAGGTTCAGGCACATCGGCCGCTATAGATGAAGAAGCTCGGAGCTCGCTTCCTATGTTTCAGCTGCTGCTGCTCCAGGCGTGAGTCCCAGGCGACGCGGACTTGAGGCACGAGCGCGGTCAGGTTCCCAATTGGAGTCAGCAACCCACACAGCCTTGCCAATTAAGCCAGACATCTCTGCTACGGTGCATGCAAAAGAGGTGGGACACTTAGTCCCACCTCGGAACTTGATGAGCAGGCGTATGCACATAAATTGATTTTGTGCATTAGCCTTGTTGCCTCCTACTCATGGGATGAGGTCCCTCTCTCCCCCTCTTAAGGCCTCTTCCACAGCACTACCCACGCGGACCTAGCCATGACCCGTTACCTGAACGACTCACTCCTCGCTCACCACCCACATCGATGAGCCTGGACCCGGGTCTCCGTTCGGTCTGATTACCCGACCCGGATGTGGCTCTGGGAGAGTGAATCGAAATAGAGAAGAGAGAAGAGAGGAATGCTACATAGGGGAAGGGGGGTTTTGCTGTGGAAAGCTTCGCTCCATACTTAACCAAATATGGAGAAGAAGAAAAGGTCAGGTAGTGAAGAAGAAAGAAGGAGGAAGAAAGCTAAGGAAGAGAAAGGCCAAAGAGGGAAGGAAGAAGAAGCCAAGGAAGAGGAAGAAGAAGCAGAAAGGCAACCGACAGAGAATCAGAGAGAGAAAGAAGGAAGAAACTGAAGGTAGAGGAAGCTAAAGGAAAAGGCAAAGCTGAAGAAGTGAAAAGCCAAAATTAGAAGAAGAAGAAGGAAGATAAAGAGAAAGAGAAAGAAGAATAGGAGAAGAAGCAGAAGAAAGAAATCAGAGAAAGGGAGCCACTGTAGCACATCATTTTTAAGACATCTAATTTTGTAATCAGACGTCCAAGTCTTCATAAACTCTCCATTTAATATTAGCTACAATTATTCTTATACTCATGCTTTATATTTTTAATTAGCTTTTGAGTAGTATTATGTGTTCAAGTTGCATTTATTATTGAGATTAGTGAGTGAATTCCATTTTCTCCCTATGTTCGACCTCAGACTTTAAATTCGAGTAATAAAATTGTATTTATTTTGGATGCTTTTTCGGCTGTACTACAACGCAACATTCTTAAAACCCGATCAAGCACGATAAACATTTGGGCGCCGTTGGTGGGGAGCAATGCGCAATTCACCACTATTCTCTACATTATTTGATTATATTTGAGCACTAACTTGCCCTATCTGCTTTATTGTGATTTTGCGAGGTACTTCACGAGGCGATCTCTCGTGCAAATCAACACTCCAGGGTAGGTAACTTCCCTATTCATCTCTAATCAGCCTCCTAATCTTTAGAAAACAAAAAGGAAACAATCAATTAGGAATCACCCGCCTTATTTTCATAGTAATTATTATTTCAAAGAGAAAGTTTCCTAATTTGTGAATTTTTTTTCAAGTCTCATTGAAGTTGAAGCGATTCTATTTAGAGATCCAAACACAAAATTCCTGTGCCTATTAGGGATTACACTTAGTTTCTAACTTTCTTGGACTACGCACTTCTTGTTTGAAGTCCAAGGAGAACATTTGTAAAACTCAAAGTGAACTTGGAAATAATGCCAAATTAGGGTTTCTACATTAGGGTTTTGGAGTGCTAGTTCACACTTGCCTGCATAAAAGGAAGCAAACCCACCCGCATTTGTGTGTTACCCAAACCCTTGATTGAAAAGATCTAATCAAGAAAAACCCTAAAATCAAACTCTAAACTCACTTGAACCCTTAAAATACTTGGACCTAATAACCTGGGAGTCAAATCAGGGTGATTTCTAGGGTCATTCTGCCATCTTTAGGGCACGCCAGGTGAAGTTGGACTACATGGTAGGCCACCCAACCTCCAAATTAGGTCACAAGTCCAAATAATTTCCAATTCAAGTGAAATCAAAGGCACAAATTAGGCTATAAAACTGGTAGACTTAAGAGGTCAAGTTATCCATTTTGGTCTACCTGGACCCTCAATGACAAGAGGTCAGGTGGGGGAAACCCTGTAACCCGTGGGGGTGCTCTACCGTGTAGGGGTCTTTGCGGGACTCTCCCTCTCTGGCTGACCAGGTAATTCTCAGGTGGATGACTTTATGATCTTGGGGTATCATCCACCCCGAACTTCCATAGTCATCCAAGCATCTTTGGGTGCCTTGATTGGGTCAACATCACATCCAGTCCCTCATCCTTCTATTTAGAGCACCCACATAGATTTTCTTTGGGAGTCTCTATTCAGATCAAATCACTTCATTATAAGACTTGAATTATGATTCTACATCTTGATTTCATCATCTAATTCAAATATGCAGCCTGGTTACTTAGGAAAACCATCCAAGAAACCTGAATCACAAAGATCCATGAGAGATAGAATGATTGAGGATGCCCTTGAATTTTATGAGATTGACTACAAAACCTCAAAGCCAGTAGAATACATTCAGGTTACTATACCAATACAGCAACCTTCATCATAAACTGTGCCTAATTGTTATTAATAGAAGGAACAAAGGGATCAACCTGAGACATTCTCATAATAGGATACATTGAGATAGAAAAATTACATAACTTTGAATACCTCCAATGTATGAAAAATTCTGTACTTTGGGAAAACACCAAGATGATCTTGAAAAATGGGAAGAGATGATGAGATTGCTGAAACAAGTTATCGATCAAAAATACCCGTACATGCCCCAAACAGTTAATGAAACATCTTGAACTAATATTGAGGATCAACATGACTTCCCAAATCCTGAGTTTGAGGCACAAGGTTGTTGTGGATTCCTAACCCAGATAGAATATAACATGCCTAATCTTAAAATAGGTTGGGATGTCTCAATTGCAGGAGGACATGATTTTGAGCCATCCCTAGAAAACTAACACCCTGGTTCACTCAGCATAGAATTCTGAAACTCCTGTAATGATGAGATTAAAAAAGAACCTCTCGAGGGTGTAAATCCCGCCCCTTTTTCTGATAAGGTGACCCTCGAAGGTAATCCTGACCTAGATTCTAGTAATTCAACCCACATACTTAGCCTAAAACCTGGATCTGAAACTTATTGGGAAGATTACAAGGCCCCGTATGATGAAGATCAAAGTTTAAATGAAGATTATGATTTTGGGCCTTTGTTTGATGAATATCCCTTTCCAACATCCTCAGAGATATAGATTGATTTCTTAGAAGTCACACCAATCTACGATACAGAAACCAAGGAGTTGGAAGAGTGGGGTTTTGATTGGATCTTTCCTACAAGCCTAGAACTCAAGCCTAGACCAAATAAGGACACCTCTTTGAGATCAGAATCAAAGAATAGGCTAGACCCAAGTCAAGCTGCTAAGTCTACATCTTTTGATGGTGAAACCTCTGATCTCGAATCGAACTCAGAACTTGATTCTCGCAATTTCTCCGACGATTTTGAATCTTACCATGATTTCGGAGAACCATTGTTTCCTGACTATGATGAGCCAATCTACAACCTCAGCTCAGATAATTCATTCTGTGACTCTGACTTTGAGGTCCATGATCCCGAGATCACTGATTTACATTTTAGGTTCCATTGAGATGGAATCATTTCTTTTCAATCATCGTGAATCAAAACCAGAAAATGGCAAAAGTGACTACAGCTCTGAATTCGAATCTTTTCTTGACCCATATTTTCTTCATCCTAGAAACACTCTTCAGGCATTCACTTTTGAATTTGATGGCTACTATGAGGAATTTCTAAATGAACCCACTTATAATTCCTTTTTAGAGGATCCCTCATACACAATTCTTATTGATGCCACCTCCTCTACATATACAGAACCCATCCAAACCCATTTTCAACCCCAACTCGCAACCGGACTCAATTTCTATTCTGATTCCTGTCTTATTGAGCTGATTGCAGAGGATTTGCCACCACATCTCTATCAGGTTTCGGGCATTGATCAGACTGCAAACCATGCTCCATCATTCTCTGATCACTCCTGTAGGGTTTCTGCATCATCCACTAATTATTTTAAGGATCCCTACTCTGACCAGGCTGATTCGACTCAGCCAAACCCTGGATTCACACTTCCATATCATTTCGAGCTCCATAGTATATGGTGGGTTCCACACCTCTTGATCTACATTTGTTAACCCACCAGATTGATTGGGTTTGGGCTGCATCATCAACCTATTGATCTGAACAAGCACCTAGTTGGACCAACCAGGCTTTTGATAAGGTGCTTGTTCTACAAAACTCAGCTGACTTGACCACTCCCTTTCCATACTATTTCTCACTCGACTGAAGGCATTAAATTTAGCGCTTAATGGGAGGCAACCCGTCATTCCAAAAACCCGAGATCCTTCTGATTATCCTTCTGTACTTCACGTTTACTACACCCTGAGTTCAGTTTTTGAATAGTCGATCCCACCTCTGGTACTCGTGCCAGAGCTTGAAATCATCCGCAACAGTCATTTCTGACCTGTTTACCCACCCGATAAATCCTATTCTAAAATTCCTGAACCCAAACCTATTCCACACCCTCCGTTTACAATGAGGACATTGCAAAACTTAGGCATGGGGGGGTGGTAAAGTGCAAACATACAAGAAATCAAAATTCAGAATGGTTCTCACAAAAAAATGACATATTCCAAAAATACCAAAAAAAAAAGAAAATTGGGAAAAAGAACAAAAAAAATTGGAGGAGAAAAGAAAATTTTGAGGCCATACAAAACTTGAGGAGAAAAAGTGAAAAATGTCCAAAAAAGGAGCACAAAATGAAAAGAAAAAGAAGAGATAGTCATTAGTGAGAAATTAAGGGATTAACTGAGTTCTAGACCATATCAAGAAAAAGAAAATGAAAGGAAAAAAGTGCTAAGGAAACACATAAGAGATTAGTAGGAATGTTGATCTTAGGCCTCTTGGGCTAAACTCCTAAGCTTAAAAATTCAAGTATTTGGTAAGATCTGGATAGTCCTCAAGAGGTTGGGGAAAATGCGAAGCTTAAGTATTAGGTCTAAGGCTTAGGGAGTATTCGGCCTCGTTAACTGACCTCTGGTTTGCGGGACTTGGAAACCTAAGCACCCCAAACCACACACAGTCTGGTTCAGTATGCATAAGTATCAAAATCACGTAAATGCATTTAAGTTCTGAAAAAGTCACCTAGATTAGGAACAGCCGATCAACACAAGTTGATTTGGACGAGTTGCTGACGCGGAGATGCAGGAAATTCCCCTTGAAGATGCGAATAACATATTGTCTCCTCGGCGCTTGTCTCGTAGGATATCTACAAATCCTACTGGGGGCATGTAAGTACCCTGTGCTGGTTCAGATACCATGGGTGGCATTATCATGAAATGTTGATTGCCAAGGTCTGGATTTAGCTACAGAACGCTACAGGAGGGATTATCTCGAAATCTCGAAAGCCAGGGTTCTAGGGGTTGCCATGGGTGGTGCTATCACGAAGCATTGATTGCCAGGGACCTTTTGAGGATTGATGTTGGGGACTAGGAATCCGATACAGACCGTGTTGAGAAGCCAATCCAAAGCTAGAAATAAAAAGAAAAAGAGAGAGAAAACTCTCCAAATAAAGAAAATTCCTCTCTCCCTCTTACAAGAAAACGCACTGCAAACTGAACTAAGGTTAAAATATGTTACAAGTACGGGTGCTTTAACCACGGAGTCCAACGAACCTTAGGATAGTTCCTGTGGGCCTTAAAAACCTTCACGGCAGACTGAGGCTAGAGCTGGTCAGGTCTAGATCTTGGATGATACTTGAGTACCTCTAGGCCTATTATCGGCATTTTAACCTGATCTACAGATGAAAGCACTCATCATAGTTTTTGAGCATCAAAAGAACTCGTGGTCTAAAATCAAAGTTAAAACCTTAAAATTTTGCTAAGGGACTAGCAAAAGCTAGGCATGGGGGTATGATGGGAACACTATCATGAGCCCTAACTAGCTCATTTTGACCCATAAAAGAGAATAAGAGCTCCTACATAACTAACTGGAGGTCCTAATTCACTGAATAACCATTCTGAGAGAAAAGCAGGAATAAGGGGTAAAACTGTAATTTTACCATTGTAGTACAACAATAGGTTTTCTTAAGGGCTAAACAATGGTCAAAAGGTCTCAACAAGATAAAAAGTGAGTTGGTTCAGATAGAAAAGGGTTCATGTGAGTTTTGGGAATTAAATGACTTCTTGTAACCCTAAAATAAACCCACTTGATTAAACAAGGTTATGATCAGAATTAAATTCACCTAAACCCTCTAAAATTCATAGAAAAATATCCTCTACAGTTTATAACTTTGAAATTATCCTTTGGAACCCATTTTGACCTAGAATGGGGTCTCAACTAGATATTTGCCCTAAATTGGGTTTTTGTGTAAATTGCCCAGTCGAACGTGGTCAAACCTAAAATTTAACTTCACCATTAGATTCTTAGGTTCAAATTAGGTTTGTACCAAAATTTGGACTTAAGGGGAACTCATCTTGACCTACTTTGCAAATAAGTCCAACCTGATTACATTTCTACCCGTATCTTTTGAAAACCTCTACAGAAACCCCCTAGCTTCTTCATCATCCTTGCAAATAGGTCCCTCCACTATTATAGTAGAGGAATCCTACTCCGGCGAGCTTTAGAAGGTGATTTCTCCTTGATTGCTCAGAGAATCCCTCCCAAAATTGGAAGGGAGATTCTCTGCGTAATCTCCTCTAGTATGAACCCATCACTAAGCCCTAATTTGTACTCAATTTCTCATGCAAACGCATGAGAGATTTGGGTCCTTTTGAAGCTTCCTACTCTGGCAGACATACCTTGCTTGGAAGCTTGGCTTCCAAGCACAAATTCGTCCCCAGAAGCCTATCTAAGTAGCCCCTGATCCAGCTGCATCTCCTTAGCTTGGAATTGGGCCGGTCCACCCCACATTCTTCTCTCCTCACCGGCCACAACACCTCCACAAGTTCCAGTGCTCCTCCCTCTCTCTCTCATCGCCCAACCACAATACCAGTGGTTGGGTCACTTTACTCTCACTCATCTGTTTTGGCCATACCAGCCTTGATGCCACCACTGCCCTCATCTTCGCCGCCATCTCATCTACGGAGATCTTCGTCTCCAACGTCAGCCGTACCAACCTAGACACCTCTCTTGTCTCCTTCATCCTTAGTTTAGATTTGTTAGCTTCCCTCTCCCTTCTACTCCCGTTCCCCCTTGTTATTTCTCAAAAACACCCCTCGATGCCATCGATCACCATCACCTTCTCCACCTCTAGCCATACCTCCAGCGAGGAGCCCCCATTGCTCCGCACCTCCACCCACCTCGCCAACCACCATACGACCCCTGCAACACCCCACTGATCATCTCTCGCTACTCCAATCTCTCCGTCGACCACAGAGAACCCTAGGCATGCCACCACAACCATTCCCAAGCCACACCGACCACCGCCACCTATCTGCCGTGCCTTGGAGAATCTCCCTGGATGTTTTGATGTGGCCGCAAGGCCGTGCTCATGATTTCAGGTTCAGGCACACCAGTCGCCATGGATGAAGCTTGGGTCTTGCTTCCTGTGTTCCAGTTGCTGCTGCTTCAGGCGTGAGTCCCAGGTGACGTGGACTTGAGTCATGATCACGCTCAGGTTCCCAATTGGAGTCAACAGCTCACGCAGCCTCGCCAATTAAGCTGGACATCTTTATTGCAGCTCGGAACTGGACGAGCAGGCGTATGCACATAAATTGATTTTGTGCATTAGCCTTGTCGCCTCCTACTCATGGGGTGAGGTCCCTCTCTCTCCCTCTCATGGCCTCGTCTGCGGCACTACCCACGTGGACCTGGCCATGACCCGTTTACCTGACCGACTCACTCCTCGCTCACCACGCACGCTGGTGAGCCTAGACCCAGGTCTCCGTTAGGTCCGATTACCTGACCTGGATGTGGCTCTGGGAGAGTGAACTAAAATAGAGAAGAGAGAAGAGAGGAACACTACGCAGGGGAAGGGGGGTTTTGTTGTGGAAAGCTTTTCTCAACACTTAGCCAAATACAGAGAAGAAGAAAAGGTCAGGCAGCGGAGAAGAAAGAAGGAAAGAGGAAGAAAGATAAGGAAGAGAAAGGCCAAAGAAGGAAGGAAGAAGAAGCCAAGGAAGAGGAAGAAGAAGCATGAAGGCAGCCGGTAGAGAATCAGAGAGTGAAAGAAGAAGGAAGAAACTGAAAGTAGAGGAAGCTAAAGGAAAAGGCAAAGCTGAAGAAGAGAGAAGCCAAAATCAGAAGAAGAAGAAGGAAGATAAAGAGAAAGAGAAAGAAGAATAGGAGAAGAAGCAGAAGAAAGAAATCAGAGAAAGAGAGCCACTTTAGCACATCATTTTTAAGACATCTAATTTTGTAATCAGACGTCCAAGTCTTCATAAACTCTCCATTTAATATTAGCTACAATTATTCTTATACTCATGCTTTATATTTTTAATTAGCTTTTGAATAGTATTATGTGTTCAAATTGCATTTATTATTGAGATTAGTGCGTGAATTCCATTTGCTCCCTGTGTTCGACCTCAGACTTTAAATTCAAGTAATAAAATTGTATTGTTTTGAATGCTTTTTTGGCTGTACTACAACGCAACATTCTTAAAACCCAATCAAGCACGATAAACAATTAGCCACTTAGAGAAATAGTCTACAATTGTCCATGCCCTCCGCCTCTCTCTACCTTCAGGCTCTCCAATCTTTTTCTTCTTTCTTTCAATGCCTTAGATTTGAAGCTCTACCAGAAGCTTCGCACAAGCATCCCTCAAGCAGCTCTACTCTCTTTGTCACTTTAGCTTATTTGCTTCGATTCATAGTTGTAATCTTGCTATTAATTTCATTTTTAAGACTCTCCTCAAGATAGCAATAAAATTAAGGATTCATTTGATATCTATGTCTCACTTGATATTTATGTTCCATCTTGCCATATAATAACTTTGAAAGGTTTAAGATATCGAATGCCTCCCTATGTTTGACTTGGAGCCCTTGTAGTTCAATATTAAAAATTTAATTGAACGTTTTATTATGTGCTACAAAGATCACATATATTTTAATTGTGTATATCTAGCGAGCATCATGATTTGTTTGAGGAATGAGCTAGAACTCAATAAACCATTTCTTCATGGAGACTTTCAACCAATCCTAACAATTTAGATCAAATGCCAATGAGGTATAGGATTCTCATTCATTTGATATGGAATTTATTTATAATAAGCTAGAAAAGATGGATCTGGTTGCGAAAAGAATGGAAGAGTTGATGGTCGAAAACTCTACAAACAGTTCTAGATCCACTCAATCATAGAGCTCTGTATTCCACTCTTCACAAGCTCCCACAAGATGGGAGTTTGTGAATAAGATTGAGTCGACCCAACCTATAAGCCAACACTTCTCAGAACCCTACGAGTTCCACACTGCAGCCTTTAATCCCAATTTCTCTAATCCTTCTTTCCCACCATCCTCACCCTATGATGATGTGCATGCTATACAGGAGAATGCAGGGTCCTTCTTCCTCTTATTCCACTTCTAACTCTGGTTATCTGGCTAACCAAACCCCTCCTATCTTTCTCAAACCTCCCTAAGATCTAAACTCGTATTCTTTCGCAAATTTTGTTACCTTGAGGAGTGGAAGACAAACCCAGGACACTAAACTACCCTCTTCCAGTAAACCAAACCTTGGTGAGCCTGAGGAAGAAATGGATAAATCCAAAGAAGAGACTAAGGCTTAGGAACTTGAAACTGATGGCACTACCCATACCCTGATCCCTCATGCCTTACTAAAATCTAGGAAGAAGAAACCCATAGACAACAATGAGGAGCTTTTGAATATATTTAAAAGTGTGGAAATCAATATCTCGCTTCTCGATGCTATTAAGCATATCCCAACTTAACCAAAGTTCTTGAAAGATTTATCTACTCAAAAGTGTAAGTTGATGGGACCCACCTTGAGGAAGGTGATACTCTTCAAGTAGGTCAGTTCTATTATCCTACATCACCTTAGAAGAAGAGAGATCCAGTTGCCCCATTGATTTCATCTGTTATTAAGGATTACACTTTTGATTGGGCACTGTTGGATCTAGGTGCATCTATCAACCTAATCCCAACTTCCCTGTATGAAACATTTGGGTTAGGTGAACTTAGGCTGACCTTAGTAACACTACAGTTAGTGGACTGCTCGATCACCTCACCAAAAGGCATTATTGAGTATGTTACCGTAAAGGTTAAGGATTTTTATTTTCTTGTAGATTTCCTAGTCCTTGACATAGGTGTACCTGAAGATCTCAGGAACACGCCCATCATTCTGGGGCATCCATTCTTGCCTACCGCTAAGGCCAATATAAACTATGAGAGTAGTAGCATGGAGATCACCTTTGGAGATAGGAAGTTAAAACTTCAAAATTTTAAGGCGATAAATAAATTTGAGGATTGTGATTACATTGAGGAACTAGAGGATTCATATTATAATATTGAAACTTGCATGGCTATTAATTTTCTCAAGGATTTTACTAACGCAGCAAGCTTAACCCACAACCCTCTATGGCAAACTTGCCACACCCTGAAGAGGTTGTTGATTTTATTGACTCCCAACCTCTTCCTTTAAACTATCCTGGTGAGTCTTCATCAGTATCTTCCCCACCTTCTGTATTGAACCTGCCCCAGCTTAAACTGATACCATTGCTTGAAAATTTAAAGTACGAGTTTTTGGGACCTGAAAAGATGCTTCCTGTGATTATTAGTGCTAAATTGACTAAGGAGCAAGAGATGAGTTGATTATGGCCATTAAGACAAACAAAGAGTTAATTGGTTGGATCATCCATGACCTTAGAGGGATTGAACCACTTATTGCAATCACCACATTTATATGAAAGATGGATCCCACCCTTCTCTCGAGATGCAGAGGTGATTAAACCCCAATATATGAGAAGTGGTAAAAAATGAAATCATCAAGTGGCATGATGTAGGAATAATTTACCCAATCTCTTATAGTCCCTGGGTTAGCCGTGTGCAAATTGTTCCCAAGAAGGTAGGCATTACTGTGGTGACTAACGAGAAAGGGGAATCCATCACAACCCATTTAGCTTCCTCCTAGAGAGTCTATACTGATTACAGGAAGCTGAACACAGCCACCAAAAAGGATCATTTCCCTTTACCCTTCATTGACCAAATCCTTGAGAAGTTAGACGAGCAGAAGTACTTCTATTTCCTGGACAGTTATTCGAGATATAATCAAGTCGGTGTTCATCCCGAAGACCTAGAAAAGACAACTTTCACCTATTCCTATGGAACCTTTGAATTCCGTAGGATGACTTTTGGGCTTTGTTTTGCACTGCAACTTTTCAAAGGTGCATTCTAGCTATATTCTCTAACATGGAAGGAAATTGTCTTGAGATGTTCATGGTTGATTTCTCCATTTTTGGAGATTCTTTTGACCACTTCCTAGCTGACTTGGAATTGATCCTTAAGAGATTCATTAAAACTCAGTTGGTCCTTAGTTGGGAAAAGAGTTACTTCATGACACAAGAAGGCATTGTCTTGGGTCATGTTTTCTCTAGCTAGGGCATTGAAGTTGATAAAGCTAAGGTTGGTGCTATCTCTAAACTTCCCCCACCCACATCTGTTAAACAAATCCGTTCATTCCTTAGTCATGTGGGTTTCTACTGGAGGTTCATTAAGAAGTTCTCGAGGGTTGCTTGGCCATTGAGCAATCATCTGGCCAAAGATAAGCCATTCAAGTTTTATGAATCATGCCGTAAGGCATTCGATTTATTAAAAATAGTAGTCACCTATGCCTCGGTGTTGCAACCGTTGTCTGGATAGCTTTATTTGAGATGATAATCGACACTTCTGATTATAAAGGTCGAGGCTATCTTAGGTCAGAAAGTAGAGAAGCCCTCTATCATCTACTATCATAACAACACTTTGGACAAGGCCCAGAGGAATTATACCATCACTAAAAAGGAATTGCTACCTGTAGTCTTTGCTCTTGAAAAATTTAGGACTTATCTGTTAGGTTCTCATGTCATAATCTATATCGACCACTCAGCTATGAAATACCTCTTGGCCAAAAAGGATGTCGAGCCTGGATCATTAGATGGATTCTTTTACTTTAAGAATTTGATCTTGAAATTACGGATAAAGTCGGGGTGAAGAATGTAGTGGTGGCTCATCTTTTGAGTGTCCTAACTGATTCTCCTTGTCTAGATATTCCGATTGTTGACACCTCTCTGGACAAGAATATCCTTACAGTCTTAGGTGGCCGAACCCCCTGGTTTGCAAACATAGTCAATTATTTTGTCGTTGGTTGATAGATACACAATTATTTGCGATAAAATTCCTATTTATGCTTGTTCCTGGGATAGTAGATGCATTTAACATTGTGAATATTGCATAACATGCATCATCATGCATTTAGAATAGATTGTATAAATTGTTTATTAATTTTCTTATTTTAATGGATAGGGGAAAGGTGTTTATACGAAATCATCGATGTTTAGAAATATGTGGTATAGTATAGGATGAAAATCGCATGAAACACTTAAATTTGTAAAGCTTGAAATCAATTTGGAGTCCAAGGTCGTTTGCAGGGAGCAAATATGACAATTTCAATTCACTAATCACAATAGCAATAATAATATGCAATTGAACCAATGAAATGCTCAAGATAATATTTCAACAAAGATTAGTGTAAAAAGATTGGGTTAAAATGGGAATTTGAATCACCAAATTAACCCTTAAGTTTAAGCTCACAAATCAACTTAAATAAACTAATAGTAATCTCAATCAATTATCAGACAAAGGTACTCAATCAAATGCCAGATCAGATGACAATAGAAGACCTCAGATGCCTTAACCAACAGCACCTAACAAGGCATAAGACCTTGCCTTAAGCCTCATAGAAGAGGCACAGTAGTAGCACACCAATAAACGCACAAAGGCCTCGCACAAAGCCCTCAGAGGCAAGTGTTGAGATAGGGAGAGGGCTTGAATCCCAAGGTAGTGCAAAACCCTCCCCCTCTCTCTAATTCTCTTCCATGTCTCTCAACTGAGACTCGCATGAACAGTATCAAGTATACAGGTATTCGGACCAGGGACCAGACTCGCCTACGTGGTGTAGTAGGTGAGGTTAAATGCACGTGCAGTGAGTGGGACCTCACCCCATGTTCAAAGGTGTTACGAACGCGCGGCTTCAGACGTCTTTTAAGATGTCTGGGAGGTGACCCAGACGTCGGACCAGACGTCTGGAACCCCTTCCAGACATCTGGGATTCGATTTCGATGGCACGCGCGGTTTCGTCTGTGCGCCTGTGCACGCAGACCTGCAGATGCTCTTTTTCCCTCTCCTCCGCAGGCGCTGCCCCCTCCATCTCGCTCTCTCTCTCTCTCCCCGCGCGGCTTTAAAAAGCCACGCCCTCTCCCTCACTCTCATCACCTCCGCTCCCTTCCTCTTCTCCTTCCAGCCGGTGCGCGAGTGCGAGCATGAGCGAGCAGCGGCGGCGACAGCCATGGTGAGTGCGAGAGGAGGTGCTGCGCGAGGGAGGAGGCGTCGGCTGGGAGGGCTCGAGCCTGTCGGGGCAGCGGGAGTCGGCCGGCGGGGGCGCAGCAGGCGCGGAGTGACGCGGGAGGCCTGCTGCAGCTCGAGCAGCAGGCAGACGAGGTGCGGCGTGGCCGTGCGTCGTGGGCGGAGGGTGAGTCGTGCCCTGGTTCTGGAAATTTTTACAGAATCAGATGTCTGGGCTTCCAACCAGACAACGGGGAAGACGTCTGAAGGACTGTCTAGACATCTGGTAAGTAAGTTATTTTCGTACCTTCTTCTTTCCTTCGACCGTCCGTACTGAGCACGAGGAATGGGTACACGCAGGGTCTGAGATTCGCATCCAACGTGAATCAGACGTCTGGCAGTGGTGCCAGACAACGGGAGCGACTTCCAGACGTCCGGGGTGACCATCGGACATCTAGGAACTAGGCCAGATGCCCCCGCAGGCTTTTGGATGTCTGAGAGACCACGCAGAGCAAAGGTAACCTCTGATCCACTTTTTAAGACATCTAGAAGAGGTTCCAGACATCTGATTTTGCACTGTTTTGTCATTTTCGACCCGTTTAGGGCCCGTTCGGAGTCCGTTTTCTGCGTTTCGAGTTGCGTGCTTTTCGGAATTAAATCCTCTACCCGTCTACAATAGTTGTATACTATTTTGAGAAACTCCTTGTGTTTGATCCTTGTGATAGGACCCCGTTCCGTTGCAGTCTCGGGGGTTGCGGAGGTAAGCGGGATTCTCGACCACGCCCCCAGTACGCCTGTTGTAACCGGTAGAGTGGCTTTTAAGTTTATTAGTATAATCTATTAAATTATGGAACTATAAATAGAACTTAGGACATTGCATGAATCCTAGGAATGAGAAACTAGAATGAATGGTAGATCCTAGGGTGTTGCATGAATCCTAGGGCTGGAAAACTAGATTGTACGATAGATCCTAAGGTATGGCATGAATCCTAGGATGGGAAGAACTAGTGGAATATATGAATACTGCAGTCTTGGAAAATGTGGAAGGGAAATAATAGCTACCTGTAAATTGGTTTAACAGCTGCCTGTTATGAATAAATGAGCATGTCTGAGAATATGGGATGTATGAACGTGAAACTGGAAAGGTGAAACCTGAATGTGCTGAGTTAAAAGAACTGGAACCCTACGGGGAATTAGGAGTGGAACTCCTGGAAAGAGAAAGGAATGGAACTGAGAAAGAAAGACGTGGTAGTGTGCTGTCTCTTGGGTACGTAGTACCAAGGGAAGTACCTGTACCTGTTTAGTGCAGAGCGGAGCCAGCCACCCCAGGGACCCGGGGTCAGGACTGGCCACTTTGTACCGACTTGCTGGCCCTCGTGTACGTAGTACCGAGGAGAGCTACTAGTGTAGGGAGGTACTAGCTACCCCACCGGCCCCGGGGTTCTGCTAGCCTCCTACACTGACTTGTTAGGCCCACTGGGCAAACCAGGGTAGTCAGGCCAGGGTGCGCGGACTGTGGAGGGGTTGGACCCCTGTTACTGAGAGGGCTCTGCCTGTACTGGTTCCGTGCTGTGCTTTGGGTGCACCCGTTAACGGAAATGACTGACCGTGTGCTAGTGCGGGTCAGCTACCTGTGCGTTTGTCGCGCTTGCCGTAGTCACCGTTACGCCTGTCCGTGACCTTGGGGTGGTTGACTGAGAGTAGGATCACCACGGGGGACTCTCTTGGCCAGGAGAGCACCACGTGCTACTTCTACTGTTCTGAAAAGACTGCAATCAAGATCGTTCCCACGAGGAACATTCGAGATCAAGTGAAGGATCTGAGAAATAGATAAATTTTGAAACAATAGAAAGACATAAATAAAGGAAGAAAGAAAATTAAAACAGCTATTGTACACTTTACTGTTTCTTAACTTTAGCTGCCACTCTACTCAGCGTTTTGCTGACGTGTTACACTCGTTACCTTTCAGGACCAGGTGTTGAGCAGCCAGGGTCAGCGGCTGCAGAGGATGCTGGGCCGAGTAGGGTCCAGTAGAGTTACCATTGTTCTCTTGTATCTCTTTTTGGTTCCATTGTAGTGAGTAGTTCTTGTTACCGCTGTACTTTTCTTTACCTGCAGTTTCATATTATGTTATGAATGTTGTTCTACTGTTGTGGTGGTATATACTGTAGTGGTTTCTTTCCTTACTGCTGTATTTTCTTACTGTTAGTTATATTCATGCTGAATGTGGTTTATTTTACTGCTCTTTGGTTACTTCCTCGTTGGAATACCAGGTCTTGGGATTAGTCGAGTCGGTCCGGTTCTCGTGTCTCGTAGGGACTCGGGAATCGGGTCGTTACATAAGGCGAACAACCAGTATCACAAAATCAACTTAAATGCTGTTGCCACCTTCACAATCCACGATGTGGGACTATCCCACTGCCTTCTCTTCACATAGCAGCTGTAGGTGATTGGTACTACAATTGGGGTAGAAGGGAATGCTTGCTGCTTCAATTGAGGATCTGGGAATGATCCTGGGATTGTTCCATAGCACCTAAAGGTAGTAGTGAGGATGATTAGTCGGAGAACTGTAGCGAAGGTGGTAGAAGAAGGTCGCAGTGGTAGAGCTCAAGGGTAGTGCCTAAAAAGGAGAATACGGCCTCTCGGCCCTGACAAAATCACTGAGGGGGTTCACTTGAGTTTGGAGAACATGATGGTGGTCATGGAGTGCTGTGAGGAGGTGTGTGTGTGTGTAGAGCAGGTGTGCACGTTCGCCGAAGGTACGTCGACGCTGAGGAAGGCAGAGGTGATATGGGTGATGTACTATGGGAAACTAAGCTCTAAGGGTGTAGGAAGAGTCATGGGAAGGAGAGGAGTTGAAGGATGATGTTTATGGATGAAGGGAGTGTGAGTGAGATGCTAGCTATGATTGACTGCCATCGGAGACGAAGAGAGCTCCGACGAGGGAGACGACGACGTCAGGAGGGGAAGGAGGCTCCTAGCAGGTATGCCAAGGAGTGGACAATGGAGAGGAAGAGTTTCCCTCTGCCTATGGTATGTGGCAAATGGTGAAGAAGTCAAAGAAGGAGGATCGCTGGAGCAAGCTAAAGCGAGCCAGAGGAAGAGGAAGGAGAGGAGATTTTAACCTCAAAACTTGCTAAAGAGCATGGCCTTTCAAAGGGGATCTTTTTAAAGGCCTTAGGTAGAGCTCGAAGCCTGGGAAGAAGCTTTAGAAGCTTGACATTTCAGGGCAGAAGATCCCCGAATTTTCTTGTGTTCTCCTGATTTGAGGGGCTCGATATAGGGTTTGAAAGGTGGTGGAAATGATTAGGAAGGTCCTCATGAACATTCCCTTCAAATTTGGAGTGATTCAGCTGAGTAATCAGAGAGGAATCTATGATTGAAGGTTGGTTGCCATGGTTTCACACCTGCCATGGTGGTAGGGACCTATTTGAAGAAAATAATGAATATTTAGAGGGTAAATGCAAATAATTTGAAAGTTAGGGGCTTTGCTGAAAGAAACAAAGACTTAATGGACCAAATTGCAAATTAGGTCAAGATGGACTTTGATTGAGCCCAAATTCTAGTACAAATATAATTTGGACACAAGGAATCTAATGGTGAAGTTAGATTTCAGTTTTGACCATGTTTGAATAGGAAATTTGCACAAAAACCTAAATTATTGTAAAATTTTATCTAAGACTCTATTCAAGGTCAAAATAGGTTTAGATGGTTAAATTAAGAGTACCAAACCTCTCAAAATATTTTTTTATGAATTTTAGGAGGTTTAGGTGAATTTTATCATGACCAGAACCTCTTTAATTTAAGCAGGTTAAAAATTAGGGTCTTGTGTGTTGTTATGGTTCTCGAAATGCGTGAAATCCTATTTCTGATAATGCTGACCCACATTTTGGACTTTTAAGCTTATTTGACCTTCATTTAACCCTTGAGTTACCCTATGGTTAATCTGTGTTTGAGATGAGCTGTTATAATTGAAGAATTAACCCTGATTTCCTGTTTTCTTCTCAAATCAGAATATCATGGAATTATGACCCTCAGATGATTATATAGGAGCATTTATCCATCAAACCTAACTAAAAGTGGATAGTTGGGGCTTATGATGGTCTTCCCATCATATCCCTATGCCTAGCTTTTGCTAGTCCCTAGAAAAAATCCTATGGAATAAACCATGTCTCTAGGTCGAATGTAACTATCAAGATGCCCTACTAAGCTACATCTCTAGGGATCAGATCAAAATAACAACAATAGTCCTAGAGGTACTTAACTATCAGCCAAGATCAAGACCTGACCAGCTTTAGCTTGAGTATACCGTGAAGGTTTCTAAGGCCTGCAAAAACTACCCATAGGTTCGTTGACTCTAAGGATTAAAGCACCCGTGCGTAGACGTATCATGTCCAGGTTTAGTTTTCCAGTGCATTTTTGTAAGAGAGAGATAGAGAAAGATTTTTCATTTGGAAAGTTTTGTCTCTTTTCTAATTTTATTTTTCCCTAAATCCAACCTCGGATTGGCCCTAAACACGGTTGTTTACGCGGCTTGATCGTGTTTTAACAGTTAGTTGCATCGTAGTATAGGTGACCAAGCATTGTCAACAAATAAAAATTTATTACTCGAAAACCTACTTATCTGAGGTCGAACACAGGGAGCAATTGAAATTTATTCACTAATCTCAATATTGTAATTGAACACTTAACTACTCAAAACTTAATTCAGAATATATATGCATGAGTTTAAAAGTTAATTGTGGCAAAAATAGAGAAATTGGACGTTTGATTATGAGATCAGATGTCTTAAAAAGATGTTTTCTTTCTCTTCTTCTTCTTCTTTTTCTTCTTTGGCCGTGTACTTCTTCCTTGTTTCTTCTCTGCAGTTCTCTTGCCTTTCTTCTTTCTTCTTCTTATTTTCCTCTATCTTCTGCCTTGCCTCTCTTCTGTAGTGTCTTTCTCCTTTTTTTTTGCGGGTCTTCTTCTTCTTTCCTTGGTTCAGTTCCCTTGGCTTCAGCTTTTCTTCTTCTAGTTCTGCTTGTCTTTCCCTTTCTTTCTTTCTTCTTCCTTCTTCATCCTTAGCTCTCTGACTTCCTCTTCTCTTTGGCTTCGCCTCTTCCTTCTGCCTTGTCTTTCCTTCTCCTTTTCTGCTACGACTAAGTGTCAGCTTCACTTCTCCTTCCCTGTACAAACCAAAGAGAGCAAAACCTGCCCCTCTACCCACACCCGCATCTCTCTCTCTGTATATCACTCTTCAGTACGCTCTCCCATAGCCGAGTAATCGGGTCGGGTCGCGTGCCCGGGTCCAGGCGCATCGGTGTGGGTGTGGTGTGCGAGGAGTGCTCAGGGGGATAGTCGGGTCGGGTTACCAGGTTCGCGGGGTGAATTCACGGACGAGGCGTGTATAGGTGAGGGACCTCACCCCATGTGTGTCTCGAGGCGAAGAGCTGAGAACACAAAATCAATTTATTGTGCGCACCTCACTCACAGGTTCACGAGGTGGGATTAATGTATCACCTGTTGTTGCTTGCATGCCCGCAGGAGATCTTCCTTCCAATTGCAGCAGTTGCAGGCCTCGCAACACCAATTGCTAGGACAGTTGACTGCACGAGACTTCCCCGAACCTGCTGGACCTGGGACCTTGAAGTGCTTCAGCCTGGAGCAAGCTTTTAACCTCCTCGAGCTGTCGCTAATGGCAGCTGGTGCTCAGACCCTGCACAACACAAAAGGGGCCTTGCGGCTCTATCAGACCATAGGAGGACCTTCGTCGTGTCATGGTGAAGGTGAGGCAGTAGGTGGCAGGCCACGAAGCGGCCTAGGCATGCGTGCCTAGGTCGCTCTATGGCCAGATTGATGGGTTAGGTCGGGGGGCGATTGTGGTGGTGTAGGCGGTCTGTGGATGGGTGGAGGATGTTCATTGGAGTGTGGAGGAGGTTGTGGGGTTGGTGGCAAGACGTGTGGAGTTGTGGAATGACGGGTGCATCTTGCCAGAGGTTGGCCGGAGATGGGGACGATGGCGATGGACAGTGGTTGTCGAGGGGCGTTTTGTGAAATAGGTTGAGGGGAATTGAAGAGGGGAAAGAGACGAGTGGTTCTAACCTAATTAAGTGGACGAAGGGGGAGAGAGGGTGGCTAGCAGTACCTGCTGTCGCTGGAGAAGAAGGCGTCCAGTGGAGGAAGACGGTGGTGACGATGGGGTTAGGGATGCTCGCGCAGGTGTTGCGCGATGCGGAGGAGGATGGGGAGGATAGCTCTGCCACTGGTATTGTGGCAGAGCGACGAGAAAGAGGAGGGAGGCTTGCTGGAGCTCATTGGAGCACTTGGCCGGAGGAGAAGAAGAAGAATTTGAGATGGAATTCCGACCAAGTCGAGTCGAAGAGGTGTGGCCAGAGATGAGGGTCAATTTATAGGCACTGTCAAGGGTTCCTATGCTTGGAAGACAAGCTTCCAGGCATAGGAATCTTTGCCGAAGATGGAATCATTTAAGAGACCCAAATCTCTCGTGTGTTCGCACGAGATATTGGGTGCAAATCAGGGATTAGGGTTGAGTTCAGATGGAAGGGAATTCCTTAGAGAATCTCCCTTCCAAATCTGGGAGGAGATATCTGAGGAATCAGGGAGTATTCCCCCTCCATTCCTCATCGGAGTAGGATTTCTCCCCATTAATGGTGGAGGGACCTGCTTGTAAGAGTGGCGAGGAAGTTAGGGGGGTCTGTGTAATGGTTTTCAAAAGATAGGGGCCAAAATGTAATTGGGTGTGCTAATTTGCAAAGTAGGTCAAGATGACCTCCCCTTAGGTCAAAATTTTGGTACAAACCTAATTTGGATCTAAGGAATCCAATGGTGAAGTTGGATTTTAGGTTTGACCATGTTTGACTGGACATTTTGCATAAAAACCCAAATTAGGTCAATTAATGAGTTAGGACCCTAATCTAGGTCAAAATAGGTTCCAAAGGTCAAATTGAAGGTTCTAAACCCTAGGGGATATTTTTACATGAATTTGAGAGGGTTTAGTTGATTTTTATCTTGACCAAAACCCTGTTGAATTAAGCGAGTCTATTTTAGGGTTACAGAATGTCATTTAATTCTTGGATTGCATATGAACCCATTTTTAACTGAACCAACCCACTTTTTATCTTATTCAGAACATTTGACCTATGTTTTGCCCCTGAGAAATCCCGTTTATGTAATGCAATGGTAAAATTGCAGTTTTAACCTTTATTTCATGTTTTCTTCTCAGAACACTTATTCCTTCAATTAAGCCCTCCTCTAAGTTATGTATGAGCATTTATTCTCTTTCTTAGGTCAAAATGAGCTAGTTAGGACCATGATAAGGCTCTCATCAATGGTCTGTATCAAATTCCTTGTCCCCACCATCAATCCTCAAAGGGTCCCTGGCTTTCGATGCTTCAGGATAGCACTGCCCATGGAAACCCCTAGAACCCTAGCTTTCAACACTTCGAGATAGTGCCACCTATGGCGTTCTGTAGCTAAATTCAAACCCATGGTACCTGAACTCGCAAAAGTTGCTTAAATGCCCTCGGTAGGATATTTAGATATCCTAGGAGGCAAGAACCGACGAGACGATATGCTATTATGCATCTTCGAGGGGAATTTCCTACCTCTCTGCATCGAGAACTCATTTAATCAACTTGTGTCTTTGAGCCACTTCTAAGCTAGATCTTCGAGACAGCTTTTCAAAATAGAACACTTTTGTCATGATTTTTTTATTTAGCACACTGAACCAGACTGGTGTGTAATTTTGGGTACTTAGGTTACCAAGTCTCGCAAACCAAAGGGTAGGCAACAGGTTGAATAATCCCTAAGCCTTAGACCTACTACATCAGCTTTGCACTTTCCACAACCTCTTGAGACTAATCCAGATCTTAATGAATACATGAGTGTTTAAGCCCTAAAAGTAAGCCCAAGAGGCCTAAGGTCGGTACTCATCACTAATGTCCTAAGTTTTAGCCTTCCATGTCATAATTCATCATCCGATCCAGCCTAGAAGTTAGGTAAATTCCATACTCAATTACAAGGGACTATTTTATTCTTTTCCTTTTATTTGCTCCTTTTTTCTCTTTTCTTTTCTTCTCCTCAATTGTTTTTCGTTCAGCTCAAATTGACCTCTGCATTCCTTTTTTTTACTCTATTTTTTTTAATGAAATCCTTCCCTGCATTGATTTTCACAGCATTTTACAATTTAATACCCCTATTCCTAAGATTTACAATGCCCTCATTGTAAATTAGGTGGGTTCGAGTTCTGCTCAGTTCGCACATTAGAACAGGTGGGTGGTGAACGTGTCGGAATGACTATTACGGATGATTTCTAGCTCTGATACAAGTATCAAAGGTGGAGTTGGCTTTTCTAATGGACGAACCCTAAAGTGTAATATGATTTCAGTAAAAAGATATCTCAGGAGGGCCTCAGGGTTTTCGAAAATGACGGGTTGCCTCCCGTTAAGCACTAAGATTAATGCCATCAGCTGGGCACAATGAAGCTCAGGGAGGTTGGAGATCAAAAGATATAGCAGCCAGATTCGAGTCGGTGAGTTCAAGGAACGTTTTAAGTCTCAGACCATTCATGATAAAAGGTTCTGATTCATGGCTGAGTTCACTGATTTCGACAGCTACATTTTCGAATACTCTGTTGGTGCTAGAGCACCACGATCATTTATTTTCATGATAACAAAACACATGCCATTTAACATTTGCTTTTGAGTCTTAAGTTTTCAGGTTAATTGCAAAAGGGGATAAGTGTAGAGACAGAGTTTGAGCTCCCATTCATGACGGATTAGACGAGCTTGACGATAAAGGAGTTTCGCGAGGAGCGAAAGCGTGAAGTCAGAAGAATAGGATAGATATTTTTTCTATCTTATACTTTGTATCTCTTTATTTTTTGCTCTTTTATTTCTTAGTAGCATGTTAAAGAGCCTCAAAGTTCCCTCAAAGTAGTCCTAAGAATACTTGCACAACCCTAGGATGCTTAGGTTTCCTGTAAAGAACTTAGAAAAATAAAATAGGGTTCTGATGGCCTACTCAGACATCTAATCTAGAAATCAGACATTTGACAGTGAGTTTTAAGACGTCTGACTGTTGACTCAGATGTCCAATAACTTAGGCTGAACTTAGTTGGTTCTGCCTGTTAAAATCAGACATCCAGACCTTAGTCCAGACGTCTGATGGTTGTGGCAGATGTCAAATTAGTAGAACGTCTGATGGTTGAGGAAAATAACCGTTAGGCTTCTATCAGACAACCGTAGAGGACCTCAGACGTCTGATATGTGACAGTTGATCCTCGTTGTGAGCCAAAATCACCTTTGTCAGATTTTTCTAGACGTTAACCTATTTTAGGAATCCATTCCCGCAATATAATAGGTTTCCAGACATCCAGACTTAGTGGCAGATGTCCTATATGTCATCTGATGGCCTTACACTAGAACCCTGTCTAGGTATGATCAAAGTCAGGAAGGAAACCCGCCTAGAATCAGACGTCTGACTTAGTTCCCAGACGTTTGATACCTGGACCAGATGTATAATGACCTAATCAAAGTCATAAATGATTTTGATTACGGCCTACTTTGCCTTGGGTTCAACCCCAACGGTTATGGAAGCCTTCTAAGGCCTTCCAAAGCCTTCCTTGGCTCTCTATAAATAAAGGAGGATCCTTGCCTTGCATAGACACACCAAACAACGCACTTTCCATATCTTTCATCTCCAAGAGAAGTAGAAGAAGCTCTAGCTCTCCAAGTATTTGTTTCACATCAAGAGAGCTTCATCGCCATCTTGCACCCGCTCTCCCTCCGCGTTACGAGAGAGTTGTTGTGCCATCGCATGAATCATGCACCTGTGTTAAGTCGATGCACTTCCAGCAAAGGGAAGTAATCTTTACCTATAGTAGCTGAGTTTAGAATTCATATTTTGTGGCTCTATAGGGTTGTTTTGTAATCTTTCTTTGTAATTTGGTTGGGTATTCGCGTTGCAAATTCCCATCTCCATCGAGAGACAAAATCCTTCTCATTAAGAGAAGGGGTCTAAGGAATGCTACCCTCGTACTAGTAGCATGGTTGTACTGAGGTTGAACTACCCTCATTTTAAGTAGTTCGTTTAGTGGATTTGATCGACTTTGTCGATTGGAAAATCCTAACTCGAAAGGGTTAGGTGGCAGTTTTTACCCGGTTTGGGTTTCTACCTAAAAATCTCTTGTGCCTTTGTGTGATTGCCTATTTTTGTAATATTGTTTATTTTAATTTCACAAATTATATGTCACGCATATCTCACCCTCTCCTGTAGGGAATTACAATTGGTATCAGAGCCAGATTCTTTCATATTTGGCATAACAACCGGTAAGAGATCTATGGAGGGAAGCTGTTCCGCGATCAGGATTTCCGAGGGGTAGTCCACGACCCATCCGCCCTTCTTCGACGAGAGCAACTACCCCTACTAGAAGCTGCAGATGAAGACTTGGCTATAGGCCAACGACTTCACCATCTGGGCCAGATGCGAGACGCCGTTCGACATCCTGGAGAGATCCGCCGCAGGATACTCGCAACAACAGATTCAGGAGCTATCTTTGAATGTGAAGACCATGAACGCCCTCTACTACACTCTCTGCCTGGAGGAGTGCAATAGAATTTCACAGTGTGCCACCGCATACGAGATCTGGCACACACTCGAGCTAACTCACGAGGGTACCTCTAAGGTATAGACTTCTAAACTCAATTTACTCACAAGAATTTGAGTCTTTTAGTGAGATGAACACTAGGTTCACTCTCATAGTAAATAATTTGAAAGCTTTATGAAAGACCTACGTTAAGGGGGAGTGTCAAGGGAAGCTTTTTTGTTCCCTTGGAATGGAATGGGAGTAGAAGGTTACCTCCATTGAGGAGGTGAATGAGGTAGAGGAGCTCAACGTGGAGGATTTCCTAGGCAATCTAATGGCCTACGAGACAAAGCTGAAGCAGAAGAAGGATACACCGGAGCCAAAACCAAAGAAGACCCTTGCATTCAGAGCTGTGCTAGATAGCGAGGTAAGTTCTGATGATGAAGATTTTAAATTTTTACTTAAAAAGTTTTCCAACTTTTGTAGGGAATCAAAGAGAGAAAAGGAGAAGAAGGAAAAAGATAACCCGAGACGTTGCTACCACTAACGAAAAGGGTCATCTTCAACTTGAGTGCCTTCTTCTCAAGAAGGAGAAGAAGAAGGAGAAGGAGAAGAAGTATAAGAAGAAGGCATTCCTAGCAACTTGGGATGGCTTGAGCTCGGAGGAAGAAGAATAAGAAAATCCCGAGTAGAAGAATGAAATTGCCTGCATGGGTTTCATGGCAATCGTAGAAAGCGACAGTGAAAATAGTGACAATGAGGTAAATTCTAAACTCGAAGCTGCCTTTGATGAACTCTATGAAATTAGTAAATCATTTAAAGAAGAAAACAAAAACATGAAAAAGAATCTTAGTTTCTTTAAATATGAAAATGATAGGTTAGAAATAAAACTTAAGGACCTAGAAAGTAGTTCTAGTCCTAAAGATGATTTGTCATTAGAAAATCACAACCTAATCATTGAAAATAGAAAATTGATTGTGAAAAAAATAAATTTAAAATTAGAAGTTTCTAGTTTAAAAACCAGGATGCATATTATAGAAAGAGAAATTGCATGCCTTAGGGAATATTCTAACAAATTGATAAATAAAGTAGATAATCTGTCTAGCCCTAAGGTTGAGAAAGGATCTCCTTTAAGGAGACCCACTAATAGATCCGGATCCAAATTGACTTGGATACCGAAGAGATAAATAAAATATTATTTTGTAGGTTATAAAGAGTTCAACATCCAAGATTGGACCTAGAAGATGAAGAACGGTCAACTCCAGTTGGGAGGACCAAGGAGTAGACCAAGGAGGAGGATGAGAAGACCGACGAGACGATGAACAAATGATTGAATGGCTGCATGTCGATCGACCGATTGGAGACCGACGCCAATGCTCGAACCTCCAAGCTACGGATGGGAACCCCATCCGGTTTGGTATCCACATCCATTTGGGCCAATCTATTGGCCATGGTAGGTGAGGTAAAACTTTAACCCTATCTTTTTATCATTAGCATATAGATAGGGGGAGTTAAAATAAATGAGCTATTTGTCCATCCTTAAGGGGGAGGTTTTAAAAATGACATAGCTATATTACATTTAGAAAGGGGGAGGTAATAACATAGCTATCTTGTTTAATGAAAAGATGAAATTAAAAGAGCATGTTCTAAGGGGGAGTTTAGGATAATTAAATTATAGAACCTTTTTGATAATGTTAGAAAGGGGGAGAATTTTGTGTGTTACTATTTATGGTTTTGTCATCACAAAATGGGGTGATTGTTGGTGCTAGAGAAACATAATCGTTTATTTTGATGATAACAAAACACGTATCATTTAACATTTGCTTTTGAGTCTTAAGTTTTCAGGTTAATTGCAAATGGAGACAAATGTAGAGACGGAGTTTGAGCTCCCATCTATGGCGGATTGGAGGAGCTTGACGGAAAAGGAGTTTCGCGAGGAGCAAAAGCATGAAGTCAGAAGAATAGGATTGATATTTTTTCTATCTTGTACTTGTATCTCTTTGTTTTTTGCTCTTTTATTTCTTAGCAGCATGTTAAAGAGCCTCAAACTACCCTCAAAGTACTCCTAGGAATACTTGTACAACCCTAGGATACTTAAGTTTGCTATAGAAAACTTAAAAAAATAAAATAGGGTTCTGACAGCCTAATTTGACGTCTAATCTAGAAATCAGATGTCTAACAGTGAGTTTTAAGACATCTGACTATTGACTCAGACGTCCAATAACTTAGGCTGGACTTAGTTGGTTATGTTTGTTGAAATCAGACATCCAGACCTTAGTCCAGTAGTCTTAGAAGACGTCTGATGGTTGTGCCAAACATCCAATTAGTGGAACGTTGGCTAACAAAGTAAACATTGAGGAAAATAACAGTTAGGCTTCTATCAGACGTCTGTAGAGGACCCTTGACTTTTGATATCTGACTGTTGACCCTCGTTGTGAGCCAAAATCACCTTTGTCAGATTTTCCTAGTCATTAGCCTATCTTAGGAATCCTTTCCCGCGGTACAATAGGTTTCCAGATGTCCAAACCTAGTGCTAGACGTCCTGTACGTCGTCTGATGGCCTTACACTAGAACCCTCTTTAGGTCTAATCAAAGTTAGGAAGGAAACCCACCTAGAATCAGACGTCTGACTTAGTTCCCAGACGTTTGATACCTGGGTCTGATGTTTGATGACCTTGTTAGAATCATAAATGATTCTGATTACATCCTGTTTTGCCTTGGGTTCAACCCCAACGACTATGGAAGCCTTCTAAGGCCTTCCAAAGCCTTCTTTGGCCCTCTATAAATAGAGGACCCTTGCCTTTCATAGGCACACCAAGCAACACACTTTCCTCATCTTTTGTGTCCAAGAGAAGTAGAAGAAGCTCTAGCTCTCCAAGTATTTATTCCACATCAAGAGAGCTTCATAGCCATCGTGCACCTGCTCTCCATCCACGTTACGAGAGAGCTATTGTGCCATCATGTGAATCACGCACCCATGTCAAGCTGATGCAGTTCCAGCAAAGGGAAGTAATCTTTACCTAAGTAGCTGAGTTTAGGATTCATACTTTGTGGCTCTATAGGATTGTTTTGTAATCTTTCTTTGTAATTTGGTTGGGTATTCGTGTTGCGAATTCCTGTCTCCATCAAGGAACAAAATCCTTCTTAGAAGAGAAGGGGTCTGAGGAACGCTACCCTTGTACTAGTAGCGTGGTTGTACAGAGGTTGAACTACTCTCATTTTAAGTAGTTCATTTAGTGGATTTGATCAACTTTGTCTATCTGAAAATCCTAACTCAAAAGGATTTGGTGGCGGTTTTTACCCGGTTTGGGTTTCCACCTAAAAATCTCTTGTGCCTTTGTGTGATTGCTTATTTTTGTGGGATTATTTATTTTAATTTCGCATTTTATACGTCACGCATATCTCACCCCCTCCCGTAGGGAATTACATACTCGTCTCACAAGGAATGGTCCAATCCATTTTGATATGAGTTTTCTTGGGAAGAGCTTGAGTTTGGCATCGAAGAGTGGTACTTTTTTTACCAAGATGAAAAGTTTTCCTTGAAATGTGCTTATAATGGATGGCTTTGACCCGCTTGTTATAGATTCGCAAGTTCTCATACGCATCATTGATTTGTTCCTCGATCTCTCTTATTTGCAATTGGCGGTGGATTCTAGCCTCCATGTGATCTAGGTTGCACTCTGTATTACCTAGTAGGCTTTGTGCTCCATTTCTACGAGTAGGTGACATGCCTTCCTGTACATGAGTCTGAAGGGAGACATTCCTAACTAGTTCTTATCAGCAGTCCTATAGGCCCATAAGGCTTCCGGAAGGTGGGTAGACCAATATGTCCTTTCAGGCCGAGCAGTAACTTGAAGAATCTTCTTGATTTCCCTTTTGGATAGCTCAGCCAATCCATTTGTTTGGGGGTGAAAAGGAGTCGAAATATGATACGACACCCTATACATTTTCATCAAGGACTGGAAGTGCACATTCACAAAGTGGGTCCTGTTGGTGCTAGAGCACCACGATCATTTGTTTTGATGATAACAAAACACGTGTTATTTAACATTTGCAATTTGAGTCCTAGATTTCAGGTCAATTGCAAATGCAGACGTGTTTAGATGATTTTTATGCATTATTATTTACGGTTTTGTCATCATCAAAAAGGGGGAGATTGTTGGTGCTAGAGCACCACGATCATTTGTTTTGATGATAACAAAACACGTGTTATTTAACATTTGCAATTTGAGTCCAAGATTTCAGGTCAATTGCAAATGTGGACGTGTTTAGACAGAGTTCGAGCTCGCATCCAGGATGGATTGGAGGAGCTTGACGGAAAATAGAGGAGGTTCGCGTGGAGCGACAGATTGAAGATAGAAGACAAGAAGAATAGGATAGATTCTTTTTAATCCTTTCTTGTATCTCTTGTCTTTATTTTCTTGCTCTTTTTATTTTCCTTAGAAAATTATGTTAAAGAGCCTCAAAGAACCCTAGCAGTAGTCCTAGGAACACCGGCACAACCCTAGGATACTTAGGTTTTCTGTAGAATACTTAGAAAACCAATATAGGGTTCAAACAGCACTTCCAGACGTCTAATTCCCAAATCAGACGTCTGATAAAGTATTTTAAGACGTCTGACTGTTGTTTCAGACGTCTGATATCTGTTAGGCTGGGATAGCTAGTACTGTCTGATGAAATCAGACGTCCAGACCCTTATACCAGACGTCTTAGGAGACGTCTGATGGACTTGCCAGACGTCCAGATAGTGGACCGTTGGCTAGCTTAGCAGGAATTCAAGATTATGACCGTTAGAGCCTTATTAGACGTCCTTAGGCCTTTCCAGACGTCTGATAAATGACCGTTTTGCCTCGGCTGTTCCAAAATCTCTTCTCAGAGATTTTCTAGCCGTTGCAACATTTGGAAATCAATTCCCACAGTAGAAGTAGGTTTCCAGACGTCCAGACATAGTTCCAGACGTCCTGTATGTCGTCTGATCAACTTGCGCAAAAACCCAGTTTAGATCTGATCCAAGTCAGGGAGAGACCCGCCCAAAATCAGACGTCTGACCTTGAAATCAGACATCTTAAAGTGGCCTTCCAGACGTCTGATGCCAGAGTTAGACGTCTGATAACCCTGTCAAACGTAACCATTGTCCTGATTTCGGCCTGATTCTCTTGGACTTTGTTCCCAACGGCTATAGAACCTTTCCTAAGCCTTCCAAAGCCTTCCTAAGGCCTCTATAAATAGAGGGGAGCCTTTACACACCTAGATACACTTAGAGACACAAGATACACACCAAGAGACACCTTGTAATACACTCTCACACTCTTGTGTCCAAGAAGCTCTTGCTCTCTAAGCTCAAGTTCTACATCTTGAGAGCATCAAACTGTTGCGCACCCGCTCTCCCGCCGTTGTCTACGAGAGCAAAGTTGCACCGTCGCGTGGCTCACGCATCCGCGTCATCGACGCACTCCTTGCAAAGGGGAGTTTCCTATTTCCTATAGAAGCTAGGTTTAAATTCCTTTGTTGGCTCTATAGGACTACTTGTTGTTTATTTTATCTTTGTCTTTTGGTTGGGTATTCGCTTTGCGAATTCCCGTCTCCTTCGTGGGACAAAATCCTTCTCGTGGAGAGAAGGGGTTGAGGAACGCTACCCTCGTACTTGTAGCGTGGTTGTACTGAGGTTCAATCACCCTCGTTTTAAAGTGATTCGGTTAGTGGATTTGATCAACTAGGTTGATCGGAAAATCCTAACTCGAGAGGGTTAGGTGGTGGTTTTCACCCGGTTTGGGTTTTCACCTAAAAATTCTTTGTGTACTTTGTGTGTTTGTTTATTCTGTGATATTGTTTATTTCCGCATTTTATTACGTCACCCCTCGTAGTAGGGCCAAACCTTCATTTGGTATCAGAGCAGGTTTTGTTGTTTCGGCGTAACAACCAGGCTAGAAGATCATGGAGGGAAGCATAGCCGCAATCAGAATCTCCGAAGGGCAGTCCACCGTCCAACCACCCTATTTCGACGGGAGGGACTTCGGATATTGGAAGTTGAGGATGAAGACGTGGCTCCAAGCCACTGAATTCGAGGTATGGGGATGTTGCGAAACCCCATACGAGATCCCGAAGCGACCCCAAGGAGGCTACTCGCAGCTGCAGATTCGGGAGCTTTCACTCAACGCAAAGGCAATGAATGCCCTGTATTGCACATTGAGTCCGAAAGAGTTCGATAAAATCCAAGAGTGCACTACCGCCCATGAGATATGGAGGAAGTTAGAAGACACTCATGAAGAGATGAGCTCGGAGGAAAAAGAAGAAGAAAAAGAAGAAGAAACCGCTTGCTTTGGTTTCATGGCCAGAGGAACCAACAGCGACAGCGAAAGTGGAAGCGACGAAAGCGACAACGAGGTAAATTTTGATTTACAAGAAGCTTTTAATGAACTATTTGAGATTAGTAAATCACTTAAAATAGAAAACAAAAGTATTAAAAAGAACCTTAGTTTTCTTAAAAATGAAAATGATAGGTTAGAAAAATAACTTAAGGACATAGAAGCTAGTCCTAGAATTGATAACCTATTATTAGAAAATCAAGACCTCGTCAATGAAAATAATAAATTAATTGAGGAAAATGATAGTCTAAAGTTAGAAATCTCTAATTTAAAGACTAAGATGAGTATTATAGAAAAAGAAATTGCATGTCTTAGGGAAAATTCTAACAAATTAATCAACAAAGTTGATAATTTTTATAGCCCTAAGGTTGAGAAAGGATCTCCATCAAGGAGACCTTCTAACAGATCCGGATCCAAGCCCACTTGGATACCGAAAAAAGAATTAGAATCTTGTTTTGTAGGGTTCAGGGATAATTAGAACATAAAGGACTGGACCTACAAACTCAAGTTGGGAGAACCAAGGAGTAGACCAAGGAGGAGAACAAGAAGACCGACGAGACGGCGAACAAACGACGGACCCGCCGCACGTCGACCACCAGATTGGAGACCGGCGCCGATGCCCGGGCCTCCAAGCTACGGATGGGAGCCCCATCCGATGTGGCATCCACCACCACCATTCGAGCCATTTTATTGGCCATGGTAGGTGAGGTAAAACCCTTTACCGTATCTTTTTATCAGTAGCATTTAGATAGGGGGAGTTAAAATTTATGAGCTAATTGTCAACTTTTAAGGGGGAGATATAAGATAGCTAATTTTCCTTTAGTAAGGGGGAGAAAAATAATAGCTATCTTGTTGTTACAAAAAGGGGAGAATATTACCTTTGTTAAAATAAATTCAT
The DNA here is from genome assembly GCA_037157565.1 of Thalassia testudinum. NCBI lineage: Eukaryota > Viridiplantae > Streptophyta > Magnoliopsida > Alismatales > Hydrocharitaceae > Thalassia > Thalassia testudinum. Next base: position 61,696,523 of record JAZHRO010000063.1, read on the forward strand.
AGAAGAGCATGTTTTAAGGGGGAGTTATAGGAAATGTAAAACCAATCAAACCTTTTTGATAATGTCAAAAAGGGGGAGGATTTTTATGCATTATTATTTACGGTTTTGTCATCAAAAAGGGGGAGATTGTTGGTGCTAGAGCACCACGATCATTTGTTTTGATGATAACAAAACACGTGTTATTTAACATTTGCAATTTGAGTCCTAGATTTCAGGTCAATTGCAAATGTGGACGTGTTTAGACGGAGTTCGAGCTCGCATCCAGGACGGATTGGAGGAGCTTGACGGAAAACAGAGGAGGTTCGCGTGAAGCGACAGATTGAAGATAGAAGACAAGAAGAATAGGATAGATTCTTTTTAATCCTTTCTTGTATCTCTTGTCTTTATTTTCTTGCTCTTTTTATTTTCCTTAGAAAATTATGTTAAAGAGCCTCAAAGGACCCTAGCAGTAGTCCTAGGAACACCGGCACAACCCTAGGATACTTAGGTTTTCTGTAGAATACTTAGAAAACCAATATAGGGTTCAAACAGCACTTCCAGACGTCTAATTCCCAAATCAGACGTCTGATAAAGTATTTTAAGACGTCTGACTGTTGTTTCAGACGTCTGATATCTGTTAGGCTGGGATAGCTAGTACTATCTGATGAAATCAGACGTCCAGACCCTTATACCAGACGTCTTAGGAGACGTCTGATGGACTTGCCAGACGTCCAGATAGTGGACCATTGGCTAGCTTAGCAGGCATTCAAGATTATGACCGTTAGAGCCTTATCAGACGTCCTTAGGCCTTTCCAGACGTCTGATAAATGACCGTTTTGCCTCGGCTGACCCAAAATCTCTTCTCAGAGATTTTCTAGCCGTTGCAACATTTGGAAATCAATTCCCACAGTAGAAGTAGGTTTCCAGACGTCCAGACATAGTTCCAGACGTCCCGTATGTCGTCTGATCAACTTGCGCAAAAACCCAGTTTAGATCTGATCCAAGTCAGGGAGAGACCCGCCCAAAATCAGACGTCTGACCTTGAAATCAGACGTCTTAAAGTGGCCTTCCAGACGTCTGATGCCAGAGTTAGACGTCTGATAACCCTGTCAAACGTAACCATTGTCCTGATTTCGGCCTGATTCTCTTGGACTTTGTTCCCAACGGCTATAGAACCTTTCCTAAGCCTTCCAAAGCCTTCCCAAGGCCTCTATAAATAGAGGGGAGCCTTTACACACCTAGATACACTTAGAGACACAAGATACACACCAAGAGACACCTTGTAATACACTCTCACACTCTTGTGTCCAAGAAGCTCTTGCTCTCTAAGCTCAAGTTTTACATCTTGAGAGCATCAAACCGTTGCGCACCTGCTCTCCCGCCGTTGTCTACGAGAGCAAAGTTGCGCCGTCGCGTGGCTCACGCATCCGCGTCATCGACGCACTCCTTGCAAAGGGGAGTTTCCTATTTCCTATAGAAGCTAGGTTTAAATTCCTTTGTTGGCTCTATAGGACTACTTGTTGTTTATTTTATCTTTATCTTTTGGTTGGGTATTCGCTTTGCGAATTCCCGTCTCCTTCGTGGGACAAAATCCTTCTCATGGAGAGAAGGGGTTGAGGAACGCTACCCTCGTACTTGTAGCGTGGTTGTACTGAGGTTGAATCACCCTCGTTTTAAAGTGATTCGGTTAGTGGATTTGATCAACTAGGTTGATCGGAAAATCCTAACTCGAGAGGGTTAGGTGGTGGTTTTCACCCGGTTTGGGTTTCCACCTAAAAATTCTTTGTGTACTTTGTGTGTTTGTTTATTCTGTGATATTGTTTATTTCCGCATTTTATTACGTCACCCCTCCTAGTAGGGCTAAACTGGTTCAGGCCATCTCATGACTCGCCACTACCACCACCGCAAAGGCCTCGCTCCAGCTGACCTTTCCTCAGAGTAGCTTCTCGAATGAGCCTCTCTTAGAGGAGGAGAGAGGTATAATTCACTATTTTTGTGTGAATTTCTATTTACCAAAATTTCCATTGTCAACATTCATTTTTTTATTTCTTTGATTAATTAAATTGTGGTGAATTTATGGCTTTATGCTTATTCTTCTAGAGAATTATTAAGCCTTATTGATTCATCTTTATATGCATTACATTTAATTTTGAATTACATTTTAGTATGCATGCAAGTGAAAAGTACTTGCCATACCTTTGCACATGGATAATTTTCTTACATGAAAATTACGTCAACAACCCTTGACTTCTCCATAAATTTAAGGTTTACATTCAGAGCTACATAGGCATTGTTTGATTTGACGAATATTGTAGCGAACTTGATTTCTTCCTAATTGCGAGTCTAAATAGGTCATTGCCTCCCTGTGGACACGACCCGCTCTCTTGTGAGTGGTTTAATTTTAATTCTAATTGTTTTGATTAATCATTTTTCCACCACTTAGAAATGCAACAATAAATCTTCTTAATCATCATTTTCGAAAGCGAAAACCAACTAGTCAAATGGCATCATTGCCGGTGAATTAACAGGTTTAATTAAATCGCATTCATTCATTCATTCACATTGATTTAAATTTTGAATCATATTTAACTCTGGATTTTTTTTTCTGGTGCGAGTGCAATGATCTGCGACACACATTCTACAACTTGCCATCACACTAGCCATCGTGAGAGGCGACCCTTGACATCTCCAGTGGGGAAATTATTTGAGCCACCTTGCAAGGAACCAGATTGCCAGGAGGGGAGGGACGAGGACGTGACGATCGTCTCTGCACATTTAGTCACTGATTTGATTAGAGTAGGATTAAGACTTTAGACTTAATTTTTCTTGCACATTTTGGTTTGGGACCCTTGTTCTGGAGTACATTTTTAGGGGTTTGTTCCCCGATTTTGTTTCAGGCCCATGTTGGGTGGGTAATTTTCGGGAGCCTATTCCCTTTTCTTTAGATCTTGGCTTTTATTTTATTTTGTGGTTGTTTATCATTTTCTTTGCTTGTGCATAAGTAGCTAAATAGAAAAAAAACAACTCGAGTTACCTGCTAGAAGCTGCCTGCCCTTAGGTCGAATCATTTAGGATTGAATGAGCAGCATATAGATCTAACTTCTTGTCTTGCATATTGCATGAAGAATGTTGGAATTAGGTATGCACTTCTAACTTTGCATTTCTACCTGTCATGCAAATGAATTTGGATTAATTTTTAGACCACATAATTTGTCTTGAAGCGATCTAATAAAGTGGTTACATTTAATTTTTGAAAGGACTAATTAAAGGAGGGACATTTAAAAATCAAGGACTTGATTTTCAAACTTGGCGTGAGATTCAAAATTCAAAATCTTTTGCTGTGTATGCACACTTATATCTCTTGCACCAAGGCACACTTTTTGACACTCCTCAGGTTTGGAACCGCTAGGACTAGAGCCTCCTATTACTGAGGTCTAAAGTGACCCAAACTTTAGTTCAGAGGTGAAGTTGCCTCCAAACCTTGCTGATTAGGGGTAGTTATGAAGCACCGCGAAAGCAACGCTTCAAAGGATGGGTTTAACCCTACTTGCATCCTTCTTTGTCGTGTTTGGTGGTGACAAAACTTTTTGGGCTTTAGGGAGGATCACCTAAGTCCCAGTTAGGTCTTCTTAGGTGATCCGCAGGTCGACAATAAACGCGTAAATTGATTGAACAAATTGTATTGTCACCTACAATCTAGCTTAAAATCAAAATCCTAAATTGGGAAAGACCTAAAAAGTCCTTTTTGAATTGTATTTTGCTTGGGGAATTCTGATTGAGGTGTGAGTTAGAATGGACCACATTGACTTTTATCCTTTCACATCTTGCCCACACCCTTACCCCTACTCTGCACTCTTCGATCCCATATGCCGAGATGGTCCATCCTTTGATGGACATAATGATAATCATTGGGATCCTTTTTACTCCTATTATAGGAGTATTGGCCTGGTTAAGCCCCAAATCAATGAGTAGAACCTAGGAGTGGGATTTGCCTTGCCCAATATCCCACACACCATAAAAATACACAACCAACCCTCCTTGAATGATTATAATGCTTGGGCAGAAACTCCTAGGTACTTTAACCCTGAGCCTGACTTCTCTCCTGGTAGTAATGATGATTTCTTCTCCTTAAAAATGGAAATTCAGAAAATGCAAGATGAAATGATTGAATTGTTAGGAGAATCTTTAAGAGTAGGCCAACAAGAAAAAGAAGACATTAGCAATCCAACCTATCCCATTGAGGATGACATGCAGCCCTCTACGCTAGATGCATCCCCCGTAAGAGACCCACACCCTAAGTTTGAGGGAAATTTTGGGGATTATGTAAGGGAGAATAGCTACTTTTCAAGGATTGATTTTGAAACCTCCTCTCTAGATGACACTTCCTTGAGAGGTCCATGCCTTAAGTGGGAGGAGGATATGTATGAAAGTAGCTATACATGGGATGAAGAAAGGTGGCAACTCGAGGAAGATGATGATCAGGTTGAGTATCCACCTGAATTATATTGGAGTCAAAAGAAGGGAATGATGGTACCATTGGAAGACCCTGACCTAGATGATAGTATTTTCATCGCATTTGAAGAAGTGGGTCGAAGTCAAGTTGTTAATCCTGCCCTCCCTTCTGATCACAAGATGGAACTCAAACCCACCCTTAGGGAACCTAACCCTGAAGAAATTCACCTATCTGAGGAGTCCAATGTTACTAGTGTAAACCATGTACCCCAGATAGAGTACCCTAGGGGATCTGCTAAGATTTTAGATGATTCTAGACCTCGGGTATATGATGAATCGTATGATGCAGAGAAGGATGAATTATATGAGGAACCTACATTCAAGATTTAGAGTGACACTAAGGGTGATTATGTCTCATTTGAAGAATTATCCCCCAAGGATGTCACAAAGTTGACCAAATTAGGTTTCCTTAGCACATCCATTGATGATATCTCTCCTTATGATGACATAATGGAAAACATGGAAGCAACTTCTAAGATTTACATAGATTCACATATAGACTCCGAGGAGGATTTGAGTAAAGAACAAGAACCCGACGATGACATTGATAGGATAATCCCTAGATCTATTGCTTCCAACCTGCCTTCATTTGATTCAAAGTCATCCTCTGATTCTCCTATGTCTGAAGGTGAAATGTTCACTCCATACGTTGAAATGATCATTGATGAAGTGTAGGCAGATACTTCTGATAGTGCAAGGAATGCTAGGGATGCAATTGAGGAATTGGAAAGATTGTTATGGATGGACACCGAGCCAACTAAACCCAATTTAGATCTTATGACCATCTCGCAACCTCGAAACTTGGATACCCTAGACGATCCTTGGCTTAAAGACATGCTCACTACTATTTTGACCAGGGGGCTTAACAGACCAATATCTCTTGTAATGGAGTATCGAGTATGGATTGATGATTTCTTTGGTCAGTCCATTACCCTGGGGGTTTTTCTCTGCACCATTCCTTCCCCATTCCTTTTGGAGGATCCTTGTCATCCTCCCCATACCCCTTTGGAGGTTGTTATGCCTGTTTATCCTTTAGAACCTCTGCTGGTGAATTGGAATGATTTCATTCCCATCCTAGTTGGGCGAGCATTTGCTATTGGGATTCATCATCAACTCGCCAACATTCTAGGTTACCTGTTTTCTAGGGCAACATTACTTTACTCTTTTCTAGGGCCTATTTTGTGATCCTTGAACTTGATTTGCAAGTTCTTTGGCTACTCAGCTGCTAACAAAACAACAGCAGCCCAACTCTAACCCAGGTAATATCCTTCTATACAATGAGGACATTGCAGATTTTAGGCATGGGGGGGTGTACTTGGGGATATACATAGCATTTATACATAGTTCATTCATGCATTTAGTTAAAGCATTTTGCATTGCATACATTTGCATTGAAAAAGAAAAAAAAACATTTTGCATTGAGCTTAACTGGCTGAGCCCTGCATTCTTAGGCAGACCAGAGCTTTAGGTTAGACTAAGTTGACTATAGGTGTCTAAATTTAGAAGCTAAGTTGAGATAATAGCATTAGACCTTTAGGGTCCTTTGTGGACTTAAAAACTTAAGTAGGAGTTAAGTTGTGAACCATTCCTCAAAAGGTTGAGGAAGGAAAGCTAGGGTTTAAGTTAAAGGTTGGGTAGTACTTGATGTCTTTTTCTATGTTTTGGTTTGCGAGTCCTTGCAACCTAAGCATCCACATTTAACACACACTTTGTCTTCTGTAAATAATGATTACCTTAATTCCTTTCTCAAAAAAGAAAATTTGGTTCTCTTAGTTTTGACTTAGGAGAAGCTTGAAAGCATAATTTGATTGGAAGAGTTCCTGCTACAGGAGAGGTGGAGTATATACTCACCTTGAGGATGCAATGATAACATGTCACCTCCTTGGTGCTTGTCTCTTAGGATATCCATCCTACTGGAGGCATGTAAGCACATTGTGCTGTTCAAGTACCATGGGCAGCCCTATCTCAAAGTGTCGATTGCCATAGGCTTGAATTCGCTTAAGAAATCCATGGGCGATACTATCTTGAAGTGTTGATTGCCAGGAGTTCTTGTGGTCGCTATGGGTGGTTCTATCTTGAAGCATCGAAAGCCAGGCACCCTTTGAGGTACGGTGATGGGGACAATGAATCCGACATAGACCGTGTTGATAGCTGATCCATCGTTAGACTTAGAGGAATCAAACAAAAATATATATATTAAAAAAAATCCTTTTTCCTCTCTAGGTTGGCAATCATATCAACCTCAAATAACTCAGACCAATGCACATGCATGGATGCTTTAATCTTGGGGATCAATAAACCCTATGGTAGAGATAGAAATCAGGGAAACCTGTGCCTGCAACTCGTCTTTAGCCGACCTAGTCTGTAACTTGGCAACTACTTGGGAACCTTAGGTCTAAAGTCTGAACTTAACATGTTTCTAAAGAAAGACCAATTGAGTTGGCTAGTCCACTTGGAGTGCAAGGTTATTACTTAGATTTGCTAGGGACTAGTAAAAAAGCTAGGCATGGGGGTATTTGATTAGCCCATATTTGTGGGCTATTTTAGTATTTAAGTGCCTCGACATTAAGTTAATTTTAACATTTAGTAGCACACATTAGGATGCAATTAAATTAATTCATATTTTTAGCTTAAGTGCATAATTCATGTGTGGCATCCATATCTAAATGCATTTAGAATTAACTTAGAATTGCATTCATTTAATTAGTTAACCAATTAGGTGCATTGCATGCATTATTTTAAGTTAACATAAAAGTTAAGGGTTTGTGTATAAATAATCATAATATTTTATTGTTATTTTATTCTTCTTCTTCTATGAGTAACGGCTACATTTCTTCCTCCAGCTGCCGCATTGAAGATCCTAGTCAAGGAGGGGTGCCAGAAGTGGATCTGGTCTCCTCGACTGGGATAAGGAAAAGATGGAGGCTGCCATGCTCCTGGAGACACCACCACACTCCACCACTGTGCACTCCACTCCACCTCTGTGGTCTCCACGGCCGATCCTCGCCACACCGTGGGCTGGTAGAGTGATAGGGCGCCGCGCCAAGCTGGTGAGCTCGGCCACTTACCGTGAGTGTGTGCCTCATCGGCCATGTAAAGAACTCCTTTCTTCTTTCTCTTTATTCACTCTTTTCTATTCTTTTGCATGATACTATTCATCATCACCTTCGTTACTCTGTTTGCAGGCCTCAACGAACCCACCACCACCATCACTGCAGACCACCTTCACGACAAAGTGGCCAGCAACAGCCGGTCGTCCTCTCCTCAACCACCCACACCATCCCTGCGCCTCTTCTCTTGCCGCATGCATCACGCACAGCACCACCCTTCAACTCCACCCTGCGTGCATCCCCCTATGTGCCTCCTTGCCTCCAGCCTGCGTGACCACCCTCCAGCACCCTCAATGTGTTTCATCTTCTGCAGCAGCGCCATCAGCGTGTGCCTGCTCCTCACAGCAGCCCGCCCATGCGCTGCACCTCCACAGCAGCAAGTGCGCACCCACCACCACCCCTGCGCACTCTTTCCAGTAGCAGCAACCACTCACCCCTCATAGCCACCGGTCCCCACCTCTAGCAGCACGTGCAGAGCATTCGCTACTCCGCTGCTCCGCTCGTGCACAGCGCGTGTACTCCAGTGCCTTTCAGCAGCTCCATTCCCATGCACAAGAGCAGTAGCGCTAGTAGCAGTGATAGCGCCGCTGCCGCTGCTTCTCTCCTTCGTCTGTCGGCTCAGGCCATCTCGCGACGTTCCGCCGGCACCACCGCGAAGGCCTCACTCCAGCTGACCTTTTCTCAAAGTAGCTCCTCAAATGAGCCTTTCTCTCGTGCGCGAGGAAGAGAGAGGTATAATCCCCTATTTTTGTGTGAATTTATATTTATGAAAATTGCCATTGTCAACATTCATTTTTTGATTTCTTTGATTAATTAAATTATGGTGAATTTATGGCTTTATGCTTATTCTTTTAGAGAATTGTTAAGCCTTATTGATTCATCTTTATATGTATTACATTTAATTTTGAATTACATTTTAGTATGCTGTAAGTGAAAAGTACATGGCATACCCTTGCACATGGATAATTTTCTTATGTGAAAATTACGTTAACAACCCTTGACTTCTCCATAAATTTAAGGTTTACATTCAGAGCTACATAGGCATTGTTTAATTTGATGAATATTTTAGCGAACTTGATTCTACTTAATTGTGAGTTTAAATAGGTCATTGCCTCCCTATGGAAATGACCCACTCTCTTGTGAGTGGTTTAATTTTAATTCTAATTATTATGATTAGTCGATTTTCCACCACTTAGAAATACAACGATAAATCTTCTTAATCATTATTTTCGAAAGCGAAAACTGACCCGTCATTGGGGAAGCTCCGGATATCGAATTTAAGTGATTTCGTGTCCGTTGGACTGCATTTGTCGATCTGAATCCATCCGTACGGTCCAATTGGTCATCTACGGCCTATTTCAACATGCACTTGTACACATAGCCATTAAACATTGTTTATAGGTAATCTTAATTCATCATGCATGCAATGCTCCTAAGCCCATTATTGTATGTCATTAATGCACATATATCCTCAAAACTAACTCTAGTTGATGGAATTATCATCATTGGATGTAGAGTTATCATACCCCAAGCTCATCCCTTGTTAGTCCCTAGCAAGGTTTATCCTAGCCGTTATTTTCAATCGGAATTACAAATTGATTACTTAGACATATGTTGTTTGGCCATGGGAGGAAATATATACTAAGAGCCTAATCCACAGAGACTAGACAACACCCGTGTGTCTGCCAAAATGCAAACCGCCCAAGTCCTCTCTTTAAAGCATATATACAGATATATATATTTTTTCTTTTTCATCTTTTCTAATTTTTTTGAATGTTTGGAGTTGAGAGTGTGTAGATAACTTTTTACAGCTACCCAACACACCCATAACTCAAAACAGACTCTAAGCGCTAAGCAACTTTGTGTGAGGATTGTGATGGACTCTCTCAATGGTAATTAAAATAGACTTCCGGCTTCTACGCCCCTAGGTGACTGTAAAAGAAAATGCTTGCCTAAAGGTGTATTTGTCCGATCGGTAGCTTTCTCCCTACTTTTATTTTGTGTGGGGTCAACACAAGGGTGTTTCCAGTGTATATCTCCCCGGGTTGCTCTATTTCCTCGCTTCTTCCTTAAGTGTTTTGGGCTTCTTCGTGCATTTAGTGAGCTGGATTTTGGACAACCAGCCAATGGGCTATTACCCACGACCACTTGCCAACCATACTCGTGCGATGAAGTGTGACTTATTTATCTTTTTTTTTCTTTTTCTTCTTTTTCTATTTTTCTATTTCTCCCTTTTTCTTTTACTTTTCTTTTGTTGTTCTAGTAGGTGGCTTCCCTGATCTAAGATTTACCTAGAGGCAATAATAAAAGAGAATGGTCCTGTGGCTGGGCTCTAGACAACAGGTCAATGGGTTGTTACCCACGACAACTTGCCAGCCATACCACCCTAGAAGGTTTATTAGCTACCCAATTTCTGCTAGAATCTCTGAGGAGTGAGTCAGTGCAAAAATTTGTGTAGATGCTTAGACTAAAAGTCCCTCCGAGTTAGAGAGCGAGTTGATAAGTCGTATACTTATCACCCTACTTTATTGATCATATTAATGTAAGTTAAGGTTGCGAGGATTCGAGGCTAAATCCACATTTTAGTGGACACCTGGGCTGATTAAGCCTGAAGGCAAAAAAAGTCTAAGTGTTCAGGTTCTTCTCGTATTATTTCCTACAGTTGACAAGCTTCTAATGCCTAAGTTTTCCTTCCTAATTTTCTCTCTATTTTATATACATATATATGTATAATTCTATATGATAATGTAAACTTAGAGAATGCGAATTACCACCCCCTGATGGAAAGCCATTTTCTTGCGTTTGAAAGTCATCGGAAATCATAGTATAGTCGCGCAAAAACGTTCGTCAAAGATTAAGTTTGTAAAAATTACGAGACTTGAGTCCCGGTCGTTTGTCTCTAGGAGGCGTTTGCTTTTACTTTTGAAATCGATCTTTTTGCTGCTCTACTTCATTTAAAAACACACGCCGGTTTCCAATCTCCTAACTAAAACTTCCCCACTTCTGTTATTAACTCGGATTACGTTCGCATGCGTCAAATAAATTACGAAGGTGAACATGTGAGTTTCTGTGTGCACGATTCTGGTGAGGTGGTGACTATTTATGGAGAAAGCATCTATCGTTAGATTTTCAATATCCTCGGGAAACACATGCTTAGTTGCAAAATGGATGGATAATTAAAAAGCAGGCAACTTAAATCACACAAATATGATGGCAAACAATAAGCTCATTGTGATTTCATAACAAGGAGACATATATATAACATTTTTTATCCATTCAATGAGAGAGTTGTTTGCAACAGAACTATAGATGAAAGCTTGTATAGAAATGCTTGGAATTTAAACCTATCTACCAGAAAATGACTGCATACAAGAATCAATGGGGGGATTTTGCATGCATCATTGAGGGGGGAGTTAAGACTACGCTACTAAGCAGTAATAAAAGTAGTAAAAATTATGGAGAGCATAAACTAAATCTAGCAGAATAAAGGGCATTCAGGGGTGGTCTCCAATGGCCTTGGAGTGGTCGGGAGGAGAATGAGGGGCAGCTAATGTAGCTTAGGCCGACCCTTGGAGAGAGGGAAGATTGATCCAGGATCCTGGCATGATGTCCTCCATGGTGGTGATGAGCTCGTGGAGGTGGAGTGGCTAGCTAAGTGGAAGTGGGCGTGAATGGGACCAATGGAGCCAAGAGTGTGAATTACCAAGGAAGTGAATGGGGTCACTTGGCCGCCCATGGGGTCTTTTTATAGACCCATGGGCTTTTCTCTAGAGAGGTGTGGAACTCTCTAGAGAGAGTCCAAGAGTGGCTAGCCAAGAGGTTATGAGATCCAAAAATTATGGATCTCATTTTGAAAGCCTCTTGGTTGCTAATTTTGGCAACCAAGAGGTGGTGCCACTTCAAAGAGAGTTCTAGAGAACTCTAGAGAAGTGTGTGCGCGTGAATGGGTGTGTGTGTGTGTGGTCGTGCTCTATGTGGCTAGGTGGCTTAGGTTATGTCCTAAGTGGTTTGGGTAGGTGTAGGTCTTGAATTAGGGTTACAAACCCTAATTGCTAAGGGAAAAATGTAATTAAACTTAATCTAAGTTTAATTGAATGAGTGTGAACCTAATTGAGAGTGAAATAACTCAATTGGGTTGGGTTTAGATCAATTGGGCTCTCACTAAGTTTAATTGAACTTGTGTGGGTTGAGATCTAAGCTCAATTGGACTCAATGAGTCCAATTGACTTAGGTGAAGGTAATTGACTTTGGTCTAAGTCAATTGGGTTTGGTAATGACCTAATTAGGTCCTTAGGTAGGTCTAGAGGTGATGTACTAGGGTTAGGACACCTTAATTTAGGTTCCTATGGGGTTGGGATTAGGTCTAGGGAGCTAGAGATCCAAGATCAAGACTTGAATCTCAAAACAGGGACTGGAGACCAGTATCAGATGTCCAATAATATGATCAGACGACTTATACTCAAAAATCAGAAGTCCAGACTTCAGTTCTGGACATCCAATCTGAGTCAGGGGAAATCAAGGTTTTGTTTTGGGTATTCTGCAGGAATTGGACATCTAACAAAGTGTCTGGACATCCAATAACACTGTAGAAGTGGGTTTGAGGTGTGCGGGAGATGACTGAGGGCCTTGGACGTCCTATAAGTTATCTAGATGTCTAGATAAGGGTTGGAACTAGGGTTTTAGGGCTTCCTAGGGTATTGTGACCTAATCTAAGGGTGGCTAAGGCTTGGGGAAGTCTCGAGGCTATCCTAGGGCTAGGATGGACCTAAGCTCTTCATATTTTACTACTTTATTTCTACTTAATAGAATAGAAACCTTTAACTCCCTTACATTATTATTCCTGCATCTAAACTAAGCCTTCTGCTCCAGCTCTGCTGCAACTCCTGTTATTTCTGATCCAGCTTTAGATCCAGCTCTAGATCCAGCTCCTGATCAACTTATTCCCTACAATTAACATAATGTACTTAATCAGCACATTATAACATTATTTCATGCATAGCTAAAGAAGAGCAGTAAAGATGTAGATAATGCGCATGTATGCATGAATAACCCTAACTTATGGTAAGTCCTAGCTTAATCTAGGTCAATTAAGACCTATGATTGCTGCGCAATCACTCCCCCATTCTTAAGTTGGACAATGTCCTCATTGGCAAATAAATGCATGCAAGGGGGTACAGAAAGAAATCACCTGAGTGCAGCTGTGTACCTGATCAGCTTGAATCTTTTGAGTTGCCTTCCAGGAAGCTCTTAGTTTAGTGCCTTCAACTGAGCATAATGCACAAACACGAATTGTCTGGGTTAAGAAGGTGCAGACAAAATCAGCAAGACCTAAAATTAGAATTTTGTAGATGCGAACTAGGTTGTGGTGGAGTCCCATCCTGAAGGGATCGGAACTCTGCAACAGTTGTAACATGCATGCCCATGTTTGTTCCTCTCTTAGTCTGCGGGCATGCAGAGAAGTTGATGTGGATGAGTGGACCCCAAATCTAAAATGCCAGACATTGAAGATGTAGGTTTTATACTCAGCTTGTGTCTCTATAAAATTATAAACACTCAATGATGTATCAATTCTAGTGCATTCAGGTTGTGGGATTTCTATTCTGGTAGGGCATATAATAAAATCAAGAGTTTCATAATGAGCCCTAAAATCAAGTGATGAACACACATGAATTCATGATAAATTGCTTATTTATGATAGTTCCTAGGTTTAGCATTGCATATCATGTTATAAATATTGCATAACATCCATTGCATGGCATTTAGGATAGTTGTTTGTTTTGTATATTAATTCTTTCATTTTATTTGTCCAGGAGGCAATGCGACATCCTTATGGACTTTGAATGAAAAATCCGATTGTACGGATGGATCCGGAGAGTCGATCGTAGTCTGACAACGTAGAAATCACCTCGATCCAAGCACCGTGGCATCCTCTACAAGCAATGAAGTGTGGATAGTCCAGATGGTGCCACATGGCACCATTTGGAGCGCCCACAACCACCCGTCACATCTTCAAAGGCTTCCTATCAAGTGATCTTAGCCGTTGGATGGAAATCCAATGGTTGAGAGCTCGCCGTGCCACGCAGTTGCAAATTCCTTCTCGCGACGCACATGAAGGCTTGGCGTAGCAGGTGGGGTGGCGGTTCACAAGGGAGGGGCGCGGGTTCGAATCCCTGTAGCCCCCCCCATTCTCAATCGAGTGCACACGCCAGCGCATGCCAGCGCACACCAGCGGGCTGCTGTGCAATCTGCGTGCATGAGTTGGCATAGCACAGGCAGTGCCAGCAGAGCATGGGGTGGGCACGTGCTCGGTTGGCACCAGCCTACAGCGATGCATGAGCTGGACTTACAGCTGATGAGAACCTCATCATGAGCCATAACTAGCTCATTTTGACCCAATACAAAGGATAAAAGCTCCTACATATCTCAAGGAAAGGCTTAACTCAGAGAATTCTGAGTTTGAGAAGAAAACCAGTCATAAGGGGTAAAAGTGCAATTTTACCAGTATAATCTGCATACAGGGTAATTCAGGGCCCAAACACAGGTCAAAACAGCTTAATAAGAATAAAAGTGGGATGAGATGATCTAGCAAGGGCTACAGCACTTCCAAGGAACCAAATGACAATCTGTAACCCTAAAACAACCCACTTCAATTCACAAGGTTCGAGGCAAAGTAAAAATAGAATAAACCCTCTAAAATTCATAGAAAAATAATCTCTAGGGTTTAGAACCTTCAATTTGGCCTTTAGAACCCATTTTGACCTACATTGAGAACCATGCCCAATTAATAACTTAATTTGGGTCTTTACGCAAATTGACCGGTCAAACAAGGTTTAATATGAAAATGAAATTTACCATCAGATTCCTTAGGTTCTAATTAGTCATGTATAAAAACTTGAGCCTAAGAAGAAACCTCCTTGACCGACTTTACACTTTGGTCCTCATATATTTACTCTTTGGCCCTCAACTTTTGAACCCTCGCATTTAGGCCCCTAACTCTCCTTCGTTCTTTGCAAACAGGTCCCTCCTGCAAAACCCTGCCAGCACCATGCTCCGGCGACCTTGCGCGGAGCATGGCGCCGCGCAGGGTGAGGTGGAGGACCTGGCATGTGTACCGGGGGTGCCCTGCGTCGTCAGCCGTCGCAGGAGCACCCCCATGGTCATTGTAGCCCCCCATACCGGCCGTGCGAACGCACGGACGGTATGGGTTCGTATTCCGACCATTCTCCGGCGAGGGAGACACGTCGTCTCCCTCCGCCTTCCTCCCTGCTTCAACCCTATAAATACCCCCCGCCGCTCCACCGACCAAAGCAGCCTGGATCTGACGGAGAAAACCCCCAGCTTTCTTCTCTTCTTTCTCCGGCAGACGCTCACCAGCTCCGGCGACTTCCTCCCCCTCCACCTCTTCGCTCTGCCGCACTACCAGCAGCAGAGACTTCCTCCCCTGCTCTTCCCGCGCCACGCCGCACCCAGCTGGCGCCTCTCCAGCCCTCTGCTCGCCGCCGCCCCTCTCCCTGAGCATCGTCTTCTCCGGCGACAGTCGACACGACTGTCGCCCTGTTCCTCCCCCTTCGTCCCTGCAGTTAAGTTAGACCTACTCCCCTTCTCCTCCTCTTTCTTTCCCCGCTTTCGATTTAGTCAATTAAGCCCTCTACCGACCCTGTTCACCCTCATCCTCTCCGCCTCCGACCACCCTCCGGCGAGCCGCTCCCATCACCTCAGCGACCCACACGGCTCGCCGACCACCGCAGAACCTCCGCCTCCTCACCCTGATCCTCTTCCGCCCCTCCACTTCCCACCAAACACCCTCTGCAGATCCACCGAACACACCCACTCCCTCGCTCACAGTTTGACCTAGGACGACCTGACAGCTCCATCTCGCCCCCTGCAGACCCCCTGACCACCTTCGCCGTGCCACGGCGAAGGTCCCCCGCCTGTCTGATTTGGCCGAGAGGCCGTGCTATTGATTTCAGGTTCCAGGCCTTGACCGCCATTGGCGAGGAAGCTCGAAGCTTGCTCGAGGTTGCTCCAAGCCTAGATATCCCAGGTTGAAGAGCCACGGCCAGCGCGGAAGAGTCTTGCGCACACACCCCGGCCCTCAATTGGAGTTGCGCGCCTCAACAGCTGTTGCAATTGGAAGCGCCATCCCTGCTGCAGGCGTGAGAGAAACGGGTGCGCGGATAGTCCCACCTCGGAACCTTCTGAAGCCACACACCCACATAAATTGAAAAAGTGCCACCATCTGTTTGCCTCAGTTACCACGGGGTGAGGTCCCTCTCACCCGACCCGACCCGACTCGGTCTCGTCCGTGACCACGCTCCGCGGACCTGGCCCGACCCGATTAGACTGACCTGCACTCCTCGCCCACCACGCACGCCGGTGGGCCTGGACCCGGGCCTGACCCGAACCCGATTACCCGGTAGCGCTCTGGGAGAGCTTCCGAAGAGTGATTTCAGAGAGAGAGATACGCGGGGGAGGGGGGTAGAGTAGGTTTTTGCCTCTTGACGAAAAAACTCTGAAGTGTGCAGGCCAAAGAAGAAGGAGCAGACCCGCTGAAGAAGAAGGAGCTGCTGCACTGTAGCGAAGGCATCGTTAAGTTGTCTCAGCACCGGGGCAGACGACGGAAGGTCAGCAGCCAGAGCAGGAAAGAAGACAGGCTGAAGAAGAAGGAAGAGCAACGGCCATCGCGAAAGAAGAAAAAGAGAGGTCAAGGCAGGTGAAGACAAAGAAGAAGAAGGAATGAAGAGAAGCAAGAAGCAAGCAAAGAAGAAGAAGATCTGAAGAAAACAAAGAAGACAGGCTGAAGAAGAAGGAAGAGCAACGGCCATCGCGAAAGAAGAAAAAGAGAGGTCAAGGCAGGTGAAGACAAAGAAGAAGAAGGAATGAAGAGAAGCAAGAAGCAAGCAAAGAAGAAGAAGATCTGAAGAAAACAAGGAAGAACAGCAGGAAGAAGAAGAAGAGCACCACATTGCAAGAGAAGAATATCACCTGAACAGAGAGAAAGAAGGAGATCTAAAGAAAGAGAGAAAGAAGAGCACCCCCCTCTGCAGAACAAAGAGAACAACAAATTCTCTCTCTCTCTCTTTATTTTTGTAATAGAACTTGTATATCTCTAGAATACAACTTGCTCCCTGAGTTCGACCTCGGGAACTCTTTTATTTTTCCGAGTAAAAAAATTTTATATGAAACGTTGGTAACAACCGGCTTTACTACAACGATATAACTGAAACCGACGTTCTTCAACAGCCGTCGCTAATTGTTCACGCGCTAGCAAAGCCAGCTATGGGCATGAGCAGGTATGAGCTGTCTACAGCAACTCTTCCAGCGATGGTCTGGAGGTCACTAGTGGTCCCATGTTTATTTATGCCTCTTTTTCTCCACTATAAAAGGTC
The DNA here is from genome assembly GCA_037157565.1 of Thalassia testudinum. Classification (NCBI taxonomy): domain Eukaryota; kingdom Viridiplantae; phylum Streptophyta; class Magnoliopsida; order Alismatales; family Hydrocharitaceae; genus Thalassia; species Thalassia testudinum. Next base: position 61,713,513 of record JAZHRO010000063.1, read on the forward strand.
CTACACCCCCTCCCTTCCAAGCCATCTCTACCTACTCTACTCCCACCTACTCCCAAGCTCTAGCAAGCCTACGAATGCTCTATTAAAGCTTGCTTTCAAGCTCCCAAGGCGCCTATTAGTATAGCGAACCTCTGCCCCACCAAATACTCCTCCAACTTCCCATCCCCATCATAGGTCACCTTGGAGCCATTCTCCCACCTCCATTCCGGTAGTAGATCATCTCGGCCTTCTCACCTCCATTTTAGAGCCACGTCGAAGCTTTCCTCTACTCGACGTCCTCTTGCATCTCACCTCCATCGTCCTGCTCCTCACCTCCTTCGTCTGAGCTTTCGCCAGGCACCGTCGTCTCACCGAACAACTGATTCGGGAGATTTCCTCTCACCTCCCTCTCTTTTTATGCTTTCATAGTTTATTATAATCGACATTGGATTGATCTATATATATCATATTTGTTCCATATCTATCTTGTGATTCATTTTGCTTGTCTTCTTTTCAAAAATACAAAAAAAAAGAAAATTCTAAAATACCAAAAAGAAACAAAACGAAGTGCGGTTTTCAATTAAAGTAAACATCACCTCCCTATGTTTGACCTGGGACTCCCTTAGAGTTTTGGTATAAATTTTATTTGTCCACACGTTTTGCAACTTTGACGATGGGTTACTTGTAACCCTGATTTCAAACTCGCAAAACACTTGCAGTCATTTTGGAGTCGTTGCCTGGGAGGCAATGGAATTTACTTTATTGTTTATTACGCGTCTTTACATTTACATAGCACTAACCCACTTGTCTTTGATCTACTGTCTTGCAGGTATCCTAGCATGGAGATCCAAGTGTGGTAGATCAGAGTAAAGTGCAGGTAGAGTACTCTGTAAGTGTCCCCTACATTCCCCCCCCCACTAGTTTATTTTGCCACACTCATAACCAAGACCTAATCTACTTAGGTGTTTGCATAAACCCTAGGATAGAATTGTTTGCCTTGTTTGCCACCTTCATCCACCTCACCCCCACATAAAAAAAAAGATACTTTTTGTGGGATGAATCAATATACACACTCTATGCACCCACATTTGAAGCACACAATCGGACTTGATTTTCATCTACTCAACTGAGCTTCCGACCTATGGACCCAATACACGAATTCAACCCATAAAAAAGTAGAAATTATATTAGGTTGATCACCTTTTTGTGTGCCTTAATCGGTAGTGCATTTGAGCCAATTGATTGAATTGTTTGGGCCGCACCACCTAATCTAAATGAGGTTCATTTTCTAGCTACCCCATAGGATTCAACAAATAGGTCAAGCCAGGCACTCCATATTTTTCTTGATTTCTAAAGGAAAATGATTGAACATGTGCTTTCAAAAACAAACTTGTTTTGCCTCACAAAACTTGGTTGAAAACACCTAATATTTGAATCCTAAATATTATTAAGCAAGATTCGAACCCTAAAACTCACCTCATCATTAATAATCTTGCTTGAAAACCTCTTGGTTGTGCACATTCACACATTCTCAAACAAATCATTAAGGGAACAACCCATTAAGGTCCCATCATATTCTAGAGCACCAATTTCCCAAACCTAACTAAAATCAATTAGATGTTGGCCCTAAGGATTCATTCGTTTGTCGGGATCCAGATTGAGATTATTCACAATTAACTTGCTTATACTAGTCAATCTGATGTCTAGCTAGGGGAGTAGAGTCAAACGACCCCAGCTGGGGGGTACATTAAGAACCAGAGGTGCAAGCCAAAGGAAGAACCTTCTCCCCAGGCCCTCCTTCTAACTGGTTGGATTGCTTGGACATAAGTAGAGTAAATCATCCATAATCATAGGATGGATTCTGAGAGTCAGTAGACCTTAGCCTAGCCCATCTAAGGACAGGCTTGTATTCTTATGCTAGAAGGTTCCCTCTTTTCCCTATGCTTCCACCTTTTGTCTAGTGTATGCTTGGAAGGAGGTCATTGAATCCTAGATTGGAAGGACCTTTAGACCATTCTAGGAGGCGGAGGTTGAGCTATAGCCAAGCAGATCCCATGGTTGATCAACAACCACCTCCCCCACCCCCAAACCAGCAAGAGCTAATTCAGAGGCAGTTGGAAGAATTGCAGCAGATGCAGCAATGGTTCCAACGTATGAATGGTCAGGGCGCTTGGCCCTTGAAGGATTTTTATGATCCTTCAAACTATGGGGAATGTCCCGACGTTGTGATTCCCACCGAAGACATAGAAATCAAGCCCCAAGTCTTAAGCTTGATAAAGCATTTTCATGGGCTTGGCTCGGAGGACCCACTACAACACTTGGAGGATCTGACCACTCTGGTTCAAAACACTAAAGCAAGGAATGTGAACGAAGAGCAAATGATCATGAGGCTCTTCCCACACTTTCTCAGGGATAAGCCCGCACATTGGTACTAGACTATAGGAAGGCCGATTAAAACTTGGGCTGCTCTTAAGTTGGCTTTCTTGAAGAAATTCTTCCCTATCGGAAGGACCAATGCCTTGCGACGGGCGATTACCACTTTCGCCAGCGGTCGGGGGAAGCATTTCACGGTGCCTGGGAGTCATTCCAGGAACTTTTGAGGAAATGTCCACACAACAAGGTGCCAAAATAGCAACTCATGTAGATTTTCTACAACGGGTTGGTGGAGCAACCCCGTAATCACGTGGACGCTTCCTGCGGAGGCAATTTCGTCAACAGGGATGCAGATAGCACATACGATTTGTTTAAAGAAATGAGCGAAAACTCAATTAGTCACGCCTCCATGGATGCATTCAACCGATCCCAACAACCTAGGTCAAGTGCTAATGGGATCCAGGATTCTCGTTCATTTGACATGGAATTAATTTGTAATAAATTGGATAAAATGGACTTGGTTGCTAAGAGAGTGGAAGAATGGATGTCTGGGAATTTAGGAAACACTTTTATACCTACTCAATCCCAAAATTTGGGATTCCATTCCTCACAAGCTCCCACAGGGTGGGAGTTCGTGAACCAACTTGAATCGGCTCAACCTGTGAGCTAGGATTTCTCGGAACCTTATGGGTTCCAAACTAGGGCCTTTGATCCTAGTTTTTATGAACCTTCCTTCTCTCCATCCTCGACCTATGAGGATGTGTATGCAATGCAGGAGAATGTTAGGGCCAACCCATATTCCAACACTTATAACTCAGGTTGGAGGAATCACCCTAACTTCTCCTGGAAAAGTCAGGGGCAACAGACCCAAACTTGACCCAGCAACTATGCATCTCAAAGATTTATGGGTCAGGGTCAAGTATACACCTAGTTGCCTCTGAGATCGATTACTCAGCCATCTTGGAATGTCCAAAAATCTACAGGGCAGGTTGAGTTAAACCGGCAGATGGTAGAAATGCAAGGGTCCATGCTTCAGCTTATGCAGCAAATGAAGACATCATTGGATAACTTGCAATCCGGGTTAATTGCTTACACCTGACAACTCGGATCCCTACCATCTCAACCCTTACCCAACCCGCGTAATGTGCAAAATCAGGGCAATAGAGACCAAGGGTACGGGAATCAAAGGGACCCACACGCACATGCTCAGGTGGTTGAGAAGGGTCCCTCATCTTCTTCTTCTGGTTACATGACCAGCCAAGGCCCTCCAATCTTCACTAATCCACCTCAAGATCTAAACCCTTATGCCTCTGCAAACTTTGTCACCTTGAGATGTAGGAAGCAAACCCAGAACCCTGAATTACCTTCTAGAAGTCAAAACCCTGGGGAGCTTAAGAAAGAGGAGGATGTTGAAGAAGACAATAAGGCCCAGGAATCGAAAATTGAAAATACCACCCATATCCCATTCCCTGAGGCCCTATTGAAAATTAGGAAGAAGAAAACCATAGATAGCAACAAGGAGCTCCTGAATTTTTTCAAGAGTGTAGCAATAAATATTCCACTCCTCGATGCTATTAAGTATATCTCGACTTACGCTAAATTCTTGAAAGAACTGTGTACCCAAAAGTGTAAGCCGAGAGAACCCACTCCAAGGAAGGTGATTCGCTCTGAGCAAGCAAGTTCAGTTATCCTGCATCACCTTCCACAAAAGAAGAAAGATCCAGGTGCTCCCTTGATATCATGCATTATTGGGGAATACACTTTTGATAGGGCACTATTGGACCTAGGTGCATCCATCAACCTAATCCCGACTTCTCTTTGTGAGGGGTTTGGGTTAGGTGAACTCAGGCCTACCTTAGTAATGCTACAATTAGCGGACCGATCTGTCACCACACCAAGAGGCATTATTGAGGATGTAATTGTCAAGGTCAAGGATTTCTATTTTCCTATAGATTTCCTTGTTCTCGACATGAATGTACCTAATGATTTGAGGAACACACTCATCATTCTGGGGCGTCTGTTCCTAGCTACGGCCAAGGCCAACATAAACTATGAAAGTGGTAGTATGGAGATCGCCTTTGGGGATAAGAAATTAACTCTGGATATTTTTAAGGCAATAAGAGGATTTGAGGATTGTAGATTCATTAAGGAGCTTGAGGATCAGGATCTTGAGACTTGTATGACAATCAGTGCACTCGAGGACTCCACCAGCTTTAGTGAACCCAACCCACAACCCTCCATGGTAGACTTGCCACATCCTGAAGAGGTTGTTGATTTTGTTCATTTCCAGCCTCTTCCATTGGATCGTCCTGATGAATCTTCATCAGCATCCTCCCTACCTTCTATTCTAAACCTACCCCAGCTGGAATTAAAACCATTGCCCAAAAAATTGAAATATGAGTTCTTAGGACTTGAGAACATGCTCCCTGTGATTATTAGTGCTGATTTGACTAAGGAGCAAGAATCGAGGTTAATTAAGGTCATTAAGAACAACAAGAAGGCAATTGGTTGGACCATCCACGACCTTAGGAGGATTGAGCCATCTTATTGTAATCACCGTATTTTCATGGAAGATGGATCCTGCCCTTCTCGTGAAATGCAAAGGAGACTAAACCCGAATATGCGAGAAGTGGTCAAGAAGGAGATAATCAAGTGGCTCGATGCTAGGATTATTTACCCAATCTCAAATAGTCTGCAGATTAGCCCCGTTTAGATTGTACCCAAGAAGGTAGGGATAACTGTTACGATGAGAAAGGGGAAACCTTCCCCACTCATTCAGCTTCTGCTTGGAGAGTTTGTAATGACTATAGGAAGCAGAACACAACCACTAAAAAGGATCACTTTCCCTTGCCATTCATTGATCAAATCCTTGAAAGGTTAGCTGGGCAAAAATATTTTTGCTTCCTAGACGATTATTCGGGATATAACCAAGTCCCTATCCATCTCGAAGACCAGGAAAAGACAACTTTCACATGTCCCTACGAAACCTTTGCTTTCCGTAGAATGTCGTTTGGTCTATGCAATGTGCCTGCAACTTTTCAAAGGTGCATGTTGGCCATATTTTTTGACGTGGTGGGAGATTGTATTGAGGTGTTCATGGATGATTTCTCCATTTTCGGAGATTCTTTCGAGTCCTGCCTAGCTACCCTGGAATTGATCCTTCAGAGATGCATCAAAACATGATAGGTCCTTAGCTAGGAAAAGACCCACTTTATGACTCAGGAAGGCATTGTCCTGGGTTACATGGTCTCTAGTCGAGGCATTGAAGTTGATAAAGCTAAGGTGGATGCTATCTCTAGACTTCCTCCACCCACATCCGTAAAACAGATCCGCTCTTTCCTTGGGCAAGTGGGTTTCTACAGAAGATTCATTAAGGATTTCTCGAAGGTTGCTCGGCCCTTGAATAACCTTCTGGCCAAAGACACGCCGTTCGAGTTTGATGAATCATGCCATAAGGCATTTGATTTATTGAAAATGACAGTCACCTGTGCCCCTGTGTTGCAACCACCGGTCTGGACAGCCCCATTTGAGATTATGGCTGATGCATCTGATTATGCCGTCGGGGCTGTCTTGGGTCAAAAGATTGAGATAAAGCCCTCTATGATTTACTATGCTAGCAAGACTCTGGATGAGGCCTAGAGGAACTACACCGTTACTGAAAAAGAATTGCTAGCTGTAGTTTTTGCTTTAGAAAAATTCAGGGCTTATCTATTAGGTTCTCGTGTCATTATCTATACTGACCACTCGGTCTTGAAACATCTCTTGGCCAAAAAGGATGCCAAACCCTGGCTTATTCGTTGGATTTTGCTGCTTCAAGAGTTCGATCTTGAAATCAGGGATAAAGCTGAGGCAAAAAAGGTAGTGGCATATTACCTCTCGAGAATCCTAATTGATTCTCCTCATCCAGATGTCCTGATCTTTGATACTTTTCCCGATGAGACTATCCTCACAGTCTCGGGTATCCGAATCCCCTGGTTTGCGGATATTGTCAATTATTTGGCCGTTGGTCAAATCCCCCAGGATTGGACCAAACAACAATGGGATAGACTTGTGTCTGAGGCCAAATATTATTTTTGGGATGATCCCGAGCTGTACCGCATCGGCATAGACTAGATTATTTGTCGATGCATCCTGGAAATCGAGTTCCATAGCATACTTGAGTTCTGCCACACATCCGTGTGTGGTGGACACTTTTTCGGGAAAAAGACGGCGGCAAAAATCTTGCAATCCAGATTCTGTTGGCCATCATTATTTAAGGATGCCCAGGAATTCTCAAAGTCATGCACTTGATGCCAGCCACTCGGGAACATGGCTAAGAGAGATATGATGGCCTTGAACCCAATTCTTTCCATTGAAATTTTTGACATTTGGGGTATCGACTTTATGGGACCCTTCCATACTTCATTTGGACACCAGTATATTTTGGTCACTGTTGATTACTTGTCCAAGTGGATTGATGCAATTCCCACCCGAACCAATGACCACATGGTGGTTATTGATTTTGTGAAGAAAAATATCTTCAGTTAGTTCGGGGTTCCTTATCAATGATGGTAGCACACATTTCACTCATGCCCAGTTTTGGAATTTACTGGGGAAATATGGGGTAAGCCATAAGATTTCCACACCTTACCACCCTCAGATGAATGGACAGGCCGAGGTCTCGAATCGGGAAATCAAGAACATTTTGCACAAAACCGTTAGGCCTGATATGAAGGATTGGACCCAAAAGCTAGATGATGCTCTTTGGGCCTACCATACTACGTACAAAATGCCTATCGGTATGTCTCCATTCCATCTGGTGTTTGGTAAGGCATGTCACTTACCCGTAGAACTTCAACACCAGGCATTTTGGGCCATTAGGAAATGTAATGTGGACCTTGAGTTGGCCGGGAAAACTAGGAAACTCCAACTATCTGAGTTGGAGGAGCTTCGAAATGATGCTTATGAAAATGCCAGAATTTATAAGGCAAGGACCAAAGCTCTCCATGACCAGATGATTTCACGTAAGAGCTTTGAGACGAACCAGAAGGTCTGGCCTTTCGATTCTCAATTGAAGCTTTTCCTCGAAAAACTCAGGTCTAAGTGGGATGGCCCGCTCGTTATTGAGTGGATTTTCCCTAATGGGGCCGTTGAAATCTCTAACCCAAAGATGGGTAATATTTTCAACGTCAATGGATAGCATCTCAAACACTTTGTTGACCATGTGCTCCTTGAACCCGTCTCGGACAAGGTTGCTCTTACCCTACCTTAACCACCATGGGCCGATCATCATCCAGCTGAAGGTGCTAAACTCAGCACATGTAAAGATTGTTCCAAGCTAACCAGAGTCTCATGGAAACTAGGTGCTATTCTTCCACTTCTATTCTCCTGCATGCTTTCATTTTTCACAATGAGGGCATTGCAATAGCTTAGCATCGGGGGTGGACATATTTTATAACCTTTTTGTCAGATGTAATAATAAATTCCTATTATTTGATTCTTTTAAAAAAAGAAAAATTGAAAATTCAAAAAGACAAAAAAAAAATTTAGAATTAGGAGACAAGAACTTAGGAATTAGGAGTTGCAAATTTTAGGAATTGATACTTTGATACGTGAATACTTAGACTCTTCAAGTCTTCGGGCTTAATTAGCCCGGGTGTCCACTAGAATGTGGGCTTAGTCTCGAGTCCTCGCCAATTAAAATTTATTTTAATTTGGTAAATAATTTGGGATGATAAGTATGCGACTTATCAACCCACCCTCTGATTTAGGGGGACTTTAAGCCTAAGCATTTACACAATTTCTTCAGAAATTAGGTATCTAATGAATTATCTAGGGTGTTTTGGCTGGCAAGTTGTCAGTGGTAACAACTCATCGGTAGGTTGTCCAGTGCCCAGTCACAAGATCATTTTCATTATACTACCTTTAGGCAAATCTTAGATAAGGGAAGCCACCTAAAAAAAAAAGGAAAAAGAAAAAGAAAAAGAAAATATAGAAAAAGGAGAAAAAAATAAAAAAATAAACAAAGCCACACTACACCGCACGAGTATGGCTGGCAAGTTATCGGTGGTAACAACTCATCCGCCGGTTGTCCAGAACCTAGCTCACAAAAAAATGCACAATAATTCCTAAAACACTTAGGGAAGAAGCGGGAAAGTAGAATAAACTAGGGAGATATGCACTGGGTTCACCCTTGTGTTAACCCCATAAATAAAAGAAGTAGGGAGAAAGCTACCAATCGAAAAGATAAACCTTTAGGCAAGGTCACCTAGGGTCGTAGAAACCTGAAGTCCATTTTAACAGTCGTCTAGTGAGTCTTTCACTATTTTTACAAGATGCTTAACATTTAGAGTCCTTTTCGAGTCTTGGGCGGGTCAGGTAGCCGTATAAAGTTATCCCGTAACTCTCAAACTCCAAAAGTACAAAAAAATTTGAAAAGAAGAAAAACATGAAAAAATTTTTTTGTATCTTCTCTTCTTAAATAAGGTGAGGGCTTAGACGGTTTGCATCCTGGCAGACACCCGGGCATTGTTGAGTTTTTGTAATTAGGTCTTGGGGTTGAGATTTTCTAGGGCAATCAATGATTTTTGCCTAAATACTCGAACCCTAATTCTACTTTTATACATAGCATTTAGGTTAATTTTGCTAGGGACTAGCAAAAAGTAAGCATGGGGGTATGATGAACACACATGAATTCATGATAAATTGCTTATTTATGATAGTTCCTAGGTTTAGCATTGCATATCATGTTATAAATATTGCATAATATCCATTGCAAGGCATTTAGGATAGTTGTGTGTTTTGTATATTAATTCTTTCATTTTATATGCACCAGCAACGCATGCACGCACACGCTAGCGCACACCAGCGGGCTGCCGCACAATCTACGCGCATGAGTTGGCACAGCACAAGCAGCACCAGAGAAGCATGGGGCGGGCGCATGCTAGGTTGGTGCTAGCCTATAGTGACGCATGAGATGGACTTACAACGATGCTTACAGCCGTCGCTAAATCTTCGTGGACCAGCAAAGCCAGCTATGGGCATGAGCGGGCATGAGCTATCTATAGTGACGCTTTCAGTGACAGCCTGAAGGTCACTAATGGTCCCATCCCTATTTTTGCCTCTTCTCCACTATTAAAGGACCTACACCCCCTCCCTTCCAAGCCATCTCTACCTACTCTATTCCCACCTACTCCAAGCTCTTGCAAGCCTACCAATGCTCTATTAGAACTTTCAAGCTCCCAAGGTGCCTATTAGTATAGTGAACCTCTGCCCCACCAAATACTCCTCCAACTTCCCATCCCCATTCATAGGTCGCCTTGGAGCTGTCCTCCCATCTCCATTCTAGCAGCAGATCATCTCTGCCTTCTCACCTCCATTTCGAAGCCATGCTGAAGCTTTCCTCTACCTGACATCCTCCTACATCTCACCTTCATCGTCATGCTCCTCACCACCTTCGTCCGAGCTTCCGCCAGGCACCATCGTCTTGCCGAACAGCCAATTCAGGAGATTTCCTCACACCTCCCTCTCTTTTTATGCTTTCATAGTTTATTGTAATCGACATTGGATTGATATATATATCATATTTGTTCCATATCTATCTTGTGGTTCATTCTACTTATCCTCTTTTCAAAAATACAAAAGAAATAACAAAATCCTAAAATACCAAAAAGAAACAAAATGAAGCGCTGTTTTCAATTAAAGTAAATGTCACCTCCCTGTTTTTGACTTGGGACTCCCTTGGAGTTTCGGTATAAATTTTATTTGGCCATGTATTTTGCAACTACAATGATGGGTTAGTTGTAACCCTAATTTCAAACTCGCGAAACACGTGCAGTCATCAAGAATGAGGTCTCTCTTTAGAGAAAGATCCATCCCATGTTCAACTAGGGTTTCATTACCTATTCCCTCTAAGTCCTTGACCCCAAGAATATTCTCTTCAACCTCTTTCATATCAGACTCAATGTTTGAGGTTGCTTTAGAGGTAGGGCTGATTTCATCCTGTAGCTTAGATTCCTTCCCTTGGCCTTCCTCTAAATTTGTGATGGGGGTTTTAACTTATTCGAAATTGATTATTTTGAAATTACATTCCCATTCCCCATCTCCAATGTTGGATGTCTTTTCCACTGGATCACTTTCCTCAGGAAGATTAGATTTGGCTTCCATGACATCGCCCCCCAAATTCTCAGTTTCCTCCTAATGTGTGTCCTCAACTCTCCTCAAATCATGTTCTGAGGAGTCCTTAATGACATCTTCTATGGAGTTGTCCAACTACTAGGGAGTATCAATGGTGGAATGAACCAATTTTGGGTAAATAGGTGTAGTCCAATTGATCATGGCAGGGCCTTGCTTCACCAATTCCATGAATGAAGTTGTTTTCAATAGTTTTCTTTGGCCCTCTTCCTCTAGTTGTTGGAACATACCCATCATGGCCTGTTGCCCTTTAATCAATTCTTGATTTTGTCTATGTAACTCTAACTGGAGGTTACCAAGAATTGACAGGGTGTCCTTGGATTTCCCTTGGATTTCTTCCTTCAAATCAGAGCTAGGAAGGTGTGGTTGAGGATGTGTACTGGAATCTGCACTAGGGTTTAAGTTCTTGGGTGAGTCCTCTATTCTATCATTTTCAGGGTCCAATTCTTCAAGGGGAACCATTCTCTTTTTAGTCCTACTCCAGAATAATTGAGGTTCTAAGTCCTCCTCCCAGTTGGATTCTTCATCAGGAGACCAAATCAAAGGTTGATCATTCTTGATTTGCCTAGGTTTCTGATTATCCTTCGATTTCCATTTGTCTAGAAGCCCTTCCAATCCAAAGGTCAAGTAGGAGAGATCCTTGAATTTAGATGACCTTTCTTGGTTATAGTCCTGGGAAGGGCAATGATCTTGGTGTTCTCTTAGAGTGGAGGTCCCATCAAAGTGGTTAGTGAGTGGGTGGGACCTAATTGGAGAGTCATCATGAGGGGAATCGAGATAAGGATCCCCAAGGTTTGGATCGTACCCTTGGGTGGGTGGGTTGGATGTATCCCAATAAGAGGTTGGTGCAGGTCGGTTATAATTGGGATAGTTGAGGCAAGGGGGGTATTCTAGGTTATATACCCAACTAGGTGGCTGGTTATCCCAAGTAAGCTATGGATACTATCTACCTGGGTTAGAATACAAATCATGTTGGATAGTTTGGGTAAGATAGATAGGCATTGAAATCCATGGTTGGGAAGAGGTGGAGGGGTGAGAGAAGAATAGGTGAGAGAAGTGTGTGTGCACAAACAATCAAGCAAGTCTAGTCCTTGTGGTGTAGACCTAGGTGACCTAAAAAGCCTTGGAGGCAATAATTAAACTTGCAAGTACTTAACCTTCCTTCCTAAAGTTAATCAGGCCAGGTTGATTACGAGGGAATTGAGGGGAAGGTTCTTCCTTTGGCTTGCGCTACTGGTTCCGTAGACCCCACAACTACGGTCGTTTGAAACTTCCCTGCAGCCTAGACACCAAATTCCATGATAGGAATTAAGGCTAAGCACTTGACAAACCCAATTACTCCTCTAGGAATTAGATTGGTCCTTCCTAGGGCATGTATAATTGATTTTAATGAGGGCTAGCTCAGTGCTTGTGCTCAGGATTTGTGATGAGGCTTCCTCTTAGTTAGTCCGATTGAGCGTGTGCGTGCACTCAACAAAACATGGTTTTAAAGTAAGGTTTTTAGGATGCGATGTCTTTTAATGATTCGTCCTTGCTTTAGTGATTTGTAGGGTTGAAATGCCTTAATGTTTTCAAACAATGTTCAAGTGAGCACACAAATTTTTGCACACAATGGGCGTAAGTCGATTACCTTTAAATTGATGTGGCCCTAGAGAAACAACCCTAATGTATTCACCCTAGTGTTCATGCAGTTCTACCAGGTGAGTTGATTTTAATTATGGTGAGTGGTGCGGCCCAATTCAAATCACGGCGGCTTCACAAACACCACTCAAAAGAAAGAAGAACACTCCAAAAAGATTATCTCTTTGAGAACGTTAGAGTGTATTTTTGGTTGGGTGATGAGTTTGGAATGTGGGTCAAGTAGCCATTTACGAAGCCAATTTTGAATTTATATATTTTTTTGTATTTCTTTTAGGCAAGCAAACAATCAATAGCTGGAGTAATACTCACATCCATCTTCACAGCACTTTACTCCCTGTCTACTATCTTGGATCGTGCTCCTCCATCGCCCAAGTGTCAAGTTCCTGCAACCAATAAAGTAGAGAGAGAAAAATGAGTTAGAAGATGTGAATACTAATGCAGGATGAAAGCGACAAAAGAAATCCATTGCCTCCCCAGCAACTGCACCAAAAACTGATGCACGTGGAACGCGTTGGTTTAATTATGTCTTTGTAGCATGCACTCGCATCGTTGGTTTTAAATTAAGATATGGATTTGTGAGTCCAAGTGTTGATCTCAAGGAGGCGTGAAATTAGACTAGTCTTAGTTGCTTTAGGTGTCACAAAATGGTAGCATGCTTTGCTTGTGAAAACAAGAGCGAAAGAGAGAGAGAGAGTAGGGTTAGAGCTTGCGTGTAAAACATGACAATTACTTAAGGAGATGTGAACTATGATATAAGAGGCAACATCAACATATAGCATGCAATTAGAGATCATTTACAACTACAACAATAGATGAAAGCTTAAAATGGTGCAACATAAAACTAGAGTTAAAGAGAGTGCGAGGAGGAGGCGATGCAGCCACGGCAGTGGAGAGGGGCTCCGTCGACGGCTCGATAGCTCCGGGGGTGGATTTGGAGTGTTTGGTGGAGCTAGGAGAGCGCTAGTATTGCATGGAGAGTGAATGAGAATTGAATGCCCTTGAATGGTGTGGTTGAGGAGGTTAATATAGTGAAGAAGGGGTTTCCATACTAGGTAAGGGTTCTAGCAACATCCAGGACGTTGCTAAACCCATTGCAGAAGTGTTGGTGAAGCCCCTCACCCGCTGGTCCAAGCACGCGCATGCTCCTTCCTTCAATCCGTGCCTGCATGTCCTCAACCATCGAATATGAGGTGCAGATTGCCATCGGATAGCTGAAAGCATGCCATGTCGTCACCCCGTGCCCATGAGTGCTGCCGTTGTGCCCTTCACACGATGGGTAAGAGTCGACCATTCGATCGAGCCTCAATGACCGAGATTACGCATGATCGGATGCTTGGATCAAGCAATGCACGTGTTGGGCACTCGTGATAGTCTGTGTCTGTGCTTGGGTGTGTTGGATCACGCCACGTAGCTTCCATCTTTGTCGTCTGTGCATGCATCAACAACTAGATTTTGATTGCGCATGTGGATGTGACTGGTGAGGTTCGATTATGCATCGAAGGCATGCAAGGAGAGGCGTTGACCGCTGCAATGCCTCCACGCTTTATCGAGGCTTTGCGTGGGAGCACAACCGTCCGATGGGAGATCGGACGGCTGAGAATGCTACTTGCATGCGTGATGAAGAAGAGCAAGGTGCGTGCGTGCATTGGCGAGGCTCAGCCGTCAGATCCTTGGATTAGATGGCTTATCTTGTCTCTTTATGCTGAAGCGGGGTTGCTGTGGTGCGTGCGCACGGTGGATGGTGCCACGTGGCCAATTGTGGGCCGTTGATCTGATAGAAATTCTTGGGCTTGTTGAGGAAGCTCCGGATGTAAGATTTAAGTGATTTTGAGTCCATTGGACTCCATTCATCGATCTGAATCCATCCGTGCGATTCGATTGCTCATCTGAGGCCTATTTCAACATGCACTTGTACACATAGCCATTAAACAATGATTATAAGAAATCTTAATTCATCATGCATGCAATGCTCCCAAGCCCATTATGGTATGTCATTAACGCACATATATCCTCAAAACTAACTCTAGTTGATGGAATTATCATCATTGGATGTAGAGTTATCAGGCACCAAGGGAGCAGGTAGGATGCCCACTTAATCTTCTTCTCTCCTTCTCCTTGACCGTAGGTTAAGGTGGATGTAGGGTAGAAAATATACTAATGGAGGATGAGGTTTTAGTGGTGGTTAGGAGGGTTTTTATAGAGGTGGAGATGGGGGCTTGGCATGTCCTTTGGATGGGTGGCTAGGATTGGATGATGGAAGGTGGTTAATGATCCTAAGGTGGAGGTGTTTGGCGCCACCTTAAGGGATGTGGTGGTGGTGGTTATGGTGGTGGAGAGGCACCATAGGTTTGTACCATCATGGAGAGGTGCCATGGTTTTGGTGCCAACTATGGGAGGCTTCTTGAAGGTGGGTAGGTGTAGGGTGGTAATGGCTTGAAGGGGTAGGTGTAGGGTGGATATGAGAGGTGAAATTGGAGCCAAAAAGGGGGTAGTTAGGATGGTTTTGGCACCAATTTCTTGGTGCCCTTTGGTGGTGGTTGAGGGGTGAAAGGTGGTGATGGTGGTGGCACCAACTTGGAGTGGAGGTGGAGCTAACATAGGTGGTCTTAGGTGGGCTTAGTTGGTGGAGCGAGTTAGGTAGGGTTTTAGGGTGGTGGATGGCCAAGGGAGTTGGAGCTTAGCTAGTAGTATAGTAGAGGAAGAGGCAATTGGAGCTAGGGTTGGAGGGGAGGAGTTGGGTAGAAGAAGTTTGGAGTTGAACTGGAGCTGGCAACTGCTGAAGCGGGTGGCATGGAGCTACTTTAGCTGGCTTAGCTTGCTAGTTCTTTGCTAGCTGCTAAGCCAAGTTAAAGCAAGTTGGCTATTGTTGAAAGGAGCTGAGGTGAGCTAGGTTTGATGCTCCCGGGGTGAACTCTAGTCAACTCAGGTGAGCTAGCTAGAGCTCCCAGTGAACCGATGGGAGCTGAGATGAGCTAGGCTCAGCTAAGCTGAGCTAGATCTGTGCTGACTTGACCTAAGGTGAGCTAATCTCTTGAGCTGCAATTCCAGTGAGATGAGATGAATGGAGCTAGGATGAGCTAACCCTAGTTCAAGTGAGCTGAATTCCAGCTATGGTGAGTTGGATAAAGCTGAGTTCCAGTTGGTTTGGGCTTCTCCTTCACTAGTTGCCTTCTTGAGTCTAGGGTTTTAGGGATCTGACAATCTGTTTATCCCTAACACTTACAAAAACACATAAAAAACACAATAAAAAAATGCAATGCATGCCTAACCTAATTGATGCCTAAATGCAACCCAAAAACCTGCTTGCAGAGCAAAATCCTAAGAGCTAGGTTTGTTTTAATGTATAAGAATGATGATAAACTGGTGTTTATCAATCAGCACCAGTGCGAAATAGGTATGGATCTTCCTAAATAAAGTATTTGGCATCTGAAAGTAATTTATCTTCCTTGGTCCTTGGCTAATCAGATGGAATCTGATGTGATGCCAAATAGTTCACCATATCAACATACAAATGATGTTCCGTATCAATTGTCAGGAGGTGATCATCTGAAAAATGCTTTGTGATAGGTCCGAAAGGGTCAATGATTGAAAAAGAAAGATAGAATAAATGGTCAGCTACCACATTTTGCTTTCTCACCTTGTCATGAATTTCAAGATCTAATTCTTGCAACAGCAAGATCCAGTAGATTAATCTAGGCTTCGCGTCCTTCTTCATGAGTAAGTGCCTCCCTATAGTGTAATTCGAGTAAATGATGAAGTGGGAACCTAGGAGGTATGACCTAAATTTCTCTAGGCCGAGTACTATAGCCAGCAGCTCTTTCTTGGTAATGGTGTAATTATGCTGAGCCTCATCTAATGTCTTACTGGTGTAATATATGACTACTGGTTTCCCATCAAATTTTTGATGCAGCACCACTCCTATTGTGCAGTCAGGTGCATAGCACATGATCTTGAAGGGTTAAGACCAGTTAGGAGATTGCAAGATTGGTGCTTAGGTGACTCGGTCATGCAAGATCTTAAATGCGTGAATGCATTCACTTAATATCTCAAATGGTGTGTCCTTCAAAAGGAGATTCGTCAAAGGGCGCACAATCTTAGAGATATCAGGTATGAATCGATGATAAAGTCTAACTTGTTCCAGGAATGATCTGATGTCTTTGACTGAGTTAGTCACAGGTAGTTTGGAAATCAAATTCACCTTAGCCCAGTCGACTTGGATACCTCTCTCAGAGACGAGGTGTCCAAGTACAATGCCCTCAGGAACCATGAAGTCTCTTTTCCCAGGAGAGAACCAAGTTCACTTTGATGCATCTCTTAAGGATCTGGGCCAAATGCAAGAGGCATTCATCTAAAGATTATCCGAACACTAAGAAGTCCATGATGACCTTAAGGTAATTACCTACCATATCTGAGAATATGGCTAGCATGCACCGCTGAAAGGTGGCGGGTGCGTTGCATAGCCCAAAAGGCATCCTACGGAATGCATATGTACCATAGGGCAGGTAGAGTTGGTCTTTTCCTAATCCTCAAGATGAATTGCCACTTGATTATATCCAGAGTATCCATCCAAGAAACAAAAAAATCAATTTTCGGTCTAGTTTCTTGAGAATCTAGTCAATGAATGGAAGTGGGAAATGATATTTCTTCGTGGAGGTATTCAATTTCCGATAGTCTATGTAGACTCTTCACGAATTTGTAATGCTGGTTGGGATGGTCTCTCCAGATTCAGTCATAATCATGGTGAGCCCTGCCTTTTTAAGCACAACTTGGATTGGGCTCACCCAGTGGCTATCAGAGTTCAGGTAGATGATACCAGCATCTAACCACCTGATGATCTCCTTCTTCACAACCGTCTGCAAATTCGGATTGAGTCTTCTTTATATCTCTCGTGATGGTCGTCAACCCTCTTCAGTGTAGATACAATGGGTGCAATACGAGGGACTTATACTAGTACGATCGTCGAGAGTCCATCCGATGGCTCTTCAATGTTGCTAGAGAATAGAAATTAGCTTTGTCTCCTGATCAGATGTGAGTCAGGAATTGATGATCATAGGAAACATTCTATTGGAATCCAAGATGACGTACTTCAGATAATCTAGGAGGGGCTTCAGTTCCATAACCAGGTTATCAGCAACAGGTGGGGGTTCGGGATGGGCCTCAGAAAATAAAGTGAGAGCTATAGGTGAATTTGGATCAGCTCTGGGCTCCTCTATCTGTTGGTTAAGATATTCTTGAGGTTGTGATCTAGGATAATCAGGTTTTCTTCGGTAATTGGGTCCTCAACCACAGAACTGATGTCGCATACTTCTTCAATTGCCCCACAGTTTATTCCTTTTTAGGCCTTAAAGATATAAATCCATAATGTCTTATTCCCAAATTTCAACTCGATCTAGCCCTCTTCATAGTTGATGTTTTTCCTAGTTGTGGCTAAGAATGGTCTCCCTAAGATGATCAATGTGTTGCTCAGATTAAGATGATTAGTGTGTTGCTCAGATTTTCAGGAGTATTAATATCTAATATGATGAAATCCACCGTGAAATAGAAATCTCTGATCTGTACTAGAGCATCCTCAAGAATTCCTTTAGGTGACTTGATTGATCTGTCTGCTAATTGTAAGGTCACCTTAGTTGGTTTGAGCTCAGTTTCCTCGAAGTGGTCTAGTAGGGATCAGGTTTATGGAGGCTCCTAAATCCAACAATGCTCAATCGTATTCTAAATCACCGATCCTACTAGAGATCAAAGGGGTGCTAGGATCTTTCGATTTTTATAAGAGTTTACTTAAAATGATTGAGTTGACTTGCTTAGACAAAATGATCGAACTCCGGTATTTGTTTCGCAACTCATGCTTTGGTGTACATAAATCCTTCGGAAATCATGCATAGCTGGTATGTCACAAATCTCATCAATCAAGGGGATGTTTATCAGGACTTGTTCAAAGAGCTTGACCAGATCTTCCTCAAGTGTCACAGGTTTGGGTTTCCTCTTTCCTTTGGTCAAGGCCTTAGGAAATGGAACATCTGTAGGTTCCTTTAGAATTGATTCAGGCTCGGGATCTGGGATAGGAGTGTCCAAGATAACTATTTTGTTGGTGCTAGAGCACCGCGATCATTTATTTTGATGATAACAAAATACTTGTCATTTAACATTTGCACTTAGGGTCTTAGATTTCAGGTCAATTGCAAATGGAGACGTGGTTAGACGAAGTTCGAGCTCACATCCAGGATGGATTGGAGGAGCTTGACAGAGAACAGAGGAGCTTCGCGAGGAGTGATGGCTTGAAGAAGGAAGGAGATGAACAATAGGATAGGTTTTCTTTCCTTGTAAACTATGTATTCTTGTTTCTTTTCTTACTCTTTTTGTTTCTTAGAATATCATGTTAAAGAGCCTCAAAGAACCCTAAAAAGTAGTCCTAGGAACACCTGCACTGCCCTAGGATACTTAGGTTTTCTGTAGAGAACTTAGAAAACCAAAATAGGGTTCAAACGACCTTTTCAGACGTCTAATCTGAAAATCAGACGTTTGATATTGACTTTTAAGATGTCTGACTATTGATTCAGATGCCCGATAACATTTAGTCTGGATTTAGGTAGTTCTGTCTGATGAAATTAGATGTCTAGACCTTAGTCCAGACATCTTAGGAGACATCTGATGATTTTGCCAAACGTCCAATTAGTGGACCATTGGTTGGCTTAGCAAACACTGAAGAAAATGATTGTTGCCTTGTATCACACGTCCATAGAGGACACTAGACGTCTGATACATGACCGTTTTGCCTCGGCTGACCCAAAATCTCTTCTCAAAGATTTTATAGCCGTTGCACTCTCTTTGAAATCCATTCCTACAGAAAAGTAGGTTTCCAGACATCTAGACATAGTGCCAGACGTCCTATGTGTCGTCTGATGGACTTTCACTAGAACCTTGTTTTGATATGAGTCAAGTGAGGAAAGAAACCCACCTATAATCAGACGTCTGACTTTGTTCCCAGACATCTTAAACTGGTTTTCCAGACGTTTGATGCCAGGTTCAGACGTCTGATAACCCTGTCAGTGTAATGATTAACCCTGATTTCGACATGATTTTCTTGGAGCTTGCACCCAACGGCTATGGAAGCCTTCCAAGGCCTTCCAAAGCCTTCCTAGAGCCTCTATAAATAGAGGAGAACCTTTGCCACTCACATACACACCAAGTACAAGCATTTCCACATCTTTGTGTCAAATTGACCTATAGAACAAGCTTTAGCTCTACAAGTACTCTCTTCACCTAAGAGCTTCATCCTGCTGTGCACCTGCTCTCCTGTCGTAGTTCACGAGAGTGTCATTGTGCCATTGCTTAGTTCACGCATCTGCGTTGTCGACTCACTTCCACCAAAGGGAAGCATCCTTACTCCTATAGAAGCTTAGGTTAAGATTTACTTTGTTGGCTCTATAGGACTATATTTGTAATTTTCTTTATTATTTGTGTTGGGTATTCGCTTTGCGAATTCCTACTCCTTCGTGAGACAAAATCCTTCTCATGAAGAGAAGGGGTTTGAGGTACACTACCCTCGTATAAAGTAGCATGGTTGTAATTGAGGTTGTACTACCCTCGTTTAAGTAGTACGTTAGTGGATTTGATCAACTTGGTTGATCGGAAAATCCTAACTCGAGAGGGTTAGGTGGTGGTTTTCACCCGGTTTGGGTTTCCACCTAAAAATCATTGTGTACTTTGTGTGATTGCTATTTTGTGAGATTGTTCTATATTTTAATTCCGCATTTGTATGTCACGCTGATCTCACCCCCTGCAGGTAGGGATTTACAATTGGTATCAGAGCAGGTCTTGCAGATCGACGTTACACACCGGCAAGAGATCAAATGGAGGGAAGCACATCTGCGATCAGAATATCCAAGGGGCAGTCCATCGTTCGACCACCCTACTTTGACGGAAACAATTACAGCTACTGGAAGCTGAGGATGAGGATGTGGCTTCAAGCCATAGACTTTGCTCTATGGGGACATTGCGAAACCCCATACAAGATCCCGGAGCAACTCGACGCAGGATACTCGCAGCAGTAGATCCAGGAACTCTCACTCAACGCAAAAGCTATGAACGCGTTGTGCTGTACTCTCAGCTCGGAGGAGTTCAACAGAATCTCGCAATGCGCCACCACATATAAGATTTGGCACACACTTGAGGTAACTCACGAAGATACCTCTAAGGTAAAAACTTCTAAAATAAATTTACTTTCTCAAGAATTTGAATCTTTTTCTATGAAATCTAACGAATCTTTAAGTGAGATGAACACTAGGTTCACTCTCATTGTAAATAATTTGAAAGCTTTAGGGAAGACCTTCATCAAGGGGGAGCTTCAAGGAAAGCTACTCCATTCCCTTAGACCAGAATGGGACCAGAAGGTCACCGCGATTGAGGAAGCAAATGAGGTGGAGGAGCTTAACATGGAAGATCTCCTAGGCAACCTTATGGCCTATGAGACAAAGCTAAAGCAGAAGAAGAAGGACACATTGGAACCAAAATTGAAGAAGACCCTTGCATTCAGAGCAGCGTCAGATAGTGAGGTAAGCTCCGACGACGAAGACTTTAAAATTTTACTTAAGAAATTTTCTAAGTTTTGTAGGGAGTCAAAGAAAGCAAATAAGGAGAAGAAGGAAAGCCCAAGATGTTGCTACCACTGCAATGAGAAATGGCATCTATGACTAGAGTGCCCTCTTCTCAAGAAGGAAAAGAAGAAGGAAAAGGAGAAGTCTAAGAAGAAGGCATTCCAAGCAACTTGGGACGACTCGAGCTCGGAGGAAGAGGACGAAGAAAATCCTGAGAAGAATGAAACTGCTTGCTTTGGTTTCATGGCCTTAGGAGAAAGCGATAGCGAAAGCAGAGGCGACTCCGACAACGAGGTAAATTCCAATTTACAAAGTGCATTTAATGAGCTTTTTGAAGTTAGTAAATCACTTAAGATAGAAAATAAAAATATTAAAAGGAACCTTAGTTTTTTTAAAAATGAAAATAAAAGGTTAGAAAAATAACTTAAGGATTTAGAAGCTAGTCCTAAAAATGATGACTTAATCAATGAAAATACTAAATTCATTGAGGAAAATGCTAGTCTAAAATTAGAAATTTCTGATTTAAAGACTAAGATAAATATTATTTGAATTGTTTGATCGATGCTTCTTATTATTTGAATTTCTGGATAGCCCCATTTGAGATTATGACCGACGCTTCTGATTACGCCGTCGGGAATGTCTTGCGTGAAAAGATTGACAAAAGTCCCTTTGTCATCTACTATGCTAGCAAGACTCTGGACAAGGCCCAGAGGAATTATACTGTCACAGAGAAAGAATTGCTAGCTGTAGTCTTTGTTTTGGAAAAATTTAGGGCTTATCTTTTAGGATCTCATGTTATAATCTACACCGACCACTCGACCCTGAGACATCTCTTGGCAAAAAAAGATGCCAAACCTCGACTCATTTGATGGATTCTTACTTCAAAAATTCGATCTTAAAATTAAAGACAAATCCAAGGCACAAAATGAAGTGGTGGATCATCTTTCGAGAATCCTAATTGATTCTCCTCGTCTGGATATTTCGATTACTGACACCTTTCTAAACTAGACCATCCTTATAGTTTTGGGTGTCCAAACCCATTGGTTCGCTAACATTGTGAATTATTTGGCCATTGGTCAAGTCCCCCAGGACTAGACCAAGCAACAATGAGATAGACTTGTATCTGAGGCCAAATATTACTTTTGGGATGATCCCGAACTGTACCACATCAGCTTTAATCAAATTATTCTCGGATCTATCTAGAAAAATGAATTTCAGAGTATAATTGAGTTCTGCCATGCATCTACGTGTGGTGGACATTTTTTCTGGAAAAGGAAGGCTACAAAGATTCTGTAGTCCTGATTTTATTGGCCATCTTTATTGTAGCATGCCTATGATTTCTTAAGTTCATGTTCCGGATGCCAAGCACTTGAGAGTATAGCTAAGATAGATAAGATGCCTGACAGCGAAATACGCGTGATTTGTAAAAGCAGTTTTTTTACGTCGTTGTAACACGCGAATCCGCTTTCGCTTTTAAAAATTTATATCCTAGATAGGGGAGTATCTAGGGTCGTCCAAGGAGGCCAAATGTTTGCAATAGTGATTCTCTTGCTTGGAATACAATCTCAACTTTCTTTTTGGTATTTTTCAATATATCATTTTTTTGTTTTAAATTAAGACAACATGCGGAATGGTGACGGGAAGGTGATTTACACTTCAATTTAAAATACTACTTCTAAGTGGCAAGTAGAGCCTCTCCCTAAGCTCACTCTAGGCAAGTGGAAACCTAGAATAATTAGGGAGAGGAAGTGAAGAATGCTGAAAATAAGCAAATAGAAA
Source organism: Thalassia testudinum (assembly GCA_037157565.1). Classification (NCBI taxonomy): domain Eukaryota; kingdom Viridiplantae; phylum Streptophyta; class Magnoliopsida; order Alismatales; family Hydrocharitaceae; genus Thalassia; species Thalassia testudinum. Next base: position 61,736,051 of record JAZHRO010000063.1, read on the forward strand.
TGCAAACAAGATATACGAAGAAGGCAACTAGATAATTGATAAAGTGTTTAACAAAAATGCCTAGTAGAGGAATGCTTCTACTACTAGATAATCGAAGTAAAAGAAAACACAAATCCTCTAAATAGATGGTGAAGAAGAGGGCTTCTTGCTCCAAGGTTGGTGGCTCCCAAGCTTGAAAAGAATCCTTCAACTCCTTCCTTGCAGAACTCCGCCAAGGTGATGACCTCCAAGGCAAGCCCTAAGGGGGCGTGCCCTAAGTTTCTCTCCAAGGGTGGACGTCCACCCTAAGCTTTTCTCCTTTGCCTGGCCGTCCTCCTTGAAGTGGGAGAGTCCTCCTCCTTGGCGTGGCCCAAGTTGAAGAGAGTGGGGAGAAGAAGGCACCAAAAGGGCTGGTGGTGTGCCCCTTTAATCTCCTTCTCTACTCCTTCTCCTTGGGCGTAGGTATAGGTGGATGTAGGTAGAAAATACACTAAGGGAGGATGCCCCAAAATGGTGGTAGGTGGTGGCCTTTTATAGAATAGGAGGGGGGCTATGGTGACCTTTGAAATGGATGGCTAGGATGGAAGGAGGGAGGTGGTTAAGGATCCAATGGCCAAGGGTGTTTGGCGCCACCTTAAGGGACACCTAAGGGGTGGTTATGTGTGTTGACACCCTTTGATATTGGCGCCAAAATGGCTTCTAGAAGAGGGTCTAAGTTGGCGCCAAGAAGGATTCTAGAAGGGGGGTTAGGTGGATGGCTAGGATGGCTTATGTGGGTAGGTGTAGGGTGGATAAAGGGGCTGAAAGTGGCGCCAATATAGAGGTGGTTAGGGGTGGTTTTTGGCGCCAACTTGAAGTGTCTTTTGGTGGAGATAATGGGGTGAAGGGATGGCTAAGAGGTGGTGCCAACTTGAGTAGGGTAGCTAGCTTAGGTAGGCTTGAGTTGGTGGAGCTAGCTAGGGTTGATTTTGGAGGTAATGAATGGCCAAGGAGCTGGTTGTTAGCTAAGCTAAGCTAAGCTAAGATAAGCTAAGCTAGCTTAGCTAAAGGTGGAGTAGAGGAGAAGGTGTTGGAGCTAGGGTTTGGAGGAAGGAGCTGAGGAGAAGAAGTCTGGAGCTGGAGCTGGAGCTGGCTGCTGCTGAAGAGGCTGGCATGGGGCTACTCTAGCTGGCTTAGCTTGCTAGTTCTTTGCTAGCTACTAAGCCAAGCTAAAGTGAGCTAGCTTCTACCAAAATGAGCTGAGGTGAGCTAGGTCTGGTGCTTCCGGGGAGAATCAAGCTGGTTGAGGCAGCTAAGGTAGCTTAGCTCAACTGAGTTGAGCTAAGCTGAATCCCCGGGAGCTGGACTTGAGCTTCCTGAGCTGAGATGAATTCTTCTTCAGCTGGCTGGAGTTGAGTGGAGCTGAATGTAGCTGGATCTGAGCTGGGGTGAACTCCTGTCAACTCAGCTGAGCTAGCTAGAGCTCCCTGTGAACTAGTGGGAGCTGAGATGAGCTAGACTCAGCTAAGTTGAGCTGGATCTGAGCTGACTTGAGCTAGGGTGAGCTAAGGTAAACTCTCTTGAGCTGCCATCCAGCTGAGATTAGCTGAATGGAGCTGGGATGAGCTAACCCTAGTTCAAGTAAGCTAGGTTCCAGCTATGGTGAGCTGGATCAAGCTGGGTTCCAACTAGTCTGGGCTTCTCCTTCACCAATTGCCTTCTTGAGTGCTAGGGTTTTAGGAATCTGTGAATCTGTACATCCCTAACACTCACAAAAACACATTAAAACAATAATAAAAAATGCAATGCATGCCTATCCTAATTTATGCCTAAATGCAGCCCAAAAACCCGTTTGCGGAGTAAAATCCTAAGAGCTAGGTTAGTTTTAAAGCATAAAAATGATGATAAACTGGCGTTTATCACACCCCCATGCTTATCTTTTGCTAGTCTCTTAGCAAAACATTAATTTTTTTGGAAAACGGAATTTTTGGGAAATCTAATTTTTTTTTGATTTTTGAGGAGAAAAAGAGATTAAGGGACCTTGGTAGATTAAAACACAGGAGATACGGGATTTGTTGAAGATAAACATCAGGATTTGTTTTTGGATCCAACCATTAGATAGAACGGGATCAATATATCCTCAGAAAATTCGCAAATTAACCCCTTGTTAATTCAGATGACTTGAAATGTTTGTTTTTAGGATTTTTCTGGCTCGTGAATCTGATTCGCAACTTGCAAATTCCTTTAAAACCTTGTGTCTGTGCTTGTGAAAAGCCAACTTTTATAAGGACGTGTTATTATTATTATTATATATATATATATATATATATTTTTTTTTTCTCCCCCATGCTTATTTTTAGCTTAGTCTTACAACAGATGTGTCGGTATCATCATTCCCGTTACCATTCCTCGAGGGGGCTCTGGCGCCAGTACTTCGGGATAGCACTGTCCATGACACCACCCAGGAGCTCACAACCCCAAAACACGATGCGGTGAAAAGGGGCGCTCCAAGCAAACTCAAGCTCTTGCTCCGACGCTATAGGTAGAGCACCGTCCAAGACACTTGAGCTGCTGAAATGCGCTTTAATGCTCCGTCTAAAGATATGAAATATAGATATAGAGCAGCGCCGAGGCGGTAACATGTTGACATCGCGTCCTCAAAGAAGGTTTTTTCCTTCTTCTCGACGGTGGGAACTCAAACCAATGATCTGCTTCAGACTTTTACTAAATCCAAACAAGGGAGTTTTTTCAAATTTTTAGTTGTTGGCTTGTGTGTAAAAATTGACACAAGAAGTTTCTCAAGAATCGCAGGTTTTTGAATCAAAAACTAAGTCAAATACTTTCCATATTACAAAATAGGATCAAGTCACCTGAACTATCATGAGTTCAGGTGGAATTTTAGAGAAGGATATCTGATCTAGTCTAAAATAGACCCTGGAATTCTAATGATCAGATCCATATCCTTATCCTTAGTTTGTTAAGGATTAAATCCCATTGTACCAGAAGTGAATTTTTCGACCTTAGTCCTGATTTCAAAATTTTTCCTCAAAAAGTTTTCAACAATTTTTTTTTTTTTTTTTTTTTTTTTTTTTTTTTTTTTTTTTTTTTTTTTTTTTTTTTTTGGGTATGCAAGCAGGAAATAAATTAAAGAAAATTGCATGTTTTTAGGTTTTAAACATCCTAAATCGATCGTAAAAATTTAAAAACACCCCCCCATGCTCAAGATATGCCATGTCCTCATGCATTAGGAGGGAAAAGGAATCACCTTAGTGGAGAACGGTCAGGTTTAGGATGAATAAAACCTGGAAAAAGAAGAAAAAAGGAAAGCAAGAAAATGATGGGTTACCTCCCATCCAGTGCTATCTTTTACGCCATTCAGCCGGGCGTGAAGGTATGCACAGAAGACAGAAAATCATGTAAATAATTGGACACTTGAATGCCCGCAAAAAAGGTGTCTTCGTCTAGATCCCTAGAAAATTGATTAGAAATAATATTGGGATCAAAGTGAGATGGAAATTGATAAGTGTGGCCCGAGTCTGGCCATGGTTTTAATTCAGGTTGTGTGCCAAACTCGGGCGGGGTTGGTGGCAGGTCCGTAAGAAAGGGGTCGGGGAAGGAATGGTGAGTTAGTGTGGAAAAATTAGGTGCGTTAATAGTGGGTGGGTCAGGGGGGGTGTCAGGAACAAATTTGGAGTCAAGACAAGTTTCCGGATCACAGATCTCGCCGACCACTGAGTTTGAATCAGAGTCCTCAAAAAAACTGTGGTCGGTAAGGGTATCTATTAACATTGTCTCTTCCACCATATTAGAAATTTCAGTATCTGAGTCCTCAAAGAAGTTATCATCATGGAATCTCCTGGAGGATTTAAAAATATCTAAGGTGATAGTTTGGCCTGCACAGTTGATATCCATTTTGCCTGTGTGGCAATTGATATTTGCCTTTGCAGTAGCCAAAAAGGGGCGTCCAAGGATTATCGGGGAGTCCAGTAATGATTCGGGTGCCTCAATGTCAAGAACCAGAAAGTCTGCAGGGAAGACACAATTCTGGACCTTGACTAATACATCCTCAACAATCCCACGAGGTTTGATTGTAGATCGGTCGGCTAATTGCAGGGTAACCTCGACGGGTTTTAATTCACCGATCTGAAATTCTTCAAATAAATTTGTGGGAATAATATTTACAGAGGCACCAAGATCAAGGAGGGCGCGATTAAATGTAGTGTCATCAATAATTACAGAAATTAAAGGTGCCCCCGGATCTTTCATCTTAGGAGGCAGCTTACTCTGTATGACAGAGCTTACTGTCTCTGAAAGATGCACCTGTCCTAGATTTTTAGCCTGCCTTTTAGGAGTACAAATATCCTTCAAAAATTTAGCATAGGCAGGTATATATTTGATGGCATCTAGGAGAGGGATATTGATATGAACTTGCCCAAATAGCTCCATGAGTTCTTCTGTAGTGGGCTCAGATTTCTTTCTTTTGTTGGTGGTAGGGTAGAGAGCTTGTGGGAAAGGGATAGGAATCTTGTCTTGAGATTTTTGTTGTTCTTTTTCTTCCTGATGGGGAGGTGGGGAGTCAACTTGCACATGTATCTTACCAGGTTCGTGTGAAGGCCCGGGGTCAGTGGTGGTTTTCCCACTCCTCAAAGTAATTGCATGTGCAGTCGGATTATTATTTAGAGGAGGTGGGGGGGCCTGTGATTGCAGAAACCTGGGCGGCTGCTGAGGTGGTGGATTAGGAGGAGGTTGATGTGGATAATGTGGATTTCTGCCCATATAATGGTTTCCTTGGTGATTAGGGTTGGGTATGGGTTGGGACGGAAGATGTCCTACAGGTCTTTGCGTGGGAGTAACCCCAATCTGATTGTTCAGATTTGTGATGTTGCGGGTTACTTCCGTCATTTTTGTTTGCATATCCTGCAGGGTTCGCAACATCTGGGCATTGATATCTTGTTGGGATGGCCCAGGATGGAAATTTGGATTCGACCCATACCCATTAAAATGATATGGTTGGGAGGAAACTTGATTATTCCAGGAGTAGTTCGGGTAATTTTTCCAATTGGAAGAATTTTTAAAGGGCTCCTGGATGGCAGAAATATTTTGAGTGGGGTTAAGATCTGGATAGTTGTAGTTCCCCAGTGAATCATGGGCAACCTCAGAATAATCAACAGGGGTAGTGTTGAGATTGTGCAAATTTTCTCTTTGTGGAAAGTTAGGTTGGGTTAGATGTGGGTGTGGAGCTTGAGTTGAAGTGGCTAGTCTTTCCTCAATTTTCTTTTGATTAATATGCATCTGGTCGAGTTTTTGAGCAATCAATTGAAGATCATCTTGGGTGACAGGGATAGATTGAGTGCCTATTTCATGAACACCAAACTGCGGGTTTTGGGTTCTGCAAAATGTGTTCATGGAAGCTTGATTAAATGAGTTTTCACTCATTTCTTCGAACAGGTCATAGGCACTTTCTGCATCTTTATTTAAAAAGTTGCCGCCACACGAGGCGTCGACAAACTGTCGGATTTGATCTTCTAATCCATGATAGAAGATTTGCACGAGCTGCCATAAAGGAATCTCGTGGTGCGGGCAACTTCTTAAAAGGTCTTGAAATCTTTCCCAAGAATCATGGAAAGTTTCACCAGATTTTTGGTGAAAGGTCGTAATAGATCTTCGTAAGGAATTGGTACGACCTATGGGAAAGAATTTCTTGAGGAAGGCACTCTTGAGTTGAGGCCATGTTGTAATGGGTCGGCCAATGGTCCTGAACCAATAAGCGGCCTTATCTTTGAGAGATAATGGAAAAAGCCGCATCAGCCATATGTCTTCTTGCACATTTCGGGAACGGGTTGTCTGTGCAAGAAGAGTTAGTTCTTCAAGGTGGCTGAAAGGGTCTTCCCTAGGAAGGCCATGAAAGTGTTTAATCAGGTTCAGGACGGCTGGCTTGATCTCAAAGTCCCCCTCAGGTATGACCACCCCTGGTCGTTCCTCATAATAAGACGGATCATAGAAATCTTTTAGAGGAACAACAGGCTGCTGACGGGGTGGTGGGTTTGGCCTTGGATTGGCTAGGTTTTGGATGTTCCTAGTCAATGTTTGTTGATTGGAATTTAATTTATTAATTTGATCGGCCATCAATTTTAAAAGATCAGGTAGGGGGTCTTGATGTTGTGTGTGGGGCAACTCAAGATTGGGGAGCTCCAAGTGTGGAAAGTTACTGGTGGTTGGGTTTTGGGTGGAAGGGTTAGAATTAGGGTTAGAGGTGGGGTTAGAGGTAGACGTGGAAGGGTCAGTGGACCTATTTTGTTGTGTTTCCATTTTTTCAGGAGAAGACAGAAAAAGTGGTCTTTTTACGTGGGGGGCGAAATCAAATGGTCCTTCCAAGTGCGGATTTTGAGACCGTCGCCCGTGCATAAAATGGAAGAACGGGGAGGGGAGGAGCAGAGAAAGAGATGAGAGAAAGTGTGCAATTCAAACAAACAAAAACTAGACCTAACTTGATTGTGACTCCCTAATAATAACCTAAGACTTGGTCTATATAGGAAATAAGTAGTCAATAGTGAATACCCGTTCTATCAACAAATCTAGCCAGGTTGCTTAAGGGGAGGTTTGGGCCCAAACGTTTCCCAGGGAAAACCCCAGGTGCTTGTACAAACCCGCGCCTGGTCGTTTGACACGGCCCCTCAGCCTGAACACCAGATACAGATGACAGAATTGGTACTAACTAAAGAAAACTTAAAACCTAAATAGCAAGCCTAAGTTGATAAAGCCTTAGGGGTCAAGTTGCTACAAATTTTAATTAGGTCTAGGATTCTATAGTGCACACGGAATGTGGAGGGCGTTTATTGGGTTGTTGCCCTGTTATTTGATTTTTTTGTGTGTGTGCAGGAATTGGAGAGTGGCTCCAATGAAAATCAAGTTGTCACACAAATTTTTTATATTTTTGTCTTTTAGGATGTGATTTAATTAAATGAATTTTTAGGGTTTTTCTCTTTAAGTTTTCAAACAAGTTTGAAAGTTCACAATCAAAGGAAAGACAAGTTGTATGTGTGATTGTATATTTCCTTTTAATTGAGTCTCTAAAGAGAAAGAAGAAACCCTAAACCAATTATCCCTGAGACAGAAATTTAACTACCAATGAATTATTTTTAGCTTTCAGAATTAAGTAGTGGTCCAAACAAGTCAAAAAACACCACTACTTTGAAGAAAATCAAACAAGGATTCCAGAAAAGATTTTTTTAAGATTTTAGGAATTTGTTTGATAATAGTTTTGAATTTTTAATTGTACTAGTGTCAAAGTCCAGAAATAATACCCGTGGGTATTATAGACTTTTCAGTATTACCACCGACCTCAGAAAATTTTTATGATTTTATATGATATGTAAAATTTCACAGGGATTCCAACAAGATAAATTTCACAACAATTGGATGAGTATAAAAATTCTGAAAATTCGCGGACAGTAGCAAAACAGGAAGATTAGAGGGTGTGACCCCTCTGTAATCCACGAATTTTTAAAAATTAAATACAAATCCAATTGATCTGAAATTTGGAACAGATCTTCCAAACTTAATTGGGAATCACTCTATGAAATTTTATGATTTTAGGAGGCCTGTGGTGTTAGGAATCGATTTTTCAAGTCTGGACAGAAATCTAGACCCGAAAAACAGAACACCAATACTTGCAATGGAATGGTGCTAAAGAAGCATACAAGCAAACAATGGATTTAAAAATGCACCACTCCACTTAATTTAAGTGTTTAGGGTCCTGAAAGCCAAGTTTAATATATTTTTGGTAGTTTTAATTAATTATGTGACTAGAAAGAGGAACCAACCTGAATTTTCGCGGGAAGAAAAGGATCCTTAAGCTCTCGCTTCCAGATTCCCGCTTTCCCGCTGTAGTTCCTGCACACACAAAAGAAAGAAAGAGAAGGGGATGAGATCCACTTCAAGCAAGAGAAAATGAGTTAATGCAAAGCCGTGCCTCCCCGGCAACGGCGCCAAAAAGTGACAGCGAAATACGCGTGATTTGTAAAAGCAGTTTTTTTACGTCGTTGTAACACGCGAATCCGCTTTCGCTTTTAAAAATTTATATCCTAGATAGGGGAGTATCTAGGGTCGTCCAAGGAGGCCAAATGTTTGCAATAGTGATTCTCTTGCTTGGAATACAATCTCAACTTTCTTTTTGGTATTTTTCAATATATCATTTTTTTGTTTTAAATTAAGACAACATGCGGAATGGTGACGGGAAGGTGATTTACACTTCAATTTAAAATACTACTTCTAAGTGGCAAGTAGAGCCTCTCCCTAAGCTCACTCTAGGCAAGTGGAAACCTAGAATAATTAGGGAGAGGAAGTGAAGAATGCTGAAAATAAGCAAATAGAAATGCAAACAAGATATACGAAGAAGGCAACTAGATAATTGATAAAGTGTTTAACAAAAATGCCTAGTAGAGGAATGCTTCTACTACTAGATAATCGAAGTAAAAGAAAACACAAATCCTCTAAATAGATGGTGAAGAAGAGGGCTTCTTGCTCCAAGGTTGGTGGCTCCCAAGCTTGAAAAGAATCCTTCAACTCCTTCCTTGCAGAACTCCGCCAAGGTGATGACCTCCAAGGCAAGCCCTAAGGGGGCGTGCCCTAAGTTTCTCTCCAAGGGTGGACGTCCACCCTAAGCTTTTCTCCTTTGCCTGGCCGTCCTCCTTGAAGTGGGAGAGTCCTCCTCCTTGGCGTGGCCCAAGTTGAAGAGAGTGGGGAGAAGAAGGCACCAAAAGGGCTGGTGGTGTGCCCCTTTAATCTCCTTCTCTACTCCTTCTCCTTGGGCGTAGGTATAGGTGGATGTAGGTAGAAAATACACTAAGGGAGGATGCCCCAAAATGGTGGTAGGTGGTGGCCTTTTATAGAATAGGAGGGGGGCTATGGTGACCTTTGAAATGGATGGCTAGGATGGAAGGAGGGAGGTGGTTAAGGATCCAATGGCCAAGGGTGTTTGGCGCCACCTTAAGGGACACCTAAGGGGTGGTTATGTGTGTTGACACCCTTTGATATTGGCGCCAAAATGGCTTCTAGAAGAGGGTCTAAGTTGGCGCCAAGAAGGATTCTAGAAGGGGGGTTAGGTGGATGGCTAGGATGGCTTATGTGGGTAGGTGTAGGGTGGATAAAGGGGCTGAAAGTGGCGCCAATATAGAGGTGGTTAGGGGTGGTTTTTGGCGCCAACTTGAAGTGTCTTTTGGTGGAGATAATGGGGTGAAGGGATGGCTAAGAGGTGGTGCCAACTTGAGTAGGGTAGCTAGCTTAGGTAGGCTTGAGTTGGTGGAGCTAGCTAGGGTTGATTTTGGAGGTAATGAATGGCCAAGGAGCTGGTTGTTAGCTAAGCTAAGCTAAGCTAAGATAAGCTAAGCTAGCTTAGCTAAAGGTGGAGTAGAGGAGAAGGTGTTGGAGCTAGGGTTTGGAGGAAGGAGCTGAGGAGAAGAAGTCTGGAGCTGGAGCTGGAGCTGGCTGCTGCTGAAGAGGCTGGCATGGGGCTACTCTAGCTGGCTTAGCTTGCTAGTTCTTTGCTAGCTACTAAGCCAAGCTAAAGTGAGCTAGCTTCTACCAAAATGAGCTGAGGTGAGCTAGGTCTGGTGCTTCCGGGGAGAATCAAGCTGGTTGAGGCAGCTAAGGTAGCTTAGCTCAACTGAGTTGAGCTAAGCTGAATCCCCGGGAGCTGGACTTGAGCTTCCTGAGCTGAGATGAATTCTTCTTCAGCTGGCTGGAGTTGAGTGGAGCTGAATGTAGCTGGATCTGAGCTGGGGTGAACTCCTGTCAACTCAGCTGAGCTAGCTAGAGCTCCCTGTGAACTAGTGGGAGCTGAGATGAGCTAGACTCAGCTAAGTTGAGCTGGATCTGAGCTGACTTGAGCTAGGGTGAGCTAAGGTAAACTCTCTTGAGCTGCCATCCAGCTGAGATTAGCTGAATGGAGCTGGGATGAGCTAACCCTAGTTCAAGTAAGCTAGGTTCCAGCTATGGTGAGCTGGATCAAGCTGGGTTCCAACTAGTCTGGGCTTCTCCTTCACCAATTGCCTTCTTGAGTGCTAGGGTTTTAGGAATCTGTGAATCTGTACATCCCTAACACTCACAAAAACACATTAAAACAATAATAAAAAATGCAATGCATGCCTATCCTAATTTATGCCTAAATGCAGCCCAAAAACCCGTTTGCGGAGTAAAATCCTAAGAGCTAGGTTAGTTTTAAAGCATAAAAATGATGATAAACTGGCGTTTATCAATGCCCCTTAATCCCATCCTTCTTGGTGAAATTTTGATGTTTGGGGCATTGACTTATTGGGACATTCCTCCTTCATTTGGTCACTAGTACATTCTCATTGCTGCTGATATTGAAACCTTTATTTTACTAAAAAAAATTATGTTTTATTGTAAACTAATCTTTTAGGATTGCACTCGCACAAATCAAGTCAATTATCCTCCGCACGGATCAAAGTAAGGCTAATCTTTAGTCAATGCAATTCTTTTATATTTCTTGAGTCTAGAATTACTATAAAGACCTCAAGATTAAAGACAAACCTTTCTAAATCGTAAAATAAACATCTAGATAGTATTGATCGACCAAATTAGCTTAACGGTCAAATCTGATTTTCCTACAATTGATTGACCAATTGATATTTAATTGATCAGCAATTAATTGACCAATTAAGTAAATTAATCAACCAATTTGGTTCGAATGATTTTTTCTAACATTCCAAAAATGCTTCGTTTTCACCTATAAATAGGGCTCCGCACCTGTCATTTCAAAACACACATTGAAAAAGATTTCAAAGAGAAAAAGTGCTTCTACTTCAATTCTTCCTCGTGCTTTCGTGCTCATTCTTCTACATTTTTCAAAAGCACATCTCTTTGCACTTCTGAAAAGAAAACTCGGTTTGCATATTTTAATTCGTTAAGGTTCCATAGAATTGATTTCTGTATTTCATTTATTTCTTCCATTACAATTGTTGGGATTCTTTGTGTTGGAATTCACAACGTTGTTTGTGACTTCTTTCTGTTGGTAAAAGATAAGTGGTTTATAAGAGGTTGAGCCACCCTCGTTCAAGTGGTACATTAGTGGATTGACTAGCATTGCCTAGTCAAGAAAATCCTATATAGTGATTTTTACCTGTAGGGGTTCCACTATAAATCTTTGTGTATATTGTAGGATTGTTTTTTTTCTTGTCCATATTTTTATTACAATCGATATCACACTTGATCTTGTGTTTGTGGCAAAGTAAGATCCACAGGACCTTCATTTGGTATCAGAGCTAGATTGTGAAGGTGACATCACACCTCACCTTCACATGGCTGCAACAAGTCTTATGGAGGGACAATCATTGTTCCAACCACCACTATTCAATAGATTAGATTATGGTTTTTGGAAAAGAAGAATGCAAATTTTTCTTGAAGCAATGGATGTTGAGATTTGGCATAGCATTGAAGAAAAGAGAAGAAGGGCTAACAAAGGAAGAGAAGAAGGCGACAAATAATGCTAAAGCCATGAATACACTATTTTGTACATTAAAAAAAGAGGAATTTGACAAAGTTGCTTCATGCAAAAGTGCACATGAGATATGGAACCGACTCTCTGTTATGCATGAAGAAACCACTAACGAAGAAGTAACGTGCGATGATTCCAACCCAAGTTCGGAATCAACTATTGAGGAAGAAAGCTACAAAGATGGACTTACTCATCTATGTCTCATGGCACCAACAAAATCAAGCGAAGAAAATGAGGTAAACTCTGACCTTTAGATGAATTATTAGATGCATATCATGATTTATACAAATTGGCTGAATAATTAAAGAAAGAAAATAAGGAACTTAAGGATAAGTGCAGAAGTTTAGAAAAGGAAAAAGATGATTTATCTCTAGATTTATAAAATAAAGAAGGAGAATTAAATGAAATAAGAGTTATGAATGTAGAGTTCCATGAGAAATTAGGTCTCAAGGAACAATATATGAGGTCATATGTAGAGTTATTGACTTTGAAGGCACACTTAATGACCTTAAATATTCTACTAGAACATATGTAGAAAAATATGAGGACATGAAAAAGAAAAATTGAAAGAAGATTAGGCATGCATTTTTATATCAAAAGGCCAAGAAGAGAGTCTAGTGGACCCTCTAACTTGAAGGAATTAACAACCACAGACCCAAAAGAATATGGGTACTGAAATCACAATTGGGGAGGCAACCTTCAACGAGCTAATAATCATCACTTTGGCTATGAAAGATGGTGGAACCTACAAGGTCAATGGATACCAAATTTTTGGTGGAGACCCCCTCCACTTGGCTACTATTATTAGGTATAAGTCTTTATACCTTAGCAGGTATAATTCCCAAAACTAAATCTTTATTACCTACTTAGTTATAAATAAGTTTTTTTCTTCATATTGTGCATTGAATTAGTTAAATAAGGGGAGCAATCTTATAGGAGAGATCAAAATAGATTTTTGTTGGATCAAAAGGGTTGTATGTGACAAAAATAGTGGTGGAGGATGGCATCTAGGGTTTGGGAGGGGGGTGATGGCTGGAAGGTGTGGAGGTCTAGGAGATGGCGTCAGAGAGAGAGCGAGAGGAGGGAAGAGGCAAGGACAACAAACTGGGTGGTTTATAGTGTAGGTGATCTCTGGAGACGGAGGAGAGGAGGAAATGCTGATATAGTGTGTTTTAGATGCAGAAGAAGGGGGCATATGGCAGCGGTGTGCGGCAATTCGATTGTCTGTTTGGTGTGCGGGGGAAGGGGACATAGGAAGGACTCGTGTAAAAGGGTGGCGTTTATAGCTCAGAACGGAAAGAAGCAGCAAAGAAGACACGAAGCGACGGGGATGACTCCCCCACTAATAGAGAGAGTTTCGCTTAATTAAAATAGCAATAGAATGATGTGTCGTTGTAATTTATGTGGTGGAAATCTCTCAATCAAAGATTAAAATAAATATCAATTTAAACTACGTGAAGGATGTCATATCCACAGGGAGGAATAGAACCAATAAATTCACGAGTAGAGGATTATAATGTTTACAGACATCTTCATGACTTCAATTTGATGAATATGCTACTCTAGATGGAGCTTGCAAATTTATTAAAAGTTCAAGGCTATTTATGCAATTTTCATGTCAAGAATCAAGCTCCCAAAAGTATGTATATGATGCATGTGCAGTGGCATATCATGTAAGTTTGAATTGCATGCAACTCTGAATTGAATTTCAATGTTGAATGATGCACATAACACAAGTTAAATAAATTCACGAAATTATAAGTGCATCCATGCAATTTGGCCTGAATAAAATAATAATATTAAAGTGACAATGGCATGCAATGTAATTTTTAATTGAAGAAAAAATAGAGGAAACTTCCTCTCTCTTCTTTGTGTGTGTTAGGAGGCTTCGTGGGAGGAGCTGCGTTGTGGGGAGGCACGTCTCGACGAGGGCTACGAGATGGTGGTGACACGGTGGTTGGAGGTGGTCGGACGTGGCCGGAGGGCGGAGGAGAACGTCGGCTTGACGTCTGCAGGTGGCGCTTGCAGCTGCTGTGGCTACACGCACGGGTCGTGCGTGGCTACGCACTGAGGGCGCTACGCGCGAGTGCACTGTGGCTGTGGTGCTGCACGTGGTGGGGGCGCTGCACTACTGTGGCTTCCGTGGCTGCTTTGGATTCTTGCAAAGCTGCTGGAGAGGAAGAAGTTGATAAAGAGGAGGAGACATGCACGATCTGCAGTGTGTAAGGGCGTGCGTGGTGAGGGCGCTGCACGGTCTGATGTTGCATGAGGGTGCACGCTTGGAGGCGGTGACGCGCTTGCAAGGGCTAGGCTGCAGGCTTGCGGTGGGGCAGGCTGTGGCGCGTGTGGTGGGAGAGGATGGAAGGGCTGTGCGGTGACTGCTTTGTGCTTGCAAGGGCAAGGTGAGGCAGTAGGAGGGCTGTAGGGCAGGAGAGGAAGGAGCGTGTGCTTGGAGGGCTGCGGCTGTAGCACAAGGGGGAAGATGGAACGCGCGCTGCTGGGTGGAGGTTGGGGTGGAGGCGTGCGCTGGGGGAGGATGGAAGGGTCCATAGTGCACACCTTCTTCATGGTGCACACAGGATCTTTTCCTCGTTGTTCTTCCCCCCTGCTAAGCCCCTCAGATCCTCTCTTTTATCTCCTCCTCGGCGTAAGTCAAGGGATTTTCAAATCCCTTACTAAACTTGGTCGGCGGCTGTTGATGGAGTTGTTGAGGCCGATCAGAGGTTCAGAGATTCGTTGTGGGGGGGATTTCTCTTCACCACCCTATTCTTTGCACAAATTATTCCTACAATAATGAAACATAAAATAATTACATAATAAGTTATAGAATGCAATATAATAGATGCAATCATTTTATGACCTAATGTAGGTATTAACAAACAAAAAATGTACGAATAAAGTTAAATTAGGCACAATAATAGTCCGTTAAAATGGACTCATCAAATACCCCCATGCCTAAGATTTGCTAGTCCCTAGCAAAAAAGTGAAAAATAGTAGAAGTAATCAGAAGATTTCTTTTCTTATTTCAAAACTTTAGAGATCCAGACAAATGTGAAGTGATACTAGCCTAGGTAACGGATCCAAGTGAAAATAACCAACTTACACTTGCAGTTCGTACTTATCCCTTAGTAAATATTTCTATCAGGATAGGCAACTACTTCCCTCGGGGATAAAGCAGAAAATAATTTGTAAATTGACCCCGGCTTAAGGCTTAGGTAGGAGATATCGAGTTGAATGGATTTGTATTTGGTGGCACACACTCATCTGGTGCTACATGTAGTTTAGTACTATAGACTCTAGATCTCTAGACTATTAGACAAGTCAACTCAGAGAGAGGCTAAACAATTATGCTTTGGTGCTCACTCTTTTCTTTTTTTTCTTTCTGAGATCACAGATCTCGCCAGATTTAGTAAGTGTACTCACTATTGGGTGGCCTCACATTGCATTCACACTTCAATTAAAGTCCTAATAACTCTACAACTAAGTTAGAGTCATTAGCCAGTATTCGGGCGATCAAAAATACTGAAAGGTAGGTATGGGTCATATTTGGTGGATCGCGATAGATGTTTTTATTGCCTCAGAAACAATGCTACAAAGATAAAATTATAAACTTGGACTCTTTTCTTTTTCTTTTCTCTCTTTTTCTCTTTTTTTTCTTTTTTTTTAATATAATTGTTTCTTCTCTTTTTTCTTTTTTTTCTTTCCCTTCCTTTATAAATCAACATAACACGACATAGACTTTTATTTATGAGGCATTATTAGGGATGATGATGGTCAAAAGGATATCGTGTGGCTTATTTGGTGGAAGTGTCTATTTTCGGCACCGGGAAGGAATGGATAGGATAGGCGTATTTCTGACCTTTGACACTATTACCCTCCTTCAGCCGAGGCCTCTATGAAGGACGGTCATAACCATCCACCATAGTCATAGCTTTATTAAGACTCAATCTTTGTGTATCTACCTTATTTGGTGACTCTCAGGAATTCACACAAAGTACGCACATAGGAACAGAGAGCGGAAACTATGCCTAACTCTGAAGTGTGATCATCTAATTGTCCAAAACTTAAGAGTCCTTGCACTAGACTTACCGCACTAGTAATCTCTCTACTTTCTTCTTACAAATATGGGGTGGATCTACTAGAAGATAGCATGCCTGATTCCCTATTAACTGTCTAAGGGTTCAGTAGACTAAAAATGTTTATTGGTTTTCTTCAAAGATCCAATACCCCATCTATGTGCACGTGAAGTAAATGTACTGGATTCTAAACTTAAGAAACAATTAAAGAAGAAAATTTTTTAATGACACCTCCATGACAAAGATGTTTTGCTAGGGACTAATAAATTCTGCTCAAGAAAATAAGAGTTTTTTTTTGTCCTAAATGTATGCAAATATTTGAAAATGCTATAAACATTCTCTGGTTATACCCCCCCATGCCTAAGACAGACAATGTCCTCCTTGGAAAAATGCAGACATAGAAGAATATCACCTGAGGAGAGTGGGAGGAGAAAAGGCTCCTTGATGTAAACACATTTACACTACTTAAGATGTCTATTTATGCATGTTCTTAAGCGTAGGATTGCATTGCATGCTATAAATATTGCATAACATGCATCATCTTGCTTTTAGAGTAGTTTGAATAAAATGGAGGTTAATTATCTCCTTTTATGTGCTTGGACAAGGCAAACTTTTTATCGGGGCCTCGGATCGAAGATCCAACCGAACAGATGTGATAAAAGCGACGATTGGAGTTCAACGACTCCAAGATTGGAAGATAGTGACTGGGGAACCCTAGAAGATCAAGGGCCAGGATGATGTAAATTTGCACTTCAAATGACAAACCTGACCGCACGAATGGATTCGGATTGACGATCGCAGCCTAACGATGTAAAAATTGAGTCAATCCGATACCCGTGGCACCATCTACAACATCCAGAAGATGGACGGCCAAGATGGCACCACGTGGCTCCATCTCGGTCGCCTAAACGCCCGCACGCAACCGCTGAAGTCCCCCGCATCCACCCCTCTCTGCCGTTGGATGTCCATCCAACGGCTGTGAACGCATGCACCTCAAATCGTCCCCGCGACCATCCGCATTCCGCAGCGCAGTGGTTGCGAGGCGCTACACGTTCACAAGATGCAGGTTCGAGTCGCAGTGAGGAGGCGAAGGGCACGGGCGTGAGTCGGATCTTGATCGGGCGGCCATCCGCGCTCAATAGCATTGACGCGTTATTGCATACCCGCACCTCATGAGGCATTGCACGTGTTGGGGCGGGCGCGCAGCGAGTGGGCGAAGGCGCAATCTGGGCCGTTCGATCTCGCGATCGGACTGCTGTGGACGGCTGAATGTGCGGCATGTGTTGAGAGTGAGGAGACGAGTGGCCGTGCGTGGGCAGTGGCCACTACGCCCACGTTGGGGCTTTAGCGACAGTTTTATCCGTCACTAAAGACCCCTTATTTAATTTTTTAAAGATGTAATGACCCATTTGCCCCCACTCCTTGCAACTATAAAAGGAGACCCCCTCCACATGAAATTCTCATCCCTTCCTTCTCTTCTCTACCTCTCTAAAGCTCAAGAGAAGCTTGTCCCACACCCGGGATGCTCCTGGCGAGATAAAGTCCAAATTTTTGTCCCCCTTCGGAAGTGGATCTCGCGATGACGACGACGTGCTGCCCCATTCCTTTTCTTCTGCTTCGTCCTCCTTCATCCTTCTTCATCCTCCTTCGTCCAGGCGTTGTCCCGTCCAACTCGTCCTCCAAGCGACCGTCGTGGAGGATATCTCTCTCCCTATTCTTTTTACTGCTTTCTAGTATAGATTTATTGCTTTCTAGAGTAGTTCTTCTCATCCTCCAAGCGACTGTCTAGGAGGATATTTCTCCCTCTATTCTTTTAATGCTTTCTAGAGTAAATTTATTGCTTTTTAGTGTAATCATTTTTCCACTTTCTAGTGTAATGAACAATCGTTTTAATGATGAAATTCTATGTTTATTCTACATCTCATTTTGATTTCTATTTGGAATATTCTCTCTCTTTTACACTCTCTCTTCTATTTATTGTAAATAGTTAGATAGTTTTAAATTGAATTACTTCGTGACAAATAAAAACAAACGCGCAGTTTTTAAATCAAATGTCCGCCTTCCTGTGTTCGACCCGGAATTTTCATTTCGGTATAAATTTTATTTGTTGAACACGAGTTCTTCGCTTTCAAACAACAATGACAGGTTTTTCAAAACCAAACACGTTAGCGTAGTAATTTGTACGTTCAACATTTTGGTGACGTTGCCGGGGAGGCGACACTCTTTGGTTTCTCTTCGCATTTTCTAACTTACAAATCATTTACCTCACTTCCCTCCTTTCTTATTGTGATTGTAGGTACTCTTTCAAGACAAGCAACAGCGGTAGATTGGAGTAAAGTGTTGTGGAAGGTTCTGTAAGTTATCCCCCACCTCCCACCCATTAGATTTCATTTCACCACATAATAATACAAACATCAATCAACCTAGGTGTTCTTATAAACTCTAAGGTTAGATTGTTTGTTGTTTGACATCCATACTCACCCTAACCCCCACATTAAAAGAAAAATAAAAAAATCTCACAGAGGTACACAACCTCATTTGATTTTCAAACTCAACCGGTAAACCGATCTTTGGAGCCGGTACACACATCCAAATACATAATTGAGTAGAAATCAGATTAGGTAATCATTTGTGTGCCTAATTAAGTGGTGCATCAGGCCAATTGTTTGAGTTGATTGGGCCGCACCACTTCAATTAAAATCAACTCATCAAGTAGCTGCCACTTAGGTTCAACTCTTAGGGATTTACCAGGCACTCCACATTCTTTTTAAGCTTTAAAGGAAAACATTTTCACCTGTGCTTGCAAAATCTGGTGTGCCAACGAAACTTGTTTGAAAACATCTAAAGTTGAATCCTAAAAGCTACTAAGCAAGATTTGAACTCTAAAATTCACCACATCAAAAATAATCTTGCTTGAAAACCACTGGTTGTGCACGCACACACAAATCAATCAATCATTAAGGGCACAACCCATTTAAAGGGCCCATCACATTCCAAAGCACATTCAAACCTAGCCCTAAATAAAATAGAGTAGACGTTGGCCTTAAGGATTGGTCTCGCTCTTCAGAACCTAGAACGAGATTATTTTCGATTAGTCTGCTTCTACTGTTCAATCTGATGTTTAGCTAGGGGAGCAGAATCAAACGATCGTGGCTGGGGGGTACACTAGGAACCGGAGGCGCAAGTCGAAGGAAGAACCTTCTCCCCAGTCGCTCCTTCTAACTGGTTGGATTGAACAGACAGAAGTAGATCAAATCGTTTCTTTATCTCAAGACGGGTTTTGGGAGTCTGTAGGTCTGTAGGCTAACCCAATTAAGGATAGGTTTGATTATTTGTATTACAGGGCCCCTTTCTTCCTCCCGTGTCTCATGAATCCTTCCACATATTACACGCATTCCCGTTCTTTCCCTCCCATTGTGAATTATCCTCAACATTACGATTATCCTAACTCATACTGTAATCAACCATCAGTTAGTTGGGATAAGTCGGATTGGGGATACAGTTCCGGACCTCCGTGTTTAGGGTCTAACCCTGAACACTCTGATTGTGATTTTTATCCTTCTCAGAGCCACATCGATTATTGATCGTCACCCTATTATGCACAACCTAATACGATCTACAATCAAGAAAGATACACTGATCCTTACCCATCCTCTGATTACACTGCCTATAGGTCATCACCATCTTTTGAACAATCTGAAATGACCTACTATCAGGAAGGGTATAACGAATCTCAATTCCTTAATTCCCCTGCATTGATACCAAACCCGCCCAACCCTGAACCAGCACATTTGGTTCAGGTTAACCAGGTTCAAGATAAGGTTCTAGCTAACTTGAGGAATATCATACAATCTTTAGAAGTTCAGCCAATACCTTGCATTGAGAATTGGAGCCCCTAATTGAAATGATTGATGATTTGAACAAGTCGTTGTTGGATTGGCTCCAGGATGTTAAGGATAAGAACCCGGGTGAGTTTCTACTTGGGAAATTAGCGAAATTGAGGATGAGATTCGTGGTTGCTTTGATTCAATCATGGGATGATTCCCAAGATGGACCCTCTTCAGGAAATCCAATGACAGAACCCGCTCAGGCACCTGTTTGGGGGGACACGTGTTACGAGGCTGACCAGATTGAATTAAAGCAACCAATTAAGGATGATCTGATTTCTTCACCTAAGATCCCTGAGCCGGGGTACGAGGAAACGTATGTCTCCTTGGAGCAGAAAGTGACAAATGATTTTGGGACATACATTGATACGGATCCTGATTTCTTTGATGGTGAAGATTCAAGTTGCGAAGTCTCAGGCGAGTTTTTTGAACACGATTTCTGTGAGACGATTGGGCCTGAGGAATCTGATAGATCATTTGATAGCCCAATAACTGAGGAAACTGATCTTATTAGGGAACACATTGTGGATCCAGAATCGCATTTTCTGGAGGGTTTAATTCAATGCCCTGATTGTCAGTTACACCCCATTGAGCTTATCGATAATTCTATTTCTGAGATAATTAGACCCAAGTCAATTCTGATTCTGCCACATCATTTAGACTTGGAAATTTCAGACGGGGTGATTAACATGAAAGAGGTCTCAGAATTTAACATTCTGAATGAGGAGGATAGGAGTTGGGAAGTTCTGATTTGGGAAGTTAACTTTGGAGGAAATGGAAGATTGAGTCGAAGGGTTCCTTTTAAGCTAAAATCATCAAATCAGAACCCTTACGACATTTGTTTTGAGGATGTCAAACCCAAGCACACATTCAACGATTATCCTTTTGATCTTGAATTCTCTGTAACCCAACTATTTGGTCTTGGGTTGCATCCTCATAAATCGCAGGCCCGACCCCGCTTGCATTCTGATTTTAGGTTTTGGGTAATTTTTATCCAGAACCTAAGATATTCTCAATTATGGGGTATGGGTCTGCACCACAATCTGGTCCACATCTGTGGACATCTATTGACAGGTCGGAGGATTCTTCTGTTTATTCTGATTTTGGCCTGCACTTGTGAATTCTTCATTTCTCTTCTTTGTATAGTGTGCCTAGCTGAAGGCACTAAACTCAACACATATACAGTTCTTTTTAGTTTTCATCTCGGAGTGGGCCTGACATTCACGCAATTTAGGTGCTTTCTACTTTTTTTCACTCTGTTTTGTCTTTTTAATACAATGAGGACATTGCATTAGATAGGCATGGGGGGGTAGATATTCATCTCTGAATTCATTCATCAGCTCCATAGATTTGTTTTATTTTCTTTTATTTAAAAAAAAAATTGAATTAGGTAAGAGAACTTGGGTTTAAGAAAATTTTCAATCTTAGGAAATACTACAATATGATTTGAACACAAAGACCCTTCAGGTCTTTAGACTTAATCAACCCATGTATCCAATAAAATGTGGATTTGTTTTTCGAGTTCTCGCCAACCTGAATTGTATTTTAATTGGAGCAAATAAGTTTGGGTGATAAGTACACGACTTATCAACTCACCCTTTGATTTGAGGGAATTTTGAGTTTCTAGCATCTACACACTATCTTGTCACTGTCTCGTTGTTCGACGATTTTAATGGAAATTGGGTAGCTAATGAAACTTCTAGGGTGATATGGCTGGCAAGTTATCATTGGTAACAGCCCATAGGTAGGTTGTCCAGAGCCCAGTCACTGGACCTTTCTCTTTTTCCTGCCCTGAGGTAAATCTTAGACCAGGGAAGCCACCTACTTAAAAAAAAAAAGAAAAAAAGAAATAAACCACACTTCCCGCACGAGTATGGTTGGAAAGTTGTCGGTGGTAATAGCTCATCGACCGGTTGTCTAGAACCCAGCTCAATAAATGCACTAAAAAAATTCCCAAAACACTTAGGAAGAAGCATAGAAGTAGAATAAACAGGGGAGATATACACTGGATTCATCCTTGTGTTGACCCCGTAAAAAAAATAAAAGTAGGGAAAAAGCTACCGGTTGTAAAGATACACCTTTAGGCAGAATTCTTTTTAGGTCACCTAGAGGCATAGAAATTCGAAGTCCGTTTTAATTGTCGGTCAACGAGTCTATCACATTCACAATAAGATGATTGAAACATAGGGTTCTCATCAAATCTTGGGTGAGTTGAATGGTCGTAGAAAGCCACTCTTAAACCCTAAAATTTGAAAATCCAAAAAAATTAGAAAGGAGGAAAAAGAGAAAAAGAAAATTTTCTTTGAATAAGGTGAGGGCTTGAGGCAGTCTGCATTTTGGCAGATACTCAGGCACTGTTGTGTCTTTGAAAGTTCAGATCCTAAGTAGACAATTTCTTTATGATTGAAAATAACTCATGCCAAATAATCCAACCTAATTCTTTTATAAATAGCATATAGTTTTTTTGCTAGGGACTAGCAAAAGATAGGCATGGGGATATGATGTAAACACATTTACACTACTTAAGATGTCTATTTATGCATGTTCTTAAGCATAGGATTGCATTGCATGCTATAAATATTGCATAACATGCATCATCTTGCATTTAGAGTAGTTCGTATAAAATGGAGGTTAATTGTCTCCTTTTATGTGCTTGGACAGGGCAAACTTTTTATCGGGGCCTCGGATCGAAGATCCAACCGTATAGATGTGATCAAAGCGACGATTGGAGTTCAACGACTCCAAGATTGCCCTAATCAGGCATCTGCAGCATCAGATAGTGACTGGGGAACCCTAGAAGATCAAGGGCCAACATGATCTAAATTTGCACTTCAAATGACAAATCCGACCTCACAGATGGATTTGGATCGACGATCGCAGCCTAACGACATAAAAATAGAGTCAATCCGACACCCGTGGCACCGTCTACAACATCCAGAAGATGGACGGCCAAGATGGCGCCACGTGGAGCCATCTCGACCGCCCAAACGCCTGTACACAACCGCTGAAGTCCCCCACATCCTCCCCTCTCCACCGTTGGATCTCGATCCAACGGCTGTGAACACATGTGCCTCAAATCATCCGCGCGACCATCCACACTCCGTAGCGCAGCGGTGGCGAGGCGCTGCGTGTTCACAAGATGTGGGTTCGAGCCACAGCGAGGAGGCGAAGGGCGCAGGCGTGCGTCGAATCTTGATCGGGCGGCCATCCGTGCTCAATAGCGTTGACG
The DNA here is from genome assembly GCA_037157565.1 of Thalassia testudinum. NCBI lineage: Eukaryota > Viridiplantae > Streptophyta > Magnoliopsida > Alismatales > Hydrocharitaceae > Thalassia > Thalassia testudinum. The sequence goes on from JAZHRO010000063.1 coordinate 61,758,716, forward strand.
CGCTATTGCACGCCCGCGCCTCACGCGGCATCGCACGCGTTGGGGTGAGCGCGCAGCGAGCGGGTGAAGGCACGATCTGGGTCGTTCGATCTCGCGATCGGATGGCTGTGGATGGCTGAACGTGCGGCATGCATTGAGAGTGAGCAGACGAGCGGGCGCGTGTGGGCAGCGGCCACTATACCCACGTTGGGGCTTTAGCGACGGTTTTATCCGTCACTAAAGACCCCTTATTTAATGTTTTAAAAATGTAATGACCAATTTGCCCCCACTCCTTTCAACTATAAAAGGAGACCCCCTCCACATGAAATTCTCATCCCTTCCGTCTCTTCTCTACCTCTCCAAAGCTCAAGAGAAGCTTGTCCCACACTCGGGATGCTTCTCGCAAGATAAAGTCCAAATTTTTGTCCCCCTTTGGAAGTGGATCCCGCGACGACGACGACGTGCTGCCCCGTTCCCATTCTTCTGCTTCGTCCTTCTTCATCCTCCTTCATCCAGGAGTCGTCCCGTCCGGCTCGTCCTCCAAGCGACCGTCGAGGAGGATATCTCTCTCCCTATTCTTTTTACTGCTTTCTAGTATAGATTTACTACTTTCTAGAGTAGTTCTTCTCGTCCTCCGAGCGACCGTCGAGGAGGATATTTCTCCCTCTATTCTTTTAATGCTTTCTAGAGTAGATTTATTTCTTTCTAGTGTAATCATTTTCCCGCTTTCTAGTGTAATGAACAATCGTTTTAATGATGAAATTCTATGTTTATTTTACATCTCATTTTGATTTCTGTTTGTAATATTCTCTCTCTCTTTTACATTCTCTCTCTTCTATTTATTGTAAATAGTTAGATAGTTTTAATTTGAATTACTTCGTGACAAATAAAGACAAACGCGTAGTTTTTAAATCAAATGTCCGCCTCCCTGTGTTCGACCCGGAATTTTCATTTTGGTATAAATTTTATTTGTTGAACATAAGTTCTTCACTTTCAAACTACAATGATAGGTTTTTCAAAACCAAACACGTTAATGTAGCAATTCATACATTCAACACTCTTGATCGGTAACTTTCACTCAACTCAGTAATTAAGTTAATTTCACTTAATTAAGAGTAAAAAAAGTCACTTAGGTTAACTCGAAATTGTGTCAGTTGTGTAGTATAGGGTCGAATTAACCTAACATTTTAGAAATTTTTACTGGTTGAGTCCAAGTCGTTCACTGGGAGGTATAATTTTTTTCTAAATTCACTAATTATCTTTTATTTCTTTATAAGTTTAGGAGTTATAACTAAGTTGATTTTAAGAACATGAATTTTGACAAAATATTAATTAAAATGAAGTAATATGCAAAATCCCATAAGAGAACATATTTACTCAAAATGATCTACTTTATTAAAAAGTAAACATGTTAGTTTTCCAATTTTATTTCAAAATAAATTAAGGTAATAAGAGTTCTTTTATTAAAACATGCCTTATTACAATTATTAAGAGCAAAAGGAAATGCAAGTAAAACAAATTCCTCTTTATAGTCTTCAGCCTCTCTTTTCTTCTCTCTTTCTTTCTTTCTCTTCTTTTATTTATCCTTTATCTTTTACTCTCCCTCTCTCGAGCCTTCTTTCTTACCTCTCTTCTTTTGTTTTGTTCCTGCCTTCTTCTTCTCTTAATCTTCTTCTTCTTCTGCTCTGTTCTGTTCCTGCCTTCTTCTTCCCTTAATCTTCTTCTTCTTTTGGTCCGTAGTACCTGTTCTTTCTTAGTTCCCTTAGTGCCTGCTCTCCTTTCTTTCCTTTAACCTTCAGTACTTAGCTTAACCTTAACCTTCAGCACTAAGCCATCGGTTTCTTCCTTCAGCTCTACCTTTCCCTAGACTTCCTTTTTGAACTTTCAGTTGAACTGGGTTTGTTTTACTTTTTAACCAAAAATTATTTTATTTGCGGCGAGGTCCTTTCGAGGATACACAGCACCCTGAGACCAGGGTGGGACTTGACCCTACTCGGTCCTTGCCTGATTTCAGTTAGGTTCGATTTTAGTTTATTTCATTTTGGTTCATAGTTTCGAGCCAATCCGGCTCAACCAGCCTCCCAGGCCTTGCCCTCCCAGGGCACACTCGCTTACGCCCACTCGGGCGCACACCTACAGGCACACATGCCCGCACACACACACACATATGCTCAGATAGGTTCAAATTCTCAGATCGGTAACCAATGCATCGAGTGCTGACAACTGAACGGCCTATGCAACAAATCACTTTTGTTCCCATGCACGTGCTCGTGAATTAACGATGTGGGACTATGTTCCCCCTTTCCAGACCCAACTTCAACTGATCATAACTCCCTACTCAAAGCTCCAAATCAAGTGATTTAAAGTTTGTTGGAAAGCTCTAAGGTTACTCTATAGGATTGCAGGGTCAATTTAAAGATAAGAGGATGTTTTCCTCTTTAATTTGAAGAGTAAAATAAGGGGTTCCTATGGGTTAAAATTGCCTGGAAAGTGATAATTAACTTCACAGAGTCCTTAGATGGACTTTTCTCTCTCATTTAAAGGTATGAACAGTTACTAAAATTAATTCTGCATCTGCAGAGGTAGGTTCTAAGCTCACAAGACCTTCAGGAACAGCAGAGAAGCTCAAAGCTTCTCTGAAAGCTTCAGAGTTCAAATTTTCAGACTTGAAATGGATAGACAGACACAAAAGAACATTACTGATCGATTTAAACTAGTTCTAAGGGTTGTAATTGACTTATCTGGGCAGGATTCAAGCTCATATCTCATCAAAATTCTTCTACTGTTAGTTTGGGTTCGAAAATAACCCAAATTGACAGAGTTCAAATTTTCACCAAAATAAAGGTCTGAGCTCACTTTATTCTCTCTCAGATCATTCAACAAGATCTCAGGATCCATTTAATCTCATCAATTCTTCATATTGTGCTCAGAACTCCATAATCAAACTCAGTTTGGCTGTAAAGGCACAAAAATTTGACTTTCTATTCAAAGCCTCTCCACAGGCAATTAAAGCCTCAAATAAGATCTTTTTAACATCAGGAATTTTCTCAGCCTCTCAGATAGGTGTTTTAACTAATATTTCTAGGGTTACAAGCTTGCCGCCTGAGCTTCAAAATGACTTTGTTCGTCAGAGAATTCTAAGAGTTGTGACAGTGATTGGATCACAGAAATGAACCCAGGAATCAACAATGATGCTTCCAGACTTCTTAAACAGGACTAGAACCTATCTGTCACTCATCTCCAACTCTGCCGGAGTTGAAGAAGATGAAGACCTAACAACAACTCTAGATACTAAAATCTCAGTTAAAATACCTTAGCACAATCAGTGATCCTCAAATCATTGATCTGGAGCTTTTCACTAGATTCTAAAGGTTGAAGCTCAAGAATGGCTCACCGGACCTTCAGTGAGTCCAAAAAATATGTAAACTATGTACAGATTGTTTAAACTTACCATTTTTAATCTAAAAAGGATCCTAAGGTTGCAAGGATCCTCAGTATCACATTTAATTCCTCATTATCTCTTTATATGTAAGATTTGACAGTGAATTTATTTTGAATGAAAATTGAGTTGGTTGAGGCACGGGACTTGATCTCTCACTCAATTGAGTGGTTGAGACAAGTCAACAGATGTCTGTAATAATAAATATATATTTAATTAATGATTTGAACTACTTCTGAGCCACCATTGACAACGAGCTCAGGAGCTTAATTAGATTTAGGCGTTTAGTTTATATGTGATAATTCTATGTATCATAGTGTCGATTAGGGTCCATAAGTGATGGATAGATGATGATAGACCCAGTGGAGGTGGAATTAGCTCAACTACTGTCGCCATGGACAGTGAAGTAATCGGTGGAGGTGAAATTGATTTAGGCGATTAGGTGATCAATTAAGTGATTAAGTGAATTAGAAATGGTCATGGAAGATAAAGGATGGTGGCCAACGATTTAAAAAGACAAGATTAAGGCTTTGGCGAGCTCAAGGAGCTTGCTGGAGTCGGAGAAGATGATATTGAAATTCTAAAATTACATCTAATCTAACTACCTAAACTACCTACCTAACTAAGCTAACCTACTCCTACTCCTACTCCTAATCTACTATTACTTGAACGAAGGGGTCAATAGGGTTTCGCTGAAGTCTCATGGTGGATGACGAAATTAGAGGGTGAAAAGAAGAATCTTCGGCTGGCGGATGTGAGTGGAAACAGAGGATTCCTTGGGTCGGCACCTGTGTTAGAGACGTGGCAGACCATGGTGGATCTCCTCAGCTAATCATAATGGATGGAGGAAGTAGGAAAGTGAGATGGAAAGTCGTTGGAGTTGCAGACGAATAGCCTATTGGGTCAGCTCAGTGTTAGAAGAGGGAAGGGAGCCAACTTGAGTGAAATCAAAAGCGTGAGGGGGTATTTATAGTGGTTGGCGGCGAAGAGAATGGCGGTGTCTGGCCGAAGAAGGAGCTAGAGGAGCCTAACCTCCGGCGTCGTCTCCGACGATGGTGAGGTTATCTCCCACTGGAAATTAGGATTTCCGGTTAATCCAGACTGGTGGATGAAGAGGAGGTGGTGAGTGCAAGCTGCAAGAGCTTGGACAAAGAAGAGTGATGTTGGTAGGGCGGTGATCAAATGGTGGCGTGACTCTCCGTCGCCAGCCGTTCATTCGGCTGAAGAAGAAGAAGGAAAGGGACTTAAATGTAATGAAACTTAAGGACCTATGTGAGAAATAAGGACTCAATTGCAATAAGTTTTAAGGACCAAAATGTAAACTTAGGTTTTGAAGGTTTATTTTAACTTAGATTTTTTCCAATTTTTTATATGTGTTAGTAAATAAGGTAAATATTATGTTTTCACCTTGAATTTACATTTTTGACCTTTTTAGGTTTATTGATTAGATCAAGTAAAATTACTTAAGTTATTATATACTTAGGTATACATTATGTTTAAATTACTTAACTTATTAATTAAGGGAATGATTAATAAGATTTCGAGTCCAATTATTAACTAGATTATTAATAATGTTAATTGAATGATAAAATGCTATTTTAAACTTATTTTAGGGTCCTTTACTAAATATCCCTTATTCTATAATTAATCCTTATATGTTCATAACCTTAGCTAATTAACTAGGAAGACTAGTTAATTAGGGGTAATTAGAGATCATGATGAGTGTCTCATCAGCTCCTCAAGCCGAAGTACGTCCAAAACCTTGTCATCTGAAAGAGTAATATAAGGTTTAAGTTGCTCGCCATTTACCTTAAAGCTCTCACCTGAAGTAGGATACCAAATTTCAATAGCTCCATGAGGGAAAGTATTGATAACAATGTATGGCCCATCCCAGTGGGACTTGAGCTTTCCAGGAAATAATTTAAGTCTGGAATTGAAAAGCCAGACCCACTGGTTGGGCTCAAAAATCTTTCTAATGATGTGCTTATCATGGAAGACCTTTGTACGTTGCTTGTAAGCCTGAGAAGTTTCATAGGCTTCATTACGAAACTCCTCAAGCTCACTTAACTCTAACATACATGCCTTTCTTGCTTTATCCAAATTCAAGTTAACCTTTTTAATAGCCCAATAGGCTTTATGTTGGATTTCAACGGGAAGGTGGCAAGCTTTTCAGTAGACAAGACGGAAAGGAGACATGCCCAAGGGAGTCTTATACTCGGTTCTGTAGGCCCAAAGAGCATCATTTAGTTTTTTAGACCAATCCTTCCAATCGGGCTTGACAGTTTTTTCTAAAATTCGCTTAATCTCCCTATTAGACACCTCAACTTGTCCACTCATTTGGGGATGGTAAGGTGTGGCTATCATGTGGTTGATTCCCAAATTTTGGAGTAGTATTGTGAAGTGTACGTTCTTAAAGTGAGGTCCTCCATCACTTATAATCGTCCTTGGGCACCTGTATCAAGAAATGATATTAGCTTTAACAAAGCCCAAGACCACGGAATGGTCATTAGTTTGTGTGGGTGTGGCCTCTATCCATTTCGATACATAGTCTATAGCCACAAGGATGTATTCATATCCGAAGGACATAGGAAAGGGATCCATGAAGTCAATGCCTTAAATATCAAAGATCTCAACAGGGAGGATAGGTTGCTGGGGCATCTCACCCCTTTTCCCAATGGTTCCTGTCTGCTGCCAACGTAGACATGCACCCACATACGTATGTGCATCTCGGAATAATGTGGGCCACCAAAAGCAAGATTGAAGAACCTTATGGGCAGTCTTCTTCCCACAAAAATGTCCCCCATAATGGAGGTCATGGCAAAAACTTAGAACACTTCTTTGTTCTTCATCAGGGATGCAATGGCGCAAAAGCTGGACAGGGCCTACTCTAAAAAGCTCGGGTTCCTCCCAGTGACAAAATTTAGTGCTAGCAAGAAACTTGTCTTGCTTCTGCTTGTCCCAAGTTCTGGCAGTAATGCCCGTGACCAGATAGTTCACTATGTCAGCGAACCAAGGAGTTTTTGCCTCCACGGCCATCAGAGACTCATCAGGGAAAGTCTCTTGAATATCACCAGCAGGGTTTGATGCCTCAATAGGGATCTTAGACAGATGATCTGTTAACACATTCTCAACTCCTTTCTTATCTTTAATTTCCAGGTCAAATTCCTAGAGTAGCAGAATCCAACGAATTAGGTGAGGTTTGGTGTCCTTTTTAGCAAGAAGACACTTTAAGGCAGAATGATCAGTGATCACCACAACCTTGGATCCCAAAAGATAAGATCGAAACTTTTCCAAAGCAAATACTATAGCAAGAAGTTCCTTTTTAGTGACCATGTAGTTCTGCTGAGGATTCGTAAGGGTCTCGCTAGCATAATGCAGCACATGAGGTTTGACATCAACGCTTTGACCTAAGATTGATCCCACTGCAAAATCAGAAGCATCACACATTAGCTCAAATGGGAGGGTCCAATCTGGTGCTTGGAGAATCAACGCGGTAATAAGGGCTTTCTTCAAGACTTGGAAAGCCTCGCCACATCTATCATCAAAATTGAAGGAGACATCCTTCGCTAACAAGTCACAGAGTGGTTTAGAGATTTTACTGAAATCTCTAATGAAGTGCCTATAAAATCCAGCATGGCCAAGGAAAGATCTAACTTGACGAACATTGGCGGGTAATGGAAGCTTAGAGATGGAATCGATTTTTACGATCACCTCTAATCCTCTCTCGGAAACTATATGCCCTAACACAATGCCCTACTGGACCATAAAGTGGCTTTTCTCCCAGCTAAGCACCATCTTTGCCTCTTTGCAATGGGTTAAGACTTTATCAAGATGCGAATGGCATAGGTCAAATGACGAGCCATAAATGGAGAAGTTATCCATGAAAATTTCAATGAACTCGTCGATCATATCAGAAAAGATAGCCATCATACAATGTTGGATTGTGGCAGGAGCATTACATAACCCGAATGGCATTCGACGGAACGCAAATATGCCATATAGACTCGTGAAGGTGGTACGCTCCTAATCGTCAGGAAAAATGGCTATCTGATTATACCAAGAGTACCCGTCAAGAAAATAGAAGTACTTGTTCCCCTCCAATCGTTCCAAAATTTGATCGATAAATGGTAAGGGGAAATGGCCTTTTTGGGTAACCGTGTTCAAACGGTAGTAATCAATGCAGACCCTCCAACCAGTTGAGGGTCTAGTGGTCACCAGCTCTCCTTGGTCATTCTCCTCCACAGTGATTCCTGCCTTTTTGGGTACTACATGAATAGGACTGACCCATTTACTATCTGAAATGGGATAGATAATCCCTGCATCCTGCCATTTCATAATCTCCTTTTTAACAACCTATCTCATTTTTAGGTTTAGCCTTCTCTTCATGTCTCAGAAAGGTTTCACGGACTCGTCCGTGTATATATGATGCATGCAAAGAGAGGGATCAACACTCTTAATATCAGTAATTGACCAGGAAATTGCTTCCTTATGCCTTTGTAAACACTCAAGCAGAGCTCCCTTCTGCAATTCAGATAATGCAGACGAGATAATAACGGGGAGCATGTTATTCGGGCCAAGGAAAACATATTTCAACGTGCTCGGGAGGGGTTTCAACTTTAAGTTAGGAGCCTTTTGGATTAAGGGTTTAAGTTGAGATGTCCCCGCCTCAGGTAGCGGATCTACCTTCACGGTCCAGGGTGGGGACAGAGATTCGGTGTGTATCCCCAGCAACTCTTCTAATTCGGGCATTTCTTTTTTAGTTTCTTTAATAATTGGAGGATGGTCCTTAGATATGACCTTTTGAAGTGGATCTCTACATAGGAGTGCTAGAGTAGTCTCTTCAATTATTTCATCAACGACCTCAATCTGAGAACAATCTTCAAATCTGGATTGCTTGTAAGTATCAAAACATTCAATCGAATCTTCTTGTTCCCGAAGCCCATTTTAAGTGCCCCAAATCTACAATTGATAGAGGCATTGGCTGTGGCCAAGAAGGGGTGTCCTAAAATAATGGACGGCTTTGTGGGCTTATTTGATGGGTCAGTATCAAGCACCAAGAAGGCAACAGGGAAGAAGAAGTCCTCCACTCTTGCAAGGACATCTTCCAGCAATCCCCGTGGTGTCTTAAGTGATCTGTCTGCGACCTAGAGGATTACTGGACTAGGCTTTAGCTTGCCTCCTCCCAAAAGGTCGTAGACAGAGCCCCGTAAAGTGTTCACCCCCGCACCCAGATCAAGTAGAGCCTCATCAATGTGTTGGTTACCTATAACCACTGAAATATACGAGGCCCCTGGGTCTTTCATTTAGGGGGGTGTTCCATGTTGGAGAACTGAGCTAACATGGTTAGGTAGGATGACCTTGGTTTGGACCTATTTCCTAGATTGGCGCTTTTGGGTGCACAGGTCCTTCAGAAACTTGGCATAGGATGGGATCTGTTTAATAGCTTCCAATAGAGGCAAGTTAATTTGGACTTGCCTAAAAGTGTCCATAATCTCTTTCGTCCTCTGCTTAGCTCCAGACGAGCCAACAGAGGATGCCGTAGGAGCAGATAGGCGCTCTTAATAGGGCACCCTCGACTTATGGTTAGAAGGGTCATCATGGCGGGAAAGGGGTGGTGGAAGGACGACATCCTCATTGTGGGTGATTTTGTGCGAGGGAGAGCAATGTGGCTCTTTCTCGATGGAGATGGTAGTCAGGTCAAGTGTAGAAGGGGAATTCTGAGACGTAACCGTAGGACTGTTATCAGGCTTGTCAATCTTCTTTCCACTCCTCAGCACGGTCATCGCTTGGGCGTGCTCCCTGAACACGACACCCTTGCCCTTAGGGTTCTCCTCAGAAGAGCTATCCAACTTCCCTGGATCATGTTGCCTAACTGCCTCAGTAAGGTGACCAATTTGGGATTGCATATCAGTAATCATCTTATTCTGAGATTGGATGACCATATTTTGATGCTCTTGCATTGCTTTCATCATGGCTTTAAGTTCATCTATCTCAGAGGACTTATTCTGAGCAGGGTTTTCATAAGATGGTTGGTATATGGGTTGGGGAGGTAAGGGTCGTGTATTCCTTGAGTTAGAAGCATCACCTTGCTTCCAAGAGAAGTTTGGATGGTTCTGCCACCCCAGATTATAGGTATTGAATAAGGGTTATTGCGAGGAGGAGGGCAGAATCCATGGGCCGTGTTCAAGTCGGTCTGAATCAACTTAGGGAATTGATTTGCCTGATGGCACTCCATAGTGGCGTGCATTATGCTTTGGCAAATGGAGCATTCTCTTGAAGCCTGAAAGTTAGAGGCTGCTTGTGGGTTCATGCTGGGGTTTGCTAAAAGCCTATCAAAGTTTTTATTCAAGAATTGACTCTGATAAGCCAAATCTTGAGAAGGCCCAGCTTCATGGGCCTCTATCTTCCTCTGCAAGATTGATGGTTTTCTTTCTTGATAGGCAAAGGACAAATGTATGGAATTGTCGCTTAATGTTTCAAATAATGCCCAGGCTTCATCCTCAGTTCTGGTCATGAAGGTTCCTACATAGGCTGCATCGATGGCTTGCCTATGCCTTTCAGATAATCCGTTATAGAACCTTTCGACCAACTGCCATCTTGGCACCTGATGGTGGGGGCATAACCTAAGAAGGTCATTCAAGGGCTCCTAAGTCTCATGAAATTGCTCCCCTTCCTATTGAGTAAAACCCGTAATCTCTCTTCTGTAAAGGTTGTTCTTACTCATAGGAAAATACTTTTTCAAATATTCTCCCTTAAGGGTGGCCCAATCATTTAGCCTTGCATCGAGAGTATGATGCCAGTGCTTGGCCTTATCCTTTAGGGAGAATGGAAATAGAGTCCTCATCTGGGCTTCATCAGTAAAGCCCTGGAGCTTCATCGTGGAACAGACCTCAGAGAATTCCTCCAAATGCCGATAGGGGTCCTCCCTAGTAGTACCGTAAAAGGAGGGCAACAAAGATAAGGTACTGCTCTTTATCTCATATGGATTATCCCCTGCCGGTCATCTCAGAGCTTGCGTGGGTTGGTTAGTTGGAATAAAATAGTCCCTTAGGGTCCTTTGTTGATTTGCTCCTTGATCAGCCATGCCTTCTCTTTTCTCTCCTAGGTGAGTAATAACGATGGTAATAATGATGTGATAATGATTGTTGTAGTATGTTGTGTTTTGAAACATCACGAGTGTCATTGTGGTGAGTTGTATGGAATACCAGTTATTACAACCATTATTATTTACTTATCTAATTTTTACTGGTTTTATTCCAGGTCATTCACTGGGAGGCAATTTATTGAATTACATCGCTCTTTGATCTCAAAATTATCCTCTAATTCCAAAAAGAATCTTTACATCTTATTAAAGAATGAATGAATGTGGACATGGTTTGCCTACTTACTAAGAATTAATTGCAATGCTTGCAAAAAATAACTATAACAAGCACCAAACAATTTATCACTATACTTTAAACTATGTCTTTACAAGTTATAGTATTAATACTTACATGAAAGCACACAATAGACTAAGATGACATAGTATATTAACTTAACTTACTAGTCTGTTATCTACAGTAACACATACAACAGTTTTAGTGACAGACATAAGCGTCGCTAGATCCCAGAAAACACTATATACAAACCTAAGGAAGGAAACTGAGGTCTGTAGCGACACTTATGGTGACATTTTATTCTGTTAGTAAATATATTGGTTTATTTAAACAAATAATTGGCTATACTACGTATACGTATATATATGTTTATAGTTTAATTGTATATGTATTTTTACTTACGTATGTACAACATCTCTCTCTTTTTCCTTCACACAGATTCTCAATAGATGTTCTTCTTCTGTGTTTACACTTTGGCTTAATGACTTTTACACGCTGCGGAGGAGAGGCTTTTAATAATTGTCGTTAACTCTCTTTAATTAATTAAAAATGTGTTTAATTTACGGGCGTGCTTTTCGAGGGATACACAACACCCAGAGGGTGGGACCAAACCTCTACTAAGCGCGCCCTAATTCTCATTAGGCCGCTTAATTACGTTTCGTAACTCAGCACAGGGCATACACAGCCCCACCCACACGCGCTTCTCCGGGCCCCCGGCCCCACACAAATCACGCTCAGATATGCTCAATAATATGTTCAATGTGTGTATGAATGTATAGGTTGTTTTGGGCGCCCGGCACCCGTGACGACTGAACGGTAGAAACACAAATTACATATAAACCGCTGGGTGTGGTTTGCAGCGCACGATGTGGCGCTATTCGAGCGCCACATCTGCGCTGGAAACCGCATGCAGCTGTGGGCTGGAAGCAATTTTGGCTCTCAATTCGAGGGCTATAATTTATTTTAAAATAAAAATAAATTATGGAAAATAAAGAATTTACATAATACTATATAATTGTTCAATTAATTTTAAATTTTAATTAGATTTACTACATAAATAAATTTACTAAAGTGGACTATTTTTATACACTGATTTTGATGTTTTCTTGGTTAATTGATTATAAATTAGTTAGTGAATGGTCTAATTGACCTCTTACAGACTTAGAATACATGCATAACTATTTTATACACATTTTTATTATATTTTTTCGAATTAATATATGTGTTATTTATATTTAAATAGCAGTTTCAATTGTTTTGCTTATAAATTAAGTTAAACTTAATGTAATCAGGTATGAATATACGTAAATTAGCTTAAATTACTTAAAGTATATTAGTCTTAGTATACAGATTCAATTTAACTTAATTATAATTCTAAATTACTAGTTTAACTAATTTAATTTAACAACTTAGCTATAAACTTAATAAATTCATTATTTATTATCTATAAAGGATTAAATTAAGATAAAAGTTTTTATTTACTTATAATCTACATATACATAGATATATATACAGTTTTATAGTTTAAACTACTTACTGATCTATTCAGTTTAATATTACATATAACTTAGTTCAATTTATATATAGTTATATAATTATTGTATTTATTGTCTAAACTAGATCTAAAACCTAAATTACAGTATTATATTTACATAGTTAAGTATACAGTATATATATATATATATATATATTTACACTATCTATTTACATGTGTTGCCTAATATATAGCTTATGTCTATATAAGTATACTTAATATACAAAGTAATATATATATGTATATATATAAATATATAAATATTTTTATTTCTCTTTTGGGTGTTTCATTCTAATTAGTTTACTGTTGTTATAGGTTTAGCAGAAGTAGGAGAGAAGAAGGGAAGATTTTACTAAGGAGAGAGTCCTCAGTTCAGTTCTCTCTTTTAAAACTTGTTTAGGATGGGATTCCTGACTAAACTAGCTGACAGAGTTGAGAAAGAGTAGACATGTATGTATCGAAATTAGATCTCAAGTATTGAACAAGAAAATTTGTTTACATATGAGATGAAATACAATCTACTGTCAGCTCAGATCAAATTAAAGTCTATAGGATTTAACACTAAAACCTATCTATTACAACCTACTAGAAGTAGCAACAGCAAAACTTCCGGACTCAGCTGTAGCTTTAGTCACTGTCCAAATGGGCTAATTGCTGCTGCAGTTAGTCCATTTGAGAAGAAATGTGAGTTTGGAGAGAAGAAAAAATGTAGCTGCAAGATGCAGCACTTTGCTTTATTTACTGGGATCAGAGTCAAACAAATCCAAACTGAAAAGAAAATCAGTCAATCCCAAATCTGACAATGGTTTAATGTCTCACTAAATCACTAAATACCTCAATTCAAATGCCAAAAACCCTCATCAAAAACTCCATTTCAGATGAAATCCACGAATATCACTGAATTAGCTCTTCCTAATGCTATAGACAGCATGAAGGAAGAATCAATTCAATCAGTTAAAGCCATTAGATCAGATCCCAGTTTCATGAAACCTTAAGGAGTATTAAGAACTCCTTAGGTTAGGAAATCACCAAACAGCCATTAACAAAACTTATGAATGCGAGATCAGACTTCAAATTACCAAAGTAAATATCCTTAGATCTGACTTACATTCAATGCATTCAAGACATTATCAAACCAGAATTATGTATGGCTCTTCTGAGATGATTTCTATCACCAGAAATACTCTCAGATTCCTTGCCAACAAGGAATTCAAATCAACTTCATTCAATTCGTCAGATCGGGCATTAAAACCAAGAAGAAAAATCCTTAAAATCCAAACTGAGGAGAAATCTAACGAACTGAAAATTCTAACCCAAAACTAGGGGCTTTTGTGACCAAGAGTGAGGTGAGTGGAAAGCCCCTTAAGTGCTTGTTGACGCCAATTTCAGATCTGAGGTGGAAAACCAACCAGATCTGAAATTGGGTCAGAGTGTATGGGTGGACGATGAGAAAGCATGTCGTGGAAAATCAGAAATGGATATGATAGTATGGAGAGGTAGAGAGTTTGAAAACATGGTTATATGACATCTTCCCCTTTGATCTGGAATGATCAGAGGAGGTGAGGGGGGAAAATTTAAGCCTAATTCTACTGCTACAGCTACTTTATCCTACATCGAAATTAAACATTAACAATTACCTTAATTCTACTCTAAACTACTTAACTACAGCTAAAACTAATATGCAGAATTATAAACCTAATCTAACAGGAAGAATGGGACCTATGGGTCCTTAGCCGGTGGCTAAGGAGGAAGAAGGCGGAAGATGACTCCAGTGGAGGGAAGAGTCTGCTAGTGAGGCTCTAGGGTCATCCTTAGGTGCTACGAGGTCCTTAGCTACGAGGAGGTCGAGAGAAGGTGTTGATTTCACAGCCAGTGGCTGTGAAATCAGAGGCTTGATGGGGAGGAGGGACTGGAGTGGACGAATGATCGCTAAGAGGTGTAGGAGAGAGCGATCCCTTGCGCGCGACACCACTGAGGTGCCTAAGTAGCATGCTCAGTGTCTAAGATCACTGCGCAGGTGAGGATAAACAAGATGCAATCGACGGCGAGGATGAGAGGGGCGGAGCGTGCGGTGAGCTAAGCACAAAATCTGACCGTCAGATGAGATCTGGGGAGAGGGGTGATCGCATGCGCTGAATTGCGTGAAACTTCCATTCGAATCTAACCGCAGATCAAGATCATGAAGAGCGATGGACGGCTGAGATTGGCCGTGTTCTTCGTGCGCTACAGTGCAGGTCTCTCTTTGAAATAAGGGAAAATTGTAGATAGACCCTTGAACGAAGGGGTAGAATAATTGCATGCAGGCCCATAAGTGAAAAGAACTACAATCGGAAGGGCCCTGCAGCCTTTCAAAAGGGTCCCTGTGGCTTACAAGTAGGTCCAAAGAGGAGTTTTTAAGGGTAAGAGTGTAATGCATGAAGGACCTAAGTGTAAACTACCTATTTCATAACCTAAATGATGTCCAATTGCCTTCAAATTTTTATATGTGCTTAATTGAACATTCAAGACATTAATTATACTTCTGATTTGGCCTTTCAAACTTATTTATGTGTTCAAATGATGCATGGATCATCATTTGTACTTTGCTTTCAGAATATCTCATTTTGTGACCTAATTATGAAGTTTTAACACAGAGTAAGGTTTAGGTCTTTTTCTTTAATTCCCACACTTAACCCTTTTTATCTGTTAATTTGATGTTGTTTTACTTAGTGTCTAGCTTAATTTCAGCTTTTTAGCCATGATGAGTAGCCACTCATCAGTGAGCTCTCATAAGAATTCTCTCGGGCTTAGGATCAAACACTATACTACCCTCAAGAGTGCATCTACCAAGTATACAACATCAATCACAATTCAGGTTCTTATTGATTGAGTAAATGAAACCTCCACTCCAATGATAAGTCAAAAGGTCAAGGCTTATCCCTCCGTTCCCACGTAAGTGGTATAAGAGGGGTGATGACTTGAAATCTTAACCTTCTTTGTTGCGGAGGTAGAAATGGTTGATATAGATGGCCAAACAAGTTATTCACTTCAATTACGCGCCTTAATTCAACCTTCGAGTGCCTTAGGACCTATACTTTGCTTGGATGATACTCCCAGGTGATCAAGTGAGAAGTTACTCCAAGGACAAACAAAGGGATGCAAGTAGGGCGAACCCTTCCTTTGAGGCGATGCATATGCGGTGCCCCTTAACTACCCATTTATTCCTTTAAGGGGTGTCTAACAGAGCGATTTTCACTTTGAATAATTAATATTAAGATAATAGATCGTTGCAGCACAAAAGGTGGTGGAAAATCTCTCAATCAAAGATTAAACAGATATGAATTTAAACCACAATAACGGATGTCGTATCCACAGGGAGGAATAGACCAATAAATTCACGATAAATTTACCTCTTGTTTACTTAAAAGTAATTTCATTCATTCATCCTAATCCCAAAGAAAGAACACTAATAGATGAATCAAATAACCAATCTCTAATTTCTGAAAAGAGATGGACCAATCACGTAAATTCTCCTTTACTAGAATACTCCTATGAAATCAATCAACCCCAAAAATTCAATGGCATCCAATGTAAAGAATAATATCACCATTTAATGTAAAGCTAATAGATGGGGGAAGATACTCGTGAAATTGGATAAGCCAATTAATTTGAGCAGACTAAAGGGGCTTGGCTGTAAATTCATTCAATTAATAAAATAATAAATCAAAAATCAAGTTTTAGTAATGGCAGCACATGTAATATCTAATTGAAGGAAAATAGAGCTTTCACCCTCTCTCCTCCTCGCGTGAGAGATGGAGCACCGGCAACGGAGCTGCTATGGGGGAAGGTTGATCGATGTGTGGGGATCACGATAACGGTGACAGAATGGCAAGAGGTGGCCGGTGGGCGGAGGAGGGTCGCCGGCTTGTTGGAGGAGAAGGCGACAGCCGTGCGTCAGGCTACGCTCGGGTGCGTGCCTGCAGGGCACTGGTGGTGAGGGCAAGCACCTGCGGGAGGGGGCATGCTGCCTACGGGGAGCGCTGGTGAAGCAAGGGTGTGTGCTTGCAGGTTGCTTGGTGAGGGAACGGGCAGAGGTGATGCCGCTACAGAGGGTTTTTTGCATGGGTGCATGAGCGGGTTGGAAAGGGGAAGCACTTGCGGGTGCAGGTGGGGTGGTGCTAGCGCCTGCGGGGCCGGCTGGAGATGGGCGAGGGGACGCCTGCAGGTGCCTATAGGGGTTTGGGTGAGGCGATGCGGGTGCCTGCAGGCTGCTTGAGTGGTGCTGTGCGGGTGCGGCCTGGCATGTGCAGGGGGAACGCATGCGTTGGAAGGAGGAAGCGCCTGCGGGCACGGGTGGGGTAGTGCTAGTGCTTGCAAGGCGCTGGTGGCGGGGGCGCGAGCGCCTGCAGGCGTTGGACGCAGGTGTAGGATGGAAGGTGATGGAGCTGGAAGGGGGTGCGATGATGGTGCTGGTGCGGTGTGCTTGAAATGGCTATAGGCTGGAAGGGTGACGCTTGCAGTAGAGGCTGTGGCTGGCGGTGGGTGCACAGTGCAAGCCTTTAAACATGGTGGATATCCCCTCGAGGGGGAGGAAGAAGATGATCACCAGAAGAACCGACGATCCTCTCTTTTTATCTCCTCCCTGGCGCAAGTCAAGGGATTTTCAAATCCCTTACTAAATATGGCCGACGCTGTTGGTGAGGTTGTTGATGGTCGGCCGTAGGTTGAGAAATTTGTGGGGGAAAATATATTTTCTCCCCCTGTTCTTTTCCCCCATTGATCCTCCTCCCTCTTCTTCTCGATTATTAGTCGGATGGATAGATTAAGTGGAGAAGATGTAACGAGTGCGCTGTTGCGGGACCTGCATGAAACATAAACTAATTACATACTATGTTATAGAGTGCGATAAAATAGATGTAAACTTACATAATGATGCATGCAATCATTCTACAACTTAATGTAGTTATTAACAAACATACAATGTTAAAATAGAATTACTTAGGTGTAACAAAAGTCCATTAGAATGGACTCATCAGTGTCCCCCTCCGTGAAGTATCAAAACACTTGGTCAAAAGATAGTACCACTACCACCACAAAGCACAATAGGAGGGTTTGCTCCGATAAAGAGATCGGTGCCTATAGCCTTAAGGGATCGAACCTTAGTGCGGTGCCTAATGTGCGTGCTCAGTGTCAGAAGTGTGCATACACCATAAATCTTTTTATTTTTTTTTGAAAACGCAAACAAGCCCCTTAGAATCAGATCAAATGTGAATTGATTTTAAGGTCGAATATGATTATCAGTCCCACTTTTAGTTAGGCGACCAATGGATTAGTAAATTCAAACAACTTGGTGGTCTTGAATTTTAATTTGAATGAAAATGCGTGAACAGGAGCTGGATGCAGAAGTTAGAAAGGTGTACTTGTCTCTAGCAATCTTCGTGCTAATATGCTTAGAATGCAATAATAAGATCTAATGTGCTGCTCAATCACCCCTAAATGTGCGCACCTAAAGGCATGCAACTCCTAAATAGGTCGCTCGATATTTTCTTTTGTTCGTTTTAAAGGAAAGCAAGTAGAAAATGGAATCATGACACAGAAAAGTGTAAACCCTAGTAGCTAAAGAATGTGGGGACAGACCCCCAAAAATTCAACCCCGATTACTACAAGGGTGAGAAGTCAGAAATAAATTTTGTGACGACGGAGAATCCCCTGTGAAAGTGGGATCCAGGTCTCCTGCGTCTTTTCCTCATGTGGCTTAGCTTGAGGTTGATGTCGCTACTCTGTTGCGCTTGTCGCCCTATCAGATTCCTTGCATAATAAGATAAAGAATGATTAGATAATTGCACAACTCAAAATATTCAAAAATAATAAAGTGAATCTATTGCATCTATTGCCTCCCCGGCAATGGTGCCATTTGATAGAGAGAGTTTCGCTTAATTAAAATGGCAATAGAATGATGTGTCGTTGTAATTTATGTGGTGGAAATCTCTCAATCAAAGATTAAAATAATTATCAATTTAACCCATGTAAAGGATGTTGCATCCACAGGGAGGAATAGAACCAATAAATTCACAAGTAGAGGGTATAATGTTTGCAGACATCTTCGCGACTTTAATTTGATGAATATGCTACTCTAGATGGAGCTTGCAATTTTAATAAAAGTTCAAGGCTATTCATGCAATTTTCACGTCAGGAATCAAGCTCCCAAAAGTATGTATATGATGCATGTGTAGTGGCATATCATGGAACTTTGAATTGCATGTAAATCTGAATTGAATTTCAATGTTGAATGATGCACTAACACAAGTTAAATAAATTCATGAAATTATAAGTGCATCCATGCAATGTGGACTGAATAAAATAATAATATTAGAGTGACAATGGCATGCAATGTAATTTTTAATTGAAGTAAAAACAGAGGAAACTTCCTCTCTCTTCTTTACGCGCGCGAGGAGGCTTCGTGGGAGGAGCTACGTTGCAGGGAGGCACATCTTGATGTGGCTGCGGTGCTGCATGCGGTGGGGGCGTTGCATTGCTGTGGCTGCGGTGGCTGCTTTGGGTTCTTGTAGGGCTACTGGAGAGGAAGAAGATGACAAAGAGGAGGAGACGCATGCGGTCTCTAGTGTGTGAGGGCGTGCGTGGTGAGGGCGGGCGCGGTGAGGGCACTGTGCGGTCTGATGTTGCGTGAGGATGTGCGCTTGGAGGTGGTGGCGCTCTTGCAAGGGCTTGGCTGTAGGCGCGTGGTGGGGTAGGCTGCGGCACGTGCGGTGGGAGAGGATGGAAGGGCCACGCTATGACTGCTTTGTGCTTGCAACGGTGCGGTGAGGCAGTAGCAGGGCTGGAGAGGAAGGAGTGCATGCTTGGAGGGCTGCGGCTGTGCACAAGGGCTGCGGCTGCAGCACAAGGGAGAAAGATGGAATGCGTGTTGCTGTGTGGAGGTTGGGGTGGAGGCACGCGGTGGGGCAGGATGGAAGGGTCCACAGTCCATGCCTTCTTCATGGTGCATGCAGGATCTTTTCCCCGTTGTTCTTCCCCCTACCAAGCCCCTCAGATCCTCTCTTTTATCTCCTCCATAGCACAAGTCAAGGGATTTTCAAATCCATTACTAAACTTGGCCGGTGGCTGTTGATGGAGTTGTTGAGGCTGGCCGGAGGTTCAGAGATCCGTGGGTGGGGGGGGGGGGAATTTCTCCTCACCACCCTTTTCTTTGCACAAATTATTCCTAAAATAATGAAACATAAGATAATTACATAATAAGTTATAGAATGCAATATAATACATGTAATCATTTTATGACCTAATGTAGGTATTAACAAACATAAAATGTAAGAATAAAGTTAACTTAGGCATAATAATAGTCCATTAAAATGGGCTCATCACCTACCACTGCCGGCGGGCATGGGACAAGCCTATGATGTTGAAATCCCTCATTCTGAAGACATCAGGGAGGCGGAGATTGTGATAAGGGGTGCCCTTGTTAGAGCAATACTGATCGGAGCTTACTCACCAAAGAACATCCATGCTATGGTTAGATCTCTATCATTGTCCTCTAAGGGTTGGAAGGTAGCATACTTGGGGGGGTGTCGATTAGTATTATTTGGTCTGGGCATGCTGGATGTGGAAGGACTTCATTTTCGTACAAGTGTTTTTTAAGGGATGACTACTCTATGGCGGTTAGTATCACTGTTTGACGGTGCGTTACAGGATCGTCCCCCTCAGAGAGCGGAGAGCAGATAGGGTATCTTGGAAATATGGGGTATTCCACCTCATCTTAGGACCAGAGGAGTGGTGGCCGGTGTGCTGGTGATGTTTGCTTCCCTAATAGCGAATGCCAGGGTTGGCCTCAGTGAGGGTGATGGTAGATCAATTAAGGTGGTGGTATCAATCATGAGAGGAGGCCCAATTCAGGATAAATTAATCCTTAGAAGCGGTGGTAGCTCCTGGCTTCTCAGACTGAAGCTTGCTGTTGTGCACGACAACAGGCATCAGCAGGGGTAATCTAAAGTACAAGAGGAAACGAATACTGTGCCAAACGCTGATAGTGAAGGTAATACCGTGCAACTTGGCCAACTGGAGGCTAAGAAGAGGAAGGAGATACATGTGTCTGAAGTGCTGGAGGAAAACTTCAGCGAGATGGATCACACACCTGCAAACGAAGCCGTGGTTCAGGAAGCTAGAGTGGGAAGGGAGTTGGTGATTAGCAATATTGGTCGGCAGGGGGAGGAGCCTAAAAATCAGTCAGCAGCAAATAAATCTGATCAATTCTCCTTCATGAAATCAGGAAGAGTGGAATACGTAGTGGGAGTTTCATCGAAAGGTAAACTGGTGCGTTCTCCCTATACATTAAGGAAAAGAACAACTGGTGTTGGATAGGAATTCATGGAAGGAAAGCTGGCTTCCATTCTGAAAGTTGAGAAGGTTGTGGGAAAATCGAGGAATTCCTGTTCTAGAGGATGAAATTCATTACGTGGAATGTGCGTGGGTTGCGTGACGAGGTCCGGAGAGCATCCTCAGTTTGGTATTTCCGTGAGTGGGAAGTTGACTGTGCACTGTTGCAGGAAACGCATATAGAAGGAGGAGTCTCTTTGGCAGTCTCTTTTGCAAGGAGATCAAGCTGACATCAGGGCAGTGGATGTGCAGGGTAGGGCGAGAGGCTTGGCATTATTGTGGAAAACTTCTAAACTAATGTTAAAAGAGGTCTGGGAGGGATAGTTTCAAGTGTCATGCAAATTCCAATCGATGTGGGATAATCAAGATCTGATTATATCTTGTGTATATAGCCCCTGCGCGGATAATCTGAGGACTGATCTTTGTAATGAACTATGACAGATGGCAGATAGAACTGAAGGGGTGCCTTGGCTTCTGGGTGGAGATTTTAACTGTGTACTCTCTGAGAATGACAGAGGGACTAGAAGAATGGACCGAGCTTCACTCGGCTTCCAGATGCTGATTTTCCAGCTGGGTTTGAACAAATGCCCATCTGCAGGAGTGAAATTCACATGGAGGAGTGGTAACGGGTTAGTTTCAAAACTGGACAGGTTCTTTAGTAGTGTAGAGCTGATGGCGAGCTTTCAGCTCTCATCGGTGATTGGAATGCCCCGGCCTTTCTCAAACCATACCCCATTGCTGTGGGATAGTGGGGAGGGGTCGCATACCAATACGTACTTTATGTTCAAGAAGTCTTGGCTTAAAGAGGAGGGGTTTAGAGAAATGATCACCAGTTGGTGGAATTAGAAGCTAATTCATGGGTCGACAACCTGCAGGTTGGCTGGGAAATTGAGGGAATTGAAGTCTATGCTGAAGGAGTATAGGCAGATTGTTGATATAATGAGAAGTCAAAGAAGAACTGAAGCTCTTGCAAATCTACGCATACTGGATCAAAAAGAAGATGCTGGAAGGTTGAACAAGGCTGAATTGGAGCAGAGAAAGCAACGTGAAGAGGTGATTCATGTCGAGGATGTGGTGAGAGAGATGGACTGGAGGGAAAGGTCTAGACAGCTATGGCTGAAAGAGGGTGATGTGAACACAAAGTATTTCCATATGGATGCAAGTGCTAGAAGGAAGGTGAACCTCATTTCCTTACTGAAGAAAGACGAAACCACGATAACTTCTAAAGATGATATTTTGAGGGAAGTCATACGGTATTTTAGGGAGGCCACCAGAGCTGCAGACAGGGGCTGCTAGAGATTGGCAACATCTGGTTTTTCTCGGGTGGGGGAGTAGGCAGCAATCAGATTGACAGCTGACATAACAGAGCAGGAGGTGATAGAGGCTATGAATGGGTTGAATGCGGAAGGGGGGAAATGAATTCTGGGGTGGAAAGATTAAACAAGTCATTTCTATTCCTACTTCCAAAAAGACATGGGGCTGAGAAACTATCAAAGTTTAGACCAATTTCCCTTTCAAATTCGATCTACCTTATCATTAGCAAAGTGTTGGCCAACCGGTTGAAGGGAGTTTTGTCAGATTTGGTCAGTCTTGTACAGTCAGCTTTTCTCCTTAATAGATCACTGCAGGAGTCTTTCATTGTAGCACAGGTGATGGTGGCTAGGTGGAGCAGAAGGAGTAAAGCATATTTGTGGAAGGTGGATTTTAGTAGAGCCTATGACTCTGTTGCATGGTCCTATCTATGAGAGATCTTTAGAAGAAGAGGCTTCCCTGCACTCTGGGTTCAATGGATGAAGAGATGTATTGTGACTTCTTCCTTTTCACCTCTAGCTAATGGAAGGCTATGTGGGGTGTGGATACAACCACAATGTGGTGTGATACAAGGGTGCCCACTGGTCCCTTTAATTTTTAATTTAGTAGTGGATACGTTGGCTCAATTTTCGTGTAGGTTGGCCAGTGCAGGCTTGGTGAAGGGTTACTTCTTGTCAAATTCCAGGGTGTTGGTGCCTATCCTACAGTATGCTAATGACTCGATCTTTTTTGTGGAGGGGGGAGAGAAGAAGCAAAGATTTTATATACTATGGTCAGCATTTTTGGGGAGATCTCGGGCCTTAGATTAAATGGTGCGAAGTCTTCATTGGTCTATTTTGGCATGGATATACAGGACAGGGAAGCAATTAGTTCCATCTTACACACGCCTGAGACCACCTTGCCTATAAGATATTTTGGTCTACCCTTAAGAAGTGGGAAGTTGAAAGAAAGCGATTGGGCCACTTTATTCAAGAAAATTTCAGCCAAGTTAGAAAATTGGAGCAACAAATTTCTGTCTAAGGGGAGATTGATTCTTCTCAGTTTGGTCATCACCTCTATCCCTGTCTTCTTTTCTTCAATGTTTAGATCGCTGAAGCCGGTGTGGAAAAGGCTTGACACAATGAGGAAGCGGTTCTTTTGGAAAGGCACAAAGGCTGATGGAAGATTCTTGCACTCGGTTAAGTGGCAAAAACTGTGTAAACCTCGATCACAGGGTGGACTGGGGGTGTGTTCTCTCAAAGAATTCAACGATGCACTCTTACTGAAATGGGCAGTGAAACTGTCCTTTGATGATGGGAAAGTATGGCAGTAACTAATCAAGGATGCTCATGGATCCTCGATTGTGCAGCTTTGGTCCACTCCACCCCAATGCCCCTCTCCATTTTGGCATTCAGTCTGGAAAGCGATACACGACAATTGGACTGAATTCGATCCAGTTGTGGGAGATGGCAAGAACTTCAAGTTCTGGACAGACTGTTGGTCAGATCGAGGAAGGTTGTGTGAGGCCTTCCCAAGGGCATACTCAGCGACAGCAAACAGCGAGATCACCATCAGTGATTGCTGGGATGGTAACTGCAGTAGATGGAACAATGTAGGTGCTGGATCACGCTATGGAGGGTGTACACAGGCTGAATAGGAGCGCCTACTATATGAAATTAAGGCTTTCTAGTCGGTGGGAGGGACAGACTGCTTCAGGTGTAAATGTGGCCTTTTCACCCCAGCTAAGGCATACAAAAATCTGATAGCTAGCTCTAACATTGATCAGTCGAGGGAAGACAGGGAGTGTGCCAAAATTTGGTCCTTGAAGAATTCCACTGAAGATCAAAATCTTCTTGTGGTTGTGTAGGTGCGATGGCCTAGTGACTGGAGATCTGAGAACACGAAGGTTGGGCATTCCCTCTCAAAATTGCCCTTTGTGTAACCTCCCTTCAGATAGTAGGATACATTTATTTTCCTCTTGTCTCTTGATGGATCAAGTTTGGTGGAAAGTGTGCGAGGAAGCATTCCCCACATGGGAAGAATTATGGAGAAGAATTCTGACGAAAGGGGAGTGGCAAGTGAAGATGGCTGGAGTAATGTGGTGTGTGTGGCATGCTCGAAACAAGCATTTGTTTAAAGGGAGCTCTATTAATGTTGGGAACGTGTGTTGGGAGTGTTGGAATTTTGTAAAGGAGTGGTGTGATTCAATGTAATTTTTGAAAAAAAAGAAATTTTGAATAAAGTCTTCCCAGTTTGCTATCATCATCAATAGCATTCCTCACTTTTTGAAAAAAGAAAATATAGATTTTTGTTTTTTTGACAAACAGGGGAGAAAAATAATCAACACCTAACCTTGATATTGAATCTTTATTTGAGGAAGAGAATCTGGATCACAATCTAAGTGGCATTTAGATAACATCTTTAAAATATATTATTCTATATGTATTTATTTTTAAGTCCCATGCGTCAACCATTTCATAAATATAACTCTTACTTAGCACTTGCTTTTATAGACATCCTTTTAGACTATCATGAACTTGATAATTTTCATATGATAAACATGATTCATTAGACATCATGCTCTATAATTGATAGAATACTACTTTAGAAAAGGGGGAGAAAGTTGCCCATTTCATTCTTAGAATTTCACTTGTTTAAGTATGATTGATAACAAGCCACTTGATATATATCTTTTTGTTGATAACAAAAAGGGGGAGTAGAATATGCATGTTGATAGGGGGAGTAATTCTAAAGTAATTATTTATTTTCTCGCATGCATAATTGTAATTTTGTTATTATCAAAAAGGGGGGAATGTTGAGACCTCTGTTTTGATGAAATAAAATTATATTTTATTGTGAACTAATTTTTCAGAATCACACTCGCACAAATCAAGTCAATTATCCTCTACATGAATCAAAGTGAAGATTATCTTTTGTCATTGTAATTCTTTTACATTTCTTGAGTATAGAATTACTGTAAGGAACCTCAAGATTAAAGACAAACCTTTCTAAATCATAAAATAAGCATCTAGATAGTATTGATTGACCAAAATATTAGAATTGATTGATCAAATCAACTAATCGATCAAAATAAGACTATTGATCGACCAAATTAGCCTAATGGTCAAATCTAATTTTCTCGCAATTGATCGACCAATTAGATATTTGATCGATCACTAATTGATCGACCAATTAAGTAAATTGATCGGCCAATTAAGTAAATTGATCGACCAATTGGTTCAAATGATTTTTTCTAACATTCCAAAAATGCTTCGTTTTCACCTATAATTAGGGCTCTACAACCCTCATTTCAAAACACACATTGAAAAAGATTTCAAAGAGAAAAAGAGCTTCTACTTCAATTCATCATCAAAAAGGGGGAGAATGTTGAGACCTCTATTTTGATGAAACAAATTTATATTTTATTGTTAACTAATCTTTTAAGATCATGATTGCACAAATCAAGTCAGTTATCCTTCGTGTGGATCAATGTGAAGATTAGCTTTAGTCAATGTAATTCTTTTATATTTCTTGAGTCTAGAATTATTGTAAGGAACCTCAGGATTAAAGACAAACCTTTCTAAATCATAAAATAAATATCTAGATAGTATTGATCGACCAAAATATTAGAATTGATGGATCGAATAATTTGATCGATCAAAATAAGAATATTGATCGACTAAATTAGCTTAACGGTCAAATTTGATTTTCCTATAATTGATCGACCAATTAGATATTTGATCGATCAACAATTGATCGACCAATTAAGTAAATTGATCGATCAAAATGAAAATTGATCGACTAATTTGGTTCGAATGATTTTTTCTAACATTCCAAAAATGCTCCATTTTCACCTATAAATAGGGCTCCATAGCCCTCATTTCAAAACACACATTGAAAAATATTTCAAAGAGAAAAAATGCTTCTACTTCAATTCTTTCTCGTGCGTTCATGCTCATTCTTCTACACTCTTCAAAACCACGTCGCTCTGCACTTCTAAAAAGAAAACTCAATTTGCATATTTTAATTCCTTGAGGTTCTATATGATTAATTTCTATATTTCATTTATTTCTTCCATTACAATTGTTGGGATTCTTTGTGTTGGAATTCCCAACGTTGTTTTTAACTTCTCTTTGCTGGTAAAAGAGAAGTGGTTTGTAAGAGGTTGTGCCACCCTCGTTCAAGTGGTACATTAGTAGATTGACTAGCATTGCCTAGTCAAGAAAATAGTAAGTTGGGAGGCTTCAGTAGTGACTCTTACCCATAGGGGTTTCCACTATAAATCTTTATGTATATTGTAGGATTATTTTATTTTTGTGCCATATTTTTATTACAATCGTTATCACAATTGGTCATGTATTTGTGGCCAAGTGAGATCCATAGGACCTTCAATTGGTTATGTGTCCAAGTGGATCGAGGCTATTCCCACCCGAACCAATGACCATAAGGTGGTCATCGATTTTGTCAAGAAAAATATTTTTAGTCGATTCGAGATTCCGAGAGCCATCATCAACGATGGTGGTAATCATTTCACTAATGACCAATTCTGCAACTTACTAGCAAAATACCAAATGAATCATAGGATTTTGACACCTTACCACCCCCAAATGAACGAATAGGTTGAGGTATCCAATTCGGAGAGATCAAGAACATCTTACAGAAAATGGTTAGGCTTAATAGGAAAGATTGGACTCAAAAGCTTGATGACTCTCTTTGGGCCCATCGTACAGGGTATAATACCCCTATCGACATGTCACCATTTTGTCTAGTGTTTGGTAAGGCATGCCATTTACCCATAGAAACCCATAGAAATTGAACATTGGGCATTCTGGGCAATTAAGAAATGCAATTTTGATTTAGGCTTAGCTGGAAAGACCAGAAAACTCCAACTATCTGTGTTGGAGGAGCTTAGAAATGATGCTTATGAGAATACTAAGATCTATAAGGCAAGGACCAAAGCTCTTCACAACCAGATGATTTCACACAAGAGCTTTAAGATGAACTAGAAGGCTTGGCTCTTTGATTCTCGACTTAAGCTCTTTCCTGGCAAGCTTAGGTCCAAATGGAACAACCCATTCATCATTGATTGGATATTACCAAACAGAGCCAACGAAATCTTTGACCCAAAGGTAGGAAATTCTTTTAAGGTCAACGGACAATGCCTTGAACCTTTTTTTGACCATGTTATCACTGAACCCATCTCAGACAAGGTTGCTTTGACCTTCATCTGACTTCTTTAGGTGGATCCCGCCTAGCTGATGGCATTAAACTTAGCATTTGTATAGTTTGAATCAGAGTTGACCATAACATCACGTAATACAGGTGATATTTTGCTTATTCGACCCTTTCTCATGCCTTTTATTTACAATAAGGATATTTCATAAGCAAGGCATGGGGGGTAGATTCATTTCTGAATTATATTGTCAGCTCTGTAGATTTCTTGTAAATTTCTCTTATTTTTCCCTTTATTAAAAAAAAATTAGGAACTTAGGCATTGGAAAATTTTCAATCTTAGGAAATAATACAATAGGACTTGAACACTTAGACTCTTCAGGTCTTTGGGCTTAATTAGCCCGAGTGTCCACTAAAATGTGGACTTGTTTCTCAAGTCCTCGCCATTCTTAAATTCTTTCTAATTGATTAATAAGTTGGGGTGATAAGTACATGACTTATCAACCTACCCTCTGATTTGAGGAGACTTATAGTTTAAGCATTTACATACTATTTGCACTAACTCAGTTTTCGATGATTTTAGTGGAAATTAGGTAGCTAATGAACTTTCTAGGGTAGTATGGCTGGAAAGTTGTCATGGGTAACAGCCCATTGGCCGATTGTCCAAAACCCAGCTACACGACCATTCTCCTTTTGTTGCCTCTAGGTAAACTTAGATCAGGGAAGCCATCTACTCAGAAAAAGGGAAAATAGCAAAATACCCAAAAAGAAAAAAAATGATGAGAAATAGAAAAGAAGGAAAAAAAATGAATAAGTCACATTTCACTACATTGATATGGCTGGCAAGTTACCATGGGTAACCATCCATTACCGGTTGTCCAGAACCTAGCCCACAAAAATGCATAAATAATTCCTAAACACTTAGGAAGAAGAGGGGAAGTAGAATAAGCCGAGGAGATATACACTAAGTTCACGTTCATGTTGGCCCCATAAAAATAAAAGTAGGGAGAAAGCTACTAATCAAAATGATAAATGTTTAGGCAGAAATTTTTCTTAAGGTCACTTAAGGTGGTAGAAACCTGAAGTTTGTTCTAATTGACAATTAATGATTCTATCACATTTTCACAGTATGATGCTTAGCACTTAGAGTTCTTTTCAAGTCTTGGGTGGGTTGGGTAGCCATAGAAAGCTGCACTGAAACTTTAAACTTAAAAATCCAAAAAGATTAGAAGAGAAGAAAAAGAAAAAAATATGTATTTGCTTTTGAATAAGGTGAGGGCTCGGGAGGTTTGCATTTTGGTAGACACCTAGGCACTATTGAGTCTTTGTAGCTTAGGTCATTAGTAGAAATTTCTTATTGTTGAAAAATAACTATTGGCTAAGTGATTTAATCCTAATTCTATTTGTACGTAGCATTTAGTTTAGTTTCACTAGGGACTAGGCATGGAGGTGTGATGCAGACACATCTATTTCACATAAAATACCTATTTATGTGTTTTCCTAGGACTATATTTACATTCAACATTATAAATATTGCATAGCATGCATCATTCTGCATTTAGAATAGATTGTACAAATTATAGTTTAATTCTCTCTTTTTGTGGCAAGGGGATAAAGCGATTCATTTTGGGGCCTCGGATTGAATATCCATTCATACGGATCTAATCAGGTTGACGATCGGAGCCCAACACCTCTAAAATTGCCTTGATCAGACCTCCACAACATCAGCTATAGTTTGAGGAAGATTACAAGCCAAGGGCGAAGGTAGTGAAAATTCAAACATCAGATGCCAAATCCAATTGCATAGATGGGTTCGAATCGACGAACACAGCCTAATGGTAGCGAGGTGGTCGATTTCGCACAACATGGGGAAATTGAAATTTGGCCGCACGAAGTGCAATGAACGGCAGCGGTTAGGGAAACTTGGCATATCGAGAGCCACACGAGGTGCACGCATGAAATGACTCTATCTCATGCACCCTACATGCATTATGGAGGCGAATCATGCACCATCTAAGCTGCCCATCATCCATCCAATGGTTGACGATGTCCACATGTGATCTGAAACATGTGCAATCTGAAGACGAGCAAGCGCGTGCATTGCTACCGTGCGATGGAGATCCAAGGGCCCTCCATGCCTTCAGCAACGCTCAGCTTCAACAATGGTAGCATCCGTCACTAGAGGCCCTGCATTCAGTTTAAAGCTTTTAAAAAGACCTTTTTGCCCTCAAACCTTACCTGTATAAAGTCCCTACATCCCCTCCTCATTCTTCATCCCTTCCTTCTTTTCTTACCTCTACTAAGAGCTAAGAACACAAGTTCTCAAGCTCGCTCTAGTGCTCCCACGTTACGGGAAGCTCTGCTAGAGTTAAAAATAAAATTTTCCACTTCTCATCCCATTCGTGGAGCTCTTGCTAGCTGTCTTCTCACCCTTATTTAGGAAGCGAATCCCACGATGATGACATCCTACCTCATCCCCGATTCTTCCAGTTTCATTCTCCTTCTTTTGTCCCCATTTTGCTTCCTTCAAGGTTGTTCGACCAGCTCATCCTCCAAGCATTCGTCGAGGAGGATAATCTCTCTTCCCTTATCCTTTTATTACCTTCTAGTGTAGATTTCAATTTCCAGCATTAGATTTGTAGAAGTAGCTTGCAAAACATTCTCGTAGCTAAAAAAGTTATTGTTCCTCCGTCTCTTTCTCTCTTTGTTTATATTGCAAGTAGAATCTCTCTCTATCTATGTTTATATTCCAAGTAGAATAGAATATTGTAAATATTTTGAATCTTTCTCTTATACAGTAAACACAAAAAAATATAGTTGAGGATTTATAATTGATGTAGCATGCCCATGTTCAACTTGGGATTCATCTTGAGTTTCGGTAAATTTATTTGATTAGTGGATTTTTTCACAACTACAACGACAGGTTTTAAAACTCAATCTTCCCTGCGTCAAAGTCTTGCTTATCAGCCCATCACATTCTAGAGCACATTCAAGCCTAAGCCTAATTAAAATCGAGCAGACGTTGGCCTTAAGGATTGACTCACTTTTGGGTATCACATTGAGATTATTTTCAATTAATCTGCTTCTAATAGTCCATTTGATGTCGAGCTAGGGGAGTAGTGTCAAATGATTGTGGTTGGGGGAAAAGGAAATTAGAGGCGCAAGCTAAAGGAAGAACCTTCACCCCAATCCCTACTTCTAATTGGTTAGATTGACTAGATATAAGTAGACCAAATCTTCTATAATATTAAGATAGGTTCTAGGAGTTTGTAGGTCTTTGGGCTACCCACCTAAGGACATGTTTGAATTGCTTCTACTGCAGGGCAACTTTCCCTTCTCTGTTTTCCCTCTGGTTTCTCCATGTATCCTTCCACATCCTACACACACTTTCAATCCTACCCTCCTACCATCACTTATCCTCAAGATGATCACTATATTGACCCGGCCTATGACCACCCATCCATTAGTTGGGATAACTTTGATTGGGGATTTGATTCCAGACCTCCGTGTTCAGGACCTAACCTAGGACATAATGACTTTAGTTATTATCCTTCCTAGAGTTATAATGATTATAAATCCCCACCTCCATATAAACAACCCAACACGATCTATAATAAAAAAGGATATGATTACAACCCCTACCCTCCCCACGATTACACTACATTTAGGTCACATTCCTTTAATGTTCAACCTAAAATGGCCTACTATTAGGGAGGACCTCAAGCACCTCAATCTTTTGATCCTCATAGGCTGAACCCAAACCAACCCAACCCTAGATCTAACTATTTAGCTCAGGTAGATCAGGTCTATGATAGAGTCTTGGCTAACATAAGGAAAACCATTTGATCTTTAAAAGCTCAACCAACACCCTACACTGAAGAAATGGAGAGAGCCATTGTCAGAATCTGCTCAGGTAGCTGTACAGGGGGACACATTTTCTGAGACTTGGGATGACAAGGTCGATGTAGAGCAACAAATTAAGGATGAATTGATTTCTTCACTTGAGATCCTTGAGCCAGGAAGCGAAAAATATGTCTCTGCTAGCCGAGGAATGACAAATGATTATGAGAGATATTAATGAAGATCCAGAGTTTTTTTATTATGAGGGAGAAGAATCTTTAGGTAAAGTCTCACTAGAGGTTAATGAGAATGAATTTAGTAAGATGAATGAGCTAGGAGAATATGATGAATCATTTGAGGGCCCTATAATTGAGGATTGTGATTTAGTTGGGGCTAACCTGGAGGATCAAAATCTTGATTTGATTGATGATCTAATTAGTAGCCCTATTCCTTAACCACACCCCTAAGTGATTAATGATGATTTTGTTTTTGAAATCACTGAATCTAAGTCAATTCTGATTCAGCCACAATTGCTAGACTTGGATACTTTAGATGGGGTGTGTTCCAATCTAGAGGTCCTAGAAACTTTGATTTTGGAGGATAGAAATATGGAAGTGAAATTATGGGAAGCCAACTTTGGGGGAGATAGAATTATGGATCCAAGGGTTCCTGTATACCTTAAACCACCAACTTTTTGTTGGAACCTTGTTCCACATCTTGTTTTGGTGTTAACAAAATTATTATGGATTAATGTTTGCAATTGAGTTCTTTCAGATTTAGGTGAAGATCAAGGCAAATAGGAAATGATGGAGGCTTGATGAAAAGAAGATCATGATAAGAAGGAGGCAAGATGACAAGGAAGAATCTAGGAGGAGAAGATCATCTTCGACCTTTAGTGTTTCTAGTTTATATTTTTATTTATAGATTGTATATGCCTCTTAACAAAGGAATATAACCTAGATCATAAAAATAACTAGAGATAAATTAGGATTAATATTGCAATTATTTTCAAAGAATGTAATTGATTAAATCACTTAGAAAAGGTACTTATTAGCCCACAAGTACCAGTACTAAAGTTTAGTACCGGTACATGTGAGTTACAGGTTTGGGATTTTTAAAGAAAAAAACCTATGCCCTGCGAGTACTAGTACTCATGATCAGTACTGGTACTGGAGGTAATGAGTACTAGTACTAATGATCAATACCGGTACAAGTGGGTTACATATTTGTGTTAAGAGTTTGAAACCCAAATCTGGAAGCAACGACTACCGGTACCCATACTTTAGTACCGGTACCAGGTAGCCGTTGTCTCAAAACTGGACGGCTAGAAAATTAATTTTTGCTATATGAACGTTGGGATTTAAACCCTAACGCCAAGTAGACGACTCACTAAGGTCCTAACTCTATAAATAAACCCTTGGACCCTTAGTTTGTATATAAGAAAGAGAAGAAAAATTTATAGAGCTATATTTCAAATTTCCACCATATTTTGAAGAGAGAAAGAAGAAGCTTGCCATTCACTCTACATTCTTAAAAGCTCAACGACGTGTTTTTCTCACACATCTACGACGTGATTCATGTCTATCCTAAGCTCTCAAATCGGTAATATTATTTTAATTATTGTTGAGAGGCGTAGGAATTCATGTTGTAAGAGTTCTCTTTCTTACACTAGTTTTTATTTATATTTTAAGCTTGTTGCTCGTTGGGTTGTAACAAACCCGTTATTGTACTTGGGTTGAGGTAACCCGTTAATTACCTCAGTTTAGTAAATTTATTCCCTCGGGGTTGAGGGAATCGGGTTAAAAACCCTAAGCTGGGAGGCTTAAGTAGTGGAGTACCCAATGGAGGGGAACCACTATACATATTATGCCTATTTTTGTGGTTTGATTGATTGTGCAAATTTTCTTGTTATTAGTGATTTTGTGTTTGAGTTTTTGTGCGCATAGCCATATATCCTATCTTTAGATCCTACAAGTGGTATCAGAGCAAGGTTGTGAGAAGACGTAACAAATCAACTTGCAATGGCATCTATATTAAGGCCCACCGAAGGATAGTCTTCTACCCATCCACCCTATTTTGATGGGATGAACTATGGGTATTGGAAGAGGAGGATGCAAATCTTTCTCAAAGCCATGGATGAAGATTCGTGGACTCTCATTTAAGAGAGGTACATGGATCTGGAATCTCTGAAAGGAGTTGAATGGACAGCTAAGAAAAAGAAAAAGATTGCAGAAAACGTGAAGGCCATGAATGCACTCTATTGTGAGTTATCAAGGGAAGAGTTCAACCGGATCTCTGCATGCGAGTCCGCCTATGAGATTTAGAATACTTTGCAAATCACCTATGAAGGTACGAGCAAGGTAAAAGAAACATGTATTTCTATTTTAATAGAAAATTATGCGTATTTCAGGATGGAAAAAGGAGAACCAATCAAGGACATGTACACAAGGTTTGGAGAGATCGTGAATCCAATGAAAAAACTAGGAGTCAAGTTGAAAGAGGAGCAGCTTGTAAGAAAGGTCTTGAGATCACTTACAAGCGATTGGTCTCCAAAGACCACAGCGATCTAAGAGGCAAAGGATCTATCCACTCTCCCCTTGGATGATCTGATTGGGAGCCTCATGGCGTATGAAGTTCAATTGGAGAACATAAAGAAGAGCGAGGAGAAGGCAACAAGCAGGAAGAAAAGTATTGCTTTTAGAGCAATCACAGAGGACTCAGACTCAACAACATCGGAATCTGAAGATGAGGAGATGGAAATGCTTACTAGGAATTTCTACAAATTCCTCAAGAAACAAGGTAAGCAAGTTAATAAAATTTCAACTAGTGTTATTTGCTATGAGTGCGAGAAGAAGGGCCACTTGCAGAAGGATTGCCTTATGAATAAGGAGAAGGAAGACAAAAGGAAAGACACAAAAGAAGTTAAGAAAAAGAAGAGGAGAGCTTTAAAAGCAACATGGGAAGATAGTGACTCTGACATGGACACCAACTCTAGCAAATCGGATGACGACGAGGTCGCTCATCTATGTTTGGCAGTAACTACGGAAGATACGGATAATGAGGTAAACCCTACTTTCTCTTTTGAAGAATTATTAGAAGCTTATGAAGAACTATATCATAAAGCTAAGTTATTTAAAAGGAAAATAAGATTTTAAAGAATAATTATCAAACATGAGAATTAGAAAAATCATGTTTAGAAATAGAATTAGAAATGTCAAACGAAACTAATAATCAGCTGCATGCAAAGATATTAGAACTAGAAGATATTTACGAGCACTTTGAAGGGACTTTAAATAATCTTAAAATAACAACTAGGCTAAACACTGAATTTTGTGATTCATTAAAATCAAAATTTCAAAGTAAAAAGAATATACAAAATAAATCACATGCACCTAGGCATGCATGGATGTATTAAAAGGCTAAAAATCCCAAGAATTATAGATCTAACACTAAAAAGTTCTATAAATTTCGGGATTTGAAAGGTGCTAACTCTAAAGGACCCACAAGAAAATGGGTACCTCGAAAAAATATTTGTTTTGCAGGAGTAGATCAAAGTAATCAATGGTTGTTCAAGGCACATAATGGAACACTTCAACCTTTCTATAGGTTGAATGAAGACCAAGAATGTTGGACGAGAGATGCTTGGTATTCACAAGCTCCATTTTACTATTGGTAAATTTTATGGTATGATATTTCTTCATTTTTTTTATTGACAAAAAGGGGGAGAAAGATAAAGGGCAAATAGCAATATTTTTTGGGGGAGCATATATTGAGGAGGAGGATTTAATTAAAAGTTTTTTTCCCTTCATATAACATTGTTAAAAATTATTTTTATTCTTATAATTATCCATTTACAAGATAGTTTTGTCAACACTAAAAAGGCAGAGATTATTGGAACCTTGCTCCACATCTTGTTTTGGTGTTAAAATTATTATGGATTATTGTTTGCAATTGAGTTCTTTCAGATTTAGGTGAAGATCAAGGCAAACAGGAAATGATGGAGGCTTGATGAAAAGGAGAAGATCATATGATAAAAAGGAGGCAAGATGACAAGGAAGAATCTAGGAGGAGAAGATCATCTTTGACCTTTAGTGTTTCTAGTTTAGATTTTTTATTTATAGATTGTATATGCCGCTTAACAAAGGAATATAACTTAGATCGTAAAAATAATTAGAGATAAATTAGGATTAATATTGTGATCATTTTCAAAGAATGTAATTGATTAAATCAGTTAAAAAAGGTAATTGTTAGCCCACAAGTACCAGTACTAAAGTTTAGTACTAGTACATGTGAGTTACAGGTTTGGGTTTTTTAAAGAAACAAACCTGTGCCCTGCGAGTACCGGTACTCATGATCAATACCGGTACTAATGATTAGTATCGGTACAAGTGGGTTACAGATTTATGTTAAGAGTTTGAAACCTAAATCTGGAACCAACGAGTATCGGTACCAATACTTTAGTACCGGTACCAGGTAGTTGTTGGCTCAAAACTGAACGGCTAGAAAATTAATTTTTGCTATATGAACGTTGGGATTTAAACCCCAACATCTAGTAGATGACCCACTAAGGTTCTAATTCTATAAATAAACCCTTGGACCCTTAGTTTGCATATAAGAAAAAGAGAAGAAAAATTTCTAGAGCTATATTTCAAATTTCCACCATATTTTCAAGAGAGAAAGAAGAAGATTGCCATTCACTCTCTCTACATTCTTACAAGCTCAACGACGTGTTTTTCTCATGCATCTATGAAGCGATTCACATCTATCCTAAGCTCTCAAATCGGTAATATTATTTTAATTATTGTTGAGAGGCGTAGGAATTCATGTTGCAAGAGTTTTCTTTCTTACACCAGTTCTTATTTATATTTTGAGCTTGTTGCTCGTTGGGTTGTAACAAACCCGTTATTGTACTTCGGTTGAGGTAACCCGTTAATTACCTTAGTTTAGTAAGTTGACTCCCTCGGGGTTGAGGGAATCGGGTTAAAAACCCTAAGCTGGGAGGTTAGGTAGTGAAGTACCCAAGGGAGGGGAATCACTATACATATTGTGCATATTTCTGTGGTTTGATTGATTGTGCAAATTTTCTTGTTATTACTGATTTTGTGTTTGAGTTTTTGTGCACATAGCCATATATCCTATCTTTAGATCCTACACTTTTTACCAGAACCCTTATGATATTTTCTATTTTGAGGACATGAAACCCAGGTATAGAATAATGAATGATCATTTTGAGTTGAATGTTAAATGGACAACCACTCCTATTGATTTAAGCCTAACCACTGTCCGATATTATATACTTAGGTTACATGCCACCAAACCGTTGATCCTGCCCCATAAGAAGAACGATTTTGGGTAATGGGTAATTTTCATTTATAAACTTAGATTCATTCAACCCTGGGGATAGGTCTGCATCACAATCTCATCCACATTTGTGGACATGCACTTTTTGCGAGACTTAAGTTCAATCTTTTTATTCTGATCTTAATCCGCACTTCTCATTTCTTAATTTCTTCACTTTATTTGTATACAATGGCTAGTTGAAGGCACTAAACTCAGCAGTTGTATAGTCTATTTTTATCTTGGAACTAATTAGATCATCAAAGAATTCAAGTGGTTTCTTGTTTACTCTATTCCCTTTCATGCCTTTATTTTTACAATGAAGACATTACATCATCTAGGAATGAGGGGGTGGATATTCATATCTAAATTATTTTGTTAGTTCCATAGATTACTTTTTTTTTATTTTCCCTTTATTTACAAAAAACAAAGAGAATTAGGAAAAGATAACTTAGGCAATAGGAGTTTTTTGACTTTAGGAAATGAAATAGTAGGACCTAAACTCTTAGACTCTTCAGGCCTACGGGCATAATTAGCCTGGGTGTCCACTAAAATGTGGACCTATTTCTCGAGTCCTCTCCAACATAAAATTTATTTTAATTGGTTAAATAAATTAGGGTGATAAGTAAGCAACTTATCTGCCCACCCTCTCATTTGAGGGGACTTATAGTCTAAGCATCTGTACACTATTTGTACTAACTCACTTCTCAAGTGCTTTTAACGAAAATTATGTAGCTAATAAACTTTCTTGGGTGGTATGGCTAGCACATTATTGTGACTAATCCTTCATGGTCGGGTGTCTAGAGCCTAGACATGAGACCCATTCTCTTTGGCTGATGCCTTTAGGTAAATCTTAGATTAGGGAAGCCACCTACTCATAAAAAAAAATGAAAAAAAATGGAAAACCAAAAAAGGGAGAAAAAAATAAATAAGCTAAACTTCACCGCATAGGTATGGCTGGCAAGTTACTGTGAGTAACCCCCCATTGTCGGTTGTCCAAAACCCAACCCAAAAAAAATGCACAAATAATTCCTAAACACTTACGGAGAAGCAAGAAGTAGAATAAGCCGGGGAGATATACACTAGGTTCACCCTTGTATTGACCCCATAAAAATAAAAGTAGGGAGAAAGCTACTAGTCGAAAAGATACACCTTTAGGTAGATTTTTTTATTAAGGGCTACCTAGGGTTTGTAGAGACCTGAGGTCCGTTTTGATTGTCATTTAGTGAGTCTATCACATTTTCACAATAAGATGCTTGCACTTAGAGTTCTTTCGAGTCTTGGGTAGGTTGGGTAGCCATAGAAGTTGCCCCGAAACTCTAAACTCAAAAAGTTTGAAGAAAAATTAGAAAAGAACAAAAAGAAAAAAAAATTATCTTCTCTTTTGTAAGGAATAAGGTAGGGACTTGGGTGGTCTGCATTTTGACAGGCACCTGGGCATTGTTGAGTCTTCGTTATTTAAGTCCTTAGTAAATTTTTCTTTCGTTAATAAACAACTTATGCCTAAATAATCAAATCGTAATTCCACCTTGATATATGGCATTTAGTTTAATTTTTCTTGGGACTAGGAAAAGATAGGCATGAGGGTGTGATAGATATAAAATTATTTGTAATAAAATTCCTATTTATACATGTTTTTAGGATTAGTAGATGCATTTAATGTTGTGAATATTGAATAACATGCATCATCATGCATTTAGAAAAGATAGTATAAATTGTATACTAATTTTCTTATTTTAATGGATAGGGGATAGCGCGATACATTCTGAAGCCTCGGATTGAAGATCCAACCAAATGGCTCTGATTTGGGTAACGATCGGAGTTTGATGCCTCCAAAATTGCCCCAACTGAGCTACGCATGATTTGATTTGGCATTGACGCGTGGCGAGATCCACACCTCCCATTACATGCTAAATCATGCACTCATAGATCTAACACACCATGTAGTGCATTCTTGCCATTGGATCAACATCGGGCAGTCCATGTCATGTTCCTTTTTTCATGAGATTGTGAGTGTGTGATGAGGATCCATTCTAGAGCATGCAATGCTAATCCAACGGTTGTGCTTCTTCCATATCTATGTGTGCGCGAGCGTGCATGCTATACGCACGGTGGTTGAGTAGGTGTGTAGCTGGGTGGGGGTGCCACGCACGAGTGCAAATGTTATGCCTGCCTTTGCTACATGGTGTGTCAAATGATCTACCCATGATCCTAGAAATAGTCCCTACCCTCCCCCCTTCCATTTCATCCCTTCCTAGTGTTCTCTTCTTCTCTCTAGAGCTCAAGATCCCTCTCAAGCTTGTGTCCCAAGCCTTGGGTTGCTCCACTAGAGAAAATCAAAATCATTATTCCTGCTTCTCATCCCCATTCATGGAGCTCTCGTTGGCTATCCTCTCACCTCCATTCGAGAAGTGGTTCCATTGCGACATAGCCCTGCTTCATCCTCCTTCCACCGACTTCATCTTCCTTCCTCAAACTCCTCACCACCTTCTTCTAGGTGCTTCGTTAAAGAGGCTTGATGTGAGAGAATTTCGCTTGATTAAGAAGAAAATAGAATGATATGTCGTTGTAATTTATGTGGTGGAAATCGCTCAAACAAAGATTAAAATAGATATCAATTTAAACCACAAAAAGGATGTCGTATCCACAGGGAGGAATAGATCCAAAAAATTCACGAGTAGAGAGTCATCATGTTCGCAGACACCTTCATGAAATCAATTCAATGAATATGCTACTCTAAATGGAACTCGCAATTTCATGAGAAGTTATGGACTATTTATGTAAATATTACATTAGAAATCAAGCTCCCAAAAGTATGTAGATAATCCATGTGTAGTGGAATATCATGTAATTTTGAATTGCATGCAAATCTGAATTCAATTTCAATGTTAAATGATGCGCATAACATAAGTTAAGCCAATTCACGAAATTGTAAGTGCACCCATGCAATTTCACCTGAATAAAATAATCCAAATATTAAATTGACAATGGAAAAAAATGTAAATTTTAATTCACTCCAAAACAAAGGAAACCTCGTCTCTCTTCGTCGCACATTGGAGGAGGCGTCGCCTGCAGTTTGCTCAGGTGGAGGAGTTCCACCGGAGGAGAGGATCTCATAGAAGATGACGGTGTAGTGGGGGATGGTCGGTGGCGGCCGGTCGTGCAGTAGGTGGTTGCAGAGAGGAGCGGCAGGGACTGCAGCCGCACACGGGTGGTTGCTGCACGTGGAGGTGCTGCGCGCACAGAAAGGCGTGGCTGCCCGGCATGGCTGTGGGTAGGCATGGCCGGCGAGATGGTCAGTTGCGGGGCTGTGGTGGGTTCCTTCAATTTGGTTGCAGGCGGGTTGAAGGAAGCAAAGGAAGAAGAAGAAGAGGGGACCGGCTGTGGAAGTGGGGGCACGCGGGCATGGTTGCGTGGTGAGGGGGACGCACATAGCAGGGCAGCTGTTCGCTGGCCAAAGTGGCTACTGTTAGGTGGCTGAACATGCGTGCTTGATGGAGTGCAGGCAGGTGGTTCAGGCCATGAGGGGGCGCTGTGCAGCGCACGCATAGTGTGTGGGCAGCACGTGGAAAGGAGACTGAAGGGGATGTGTGGCCTGGTGCGCATTGTTGGCTGCGGGGCAGTGCACTGTCACCGCACTGCCAATCGATGAGGAGTTAGCAGTGGCACCACGGTTCACACTGAGAGGGCCACAGTTCACGCGGCTTCAATGGTGCAGCCTCTGCTTCATGGTGGAAAGGAAGGGAAAGATCCCTCCCGGGGCCCGCTGTGCCTCTTTCTAACTCTTCTCAGTTTGTTTCTTTCGCTGAGATCCTCTCCAACAGTCTTAGTGATGGGGCAGTTTGGAGATGTTGTTGTTGCGAGATTGTGGGGAGCACTATCACCTTGGATGGTCATGAGTGCGCTGTTGGCCGTTGGTAGGAGAGCGAAGAGGCACGCGGGTGCTGCGTTGAGTCTTGAAAGAGTTGCACATTCTGTAGGAAGGAAGAAAACAAAAGAAAAACAAATAGGGTTATTTATAAAATCATCTAAACTAATACATGAAATGCATGTATGCCCCTATATGCAAACATTAATTTATTTACATATCAAAGTATGCTTTGTATATGTAGATGCTACCATAATAATTAGGCATTTATGTATTAATTAGACCACAAATGTGGTCTCATCAAATGCTCCCAGGCCTAAATTTTGCTAGTCCCTATCAAAAGTGAAAAACAATGGAAGTAACCAAGAGATTTCTTATTCCAAAAACTCAGAGATCTAGACAATTGTGAAGTGATAATAGCCTAAGTAACAGATTCAAATGAAAAGCCAACTTTCATTTGTAGTTTGTACTTATCCCTTAGTAAATTTTATTGGGATAAGCAACTTCTTCCCTCGAGGATAAAGCATAAAGTAATCTGTAGTTTGACCTTGGCTTTTTGGCTTAGGTAGGAAA
This sequence comes from Thalassia testudinum, assembly GCA_037157565.1. Lineage (NCBI taxonomy): Eukaryota > Viridiplantae > Streptophyta > Magnoliopsida > Alismatales > Hydrocharitaceae > Thalassia > Thalassia testudinum. The sequence continues at coordinate 61,799,491 of JAZHRO010000063.1, forward strand.
GACAGAGTCAAATGGATTTATACTTGGTGGTTCACACTCATCTTGTGCTACCTGTAGTCTAGTATTGCAGACTTTAACTCTCCAAACTATCAAATGAGATAACCCAAAGAGAAGCTAAACAACTATGCTCTCTTGATGTTCTGTTGTGCTCACTCTTTTCTTTGTTTTCTTTCTGAGATCACGAATCTCACCAGATTTGGTATATGTACTCACTGTTTGGTGGCATCACATGGCATTCACACTTCAACTAAAGTCCTAATAACTCTACAACTAAGTTAAAGTCCTCAGCCAGTATTCGGGTGTTCAGAAATACTGAATGGTAGGCATGGGTCATATTTAGTGGATCGCAATTGGTGTTTTTGTTGCCTCAGAAACAATGTCACGAAGATAAAATTATAAACTTGGACTCTTTTCTTTTTCTTTTATCTCTCTCTTTTCTTGTTTCTCTTTTTTTTTAAATATAATTATTTCTTTTCTCTTTTTTTTTTCTTTTTCTTTATTTATAAATCAACATAACACGACGTAGACTTTTATTTATGAGGCATTATTAGGGATGATGATGGTCAAGAGGATATTGTGTGGCTTATTTGGTGGAAGTGCCTACTCTCAGCATCGGGAAGAAATGGATAGGACAAGTGTATTTCTGACCTTTGACACTATTACCCTTCTTCAGCCGAGGACTTTATGAAGGACGGTCGTAACCATCCACCATAGTCATAGCTTTATTAAGACTCAATCTTTGTGTATCTTCCTTATTTGGTGACTCTCAGGAATTCACACAATGCACACAGGAACAGAGAGTGAAAACTATACCTAACTCTGAGGTATCATCATCTAATTGTCCAAAACTTAAGAGTCCTTACACTAGACTTAGCGCACCAGTAATCTCTCTACTTTCTTCTCACAAATATGAGGTGGATCTACTAGAAGATAGTATGCCTGAGTCCCTATTAATTGTCCAAGGGTTCAGTCAGCTAAAGATGCTTATTGATTTTCTTCAATGATCCATTACCCAGTCTACATGCAAGTGAAGTAAATGTACTAGATTCTAAACATAAGAAACAATTAAAGAAGAAAAATATTTAATGACACCACTATGACAAAGATGTTTTGCCAGGGACTAACCAATTCAGCTCAAGAAAATAAAAGATTTTTTTTTCTGTCTTTATAATTATCCTAAATGTATGCAAATATTTATAAATGCTATAAAGATTCTCAGGTTATACCCCCCATGCCTAACATTGACAATGTCCTCATTGGAAAAATGTAGACATAGAAGAATATCACCTAAGGAGGAGAGTGGGAGGAGCTAAGGCTCCTCAAGCTAAAGTGTGTCCAAAACCTAGCCATCTGAAAGAGTAATATAAGGTTTAAGTTGCTGGCGATTTACCTTAAAGCTCGCACTAGAAGTAGGATTCCGAATTTCTATAGCTCCGTGAGGGAAAGTATTGATAACAACGTATAGCCCATCCCAGCGAGACTTGAGCTTTCCTGGAAATAATTTAAGTTTGGAATTGAAAAGCCAAACCCACTAGTTGGGCTCAAAAGTCTTTCTAATGATGTACTTATCATGGAAGACCTTTGTACGTTGCCTGTAAGCTTGAGAAGTTTCATAGGCTTCATTACGAAGATCCTCAAGCTCACTTAACTCTAACATACGTGCCTTTCCCGCTTTATCTAGATTCAAGTTAACGTTTTTAATAGCCTAATTGGCTTTATGTTGGATTTCAACGGGAAAATGGCATGCCTTTCCATAGACAAGATAGAAAGGAGACATGCCCAAGGGAGTCTTATACGCGGTTCTGTAGGCCCAAAGAGCATTTAGTTTTTTAGACCAATCTTTACGATCAGGCTTGACAGTTTTTTCTAAAATTCGTTTATTCTCCCTACTAGAAACTTCAACTTGTCCACTCGTTTAGGGATGGTAAGGTGTGGCTATCATGTGGTTAACTCCCAAATTTTGGAGTAGTCTTGTGAGGTGTATGCCCTTGAAGTGAGGTCCTCCATCACTTATGATCGTCCTTGGGCACCCATACCAAGAAATGATATTAGCCTTAACAAAGCCCAAGACCACTGAATGGTCATTGGTTCGCGTGGGTATGGCTTCTATCCATTTTGATACATAGTCCACAGCCACAAGGATGTACTCATATCCGAAGGACACAGGAAAGGGACCCATGAAGTTGATGCCCCAAATATCAAAGATCCAAACGAGGATAGGTTGCTGGGTGATGTAAACACATTTACACTACTTAAGATGTCTATTTATGCATGTTCTTAAGCATAGGATTGCATTACATGCTATAAATATTGCATAACATGCATCATCTTGCATTTAGAGTAGTTTGAATAAAATGGAGGTTAATTGTCTCCTTTTATGTGCTTGGATAGGCAAACATTTTATCGGGGCCTCGGATCAAAGATCCAACTGTATGGATGTGATCAGGGCGACGATTGGAGTTTAACGACTCCAAGATCGCCCTAACCAGGCATCCGTTGCATCAGATAGTGATCGGGGAACCCTAGAAGATCAAGGGCTAGGATGGTGTAAATCCACACTTCAAATGACAAATCCAACCACATGGATGAATTCGGATCGACGATCGCAGCCTAACGATGCAAAAATCGAGTCAATCCGACATCTGTGGCACCATCTACAACACCTCGAAGATGGACAGCCAAGGTGGCACCACGTGGCACCATCTCGGCCACCCAAACGGTCGCATGCAATCACTGAAGTCTCCGCATTCGCTCTCTCTCCGCCGTTGGATCTCGATCCAAGGGCTGTGGACAGCCGCGCCTAAAAGCGTCCACTCGACCATCCGCACCCCTAGCGCAGCGGTCGAAGGCGCTATCGCGAGCTGTAGCCGCGGGTTTGAGCCGCAGCGAAGGGGAGAAGGGTGCGGGCGAACGAGCGTGGGCGTGCGTTGGATTGTGATCGGGTAACTCATATCTTCCAATAGCAGCCATGCACTATTTCACGCGAGGCGGTCACGTGGCATCGTACGCGATGGGCAGGCGCGCAGCGAGCGGGTCAGGTGCATCTTAAGCCGTCTGATCTCGCGATTGGACGGCTGTGGATGAATGAACGTGTGACGGGCGTTGAGAGTGGGCAGCTGAGGAGGCGCGCGTGGGGAGCGCCCACTGCACCCACGTTGTGGCTTTAGTGATGGTTTTATCCATCTCTAAAGACCCCTCATTTAATGTTTTAAAGATGTAATGACCAATTTGCCCCCACTCCTTGCAACTATAAAAGGAGACCCCCTCCATACGAAATTCTCATCCCTTCCTTCTCTTCTCTACCTCTCCAAAGCTCAAGAGAAGCTTGTCCCACAACCGGGATGCTCCTCGCGAGATAAAGTCCAAATTTTCGTCCCCCTTCGAAAGTGGATCCCGCGACGACGACGGCGTACTGCTCCATTCCCGTTCTTCTACTTCGTCCTCCTTCGTCCTGCTCCGTCCTCCTTCGTCCAGGCATCGTCCCGTCTGACTCGTCCTCCAAGCAATCGTCGAGGAGGATAACTTCTCTCTCCCATTCTTCTTTATAGCTTTTCTAGTGTAGAATTTTCTTACTTTCTAGTGTAGTTGATTTCCCGCTTTCTAGTGTAATTTTTATTTGGTTTGATTGTATAAACATTTTGAAATATTGAATGCATGTTCTCTCTCTCTCTCTTTCTTTTAGTCTGATAGCTTCATTGTAATTATATCACCTCACTTTTCAAAAATTCTAAAAAAATATAATTGCAAATATATATCAACGTAGCTTCCCTGTGTTCGACTCGGAATTCAAATTTTAGTATAAATTTATTTGTTGAACATGAATTCTTAACTTTCAAGCTACAATGACAAGGTTTTGAAACCAAACACGTTAGCGTAGCAATTCGTAAGTTCAACATTTTAGCACCGTTATCGGGGAGGTGACGATCTTTGATTTCTCTTCGCATTTTGTAACTTACAAATCATTTACCTCACTTTTCTCCTTTCTTATTGTAATTGCGGGTAATCTTTCGAGACAGGCAAAAGCGATAGATTAGAGAAAAGTGCTATGGAAGGTTCTGTGAGTTATCCCCCACCTCCCACCCATTAGATTTCATTCCACAACATAATAATTCAACCTAGGTATTCTTATAAACTCTAAGGTTAGATTGTTTTTTGTTTGACACCCACACCCACCCCAGCCCCCACGTTAAAAAAGAAAATTAAAAAAATCTCATAGAGGTACACAACCTCATCTGATTTTCAAACTCAACTGGTAAACTAATCTTTGGAGCTGGTACACACATTCAAACACATAATTGAGTAGAAATCAGATTAGGTAATCATTTGTGTGCCTAATTAAGTGGCGCAACAGACCAATTGTTTGAGTTGATTGGGCCACACCACTTCAAATAAAATCAAATCATCAAGTAGTTGCCAATTAGGTTCAACTCTTAGGGATTTACCAGGCACTCCACATTCTTTTTAAGCTTCAAAGGAAAACATTTTCACCCATGCTTTCAAAACCTGGTGTGCTAATGAAACTTGTTTGGAAACACCTAAAGTTGAATCCTAAAAGCTACTAAGCAAGATTTGAACCTTAAAATTCACCACATCAAAAATAATCTTGATTGAAAACCATTGGTTGTGCACGCACACACAAATCAATCAATCATTAAGGGCACAACCCATTTAAAGGGCCCATCACATTCCAAAGCACATTCAAACCTAGCCCTAAATAAAACAGAGTAGGCATTGGCCTTAAGGATTGGACTCGCTCTTCAGAACCCAGAACGAGATTATTTTCGATTAGTCTGTTTCTACTATTCAATCTGATGTCTAGCTAGGGGAGTAGAATCAAACTATCGCGGCTGGGGGGTACACTAAGAACCGGAGGCGCAAGCCGAAGGAAGAACCTTCTCCCCAGTCCCTCCTAACTGGTTGGATTGAACAGACAGAAGTAGATCAAATCGTTCCTTTATCTCAAGATGGGTTTTAGGAGTCTGTAGGTCTGTAAGGCTAACCCACTTAAGGATAGGTTTGATTGTTTGTATTGCAGGGTGCCTTTCTTCCTCTCGCTTATCATGAATCCTTCCACATATTTCACGCATTCCTACTCTTTCCCTCCTATTGTGAATTATCCTCAACATGACGATTATCCTAACTCGTACTGTAATCAACCATCAGTTAGTTGGGATAACTCGGATTGGGCATATAGTTCTGGACCTCCGTGTTTAGGGTCTAACCCCGAACACTTTGATTGTGATTTCTATCCTTCTCAGAGCCACATCAATTATAGATCGTCATCCTTCCATGAACAACCTAATACGATCTACAATCAAGAAGGATACACCGATCTTTACCCATCCTCTGATTACACTACCTTTAGGTCATCACCACCTTTTGAACAATCTGAAATGACCTATTATCAGGAAGGGTATAACGAATCTCAATTCGTTAATTCCCCTGCATTGAGCCCAAACTCGCCCAACCCTAAACCAACTCATTTGGTTCAGGTTAACCAGGTTCAAGATAAGGTTCTGGCTAACTTGAGGAATATCATACAATCTTAGAAGTTCAGCCAACACCTTCCATTGAAAGATTGGAGCCCCTGATTTAGATGATTAATGATTTAAGTAAGTCTTTGTTGGATTGGCTCTAGGATGTTAAGGATAAGAACCTGGGTGAGTTTCTACTTGGGAAATTAGCGAAATTGAGGATGAGATTCGTGGTTGCTTTGATTCAATATTGGGATGATTCCCAGGATGAACCCTCTTCTGGAAAGCTAATGACAGAACCCGCTCAGGCACTTGTTGGGGGGGACATGTGTTACGAGGTTGACCAGATTGAATTAAAGCAACCAATTAAGGAAGGTCTGATTTCTTCACCTGAGATCCCTGAGCCGGGTTACGAGGAAACGTATATCTCCTTGGAACAGAAAGTGACAAATGATTTTGGGACATACATTGATAGGGATCCTGATTTCTTTGATGGTGAAGATTCAAGTTGCGAAGTCTCACGCGAGTCTTCTGAACATGATTTCTGTGAGATGATTGGGCATGAGGAATCTGATAGATCATTTGATAGCCCAATAACTGAGGAAACTGATCTTATTAGGGCACACATTGCAGATCCAAAATTGCATTTTCTAGAGGGTTCAATTCAATGCCCTGATTGTCAGTTATACCCCATTGAGCTTATCGATAATTCTATTTCTGAGATAATTAGACCTAAGTCAATTCTGATTCTGCCACATCATTTAGACTTGTAGATTTCAGATGGGGTGATTAACATGAAAGAGATCTCAGAATTTAACATTCTGATTGAGGAGGATAGGAGTTGGGAAGTTCTGATTTGGGAAGCTAACTTCGGAGGAAGTAGAAGACTGTGTCGTAGGGTACCTATTAAGCTGAAACCAACAAACCAGGACCCTTACGACATTTGTTTTGAGGATGTCAAACTCAAGCACACATTCAATGATTATCCTTTTGAGCTTCAATTCTCTGTAACCCGACATTTTTGTTTTGGGTTGCATCCTCATAAATCGCAGGCTCGACCCCACTTGCATTCTGAATTTAGGTTTGGGTAATTTTTATCCAGAACCTCAGATATTCTCAATTATGGGGGATGGGTCTACACCACAATCTGGTCCACATCTGTGGACATCTACTGACAGGTCGGAGGATTCTTTTGTTTATTCTGATTCTGGCCTACACTTGTGAATTCTTCATTTCTCTTCTTTGTATAGTGTGCCTAGCTGAAGGCACTAAACTCAGCACATATACAGTTCTTTTTAGTTTTCATCTCGGAGCGGACCTGACATTCACTCAATTCAGGTGCTTTCTACGCTATTCCACTCTGTTTTATGTCTTTTTAATACAATGAGGATATTACATTAGATAGGCATGGGGGTGTGGATATTCATCTGTGAATTCATTCGTCAGCTCCGTAGATTTGTTTTATTTTCTTTTATTAAAAAAAATTTGGAATTAGGAAAGAGAACTTGGGTTTAAGAAAATTTTCAATCTTAGGAAATACTACATTATGATTTGAATACAAAGACCCTTCAGGTCCTTGGACTTAATCAGCCCGTGTATCCACTAAAATGTGGATTTGTTTTTCGAGTCCTCACCAACCTAAATTTTGTTTTAATTGGAATAAATAATTTTGGGGTGATAAGTACACCACTTATCAACCTGCCCTCTGATTTGAGGGAATTTTGAGTCTTAAGCATCTACACACTTTCTTTGCACTGACTCGTTGTTCGACGATTTTTACGAAAATTGGGTAGCTAATGAACCTTCTAGGGTGATATGGCTGGCAAGTTATCGTGGGTAACAGCCCATAGGTAGGTTGTCCAGAGCCCATCATTGGACCTTTCTCTTTTTGCTGCCCTTAGGTAAATCTTAGACCAGGGAAGCCACCTACTTAAAAAAAAAAGAAATCAAAAAGAAAAGGAGAAAAGAAAAAAAAAAGAAAAAGAAATAGCCACACTTCGCCGCACGAGTATGGCTAGCAAGTTGTCGGTGGTAATAGCTCATCAACCAGTTGTCTAGAACCCAGCTCAGTAAATGCACGAAAAAGATTCCCAAAACACTTAGGAAGAAGCGGAGAAGTAGAATAAACCGGGGAGATATACATTGGATTCACCCTTGTATTGACCCCGTAAAAAAATAAAAGTAGGGAGAAAGCTACTGGTTGTAAAGATACACCTTTAGGTAGAATTCTTTTTAGGTCACCTAGAGGCATAGAAATCCAAAGTCCGTTTTAATTGCCGGTCAACGAGTCTATCACAATCACAATAAGATGGTTAAAACTTAGGGTTCTCATCAAATCTTGGGTGAGTTGAATGGCCGTAGAAAGCCACTCTTAAATCCTAAAATTTGAAAATCCAAAAAAATTAGAAAAGAGTAAAAAGAGAGAAATTTTTTTAAATAAGGCGAGGGCTTGAGGCGGTCTGCATTTTGGCAGATACTCGGGCACTGTTGTGTCTTTGAAAGTTCAGATCGTAAGTAGACAATTTCTTAATGATTGAAAATAAACTCAAGCCCAAATAATCCAACCTAATTCTTTTATAAAGAGCATATAGTTTTTGCTAGGGACTAGAAAAAGATAGGCATGGGGGTATGATGTAAACACATTTACACTACTTAAGATGTCTATTTATGCACGTTCTTAAGCATAGGATTGCATTACATGCTATAAATATTGCATAACGTGCATCATCTTGCATTTAGAGTAGTTTGAATAAAATGGAGGTTAATCGTCTCCTTTTATGTGCTTGGACAGGGAAAACATTTTATCGGGGCCTCGGATCAAAGATCCAACCATATGGATGTGATTAGGGCGACGATTGGAGTTCAATGACTCCAAGATCGCCCTCATCAGGCATCAATAGCATCAGATAGTGATCGGGGAACCTTAGAAGATCAAGGGTCAGGATGGTGTAAATCCACACTTCAAATGACAAATCCGACCGCACGGATGAATTCGGATCAATGATCACAGCCTAACGGTGCAAAAATCGAGTCGATCCGACATCCATGGCACCATCTACAACACCTAGAAGATGGACGGCCAAGATGGCACCACGTGGCGCCATCTCAGCCGCCCAAACGGCAACTTGCAATCACTGAAGTCTCCGCATCTGCTCTCTCTCCACCGTTGGATCTCGATCCAACAGCTGTGGATAGCCGCGCCTCGTTGCGCAGCGGTCGAAGGCGCTATAGCGAGCTGCAGCTGCGGGTTTGAGCCGCAGCGAAGAGGAGAAGGGCGCGGGCGAGCGAGCGCGGGCATGTGTTGGATCGTGGTCGGGTGGCTCAGATCTTCCAATAGCAGCCACGCACTATTTCACGCTAGGCGGTCACGTGACATTGTACGCGCTGCGCGGGTGTGCAGCGAGCGGGTCAGGCGCATCTTAAGCCGTCCGATCTCGCGATCGGACCACTGTGGATGAATGAACGTGCGGCGGGCGTTGAGAGTGGGCAGCTGAGGAGGTGCGCATGGGGAGCACCCACTACACCCATGTTGGGGCTTTAGCGACGGTTTTATCCATCACTAAAGACCCCTCATTTAATGTTTTAAAGATGTAATGACCAATTTGCCCCTACTCCTTGCAACTATAAAAGGAGACCCCCTCCATACGAAATTCTCATCCCTTCCTTCTCTTCACCTCTCCAAAGCTCAAGAGAAGCTTGTCCCACACCCGGGATGCTCCTCGCGAGATAAAGTCCAAATTTTCATCCCCCTTCGGAAGTGGATCCCGCGACAACGATGGCATACTGCTCCATTCTCGTTCTTCTGCTTCGTCCTCCTTCATCCTGCTCCATCCTCCTTCATCCAGGTGTCATCCCGTTCGGCTCGTCCTCCAAGCAATCGTCGAGGAGGATAACTTCTCTCTCCCATTCTTCTTTATAGCTTTTCTAGTATAGAATTTTCCTACTTTCTAGTGTAATTTTTATTTGGTTTGATTGTATAAATATTTTGAAATATTGAATGCATGTTCTCTTTCTCTCTCTCTCTCTTTCTTTTAGTCTGATAGCTTCATTGTAATTATATCACCTCGCTTTTCAAAAATTCTAAAAAAATATAATTGCGAATATAGATCAACATCGCCTCCCTGTGTTTGACCCGGAATTCAAATTTCTGTATAAATTTTATTTGTTGAACACGAATTCTTCGCTTTCAAGCTACAACGACAAGGTTTTGAAACCAAACACGTTATCGTAGCAATTCGTAAGTTCAACACTGGGGCATCTCATCCCATTCTCCAATGGTTCTTGTTTGCTGGCAACGTAGACATGTGCCCACATATGTATGTGCATCTCGGAATAATGTGGGCCACCAAAAGCCAGACTGTAGAACCTTATGGGCAGTCTCTTTTCCACTAAAATGTCCCCCCTAGTGGAGGTCATGGCAGAAACTCGGAACACTTCTTTGTTCTTCGTTAGGGACGCAATGGTGGAAAAGTTGGTTAGGGCCTACTCTAAAATGCTCGGGTTCCTCCCAGTGATAAAATTTAGCGTTAGCAAGAAACTTGTCTCGCTTCTGCTTGTCCCAAGTACTGGGGGTAATGCCCATGACCAGATAGTTCACTATGTCAGTGAACCATGGAATTTTGCCCTCCACGGCCATCAGAGACTCATCAGGGAAAGTCTCTTGAATATCGCTGGCAGGGTTTGATGCCTCAATAGGGATCCTAGACAGATGATCTGCTACCACATTCTCAACTCCTTTCTTATCTTTAATTTCTAGGTCAAACTCCTGGAGTAGCATAATCCAACGAATTAGGCGAGGTTTAGTGTCCTTTTTAGCAAGAAGATGCTTTAAGGCAGAATGATCAGTGAACACCACAACCTTGGATCCCAAAAGATATGACCTAAACTTTTCCAAAGCAAACACTATAGCAAGAAGTTCCTTTTTAATGACCATGTAGTTTTGCTGAGGATCCGTAAGGGTCTTGCTGGCATAATGTAGCACATGAGGTTTGCCATCAACCCTTTATCTTAAGACCACTCCCACTGCAAAATCAAAAGCATCGCACATTAGCTTAAACGGGAGGGCCCAATTTGGTGCTTAGAGAAGCGATGTGGTAATAAGGGCTTTCTTTAAGACTTGGAAAGCCTCGCCACATTTATCATCAAAATTAAAGGAGACATACTTCGCTAATAGGTCGCAGAGTGGCTTAGAGATTTTACTGAAATCTCTAATGAAGCACCTATAAAATCCAGCATGGCCAAGGAAAGATCTAACCTAACGAACATTAGCGGGCGATAGAAGCTTAGAGATGGAATAAATTTTTGCGTTATCCACCTCTAATCCTCTCTCGGAAACTACCTGCCCTAACATAATGCCCTACTAGACCATAAAGTGGCTTTTCTCCTAGCTTAGCAACAGCTTTGCCTCTTCGCAACGGGTTAAGACTTTATCAAATTTCGAAAGGCATAGGTCAAACGACGAGCCATAAATGGAGAAGTCATCCATGAAAATTTGAACAAACTCATCAATCATATATGAAAATATAGTCATCATACAATGTTGGAAAGTGGCAGGAGCATTACATAACCCGAATGGAATTCGGTGGAATGCAAATGTGCCATACGGACTCGTGAAGGTGGTATGCTCCTGATCGTCAGGGAAAATGGCTATCTGATTATACCCAGAGTACCCATCAAGAAAATAGAAGTACTTGTTCCCCGCCAATCATTCCAAAATCTGATTGATAAATGGTAAGGGGAAATGGTCTTTCTGGGTAGCCGTGTTCAAACGGTGGTAATCAATGCAGACCCTCCAACCAATTGAGGGTCTAGTGGTCACCAGCTCTCCTTGGTCATTCTCTTCCATAGTGATTCCTACCCGTTTGGGTACCACATGAATAGGACTGACCCATTTACTATCTGAAATGGGATAGATAATCCTAGAATCCAGCCATTTTAGACTCTCCTTTTTAACAACCTTTCACATATTAGTGTTGAGCCTTCTATGCATGTCTCAGAAAGGTTTCACGGACTCATTCGTGTATATATGATGCATGCAAAGGGAGGGATCAACACCCTTAATATCAGCAATTGACCAGGCAATTGCTTCCTTGTGCCTTTATAAACACTCGAGTAGAGCTCCCTCCTGCAATTTAGATAATGCAGATGAGATAATAAGGGGGAGTGTGTCATTAGGGCCAAGGAAAGCATATTTCAATGTGCTCAGGAGGGGTTTCAACTCCAACTCCGGAGCCTTTTGGATTGAGGGTTTATGTTGAGATGTCCCCACCTCAGGCAGCGGATCTACCTTCATGGTCTATGGTGGGGATAGAGACTCTGTGTGTATCCCCAGCAACTCTTCTAATTTGGGTATTTCCCTTTCAATTTCTTTAATAATTGGAGGATGGTCCTTAGATATGACCTTTTGAAGGGGATCTCTACATAGGAGTGCTAGAGTAGTCTCTTCAATTATTTCATCAATGACCTCAATCTGAGAACAATCTTCAAATCCGGATTGCTTGTAAGTATCAAAAACATTCAACCGGATCTTCTTGTTCCCAAAGCCCATTTTAAGTGCCCCTGATCTACAATGGATAGAGGCGTTGGCTGTGGCCAAGAAGGGGCATCCCAGAATAATGGACGGCTTTGTGGGCTTATTAAATGGGTCAGTATTTAGCACCAGAAAGTCAACGGGGAAGAAGAAGTCCTCGACTCGCACTAGGACATTTTCCAGTAATCCCCATGGTGTCTTAAGTGCTCTATCTGCGACCTGGAGGATGACTGGACTGGGCTTTAACTTGCCTCCGCCCAAATGGTCATAGACAGAGCCCGGTAAAATGTTCACCCCTGCACCTAGATCGAGCAGAGCCTCGTCAATGTGTTGGTTTCCTATAACCACTGAAATATACGGGGCCCCTGGGTCTTTCATCTTTGGGGGTGTTCCATGTTGGAGCACCAAGCTAACATGGTCAGGCAGGATGACCTTGGTTTGGACCTGTTTACTAGATCGACGCATTTGGGTGCACAGGTCCTTTAGAAATTTGGCATAGGATGAGATCTATTTGATAGCTTCCGATAGGGGCAAGTTGATCTGGACTTGCCTAAAAGTGTCCATAATCTCCTTCGTCCTATCCTTGGCTCCAAGCTAGCCAATAGAAGATTCCTCAGGAGCAGATAGGCACTCTGGATAGGGCACCCACAGCTTCTGGGTAGAGGGGTCGTCATGGCAGGAGAGGGGTGGTGGAAGGACAACATCCTCATTGTGGGTGATTTCAAGTGAGGGAGAGCAGTGTGGCTCTTCCTCGGTGGAGATGGAGTCGGGTCGGGTGTAGAAGGGGAATTCTGAGATGTAACCATAGGAGTGTTATCAGGCTTGTTAATTTTCTTTCCACTCCTCAGCACAGTCACAGCTTGGGCATGCTCCCTGAATACAACCCCCTTGCCCTTAGGGTTCTCCTTAGAAGAGCTAGGCAGCTTCCCTGGATCATGTTGCCTAACTGCCTTAATAAGATGACCAATTTGGGATTGCATATTAGTAATCATCTTATTCTGAGATTGGATGAACATATTTTGATGCTCTTGCATCGCTTTCATCATGGCTTTAAGTTCATCCACCTCAGAGGGCTTATTCTGAGGAGGGTTTTCATAGGATGGTTGGTATATGGGTTGGGGAGGTAGGGGTCTTGTATTCCCTGAGTTAGAAGCATCACCTTGCTTCCAAGAGATGTTTGGATGGTTCCGCCACCCTGGATTATAGGTATTGGAATAAGGGTTATTGCAAGGAGGTGGGTGGAAACCTTGGGCCACGTTCAAGTTAGCCTGAATCAACTCAGGGAATTGATTTGCTTGGTGGCACTTCGCAGTGGCATGCATTGTGCTTTGGAAAATGGAGCATTCACTTGAAGCCTGGAACACAGAGGCTGCTTCCGGGTTCATGCCGAGGTTTGCTAAAAGGCTATCAAAGTTTTTATTCAATAATTGAATCTAATAAGCCAAATCCTGAGAAGCCCCGGCTTCATGGGCCTCAATCTTCCTCTGCAAGATTGATGGTTTTCTTTCTTGATAGGCAGAAGACAAATGTATGGTGTCACTTAATGTTTCAAATAATGCCCAGGCTTCATCCTCAGTTTTGGTCATGAAGGTTCCTGCATAGGCTGCATCAATGGTTTGCTTATGCCTTTCAGATAATCCGTTATAGAACCTTTCGACCAACAACCATCTTGGCACCTGATGGTGGGGGAATAATGTAAGAAGGTCATTAAAGTGCTCCCAAGTCTCATGAACTTGCTCCCCTTCCTGTTTAGTAAAACCCATAATCTCTCTTCTGTAATGGTTGGTCTTACTCATAGGAAAATACTTTTTCAAGAATTCTCCCTTAAAGGTGGCCCAATTATTTACCCTTGCATCGAGGGTATGATACCAGTGCTTGGCCATATCCTTTCTGAAGAATGGAAATAAAGTCCTTATTAGGGCTTCAACTGTAAAGCCCTGGAGCTTCACCGTGGAATAGACCTTGGTGAATTCCTCCAAATGCTGGTAGTGGTCCTCCTTAGTAGTACCATAAAAGGAGGGTAACAAAGATATGGTATTGCTCTTGAACTCATATGAATTATCCCTTGTCGGTCGTCTCAATGCTTGTACGGTCGGTTGGTTGGAATAAAATAGTCCCTTAGGGTCCTTTGTTGATTTGCTCCTTGATCAACCATGCCTTCTCTTTTCTCTCCTAGGTGAGATCTCCTAACAATTCTCTCGGGCTTAGGATCAAACACTAGACTACCCTCAAGAGAGCGTCTACCAAGCATACAATATCAATCACAATTCAAGTTCTTGCTGATTAAGTGAAACTCCCCTCCAAAGATAGGTCAAAAGGTCAAGGCTTATCCCTCCATTCCCACGTAAGTGGTATAAGAGGGGTGATGACATAAGATCTTAACCTTCTTTGTTGCAGAGGTAGAATTGGATGATATAGATGGCCAAACAAGTTATTCACTGCAATTATGTGACCTAATTCAACCTTCGAGTGCCCTAGGACCTATACTTTGCTTAGATGATACTCCCAGGTGATCAAGTGAGAAGTTACTCCAAGGACGAAAAAAGGGATGCAAGTAGGGAGAACCCTTCCTTTGAGGTGATGCATATGCGGTGCCTCTTAACTACCCTTTTATTCCTTTAAGTGGTGTCCCCCTCTGTGAAGTATCAAAACACTTGGTCAAAAGAGAGTACCACCACCACAAAGCATGATAGGAGGGTTTGCACTGATAAAGAGATCGGTGCCTATAGCCTTAAGGGATCGAGCCTTAGTGCGGTGCCTAATGTGCGCGCCCAATGGCAGAAGTGTGCATCACACAGAAAAACTTTTTTTTATTTTGAAAACACAGACAAGTCCCTTTGAATCAGATCAAGTGTGATTTGATTTTAAGGTTGAATCTATTTATCAGTCCCAATTTCAGTTAGGCGACCACTAAATTAGTAAATTCAATCAATTTGGTGGTCTTGAATTTTAATCTGAATGCAAATGTGTGAACAGGAGCTGGATACAAAAGTTAGAAAGGTGTACCTGTCTCCAGCAATCTTCGTGCCATTATGCTCACAATGCAACAATGAGATCTAATGTGCTGCTCAATCACCCCTAAATATGCGCACCTAAGGGCATGCAACTTGTAAATAGGCAGCTCAATATTTTCTTTTGTTTGTTTTAGAGGCAAGCAAGCAGAAAAATGAATCATGCACATAGAAGAATGTAAAACCCTAGTAGCTAAAGAATGTGGGGACAGACCCCCAAAAATTCAGCCCCAATTACTACAAGGGCGAGAAGACAGAAATAAAATTTGTGACGAAGGAGAATCCCCTGTGAAAGCGGGATCCAGGTTTCCTACGTTTTCTCCTCGTGCGGGCAACGCTCAAGGTTGATGTTGCCACTCTGCTGCACCTGTTGCTCCGTCAGATTCCTCGCACAAAAAGATAAAGAATGATTAGATAATTACGCAACTTAGAATACTCAGAAATAATCAGGTGAATCTATTGCATCTGTTGCCTCCCTAGCAACGACGCCATTTGATGTGAAAGAATTTCACTTGATTAAGATAATAGAATGATATGTCGTAATTTATGTGGTGGAAATCTCTCAATCAAAGATTAAAATAGATATCAATTTAAACCACAAAAAGGATGTCATATCCAAAGGGAGGAATAGATCCAATAAATTCACGAGTAGAGAGTCATCATGTTCGTAGGCACCTTCACGAAATCAATTCAATGAATATGCTACTCTAAATGGAACTTGCAATTTCATGAGAAGTTATGGACTATTTATGTAAATATTACATTAGAAATCAAGCTCCCAAAAGTATGTAGATGATCCATGTGTAGTGGAATATCATGTAATTTTGAATTGCATGCAAATATGATTCAATTTCAATGTTAAATGATGCGCATAACATAAGTTAAGCCAATTCACGAAATTGTAAGTGCACCCATGCAATTTCACCTGAATAAAATAATCCAAATATTAAATTGACAATGGAAAAAAATGTAAATTTTAATTCACTCTAAAATAGAGGAAACTTCTCTCTTCGCCGCACATTGGAGGAGGCGTCGCCTGTAGTTTGCTCGGGTGGAGGAGTTTCACCGGAGGAGAGGATCTCGTAGATGATGACGGTGTGGCTGGAGATGGTCGGTGGAGGCCGGCCGGACAGCAAGTGGTGGTGGAGAGGAGTGGCAGGGACTACAGCCGCACGTGGGTGGTTGCTATGCGCGGAGGTGCTACGCGCGCACGAGGGCATGGCTGCCCACAGGCGCGGCTGTGCGTTGGCGTGGCTGGTGAGATGGTTGGCTATGAGGAAGTGGTGGGTTCCTTTGGTTTTGTTGCAAGTAGGTTGAAGGAAGCAAAAGAAGAAGAAGAAGTGGGGACTGGCTGTCGAAGTGGGTGCATGTGGGTGTGGCTACGTGGTGAGGGGGACGTACACAGCGGGGCTACTGTTTTCTGGGCGAAGCGGCTGCTGCTAGGTGGCTGAACGCGTGTGCTTGTTGGAGCGCATGTGGGTGTTCTGGCCGTTAGGGGGCACTGAGCGATGCATGCAGAGTGTGCTGGCAGCGCGTCGAAAGGAGACTGAAGGGGACGTGTGGCCTGGTGTGAACTGTTGGCTGCGGAGCAGTGCGCTGTCACTGCACCACCGATCGATGAGAAGTTCGCGGTGGCACCTCGGTGCACACTAAGAGGACCGTAGTGTGAATGGATTCCACGGTGCAGGCTCTGCTTCACTGTGGAAAGGAAGGGAAAGATCCCCCCAAGGCCGGTTGTGCCTCTTTTTTACTCTTCTCAGTTTGTTTCTTCCGCCGAGATCGTCTCCAACAGTCTTGGTGATGGGGCGGTTTGGAGAGGTTGCTGTTGTGAGATTGTGGGGTGCACTATCACCTTGGATGGGCACGAGTGCGGTGTTGGCCGCTAGTGGGAGCGTGAAGAGGCACGCGGGCATTGCGTTGAGTCTGGAAAGAGTTGCACATTCTGTGTTAAGGAAGAAAAGAAAAGAAAAACAAATAGGGTTATTTATAAAAATCATCTAAAGTAATACGTGAAATGCATGTACGCACCTATTGATGAGTCCATTAAAATGGACTATTATTAAGCCTAAGTATCTTTAATTATACAATTTAGGTGTGTTAAGAATGGTAATTAAGTTATAGAAGATTTGTACACCTCATAATTTTAGTTATAACATTCTATAACTTCATGATTGTATTGTTTTTATGTGAAGGTAATAAAATACACAAAGAGCAAGGGTGGGGGGATAAAATTCCCAAAACAACCACAACTCTCTTTGCCCCTCCCCCGCCGGACATTGGGCAAAACTGGCGCCGCCTTTCTCAACAGCCATGACCCGGGATTTTGGAAAATCCCTGAACTCACGTGGTGAGGCGAGAACTTAAAAAGAAGAGGCGGGGAGAGAAGAAGGCTATCCAGAGAAAAAAGAGAACGGCTCTCTCTTCTCCACTATGGAGAGGGCGAGCACTGTGCCACTCCGTCTCTACCTCAACCACCATAGGCAACCGCACGCCATCACCCGCGCCACCTGCAGGCGCTCCTCACCGCACCTGCCCTACCGCGTGCCTTCACCAACTGCCCGCACTGCTTGTAAGCAGTTCTCCAGTCCACCGCACGCGCACGTGCCTCACAGCACCTCTCCATGCCAGACCTGCAGGCGATAGACCCGCATCCGCTGCAAGCACGTCGCGCGCCCTTCTCCCATCTCCAACGCTGTAGGCACTCATGCCCTACAGCGCCTCTACCCGCTCCACTCTCTCCAGAACCAGTGCCTCCTCCTCCCTGTAGCCCACACGCCCATCAGCAGGCGCGGCACCGCGCGCCCCAGCATCCTCTCTTTGCACGTCCTTGCCTTCCTCTCCGCCCGCTCGCTACTGAAGGCACCCGCACGCCATCTCCCCGCGCGCGCACCAGCGTGCCCCGCAGTTCCACCTTCCTACAAGCAGACAGCAGGCATCCTACCGCCCTGCAGCGCCTGCTCCATCCTCTGCAAGCACGCCGCACGCCTTCCTCCCATCTCCAGCACGCCCGGCCATCCACAGCAGCCTGTAGCCACCTCAGGAGCAGTGTCCTGCGCTGCTGCAGGCGCAGCGATGCACCCGACGGCCTTCACCACCAGCCGTGCACGGCAGCAGTCTCCGGCCACCTCCAGCCACCTTCGCCGCTGCCACTGCCACTGTCGGAGAGCCCCCGTCCTCGCCGTCCTCCTGAGCCTCGCAACTGCCCCGCCGGTGCTCTCTCTCTCGCGAGGAAGAGAGAGAGCAAATGCTTTGTTTTTGTTAGAATTAAAAATTACATTCAATTCCATTGCCACCGATTTTATTTTATTTTTATTATTATATTATGGCAGAATTGCATTCAAGCACTCACAGTTCTTTCTATTTGCATGGTATTAATATTGGCTAGTTTAAAGATTGATTTTGGACTTGATTTAAGTACTAATTGTCTTTAGTACACATCACGTGAAAATTGCACTAATTCATCCTAAATTTATTGAGGATTTTTGTGAGGGAAAACTGCACTTACACCCTTAACTTTTTAGGTTATTGCAAATCTATTTTCCTTCACATTTTAAGTCCAATTTGAAAAGGAATTTCGCACTATCCGAAATAACATTAAATAATTAAGTATTGATTGCATCATTGCCTCCCTGTGGACACGACCTGCTCTTCTGCGAGTGGTTATTTTCATTCTTTTTTATTAGTCAATTTTTCCACCACTTAAATACTATAACGCTAAGCGAAAAGTCGACCTTCCAAATTGGCGCCGTTGCCGGGGAGGCAATAGATGCAATAGATTTACTTTATTATTTTTGAATCTTTTGAGTTGCGAAACTATCTAATCATTTTGATTATTGTGCAAGGAATCCGCCGAAGCGACGAGGCGCAACAGAGCAGCGACAGCAACCACGAGTTAAGCCACACGAGGAAAAGACGAAGGAGACCAAGATCCTGTTTTGCAGAGGATTCTCCGTCGTTACAATTTAATTCTGTCTTTTCACCCTTGTAATTTGGGGTTAAATTTTTGGGGGTTTGTCCCCACATTCTTTAGCTACTAGGGCTTACAGTATTTCTGGTGCATGCGTGATTATATTTTCTATTTGCTTTCTTTTAAAAACCAATAAAAAATATCGAGCTGCCTATTTAGAAGTTGCATACCCTTAGGTGTGCACATTTAGGGGTGATTAAGCAGCATATTTGATCTTATTATTGCATTGCAAGCATCTTAGCACGAAGATTGCTGGAGACAGGTATATCTTTCTAACTTTTGCATCCAGCTTCTGTTCACGCATTTGCATTCCAATTTAAATTTAAGACCACAAAATTGTTTGAATTTACTAATTAAGTGGTCACATAACTAAAAGCGAAACTAATAATCAGATTCAACCTAAAAGCAATTCACTTTTGATTTGATTCTAGGGGACTTGTTTGCAATTTCAAAAAGAAATTACAAAGATTTACAGTGTGTTGCACACTTTTGACACTGAGCACGCACATTAGGCATTGCACTAAGGTTCGATCCCTTAAGGCTATACGCACCGATCTCTTTATCGGTGCAGACCCTCCTATTATGCTTTGTGGTAGTGGTGATACTATCTTTTGATCAAGTGTTTTGATACTCCACGGAGGGGGACACCCCTTAAAGGAACAAAAGGGTAGTTAAGGGGCACCGCATACGCATCGCCTCAAAGGAAGGGTTCACCCTACTTGCATCCCTTTGTTCGTCCTTGGAGTAACTTCTTCCTTAATCACCTGGGAGTATCAGCTAAGCAAAGTATAGGTCTTAGGGCACTCGAAGGTTGAATTAAGGCACGTAATTGCAGTGGAAAACTTGTTTGGCCATTTATTTTAACTAATTCAACATCCACAATAAAGAAGGTTAAGATTTCAAGTCCACACCCCTCTTATACCACTTACATGGGAACGGAGGGATAAGTCTTGATCTTTTGACTTATCTTTAGAGTGGAGGTTTGACTTACTCAATAATAAAATACAAATTTTGCTGAATTGTGATTTGTATGCTTGGTAGACGCTCTCTTGAGGGTAGTCTAGTGTTTGATCCTGAGCCCGAGAGAATTCTTAGGAGTGCTCACCTAGGAGAAGAAAGAGAAGAAATGGCTGAGCAAGGTGCAAATCAACAAAGGACCCTAAGGGACTATTTTATTCCTACCAACCAACCTGCACAAGCACTAAGACGACCGGCAGGGGATAATCCGTATGAGATCAAGAGCAGTACCATATCTTTATTGCCCTCTTTTTATGGTACTACTAGGGAGGACCCCTACCGGCATTTGGAGGAATTCACTGAGGTCTGTTCCACGGTGAAGCTCCAGGGCTTTACTGATGAAGCCCTGATGAGGACTCTATTTCCTTTCTCCCTAAAGGATAAGGCCAAGCACTGGTATCATACCCTCAATGCAAGGGTAAATGATTGGGCTACCCTTAAGGGAGAATTTTTTAAAAAAGTATTTTCCTATGAGTAAAACCAACCATTACAGAAGAGAGATTATGGGTTTTACTCAACAAGAAGGGGAGTAATTTCATGAGACTTGGGAGCGCTTTAATGACCTTCTTAGGTTATGCCCCCACCATCAAGTGCCAAGATGGCAGTTGGTCGAAAGGTTCTATAACAGATTATCTGAAAGGCATAGGCAAACCATTGATGTAGCCTGTGCAGGAACCTTCATGACTAGAACTGAGGATGAAGCCTGGGCATTATTTGAAACTTTAAGCGACAACTCCATACATTTGTCCTCTGCGTATCAAGAAAGAAAACCATCAATCTTGCAGAGGAAGATAGAGGCCCATGAAGCCGGGGCTTCTCAGGATTTGGCGTATCAGATTCAACTATTGAATAAAAACTTTGATAGGCTTTTAGCAAACCCCAGCATGAACCCACAAGTAGCCTCTATTTTTCAGGCTTCAAGAGAATGCTCCATTTGCTAAAGCACAACGCACACCACTGCGGAGTGCCATCAGGCAACCCAATTCCCTGAGTTGATTCAGGCCGACTTGAATGCGGCCCAAGGTTTCTACCCCCCTCGCAATAACCCTTACTCCAACACTTATAATCCAGGGTGGCGGAACCATCCAAACTTCTCTTGGAAGCAAGCTGATGCTTCTAACTCAGGGAATACAAGACCCTTACCTCCCTAGCCCACATACCAACCTTCTTATGAAAACCCTCTTCCGAATAAGCCCTCTGAGATGGTTGAACTGAAGGCCATGATTAAAGCGATGCAAGAGCATCAGAATATGGTTATCCAATCTCAGAATAAGATGATTATTGATATGCAATCCCAAATTGGTCATCTTATTGAGGCAGTTAGGCAACGTGATTCGGGGAAGCTGCCTAGCTCTTCTGAGGAGAACCCTAAGGGCAAGGGGGTTGTATTTAGGGAGCATACCCAAGCAGTGACCGTGTTGAGGAGTGGAAGAAAGATTGACAAGCTTGATAACACTCCTACGGTTACTTCTCAGAATTCCCTTCCACACCTGACCCTACTTCCATCTCACCCGAGGAAGAGCAACACCACTCTCCCTCACAAAAAGTCATCCACAATGAGGATGTCGTCCTACCACCACCCCTTTCCCGCCATGATGACCCCTCTACTCAGAAGCCGAGGGTGCCCTATCCAGAGTGCCTATCTGCTCCTGGGGAATCTTCTGTTGGCTCGTCTGGAGCCAAGGATAGGACGGAAGAGATTATGGATACTTTTAGGCAAGTCCAGATTAACTTGCCTCTGTTGGAAGCAATTAAATAGATTCCGTCCTATGCCAAGTTTCTGAAGGACCTATGCACCCAGAAGCATCGATCTAGGAAACAGGTCCAAACCAAGGTCATCCTGCCTGATCACGTTAGCTCGGTTCTTCAGCATGGAACACCCCCCAAAATGAAAGACCTAGGGGCCTCGTATATTTCAGTGGTTATAGGTAACCAACACATCGACCAGGCTCTGCTCGATCTGGGTGCAGGGGTAAACATTCTACCGAGCTCTGTCTACGACCTATTGGGAGGAGGAAAGCTGAAGCCTAGTCCAGTAATCCTCCAGGTTGCAGACAGATCGCTTAAGACACTGCGGGGATTGTTGGAAGATGTCTTTATGAGAGTGGAGGATTTCTTCTTCCCCGTTGACTTTCTGGTACTTGATACTGACCCGTCTAATAAGCTCACATAGCCGTCCATTATTCTGGGACGCCCCTTTTTGGCCACAACCAATGCCTCTATAAATTGTAGATCTGGGGCACTTAAAATGGGCTTTGGGAATAAGAAGATCCGGTTGAATGTTTTTGATACTTACAAGCAACCCGAATTTGAAGATTGTTCTCAGATTGAGGTCGTTGATGAAATAATTGAAGAGGCTACTCTAGCACTCTTATGTAGAGATCCCCTTCAGAAGGTCATAACTCAGGACCATCCCTCGATTACCAAAGAGACTGAAAGGAAAATGCCCGAACTAGAAGAGTTGCTGGAGATACACACTAAGTCTCTATCCCCACCCTGGACTGTGAAGGTAGATCTGCTGCCTGAAGCGAGGACATCTCAACTAAAACCCTCAATCCAAAAGGCTCCTGAATTGGAGTTGAAACCCCTCCTGAGCACATTGAAATATGCTTTCCTTGGCCCTAATAACACGCTCCCCGTTATTATCTCGTCTGCATTATTTAAATTGCAGGAAGGAGCTCTGCTTGAGTGTTTACAAAGGCACAAGGAAGCAATTGCCTGGACAATTGCTGATATTAAGGGTGTTGATCCCTCTCTTTGCATGCATCATATTTACATGGATGAGTCCGTGAAGCCTTTCCGAGACATGCAGAGAAGGCTCAATCCAAATATGCGAGAGGTTGTTAAAAAGGAGATTCTGAAATGGCTAGATGCAGGGATTATCTATCCCATTTCAGATAGTAAATGGGTCAATCCGATTCATGTAGTTTCGAAAAAGGCAGGAATCACTGTGGAGGAGAATGACCTAGGAGAACTGGTGACCACAAGACCCTCAACTGGTTGGAGGGTCTGCATTGATTACCACCGTTTAAACACGGCTACCCAGAAAGACCATTTCCCCTTACCATTTATCGATCAAATTTTGGAACGATTGGCGGGGAACAGGTACTTTTGTTTTCTTGATGGGTACTCTGGGTACAATCAGATAGCCGTTTTTCCTGATGATCAGGATTATACCACCTTCATGAGTCCTTATGGCACTTTTGCATTCCGTCGAATGCCATTCAGGTTATGTAATGCTCCTGCCACTTTCCAACATTGTGTGATGGCTATCTTCTCTGATATGATCGATGAGTTCGTTGAAATTTTCATGGATGACTTCTCCATTTATGGCTCGTCGTTTGACTTATGCCTTTCTCACCTTGATAAAGTCTTAATCCATTGCAAAGAGCCAAAACTGGTGCTTAGTTGGGAGAAAAGCCACTTTATGGTCCAGCAGGGCATTGTGTTAGGGCATGTAGTTTCTGAGATAGGATTAGAGGTGGACACTGCAAAAATCGATTCCATCTCTAAGCTTCCATTGCCCGCCAATGTTCGTCAGGTTAGATCTTTCCTTTGCCATGATGGATTTTATAGGTGCTTCATTAGAGACTTCAGTAAAATCTCTAAGCCACTCTGCGACCTGATAGCGAAGGATGTTTCCTTCGATTTTGATGATAGATGTGGCGAGGCTTTCCAAGCTTTGAGGAAAGCCCTCATTACTGCACCGATTCTCCAAGCGCCAGATTGGACCCTCCCATTTGAGCTTATGTGCGATGCTTCTGATTTTGCAGTGGGAGTGGTCTTAGGTCAAAGGGTTGATGGCAAACCTCATGTGCTGCATTATGCCAGCAAGACCCTTACGGATCCTCAGCAAAACTACACGGTCACGGAAAAAGAATTACTTGCTGTAGTATTTGCTTTGGACAGGTTTCGCTCTTATCTTTTAGGATCCAAGGTTGTGGTGTTCACTGATCATTCAGCCCTTAGGCATCTTCTAGCTAAAAAGGACACCAAACCTCTTCTAATTCGTTGGATTTTACTCCAAGAATTTGACCTGGAAATTAAAGACAAGAAAGGAGTTGAGAATCTGGTAGCAGACCATTTGTCTAGGATCCCTATTGAGGCATCAAACCTCGCTGCCGGTATTCAAGAGACTTTCCCTAATGAGTCTCTAATGGCCGTGGAAACTAAAACTCCTTGGTTTGCTGACATAGTGAACTATCTGGTCACGAGCATCACCCATAGTACTTGGGACAAGCAAAAGCGAGACAGGTTTATCGCTAATGCTAAATTTTATCACTGGGAGGAACCTGAGCTTTTTAGAATAGGCCCTGACCAGCTGTTTCGCCGTTGCGTCCCTGATGAGGAACAAAGAAGTGTTCTGAGTTTCTACCATGAACTCCACTGTGGGGGACATTTTAGTGGGAAGAAGATTGCTCATAAGGCTCTTCAGTCTGGTTTTTGGTGGCCCACATTATTCCGAGATGCACATACGTATGTGGGCGCATGTCTACGTTTCCAGTGGGATGAGATGCCCCAACAACCCATCCTCTGTGTTGAAATCTTTGATATTTGGGGCATTGACTTCATGGGTCCCTTTCCTGTGTCCTTCGGATATGAATACATCCTTGTGGCTGTTGATTATGTATCAAAATGGATAGAAGCCATCCCCACGCGAACCAATGACCATTTTGTGGTCTTGGGCTTTGTTAAGGCTAATATCATTTCTCGGTATGGGTGCCCAAGGATGATCATAAGTGATGGAGGACCTCACTTTAAGAATGTACACTTCACTAGACTACTCCAAAATGTGGTAGTAAATCACATGATAGCCACACCTTATCATCCCCAAACGAGTGGGCAAGTGGAAGTGTCTAATGGGGAGATTAAGAGAATTTTAGAAAAAACTGTCAGGCCTGATCGAAAGGATTGGTCTAAAAAACTAAATGATGCTCTTTGGGCCTACAGAACTGCATATAAGACTCCCTTGGGTATGTCTCCTTTCCGTCTTGTCTACGGAAAAGCGTGCCACCCTCCCGTTGAAATCCAACAAAAAGCTTATTAAGCCATTAAAAACATTAACTTAAATCTGGATAAAGCGGGAATAGCACGTATGTTAGAATTAAGTGAGCTTGAGGAGCTTCGTAATGAAGCTTATGAAACTTCTCAAGCTTACAAGTAACGTACAAAAGTCTTCCATGACAAGCACATCATTAGAAAGACTTTTGAGCCCAACCAGTGGGTCTGGCTTTTCAATTCTAGACTTAAATTATTTCCTGGAAAGCTCAAGTCCCACTGGGATGGGCCTTACGTTGTGATTAATACCTTCGCTCATGGAACTGTAGAGATCAGGAACCCTATTTCAGGTGCGAACTTTAAAGTAAATGGCCAGCGACTTAAACCGTATATTACTCTTTCAGATGGCCACGTTTTGGACGCACTACTACTTGAGGAGCCTTAGCTCCTTCCACTCTCCTCCTCAGGTGATATTCTTCTATGTCTATATTTTTCCAATGAGGACATTGTCAGTCTTAGGCATGGGGGGATATAACCTGAGAATGCTTATAGTGTTTATAGCATTTATAAATATTTGCATACATATTTAAAAAAAAAAATCTCTTTTCTTGAGCTGATTGGGTTAGTCCCTAGCAAAATGCCTTTATTGGAGGTTTTTCTTCTTGAATTATTTCTTAAGTTTAGAATCCAGTACATTTATTTCACGTGCACGTAGACTTGGTAATGGATCCTTGAGGAAAACCAATGAGCATTTGTAGTCTACTGAACCCTTGGACAGTTCATAGAGAGTCAGGCATAATATCTTCTAGTAAATCCACCTCATATTTGTGAGAAGTAGAGAGATTACTGGTGCGCTAAGTCTAGTACAAGGACTCTTAAGTTCTGGATAATTAGATGATGATACTTCAGAGTTAGGCATAGTTTTCACTCTTTGTTCATGGGTGCGTACTTTGAGTGAATTCCTGAGAGTCACTAAATAAGGCAGATACATAGAGATTGAGTCTTAATAAAGCTATAACTATGGTGGATGGTTACGACCATCCTTCATAGAGTCCTTAGCTGAAGGAGGGTAATAGTGTCAAAGGTCAGAAATACACCTATCCTATCCATTCTTTTCTGATGCCGAGAATAGACACTTCTACCAAATAAGCCACACAACTTCCTCTTGACCGTCATCATCCCTAATAATGTCTCATAAATAAAAGTCTGTATCATGTTGTGCTGATTGAAAAAGAAACAAAAACAAGAAGAAATAAAAATAAAAAAAAGAAGAGAAAAGAAGAAGAAAAAGAAGAAACAGAAAGAAGAAAAAGAAAAAAATAGTTATATTACTAAAAAAGAAAAAAGGGGTCCAAGTTTCTAATGTTTCTGAGGCAACAGAATACCTATTGCGTTCCACCAAATATGACCCATACCTACCTTCTAGTATTTCTGATTGCCTGAATACTGGTTGAGGACTCTAACTTAGTTGTAGAGTTAGTAGGACTTTAATTGAAGTGTGGATGCCATGTGAGGCCACCAAATAGTGAGTACAATTTCTAAATCTGGCGAGATTTGTGATCTCAGAAAAAAAAAAAAGAGAGTGCCCAGGAACATCAGGAGAGCACAGTTATGTAGCCTCTCTCAGAGTTGACTTGTCTAATAGTCTAGAGAGCTAGAGTCTGCAGTACTAGACTATATGTAGCACCAGTAGAGTGTGTGCCACCAAATACAAATCCATTCAACTTATTATCTCCTACCTAAGCCAAACACCGGGGTCAAATTACAGATCATTGTCTGCTTTATCCCTGAGGGAAGTAGTTGCCTTTCTCAATAGAAATTTTTGCCAAGGGAGATGTACGAACTCCTAATGTGAATTGGCTCTTTCACTTGGATCTGTTACCTAGGCTATCAGCACTTCATATTTGTCTGGATTTCTAATGTTTTGAAATAAGAAAAGAAGAAATCTTCTGATTATTTCTATTATTTTTGCTAGGGACTAGCAAATCTTAGGCATGGGGGTATTTGATGAGTCCATTAAAATGGACTATTATTAAGCCTAAGTATCTTTAATTATACAATTTAGGTGTGTTAATAATGGTAATTAAGTTATAGAAGATTTGTACACCTCATAATTTTAGTTATAACATTCTATAACTTCATGATTGTATTGTTTTTATGTGCAGGTAATAAAATACACAAAGGCAAGGGTGGGGGGATAAAATTCCCAAAACAACCGCAACTCTCTTTCCCCCCTCCCCCGCCGGACATTGGGCAAAACTTCTGGCGTCGCCTTTCTCAACAGCCATGACCGGGGATTTTGGAAAATCCCTGAACTCACGTGGTGAGGGGAGAACTTAAAAAGAAGTGGCGGGGAGAGAAGAAGGCTATCCAGAGAAAAAAGAGAACGGCTCTCTCTTCTCCACTGTGGAGAGGGCGAGCACTATGCCACTCCGTCTCTACCTCAGCCATCGTAGGCAACTGCACGCCATCACCTGCGCCACCTACAGGCGCTCCTCACCGCACCTGCCCTACCGTGCACCTTCCCCAACTGCCCGCACTGCCTGCAGGTAGTTCTCCAGTCCATCGTGCGTACACGCAGCTCACAGCGCCTCTCCGCGCCAGACCTGCAGGCGATAGACCGGCATCCACTGCAAGCACGCCGTGCGCCCTCCTCCCATCTCCAACGCTGTAGGTGCTCATGCCCTGCAGTGCCTCTGCCCGCTCTGCTCTCTCCAGAACCAGCGCCTCCTCCTCCCTGCAGCCCGCACGCCCATCAGCAGGCGTGGCACCGCGCACCCCAGCATCCTCTCCTTACGCGTCCCTGCCTTCCTCTCCGCTCGCTCGCTACTGAAGGCGCCCGCATGCCATCTCCCCTCGTGTGCTCTAGTGTGCCCCGCCGTTCCACCTTCCTGCAATCAGACAGCAGGCGTCCTACCGACTTGCAGCGCCTGCTCCATCCTCTGCAAGCACGCCACGTGCCTTCCTCCCATCTCCAGCATGCCCGGCCATCCACAGCAGCCTGTAGCCACCTCAGGCGCAGCCTCCCGCGTTGCAGCAGGCGTAGCGACGCACCCGACAGCCTTCACCGCCAGCCGTGCATGGCAGCAGTCTCCGGCCACCTCCGGCCACCTCCACCGCCGCCACTGCCATTGTCGGAGAGCCCCCATCCTCGCCGTCCTCCTGGGCCTCGCAACTGCCTCACCGGTGCTCTCTCTCTCTCGTGAGGAAGAGAGAGAGCAAATGCTCTATTTTTGTTAGAATTAAAAATTACATTCAATTCCATTTCCACCGATTTTATTTTTTTTATTATTATTATATTGTGGCAGAATTGCATTCAAGCACTCACAGTTCTTTCTAATTGCATGGTATTAATATTAGCTAGTTTAAAGATTGATTTTGGACTTGATTTAAGTACTAATTGTCTCTAGTACACATCACATGAAAATTGCACTAATTCATCCTAAATTTATTGAGGATTTCTATGAGGGAAAATTGCACTTACACCCTTAACTTTTTAGGTTATTGCAAATCTACTTTCCTTCACATTTTAAGTCCAATTTGAAAAGGAATTTCGCACTATCCGAAATAACATTAAATAATTAAGTATTGATTGCATCATTGCCTCCCTGTGGACACGACCTGCTCTTCTGCGAGTGGTTATTTTCATTATTTTTTATTAGTCGATTTTTCCACCACTTAAATACTATAACGCTAAGCGAAAAGTCGACCTTTCACCTATATGCAAACTTTAATTTATTTACATATCAAAGTATGCTTTGTATATGTAGATGCTACCATAATAATTAGGCAATTATGTATTAATTAGACCACAAATGTGGTCTCATCAAGGCTCATCCTCCAAGCAACCGTCAAGGGGGATTCCTCTCACTACTTTCTCTTTTACTACTTTCTAGTGTAATTTTTATTCTCTGTAAGTTGTTGTAATGAACACTAATTTGTTTATATGAAATATTTGGTGTCTCTCTATCTCTCTGTCTTCCTCTCTATCTCTTTATATTTTATTCTACATAGTAGGATAGCATATTCTGATATGATTTCTTCCCTAAAAATACCAAAAAAATTATATAGCCAAAAAATACGGAACAGAAATAAAGCAAACATGGATTTCTCTCGAAAATGAAACATGCACCTCCACATGTTTGACCCGAGACTCACTGAGTCTTAGTTATAAATATTATCTAATAAGTGGACTTTCGCGATTGCGATAACAGGCTTTCCCAACTTGATTTTTCTCGTGCAAAATTTCGCATATCATTGGTCAAGTCCTACAGGACTTGACAAAGAAACAACGGTCTAGGCTTACATCTGAGGCCAAATATCACTTTTGCGATGATTTTGAGCTGTATCACATTAGAGCTGACCAGATTATTCACCGATGTGTTCCAGAAAATGAGTTTCAGAGTATACTCTAGTTCTATTATGCATCTGCATGCGGTGGATATTTTCCTAGAAAGAAGATGGCTACGAAAATACTACAATATGAGTTTTATTGGCCATCTTTGTTCGTCGATGCCTAGGAAATATTGAGGTCGCATTCCCGAAGTCAGGCACTCAGGAACATAGCCGAGAGAGATATGATGCCCTAAACTCGATCCTTCTTGTCAAAATTTTCGACATTTGGGGCATCGACTTCATGGGACCCTTCCTTCCTTCATTTGGATGCTAGTATATTGTGGTTGCTGTTGATTACATGTCCAAATGGATCGAGGCTATTCCCACCCAAACCAATGACCATAAGGTGGCCATCTACTTTGTAAAAAAGAATATCTTTAGTGGTTCAGGATCTTTAGGGCCATCATCAGTGATGGTGGCACCTACTTCACCAATGCCCAATTTTGAAACTTACTAGCTAAATACGAGGTGAATCATCAAATTTCTACACCTTACAACCCCTTGACGAATGAACAGGCTAAGGTCTCCAATCGAGAGATCAAGAATATCCCTCATAAGATGGTTAGTCCTGATAAGACTGGACTCAAAAGTTTGATGATGCTCCTTCAGCCTGCCATATATCATATAAGATGCATATCGGCATGTTTTCATTTCATCTGGTGTTTGGTAAGGAGTGCCACTTACTAGTAGAAATTGAACACCAGGCATTCTAGGCAATCAAGAGACACAATTTTGACCCAAGTTGTCTAGGAAGACCAAGAAACTCCAACTATCTATGTTGGAGGAGCTTAGAAATGACGCATACAAAAATGCTAAGATCTATAAGGCAAGGACCAAAGGTTTACATGATTAGATGATCTTCTGTAAAAGGTTTGAGCCTAACTAAAAGATTTGGCTTTTTTATTCCCGACTTAAGCTCTTTCCCATCAAGATTAGGTCCAAGTGGCTCGGCCCATTCATTATTGATTGCATTTTTCCTAATGAAACCATTGAGATTTCTGACCCGAAGACGTGCAATTCCTTTAAGCTTAATAGACAGTGTCTCAAACCTTATGTTGACCATGTGATTCCCAAACCTATCTTAGACAAGGTTGCTCTAGCCTTGGTTTGACTTCTTCGATAAGACTATGCCTAGTTGATGGTAATAAACTCAACACATTGTATGGTCTATATATATTTCGAGCTGACCGGATTTTGACTAAATTCAAGTGTTATCTTCTCTATTCTGCCCTTTTCATGCCTTTATTTACAATGATGACATTGCATAAGCTAAGCGTGGTGGGGTGGATTCATTTCATTTCTAAATTATTTTTTGTCCGCATTGTAAAAATCCTTGCTATGTATTTATTCAAAAAAACAAAAGTTCCAGAAAGAAAAAAATTGAGAATTAGGAAAAGAGAACTCAGGGGTTAAGACTTTTTAAACTTTAGGAAATGATACAGTAGGACCCGAGCACTTAAACTCTTCAGGTCTACGGGCTCAATTAACCCGGGTGTTCACTAAAATGTGGACTTGTTTCTGGAGTCCTTGCCAATTTTAAGTTATTTTAGTTGGTTAAATAAGTTGGGGTGATAAGTATGCGACTTATCAACCCACCCTCTGATTTGAAGGAACTTCAAGTCTAAGCATGTACACTCTTTTTTTACTAACTCATTTTATGGGTGACCCTAATGAAAATTAGGTAAGTAATAAGCATATTAGGGTTGTATGGCTAGCACATTGCTATGAGTAACCCCTCATAGTGAGGTGTGTAGAGCCCAACCACATGACCTAATCTCTTTAGCCATTTCCTTTAAGTAAATCTTAGATCAGGGAAGCCACCTGCTAAAAGAAGAAAAAATAGAAAACACCCGAAAAAAGGAAAAAAAGGAAAAAATTGCAAAAAAAAGAAAAAGGAGAAAAAAAAAGCCACACTTCACTGTACGGGTATGGCTAGCAAGTTGTCATTGGTAACCCCCATTGTCATTTGTCTCAGCCCATATAAATGCGCAAATAATCCTAAAACTTTAGGAGAAGCAGGGAAGTAGATTAAACCTGAGGAGATATACACTAGGTTCACTCTTGTGTTAACCACATAGAAAATAAAAGCAGGGAGAAAGCTGCTCATCAGATAGATAAACCTTTAGGGAGAATTTTTCGTTTAGGGTCACTTAAGGTTTGTAGATGCCTAAACTCTATGTAGTTTGCCGTTTAGCGAATCAACCAGATTTGCATATAAAGATGCTTAGCACATACAGTCTTCTCAAGTCTTTGGTGGGTTGGGTAGCCGAAGAAATTTGCCCTAAAACCTTAAAAAAGAAATCCAAAAAAATTAGATAAAAAAGAAAAAGAAAAAATTCTTCCTTTTATGTATAGAATAAGATGAGGACTTGGGTAGTTTGCATTTTGGCAGGCACCTGAGTGTTGTTGTGTCTTTGGTATTTTAGGTCCTTAGTATAATTTTCTTTTTTAATAAAGAAAGGACTACTACCATTCATTGTAGTCATCTAAATATATTATTACGAATCAATTACAAATTCTCATGCCATAACTTTGCACTCAATGCTACATCGCCATAAATGTTCTCCAGCCACACATTACCCCCATTGAAGGTTACATCATTTCAAGCTATCCAAAGCACCCACAAAATTGCAACCATGACCACACGTGGCTTGCCACTAGACATAAAATGCATCCACTCCCACTAAAGGGGAAAGGAACAAAACATGTGCCACACCTCATTAGTCACTAGGCACGTATTAAAAAGATGTTTGGTGTCATCATCCTCAAAGCTAGAAATGGGGCAAGGCGTGATGTCTGCCCCATTGATCCTCCTCCTAAATGACCCTGTGGCCAAACCTCCACGTTTAGCCAACCAAAGAAAAGTCTGAACCTTCATTGTGATCTTCAGTCTCCAAAGGTTCAAACAAACATGGTGATGATCATCACTATCTTGCACTTCTGAAATCACCTCATAAGCGTTACAAGGGGCATAGACCCCTATCTTCCACACAAGCATATCCAACCCCTCTCTTGGCTTGAAGGCAGCCAAGGCCAGACATATAGAACCCGCCTCTTTGCCAGTTCCAGTGTCATAGCCATCAATAGAAGAAGGACTCTTCCACTCTTCATCATCAAGATGCCACATATCAGCCATAGAAGCCTGCTTCATTTCAGAAGCCTCATACACATGTGGAAAAGAGTCAACAAAGCAACCCAAACCACTCCAGTCATCCTCCCAGAAATGCAGCTTCTCCCCATAAGCAAGTACCAACTTAAAAGGATCCTAATGCTCTAATAGAGTTTTGGAGATAGAATCCAAGAATGGAGAAGCTAACTCGTGGAGCACCAAATCTGTCATCATGCCACCCATACCACCATAGGAGTCTTTAAAAATAGATTGCTACATGCCTTCATCCCCTCTAAGGATAATGACTCCCCACTTCAGTAGAAGAGAATCTCCAAACTCTCTAAGGGATCTCACTCCCAAACCTCCCCTCTTCTTTAGAGTACAAATGGTTCTCCATCTAATAGGCTGCATGAATCTTCTACTATGTGAAGGGCCCTTCTAGAAATATCTTTTGCGCATAACATCAATTTTCTTCAAGACAAATCTAGGCAGTCTAAACATAGATAAGAAGTAAACAGGAATTGCTGAGAGCACCGAACTCAATAAGATTAGCCTACCACCTTTAGATAAAAATCTACTACACCAACCCTCCATTTTCATGGTGATCTTCTCAAAGAGTTGGGTCCAGTCTTTTTTCTTTATCTTCTTGGCTTGAAATGGTAAGCCAAGATACCAAATAGGGAGAGTAACAAATGGCGTCTGTAGACATCACCAAAACAAACAAGATAGGACTTGGAGCCGTTGATCTTCAAACCTGATATCTCACTAAATATGCCCACCACATATTAAAGAGCCTCCGCCTCATTGCTTCCCCCTTCTATAAAAAAAATGGTATCATCAGCAAACTGTAAAATAGGGGTCAAGGTCCTCTAGGAGGAGAGAGTATAGCCATGTAAAAAGCCACCCAAACATGCCTTGAAAGCTAGCTGTGCCAGTGTATGCACTGCTAATATAAGAATGAGGGGCGCCACTAGACATCCCTGCTTGACCCCCTTCTATGGTTGAATCTACTGCCCTGTAGGATGCCCATTAATAAGTAAAGATAAAGAGGAGATGGTAACACACCTCTTGATCCATTGCATCCATATCTCAGGAAACCCCTGTCTTCTGCAGATCTCCTAAAGATATGCCTAGGAAATCGAGTCATATGCTTTGGGGAAATCTATCTTCCATATGAAGGCATTCTTCTTCCTTTTGACCCACCTTGACACCATCTCCTGCACCAAAATAAAGAACTCCTGGAGAGATTTGCCTTTCAGAAATGTGGACTAGACCAGGAAAATGATATCCTTCGTAACCTCTCTCATTCTATTTGCTAGCACTTTACCAATATCCAAGTATATTGAGTTGGAAAGCACTATGAAAGTGCCTCTGCCCCGGATTTCTTTGGTAATAGAAAAAGGAGTGACTTGTTGATTCTCTCTAAACCAAAGTTTCCCCTCTAAAGCACATCAAGCACTTCTAAAACATTGGACTTTACCACTGACCAAAACTTTCTATAGAATAGAAGTGGAAAACCATCCATCCTAGGGGATCCTTCCACCTTCAACCCCTTCAAGGTCGCCACCACCTCCTCCTCTCCAATACACCTACATAGATGTTGCCCCTCATCCACACCCAACCTTGGCATATCTAAATTGGACAACCTCCATAGTCCCCTCTATCCAGCCAATGTGGTGTCCAGAAAATATTTGTTGGCCGTAATACAAATATCAAGTGGAGACATGGCTACATGGTCATCATAACAAAGAGATGTTATGAGGTTATACCTTCTTCTTGCACTTGCCGCCATATGGAAAAACATAGTGTTGGATTCCCCTTCCTTCAACCACAACTGTCTGGATCGGTGGCACCAATCAATCTGCCTCTGGAGATCTTCTTTTGCAATAACATTTAGCAGTTCTTTATGGTGCACTCTCTCTTCCTCATTTAGCCCCAATGACTCCTCCTTCTCATCGAACCTCTTCACCCCATCTGTGGCATCCTTGCTGATGAGAGCCTCATCATGAGCCCTAACTAGATCAGTTTGACCTATGAAAGAGAATAAGAGCTCTTACATAACATAGAGAAGGACCTAATTCAAGGAATTAATGTTCTGAGAAGAAAACATGAAACAAAGGTTAAAATTATAATTTTACCATTGTAGTACATAAATGGGATTTCTCAGAGGCAAAACATAGGTTAAATGGTCTAAATAAGATAAAAAGTGGGTTGGTTCAGTTAGAAATGGGTTATTGTGTAATTCAAGAATTAAATGGCATTCTCTAACCTTAAAATAGAATCGCTTAATTCAACAAGGTTTTGGTCAAGATAAAAATCAACTAAACCCTCTAAAATTCATGGAAAAATATCCCCTAGGGTTTAGAACCTTTAATTAGACCTTTGGAACCTATTTTGAACTAGATTGGGGTCTCGCTCATTATTTGACCTAATTTGGGTATTTGTGTAAAATGTCTACTGAAACACAATCAAACCTAAAATCCAACTTCATCATTGGATTCCTTAGGTCCAAATTAGGTTTGTACCAAAATTTAGACCTAAGGGGAGGTCACGTAGACCTACTTTGCAAAATAGTCCACCCAATTACATTCTAGTCCCTAACTTTTGAAAACTCTCACGAAAACCCACCTAACCTCCTCGCCACTCTTACGATCAGGTCCCTCCACCATGAACGGGGAGATATCCTACTCCGGAGTACTCCCTGATTCCTCAGAGATCTCCTCCCAGATTTGAAAGGGAGATTCTCTAAGGAATTCCCTTCCATTTGAGCGTGATTTCAATCTTTGATTTGCACCCAATCTCTCATGCGAAGGCTCGAGAGATTTGGGTATCCAATGGATTCCTTCTCCAACAAGGACTCTCGCTCTTGGAAGCTTGTCTTCCAAGCACAAGAGCCCCTGCCAACATCTATAAAAGGATCGTCAACCCTGGCCGCATCTCTTCAGCTTGACTTGGCCAGAGATCCACCCCAATTTCATCTTCTTCTCTGTCGGTTAGGAAGTCCAACGAGCTTCGGCGAGCCCCCCTCCTCTTTCTCGTCACTCTGCCACCATACCAGTGGCAGAGCCGCCTTCACTACCTTCCTCCACGTCGCGCAGCACCCACGCGCACACCTCTAACCCCGTCGTCGTCGTCATCACCTCTCCACTGGACACCGTCTTCTCCAGCGACAGCAGGTACAGGCAGTAGCCACCTCTCCCCCCTCGTCCACTTAGTTAGGTTAGAATTACTCCTCTCTATCCCCTCTTAAATTTCCCTCTCTCTATTTTCCCTTTCAACCCCTCGCAGCCACTGTCCACCGCCAACTTCTCCATCTCTGGCCGCCCACCGACGAGGTGCCTCCACTGCTCCACACCTCCACAAACCTCGTCAGATACCTCACTACCTCCGCCACAGTCCACTGATCACCTTTTGCCCA
Source organism: Thalassia testudinum (assembly GCA_037157565.1). NCBI lineage: Eukaryota > Viridiplantae > Streptophyta > Magnoliopsida > Alismatales > Hydrocharitaceae > Thalassia > Thalassia testudinum. The sequence continues at coordinate 61,835,409 of JAZHRO010000063.1, forward strand.
TCCATCGACCACCATCACCTCCCTAAATGTCCCCCGACCAAACCCATAAGGATGGCCACAGGGTAACCTAGCCACGCACGCCTAGGCCACCCTGTGGCCTGCCACTTACCATCCCACCTTCGCCTCGAAACGGCGAAGCTTCCCATGTGTTTTAATGGGGCCGCTAGGCCGTATAGTGTATGTCAGATTTGAGCACCTACTGCCATTGGAGCACGCAGCAAGAAGGTCGCAAGCTTTGCTCCTAGCCGTGCGCTCCAGGTGTTAGGGTCCCAGGTGAAGTTGGTTGGTCTTGCACATGTATGCAGCTAGGCAATTGGGTTGGTGAAGCAACCCAACAGTAGCAATTGGCGAAGGTTTCCTGCTGGCGTGAGCGAAGAAACAGGTGGGACATTTAGTCCGACCTTGTAAACTCACAGGTGAGTGGCGACAATTAAATTGTTTTTGTGCCTTCAGCTATTTGCCTCAAGTCACACAGGGGTGAGGACCCTCACCCTCACACCTCGTCCACGGCCTGCCCCCGCAGATCTGGCACTTGACCCATTTACCTAAACCTGGCACTCCTCACGCACCACACCCTTGCAGGTGCACCTGAACCCGGGCACATGATACCCAACCCGATTGCCCGGCTCTAGGAGAGTGTACCGAAGAGAGAAATAGAAAGAGAGAGACACAGGGGAGGGTCGGGGATAGGTTTTGCTTCTGTGTGTGCATGCGTGATGAGAACCTCATCATGAGCCATAACTAGCTCATTTTGACCCAATACAAAGGATAAAAGCTCCTACATATCTCAAGGAAAGGCTTAACTCAGAGAATTCTGAGTTTGAGAAGAAAACCAGTCATAAGGGGTAAAAGTGCAATTTTACCAGTATAATCTGCATACAGGGTAATTCAGGGCCCAAACACAGGTCAAAACAGCTTAATAAGAATAAAAGTGGGATGAGATGATCTAGCAAGGGCTACAGCACTTCCAAGGAACCAAATGATAATCTGTAACCCTAAAACAACCCACTTCAATTCACAAGGTTCGAGGCAAAGTAAAAATAGAATAAACCCTCTAAAATTCATAGAAAAATAATCTCTAGGGTTTAGAACCTTCAATTTGGCCTTTAGAATCCATTTTGACCTACATTGAGAACCATGCCCAATTAATAACTTAATTTGGGTCTTTACGCAAATTGACCGGTCAAACAAGGTTTAATATGAAAATGAAATTTACCATCAGATTCCTTAGGTTCTAATTAGTCATGTATAAAAACTTGAGCCTAAGAAGAAACCTCCTTGACCGACTTTACACTTTGGTCCTCATATATTTACTCTTTGGCCCTCAACTTTTGAACCCTCGCATTTTGGCCCCTAACTCTCCTTCGTTCTTTGCAAACAGGTCCCTCCTGCAAAACCCTGCCAGCACCATGCTCCGGCGACCTTGCGCGGAGCATGGCGCCGCGCAGGGTAAGGTGGAGGACCTGGCATGTGTACCGGGGGTGCCCTGCGTCGTCAGCCGTCGCAGGAGCACCCCCATGATCATTGCAGCCCCCCATACCGGCCGTGCGAACGCACGGACGGTATGGGTTCGTACTCCGACCATGCTCCGGCGAGGGAGACACGTCGTCTCCCTCCGCCTTCCTCCCTGCTTCATCCCTATAAATACCCCCCGCCGCTCCACCGACGACGGCAGCTCGGATCTGATGGAGAAAACCCCCAACTTTCCTCTCTTCTCACTCCGGCAGACGCCCACCAGCTCCGGCGGTTCTCCTTCCTCCTCCTCTTCGCTCTGCCGCAATACCAGTAGCAGAGACTTCTTCCCCTGCTCTTCCCGCGTCGCGCAATACCGGCGCGCGCTGCCTCTGCCCCGTCGTCACCGCCGTCCTCCCCCCACTGGGCATCGTCTTCTCCGGCGACAGTCGATACGACTGTCGCCCTGTTCCTCCCCCTTCGTCCCTGCAAGTAAGTTAGACCTACTCCCCTTCTTCTCCTCTTTCTTTCCCCGCTTTCGATTTAGTCAATTAAGCCCTCTACCGACCCTGTTCACCCTCATCCTCTCCGCCTCCGACCACCCTCCGGCGAGCCGCTCCCATCACCTCAGCGACCCACACGGCTCGCCGACCACCGCAGAACATCCGCCTCCTCACCCTGATCCTCTTCCGCCCCTCCACTTCCCACCAAACACCCTCTGCAGACCCACCGAACACACCCACTTCCTCGCTCACAGTTTGACCTAGGACGACCTGTTAGCTCCATCTCGCCCCCTGCAGACCCCCTGACCACCTTCGCCGTGCCACGGCGAAGGTCCCCCGCCTGTCTGATTTGGCCGAGAGGCCGTTCTATTGATTTCAGGTTCCAGGCCTTGACCGCCATTGGCGAGGAAGCTCGAAGCTTGCTTGAGGTTGCTCCAAGCCTAGATATCCCAGGTTGAAGAGCCACGGCCAGCGCGAAAGAGTCTTGCGCACACACCCTGGCCCTCAATTGGAGTTGCGAGCCTCAACAGCTGTTGCAATTGGAAGCACCATCCCTGTTGCAGGCGTGAGAGAAATGGGGTGCGCGGATAGTCCCACCTCGGAACCTTCTGAAGCCACACACCCACATAAATTGCAAAAGTGCCACCATCTGTTTGCCTCAGTTACCACGGGGTGAGGTCCCTCTCACCCGACCCGACCCGACCCGGCCTCGTCCGTGACCACGCTCCGCGGACCTGGCCCGACCCGATTAGACTGTCCTGCACTCCTCGCCCACCACGCAGGCCGGTGGGCCTGGACCCGGGCCTGACCCGAACCCGATTACCCGATAGCGCTCTGGGAGAGCTTCCGAAGAGAGATTTCAGAGAGAGAGATACGCGGGGGAGGGGGGTAGAGTAGGTTTTTGCCTCCTGACGAAAAAACTCTGAAGTGTGCAGGCCAAAGAAGAAGAAGCAGACCCGCTGAAGAAGAAGGAGCTACGGCACTGTAGCATAGGCATCGTTAAGTCGTCTCAGCACCGGGGCAGACGACGGAAGGTCAGCAGCCAGAGCAGGAAAGAAGACAGGCTGAAGAAGAAGGAAGAACAACGGCCAACGCGAAAGAAGCAAGAAAAGAAGAAGACGATCTGAAGAAAAAGAAAGAAAGGAAACAAGGAAGAACAGAAGAAGAAGAGCACGAGGGAAGATCTGAAGAAAGCAGAAGAAGAAGAAGAAGAACAGGAAGAACCAAAGACAAAGAGGAAGAAAGAAGAAAAGAAGAAGAAGCCAAATTTTCATCTCTCTCTCTCTCTCTTTTTTTTTGTAATAGAACTTGTATATCTCTAGAATACAACTTGCTCCCTGAGTTCGACCTCGGGAACTCTTTCATTTTTCCGAGTAAAAAATTTTTATATGAAACGTTGGTGACAACCGGCTTTACTACAACGTTATAACTGAAACCGACGTTTCATCATTTTGGCGCCGTTGCCGGGGAGCAACGGCTATTCTAGAGGTAAACATTCCTGTTTCTTTTAAGTTCTGATAATCTCCTCTCTTTTGTGCAGCTACAGGAACTCAAGAAGACAAGCAACCACACAACCACTCCGAAGACAGGTAAAATCTTTTCTCTCACTATTAACCCCTACACTCTAAAGAGGAAGAAAAGAAAAGAACAAGCAATATAGGGCTAACCTGTCTTCCATATTTAGTAACCATAAAAGTTGCATGTTTTCAACTCATTATTTCTGCACACTATTAAGGGTATTTAAGGGCTAACACATTCTTGCTTGAGCCCTAATTACCCAACAAAGAATTAACTGGACCAAGTAGAGCCAACCTAGGATCCAACACTAGGGATTTAGAGACACACTCCTTAAGCAAGAATTGAGAAAACCAAATGAAGTGTGCCCAAGCCCTTGTCTGAAAATACCTATTCAAAGAAAATCTAAAACAATTGGCTCTCTAAACACTTGAACCCTAAAAGACAGGACCCAAAAAGCTCTCAAAGAAAACAAGAGGTAAAGTTGACCCCTTTGGGTTAACCAACCTTAAATTAGGTCACTCTTTGCACTTAAAAAGACTAAAAGTTCAAGTGAAACCTTAAGCACCCTGATCTTAAAATTGGTAGACTTAAGAGGTCAAGATCCCCATTCTGGTCTACCTGGAACCGCAGTGACAAGAGAGGTCGGGTGGGGGAAACCCTGTAACCCGTGGGGACGCTCTACCGTGTAGGGGTCTTCGCGGGACTCTCCCTCTCTGGCTGCCCAGGTAATTCTCAGGTGGACGATCTTTCTGATCAAGGGGTCCATCTGCCCCGAACCTCTATAGTCACCCAACAATTTTTGGGTGTCTTGATTGGGTCCAGCACCTGCTTATCTCATCCAGGCCTTCAGTATTTTTCAGGAGGTCCTTGAAACCTCCAATAGAAGTTCACTCTCCCCGAGGCTAAGCCTCGGCCCCTTTGTTTTTGCAGAAATCATTCACATAGCCCCTCTTTCCTCTGATTCTGAACAAAATCCCCTTCTTCCATCTTAATTCAAACTTTGATTCCACCACCTGATCCAATTATGCAGCCTAATTACCTAGCAAGACTACCATTCAAGAAACCTGAATATCGGAGATCTATGAAAGATAAAATGATCGAGGATGCCATAAAATTCTATGAAAAAGAAGAAAAAACCTCAACACCAAAAGGAGATATTCAGGTTGATGTCCCAACAACCACATCCTTCATCATAAACTGTGCCCAAATTCTATTGACTGGAATTTCAAAAGGATCAACCCGAGACATGCTCATGACAGGATACATTGAGATGGAAAAATTACACCAATCTGAATACCTTCAATGCTTAAAAAATCCTGTACTTTGGGAACAACACCAAGATGCCCTTATAAAACGGGTAGAAATGATGAAATCAGTAGAACAAATTATCAACCAGAAATACCCGTATATACCAGAAACAAAGGATGAGTCATCTTGGAACAGTACTAAGAATCAATCCAGTTTCCCAGACCTCGGGATTGAGGCACAAGGTGGTTGTCGACTCCCAACCCAAATAGAAGATAGCATTAAAATAGGTTGGGAAGTTGCAGGAGAACACAATGCTGAGCCAACCCTAGGCCATAAATCACCAAGCTTAGAACTCCAAGACTCCTGCAATAACAAGATTAGAATTGAACCTCTGGAGGGTATAAATTCCGCCCCTTGTTTTGATAAGGTAACCCTCGAAGGTTATTCGGACTTAGGTTCTAATAATTCTACCCACATCCTAAGCCTAGAACCTAGATCTGAAACTTATTGGGAAGATTATGAGGCCCTTTATGAGAAAGATCAAATCTTTACAGAATATGATTCCGGGCCTCTATTTGATGAATGTCCTTTTCCAACATCCTCAGGAAATCTGATCGATTTTTCAGAAAACATGCCAATTTATGATACAGAAACTGAGGAGTTGGATGAGCAAGGTTTTAGTGGGGTCTATCCTACCAGCTTAGAGCTTGAACAGAACATCTTTTTGAGCCCAGAATTGACATATAGGCTAGAACCCAGTCAGGCTGCTGATTCCACATCTGATGATTTCTGCTGTGGTGGAATTCATGATCATTTTCGCCAACTCTCCGACAATTTCAGATCTGACAATAATTGTGGAGAGATTCCCCTTCCTGAACACGCCAGGCCTATCTACGACCTCAGTTCACATGACTCTGACTCTGACTCTGACTCTGAGGTCCTGATTCCCGAGATCACTGATAACACAGAATCATTCCTTTTCGATCCTCAGGAACCAAAAACAGAAAATGCCAAGAGTGATTGCAACCAAGAATCCAAATTTTTTCTCGAATCCGATTTCTTTCACCCTACAAACACTCTTCAGGCATTTGATAGTTACCCAGAGGACTCTCTACAGAAAATCACCTATCATCTGTTTCTAGAAGAGCCCTCGTACACAATGGCCACCTCATCCGCACACACAGAACGGATCAAAACCTCTCCCAAACCCCGACCCGCAACCGGACTCAATTTCTATGCTGATTCACCTCTCACCGAGCCGATTGCATTTCCACATCGGGTTTCGAACATTGATCAGACTACATACCATGCTCTATCATTCTCTGATCACCCCTGTAGGGTTCCTGCATCAACCACTGATTATCCTACGGGTCCCTACTCTGACCAGGCTGATTCGGCACAGCCAAACCCTGCGTTTACACTTCCACATCCATCTGAGCTTCATAGTTTATGGTGGGCACCACACCTTTTTATCCACATCTATCAACCCACCAGATTGATTGGGTTTGGGCTGCATCATCAGCCTGTTGATCTGAACAAGCACCTGGTTGGACCAACCAGGCTCTTAATCAAGGTGCTTGTCTTACAAAACTCTGCTGAGTTGACCATCCCCTCTCCATCGCATTTCCCGCTTGGCTGAAGGCATCAAATTTAGCGCTCAACGGGAGGCAGCCCGTCATTCTCTTTGAAAACCTGAAACTTGTTCTGACAGCTTTTTGCACTTGAAGTTCACACTTTAGGACAGCCGACTCCACCTCAGGTGCTTGCATCTGAGATTAGAAATCGTCCGCAACAGTCACCCCGACCCATTCACTCATCAAAACAGCTATCCTAATGTATGAACTTAGTTGAATAAAAACCCCTAGGTTACAATGAGGACATTGCAAATCTTAGGCATGGGGGGGTATGAAAGTGCAAAAACTCGTAAGAAAAGGTTTCAAACAAAAAATTCACATATGCCAAAAATACCATAAAAATTAAAAAAATTTTCGAAAAAGAATAAGAGGAAAAGAGGAGAATTTTGTGAAGGAGAGAAGAAACAAAATGAAAAAGGAGCACAAAATTATAAGAAAAGTTGATAGTCATTAGTAAGGAACTAAGGAATTAACCTAAGTTCTAGACCTCATTCAAGAAAATAACTGAAAAGTGCACAATAAGATTAGTAAGAATGCAAACCTTAGGCATTCTTGAATAGACTCTTAGTACTCATTAAGATCTGGACACTCCTCAAGAGGTTGAGGAAAATGAAAAGCTGAAGTATTAGGTCTAAGGCTTAGGGAGTATTCGGCCTCGTTAACTAATTTTTGGTTTACGGGACTCAGTAACCTAAGCACCCTAATCTCACACACAGCCTGGTTCAGTAAGCGTAAAAATCAGAATCACGCAGAAGCGTCGCAAAAATCTGAAAAGAACACCTAGAATAGGAATGGCCGATCAACACAAGTTGATTTGGACGAGTTCCCAGCGCAGAGAGGCGGAAAATCCCCTCGAAGATGCGTAACAAAATATCATCTCCTCGGTGCTTGTCTCTTAGGATATTTACATATCCTACGGGGGGCATGTAAGCACTCTGCTGGTTCAGATTCCATGGATGGCATTATCTCGAAGTGTCAATTGCCAGGGTCTGGATTCGGCCACGGAATACCATGGATGGGATTATCTCGAAATCTCAATAGCCAGGGTTCCGGGGGTTGCCATGGGCGGTGCTATCTCGAAGCATCGATCGCCAGGAACCCTTGAGGATTGATGATGGGAGCAAGGAATCTGATACAGACCGTGTTGAAAAGCCAATCCTAGGCTAGAACTAAAAAAAAAAAGAAGAGAGAGAAAACTCTCCAAACAGAAAAAACTTTCTATCTCTCTCTTACAAAACGCACTGCGAACTGGGCCAGGGCTAAAATCATTTCAAGCACGGGTGTTTTAACCACGAAGTCCAATAAACCTTAGGTTAGTTCTTGCGGGCCTTAAAAACCTTTGCTAAAAGACTGAGGCTAAGGCTTGACAGATTTGGATCTTGATTGGTACTAGAGTATCTTTTAGGCCTATGGTCAGCATTCTAACCTAATCTATGCTCAAATAAAAAAAGGCACTTATCTAAAACCATTAAAAAACTTCATGGTCTAGAACAAGGGTTGAAACCTTAAGTTTTTTGCTAAGGGACTAGCAAAAGCTAGGCATGGGGGTATGATGAGAACCTCATCATGAGCCATAACTAGCTCATTTTGACCCAATACAAAGGATAAAAGCTCCTACATATCTCAAGGAAAGGCTTAACTCAGAGAATTCTGAGTTTGAGAAGAAAACCAGTCATAAGGGGTAAAAGTGTAATTTTACCAGTATAATCTGCATACAGGGTAATTCAGGGCCCAAACACAGGTCAAAACAGCTTAATAAGAATAAAAGTGGGATGAGATGATCTAGCAAGGGCTACAGCACTTCCAAGGAACCAAATGATAATCTGTAACCCTAAAACAACCCACTTCAATTCACAAGGTTTGAGGCAAAGTAAAAATAGAATAAACCCTCTAAAATTCATAGAGAAATAATCTCTAGGGTTTAGAACCTTCAATTTGGCCTTTAGAATCCATTTTGACCTACATTGAGAACCATGCCCAATTAATAACTTAATTTGGGTCTTTACGCAAATTGACCGGTCAAACAAGGTTTAATATGAAAATGAAATTTACCATCAGATTCCTTAGGTTCTAATTAGTCATGTATAAAAACTTGAGCCTAAGAAGAAACCTCCTTGACCGACTTTACACTTTGGTCCTCATATATTTACTCTTTGGCCCTCAACTTTTGAACCCTCGCATTTTGGCCCCTAACTCTCCTTCGTTCTTTGCAAACAGGTCCCTCCTGCAAAACCCTGCCAGCACCATGCTCCGGCGACCTTGCGCGGAGCATGGCGCCGCGCAGGGTAAGGTGGAGGACCTGGCATGTGTACCGGGGGTGCCCTGCGTCGTCAGCCGTCGCAGGAGCACCCCCATGATCATTGCAGCCCCCCATACCGGCCGTGCGAACGCACGGACGGTATGGGTTCGTACTCCGACCATGCTCCGGCGAGGGAGACACGTCGTCTCCCTCCGCCTTCCTCCCTGCTTCATCCCTATAAATACCCCCCGCCGCTCCACCGACGACGGCAGCTCGGATCTGACGGAGAAAACCCCCAACTTTCCTCTCTTCTCACTCCGGCAGACGCCCACCAGCTCCGGCGGTTCTCCTTCCTCCTCCTCTTCGCTCTGCCGCAATACCAGCAGCAGAGACTTCTTCCCCTGCTCTTCCCGCGTCGCGCAATACCGGCGCGCGCTGCCTCTGCCCCGTCGTCACCGCCGTCCTCCCCCCACTGGGCATCGTCTTCTCCGGCGACAGTCGATACGACTGTCGCCCTGTTCCTCCCCCTTCGTCCCTGCAAGTAAGTTAGACCTACTCCCCTTCTTCTCCTCTTTCTTTCCCCGCTTTCGATTTAGTCAATTAAGCCCTCTACCGACCCTGTTCACCCTCATCCTCTCCGCCTCCAACCACCCTCCGGCGAGCCGCTCCCATCACCTCAGCGACCCACACGGCTCGCCGACCACCGCAGAACATCCGCCTCCTCACCCTGATCCTCTTCCGCCCCTCCACTTCCCACCAAACACCCTCTGCAGACCCACCGAACACACCCACTTCCTCGCTCACAGTTTGACCTAGGACGACCTGTTAGCTCCATCTCGCCCCCTGCAGACCCCCTGACCACCTTCGCCGTGCCACGGCGAAGGTCCCCCGCCTGTCTGATTTGGCCGAGAGGCCGTTCTATTGATTTCAGGTTCCAGGCCTTGACCGCCATTGGCGAGGAAGCTCGAAGCTTGCTTGAGGTTGCTCCAAGCCTAGATATCCCAAGTTGAAGAGCCACGGCCAGCGCGAAAGAGTCTTGCGCACACACCCTGGCCCTCAATTGGAGTTGCGAGCCTCAACAGCTGTTGCAATTGGAAGCACCATCCCTGTTGCAGGCGTGAGAGAAATGGGGTGCGCGGATAGTCCCACCTCGGAACCTTCTGAAGCCACACACCCACATAAATTGCAAAAGTGCCACCATCTGTTTGCCTCAGTTACCACGGGGTGAGGTCCCTCTCACCCGACCCGACCCGACCCGGCCTCGTCCGTGACCACGCTCCGCGGACCTGGCCCGACCCGATTAGACTGTCCTGCACTCCTCTCCCACCACGCACGCCGGTGGGCCTGGACCCGGGCCTGACCCGAACCCGATTACCCGATAGCGCTCTGGGAGAGCTTCCGAAGAGAGATTTCAGAGAGAGAGATACGCGGGGGAGGGGGGTAGAGTAGGTTTTTGCCTCCTGACGAAAAAACTCTGAAGTGTGTAGGCCAAAGAAGAAGAAGCAGACCCGCTGAAGAAGAAGGAGCTGCGGCACTGTAGCATAGGCATCGTTAAGTCGTCTCAGCACCGGGGCAGACGACGGAAGGTCAGCAGCCAGAGCAGGAAAGAAGACAGGCTGAAGAAGAAGGAAGAACAACGGCCAACGCGAAAGAAGCAAGAAAAGAAGAAGACGATCTGAAGAAAAAGAAAGAAAGGAAACAAGGAAGAACAGAAGAAGAAGAGCATGAGGGAAGATCTGAAGAAAGCAGAAGAAGAAGAACAGGAAGAACCAAAGACAAAGAGGAAGAAAGAAGAAAAGAAGAAGAAGCCAAATTTTCATCTCTCTCTCTCTCTCTTTATTTTTGTAATAGAACTTGTATATCTCTAGAATACAACTTGCTCCCTGAGTTCGACCTCGGGAACTCTTTCATTTTTCCGAGTAAAAAATTTTTATATGAAACGTTGGTGACAACCGGCTTTACTACAACGTTATAACTGAAACCGACGTTTCATCAATGCGCATGGAAGAAGCAGAGAAGGAAGAGGAAGGTGTAACTAAGGTAGGGTGAAGCTAAGACACTTAGCCATAGAAAGGAAGAGGAAGGAAGTCCAAAGAGAAGAAGAGAAAGTCAGAGAAGAGCTATGGCTGAAGGAAATCAAGGTAGAAGCCAAGGAAGGAAAAGGAAGAAGAAGAAAGGTTGAAGCCAAGGGAAGGAGTAGCACGGTAGTAGAGGTGCGGCTGAGGAAGAAAGAAGAAGACCGCAGAAGAAGAAAGAGAAAGGCACTGTGCAAGAGCAGAAAGAAAGAGACAAGGAAAAAGAGTTGCAGACGGCCAAAGTCAGAGAAGAATAGAAGAATTGAGGAAAGCCAGAGATAAAGAAAGAAGAAGAAGAAGAGAAGGTAGAAAGAAGGGCCATCATTTAAGACGTCTGATCATAGAATCAGACCTCCAATTCTTCTATTTTTGCTATAATTTTAGTTCATAAACTCTTGCATTTATATTCTGAATTAAGTTTTGAGTAACTCTAAGTGTTCAATTACATTATTGAGATTAGTGAATACATTCCATTTGCTCCCTGCATTCGACCTCGGATACTTAGGTTTTCGAGTAATAAATTCTCATTTTTTATTAACGCTTGGTCACCTATACTACAACGCGGCTGACTTATACTCATCTAAAAAACCTGACAAAGCGTTATAACATTTTGGCATTGTTGCCGTGGAGCAACGCGCAATTTATCACTAATCTCTTCATTCTTTTTGACTATATTGAGCACTAACTTGCCCTATTTATTTTATTGTGATCTTGCTAGGTGTTTCAATAGAAGAAATCTCCCGCACAAGTCAACCTCTCAAGGGCAGGTAACCTCTCTTCTCTAAAATCCATCGCCTAACCCTTGAAAGACAAAAGGAAGAAACCAACTTTGGAATCAATTGTCTTCTTTTTATAGCAATCACCATATTTAAGGCAAAGGTTTCTTGATTTTGCGAAAATTTTTAAAAACTTATTGAAGTGGAAGCGATTTCTTAGAGATCCTATCCCACAAAATTCCTGTGCCTAATAGAAATCATGCTTAATCACTGCGGACAACACACTTCTTGTTTTTGAGTCCAAAGAAAATTTTTGTGAAAAAGGGGATTGGAAATAGAACTAAATTAGGGTTTCAATAGTAGGGTTTTTGGAGTGCTAGTCACACATGCCGGTATAAAAGGAAATGAAACCTCCCGCATCAGTGTGCTACCCAAGCCCTTGATTGAAGAGATCTAAACAAGACAAACCCTAAAAATTGAGCTCTAACAGCACTTGAATCTTAAAAAATCTTGGACCTAATAAACTGGGAGTCAAATTAGGGTGATCTCTAGGTCCCAAGCCTAGAATCATTCTGCCATCTTTAGGACAGGTCAAGTAAAGTTGACCCTTTGGGTTAACCAACCTCCAAATTAGGTTACAACATCAAAACATCTAAAGTTCAAGTGAAAACCCTAAAGCACCTTTGAAATAAAAGTGGTAGACTTAAGAGGTCAAGGTCCCCATTCTGGTATACCTGGAATCTCAGTGACAAGAGAGGTTGGGTGGGGGAAACCCTGTAACCCGTGGGGACACTCTATCGTGTAGGGGTCTTTGCGGGACTCTCCCTCTCTGGCTACCTAGGTAATTCTCAGGTGGACGACCTTCTGATCTAGGGGTATCATCTACCCCGAACCTCCATAGTCATCGAAACATCTTTGGGTGCCTTGATTAGGTCAAAAACATCTCCAGTCCCTCATCTTTTCTCTTTAGAGCACACACATACATTTTCAGTGGGACTCTTTATTCAGATTTAATTGCTTCATAACTTGATTCTACATCTTGATTCCACCACCTGATCCAAATATGCAGCCAAACCACTTAGGACTACCATTCAAGAAACCTGAATATCAAAGATCCATGAGTGATAGGATGATTGAGGATACCCTAAAATTCTATGAAAAAGAAGACAAAACCTCAACACCAATAGAAAACATTCAGGTTGATGTCTCAACAACCATAACCTTCATCATAACTTGTGCCCAAGTGCTATTGGCAGAAGCCACAAAAGGATCAACCTGAGACATGCTCATCATAGGATACATTGAGATAGAAAAATTGCACAATCTTGAATACCTTCAATGCATGACAAATCCTATACTTTGGGAGCAACACCAAGATGATCTTGAAAAATGGGAAGAGATAATGAGATTATTAAAACAAATTATTGACTAGAAATACCCATATATGCCACAAACAAAGGATGAACCATCTTGGGACAACATCGAGGATCAATCTGATCTCGGGTTTGAGGCACAAAATGGTTGTGGATTCCCAACCCAAATGGAGTACAATGTGCCTGATATTGGAGAAGGTTGGGAAGTTCCAATTGCAGGAGAACACAATGTTGAGCCAACTCTCGACCATGAATCACCAGGCTTAGAATCCCAAAACTCCTGCAATAATGAGAGTAGAACTGAACCTCTCGAGGGTGTAAATTCCGCCCCTTATTCTGATAAGGTGACCCTTGAAGGTTATTCTGACCTAGATTCTAGTGATTCAACCCACATCCTAAGCCTAGAATCTAGATCTGAAACCTATTGGGAAGATTTCAAGGCCCCATATGAGGAAGATCAATTTATCAATGAAGAATATGATTTTGGGCCTCTATTTGATGAATATCCCTCGCCAACATCCTCAGAGAAACCAATTGATTTTTCGGAAGTCATGCTAATTTACAATACAGAAACTGAGGAGTTGGACGAGAGGGATTTCAATTGGGTCTGTCCGACCAGCTTGGAACCTGAGCCTCTACCAGATAAGGATACCTTTTTAAGCTCAGAATTGACATCTAGGCTTGACACCAGTCAGGATGCTGAATCTACAGCATATGATTTATTCTATGGTGGAACTTATGATCTTGAATCTCATTCAGATTTTAATTTTCACAAACTCTCTGACGATTTCGAATCTGACCATAACATCGGAGAAAATCTGCTTCCTGATTATAACAAGCCAATCTATGACCTCAGCTTACATGACTCATTCTCTAACTCTGATTCTAAGGTCTCGATTCCTGAGATCACTGATTGCAATTCAGGTTCCAGTAACATGGAATCATTTCTTTTCAATCCTCAGGAATCAGAACTAGCAAATGTAGAGAGTGATTGCGACCCAGAATACGAATCTTTTCTCGACTCCGATTTCCAGTATCCAATAGACACTCTCCAGGCATTCACTTTTGGTTTTGAAAGTTACTATGAGGACTCTCTACATGAGACCACCTGTCATTCCTTTCTAGAAGAGCCCTCATACACAATTCCCATTGAAGCCACCTCATCCACACATACAAAACTGATCAAAACCCGTTCTCTACCCCGACCTGCAACCAGACTCAATTTCTATTTTGATTCACCTCTCATTGAGCCATTTGCAGATGATTCAACTCCACATCTATACCAGGCATCGGGTATCGATAAGACTGAAAAGCATGATCCATCATTCTTTGATCACCCCTGTAGGGTTTCCACACCATGCACTGATTATTTTTCAGAACCCTAATCTGACCAGGATGATTTGACTCAGCCTAAACCCAAGTTTTCATTTCCACATCCATCAGAACTTCATTGCATATGGTGGGTTCTGCATCTGTTGATTTACATCTAACAACCCACCAGACTGTTTAGGTTTGGGCTACATCATCAGCCTATTGACCTTAACGAGCACCTAGTTTGACCAACCAAGCTCTTAATCAAGGTGCTTGTTTTACAAAAATCCACTGTGTTGACCACTCCCTCTCCACCCGATGTTCCGCTCGGCTAAAGGCATTAAAATTAGCGCTTAACTGGAGGCAACCTGTCAATCCAGAAATAGAGACTCATCTGATTATCTGTCTGTACTCCATGTCTATTGCACCTTGAGTTCAACCTTAGACAGTTGATCCCACCTCTGGTACACGTACCAGAGCTTGAAATCATCTGCATCAGTCATTTCCGACCCATTCACCCACCCGATGTATCTTGTTCTAAGTCCCTAACCTCAACACTATTTCACACCCTCCGTTTACAATGAGGATATTACAAAACTTAGGCATGGGGGGGTGGTAAAGTGCATACATACAAAGCCAAGAAGAAGTCAGAAGGATTCTCACAAAAAATTCACATATGTCAAAAACACAAAAAAATTGAAAAATTATGAAAAAGAACAAAAAATGTAGGAGGGAGGAAATTTTGTGAGCCACATAATCATAAGGAGGAGAAAAAGAGCAAAATGACAAAAAGGAGCATAAAATGAAAAAGTGATAGTTATTAGTAAAAGATTAAGGAATTAATCGAAGTTCTAGACCACATCAAAACAAAATGAGAGAAAAGTGCTAATGAGACATAGAAAGAAATTAGCAGGAACGCTGAACTTAGGCCTTCTAGGCTAGACTCTTAGGATTAAAAATTCATGAACCTGTTAAGATCTGGATAATCCTCAAGAGGTTCTGGAAAATGCGAAGCTTAAGTATTAGGTCTAAGGCTTAGGAAGTATTTAGCCTCGTTAACTGACCTTCGGTTTGCGGGGCTCAGTAACCTAAGCACCCGAATCCACACACAGTCTGGTTTAGTGCACATAACTATCAAAATCATGCAAAAGCATTTTAATGCTCTAAAAAGGTTGCCTAGATTAGGAGCGATCGAGCAACGCAAGTTGATTTGGACGAGTTCCTGGTGCGGAGAGGCGGGAAATTCCCCTCAAAGATGCGTAACAACATATCGTCTCTTTAGTGCTTGTCTCCTAAGATATTTCAAAATCCTACTAGGGGCATGAAAGCACTCTGCTAGTTCAGATACCATGGGCGGCATTATCATTAAATGTCGATTGCCAGGGTCTATATTTGGCCACGGAACGCCATGGGTGGGATTATCTCGAAATCTCGAAAGCCAAGGTTCTGGGGCTTGCCATGGGCGGTGCTATCACGAAGCATCGATTGCCAGGGACCTTTGAGGATTGATGATGGGGATGACGAATCCGAAGCTAGAAATAAAAAGAAAAAAGAGAGAAAACTCTCCAAACAAATAAATCCTCTATCTCTCTCTTACAAATATGCATGGCAATCTAAGCCTAGGCTAAAAATGTCTCAAGCACGGGTGCTTTAACCGCGTAGTCCAACGAACCATAGGATAGTTTTTGTGGGCCTTAAAAACCTTTGCGGAAGACTGAGGCTAAAGCGAGTTAGGTCTGGATTTTGGTTGATACTCGAGTACCTCTAGGCTTGTTGTCAACATTCTTAACCTAATCAAAAGAAGAAGAAAAGCACTTATCATAACTGGTAACAGACACTCAGGGTCAAGAACAAAAGTTAAAACCTTGGAATTTTTCTATGGGACTAGCAAAAGCTAGGCATGGGGGTATGATGAGAGCCTCATAATGAGCCCTAACTAGCTCAGCTTGACCTATGAAAGAGAATAAGAGCTCCTACATAACCTAAAGAAGGACCTAATTCAAGGAATTAATGTTTTGAGAAAACATGAAACAAAGGTTAAAACTGTAATTTTACCATTGTAGCACATAAATGGGATTTCTCGGAGGCAAAACATAGGTTAAATGGTCTGAATAAGATAAAAAGTGGGTTGGTTAAGTCAGAAATGGGTTATTGTGCAATTCAAGAATTAAATGACATTCTCTAACCCTAAAATAGACTCTCTTAATTCAACAAGATTTTGGTCAGGATAAAAATCAACTAAACCCTCTAAAATTCATGGAAAAATATCCCCTAGGGTTTAGAACCTTCAATTCGGCCTTTGGAACCTCTTTTGACCTAGATTGGGGTCATAGCTCATTATTTGACCTAATTTAGGTTTCTGTGTAAAATGTCCAGTCAAACGCGGTCAAACATAAAATCCAACTTCATCATTGGATTCCTTAGGTCCAAATTAGGTTTGTACCAAAATTTGGACCTAAGGGGAGCTTATCTAGACCTACTTTGCAAAATAGTCCACCCAATTACATTCTGGCCCCTAACTTTTGAAAACTCTTGTGCAGACCCCCCTAACTTCCTCGCCACTCTTACGATCAGGTCCCTTTGCCATTAATCAGGAGAAATCCTACTCCGGAGAGGAATGGAGGGGGAGTACTCCCTGATTCCTCAGAGATCTTCCAGATTTGGAAGGGAGATTCTCTAAGGAATTCCCTTCCATTTGAGCGTGATTTCAATCTCTGATTTGCAAACAATCTCTCGTGCGAAGGCTTGAGAGATTTGGGTATCCAATGGATTCCTTCTCCAGTGAGGACTCTCGCACTTGGAAGCTTATCTTCCAAGCACAAGAACCCTTGCCAGCATTTATAAAAGGATCCTCAACCCCGGCCGCATTTCTTCAGCTCGACTTGGACAGAGATCCACCCCAATTTCATCTTCTTCTCCGGTCAAGAAGTCCAGCGAGCTCCGGCGAGCCCCCTCCTCTTTCTCGTCTCTCTACCACCATACCAGTGGCAGAGCCGCTTTCACCACCTTCCTCCGTGTCATGGACACCCGCACACGCACCTCTAGCCCCGTCGTCATCGCCGTCACCTCGCCACTGGACACCGTCTTCTTCGGTGACAGTAGGTACAAATAGTAGCCACCTCTCCCCCTTCGTCCACTTAGTTAGGTTAGAATTACTCCTCTATATCCCCTCTTAAATTCCCCCTCTCTATTTTCCCTTTTGACCCCTCGCAGCCATTGTCCACTGCCATCTTCTCCATCTCCGGCCGCCCACTGGCGAGGTGCCTCCACCTCTCCACACCTCCACACGCCTCGCCAGATACCTCACTACCTCCACCGCAGTCCACTGATCACCTTCCGCCCATCCATCAACCACCATCACCTCCCTAAATGTCCCTCGACCAAACCCATAAGCACGGCCAAAGGGTGACCTAGGCACGCACGCCTAGGCAGCCCTGCGGCCTACAACCTACCATCCCACCTTCACCTCGACACGGCAAAGCTTCCCATGTGTTTTAATGGGGCCGCTAGGCCGTATCTGTGTATGTCAGATTTGACCTCCTGCCGCCATTGGAGCATGCAGCAAGATGGTTGCAAGCTTCACTCAAGGCCGCGCGCTCCAGGTGTCAAGGTTCCAGGTGAAGCGGGTTGGTCTTACGCATGTACACAGCTAGGCAATTGGCTTGGCGAAGCAACCCGACAGTAGCAATTGGCGAAGGTTTTCTGCGGGCGTGAGTGAAGAAACAGGTGGGACATTTAGTCCCACCTTGTAAACTCACAGGTGAGCAACGACACTTAAATTGTTTTTATGCCTTTAGCTATTTGCCTCAAGCACACAGGGGTGAGGTCCCTCACCCTCATGCCTCGTCTGCGACCTGCCCCTGCGGATCTGTCACCCGACCCGTTTACCTAAACCTAGCACTCCTCGCACACCACACCCATGTAGGTGTGCCTGGACCTGGGTGCGTGATACCCGACTCGATTGCCTGGCTCTGGGGGAGTGTACCGAAGAGAGAAATGGTGAGAGACACAGGGGAGGGTAGGGGATAGGTTTTGCTTTTGTGTGTGCATGTGCAGGGAAGAAGCAGAGAAGAAGGAAGAGGAAGGCGTAGCTAAGGTAGGGTGAAGCTAAGACACTTAGCTGCAGAAAGGAAGAGGAAGGAAGGCCAAAGAGAAGAAGAGAAAGTCAAAGGAGAGCTACGGCTGAAGGAAATCAAGGTAGAAGCCAAGGAAGGAAAAGGAAGAAGAAGAAAGGTTGAAGCCAAGGGAAGGAGCAGCATTGTAGCATAGGTGCGGCTGAGGAAGAAAGAAGACCGTAGAAGAAGAAGGAGAAAGGCACTATGCAAGAGTAGAAAGACAGAGATAGGGAAGAAGTGATGAAGAAAGGTAGAGGTAAAGAAAGAAGAAGAAGAAGAGAAGGCAGAAAGAAGGGTCATCATTTAAGACATTTGATCATAGAATTAGACCTCCAATTCTTCTATTTTTGCTATAATTTTTGTTCATAAACTCTTACATTTATATTCTGAATTAAGTTTTGAGTAACTCTAAGTGTTCAATTACATTATTGAGATTAGTGAATAAATTCCATTTGCTCCCTGTGTTCGACCTCGGATACTTAGGTTTTCGAGTAATAAATTCTTATTTGTTATTAACGCTTGGTCACCTATACTACAACGCAGCTGACTTATACTCATCTAAAAGGCCCAACAAAGCATTATAACACTTCCTCTTTTGTGCTTTCAAAGTGCCCATAGATCTCTTATATTCTAGCAACAAAAAACGTAGCCTTGTCAATTTGGATGCCAGCCTCTACGTAGCCATCCCAACAACCTCCTAAGATGTCCATCAATAGGAAACCATGTCTTTAAACCCCTCTTCGGTAAGCCAAGACTTCTAAAACTTAAAGTAGGATCCAGCCTTCACACCCTCCCCACTCTCCCAAACAAGAGGACTACGGTTAGAAAATGGGTGGCCCAAAGCTACCACAGAGGCCATGTAAAAGGACCCCATCAACTCCACATTATACAAGAACTTGTAAATTTTAGACATCTGGACACCACCTCCCCTCCAAGTGAAGGTAGCCCCTAAAAAAGGAAGATCAACCAATTCCAAGTCTGAGATGACGGTTCAAAAATAAAATGTAGAGGAGTCTATCCTCCAATTTGGATGGTCATCAGATGACATTGTGGCATTGAAATCTCCCCCCAGGAACCATGCCACCCCCTACACCCAAGTAGCCATGTAATGCAACTCTTCCAATAGAAGCGGTCTCTCCCCCTGATTGCACAGCCCATAAATAGATGTAAAAAATATACAAGTGTTGTCCATCATTCTAGTGAATCTACATGTGGTATAGAATCGACCCACTTTTGTATCTTCCAGTTGGAGCACAGTAGACTGCCACCAAACACACAACCTCCCTACTCTCCCACTAGATGTAATGCATCTTAAGGCACCTGTTAGGTTTAGATTTACATGAAATTTATTAAGTTATGTTGTAGTATAGTCACATATCAAACCTAAACAAATATAATAATGAAACTCGTGGTGAGTCCGGTCGATCTCTGGGAGGCGAAAATGGTGAAAACCGTTCTAATTTAGTTTTTCATTCTTTTGCTTGCAAATCTAGCCTATCTAACCTAAAATCGCAGTCGGATTTTGAGGTTACGCAAATACATCTTGCTGATAATGTTATGAACTCGAATAACATGAGTGTACATGAGGAAGATAATAAATGTGAACGTGTATTTATCGGTGTCCACAATCTCGACTAAAATCGCATCAATTTCCATTTCACTTATATGATCTGGTACTGCCATTTTTTTTTGCATTTTTTTGGTTCTTGGATTTTTTTGTTGTTTTCAAATTAGGAGACTAACTAAGAATGATCCAAAATAAAGATATGAATTTGCATTTCATTGAATCATCCATTACAAGAGTAACTCACAAAGCAATGGTAGATGAATGCTTGTACATGGAAAATAAATCTAATATGACTAATGCCATGCTAATAGAAAACCATCCTACCAGGAATGCTCATAGAGCCATCGACACTGGAGGATGGTGGTCGCTAGACCATGGGCATGGAGACCCCTCTAAACCACACAGAGAGGAGCAAGCCTTCAACCTAGGGAGTGCCTAGGTGTGCAAAAGAGGATGGAGAATATAACTAGCTACTTGCAAGAAATATAAATGCAAAATTAAAAGCAATAGAAGAACAACTACTAATGCAACTAAGGTGGAGGGAGGGAGGAGGACAACCACAAGGTGGTGGTGGTCGGCCTCTTAGACGTGGTAGGGAGTACTTGAGGTGGAGGAGGGGACAGCTGTGGAGGGTGGAGGCAGATGGCCAAAAGGTGGCCATGGGTGGTGTTTAAATAGGGAAGGGGAGGCTTAGGTGGGATGCCATTGGGTTAGGGTTAGGGTTTAAGGTGGCACCACCTTTGGAGGGGAGGGGGGTGAGGTGGCATAGATTAAGTTTTGGTGGAGTTTAGGGGTTGTTTGTAATGCTTTCCGTAGGTGGAGTTGTGTTGTGTTGGGTCCTAATTAGGTTAGGTTAGCCTAGGTCCTAAGGGGTTAAGTCTAATAGGGTGTGTCCTAGTCTAACTAGGCGTGTGTAAGTCTAATTGGGCTAAGGTAATCCAATTAGGTGCGTGTATGGTCCTAATAGGTCTAGGTCTAGTCTAATCAGGTTCAAGTGAACCCAATTAGACATAAATGGGTAGAGATGGGTCAATTGGGTCCTAGGTGGATCCAATTGGGTTTAGGTGCACCCAATTAGGTGTAGGCTAATTGATTGGGTTTGGATAGAGTCCAATTAGACTCTTATGAGCCTAATTGGATTAGGGTTAGCGTAATCATGTCTAACTAGACCCAATTAGAATAGGGTTAACCCAATCGACTCAAATTGAGGCAATTGAGGTTACTATGGACCCAGATAGGATTCTAAGGTGTGGATTGGGTTGTGGATAGGACTAGGGATATGGATAATGGGAATATGGATAACACCATCAAGGTTTTAGCTAAAGTGGGGGAAATTCAGGGTTAGGAATAGAGATATCCCAGGTGGGGGATAAGAGTCGGGATAGTGTGGATAAGAGCATGGATAGTACTATCCATGCTTTGGGTTTTAGGCCAAATGAACCTAATAGGAGGATGGCTTAGGGATAGAAGCAGGGATAAGGTTATCCTAAGTTCTTTACTTCAATTTCAACATTTATTCCAACAATTAACCTAGTCTATCTCCTTACTCTCTATCTTCATTTGTTCTTTATTTTCCGTTTTATTCCAAACTCCCGCTCTGACTCTATTGTAGCTCCAACTTCTATCCTGCTATTATTCAGCTTCAGGACATCTCCTAAGCTCCTTATTATCTGGAAATACAATTATTCATTAATTAGTAAGGTAAAATAGTACTATTCTATAAACATCTAAGTAAAACAGCTATGATGCAAAGTATGTAGCTTATGCATATATTATTCCTAAGTTAAGCTTGGATTTAACTCAATTTAGGTTGATTAAGTCCTATGATTGTTGCGCAATCTTACCCTCATGCCTAAATTTTGTAAGTCCCTAGCAAAACCAACATATGAAAATCCCATGGAAAAGAATGCAAAAACCAAATATGCAGATTTTTCATTTATTTTCAGAAGCAAAGTTAAACAAACTTTTATTGTAAAACGAGTTATTGTTAAAGAACTAATTGAGTCAGAATCAAAACCCACAATATGATTTTTCACCAATGAAAAGAAATTACTAGAAATTCCTTAACGACAAAGACTACAACAGCCCTTGCATATCGACTTAAATTCCGACCACCAAAATCAAATCAAGAATCCTATTAGCCCATAGACTTGGGTTGCGATGACAGCTTTCCCTGACTCAGTCAACCCGCCCAAGACTTAAAGTTAATGTGAGAAACAAGCATCTTGTGTGTGAAATAATTGACTCATGATAAAGGACAACAAAATTGACTCCTAGTATTCAATAAAACTTAGAATATTTCTATGCTCTTTCCTGGACAATCCTATCTTTGGTTAGGCCATACTAGGATTTGACAGCTTTCTCTTCACCACTTTTCCACCCCGAGGTTAACACACTAGGTGTATATCTCCCTGACTAGATCCATTAGTATCTTATTCCTAATTTTTTTCTCTGTATTTTTTTTTCTTTCTTCTATAAGATAGATACCCATTTGTAGCGAGGTGTTTTTATTCAGAAATGTGAAGGGATAGCATCCATATGTAGTGAGATGCTTTTATTTGGTTGAATATATATTTTTTCTTTTTTTCTATATATATATTATTTTTCCTTCTGATATTTTTAGCTAAATATATTTTTTCTCTTCAACTCATTTTTCTAGGTGAGTGGCTCTCTTTCATCCGTTCTAAATGCATCCTCTACAAATAGGAACAATCCTAAGAACTAGAAACTCAGCAAGGTCATTAGACCTATAGGCCTAAGACTAAATCATATTGACCACTAAGGACTCAATAAAGTTGTCCAAAAGACAAGTTAGTGGATAGTGTAATTGCATATGCTAGGGACTCAAAGACCATCCAAATCAAAGGGCGGGAAGATAAGTCATTCACTCATCACCCTTTTTGACTTAATACTTTAATCTTTTTCAGGTCCCTTCAAAAGCTTGGGTGAACAAGTCCAAATTTAGGTAAATACTTGAAAAATTAAGTCTATTAAGACTCGAAGAGTCTAGGCAGAAAGGCTTTGATCTGCATTTCCTAAAGTTGGTAAATACTCAAAATTGAGAATCTTGATTCCTTTTAACTTATGTTCCAAAACAACATTGAAAACACCTTTTTCTTTCTTATATATATATATTATATATTCTTTCTTTCTTTTGAAAACCTTTTTACAAGAAATACCACGAGAGATTATGCAAATGTGAATGCAATAATGGAAAATTTTCACTGAAAATCTTAGGTGTTGGCAAAAATATTTAGTGTATGTGTGTACTACCCCCCATGCCTACGTTCTTGCATGTTGTCATGCATGACCAAAATGAAAAGAAATGAAAAGCAAGAGGTATAAAAGGGTAGAAATCACTTGGAATAGCTGTTGAATTTTTTGTTTGGCTTATTTTAACACCTATGAAATAAGATAAATATTGTATATATAAGAGGTTATTTAAAAATATAAAGATGCTTAGTTTAATAACTCTAGCTAGGTGAAAACTCAATCACACATCATCCAAAAGGCTAATGACTTCATCAACAAGAGGAGGTTCTTGGGCCAAAATTGGCTTGAGGCGCTGGCCATTTACAGTAGAAACATGGCCAGTTTTTGGGTCCAGTATTTGAACCGCTCCATTAGAGTATGGGCTGATCACAATGAAAGGGCCAGTCCACTTGGACTTCAGCTTGTTCGCAAAGAAGTTGAGCTTAAAATGAAATAACCAGACTTGCTGGTTAGGCATGAAAGATTGTGTTCGGATGTGATGGTCATGAAAGGCCTTGGTCTTATCCTTATACATCTTCGCATTCTCATAGGCCTCCCATCGGATCTCTTCTAATTCACTGAGTTGGAGCTTCCTTTCATAACCTCCTACATCGAGGTTTAAATTACATTTTGTCACAGCCCAAAAGATGCAGTGCTCTAGCTCAACCGGAAGGTGATAAGCCTTTCCATATACCATGCAGTATGGTGACATTCCGAGTGGGGCCTTGTATGTGGTTCGATATGCCCATAATGCATCAATCAATCGATCAAACCAATCCTTCTAGTTGAGTCTAGCAGTCTTTTGAAGAATGAGTTTGATTTGACGATTAGACACCTTAGCTTGCCCATTGGTCTGTGAATGATATGGGTGGAAATGCAGTGATGTACCCCATACATTTTCAATAATGACAAAAAAAGGGCATGAATGAAATGACTCTCCCTGTTGCTAATTAGAGCATGGGGGACACCAAATTTCACAAAAAAAAAATCCCTAATGAAAGATATGATGATTTTATGTTCAGCTCACCTTGTTGGGATAACCTCAACCCACTTTGAGACATAAGCAACTGCGAGAAGAATGTACTCTAAGCCATACGAGTTTGAGAATGGGCCCATAAAATCAATGCTCCAAATGTCGACCACTTCTACAATCAAGATAGGTTGGAGAGGCATCATGTATCTCTTGTCATAGAACCGATCGACTGGCATCGCTTATAGCATTTGGCGAATTCATGTGTATCTTTAAAAATGGTTGGCCAGAAGAAACCCGACTGCAAAATCTTCGTAGGGGTTCTTCTGCCAGAGAAATGACCACCACAGACATTGCTGTGACAAAAAGATAACACATTAGAAATCTCAAAGTCAGGGATGCACCTCTTGTTTATTTGATCAGATCCACTATGGAAAAGTAGGGGGTTCTCCCAAAAATAAAATTTGGCTTCGGACAAGAATTTGGGTTTCTAGTCCTTGGATAATCCTGCAAGTATCTTGCATAAGACAAGATAATTCGTGATATCTGCATACTAGGGAAACTCCAATGAATTTATAGCCAACAAAGATTCATTTGAAAAATTTGCAGATATAAGAGGGGAATTCGGGATGTGGGTTGGGTCAAGTCTAGATATGTGATCAGCCACTACATTATGTGCTCTAGCTTTATCGTGGATTTCGATATCAAATTCCTACAACAGAAGGATCCATCTGATCAAGCGGGGTTTGTCATCCTTCTTTGCCAACAAATTCCAGAGGTCGGAATGATTAATGAAGATAATGACTTTGGACCCGAATAGATAAGAGTGGAATTTCTCCAACCCTAATACTATGGCTAGCAGTTCTTTCTCAGTGACTATGTAATTACGTTGAGCCTCATTCAGTGTCTTGCTAGCATAGTAAATGACAAAATGGTGGTGCTCCCGATGTTGGCCAAGAATAGCTCCGACAGTGAAATTGGAGGCCTCACACATAATCTCAAAATTGAGGGACCAGTCGGGTGGCTGGAGAATAGGAGAATCAGATACAATGCTTTGCAAATTCTCAAAAGTGTTGAGACATGAGGAATAAAAATCAAATGGACGATGGCTAAAAGAAGATTCATCAATGGATGAGCGATTTTCAAGAAATCTTGAATGAATCTTCTGTAAAATCCAATGCGGCCCAAGAAAGATCTAATTTGTTTGATCGAGCTTGGTGGAGGTAATCAAGAAATGACATCTGACTTCACTCGGTCAACCTTGAGTCCATTTATAGAGACCCTGTGGCCTAGTACATGCCATCCCTCACCATGAAGTGGCTTTTCTTCCATGATAGTACAAGGTTAACCTCAATGGACCGCTTCAAGATCTTAATGAGGTTATCAAGACAAGATTGAAAGTCATCTCCAAAAATGGAGAAATCATGCATGAAGACTTCCACGAAGTCCCTATCATGTTAGAGAATATGGCCATCATACAGCTTTGAAAAGTCGCGGGTGCATTGTAGAGGCCAAAGGGCATTCGCTTGAAAGCAAATGTACCAAAAGGACATGTGAAAGTTATCTTGTCTTGATATTCTAGGTTAATTGCAACCTGATTATACTTGAGTATCCATCCAGAAAATAAAAGAAGCTTCGCCCAACTAACCTTTCCAGGATTTTATCAATTAAAGGTAAAGGAAAATGATCCTTTTTGGTAGCCATGTTCAGCTTACCATAATCAATGCAGACCCACCAAGAAATTGCAGTGTAGGTCACAATGGATTTGCCTTTCTCATTTTTTATTACGATGAGTCCAACCCTTTTAAGCATGATCTGATGGTACTTACCCACTAACTATTAGATATGGGACATATAATATCAGCATCCAACCATTTGATGATCTCTTTCTTGACAACCTCCAGCATATTCAGATTTAGCCAATTTTTAGGTTGTCAAGAAGGTTTTGCATCCTCATCTGTGTATATATGATGAGTACAATAAGAGGGGTGAATGCCATGGAGATCAGAAATGCTCCACCCAATAGTAGCCTTATGCACTTGAAGCATAGAAATCATTTGCTGCTCCTGTTTTTAGGTTAAGTGAGAATTGATAATAACTAGGTATGTCTCACTATTGCCCAAGAACACATATTTTAAAAAATTAGGTAAGGGCTTGGGTTCAATCATAGGTGGAGAGGATACAAAGTCATTTGTAGGAGAGGGTTCCCGCAAGGAAGGAGAAGAATCAGCAGCATACTTCTGATAATCCTGATATGCATTAATGTCTGCTGATCCCATACCTGAAGGGGGGTTAGCATTGACTGCATTGGTGAGAAAGCAGAATTCAAATCCTTCACCATTATGACCATAGGGTCTGAGCGAGGGTGAGCATGACTAAAGGTTGGTGTGTAAGTGCCTCATCAAGTGTCCCAAGTCTTCCCCTGTGCAGAGGTGACAAAAATTGAACTCATGCTCCCTACACTACGATTTGGAAATGCCATTAAAGGCAGACATAGATTAAGGATCCCATCCGCATGTCACTCAGGTGGACCAAAATAGTCTGGAGCAATCACGCCATCCTACACTAGCAGGGGTGAGTCAGAAAATGATATATCGACAAGATCAGAATATACATAATCTGGAGTGTCAAGGTCAGAGAGACTCCCCAAACAATTAGATCCCAGGTGATGTAAACGCATGTATTTTGGTTAAAATGCCTATTCACGCATGTTCCTAGGCATAGATTTGCATTTCATGTTATAAATATTGCATAGCATGCATCATTCTGCATTTAGAGTAGTTGTATATAATTTAGGTTAATTGCATCCTTTTGTGGTCAAGAGAGAAGGATATTTATTTCGGAGCTTCAAATGACAAATTCGACCGCGCTGATGTATTCAGGCCGACAATCACAGCCCAACGGCGTGAAAATCGACTCAATCAGACATCTATAGCAGGCTTTACAATGAAAAGAAGATGGACAGCTCAGATTGCTCCATGTGGCACAACCCAAGCCTCCCATGCACACGCATGCACCATCGCATGTGCACAACAGCGCAGGTGTGCATGCACGTGCTGAGGCACGCATGCGCATAGCGCAGCGCCGGTGTGTGAGTGTGCACGTGCGCGACAAAGAGAGTGCACAGCGCAGTGCTAGCAAAGCATGAGCAGTGGGAGGATCTTCAGCGACAGCATGGTGGACATTTAGCGACACTTACAGCCGTCACTAATTGTTCGCGAGTGCAAGGCCAGCTACGCGCGCCAGCGAGCATGAGCTGCCTACAGTGACACTTCTAGCGATGACTTGGAGGTCGCTAATGATCCCATGCCTATTTTAACCTCTTCTCCTCCACCATAAAAGGAGCTACACCCCCTCCCTTCCAAGCCATCTCTACCTATTCTACTCCCACCTACACCCAAGCTCTAGCAAGCCTACCAACGCTCTGTTAGAGCTTGCTCTCAAGCTCCTAAGGCACCTATTAGTGTAACGAAACTCTACCCCACCAAATACTCCTCCAACTTCCCATCCCCATTCGTAGGTCACCTTGGAGTTGTCCTCCCACCTCCATTTTGGTAGCAGATCACCTCTGCCTTCTTACCTCCATTCCGAAGCTATGCTGAACCTTTCCTGTACCTGACGTTGATGGCGGTTTCATGCGGTTTGTTAATTACATTGTTGTAACGTGCAAAATCGATCAACTCTTAAATTTATATTCCTAGATAGGGAATATCTATGGTCGTCCAAGGAGGCCAAATGTTTGCAATAGTTATTCTCTTTCTTGGAATAAATCTCAACTTTCTTTTTGGTATTTTTCAATATATCATTTTTTTTTTCGTTTTCCAATTAAGACAACATGCGAAATTGTGGCGGGAAGGTAATTTACACTTCAATTTAACTACTACTTCTAAGTGGCAAGTAGATCCTCTCCCTAAGCTCACTCTAGGTAAGTGGAGGCCTAGAATAATTAGGGAGAGGGAGTGGAAAATGCTAAAAAAAAATAAAGCAAGTAGAAATGCAAAATAGAAAATTGCAAAGAAGGCAACTTAGATTGATGAAAAGTGTTTACAAAAAAAACCCAGTAGAGGAATGCTTCTACTACTGGAAAAATTAAAATAAATAAAATCAAACACAAATCCTCTAGATAGATGGTGAAGAAGAGGGCTTCTTGCTCCAAGGTTGGTGGCTCCCAAGCTTGAAAAGAATCCTCAAACTCCTTCCTTGCAGTGCTCCGCCAAGGTGATGTCCTCCAAGGCAAGCTCTAAGGGGGCGTGCCCTAAGCTTCTCTCCAAGGGTGGACGTCCACCCTAGGTCCTTCTCCCTTTCCTGGCCATCCTCCTTGAAGTGGAAGAGTCCTCCTCCTTGGCGTGGCTCAAGTTGAAGAGAGTGGGGAGAAGAAGGCACCAAAAGGGCTGGTGATGTGCCCTTTTAATCTCCTTCTCTACTCCTTCTTGGCCGTAGGTATAGGTGGTTTAGGTAGCAAAATATACTATGGGAGGATGCCCTAAAATGGTGGTAGGTGGTGGGTTTTTATAGAATAGGAAGGGGGCTAAAGTGTCCCTTGAAATGAAGGGCCAAGATGAAGAGATGGAGGTGGTTGAAGATCCAATGGCCAAGGGTGTTTGGCACCACCTTAAGGGACACCTAAGGGGTGGTTATGTGTGTTGGCACCCCTTGATATTGGTGCCAAAATGGCTTCTAGAAGAGGGTCTAAGTTGGCGCCAAGAAGGATTCTAGAAGGGGGGTTAGGTAGATGGCTAGGATGGCTTATGTGGGTAGGTGTAGGGTGGATTAAGGGCTGAAAGTTGGCGCCAATATAGAGGTGGTTAGGGGTAGTTTTTGGCACCAACTTAAGGTGTCTTTTGGTGGTGATAATGGGGTGAAGGGATGGCTAGGAGGTGGTGCCAACTTGAGTAGGGTAGCTAGTTTAGGTAGGCGTAAGTTGGTGGAGCTAGCTAGGGTTGACTTTAAAGGGGGTGGATGGCCAAGGAGCTGGTTGCTAGCTAAGCTAAGCTAAGCTAGCTTAGCTAATGGAGGAGTAGAGGAGAAGGTGTTGGAGCTAGGGTTTGGAGGGAGGACCTGAGGAGGAGAAGTTAGGAGCTAAAACTTGAGCTGGCTGCTGCTGAAGAGGCTGGCATGGAGCTACTCTAGCTAGCTTAGCTTGCTAGTTCTTTGCTAGCTGCTAAGCCAAGCTAAAGTAAGCTGGCTTGTACCACAATGAACTAAGGTGAGCTGGGTCAGGTGCTCCCGGGGAGGGTCAAGCTGGTTGAGGCAGCTAAGGTAGCTTAGCTCAACTGAGTTGAGCTAAGCTGAGTCCTCGGGAGCTGGACTTGAGCTTCCTGAGCTGGGATGAGTTCTTCTTTAGCTAGCTGGAGTTGAGTGGAGTTGGATGTAGCTGGATCTAAGTTGGGGTGAACTCCTGTCAACTCAGCTGGGCTAGCTAGAGCTCCCTGTGGACTAGTGGGAGCTGAGATGTGCTAGACTCAGCTAAGTTGAGCTGGATCTGAGCTGACTTGAGCTAGGGTGAGCTAAGATGAACTCTCTTGAGCTGCCATTCAGCTGAGATTAGCTGAATGGAGCTGGGATGAGCTAACCCTAGTTCAAGTGAGCTAGGTTCCAGCTGCGGTGAGCTGGATCAAGCTGAGGTGAGCTGGATCAGGCTGAGTTCCAGCTAGTCTGGGCTTCTCCTTCACCATTTGCCTTCTTGAGTGCTAGGGTTTTAGGGATCTATATATCTGTACATCCCTAACACTCACAAAAACATATTAAAAAGACAATAAAAAATGTAATGCATGCCTAACCTATTTTATGCCTAAATGTAGCCCAAAAACCCGTTTGCGGAGTAAAATCCTAAGAGCTAGGTTTGTTTTAATGCATAAGAATGATGATAAACTGGTGTTTATCAGACCCCCATGCTTATCTTTTGCTAGTCTCTTAGCAAAACTTAAAACGAAATTTTTGGAAAATCTAATTTTTTCGACTTTTGAGGAGAAAAAGAGATTAAGGGACCTTGGTAGATTAAAACACTGGAGGTACGGGATTTGTTAAAGATAAACATCGGGATTTATTTTTGGATTTAACCATTAGATAGAACGGGATCAGTATATCCTTCAGAAAATTCTCAAATTAACCCCTTATTAATTCAGATGACTTGAAATGTTTGCTTTTAGGATTTTTTTGGCTCATGAATCTGATTCTCAACTTGCAAAATCCTTTAAAACCTTGTGTCTGTGCTTGTGAAAAGCCAACATTTACAAGGGCGTGTTAATTTATTTATTATTATTATTTTTTTATTTTTTTTATTTTTTATTTTTTTTCCCCCCCATGCTTATTTTTAGCTTAGTCTTACAATAGATGTGTCGGGATCATCATTCCCGTTACCATTCCTTGAGGGGGATCTGGCGCCAGTACTTCAGGATAGCACTGTCCATGACACCACCCAAGAGCTCACAACCCCAAAACACGATGTGGTGAAAAGGGGTGCTCCAAGCAAACTTAAGCTCTTGCTCCGACACTATAGGTAGAGCACCGTCCAAGACACTTGAGCTGCTAAAATGCGCTTTAATGCTCCGTCTAAAGATATGAAATATAGATATGGAGCAACGCCGAGGTGGTAACATGTTGACATCGCATCCTCAAAGGAGGCATTTTCCTCCTTCTCGACGGTGGGAACTCAAACCAATGATCTGTTTCAGACTTTTACTAAGTCCAAATAAGGGAGTTTTTCAAATTTTTAGTTATTTTTAAGTATTAGCTTGTGTGTGAAGAGTGACACAAGAAGTTTCTCAAAACATGCAAGTTTTTGAATCAGAAGCTAAGTCAAATACTTTCCGTATTACAAAATAGGATCAAGTCACCTGAACTATCATGAGTTCAGGTGGAATTTTATAGAAGGATATCTGATCTAGTCTAAAATAGACCCTGGAATTCTAATGATCAGATCCATATCCTCATCCTTAGTTTGTTAAAGATTAAATCCCATTGTACCAAAAGTGAATTTCTCGACTTTAGTCCCGATTTCAAAATTTTTCCTCAATAAGTTTTTAACTTTTTTTTTTTTGGGTATGCAAGCAAGAAATAAATTAAAGAAAATTGCATGTTTTTAGGTTTTGAACATCCTAAATCGATCGTAAAAATTTAAAAACACCCCCCCATGCTTAAAATATGCCATGTCCTCATGCATTAGGAGGGAAAAAGGGATCACCTTAGTGAAGAACGGTCGGGTTTAGGATGAACAAAACCTGGAAAAAGAAAAAAAAGGAAAGCAAGAAAAAAATGATAGGTTACCTCCCATCCAGTGCTATCTTTTACGCCATTCAGCCGGGCATGAAGGTATGCACGGAAGACGTAAAATCATGTAGATAATTGGACACTTGGATGCCGGCAAAAAAGGTGTCTTCTTCTAGATCCCTAGAAAATTGATTAGAAATAATATTGAGATCAAAGTTGGATGGAAAATGATAAGTGTAGCCCGAGTCTGGCCATGTTTTTAAATCAGGTTGGATGCCAAACTCGGGCGGGGTTGGTGGCAGGTCCGTAAGAAAGGGGTCGGGGAAGGAATGGTGAGGATTGGGTGAAGTTAGTGTGGAAAAGTTAGGTGCGTGAATAGTGGGTGGGTTAGGGTGCTTAGGGGGGTATCAGGAATAAATTTAGGGTCAAGACAAGTTTTTGGATCACAGATTTCGCCGACCACTGATTCTGAATCAGAATCCTCAAAAAAATTGTGGTCGGTAAGGGTATCTATTAACATTGTCTCCTCCACCATATTGGAAATTTCAGTATCTGAGTCCTCAAAGAAGTTATCATCATGGAATCTCCTAGAGGATTTAAAAATATCTAAAGTGATAGTTTGGCCTGCACAGTTAATATCCATTTTGCCTGTGTGGCAATTGATATTTGCCTTTACGGTGGCCAAAAAGGGGCGTCCAAGGATTATTGGGGAGTTCAGTAATGATTCAGGTGCCTCAATGTCAAGAACCAGAAAGTCTACAGGGAAGACACAATTCTGGACCTTGACTAAAACATCCTCGACAATCCCACGAGGTTTGATTGTAGATCGGTCGGCTAATTGCAGGGTAACCTCGACGGGTTTTAGTTCACCGATCTGAAATTCTTCGAATAAACTTGTGGGAATAATATTAACTGAGGCACCAAGATCAAGGAGGGTGCGATTAAATGTATTGTCATCAATAATTACAGAAATTAAAGGCACCCCCGGATCTTTCATCTTAGGAGGCAGCTTACTCTGTATGACAGAGCTTACTGTCTCCGAAAGATGCACCTGTCCTAGATTTTTGGCCTGCCTTTTAGGAGTACAAATCTCCTTTAAAAATTTAGCATAGGCAGGTATATATTTAATGGCATCTAGGAGAGGAATATTGATATGAACTTGCTCAAATAGCTCCATGAGTTCTTCTGTAGTGGGCTCAGATTTCTTTTTTTTGTTGGTGGTGGGGTAGAGAGCTTGTGGGAAAGGGACAGGAATCTTGTCTTGAGATTTTTGTTTTCCTTTTTCTTCCTGATGGGGAGGTGGGGAGTCAATTTGCACAGGTATTTCACCAGGTTTGTGTGAAGGCCCGGGGTCAGTGGTGGTTTTCCCACTCCTCAAAGTAACTGCATGTGCAGTCGGATTATTATTTGGAGGAGGTGGGGGGGCCTGTGATTGCAGAAACCTAGGTGGCTGCTGAGGTGGTGGATTAGGAGGAGGCTGATTCGGATAGTGTGGAGTTCTGCCTATGTAATGGTTTCCTTGGTGATTAGGGTTGGGCATGGGTTGGGACGGAAGATGTCCTGCAGGTCTTTGCGTAGGAGTAACCCCAATCTGATTGTTCAGATTTGTGATGGTGCGGGTTACTTCCGTCATTTTTGTTTGTATATCCTGCAGGGTTCGCATCATCTGGGCATTGATGTCTTGTTGGATGGCCCAGGATGGAAGTTTAGATTCGACCCATACCCATTAAAATGATATGGTTGGGAGGAAACTTGATTATTCCAGGAGTAGTTCGGGTAATTTTTCCAATTGGAAGAATTTTTAAAGGGCTCCTGGATGGCAGAAATATTTTGAGTGGGGTTAAGATTTGGATAGTTGTAATTCCCCAGTGAATCATGGGCAACCTCAGAATAATCAGCAGGGGTAGTGTTGAGATTGTGCAAATTTTCTCTTCGTGGAAAGTTAGGTTGGGTTAGATGTGGGTGTTGAGCTTGAGTTGATGTGGCCAGCCTTTCCTCAATTTTCTTTTGATTAATATGCATCTGGTCGAGTTTTTGAGCAATCAATTGAAGATCGTCTTGGGTGACAGGGATAGATTGAGTGCCTATTTCATGAACACCGAACTGCGGATTTTGGGTTCTGCAAAATGTGTTCATGGAAGCTTGATTAAATGAGTTTTCACTCATTTCTTCGAATAGGTCATAGACACTTTCTGCATCTTTATTTAAAAAGTTGTCGCCACACGAGGCATCGACAAAATGTCGGATTTGATCTTCTAATCCATGATAGAAGATTTGCACGAGTTGCCATAAAGGAATCTCGTGGTGCGGGCAACTTCTTAAAAGGTCTTGAAATCTTTCCCAAGAATCATGGAAAGTTTCACCAGATTTTTGGTGAAAGGTCGTAATAGATCTTTGTAAGGAATTGGTACGACCTATGGGAAAGAATTTCTTGAGCAAGGCACTCTTGAGTTGAGGCCATGTTGTGATGGGTCGGCCAATGGTCCTGAACCAATAAGTGGCCTTATCTTTAAGAGATAATGGAAAAAGCCGCATCAGCCATATGTCTTCTTGCACATTTCGGGAACGGGTTGTCTGTGCAAGAAGAGTTAGCTCTTCAAGGTGGCTGAAAGGGTCTTCCCTAGGAAGGCCATGAAAGTGTTTAATTAGGTTCAGGACCGCAGGCTTGATCTCAAAGTCACCCTCTGGTATGACCGCCCCTGGTCGTTCCTCATAATAAGACGGATCATAGAAATCTTTTAGAGGAACAACAGGCTACTGACGGGGTGGTGGGTTTGGCTTTGGATTGGCTAGGTTTTGGATGTTCCTAGTCAATGTTTGTTGATTGGAATTTAATTTATTAATCTGATCGGCCATCAATTTTAAAAGATCAGGTAGGGGGTCTTGATGTTGTGTGTGGGGAAACTCAAGATTAGGGAGCTCCAAGTGTGGGAAGTTAATGGTGGTTGGGTTTTGGGTGGAAGGGTTAGAATTAGGGTTAGTGGTGGGGTTAGAGGTCGACGTGGAAGGGTCAGTGGACCTATTTTGTTGTGTTTCCATTTTTTTAGGAGAAGAAGACAGAAAAAGTGGCCTTTTTGCGTGGGGGGCGAAATCAAATGGTCCTTCCAAGTGCAGATTTTGAGACCGTCGCCCGTGCATAAAATGGAAGAACAGGAGGGGAGGAGAAGAGAAAGAGATGAGAGAAAGTGTGTAATTCAAACAAAAACAAATAAAACTAGACCTAACTTAAATGTGACTCCCTAATAATAACCTAAGACTTGGTCTATATAGGAAATAAGTAGTCAATAGTGAATACCCATTCTATCAACAAATCTAGCCAAGTTGCTTAAGGGAAGGTTTGGGCCCAAACGTTTCCCAGGGAAAACCCCAAGTGCTTGTACAAACTCGCGCCTGGTCGTTTGACACGGCCCCTCAGCCTGAACACCAGATATAGATGAAAAAATTAGTACTAACTAAGGAAAACTTAAGACCTAAATAGCAAGCCTAAGTTGATAAAGCCTTAGGGGTCAAGTTGCTACAAGTTTTAATTAGGTCTCGGATGCTATAGTGCACACGGAATGTGGAGGGCGTTTATTGGGATGTTGCCCTGTTATTTTGATTTTTTTGTGTGTGTGCAGGAATTGGAGAGTGGCTCCAATGAAAATCAAGTTGTCACATAATTTTCCTTGTATTTATGTCTTTTAGGATTTAATTTAATTAAATGTGTTTTAGGGTTTTTCTCTTTAAATTTTCAAAAAAGTTTGAAATCTCACAATCAAAGGAAAGACAAGTTATATTGGTGATGGTTAATTTCCTTTAATGTGAGTCTCTAAAAAGAAAGAGAGAAACCCTAAGCCAATTATCCCTAAGACAGAAAATTACTACCAATGGATTGATTTTTGGCTTTCTGAATTAAGTAGTGGTCCAAACAAGTAAAACAACACCACTACTTTGAATAAAATCAAACAAGGATTCCAAAAAATATTTTTGTAAGATTTTAGGAATTTTTTTGAGAATTGTTTTGAATTTTTAATTGTACTGGTGTCAAAGTCCAGAAATGATACCTGTGGGTATTTTGGACTTTTCAGTATTACCACCGACCTCAGAAAATTTTTATGATTTTATATGATGTGTCAAATTCCACAAGGATTCCAGCAAGATAAATTTCACAAAAATTGGATGAGTACAAAAATTCTAAAAATTCACGGATAGTAGCAAAATAGGAAGATTAGAGGGTGTGACCCCTTTGCAGTCCATGAATTTTCAAAAATTAAGTACAAATCCAATTGTTCTGAAATTTAGAACAAATGTTCCTAACGTAGTTGGGAATCACTATATGAAATGTTATGATTTTAGGAGGCCTATGGTGTTAGGAATCAATTTTTCAAATCCGGATAGAAATCTGGACCCGAAAAATAGAACACCAATACTTATAATGGAGTGGTGTTAAAGAAGCATTCAAGCAAACAATGGATTTTATATGAACACCACTCCACTTAATTAATTTTTTGGGATCCTGAAAGCCAAGTTTAATATGTTTTTGGTAGTTTTAAGTAATTATGTGACCAGAAAGAGGAACCAACCTGAATTTTGCAGGAAGAAAAGGAACTTTAAGCTCTCACTTCCAGATTCCCGCCTTCCCGCTGTAGTTCCTGCACACACAAAAGAAAGAAAGAGAAGGGGATGAGATCTACTTTAAGCAAGAGAAAATTAATTAATGCAAAGCCGTGCCTCCCCGGCAACGGCGCCAAAAAGTGATGGCGGTTTCACGCGGTTTGTTAATTACGTCGTTGTAACACGCAAAATCGATCAACTCTTAAATTTATATTCCTAGATAGGGGAGTATCTAGGGTCATCCAAGGAGGCCAAATGTTTGCAATAATGATTCTCTTGCTTGGAATAAATCTCAACTTTCTTTTTGGTATTTTTCAATATATCATTTTTTTTCATTTTTCAATTAAGACAACATGCGAAATGGTGGCGGGAAGGTAATTTACACTTCAATTTAACTACTACTTCTAAGTGACAAGTAGATCCTCTCCCTAAGCTCATTCTAGGTAAGTGGAGGACTAGAATAATTAGGGAGAGGGAGTGGAAGATGCTAAAAAAAAAACCAAGCAAGTAGAAATGCAAAATAGAAAATTGCAAAGAAGGCAACTTAGATTGATGAAAAGTGTTTACAAAAAAAACCTAGTAGAGGAATGCTTCTACTACTAGAAAAATTAAAATAAAGAAAAGCAAACACAAATCCTCTAGATAGATGGTGAAGAAGAGGGCTTCTTGCTCCAAGGTTGGTGGCTCCCAAGCTTGAAAAGAATCCTCAAACTCCTTCCTTGCAGTGCTCCTCCAAGGTGATGTCCTCCAAGGCAAGCCCTAAGGGGGCATGCCCTAAGCTTCTCTCCAAGGGCAGACGTCCACCATAGGTCCTTCTCCCTTGCCTGGCCATCCTCCATGAAGTGGAAGAGTCCTCCTTGGCGTGGCTCAAGTTGAAGAGAGTGGGGAGAAGAAGGCACCAAAAGGGCTGGTGATGTGCCCTTTTAATCTCCTTCTCTACTCCTTCTTGGCTGTAGGTATAGGTGGTTTAGGTAGCAAAATATACTAAGGGAGGATGCCCTAAAATGGTGGTAGGTGGTGGGTTTTTATAGAATAGGAAGGGGGCTAAAGTGTCCCTTGAAATGAAGGGCCAAGATGAAGAGATGGAGGTGGTTGAAGATCCAATGGCCAAGGGTGTTTGGCACCACCTTAAGGGACACCTAAGGGGTGGTTATGTGTGTTGGAACCCCTTGATATTGGCGCCAAAATGGCTTCTAGAAGAGGGTCTAAGTTGGCGCCAAGAAGGATTCTAGAAGGGGGGGTTAGGTGGATGGCTAGGATGGCTTATGTGGGTAGGTGTAGGGTGGATTAAGGGCTGAAAGTTGGCGCCAATATAGAGGTGGTTAGGGGTAGTTTTTGGCACCAACTTAAGGTGTCTTTTGGTGGTGATAATGGGGTGAAGGGATGGCTAGGAGGTGGCTCCAACTTGAGTAGGGTAGCTAGCTTAGGTAGGCTTAAGTTGGTGGAGCTAGCTAGGGTTGACTTTAAAGGGGGTGGATGGCCAAGGAGCTGGTTGCTAGCTAAGCTAAGCTAAGCTAGCTTAGCTAATGGAGGAGTAGAGGAGAAGGTGTTGGAGCTAGGGTTTGGAGGGAGGAGCTGAGGAGGAGAAGTCAGGAGCTAAAACTGGAGCTGGCTGCTGCTGAAGAGGCTGGCATGGAGCTACTCTAGCTGGCTTAGCTTGCTAGTTCTTTGCTAGCTGCTAAGCCAACCTAAAGTG
Source organism: Thalassia testudinum (assembly GCA_037157565.1). Lineage (NCBI taxonomy): Eukaryota > Viridiplantae > Streptophyta > Magnoliopsida > Alismatales > Hydrocharitaceae > Thalassia > Thalassia testudinum. Next base: position 61,872,880 of record JAZHRO010000063.1, read on the forward strand.
AGCTGGCTTGTACCACAATGAACTAAGGTGAGCTGGGTCAGGTGCTCCCGGGGAGGGTCAAGCTGGTTGAGGCAGCTAAGGTAGCTTAGCTCAACTGAGTTGAGCTAAGCTGAGTCCCCGGGAGCTGGACTTGAGCTTCCTGAGCTGGGATGAGTTCTTCTTCAGCTGGCTGGAGTTGAGTGGAGATGGATGTAGCTGGATCTGAGCTGGGGTGAACTCCTGTCAACTCAGCTGAGCTAGCTAGGGCTCCCTGTGGACTAGTGGGAGCTGAGATGAGCTAGACTCAGCTAAGTTGAGCTGGATCTGAGCTGACTTGAGCTAGGGTGAGCTAAGATGAACTCTCTTGAGCTGCCATTCAGCTGAGATTAGCTGAATGGAGCTAGGATGAGCTAACCCTAGTTCAAGTGAGCTAGGTTCCAGCTGCGGTGAGCTGGATCAAGCTGAGGTGAGCTGGATCAGGCTGAGTTCCAGCTAGTCTGGGCTTCTCCTTCACCATTTGCCTTCTTGAGTGCTAGGGTTTTAGGGATCTATATATCTGTACATCCCTAACACTCACAAAAACATATTAAAAAGACAATAAAAAATGCAATGCATGCCTAACCTATTTTATGCCTAAATGCAGCCTAAAAACCCGTTTGCGGAGTAAAATCCTAAGAGCTAGGTTTGTTTTAATGCATAAGAATGATGATAAACTGGCGTTTATCAGACGTCCTCTTGCTTCTCACCTCCATCGTCCTGCTTCCCAACTCCTTCATCCGAGCTTCCGCCAGGTGCCATCGTCTCACCGAACGGCTACTTTGGGAGATTTCTTCTTACCTCCCTCTCTTTTTATGTTTTGTATATTATTGTAATTGACATTCATGCAATATATCGGATTCAGTTCTATCTCTCTTTTGTGATTGATTGTTGTTTTATTTCAAAAACAAAAAAAATAACAAAACCCTAAAACACCAAAAAGAAACAAATCGAAGCGCGATTTTCATTCAAAGTAAACGTCGCCTCCTTGTGTTCGACCCAGGACTCCCTTGGAGTTTCGGTATAAATTTTATTTGATTATGAGTTTTGCAACTACGATGACGGGTTACTCGTAACCATGATTTCAAACGTGCGAAACCCGTGCGATCATTTTTGCATTGTTGCCGGGGAGGCAACGTAATTTACTTTATTATTTTCTACGCTTGTTTGCATTTACATAGCACTAACCCTGCTTGTCTTTGATCTACTGTCTTGTAGGTACCCCTAGCATGGAGATTGAAGTGCGGTAGATCTAAGTAAAGTGCAAGTAGATTGTTTTGTAGTGTCTCCCACATTTCCACCCCACTAGTTCATTTCGCCACAATCATAACCAAGACCTAATCTACTTAGGTGTTTGCGTAAACCCTAGGATAGATTTGGTTGTTTGTTTGCCACCTGCACTCACCTCGCCATCCATATAAAGAAAAAAAATAAAAAAAGTGTTATCTGATAGTGGGATTTTCTTAAAGCTACACACTTAACACCCACAACTTCTCACCCTAAGGCACACAATCACATCGATTCTACCACTTAACCGGGATCTGACCTGTGGACCCGGTACACTTAACTCAACACATAAATAAGTGAGTAGAAATTGGATTAGGTTAAGACTTTTTGTGTGACTTAATCAAGTGGTGCAATAGGTCAATTGCTTGAACTGTTTGGGCTGCACCACTCAATCTAAAACCATTCCATCAAGTAGCCTGCCACTTAGGGTTGATTCTTAGGCTTGAACCAGGCACTCCACATTATTTTTTATTTTTAAAGGAACATATCATCACCCGTGCTTTAAAAACTTAGAGTGTTCCACTAAACCCTGGTTGAACCAACCTAAGAATTAAACCCTAAAAGCTACTAAACAAAGTTAAGCCCTAAAAGACACATCATCAAATAACCTTGTTTGCAAACCCTGGTTGTGCATGCACAAACATTTCAAATGATCAGTAAGGGCACAACCCATCTAAAGGGCTCATCACATTCCAAGAGCATAATCATCCCATGTCTAACTAAAACTGAGTAGACGTTGGCCTTAAGGATCGATTCGCTCTTCGGGGCTCAGACTGAGATTTTCTTCGATTAATCTGCTTCTGCTGGTCCATCTGATGTCTAGCTAGGGGAGTAGCATCAAACGATCGCGGCTGGGGGTACACTAGGAATCAGAGGCGTAAGCCAAAGAAAGAACCTTCTCCCCAGTCCCTCCTAACTGGTTGGATTGACCAGATAAAACTAGACCAAATCGTTTATAATCTCAAGATGGGTCTTGGGAGTCTGTCGGTCTTTAGGCTACCCACATGAGGACATGCTTTGTTGATTGTATTGCAGGGCTCCTTTCTCTCTTCTGATTCCCTCCTACTCTACAATGTATCCTTCCACATCTTTCAGACATTTCTAATCTTACCCTCCTACCACCACTTATCCCCAAGATGATTACTCTTCCGACTTGACTTGTAATTACCCATCCACGAGCCGAGATGACTTTGATTGGGGATATGAATCTGGACCTCAATGTTCAGGGCCTAACCCTGGACAACAAGACTATAATTATTATCCTTCCCAGAGCTACAAAGATTATTGATCTCCACCCTTTGATGATCAACCTATTCAGATCTACAACCATGAAGGATATGCTGATTATAACACCTACCCTCCCCAGTATTCCACTGAATATAGGTCACCTCCATTCTTTGAACAACCCGAGATGACCTACTATCAAGGAGGAACCTAAGAACCTCGACATCTTAACTCCCTTATATTTAAACCAGAACCACCCAAACCTGAACCGAACTAGTTAGTTAAGGTGAACCAGCTCCAGGATATGGTGTTGGCTAATTTGAGGAACACTATACAATCTTTAGAAGCTCAGCCAACACCATGCATTGAAGCACTGGAGCCTATGATCAAAAGGATTGATGAACTTAATAGTTCTCTATTAGATTGGCTCCAAAGTGTTAAGGATAGGGACTTGGGTGAGTTTCTTCTTGGGAAATTATCAAGGATGAGGATGACATTTATGGTTGCCCTAGTCAAATCCTAGGATGATTCTCAAGATGAACCCCCTTCAGGAGAGCCAATGTCTAAACCCGCTCAGGCCCCTGTTAGGGGGGATACATATTCTAAGATTGGAGATGACCAGGTTGGTCTACAGCAATCCATTGAGGATGAACCGATTGATTCACCCAAGATCCTCGAGCCAGCGAGCGAGGAAAAATATGTCTCTTTGAACCAGGAAATGACAGTCGATTTTGAGATATATATAAATGAGGATCATCAATTCTGACTCTGAGGGTGAAGAATCTTTTGGTGAAGTCTCACTTGAGCATAAGGATGATGATTTTAGTGAGACAAACAAGCTTGAGGAATCTGATGAACCATTTAATAGCCCGTTCATTGAAGATTTGGATTTGGTTGGGGCTTACTTGGAAGATTTGAACCCTCATTTGCTAGAAGGTTCAATCAATAGCCCCATTCCTCAACCACACCCCAAAGGAATTGATTTTGATTTGGAAATCATTGTGCCCAAGTCAATTCTAAGTCAGCCACAATTTATGGACTTGGGTAAATCATATGGTGTGAATGATATGGTAGAGGTCTCGAATCCCGAGCACTTGATGTTGGGGGATAGGAAGTGGGAAATAAAAATCTGGGAAGCACTACTGAGGGAAGTATGAGTTTGGATTTAAGGGTTCCTATTGGTCAAAAACCACCTACTTTCTACCAGGACCCTTACGACATCTTTCAAATGCAACCCAAGTTCAAAATAACTGATTATTTTTCTAAGCTGAACGTTAAGTGGACTTTCGCACCTAATGAACTATCTTTACACATTGTCTGACACTTTGGTCTTGGGTTGCACACCATGAAACCACAGGCCTGACCCCGCAAGCTCGACAATCTTCGGTTCTAGATGATTTTTGTCCAGAACCTGAGAACTACTTGACCCTGGGGCATGGTTCTGCATCATAATCTGGTCCACGTCTATGCACATCTTCTGCTTGAGGGTCTAAGGATTAATCTTTTGATTTTGATTCTGACCTACACTTATGAATTCTCAATTTCTTCTTTTGTATGTATGTTATGCCTAGCTGAAGGCATTAAATTTAGCACATGTGTATATTCCATGTTCTCTGCGGAGCTGACTGGATTTTCACGAAATTCAGGTGATATTTTGTTTACTTTGCCCTTTTCATGTCTTTACTTTTACAATGAGGACATTGCATCATTTAGGCATGGGGGGGTGGATAATCAATTCTTGAAATCATTTTGTTAACTTCGTAGAATTTATTTTACTTTCTTATAAAATAATAAAAAAATTTTGAAAATTTGAAAAAGACAAAAAAGAAAGAAATTAGAACTTAGGCATTTGGAAGTTGTTAACTTTGGGAAATGATACGATAGGACTTGAATACTTACTCTTTAGGTCTTCAGGTTTAATTAGCCTAGGTGTCCACCCGAATGTGCACTTAGTCTCGAGTCCTCACCAATTAAATTTCATTTTAATTTGGTAAATAAATTGGGATGATAAGTATGCCACTTATCAACCTACCCTCTGATTTGGGGGGACTTTATGCCTAAGCATCTACACACTTTTTTTGCACTAACTTACTTTCCGGTAATTTCTTCAGAAATTGGGTAGCTAATGAACTATCTAGGGTGGTGTGGCTGGCAAGTTGTCAGTGGTAACAGCTCAGTGGCCGGTTGTCTAGAGCCCAGCCACAAGACCATTTTTGTCGTACTGCCTTTAGGTAAATATTAGATCAGGGAAGCCACCTACTTAAAAAAAAACAAAAGAAAAAAATATAGGAAAAAAAGGAAAAGGAGAAAAAAAATAAATAAAACCACACTTCACCGCACGAGTATGGTTGTCAAGTTGTCGTGGGTAACAACACATTGGTCAGTTGTCCAGAGCTCAGCTAACAAAAATGCACAATAATTCCCAAAGCACTTAGGGAAGAAGCAAGGAAGTAGAATAAATAGGGAAGATATACATTGGGTTCGCCCTTATGTTGACCCCATAAATAAAAGTAGGGAGAAAGCTATCGTCCGAAAAGATAAACCTCTAGGCAAGGTCACCTAGGGTCGTAGAAACCCGAAGTTCGTTTTAACAGCCGCCTAGTGAATCTTTCACTATTTTCACAAGATGCCTAGCACTTAGAGTCTTTTTCGAGTCTTGGGCAGGTCGGAGAGCTGTAAAAAGTTATCTTGGAACTCTCAAACTCCAAAAGTACAAAAAAATTAGAAATGAAGAAAAAAAAAAAAAATGTATCTTCCTATTTTCAAATAAGGTGAGGACTTGGGTAGCCTGCATTCTGGCAGACGTGTAGGCACTGATGAGTTTTCGTTGTCTAGGACCTTAGTTGAAATTTTCTATTGTTAATAAACAACTTAGGCCTAAGTGATCTAATCCTAATTCTGCTTTTGTACATAGCATGTAGTTTAATCTTACTAGGGACTAGCAAAAGATAGGCATGGGGGTATGATGTAAACACATCTATTTGCATTAAAATGCCTATTCATGCATGTTCCTGGGCTTAGATTTGCATATCATGTTATAAATATTGCATAGCATGCATCATTCTGTATTTAGAGTAGTTGTATATAATTTAGGTTAATTATGTCCTTTTTGTGGTCAGGAGAGAAGGATATTTATTTCAGAGCTTCAAATGACAAATCCAACTGCGCAGATGGATTTGTGTTGACGATTGCAGCCCAACGATGTGAAAATCGACTCATTCTGACCTCTGTAGCAGCCCCAACAATGAAAGGAAGATGAACGGCTCAGATTGTACCATGTGGCGCAACCAAGGACTCCCATGCGCACGCATGCACCACCACACGCGCACAGCAACGTAGGTGCGCGTGCGCGTGTGAAGGCATGCATGTGCATAGCATAGCACCAGCGCGTGAGCGTGTGTGCGCATGACAAAGAGAGTGCACATCGCAGCACCAGTGGAGCATGAGCAGTGGGTGGATCTTCAACGACAGCTTGGCAGACATTTAGTGACGCTTACAGCCGTCGCTAATTGTTCGTGGGTGCAAGGTTGGCTGCACGTGCCATTAGGCATGAGCTGCCTACAACGACACTTCCAGTGACGGCCTGGTGGTCGCTAATGGTCCCATTCATATTTTAGCCTCTTCTCCACTATAAAAGGACCTACACCCTCTCCCTTCCAAGCCATCTCAACCTACTCTACTCCAACCTAGTCCCAAGCTCTAGCAAGCCTACCAATGCCCTGTTAGAGCTTGCTTTCAAGCTCCCAAGGCACCTATTAGTGTAACGGAACTCTGCCCCACCAAATACTCCTCTAGCTTCCCATCCACATTCATAGGTCACCTTGGAGCCGTCCTCCCACCTCCATTCCGATACCAGATCACCTCCACTTTCTCACCTCCATTCTGGAGCTACACTGAAGCTTTCCTCTACTCAACGTCCTCCCACTTCTCACCTCCATCGTCCTGCTTCCCAACTCCTTCATTTGAGCTTCTGCCAGGGGTCGTCGTCTCACCAAATAGTCGCTTCAGGAGATTTCTTCTCACTTCCCTCTATTTTATGTTTTCTATATTATTGTAATTGACATTCATGCAATATATCAAATTTAATTCTATCTCTCTCTTGTCATTGATTGTCATTTTATTTCAAAAATTAAAAAAAATAAAACCCTAAAACACCAAAAAGAGACAAATCAAAGCGTGATTTTCATTCAAAGTAAACATCACCTCCCTATGTTCGACCTGGGACTCCTTTAGAGTTTCGATATAAATTTTATTTGATCACGAGTTTTGCAACTACGACGATGGGTTACTCGTAACCTTGATTTCAAACGTGCGAAACCCGCGTGATCATCGGGGATTAAATCTGCAGTGCATTTGTCTCAGTCTTGTGTGGATCATTGTCCAAAAACCTTGAAGTGAGGATGAATGAGACATTGGATCGCTGCAGAGAAGGCCAATGTTTCCACAATAAATTGGGTTCTCATCTTTACCATCCTCCTCGATTAAATCACAATCAAAGTTCTTGGATGCTCTGGAAATGTCCAATCTAAGTCTTTCATTACCTAGGTGATGATGAACCTTCCGGATTGCATGTTAATTAAGGGTTGTTATGTTGTAATATAGATGCAATCAAAATGGATGTCATGTCATTTATTTAATTATAATTTTTACTAGTTTATTACAGATCGTCTACTAAGAGGTGGTTATTGATATACATCAATCTCTATATTCCAAAAATGTTCGCTTATTCCAAAAAATGTTAATTTATTTACAAAAGAATTAATCAATCTAAGTCAATTATGTACAAAGTGAATCAATTAAGGTTAATCACAATGCCTCAAACATATATATATATATATATATATATATTTGAAACAGTGAGGACTGCTATCGTAGACCGATAGCAATCCGGAGGGTATTGTATTGCATATCAAAAAAGTATTACAAAAAGTTGCTCAACTATGTGTGAGAGACCAAGCTTCCTTTACAACATTCTCACATCTCACCGGTCTCCCCTGAAATAGCTTATCATTCCGTGCCCTCCACACACACCACAGAACAGTTGCCATAGCCCCCAATGGTCAAACAGGATTGGTGAACCTCTGCCATATAATATCCCAGGGAGGAAGGGGTTCAAAGCACACCAACCTCCAGATTTTATCCGTGACCAAGCAAGAGGAGAAGATGTGTGTTGCACTATCAGAGTGCAATCCACAAAGAGGGTAGGCATTCAGATCAATCCCCATTCTTCTGTGCCTAAGATTGCCAGTGATCAGCCCTTCCTATCTACAAAGCCACAGGAAAATTTGGACCTTCAGAGGAATTCTCAGAAGCCAAATCTTTTTGTCAATAGGATCCCATTCCACATCATTGTTGGATCTAGTAATTTTTTCATATGCTTGCTTCACAGAGAAGACCCCTTGCCAGCAGTAAGTGTCCTTCACATCTGTCATAAGATATAACTACTGCAGTTTCTCCATCAGATTCTGCTTCTCCTCCCATAGTCGACTGCCTGGCCTGCACTGTTGTAGCCTTTCCAACTGCTAGCAGCTTTCAGCCATGGACCACAGACTGCTAACTGTGGCATTTCTGTCAGCAGCAGCCCCATACACCCTCGGGAAGGTCTCTTTCAGCAGACCCAGTTCAGACCACCTCTCATTCCAAAAGCTAAAGCATCTGCCGTCTCCAAGCTTAGGCTGTAGCAGATGCCAGTAGCAGGAGACTACAGAAATCACAGATCTCCAAAAGGGTGAGGGCCTTTTCAGCTGAAGCCTTTGCAGACAGCTGTTGGATCCCCCATAGCTGTCCCTGATCAGATCATCCATCAACCCTTCCTTGCAATCCAATACTCTTAAGGCCCATTTCAGCAGTAGGGCCTCATTGAACTCTTTTAAAGCTTTAATTCCCAACCCCCTAGCCTCCTTTGGTTTGCAGATAATGCTCCATCTGATAGGTTGCATGAACCTGACCTCGTGCCCTGCTCCTTTCCAGAAAAACCTCTTCCTCATAGTGTCCAATCTCTTCCAGATGCATTTAGGGGCTTTAAATATGCTGAAGTAAAAGACTGGTATGGCAGTGATAACTGAGTTGAGCAAAATCAGTCTCCCACCCTTAGATAGGAATTTACTACTCCACCCTTTCAGCTTTCCAGCCACCTTCTTGAATAAGATATTCCAGTCTGATTTTTTCAGCTTTGTAGCCCTTAAAGGTAATCCAAGGTATCTCAGAGGCAATTTAGTACAGGGTGAGCCCAAAGTACCTTCCAATTCCGTTTGTTCCTGTTCATTCGTACCAAAACAGATCAAAGCGGACTTGTCTTTGTTCAAACAAAGACCTGAAATATCACCAAGATCTTCACCAATAATTCCAAAGCATGTGACTCAGACTTACACCCTTCCACAAAGAACACAGTGTCATCTGCATATTGTAAAATGGGGGCCAAATGTCTCCTGTTTGATAACGAATACCCTTTAATTATACCCACCTCTGCCAATTTGCAAGCGTACCTTGCAAGCCCATCTACTGCACGGTTAAAAACCAGTGGGGCCAAGGGACACCCTTGTTTAACCCCACGTTGAGGCTGGATCCAAGCTCCACATGGCTTCCCATTGATCAAAGGAGAGAATGAAGCAGTGTTGATACAGTGTTTCATCCATTGAATCCAAATGGAGGGGAAGCCTCTTCTTCTAAATACCTCCCAAAGATACGGCCGAGAAATCGAGTCATAGGCTTTCTGGAAATCCACTTTCCACAGGAAGGCCTTGGATTTCCTCCAGTGCCAGCCACTAACCATTTCCTGAGCCAATATAAAGGACTCCTGAAGTGATCTGTTAGGCAAGAAAGCAGCCTGTACTGGATGAATCAGGTCATGTAGAACAATTCTCAGCCTGTTAGCCAAGACCTTGCTGATGATAAGATAGATAGAGTTCGACAAGGCAATCGGCCTGAAATCTGAAAATTGTTCAGCTCCCATTGATTTAGGCAAGAGGAAAAGATATGACTTATTAATCCTCTCAAAACTAGCATTACCCACCTCAAATTCTCTGATAACATCCATCACCTCCTTACACACCACACTCCACATCTCTTTGTAAAAGAAAACTTGTATTCCATCCCAGCCTGGGGAGCCTTCTGCATTTAGTTCTCTGATTGCTTATACGGTTTCATGCTCTATAATTAGTGCAGTCAGTTCCTCGGCTTGTACGCTTGTCACCCTGGGACCAATGTCTCCTGCCATTCTCCATTTCCCCCTCCTAGTTGCCTTAGACGCTTCTCTAAAAAACCTCATGGCTTCAGATTTAATCTCCTGATTAGAGGTGACCCTATGTCCATCACAAAGAATAGAGGAAATGAAGCTAAACCGCCTCCGAGATCTAGTTGCAAGATGAAAAAATTTCGTATTGGCATCCCCCTCCTTAAGCCATAACTGCTTGGATCTCTCCCTCCAATCGATTTCTTGTTTAAGGTCTTCATCCAGTACCACACCTTGCCATACTTTCCTGTCAGCCTGTTCATCTTCAGACAGAATGCCAGCAGCTTCCTCGGAGTCCAGCTCTTGGATTCTGCTCAAAGCTTCCCTTCTCCTTTGTTCCCTCACCAAGGAAACAACAGATCCATATTCTTTTAAGATCGCATGCAATCCAGCCAGCTTATTTGATAGTCTAACAGTAGCAGATCCCTGTACAAGTGGAAAGGCATTAAAAATCAATCTAAAGTATTCTATGTTACTTATTTACAACAATCACTAAGTAATGCCTAAGTATAAGGCAAAACAACAATATATAAATACTAACATAAGCATTACCAACATATATAAATACTTATACTAACACACCTAAATGTCACTAAAGCCTTGAAAACATATATATAAAACTAAAAAAGGCAAAAATAATGTACACTATACTATACACATATGTATGTTTACTGTACTAATAGATATATATACTAACTATATACTTATACATACACACGCGCACGAACACAGCACTTAACATTATACTACATATATACACATACTCAAATAACATACACCTGCACACTAACTCTAACACTACACAGAGCTCACAACACTTAGTTCATTTTTATGTTAACTTAACTTATAACTTAGGAAAAAATTATTGGTTTGTGGGCCTATGATGGTAACACCATCATTCATCATAACTAGCTTTAATTAGTCAAAATCAATGTTAAATGCTCCTTAATAATCATCTAACAATCATAATTCTTTGTTGAATTTAATTGAGAAGACAGGAAAAAGGGTTAATTCTACTGTTTTAACATTCATTCGCAAATGCAGATTAACCAATTGGTTGATCAGGGGTTAATTCAAGGTCAAATGAACTTAAAAAACCAAGAAGTAGGCTCAGAGTAACTAAATCAGGATTTTATGCATTTCGAGGATTAAAATATCACTAAAAATACTAATTATTAGCCTCACTCAAATTCAAAGGGTTCTGGTCGAAATAAATTCAATCTAAACCTCCTAAAATTAATTGAAAATTATTTTAGGAGGTTAGGTACCTTCACTTTGACAATAAAAACACATTTTGACCAAAAAAAGAGATTCAGGCTAGAATTTGCACTAATTTGCACTTCTATGTAATTTGCCTAGTCAAATGTGGTCAAAACCTAAATCTAAGTTTACCATTGGATTCCTTGGGTCCAAATTAGGTTAACACCAAAAATTTGGGCCTAATCTGAGTCCATCTTGACCTAGTTTGCAATTTAGTCCCCATATCTCTATTCATTTCAATTAAACCCCTAACTTCTAGGTTTTTCTCACCAAAATGCCCCTATCCTCTCGTCACTTTCACAAATGGGTCCCTGCCACCATCTCCTTTAGACTTTCCTATTTGCGACAACAGAGAAGAACAAACCCAGTTTCACCGACTTCTAATTGAGGATTTCTCAATCAGATCTTCACTAAATCCCTCCAAAATTGGAGGGATTAGTGTTTAGACCACAGGAAACATATTAGACCATATCCAAGATCCTACTTTGACAAGGAGAGTTCAGGTAAGATCAAAATTTCCTAAATTGAAAGTTTCTAAAAACTTAATTCGAACGTGCGAATTCTTGCAGACTCAAACCAAATTCAAGCTCTATATAAGCTCTATGTTGTTCCACGATCATGAGTAGTCCATTCTTGGGTAGAATTACTATAATTCCTCATCTCTGGCCAACCCCATAGTTGACTCTAGCGAGCTTCTTTGATCCCCTTCCTCCAACCACCCAATAACCAAATAGATTAGCGTAATCTCTTCCTCTCTTCCTTGCGATCCTTGCCAATCAAAGCTTGAGCGCCTTCAACCTCTTCTTCCTTGCTGATTCCTCCGCTGGACTTCGTCACCTTCTTCACATCTGGTAGTTCAACGTTGGATGCTCCCAACCTCCTCTCTCCACAACGAGCTCCCTTTCTTCTTCCTCTTCCCTCCTAGAGTCCTCTTAGCTCCTTAGACTTAGGCTAAACCCACTACATCACTCATTCCTCCATCATCTTCTTTATCTCCGTCACAAGCTCTAGTGAGCTCACGCTGATGCCTCCATCTAGCAAATAGCAAACTGTCACCACCAAAACATCCCTCAGGCTCCTGCAATTAAAAGCCCTATCCTTGTTGGGAGTTTCAACCATTGACCCTCCTCGCTGGACAAACCCAAACCTTACAGTCATCTCTAGCTATGTCCACCAACTACACCTCACAAATCACCCAATAAATATCACCACCACCTTCCTCGCTTCACGGTGAGGCTTTTGAGCTATTTAACTGGGGCTTTTAGCATGTGTTTCCTTCCACAGGTCATTGCTGGATCTCCACCTTTCGTCGCCTCGGTTCGCCGTTGATTGGCCATCTTTTTCATCGACTCCACATCCAAGATCCACCAAACACATCCACGAAGCCACCTGCATCTTCAATTAAGCAACATAGCAACAATAGTAGCTATAATTGACTAAGAGCCTTCATGAGCAGCTCACGGAGGATGTGGGCTGAAAATAGTCCCACATTTGGGCTTTTAAAAAAAATTCAGATACTTATTGAATTACGCTCGTTGGCTTATCGCCCAAGCCACGAGTGGTCAAGTCCCTCCTCATGAGCATATGCACTCAAACTTAGTTGCTCTATGCCATTCTAGCTAAACCGGCCCCCCCACTGTGTGCTGAATCGAGTCTAAGCCTGTCATGTTTGGTTTGGGTTTGAGAGGAGAGAGAGAGAGGTGACTTTGCTGAGAGGAAAAGTGTGGTTTTGCTCTATGTTACAACCAGATGGCTATACTTAGGTTTCGTTTGGATATTTAAGTAGTCTGATGATTGCTACTGACGTCTGATATTGTTGAGTCTAAGGCTCTGAGTTTTGAAAGAGTAGAGAGTTAAACTTGAGATTTGGCAAAGTGTTAAGAAACAGAGAAGAGAAGAGAAAGGGTTGATCCTTGCGATTAAGCTTAAGTGTTAATTTGGTGGTTTCAACCACCATTCTTTTTACTCCCTTTCTCTATATTTGGTGTCTGATATACAATTTGATTATTCATTGAATGTATTGAGTTTTGAATATTGAATATTGTTCATTATGCTCATTTCATATACACTTGATTAGTGGATTGACTTGCACTTGTTTGCTCCCTGCGAATGACCTTGGAAATCATGTTTTTCAAGCACTATAAATTTCAATGTTGATTCGATTTTCATTGCTATACTATGACACATTTTTCTAAAGAATGACGATTGCTGCTCCTACATTTTGGCATTGTTGCCGGGGTGCAACATGCATTTTAATCACCAATTGCACTCATCTTGATTTGATTCTTACTTGGTATCTATATAGTTGTGCTTGTGCGATGTCAACCTATTGATGGGCTAAAATGGGAGGATTTTTAAAAGTCCTTTCGTTGCAAAACCTCCCAAATAGCTCAATCAATAGATAAAATTTATAACTCAGAATCTAAATTGAAGTTTGAGGTCGAGTACAGGGAGCAAATATGGAATTCACGTGCTAATCTTTAATTGCATATAAATGAGCACAGGAAATTAAGCACAATAATAATATTCAATGAATACTAATCTGTCACATTCAATATTCAATGATGCTCAATATATCTTGAGACAAAAAGAATAGAAGAGAAGCCAAAAGTGGTGATTTAAATCACCAACTAAGCCCTCTAAGCATGCATCACAAATATCTCAATTATACCAAATAACCCAACAGTAACTTGAATGCTACAGTGATCAGATGTCAAACATGAGTATCAGATGGTTAAATGATCAGGCTTCTTAAGGCTTTTCTCTCTATTTCAACTTCCTTCCTTTCCTTCTGCTTTCTTCTCAGCCCTCTCCTTCTTCTCTTCTTATTCTGATCCTTCCCTTTCTTCTTCAGAAAATCCTCTCCTTTTCCTTCACAGCTTCAAGGGAACCAATCTCCTCCAAGCGGCTAAGTGTTGATTGTGCACTGATGAGAGACTCATCATGACTCCAATTACCCCTAATTAACTAGTCTTCCTAGTAAATTAGCTAAGGATATGAGTATATAAGGGTCAATTATAAAATAAGGGATATATAGTAAAGGACCTTAAAATAAGTTCAAAATGATATTTTATCATTTGATTAACATTATTAACAATCTAATTAATAATTGCACTCAAGATCTTATTAATCATTTCCTTAATTAATAAGTTAAGTAACTTAAACATAATATGTACATAAGTATATAATAACTTAAGTAACTTTACTTAATTTAATAAATTAACTTAAAAAGGTCAAAAATGTAAATTCAAGGAGTAAACATAATAATTACCTTATTTTTAATCATATGTAAAGCGTTGAAAAAGATCTAAGTTAAAATAAACCTTTAAAACTTGAGTTTACAATTAGGTCCTTACTAATCATTGCAATCGAGTCCTTAATTTTCATATAGGTCCTTAAGTTTCATTGCACTTAGGTCCCTTTCATCTTCTTATTCTTTTTCCGATTGAACGACTGACGACGGAGAGTGACTCCACCGCGTGATCACCGCTCTACCGACATCATTCTTCCTTCTCCAAGCTCTTGGAGCTTGCGCTCACCACTCCATCTTCATCCATTTGTCTAGATTACTCCGAAATCCTAATTTTTGGTGGGAGTTAATCTCATAGTCGTTGGAGACGATGTTGGAAGTTAAGCTCCCCAAGCTTCTTCATCCAGACTCCATCGTCCTCTTCGTCACCATTCACTATAAATACTCCCTTACCCCTTCGATTTCTCTCAAGTTGGCTCCGTTCTCTCTTCTAACACTGAGCCGACCCAATAGGCTATTCGTCTGCAACTCCGGCGATCTTCCACGCCAATCTCCAACTTCCTCCATCCATCTTGATTAGTCGAGGAGATTCGCTGAGGTCAGCCTCATCTCTAGACACAGGTATCGACCAAGGAAATCCTCTACTCCGTCTAAACTCGCCCATCGAAGATTCTTCTTATACCCTCTGATTTCATCTTTCGCTATGAGCCATCGGCGGAATCCCGTTGGCCCCTTCGTCCAGGTAACAGTAGATAGGAGTAGGAGTAGGAGTAGGATAGTTTAGCTAGTTAGATAGTTAGTTAGATTAAAGTAATTTTAGAATTTCTAGAGTTTGTCTTCTTCGACTCCAATGAGTTCCTTGAGCTCGCTGAGCCTTAATTTTGTCTTTTAAAGCCATTGATCACCTTCCTTTAATCCTCACAATCATTTCTAATCCATTAAAACACAAATTTGATCACTGTTCGCCTAATTTACCTTCACCTTCAACGGCGACTGCCGCTGTCCATGGCGATAGTATCTAAGCTTAAATCCACCTCCATAGGGTCCTCCACCACCTATTCACAACCTAAGGACCCTGTTTTATACTTTAATTTCTATAATCACCACCTATAATCTAAATGCCCAATTTGTAATTAAGCTCCTGAGCTCGCTGTCAATGGCGGCTCAAGAGTAGTTGAAACTCTTAATTAATTATATAATTATGACCGCAATTACTTTTTGACTTGTCTCAACCATTCAATTGAATGGGAGACCAAGTCCTGTGCTTCAATCCATTTAAAATTTATTCGATTTGAATTTACTATTTAATCATTCATGTAATGGATTAAAAAAGAATTAAATGCGATTCTGAGGTTCCTTGCAACCTCAGAATCCTCTTTAAATAAAAAATGGCACAAATTCATCCTTTGCACACAATTGGTATTTTTCTGGACGCAGTAGAGCTCCGGCGAGCTCCAGCAAGTGAAATTTGATCTTCTGCCTATAGAAGATGATAGGAAGCTCCATAATGATTTAATTTTGATCAATGATTTGTTTAAGGTTGTTTATTTGGGATTTTATCACCTGGAGCTAGGATTACTGATCTGTCTTCTCCAACTCCAGCAGAGTTGGAGAAGCCTGTACAAAAGCTTATGAACCGCATTTAAGAGATCTAGAAGCTTCAGTGCAATACACTGAAGCTAATTTTACCCTCAAATTAGTGTAACAAACTCTCGATTTCTCTGAGGGACAAAGCACTTTTTGATCTTAGACGAAGAGCTTGAAACCCTAGAATTCAAGGCCTAAACATCTGTTTAGATGTCTAAGCATGTTTCTGAGGTTGAGGAGAAGAGATTGCAGGTTTTAATTTCCTGAGAAAAGGCTTTAATTAGAAAGTCAAATTTTGAAGCCTTCAAGTTAAACCTGAGTCTGATCTTTGGGTTTTGTACACAATCTAATAAATTGAGAACTAGAATTGTTTCTGAGATTTTATTAAATGATTGTTGAGAGGTTAAAGTGAGCTCAGATCTGTTTATCTGATGGAATTAACCAACTACCAGTTTGGGTTGTTTTCATGCCCAAACTGATAGTAGTGCCTTTCTGATGAGATTTGAATGCAAATCCTACCCAGATCAATTTGTTACATCCCTTAGAAGTTGTTCCAATCGATTAGAAATGATCCCAAGTGTCTGTTACACCTTTTCTGAAGTTCAAATCCTTTCTCTGAAGCTTTCAGAGAAGCTTCAAGATTCTCCATGTTACCTGAAGCATCAAGAGCTCAAAACCTACACTAGCAGATGTGGAATTACCTATAAAACCTATTTAGAACCTTAGCTAAGAGAGAAAGTCTAGTTTAAGGACTTTACAAGTCTCATACCACTGTCCAGGCATATTAAACCCGTAGGAACCCCCTAAATTCACTTTTCAAATCAAAGAGGAAATTATCCTCTAAACCTCAAATTGACCCTGGAATCCTGTAGAGCTATCTTAGAGCTATCCATCAATCTTTATCTCACTTGATTTGGAGCTCTGAGTAGGGAGAAATCTTTGTTTGAATTTGGGTATGAAGGGGGAACATTAGTCCCACATCGGAAATCCTCGAGCACCCGCCTTAGTATAGAAGTGTTTTGTGTTATAGGTGATTCAGCCGTCAGTGCTCGATGCGAAATGAAACCATCTGATCATCTGAGCATGCATGTGTGTGTGTGGGTGAGTGCGCCTGCGGGTGTGCACTTGAGTGGGAGTGTGTGTGCGATTGGCCCTCGGAGGGCGAGGCCTGGGAGGCGTTGAGCCGGTTCGGCTAAAGAGGGGGCCGGTTTGGCTTAAGGGAAAAGAACCGAAAATAAATCCTAATGAAATTAGGTGAGGACCGAGTAGGGTCTGGTCCCACCCTGATCTCAGGGTGCTGTGTATCCTTGAAAGGACCTCGCCGCAAATCTCAAACAAATTTTTGGTTGAGAAAGAAATTTAACCCGGTTCAGCAAAAGGTTAAGAAAGAAAGAAGAGTTAAAATGCTGAAGGCTCTGACGGTTAAGTGTCAAAGGAAAAAGAGTAAGGGCTAAAGAAGGAAGGCTGAGGAGGAAGAGGAAGAACTCGCTAAGGAAAAGAGAAGAAGAAAGAAGGCAGGCATAAGGAAATACTTAAGAAGAAAAAGAAGAGAAGGGTAGGAATAGAAGCATAAGAAAAGAAAGAAAGAGATCAAGAGAAAAGGGGAATGGAGAAAAATAGAAAGGTTAAAAAATAAAGAATAAAGGATTAAGGAAATAAAAAAAAAAGAAGATAAAGAGAAGAGAAAGAAGGGAGGCTGAAGAATAAGGAAAAGAATTAATTTTTCTTGTTATATTTTAATATCTTTTTGCTCTTAAATGTTGTATTAAGGCATATGTTGACTAAAGAAATTCTTCTTTGCCTTAAATCATTTGAAATAAATAGAGAATTTACATATTTTTAATGTTGAAAATACGAATTCATATGGGATTTTGCTTGTTATTCCATTTTAACCAATTTTTAGCAAAATTCATGCTCTCATAATTAATTTAAATATACCTCCTATGCTTAAAAAAAAAAAAAAAGATAACTAGTGAATTAGAATGAATTATACCTCTCAGCGAATGATCTGGACTCAAATAGTAAAAATTCTAAAATGTTAGGTTAATTCAACGCTATACTACTAATTGATACAACTTTGAGTTAACCTAAGTGACTTTTCTTCTACTTTAATTAAGTAAAATTAACTTAATTAACTGAGTTGCGGAGTAGCACGACCATTTTAATGGTGCCGTTGCTGGGGAGGTAATATTTTGTTTCATTTCATTCATCAAAATATTCCCTGGCATTACTTTGTCCAACCATCATTTTAATGGCGCCGTTGCTGATGAGTCCATTTTAATGGATTATTGTTACGTCTAAGTAATTAAATTCTAACATTGTATGTTGGTTAATAATTACATTAGGTCATTAAATAAGTACATGCATCATTACTTGAGTTTTTATCTATTTTATTGCATTTTATAATTTAGTATGTAATTATGTTATGCTTTGTTGTTGCAGGAATAAATTGCAAGAGCTGAGGGAGGTGAATTAAATTCTCCCCTCCCCAATAGCCACTGGCCTCAACTGAGTCTTCCGATCGGCCTCAACAACTCCTCAACAGCCGGTGGCCATATTTAGAAAAGAAATTTGAAAATCCCTTAATGGGCGTGGGGGAGAGGAATTAAGAGGAGCACAGGAGAGGATCTCGGGGGCATCTTCATCTCCTTCTGGCGGGGACCCAATTGGGAGAGGAGCGTGCACTGTGGGAAGACCGCTTGCACTGTGGACCATCATCGCCCCCCAATGCCTCCCACCAACACCCAACACCAGCGTCGCACCCACCTTCCACCGCCTGCGCACGTGCTCCCCTGCATTGCCCACAGCCGCGCCTTTCCAGCCTTACCGCCTTTGCATGCCCGCGCCATCACCTTCCATCGCTAGCACCCGCTGGCGCCCTTCAAGCCTGCATCCAACCAACGCATCCAACCTTCTAGCCCGCAGGCACTCACACCTCCAGCCAGGCGCCCACAGGCCCGCCCTCTCCAGTGGCACCTCCGCTGCACTACGCCACACCAAGCGCCCTCCACCGCTACTACCAAGCATCCTGGAAGTGCCTACACCTGCGCCAATGCCCGCAGGCGCTGTGCCCAGCCACCGCGCCCTGCAGGCACTGCATGCCAAGCGCCCATAGACGCTCACCGCTCCTCTCCGCACTGCCTGCAGGCGCTCCACCCCATAGCCACGCCCTGTAGGCGCTGCAAAGGACCACTCTAGCGCAACCACCAGCGCCCTTGAGCATGCACGCGCCCAGCGCACTGCAGCAGCAGGCCACTCGTGCATCCTCACGCGGCTGTCTTCTTCCAACAGCAAAAAGGCCAGCGGCCATCCCCCTCCGTCCGGCCGCCGCGTCACCGCCGTTGCGTAGCCCTCGTCGAGGGGCTCCTCCCCGTCGACTCTCGCGGCCAACCATGCATGGCGGCACATGCGAGGAAGAGAGAGGAGAAATCCTCTATTTTTGCCTCAATTAATAATTACATTCAATGCCACTGCCAATTATATATTCATATTTTATTTAGGCCACATTGCATTGATGCACTCAGACTTTCCTGAAATTACTTTACTTGTGTAATGTGCATGATTTAACCTTGAATTTCAAATTAGAATTGCATGAAAGTTGAATTTACATGATAAGCTATTACACATGCATCATACACATATTTTTGGGGCTTAAGTCCTGACGTGAAAATTGCATAAATACCCCTGAACCTTTAAGAAAATTGCAAGCTTCTTTTAAAATAGCATATTCCTCGCACTAAAGTTGCGAACTGTGTATTCCTTGACTTGTGAATTTATTGGTCTATTCCTCCCTGTGGATATGACATCCTTTATTGTGGTTTAAATTCATATCTATGTTAATTTTTTATTGGGAGATTTCCACCACATTAATTATGACATATCCTTCTAGTGTTATCATAAATAAGCAAAACTCTCTCTGTCAAAATGGCGCCGTTGCCGAGGAGGCAATAGACGCAATAGATTCACTCATTATTTTTAAATATTCTGAGTTGCGTAGTTATCTGATCAATTTTTTTTTATTGTGCGAGGAATCTGACACGGTGACAAGCGCAACAGAGCGACGCGCACGGCGGAGACGATCGTTTTGGTGGACATTGATGCCACCTGGAGGCCAGCAACAGGAACATGTGGGCCTTGATCCCACGCGCATAGGCTTACAATGAAGTCTATTTTTGATTTAGTCAGTAGATCTTAGTTAGATTTAGTTTAGATAGATATTAGAATTTAATTTCTGTCTTTTGGACCCTTTTTGGGTATTTTTGGGAACGTGTTCCCAGTGCCTCTTTATTTCTTATCGCTCTTGTATGTGGGAGTGTATTTTCGGGAGCGTGTTCCCATTTATTTAGATTATAGGACTATTCGAATTATTTGAATTGCATGTTTGTTAGTTAGTTAGATTAGGTCTGTCTGCTTATTATTATTATTAAAAAAAAAATCAAACTGCATGCTAGAAGCTGCATATCTATAGGACGACCATCTAGGACTGAATGAGCAGCATCTAGTTTATTTTTACTGCATTGCATACATTGCACATAGAAAGCTGGAGTAAGGTACATCTTCTCTTGAGCATCAATTACCTGTCATGCATATGCATTGAAGCTAAATCTAAGACCACTAAAGTGCTTGAATCAAATAAATTCAGTGGTCACTTTAAAAGTTGGGACTACTAAGAGGTTGGACTTTAAAATCTGTGACTGAAAATTGTGTGCAAAAGGATCTTGTTTGTGAAATTTCAAAAATCAAAACACAATCGTATGTTTGCACACCAGAGACACTGTGCACCTCACACATAAGGTCACTAGATAAATTTCTACCTCTCCTCTTTTGCACAACAAGGGAAGTTAGTCGGAAATCAACAAGCCTATCCACCAAGTTACTTCGGTTCCTCGTGTGTGGGCTTGATTCGAGACTTCCATCCCTTGCGAGTAGGTTATAGGCACCAGCGAAGGTTGGCCTAGGAAGTGTAATTTTTGCAAAACTTATTTGACCACCAACTGAACATTTAATTCTAAGACCTACGATCTACTAAAAACAGATCCCATTGAATTTGCATTTGCTTTGACAGTAGAACTCTCTAGGAAGTTTCTGCTTGTATTATGAATTCTTTTAAATCCTAAGAGAGTTAAAACTATTTTGCTTAAAGAAATGGATCACCCTTACTCCTATCATTTAGATTATCAGAGTCAATACTTCCCATCTTTTAACCAAGATCCCATGCCCCGAGCGTATCCATCCTTTGATGGGTACATTGACAATTCATGGGATCATTCATATTCCTATCCTGGGAGTACTGGCTTGATAACTCCCACTTTTGAGCAGAGCCTAGGATTGGGATTTTCCAACCCTGAAATCCCTACTTCCATGCAAACACCCAACCCTCCCACCCTTCATGATTTTCCGTATCGAGGTTGGACCGATACCCCTAGGCAACTAGAGCCTGAAATTGACTATCCTCACCAACCTGATAATAATAGCCTCTCCTCTTTTATGATAGAAATGCAAAAACAACAAAAGGAAATGATGGAATCAATGGGAGAGATGTTGAGGAATAGTCAACAGTTAAATGAAGAAATAAGACATCTTAGCTACATGCTTCCTAGTAATTCTGATCCCTACCCATACGACCATGATCATGCAAATAATTCTGAGGAACCCAATGACAATAGGGATCCAATTTTATGTAGCTATCACTTAAACTCTCCCAATGAGACACGGCCACTAGAGGAAAACGATCATAGCAGTTATCCACCTGAACTATATTGGAGTCAAAAGTAAGGGAAGATGGTACCTCTTGAGGACCTTGACCCCAATGACAGTATTCTCCTTACCCCTACCAATCCGGATCAAGGTTGTATTATTCCTATCACTTCCCCTATTGATTATTTGGTGGAGTCCCATTCTACCCTTAGTAAGCCTACTCCTGACCCTCCACTTAGGGAATCAACACCTACCATTTAGCATCGTGAGGATTTAAATGCACCCAATGAAGGTGACCCTAACGGAATGGAGGATAAATTAGATTAATTTTGGTCTCAGGGATATGAAGAGTCTATTTTAGAGGATGAGGATGCCTCAATAGAGGAACCTGGATTGAAAATCTGGAGTGAATTACATGGGAATTATTTATTATTTGAGGATTTACCTCCAGAGGATATAAATAATATGGTGAAATCCAAATTTCTCCCTTCTTTTGAGAGTCATCCTCCATCAAAACAAGAGTTGATATTAGAGGAGGACAAACAAAATAATGAGAAGTCTATGGGAGACTCTCGGGGACAAAACACGTCAATTGAGGATTTATACCCCAAGAAGAATAACGAATTCAATGATATAGGCTTTCTCCAAAACATTAAGACTGATCCTCCTTTAGGAATAATTGAGGATACTGATCTAACTCCTAATGAATCACATATGCACCCTGACAAAAATTTGAGTGAACCAAACGAATCCGGGGATGAGCTTAATGATAATGATTTTGATATTTTAACCCTGCCATCAGAGAGTTGTAATTTGGAGTCTACCCTTGATTCAAATATGACTCCGACCATTAATGCTAGGCAGGGTAACCTGAAGTTGTCTACAACTGTTAGGGAGTATACACAATTTGAATCATTGTTGGAATTGGACCTAACACCGACTAAGCCCTCATTGGACTTAACCATTACCTTCCAACACTACAAACAACCCTTATACTCCCTAACCGATCCTTGGCTCAAATCTCTGCTCTTGTACATTCTTTATGGAGAACATATCAGGCTAATACATCCTCGGGTAGAATGGCGAGTGTGGATTGATGCTTGTACTTTTATACTCGCCATTCAAGGGTTTGAACTAATAATGTTTATATCTTTTACAACCCGTCCTGCTCTTGTGGATTGTTGCTATCCTCCACTTATTCCATTTTGGGAGGTCCCTTTTCATATTCCTTTTGTTATTCCTAGACCTCCCAAGGTAGCCAACGAGGTTCTCCGTTTTCATATCTTCTAGCGAGCATTTGGAATTACGTTGCATCATTAGCTCACCAACATCCGTGGCTACCTATTTTCTAGGCCTGCACTGTTACGCATATTTTTAGGGCCTAACCTTTTCTGTCTGGAATCGACTTGCAGGTTCCTTCTAATTTTGGCTGCTGACAGAAAATGTAGCGCTTGTTGGGAGGCAACCCAACGGTCGGAATAACATCGTTGTTAGGTGATTTCTTTCCTTTCTCCCCCTGTTTTAATTGTACAATGAGGACATTGTAGGATTTAGGCATGGGGCGGTGCATTTTACATTTTAGGAAGTATTCATGCATTTAGGTTAGCATATAAAAAAAAAATTTGTCTTTTCTTGAGCTGAATGGGTTAGTCCCTAGCAAAATACCTTTGTCATTGGAGGTTTTTTCTTCTTGAATTATTTCTTAAGTTTAGAATCCAGTACATTTATTTCACGTGCATGTAGATTGGGTAATGGATCATTGAAGAAAACCAATAAGCATTTGTAGTCTACTGAGCCCTTGGACAGTTAATAGGGAGTTAGGCATACTATCTTCTAGTAGATCCACCTCATATTTGTGAGATGAAAGTAGAGAGATTGCTGGTGCACTAAGTCTAGTGCAAAGACTCTTAAGTTTTGGACAATTAGATGATACTTCAGAGTTAGGCATAGTTTTAGCTCTCTGTTCCTGTGTGCGTACTTTGTGTGAATTCCTGAGAGTCATCAAATAAGGCAAATACACAGAGATTAAGTCTTAATAAAGCTATGACTATGGTGGATGGTTACGACCGTCCTTTATGGAGTCCTGGCTGAAGGAGGATAATAGTGTCAAAGGTCAGAAATACACCTATCCTATCCATTCCTTCTCAGTGCCAAGAATAGGCACTTCCACCAAATAAGTCACATAATATCCTCTTGACCATCATCATCCTTAATAATGCCTCATAAATAGAAGTCTGTGTCGTATTATGTTGATTTATAAAAAAAAAGAGAGAAAAGAAAAGAAGAAGAAAAAGAAGAAACAGAAAAAAGAAAAAGAAGAAACAATTATTTTACAAAAAAAAAAGAAAGGAAGAAGAAGAAGAAGAAGAAAAGAGAGAGAGAGAAAAAAAAGAAAAGTCCAAGTTTATAATGTAACATTATTTCTGAGGCAATAGAACACCTATCGCGTTCCACCAAATATGACCTATACCTACATTTTAGTATTTCTGATCACCCGAATACTAGTTGAGGACTCTAACTTAGTTGTAGAGTTATTAGGACTTTAATTAAAGTGTAAATGCCATGTGAGGCCACTAAACAGTGAGTACAATTACTAAATCTGGCAAGATTTGTGATCTTAGAAAGAAAAGAGTGAGCACCTAGGAACATCAAGAGAGCACAGTTATTTAGCCTCTTTCTGAGTTGACTTTTCTAATAGTCTAGAGATCTAGGGTCTGTAGTACTAGATTACATGTAGCACCAGATGAGTGTGTGCCACCAAATACAAATCCATTCAACTCGATATCTCCTACCTAAGCCAAAAGCTGGGGTCAAATTACAGATTTTCTTCTGCTTTATCCCTGAGGGAAGCAGTTGCCTATCCCGACAGAAATATTTACCAAGGGTGAAGTATGAACTCCCAATGCGAATTGGCTTTTTCACTTGGATCTATTACTTAGGCTATTATCACGTGACATTTGTCTGGATCTCTAAAGTTTTGAAATAAGAAAAGAAGAAATCTTCTAATTACTTCTATTATTTTTCATTTTTGCTAGGGACTAGCAAATCTTAGGCATGGGGGTATTTGATGAATCCATTTTAATGAACTATTGTTACGCCTAAGTAATTCAATTCTAGGAATGTATGTTGGTTAATAATTACATTAGGTCATTAAATAAGTACATGCATCAATACTTGAGTTTTTATCTACTTTATTGCATTTTATAATTTAGTATGTAATTATTTTATGTTTTGTTGTTGCAGGAATAAATTGCAAGAGCTGAGGGAGGTGAATTAAATTCTCCCCTCCCCAACAGCTGTCGGCCTCAACTGAGTCTTCCAGCTGGCCTCAACAGCACCTCAACAGCCGGTGGCCATATTTAGAAAAGAAATTTGAAAATCCCTTAATGGGCACAGGGGAGAGGAATTAAGAGGAGCACAAGAGAGGATCTTAGGGGAATCTTCTTCTCCCCCTGGCAGGGACCCAATTGGGAGAGGAGCGTGCACTGTGGGAAGATCGCTTGCACTGTGGACCATCACCACCCCCCAACGCCTCCCACCAACATCCAACACCAGTGCCTCACCCACCTTCCACCACTTGTGCGCGTGTGCCCATGCATTGCCCACAGCTGTGCCTTTCCAGCCTTACCACCCTCGCGTGCCCGTGCCATTGCCTTCCATCGCCAGCACCCACAGGCGCCCTTCAAGCCTGTGTCAAACCAACGCCTCCAACCTTCTGCCCTACAGGCGCTCACACCTCTAGCTAGGTGCCGACAGGCGTGCCCCCTCTAGCACCACCTTCGCTACACCGTGCCATACCAAGCACCCTCCACTGCTACTGCCAAGCATCTTGCAAGCGCCTGCACCAGCACCAACGCCCACAGGCGCTGTGCCCAGCCATCGCACCCTATAGGCACTGCATGCCAAGTGCCCACAGATGCTCGCCGCTCTTCTTCGCACTGCCTGCAGGCGCTCCACTCCACAGCCGCACCCTGCAGGCACAGCAAAGGACCGCTCCAGCGCCACCACCAGCGCCTTTGAGTGTGCGTGCGCCCAGCACGCTGCAGCAGCAGGCCACCCACGCAACCTCACGTGGTTGTCTTCTTCCAACCTCTGTTCGACCGACGGCCATCCCCCTCTGTCCGACCGGTGCCGGCCACCTCCGACTGTCGCGTCACCACCGTTACATAGCCCTCATTGAGGCGCACCTCCCTGTCGACTCTCACGGCCAACCGTGCACGGCCACACACACGAGGAAGAGAGAGGAGAAATCCTATGATTTTGCCTCAATTAATAATTACATTCAATGCCATTTCCAATTATATATTCATATTTTATTCAGGCCACATTGCATTGATGCACTCAAACTTTCCTAAAATTACTTTACTTGTGTAATGTGCATGATTTAACCTTGAATTTCAAATCAGAATTGCATGAAAGTTGAATTTACATGATAAGCCATTACACATGCATCATAAACATATTTTTGGGGCTTAATTCATAATGTGGAAACTGCATAAATACCCCTAAACTTTTAAGAAAATTGTAAGCTTCATTTAAAATAGCATATTACTCACATTAAAGTTGTGAACTGTGTATTCCTCGACTGGTGAATTTATTGGTCTATTCCTCCCTGTGGATATGACATCCCTTATTGTGGTTTAAATTCATATCTATGTTAATTTTTGATTGAGAGATTTCCACCATATTAATTACAACGACATATCCTTCTAGTGTTATTATAAATAAGCAAAACTCTCTCCGTCAATTGCCGAGGAGGCAATCCCTTAATTCACTAGAATTTAGTTGGTTTAATTATTTAATTAGGAGGTATTTGTAATTATATTTCTATTTTTAATAACTTTTGTTCTAATTAGTTGTATTTTGTTTTATTTTGTTTTTTTTTCTATCTTCTATTCAGGTTTACCTTTACGGTGATCTTAGGAGAAGGCGGGAATCTGTTGCTGTTTTTTTTTTCTTTTGTGAGTATTTCTATACTTTTGTTTTGTTGCATTAAAAATTAAAAAAATACAAAAATACATTCTATCTGACTAGTAGCAGCATACAATAGGCATACACTCTTAGGAGTGCTTTTTCTGCTAGTATTAGTGCGAATCTAACTTGGGAAAATTTTACTATTTTCTCGCATCAGCGGGAAAACATGAGAAAATCCACCTAGATCCCTGTCCTTTGAAATTTAAAAAGACTATATATTTTGTTCGAAAAGATTTAAAAGTGGCCATTGAATTTCATTTGATATATTTTTGTAAAAGATTAACTAAAAAAGAGTAAGTTAAAAAATTATGATTAAATCTGATTGCAGAATGAATGCGGGTTTTATCGCTATCATCTGTTGCATGCTATCGTGCACATAGTGTGATCACTAGAGTCACATGAGTCTATTTTTCTATCTCTCCTCCTTGCACCTCTTAGGGCTTTGGTCAAAGATCAACAAGTCTGTCTCACTATTAGAGCCCCGGGGAGCTAGTAGTGAGCGGTCTCGATCCTAGACCTTAGACCTTTGAGACTTAAGGTTATGCACCTACATAGACACAGATTAGGATGCATATTTTGATACTGTTACTCTATTTGTTTGCGTTAAATTACTTTTGTGTATCCTAGGAATCTCTTCTTTTCTTTAAAAGAAGAGCAAAACCCGCATCTTTGCATTGTTTTTTGGGTTTTTGTGCCGTTGTTTTTATCGGTGGTGTGCGTGTGCCTTTGCACATTATTTTCCATTTTATGGACGGGAGGCGATCCTTGCATCCGCCTCTTGCACCATCATTGGCAGGTGATCCTAGGCAGGTTGCAGATAAGCAACCAATGGTTTTCCCGTCTGATCCATCTACTTCTATGGATCAGATGCAGAATCAAAATCCTGAGATCCCTTCCTCTTCTGGTCAGGGGGAGATGTCACCTTTTGATGTTCATGAGGAACTCCTGAACCAAAATCTTAGGATTCTTGAGTAGACTAGACAGATTAATCTTTTAACGGCAGCCTTGAATAATTTGCAGACTCTTCAAACCTGTCCCCCACCTCAACCTGAGGCGAGTTTTGAAATCCTTGATTTAACGATCCCTCATCCAAGGCCTCTACTTAGAGATTACTACAGCCCATCTAATGCACAAGTAAAGACTAATGTTAGGATACCTGTTGGGAAAAATAATCCTGAATTGAAGCCAAACATCATTGGTCTAATCCCTCACTTTCACGGATTTGCATCCGAGGATCCATTTCAACATATAGAAGATCTAAAGAATCTATCTCAAGCTTTTGGACCTCGAAATCAAAATAGGGAAATCCTGCTTATGAAAATGTTCTCTTTTAGCCTTAAAGACAAAGCTACTTATTAGTATAGAACTATTGCAAGACCAATCTTAACTTGGGCTGAACTCGAATTTGCTTTTCTAAAGAAATTCTTTCCAATTGGTCAAACTAATGCTTTAAGGCGAGCTATTTCTACTTTCAATCAAAACCAAGGAGAACCAATTCATGAAGCATGGGAACATTTTCATGAATTGCAAAGGAAATGCCCACATCATGACATCCCTCGTTGGCAACTCATGCACATCTTTTACTATGGTTTATAAGAGGGCATTCACAATCTAGTTGATGCCTCTTGTGGAGGGAATTTCCTAAATCGCGACATAGAATCCGCCTTAGAATTATTTGAAGGGATGGTGGAAAACTCGATCAATAATGCATCTATGTCGCAATTTACACGGGGCGCAAACACGAATCATCAGAATCCACACAAGGGCATTCACCAGATCGGTAACCTGTCCAGTTCAAAGGATTTAGAGATAATTGTAGAAAAACTGGACAAAGTCGGTATCGTAGCAAAGCATCTCGATGAGGTCAGAAATACAATGAAGACTCTTACGCCTCTACTTGCTACGAATCCCGCGCATCTACCTATTTCGCAAATTCTCGTGGGGAGGGAATTTATGAATAATCTGGATTCTAGAGATCCATCTGCCTTAGGTTTTTTATCTACTCCTTCACCAACTCAAGGAGGGACCTTTGTCCCATAATCTTACCCACCCTTTTCCCCACCCTTTCCTATTGCAGAAAACATGCCTTATCCTCTTGACTTGAACGCCATTCAAGGCTACACACCATGATCAAACCCATATTCAAATTCCTATAATCCTGGATGGTGTAATCACCCTAATTTCTCCTGGTCTGACCATACACAAAGACCATCATATCTGACTCAGACCAGACAAAACCCACCTACATTGTCGTTTCAGCAACACAATGCGATGCCATTTTACGTGGGTTCGCAAAACCCCGTAGGGCCAAATATAGATTCACAGCTAGACTAGATTTTGAGAGCTGTGACTAAGAGCCAGCGACAAAATGCTGAGGCTCTTGCTGAAGTCCAATGACAATGTTCGGTAGAATTGGCTGATCTTAGGGGTCAAATCACATAGTTAGCTGAATCTTGTTAGCTAGGGACCCTTCCATCTCAGCCAATTCCAAATCCTAGGAATCTACCAAATCCTAGGCAAAATCAAGGCCAAGTCCATTTCCTTAATCAGGCCTTTGATTCTAATCACAACCCGCCCTCCATACTACTTGAAAACAATCCACCAAACCTGCATCAGCAGCCTATATTGTATCAAAATGATCCACCTATTATTGAGAATCAAAACTGACTCTGCTGATCTTCTGAACTTGGTTGGAATCATTTCTTGAATTTCCTTAATCTTTAAAATTCTACATCTCAACCTCAATCAGATCTAATCTTCATAAGATTCACTCTGATCTTTTTAAGATTTTTTCACAAAAATCTGATTTTGGTTTCTACGAGATCTATTCTAGGCAATTTTTGGACAAGTTGTAATCGGGTGGTTTAATCTATTTTTCTATTTTTGAATCAATTCTTTCATAACTCCTTTGTTTGTACCATATACCTATTCCTTTTAGGAGTTCTTTACTAGGGTTTATGCCTAGCTGAAGGCGTAAAACTTAGCATTTGTACATAGCTATTTCCTATTTTTACCTTTGATTTTCTTCTGCACTTACTATGAACTTTTACTTCATATTTCACTGATTACCTTCATTTAGTCCGACTGACCACTATGACCTTTGGTCAGACTTGAAATCGTTCGCACAGAGATCTTTGATCTCCTCTATTCGACTCCTTCCATCACCCTATACTAAATGAAGTGTAATATCTTTTCACCCTTCTTACAATGAGGACATTGTAAAATCTTGGCTTGGGGGGTGTTGAAGTGAAATTTTCACTTTAAGTGTGGGCTAACAAATAAAAAAAATACACAAAAATTAAATATTCACGAAATTAAAAAATAGAAATTCCAAAAATGATAAAAAAATTTAAAAAATAAAAAATTCTATAAAAATTTGAAAAATTTTGAAAAAAATTCATAAAAATTGGAAAATTTTATATACACAAAAATAAAAATATATAAATACAAAAATTTGAAAATGAAAATTCATAAAAATAATAAGAGGGGTATATTTATCTTTTAATAAAGAAGAAAAAGAAGAATAAAAATAAAAATATATATATTAAGAGCTTAATTTTCTTTTATCTCAGAAATTAAAATGTATATAGAATATTTAAGAGCATTCAATCTTAATTAGATTTTCACTTAAACATTTTGTAAAAACACAATTTTGTTTTAAAAATTTTTAAAACAAGATTTTATTTGAATTAGGAATCTTTAGATCTTTTAAAGATTTGTTTTTCTATTCTTACCTTGAATTAAGAAACTAAGTGTATTAAGATTTAAACTTAAGTTTTGGGGTTAAATTATAACTTTCTAATCAATTAGATTAAGTAACCATTTGGTTTTTCGAAAATTTGATTTTATCATAAAGTTAAGTAAAAAGGCAAGATATTCAGAGTTAATTAAATAAAGAGTTAGTAGAATTTAAGTTTACAAGACTTACAAGCTAAAGATAAATAACTAGACTTGGTAAATTTTATCTTGACGGATCCTATAGGAGGAAACTAAGAATTTGAAGAAGCTGAGAGTGAAGCGCTTTGTTGTCCAAGCTTTGGTTTGAGAGCTAAATAACCTAAACATCTAAATTCACACACAAAGAATTGTCTTGTTGGCATCTGAGACCGCAAAAACATAGAGGTTAAGAGATCAGTTCTGAATTCTCTTTAGTCCAAGGATTTCCGCAAGGCAATTCTTGAAAGGGCAAAGGATGTGCCACTCACCTAGAAAAAAGATTTGAAGAATAAAGTTGGTAATAAAAATGAGAAGGGGGGAAAGAAAAAGAAAAAGAAAGAAAATAAATAAATAAAACACCCTACAGTTAAGTGTCTTGTTACAAATGGGTGCTTTTGCAGTTTTTCCATAATAAATAAAAGCAACTCAATATAAATGGATGCTACCCTTCCTTCCATTAAATAAAAAGAACACCTCGCTACAAATGGGTGTTCTAACCTATAGAAAAAGTGAAAAAAATATGGAGATAAAAATATTAGGAATAAGAGGCCCAGTGGTCCACCGGGGAGACATACACAAAAAGTGTTGACCTCGGGATAGAAAAATGGTGAGGAGAAAGCAACCAAACTTGAGTAAGGTGAAGCCAAAGGCTTGAATTCGAATAATTGGGATTGGAAATTGATGTCTTAAGACCTGGATTTTTATAACCTTGGATGCCATTAGGACAATTCTCTTCACTAGGCACAGATGTTTTAAAATCATAGCTACTGAACCTTGGTATTGGGCAGTGAAGCCTAAGAAATCAGGTTTTGATGATTTTAAGTTGAGACTTAAAGGAGAAAAATTGACAGAATCATAGGTCTAGAAGTTATTTTCTTAGTGTTGTAGGCAAGTAAATTAGAGTTTTACTACTCTAAGTTTAATTAATAATGAGTATCTGGTTAATTTGCTTAAACTTATATTCATAAAAGTCAAATATCATAAACAAAGGATTGACTTAAATCTATTGAGTTTTTGAGTTAAAATTTAATTCTCAATTCTTAAGTTTTGTTTCCTTAAAACACTCTGTATTCTACTTTGAGCTAAGAATAGTTACATGGGTTAAGAGATTTTTAAAGAATTCTAATTCTGAATAAAATTTTTGTTAACCAATTATTTTAAGTGTGTTTTGAAAATGTTATAAGTATAAGTCTAAGTAAGAAAACTCTCACAAGTGCTTTATACATTAATCATTTATACTAAATTTAAAAATTTCTGACCTAAGCTTTCCTCTACATAGTTACTATTTATATTAATTTAAACCTAAGTGCTTTAAATCATCATAGTCTTAGTTAATTTTGCTAGGGACTAGCAAACCTTTGGCTTGGGGGTATGATGAGAGACTCATCTTGAACTCTAATTATCCCTAATTAACTAGTCTTCCTAGTTAATTAGCCAAGGATATGAGTATATAAGGGTTAATTATAAAATAAGGGATATATAGTAAAGGACATTAAAATAAGTTAAAAATGATATTTTATCATTTGATTAACATTATTAACAATCTAATTAATAATTGGATTCGAGATCTTATTAATCATTTCCGTAATTAATAAGTTAACTTAAACATAATATGTACATAAATATATAATAACTTAAGTAACCTTACTCAATTTAATAAATTAACTTAAAAAGGTCAAAAATGTAAATTCAAGGAGTAATCATAATAATTACTTTATTTTTAATCATATATAAAAAGTTGAAAAAGATCTAAGTTAAAATAAACCTTTAAAACCTGTGTTTACATGTAGGTCCTTACTAATCATTACAATCGGATCCTTAATTTTCATATAGGTCCTTAAGTTTCATTGCAATTGGGTCCCTTTCATCATCTTCTTCTTCTTCAGCCGATTGAACGGCTGACGACGAAGAGTGACTCCACTGCACGATCATCACCTTGCTGACGTCATTCTTCCTTCTCCAAGCTCTTGGAGCTTGTGCTCACCACTCCATCTTCATCCATCTATTTGGATTACTCCGAAATCTTAATTTTTGGTGGGAGTTAATCTCGCCGTCGTCGGAGACGATGCCGGAGGTTAAGCTCCCCAAGCTTCTTCTTCGTCTAGACTCCACCGTCCTCTTCATCGCCATTCACTATAAATACTCCCTCACCCCTTCGATTTCTCTCAAGTTGGCTCCCTTCCCTCTTCTAACACTAAGCCAACCCAATAGGCTATTCGTCTGCAACTCCAGTGATCTTCCACGCCATTCTTCGACTTCCTCCATCCATCTTGATTCGCTGAGGAGATTCACTAAGGTCAGCCGCATCTTTGGACACAGGCATCGACCAAGGAAATCCTCTACTCCATCCAAACTCACCCACCGGAGATTCTTCTTATACCCTTTGATTTCATCTTCCGCTATGAGCCATCGGCAGAATCCTGTTGACTGCTTCGTCCAGGTAACAGTAGATAGGAGGAGTAGGAGTAGTAGGAGTAGGATAGTTTAGCTAGTTAGAGAATTAGTTAGTTTAAAGTAATTTCAGAATTTCCAGAGTTCACCTTCTTTGACTCCGGTGAGTTCATTGAGCTTGCCTGAGCCTTAATTTTATCTTTTAAAGCCATTGATCACCTTCCTTTAACCCTCACAATCATTTCTAATCCATTAAACACAACTTTGATCACTGTTCGACTAATTCACCTTCACCTTCAACAGCGACTGTCGCTATCCATGGCAAAAGTATTTGAGCTTAGATCCACCTCCATAGGGTCCTCCACCACCTATTCACAACCTAAGGACATTGTTTTATACTTTTATTTGTATAATTACCACCTATAATCTAAACGCCCAATTTGTAATTAAGCTCCTGAGCTCGTTGTCAATGGCAGCTCAGGAGTAGTTGAAACTCTTAATTAATTATATAATTATGATTGCAATTACTTTTTGACTTATCTCAACCATTCAATTGAATGGGAGACCAAGTCCTGTGCTTCAATCCATTTAAAATTCATTCGATTTGAATTTACTATTTAATCATTCATGTAATTGATTAAAGAAGAATTAAATGCAATTCTGAGGTTCCTTGCAACCTCAGAATCCTCTTTAAATAAAAAATGGCATAGATTCATCCTTTCTGCACAAAATTTGTATTTTTCTGGACTCATCGGAGCTCCGGCGAGCTCTGACGAGTGAAATCTGAT
Source organism: Thalassia testudinum (assembly GCA_037157565.1). Lineage (NCBI taxonomy): Eukaryota > Viridiplantae > Streptophyta > Magnoliopsida > Alismatales > Hydrocharitaceae > Thalassia > Thalassia testudinum. The sequence goes on from JAZHRO010000063.1 coordinate 61,906,520, forward strand.
CTTCAGCCTATAGAAGATGATAGGAAGCTCCAGAATGATTTAATTTTGATCACTGATTTGTTTGAGGTTGTTTATTTGGGATTTTATCACCTGGAGCTAGGATTACTGATCTATCTTCTCAAACTCTAGCAGAGTTGGAGAAGCCTGTACAGAAGCTTCAGAACTGCATTTAAGAGATCTATAAGCTTCAGTGTAGTACACTGAAGCTAATTTTACCCTCAAATCAGTGTAACAAACTCTCGATTTCTCAGACGGAGAAAGCACTTTTTGATCTCAGGCGAAGGGCCTGAAACCCTAGAATTCAATGTCCAAACATCTGTTTTGAGTTTGATCTTTGGACCTTGTACACAATTTGATAAATTCAGAGTTAGAATTGTTTCTGAGATTTTATTAAATGATTTTAGAGAGGTTAAGGTGAGCTCAGATCTGTTTATCTGATGGAATTAACCAACTACCAGTTTGGGTTATTTTCGTACCCAAACTAATAACAATGCCTTTCTGTTGATATTTGAATGCAAATCCTGCCTAGATCAGTTTGTTACATCCCTTAGAAATTGTTTCAATCAATCAGAAACCATCCCAAGTGTCTGTTACACCTTTTCTGAAGTTCAAATTTGTTCTCTGAAGCTTTCAGAGAAGCTTCGAGCTTCTCCATCTTACCTGAAGCTTCAAGAGCTCAAAACCTACACTAGCAGATGTAGAATTACTTGTAAAACCTATTTAGACCCTTAGCTAAGAGAGAAAGTCTAGTTTAAGGACTCTGCAAGTCTCATACCACTGTCCAGGCATATTAAACCCATAGGAACCCCCTAACTTCACTTTTCAAATCGAAGAGGAAATTATCCTATAAACCTCAAATTGACCCTAGAATCTTGTAGAGCTACCTTAGAGCTTTCCATCAAGCTTTATCTCGCTTGATTTGGAGCTCTGAGTAGGGAGAAATCTTTGTTTGAAGTTGGGCCTGAAGGGGGAACATTAGTCCCACATCGGAAATCCTCGAGCGCCTGCCTTAGTATAAAAGTATTTTTTGTTATAGGCGATTCAGTCGTCAGTGCTCGGCATGAAAAGAAACCATCTGATCATCTGAGCATGCGTGTGTGTGCATGGGCGAGTGTGCCTGCAGGTGTGCGCCCGAGTGGGCGTGTGTGTGCGATTGGCCCTGGGAGGTGTTGAGCCGGTTCGGCTCGAGAGGGGGCCGGTTTGGCTCAAGAAGAAAGAACCAAAATAAACCCTAATGAAATTAGGCGAGGATCGAGTAGGGTTTGGTCACACCCTGATCTCAGGGTGCTGTGTATCCTCGAAAAGACCTCACCGCAAATCTCAAATAAATTTTTGGTTGAGAAAGAAATTTAACCCTGTTCAGCAAAAGGTTAAGAAAGAAAGAAGAGTTAAAATGCTGAAGGCTTTGATGGCTAAGTGTCGAAGGAAAAAGAGTAAGGGATGAAGAAGGAACGCTGAGGAGGAAGAGGAAGAACTCGCTAACGAAAAGAGAAGAAAGAAGGTAGGCATAAGGAAATACTTAAGAAAAAGAAGAGAAGGGCAGGAATAGAAGCATAAGAAAAGAAAGAAAGAGATCAAGAGAAAAATAGAAAGGTTAAGAAAGAAAGAATAAAGGATTAAGGAAATAAAAGAAAAAGAAGATAAAGAGAAGAAGAGAAAGAAGAGAGGCTGAGGAATAAGGAAAAGAATTAATTTTTCTTGTTATATTTTAATTTCTTTTTTCTCTTAAATGTTATTAAGGCATATGTTGACTAAAGAAATTCTTCTTTGCCTTAAATCATTTGAAATAAATAGAGAATTTACATGTTATTAATGTTGAAAATGAGAATTCATATGGGAGTTTGCTCGTTATTCCATTTTAACCAATTTTTAGCAAAATTCATGTTTCCATAATTAATTTAAATATACCTCCTATACTTATAAAGAAAAAAATAAAGATAACTAGTGAATTTAGAATGAATTATACCTCGCAACGAATGATTTGGACTCAACCAGTAAAAAATTCTAAAATGTTAGGTTAATTCGACCCTATACTACTAATCGACACAACTTTGAGTTAACCTAAGTGACCTTTCTTCTACTCTTAATTAAGTAAAATTAACTGAGTTGAGGAGTAGCACGACCATGCACCCATAAGGGTAGACTTCAGAGAGCAAAACCCTCCCTCGCTCTCTCGCAATTTCCCCTGCTCTTCCTTTTCTCTCTAATAACTAGGTCGTAATCAGGTATTCGGGTTAAGCAGTATCGGGTCCAAGCATACATGTGTGTTGTAGCAGGTGTGCGAGTAATGGGGACCTGACCCCTGTGTACTTGGGCAATCGAGATAGATGACAAAAACATAATAAGCGTACTCAAGTGATTTTCCATGCCTGATGTGGCACTATTAGTGCCTGATCCCTTCACGTGAATGTAGTAGCTGGAACTCATTCTAATTGAAGGTGCTTGCTACTAGTAGGAAGCCAATGGGAGACGCAGATGGTGTCGTGAAGTGAAACCACATCTCTTGATGCTAGAGGAAGATGGTTTGGTAGTCGGAGGACTGTGAACGAAGGGGGAGATGGAGGCAGTGGCGGAGCATGATAACGAGAACATGAAACACTGAATAAGGCCTCACGGCCACATTAGAATACCTCAGGAGCTTCGCCAAAGAATGGCGAAGGTGGTGGTGGGTGTTTCATGGTTTGTGAGTGTGTGTGGTGGGTGGATGGTGACGGAGAAGGAGGTCGGCGATGCGTGTGTTCGGGGGGTCATGTGAGTGGATGGAATGGTAAATGAAGATGGGGGTTTGGCTCATAGAAGTGAGGCGATTCTTGTGAGGGTGTTGGTGAGGCGTGTGGTGTGGTGGAGCGAAGAGGAGACCTTGCTAGAGGTGTGGTCGAAGATGGGGAAGAGGACAGATGAGCAGCGTGTCGAGGGTTGAGTTAAAGTTTTAGATAGAGGGAAAGAGAGTAAAGATGGAGAGAAACCTAACTAACCTAATTCCAACAGAAGAAAGGGGAGAAAGGTCCTTGTTGGTGGTATGTCGAACTTGGAGGAGATGAAGTCTCTGGTAGTGAAGAAGTGGTGAGGAAGACGAGGAAGGAGGCATTCACCGATATTGCGAGACACGGAAGTACGAGATGATGACGAATCCACTAGCTATTGTCTATGATGGCGGACGAGGAAGGTGGATGGAGGATCTCCCAGGAGTTAGTGGAGATGGAGGTCGAGGAGAAGGGAAGAGGGGGAATCCAACCTCCAAACCAAGCTAAGGAGGATGGTTTGTCCTCAGGGGGTCTTTTATAGGGTTTAGAGAGGCATTCCAAGCTTGGAAAGGAGCTTTCAAGCTTTGACCAATTCGCAAACAAGGGATACCCACATCTCCAATGCATTCGCATGGGAGATTGGGAAGATAATAGAATTCATGGCCGGTCTCAATTGGAAGAGAATTCCTTAAGGAATCTCTCTTTCAATTTAGGGACTGATTGATTGAGAATTGAGTAAGGAAATCTCTCTCAAATCTCAATGGTGAGCTGCAGCTTACTCTTAATGGCAGTAGGGGCATCTTGGTGAAGAAGACAACAAAGTTAGGGGGGTCTTTCTAAGCATTTTTGAAAGTTGAGGGGCTATTTGAGAGAAAAAGAGTCAGACTGGACCAAAATGCAAACTAGGCCAACATGATCTGTAACTGTGCCCAAATTAGATACAAACCTAATCTCGACCCAAGGAATCTAACAGTGAGGTTGGATTTTGGTTTTGACCAAGTTTGATTGGGTAATTCATGTAGAAATCCAAATTAAGGCAACTTCCTATCTGAGACTCTGTTTTAGGTTAAAATGGGTTCCAATGGTCAAATGGAGGATGCCAAGCCTTATAGAATATTTTTCTATGATTTTTAGAAGGTTTAGGTGAATTTTATCCTGACCATAACCTCTATTAATTAAGCAGGTCTGAAATTAGGGTTTCGAATATCCATTAATTCTCAAAATGCATGAAAACCTGTTTCTGTCTGCATGGACCCTCTTGTTATTCATTAATGCTCATTTGGCCTTCATTTAACTCTTGGAAAACCCCATGATTGTTTTGCATTTATGATCTTCTGTTAAAATTGCAGATTAATCCCTATTTTAATGCATTCTTCTCAGAAAAGGATATGTAATGAATTATGACTCTCCGGTGATTATGTAGGAGCATTTGTCTATTGATTCTAACTAACTAAAGCTAGTTATGGCTGATGTTGACGTTACCATCATACCCCCATACCTAACTTTTGCTAGTCCCTTAGGAAAATCTTATAAAAAGAACTGATTTGTTTCATTTTCTAGAAACTAGGTCAAAATGCTAATAGTAGGCCTAGAGGTACTCAAGTATCAATCAAGATCCAGACCTGACTAGTTTTAGCCTTAGTCTACCGCGAAGGTTTCTAAGGCTTGTAAAAACTACCTAGAGGTTCGTTGAACCCAGCGGTTAAAGCACCCATGCGTAAACGTAACATGTCCAAGTTTAGTTTGCTAGTGAATTTTTTAAAGAAGGATAGAAGAAATTTTTTCATTTGGAGAGTTTTCTCTCTCTTTTCTTTTTAGATTTCCCTAGATCCAGCCTTGAATTGGCCATAAACATGTTCTGTATTAGATTCCTTGTCCCCATCATCAATCCTTGAAGGGTCCCTAGCTTTTAATGCTTTGAGATAGCACTGCCCATGGCAACCCCCAAAACCTTGGCTTCCGACACTTCGAGATAGTGCCGCCTATGGCATTCTGTAGCTAAATTCAAGCCCTGGCAATCGACATTTTGGGATAATCCTGCCCATGGCACCTAAACCAGCATAAGGTGCTTACATGCCCCCAATAGGATATTTTGATATCCTAGGAGAAGCACCGAGGATTCAATATGTTATTATGCATCTTTGAGGGGAATTTCCCACCTCTCCGCATCGGGAACTCGTCTAATCAACTTGTGTTGTCGAGCCGGTCCGAAGCTTAGATCTTCAAGATGGATTTTCATAATACAAAACTTTTAGCAGATTTTTCTTTATTAAGCACAATGAACCAGAATAAGTGTGCTATTTTGGGTGTTTAGGTTACCAAGTCTTGCAAACCAAAGGACAGGCAACGGGGCTGAATAATCCCTAAGCCTTAGACCTATTACATCAGCCTCATACTTTCCTCAACCTCTTGAGGACTAATCCAGATCTTAACGGATACGTGAGTGTTTAAGCCCTAAAACAAGCCTAGGAGGCCTAAGATCAGCACTCATACTAATCTCCTTATGTCTTTGTTTTTTCAGGACTTAATTTTTCTTTTGATTAGGTCTAGAACGTAAGTATTGTCAATAATCAAGTGCTAATCGCTATCATTTTTGTTTCAAATTGTTTCTCCTTTTTGACATTTTGAATCATTTTCTCTTTTCCTTCTCATGACTGATATGTAATCAATTCTCAAAATTTTCTTCCCCTTTCCATTTTTTTGTTCTTTTTTCAATTTTTTTTATTTTTATCATTTTTTGAATGTGTATTTTTTTGTGAGAACCCCTAAGAGAATTTGAGTTTTTATGTGTTTACACTTTAACACCCCCCCAAGCCTAAGTTTTGCAATGTCCTTAATGTAAACCAGAGGGTAAGAAATTAGCTTGGTTCATGGGTTAGAACAGGTTCAAAGGGTGGGTGAATGGGTTGAGATGACTATTGCAGATGATTTCAAGGTTTGATATGAATACCAAAGGTGGAGTCGATTGTTCTAACTCTGAGCTCTAAGTGTAGTAGGAATGTAGCTCAAAAGAATGATCAGAAGGGTCTCAATTTTTTGGAATGATGGGTTGCCTCCCGTTAAGCTCTAAATTCAATGCTTTCAACTGAGTAGAAGGTGGTCAAGGCGAAGGGGTGGCCAAATCAGATGAGTTTTGTAAAATAAGCACCTTGATCAATAGCCTGGTTGGTCCAACCAGGTGCTTGTTCAGATCTATAAGTTGATGATGTAGCCCAAACCCAATCAGTCTAGTGGGTTGATGGATGTGAATCAATAGATGCGGAGCCCACCAGATACTTTGAAGCTCAAACAGATATGGAAGTGAGAATCTGGGGTTTGGATTAGTTGATTCAACCTGGTTAGAGTAGGGATCCTTAAAAGAAAATTGATCTGAAAAGGATATAGGAACCCTACTAGTAGAATCAAAAAAGGATGGGAAGTGATTATCGATCTGAACATAGTCCAAAACCTGATCAAAAGATGGAGAAGAATCATATGCAACCAGATCAGAGAGAGGTGAATCAGAGTAGAAGTTGATTCCAGTGGCGGGTCAGGGTTGAGAATGACTTTTGGAAGGTTCTGTATGTATTGCAGAAGAGGTGGCTTCAATGAGAACTGTGTGTGTTGAGGGATCCTCTAGAATGGATTCAAAGGTGGGTTCATCTAGAGGGTCCTCATCAAAATCAAAGGTAAATGCTTGGAGAGTGCTTATAGGATCATGGAAATATGAGTAAATAAAATATTTGAATTCTCGATTACTGATATTCTCGACACTTACTATTTTTTATTCCTGTAGATCAAAAAGGAAGTATTCCATCTCAATGGAACCTGATTTTGAAACAATGATCTCGGGATCAGGAACCTCAGAGTCAAAGTCAAAGAATGGATCATGGATGCTAAGGTTGTAAATTGGTTCATAGTCGTTAGGAAACAAAGGCTCTCCGAAATCATAGTAAGATTTGAAATCGTCGGAGAATTTGTGAGAATGAGTTTTTGAATCTGATTCTAGATTGGAGGTTCCACCATAGAGAGAATCAAGATGTGTAGAATCAGCAACCTGGCTTGGATCTAACCTAATTTCAGATTCTGAGCTTAAAAAGGTGTCCTTATTAAGCATAGGCTCGGGTTCTTGGCTCTAGGGTAGACCTAATCGATTCCCAACTCTTCCAACTCCTTGATTTCTGTATCATAGATCGGTGTGACTTTTGAAAAATCAATTTGTATCTCTGAGGAGTCTGGAGAAGTGTACTCATCAAATACAGGCTCAGAATCGTAATTCAAATTCAAAATCTGACTCTCATCACATGGGGCCTCATAATTATCCCAAATAAGCTCGAATCCAGATACTAGGTTAATGGTAAGGGTTGGATCATTAGAATCTAGGCTGGGATCTATTGGGGTGTCAGAGTTACTCTTCAAAGTTACCTTATCAGAATAAGGAGAGGAATTTGCATTCTCGAGAGGTTCTGACTCAATCTCATCATCACAGGTCTCGAGGAAATCTAGGCTTGATGGACCAGCTTCATGTCTTTATAATGCTAGTTCAGAGTTGTGAACATCTGCAATTGGATCCTCCCAACCCATCTTAAGTGTAGGCATATCAATCTGCACATAATTTGAATCATATTCCATTTGGGTTGGGCTTCCACGACAACCATGATTCTCGAACCCGAGATTTGGAAAATCATTTTGATCCTCAAAGTTGCTCCAAGGTTTTTCATCAATTTCTGAAGGAATGTAAGGGTATCTTCGATCAATGGTTTTCTGTAATGTGTTTGTTATGTACCCACATTTCTCTATGAGATCTTGGTACATCCCCCAAAGTTGTGGGTCTGATGCACATTGTAGAAATTCATAGCCATGTAATTCCTTCAATTCAATGTATTCTAACAAGAGATCATCCTGAGTTGAACCATGTGTCATTTGTGTCAACATCATCTGAACATGGTTCATAATGTGGGTTGTTGTTTCTGGAGCATTAATTGAAATCCCGCTAATTGGATTTGAGGTTCTCTCATGTTCTTCATAATATTTCAAGGCATCCTCAATCATTCTATCCTTAATGGACCTTTGGGTTTTCCTAATTGGTCTTCCTAAATTGCCTAGTTGCTTTTTCAAATCTAGTGGTGGATCAAGATCTAGAATCAAACTCAAGTTCAGATTGAAGTAATCTGATCAAATTAGAAATCCCGCAGAAGATCTAATGAGGCCTCTTAGGTTAAAAACCTAATGACCTTCCTGTGTATGTGCTCTATAGAAGGGATGAGTGAATGGATATGAATTGGACCCAATCAAGGCACCCAAAGATTTTTCGATGACTAAGGCTTGTTTCAAGACGAATGATGCCTTTGAATAAAAAATCTGCACACCTAAGAATTACATAGGTAGCCAGGAAGGGAGAGCCCTGCAAAGAGCCCTACACGATAGAGCGTCCCCATAGGTTACAGGGTTTCCTCCACCCAACCTTCCTTGTCACTGTTGTTCCAAGTAAACTAGTATGTGTGAATTGTGACCTTAAGTCTACCAATTTTGGCCTATTTTTGTGCCTTGAATTTCACTTGATTAGAAGTTGATTCAATTTGTGACACAATTTGGAGGTTGATTGGCCCATAGAGTAGACTAACTTCACCATATCTGTCCTAAAAGATGAAGAATGAAATCTTGGTCAAGACCCAGAAATCACCCTTATTTGACTCTCAGGTTATTAGGCCACAACTTTTAAGGTTCAAGTGAAATTAGAGCCTGATTTTAGGGTTTAAGTGATTAGTTCTTTTCAAGCACGGGTTTGGGTAGCACAAAAATGTGGGAGGGTCAATTTTCTATAATTCAGGAAAGGGTGAACTAGCACTTCAAACCCTATAGTAGAAACCCTAGTTGGCTCTATTTCAAGTCCAATTAAATCTCAAGGTGTACACCTTGGACTTCAAGCAAGAAGGTGAGTAGTCCAAGATGCTTAGAATTAGGCGTAAATCCCTAGTCGGTACAGGAAATCATGGTTGGGAATATCTAATCAGAATCGGCTTAAGCTTCAACCAGATAAATTTTTTTTTTGCTAATTAGGAAGCTTGCCTTTTCAAGTGATATTTACTAGAAAAGTAAGGTAGATGAATCCTAATTAGTTTGTTTCCTTTTTCTCTCTTCCAAAGATTAAGGGAATGGTTATCGAAGAAGAGAGAGTAACTACCCTGGGAGTGGCTGATTTGTGTGAAAGATTGCCTCGTGACGTACCTCGCAAAATCACAACAAAACAAATAGGGCAAGTTAGTGCTCAAATAGAATCAAGTAAAACAAGAATAGTGGTGAATTGCGTGTTGCTCCCTGGCAACGGTGCTAAAATGCTGAAGGGCTAAAATGGGAGGTTTTTTAAAAGTCAAGTCGTTGTAACAAAGCCTCCAAAATAGCTCAATGAACAGATAGAATTTATAACTTAGAATCTAAATTGAAGTCCGATGTTGAACACAGGGAGCAAATATGGAATTCACACACTAATCTTTAATTGCATATAAATGAGCATAGGAAATTAGGCACAATAATAATATTCAATGAATACTAATTTGTCACATTAAATATTCAATGATATGAAATGTATCTTGAGACAAAAATAATAGAAGAGAAGCCAAAAGTGGTGATTTAAATCACTAAGCCCTCTAAGCATGCATCACAAATATCTCAATTATACTAAATAACCCAACAATAACTTGAATACTACAGTGATCAGACGTTGAGCATGTGTATCAGACGACTTAAATGATCAAGGTACTTAAAGATTTTCTCTCTGTTTCTGCTTTCCTTCCTTTCCTTCTTCTGCTTTCTTCTCAAGCCCTCTCCTTCTTCTCTTCTTATTTTGAGCCTTCCCTTTCTTCTTCAAAAACTCTTCTCCTTTTCCTTTATAGCTTCAGGGGAACCAATCTCCTCCAAGCTGCTAAGTGTTGAGAGTGCACGCACAAGGGTATACTTTAGAGAGAAAAACCCTCCCTCGCTCTATCACAATTTCCCCTTCTCTTCCTTCTCGCTTAGATAACTAGGTCATAATCGGGTATTCAGGTTAAGCAATATTGAGTCTAGGGTTGCATGCATGGTGTCGTAGGTGAGGAGTGAGGCTTAGGTGGGTAGCGGTGTGTAGGTAATTGGGACTCGACCCCCATGTACTTGGGTGGTAGAGATAGATGACAAAAAATGTAATAAGCACACTCAAGCACTCTTCCATGCCTGATGTGGCACTATCAGTGCCCGCTCTCTTTCCTTGAATGTAGCAATTGGAGGTCGATCTAATTGAAGGTGCTTGCTGCTACTGGGAAGCCAATTGGAGATGCGGATGGTGTTGTGAAGTGAAATCGCATCTCCTAATGCTAGAGCCAGATGGTTTGGTAGCCGAAAGACTGCAAACGAAGGTGGAGATGGAGGTGGCAGCGGAGCACGATGGTGAGAACCTGAAAGACTAAATAAGGCCTCATAGCCACATTAAACCTCAAGAGCTTCGCCAAAGCACGACGAAGGTGGTGGTGGGTGTTTCGTGGCTTGTGAGTGTGTGTGGTGGGTGGATGGTGATGGAGAAGGTGGTCAGCAATGGGTGTGTTCAGGGGTCGTGTGAGTGGATGGAATGGCAAATAAAGATGGGGTTTTGGTTCATGGAGGTAAGTCGATGCTTGTTAGGGTGTTGGCAAGGCTTGTGGTGTGGTGGCGGGACGGGGAGACCTCGCTGGAGGTGCGGCCGGAGATGGGGAAGATGACGAGTGAGCGATGTGTTGAGGGTTGAGTTGAGGTTTTAGTAGAGGGAAAGAGAGTAAAGAGGGAGAGAAACCTAACTAACCTAATTCTAATGGATGAAAGGGGAGAAAGGTCCTTCCCGGTGGTACGGCAGACTTGGAGGAGTTGAAGTCTATGGTGGTGAAGAAGTGGAGAGGAAGATGAGGAGCATTCGCCGGTATTGCGAGACGTGGAAGAATGAGACGAAGAGGAACCCACTGGCTATTGTCTGTGACGGTGGAAGGAGGAGCTCGCCGAAGCTGGTGGAGATGGAGGTCAGGTAGAAGGGAAGAGGGGGAATTCGACCTCCAAACCAGGCTAAAGAGGACTGTTTCTCCTCAAGGGGTCTTTTATAGGGTTTAGAGAAGCATTCCAAGCTTCGAAAGGAGATTTCAAGCTCTGGCCAATTCATGAACAAGGTAAACCCACATCTCCCATGTGTTCGCATGGGAGATTGGGAAGGTAATAGGATTCATGGCCGGTCTCAATTAGAAGAGAATTCCTCAAGGGATCTCTTTCAATTTAGGGATTGATTGATTGAGAATTCAATGAGAAAATCTCGCTCAAATCTCAACGGTGAGCTGCAGCTTACTCCTAATGGTGGTAGGGGCTTCTTGGTGAAGAAGACAACAAAGTTAGGGGGGTCTTTGTAAGGATTTTCAAAAGTTGAGGGCTATTTGAGAGAAAAAGAGTTAAACTAGACCAAAATGCAAAATAGGTCAAGATGATCTTTGATTGGGCCGAAATTTTGGTACAAACCTAATTTAGACCCAAAAAATATGATGGTGAAGTCAAATTTTTTTTTTTACCAAGTTTCACTGTGTAATTTACGTAGAAACCCAAATTAAGGCAATTTCCTATCTGAGACTCTGTTTTAGGTGAAAATGTGTTTCAATGGTCAAATCAAGGATGCTAAATCATATAGAATATTTTTATATAATTTTTAGAAGGTTTAGGTGAATTTTATCCTCACCAGAACCTCTATTAATTAAGCAGGTCTGAAATTAGGGTTTCGAATGTCCATTAATTCTTGAAATGCATGAAAACCCGTTTCTGTTTGCATGAACCCTCTTGTTATTCATTAATGCTCATTTGTCCTTCATTTAACCTTTGGAAAACCCAATGATTGTTCTGCATTTATGATCTTCTATTAAAACTGCAGATTAATCCCCATTTTAAGGCATTATTCTTAGAAAGGATATGCAATGAATTACAACTCTCCGACGGTTATGTAGGAGCATTTGTCTATTGATTCTGACTAATTAAAACTAGTTATGGCTAATGATGATGTTATCATCAAAACTTGAGATTGAAGATTGATCGCTCGAGCAACCACACCAGGGACAACTAACCACATTTCCTTCTTTTTTGAGCCCCTCCTTTCTTAGAAAGAATTGAAAAAGAAATCAATCAAGATGAACTTGCCTTACTTGCTTAGTGATCATTATTCAAGTTTCCTAATTTGATTTCATTGATTGATTAGAGATCCTAATCCTGACACTTGCACTTATTAGGGACATAAGGTTTCTTGGGCTATTCATCTTCTTGATTGAGCCCATTGTACCATCTTTGGAACAATTGAACTTGGAAATAGAGCCAATTTAGGGTTTCCACATTAAGGTTTCAAGAAGTAGTACAGACTTTCCTACTTAAAAAGGTAATATGTTTGATGCGAAGAAATGCGTGATTTGTAATTAGGGATTTTATTTCGTTGTAACACGCCAATTCGCAACCACTTTTATAATTTATAAACCTAGATAGTGGTGGTATCTAGGGTCGTCCAAGGAGGTAGGAATGTGCTTTAAAATTCTTGCTTGGCAAAAAGTTAATCAACTTTCTTTTTGTGAATTTTAAATATAAGAGTTTTTTGTATTTTGAAGTAATAGGCAAATACGCAATTGTAAGCGGGAAAACGATTACACCTAAATTGCTAATGCTATCACTAAAGTGACAAGATAATCTTCTCCTTAAGCACACCCTAGGTATGTGGTGACCTAGGGTAATTAGAGAGAGAGTGAAAAGTGCTGGAACAAATAACTAATAAAGATGCAACAAGAAATGAAGAGAAGGCAACTATAATTAAGTAGAAATATGTTTTACAAAAATACAAGTAGAGGAATGCTTCTACTCTAAAATGAAAATACAAAAGAAGTAAAACACAAATCCTCTTGATGATATTGGTGAAGAGAGGCTTCTTACTCCAAGCTCAGCTACACCTAGGCTTGAAAAATTCTCCTTTTCCTTCCTTGAAAAGCTCCTCCAAGTTGGTGTCTAATCGAATTTTTGCGTGGTTTGTAAAATTAGGGTTTTATCATTATAATGCACAAAAACCAAGTCGCTTTTAAAATTTTTAAGCTAGATAGTGGGGTATCTAGGGTCGTCCAAGGAGGCAATATGTTTGCAAAATATGTCGCTTGCTTGGAAATGAAATTCACCTTTCTTTTTGACCTTTTAAATAAATAATTTTTATGTTTTGAAATATGAAGGAAAAATGCAAATTGTTGACGGAAAAGCAACTAACACCTACAATCACTAAGCTAAAACCTAAATGATAGATATGACCCCTCCCTAAGCTCACTCTAGGCACGTGGAAGCCTAGAGTAATTAGGAAGTGGAAGTGAAAAAGTGCTAGAACAAAGATAAAGCGATTGCAATAGAAAATGAAAAGAAGGTAAACTGATTTAGTAGAATTTGTGTTTTACAAAAACATGTAGAGGAATGCTTCTACTTAAAATGGAAAATATAAAAGCAATAAAAACATAAATCCTTTTGCAAAATTTGGTGAAGATGAGAGGCTCCTTGCTCCAAGCTCAATGGCTCCTGGGCTTGAAAAGGGGCCTTCCAACCCCTTCCTTGCAAAGATCCGCCAAGATGATGTCCTCCAAGGCAAGCCCTAAAGTGGGGCATGCCTATGCTTCTCCCAAGGGTGGACATGCACCACCCTTCCTCCTCAAATTGCCTGGCCATCCTCCTAGTGGAATGCTCCTCCTCCTTGGCATGACGCAAGAAGAAGAGAGAAGGGGAAGAAGGCACCAAGGGGGCAGGTAGGATGCCCCCTTAATCTTCTTGTCTCCTTCTTCTTCTTGGCCGTGAGATGTAGGTGGATATAGGGTAGAAAATATACTAATAGAGGTTGGGAATTATGTGGTGGTAGGGTAGGGTATTTATAGGATGGGAAGGAGGGTGGTTATGGTGTCTTTTTAGAGGGAAATGAAGGGGTGCTTGAATATTTTTGGAGGGAAAAATAGGAGGGAAAAGAGTTGCCTTGGTTTTCCCTCCAATGAAGTTGCTTGAAGGAGGGAAAAAATGGAGGATGGAGATGGGTTTTGATGGTGGATGTAGGGTGGTGATGGAAGGGATAGTTAACACCAAAATAAAGTAGGAGTAGGTGGTCTTTTTGCTGGAGCTTAGGTAGTAGGATAGTAGGGTAGTAGGTTTTGGTGCCATGGAGGTGGACTAGCTAAGCTAAGCTATCTTAGCTAGCTTAGCTAGTAGGGAGTAGGGTTGGAGGCATTTAGAGCTAGGGTTTTGAGGGGGAAGAGATGGAGGTAGTCATCTTGAGCTGCACTGGAGCTGGTGGTTGTTGAAGAGAGCTGCAAGGAGCTACCTTAGCTAACTTAGCTTGCTAGTTCTTTGCTAGCTGCTAAGCCAAGATAAAGCAAGTTGGCTTCTACTGAAAGGAGTTGAGGTGAGCTGGGTCTGATGCTCCCAGGTAGGACCTAGCTAGTTGAGGTAGCTAAGGTAGGTTAGCTCAACTAAGTTGTGCTAAGCTGAGTCCCTGGGAGCTGGACTTGAGCTTCCTGAGCTAAGATGAAGTCATCTTCAGCTGGCTGGAGTTGAGTGGAGCTAGATGTAGCTTGTCTTAAGCTGGGGTGAACTCCAGTCAACTTAGCTGAGCTAGCTAGAGCTCCCAGTGAACTAATGGGAGCTTAGATGAGCTAAACCTAGCTAAGTTGAGCTGGATCTGAGCTGACTTGAGCTAAGGTGAGCAAAGATGAGCTCTCTTGAGCTGCCATTCAACTGAGATGATCTAAATGGAGCTAGGATGAGCTAACCCTAGTTCAAGTGCTGGATTCCAGCTATGGTGGGCTGGATTAAGCTGAGTTCTAGCTAGTTTAAGCTTCTCCTTCACTAGTTGCCATCCTGAGTGCTAGGGTTCTAGGGATCTGACAATCTGTTTACCCCTAACACTCACAAAAATACATCAAAAACATAATAAAAAATGCAATGCATGCCTAACCAAATTAATGCCTAAATGCAACCCAAAAACCCGTTTGTGGAGCAAAATCCTAAGAGCTAGGTTTGTTTTAATGCATAAGATTGATGATAAATTGGCATTTATCAGTGTCATCCTTGGCAAGCCCTAGGTGGGTGTGCCCTTGCTCCTCTAAGGGTGGAAGATTTCCACCCACAAGGCCTCCTCCTAAAGCAGGCGTGTACCCTAGGTCTTCTCCTTTGCCTGGATGTCCTTCTGGTGATGTTGTTCCTTGGCTTGGACCAAGGAAGAAGGGAAGAAGAAGAAGACACCAAGGAGGAAAGGGATAGCCTCCTTAATCTTGTTCTCTCCACTCCTTCCTATGGCCGAATATAGGTGTATCTAAGTGGGAGTTAATGTAGCTAAGGATGATTTTAGTGGTGGTAAAATGGGGGGGTATATATAGGTCTTATGATGGGAGAAGTTGGAGTGGACACATGTAGGGCTAGGATGGGTTCAAAGGGTAGTTATGGGTGGTTGTAGGGATCCAATGGAGTGTTAAGTTGGCACCACCTAAGGGGGTGCTATGGGACTGGTTATGGTTGGCTAAGGGGTGTTCAAAGTTGGTGCCAACCATGGAATGGTGCCATGGTTTGGCACCATCTAAAGGGGGTTCCAGAAGGGGGGCAGGTGGATGGCTAGGATGGCTTGTAGGGGTAGGTGTATGGTGTTGATGGAGAGGGTTTTTGGAGGGAAAAGTAGCACCACTTTTATGGTGCCCTTTGATGGTGGTGGTTGTTTTAAGCCATAAGAATGATGATAAACTAGCATTTATCAATATTGTTGCATTGTGTGCTACCCAAGGCCTTATTTGAATTGATCTAATCAAGTGGTCCCTAAAATAAAGGCTCTATAATCACTTGGATCACTAAATTTTGGTACCTGATAACCTGCTTGAAAACCAATTCAAGGTGATTTAGATGTTTGTGCCCAAACCTCATCCTCAACTTTAGGATAAGTTAGGTGAAGTTGGTTCACATTGTGAATCAACTAACCTCCAAATTATGTCACAAATTGAATTAACTTCTAATTCAAGTGAAATTCAAGACACAAGTAGGATTAAAACTAGTTGACTTAAGGTTCAGCTCACACATTCCGGTCTACTTGGAATTGTGGTAACAAGGTTGGGTAGGGGAAACCCTAAAACCTGTGGGGGCGCTTTACCGTGTAGGGGTCTTTATAGGACTCTCCCATCCTAGCTTCCTAAGTAATTCTCAAGTGGGTGAGTTTTTGATCTAGAGGTCCATCTACCTTGATCTACCAAAGTCACCAAGCCTTGTTGGGTGCCTCAATTGCGTCTAATACACATTCTGTCCTTCATCTGATTCCATAATGCATGTATGGGAGGAGGTCCTTAAGGCCAATCTTCAGGCCTTCATTAGTAGTTCACTCTCGTCAGGGTAAAGACCCAACTCAATTGTTTGGGTTCCCATCTAATCAGATCGAAATCTCTTCTCATCATTCCACATCTAAGTCCATTCTCCATCCTCAACACCTATGGAGAATCAAGATCTTCAAGGAGAAGGCCAGGTGCCCAACTTTCAAAATCATTTGTAGAATCTCATAGATCTACTTAATGCATTCATGAACCCCCGACTGCATCCGTAGATGCTAGATCACTACAATGCCACTGTGGTAGCTATCAAACATAGGGTGTAAATCTTGGCAAGAGGACCTGATACTGAATTGAAGCCGAATCTAATCAGTGTGATCGCCAAATTTCACTACTTAAACTCTGAAGATCCTTTCTAGCACATCAAACAACTGAAACATCTAGCCCAAACTTTTGGACCACTTGTTCAAAATTGGGACATCCTGCTCATGAAGATGTTCTCCTTCTCTCCTATGGATAAGGCTACCCGTGGGTATCAAACCCTAGCTCAACTAATCAACACTTGGGAGGAACTACAAGCTAAATTCCTGAAGAAATTCTTCTCGATGGGTTGCACTAATGCCTTGAGGCACCAAATACACATTTCACGCAGAATGCAGGAGAACCACATCATAAGGAATGGGATCACTTTCTGGATCTCATGCAAAAATGCCCTCATCACGGAGTTCCTAAATGGGAACAAGTCTAGTGTTTCTAGCAAGGACTCCGTAAGGACATTAGACTATTTGTCAATGCAACCCGTGGTGGCAACATCATGGGTTAACATGAAGACACCATTTGGGAGATTCTCAAGAACATGTGTGAGAACTCAATAAACAATGAGTCTACGGGTGTGTTCGACTGGACAACCACCCATACATTGACAAACAATAGAGGGGCACATGAAACATGAGACCTGTCTGCTTTTGTCACCAAGAGTTGGTGGCCAGTCTTGTGGATAAGGTCTCCATTACCGAGAAGACGGTGTATAAATTGACTCGCCATCTACAAAGAGCCACCTCTTCATAGCAAAACATGTATGCACATTTGCCCTCAGGTAGGGAGGCAGTGCATTACGTTCACCACCACGCGTATAAGGGAATGGACACGTATCCAATCCTTCTCAATCCTATTTTTAGAGGAAACTCCAGACCATCCTACTCTAGTTGGGGGAGCTCTAAACCCTCATACGTTGATTACTCTGGAGTTCCTCAGACCTGTGAGGATCTCCATGACATCCAAAATGATCCATTCTCCAACTCATATAACCCTGGATGGCACAATCATCCTGTTTGTTACTTGAAATTGGGTTTTAAATCATTGCGTTGCAGTATAGTCAAAATCTCACAAAAAATAGATAAAATTTATACTCAAAAAGTTTGAGGTTGTTCAATGGGAGCAAGTAGGAATTTGATTCTCAAGATTACAATTTTAAACAATAGAGACAAGAAATTATAATCAGAAATTGATTCAGAATAATGTGGCAAAAAAATCAAGTGTTAAACTACAAAAACAATGGAGTAAAATGATGATTTGAATCATCAATTACTCCCTACAATAATAGCAAGTGGAACGCAATAACTATGTATAAATAAACTCAAATCAGACGTCTAAATGAATGATCAGACATTTAAGACGTCTGATGAACAGTGATCTCTCTTCTAATTTGCTTTTTCTTCTCTTTCTCTGTGCTTGTCACTCTTCTTCTTCTATGGCTCTTCTTCTTTTCCTTTCTTTCTCTGCTTACCTTTTTTTCTTCTCTGCTTCTCTTCTTCACGTAGAGAAGGAAAGGGTCTTTAGATTTGGCTAAGTGTCGGCCACTTCTTTAGAGAGCAAAAACCCCTTAAACCCCGCACGCCCTCCCCTCTTTCTCTCCTTGGGTCATGCTCTCCCAAAGACTTCAATAGTACCGGGTATATAGGTAATCAGACCTAGAGCGCACTCGAGTCCAAGCTCATTGGTAGTAGGTGGTGAGTGAGGATTGGATAGCATAGGCGGGTAGTTAGATGCATCAGGTCCGCGGGGTAGTGTTGCAGATGAGGCACGTGAGAGGGTGCGGGGGACCTCATCCCCCAAGTGATTTGAGGCGATAAGCCTCTATCACTTTTTCAATTTATGCGGGTGTAGGCTCTCCTTATCTTCCTAGGTGGGACTAAAGTCCCACCCTTCTTCATGCATCCGCTGCAGCAGTAATGATGGCCTGAATTGGCACAACTGAGGAGGACGACACTCCAACTGGTGCCCTGAGATCCTGCCTAGGAGTATTCCGCATGACTTGGGATGGCCACCTAGAGCTTCAGGCACTGTAGAAGGCTTCAAGCAAGCTTGAAGCTTGCCTACTAATGGCGGCCAAAGCTTGACACCTGAATCAAGCAAAATGGCCTCTAGGACCTATTAAAACACTTCAAGAGAGTCACCGTGGGTCATGGACTGTGGTGACGGTGGTCTCGCGGTGTGTGTGTGTGTGTGATGAGTGCTGGTGGAAGCAAAAGATGAAGGTGGAGGTAGTTGTGTTCAGTGGAGGGTTTGGGCAAGTAATCCCCTCAATTTCTTGAGGGATTTTACTCGCATGGATAAGGTAGAAGTGTGGGATGTGGTAGCAGCGAGTTTGGGCATGTGTGGTGGCTGCTAAGGCTCACCGGAGGTCTACCGGTGAGTTGGAAGATGAAGTTGCAGAGGGCGTTGGTGAGCTTGAAATGATATGTTGGAGATGCTGACGTGATGAGGAGAAGCTGAGGAGTTGATTGAGTGGGGTAGTGGACAACGGGGAGCGGAGATGGCACTAGTTGCGGTATGGCTGGCATTGGAGAAGAAAGCTGCTCTGGTAGGGGTTGGATGGCGAGGACGAGGAAGATAGACACACCAGCTAGTACTACACGACACGAAGGAGAGAGGGAAGGATAAATCTGTCACCCATATTGCGAACGGGTGATGAAAGGAGGCAGGGTGAGTCGCCAGATGTCAAGGAGCACTTCAGCCGAGAAAGAGGAGAGGAATTGGAGGTGTTCTAGGTGAGCGTGGGAAGTTCGTTGTGCCCCACGGGTTCTTTTATAGGTCATTAGAAGGCTAACAAAGCTTGAGAATCAAACTCTCAAGCTTGGAAATCTTTGCTGGAGATAGAAACCCAAATTTCAATTGACTCACATGGCACTTTGGGTAAGACCTAGAGCCCAAGATGTGGCTCAAATGGAAGGCAACTTCATAAAGAATCTACTAAGTATCTCGCTCAATCTCAATGGTGAAGCTCAAAGTTGCCTTTAATGGTGCTAAGGACCTTTTTTGAGAAGACGATGAAGTAGTTGGGGGGCTATTTGTAAGGATTTTGAAAGTTAAGGGCATATGTGTGATCAGACAAGACCAAGTTGCAAACTAGGTCAAGACAATCTCAGATTGGACCCAAATTTTGGTATAAACCTAATTTAGACCTAAGGAATCCAATGGTGAAGTTTGATTTTGGTTTTGACCACATTTGATTGGACCCAAATTAGGGCAAATGTTTGTCTGAGAATCTGTTTTGGCTCAAGACGGGTTCTGATGGATAAATTGAATGTACCAAACCCTAGAAAATATTTTTCTATAAATTTTAGAGAGTTTTGGTGAATTTTATCCTAACCAGTGCCTCAGTTATTTAAGCGGGTCTATTTTTAGGGTTTCAAAGTGGGAGAATGTCGATCCCGGCGGCTGGTGTTTTAGGTGCGACGGCTGGTGGGGTTAGGGAGGGTGAGGGGTGGCATACTTGGAGGTCAAAAGGATGGAGGAGGAAGGAACGGGGGAATTCTGATGCATACGGCCAAAGGGGGATGGTGGCGAGGTGGTCTGAGAGAAGAGGAACAAAGACAACCGGCAAGACTGTTTGCTTCCGATGCCGATGGCGGGGACACTTGGCAGCCACCTGTCGATCTCTTGTGGTATGTCTAGGGTGTGGGGGATTCGGCCACAAAAGGGATTCATGTAGGGGTTTGGGGGGGCAGATGGGTTATCGCCATTTCCCGCGCTCTGGAAATTTGAATTCCAGGGCTGGGCGGACGCCGCCTCCGCCCCCACTTCTGCATAACTCGGGAGGGCTTATGGCTGATGTGGAGGTTCCTATGATGGTGAGCATTAAGGCTGCAGAGATGGCCCTACGGGAAGCTCTGGTTGGGGAGGTTATGACTGGAAGACCGACGGCAGAGAATGTCCACGCCCTGGTAACCTCTCTGTCCCTTTCGACTGATTCCTGGCAGATCTCTTTTCTGTCAAGTACACGTTTTGTGCTCTTTGGTTTGGGTGCGGGGGATGTTGAAAAATTATGATTGCATACATCATGTAACGGCGGCGTCACGGTGATCTGGAGGCTAGTTTCTCCTTTGATGGAGCCCTGTCGAAGAGACCACCACAGAGAGTGGGAACTAGGTCTGGAAATCTTGAGATTGTGGGACTTCTTCTGCATCTGAGGTCAAAGGAGGTTGTATCATCAATGATCTCAGGCTTTGCAACTGTGGTAGAAGACGTGGTCGTCAGACTGCTTGAAGGGAATGGGCGTCTACTGAGTGTGAGGGTCGATGTCTTCATTGCTGGCTCTATACCTGATTGTCTGATTTTGAGATGTGGTGGAAGTTTCTGGATGCTGAGGCTGAGGTTCCTAGTGGGGGATGTTGTAGTAAAGCAGCGTAAGTCGTCTGAACCTACAATTGATCAGGAGGCGGTTGCACAGGAGTTGTACATGGATCATGGTGATAAATCCTTGGCTGCCAAGATGTGTAAGGACCTGTGTGATGGGGAGACGGGGATGCTTCAGAATGAAGAAATGGAGGAATTGGGCGGCGGAGAATTGGCAGGACAGTCGACCACGGTGGCAGGGGATGTGCTGTCATGTGGTAGGGAGACTCTGGAGCAGGGGAACCTTGATATGCAGCCTGAATCTCTGAAGGGCAAACAGGTCTTGCAGGGGAAGGAAGATCTTGAATGTGAAGGGGGATCATGCAAAAAGAACAATAAGGGGAGATCACCATACAGCCTTCGACAAAGAAAATCAAAGGCTATCATTCTGATGGATGAAGATGAAGTTGCCAAAGTTATGCAAGTGTGCAGTTGCCAGACCCTCAAGAGAGAGGGTTCCAATGAGGACTGATGAGAATCCTCACTTGGAACGTGCGTGGGTTGTGCGACAAATGCCGGAGGGCATCTCTGATGAGATACTTGAGAGAATGGGGAATTGATTGTGCGCTCATTCAAGAGACACACATTGAAAGTAATTCTGATAGACTTTGGTCTGACTTGTTAGCTGCAGGGATGAATGAATGTGTACAGATTGATGCGCATGGGAGGTCGGGGGGCATTGCTATTTGGTGGAGGAAGAGGTGGGCTCAGTGCTTGGAAGTTCACAAAGCTAGACATATGCTAACATGCACGTTTCAGATTCAGCAGGGGCAGGAGTGTATCTGGATTACTAGGGTTTATGGACCTTGTACAGCTTCTTCCAGGCAGGAGCTGTGGGAGGAATGGTCCACAGTAGCTGAGTTGGTGCAGGGGGAAATGTGGCTGACGAGGGGAGATTTTAATTGTGTTTTAACAGGGGCTGATAGGCCTATTGGCTGCACTGACAGATCGGCCATTGGATTTCAGATGACGATTCAGTCGCTGCAGTTGAGTGAATATCCATCCTCTGGTGTGGAATTTACTTTGCGTAATGGTAACGGGCTGGCTTCCAGGCTTGACAGATTTTTTGGGAATGTGGACATCCTTGTCAGATTCCAACTGTCGACTGTGAATGGGTTGAGCCGACCTTTCTTTGATCATACCCCCCTGGTATGGGATAGTGGGGAAGAAACTCTAGTTGGCACCTACTTCAAACTGAAAAGGTCATGGCTGACTGAACTGGGTTCTTTCCAGATGATCTGTTCTTGGTGGAGAGCTAGAAAGGTACAGGGATCTGCTACTGTCAGATTATCAACTAAGCTGGCTGGATTGCGTGCGATCTTAAAAGAATATGGATCTGCTGTTACCTTGGTGAGGGAACAAAGGAGAAGGGAAGCTCTGAGCAGAATCCAGGAGCTGGACTCCAAGGAAGCTGCTGGCACTCTATCTGAAGATGAACAGGCTGACAGGAAAATGTGTCAAGGTGTGGTACTGGATGAAGACCTTAAACAAGAAATCAATTGGAGGGAGAGATCCAGGCAGTTATGGCTTAAGGAGGGGGATGCCAATACGAAATTTTTCCATCTTGCAGCTAGCTCTCGGAGGCAGTTTAGCTTCATTTCCTCTATTCTTTGTGATGGACATAGGGTCTCCTCTAATCAGGAGATTAAATCTGAAGCCATCAAGTTCTTCAGAGAAGCTTCTTGGGCAACTAGGAGGGGGAAATGGAGAATGGCAGGAGGCATTGGTCCCAGGGTGACAAGCGAACAAGCCGAGCAACTGATTGCACTAATTACAGAACAGGAAACTGTACAAGCAATCAGAGAATTAAATGCGGAAGGGTCCCCGGGTCCAGATGGAAAACAAGTTTTCTTTTACAAAGAGATGTGGAGTGTGGTGTGTAAGGAGGTGATGGATGTTATCAGAGAATTTGAGGTGGGTAATGCTGGTTTCGAGAGGATTAATAAGTCATATCTTTTCCTCTTGCCTAAATCAATGGGAGCTGAACAATTTTTAGATTTCAGGCCGATTGCCCTTTCAAACTCTGTCTATCTTATCATCAGCAAGGTCTTGGCTAACAGGCTAAGAATTTTTCTACAAGACCTGATTCATCCAATACAGGCTGCTTTCTTGCCCAACAGATCACTTCAGGAGTCCTTTATTTTGGCCCAGGAAATGGTTAATGGCTAGCACCGGACGAAATGCAAGGCGTTCCTGTGGAAAGTAGATTTCTAGAAAGCCTATGACTCAATTTCCTAGCCATATCTTTGGGAGGTGTTTAGAAGAAGAGGCTTCCCCTCCCTTTGGATTCAATGGATGAAATGCTGTATCACCACTACTTCATTCTCTCCTTTTATCAATGGGAAGCCATGTGGAGCCTGGATCCAGCCTCAGTGTGGGGTTAGACAAGGGTGTCCCCTAGCCCCACTTGTTTTTAACCTTGCAGTAGATGGGCTTGCAAGGTATGCTTGCAAATTGGCAGAGGTGGGTATAATTAATGGGTACTCGTTATCAAACAGGAGACATTTGGTCCCCATTTTACAATATGCAGATGACACTATGTTATTTGTAGAAGGGTCCAAGTCTGAGGCACATGCTTTGGGATTATTGGTGAAGATCTTCGATGGTATTTCAGGTCTATGTTTGAACAACGACAAGTCTGTTTTGATCTGTTTTGGTATGAATGAACAGGAGCAGACAGAATTGGAAGGTACATTGAGCTCACCCCATACTAAATTGCCTCTGAGATACCTTGGATTACCTTTAAGGGCTACAAAGCTGAAAAAATCAGACTGGAATGTCCTGTTCGAGAAGGTGGCTGGTAAGCTAAAAGGGTGGAGTAGTAAATTCCTATCTAAGGGTGGGAGACTAATTTTGCTCAACTCGGTTATCGCTGCCATACCAGTCAATTACTTCAGCATATTTAAGGCCCCTAAATGCACCTGGAAGAGCTTGGATATTATGAGGAAGAGGTTCTTCTGGAAAGGAGCAGGACACGAGGGCAGGTTCATGCAACCCATCAGATGGAACACTATCTGCAGACCAAAGGAGGCTGGGGGGTTGGGAATTAAAGCTTTAAAAGAGTTCAATGAGGCCCTACTACTGAAATGGGCCATCAGAATTTTGGATTGCAAGGAGGGGCTGATGGATGATTTGATCAAGGACAGCTATGGGGGATCCAATAGCTGTCTGCAAAGGCTTCAGCCGAAGAGGCCCTCCCCCTTTTGGCGATCTGTGATTTCTGCAATCACCTGCTATTGGCATCTGCTACAACCTAAGCTTGGAGACGGCAGATGTTTTAGCTTATGGAATGAGAGGTGGTCTGAATTGGGTCTGCTAAAAGAGACCTTCTGGAGGGTGTATGGGGCTGCTGTTGACAAAAATGCCACAGTTAGCAGTCTGTGGTCCCTGGCTGAAGGTTGCTGGCGGTTGGAAGGGCTACAACAGTGCAGGCCGGGCACTCGACTATGGGAGGAGAAGCAAAAACTGATGGAGAAACTGCAGCAGTTGTATCTTATGACAGATGTGAAGGACACATACTGCTGGCAAGGTGTTTTCTCAGTGAAGCAGGCATATGAAAAAATTATTAGATCTAAAAATGATGTGGAATGGGATCTTATCGACAGAAAGATTTGGCTTTTGAGAATTCCTCTGAAGGTCCAGATTTTCCTGTGGCTTTGTAGACGGGAAGGGTTGATCACTGGCGATCTTAGGCACAAAAGGATGGGGATTGATCTGAATGCCTGCCCTCTATGTGGATTACACTCTGATAGTGCAACACACATCTTCTCCTCTTGCTTGGTGATTAGCCCATAGTTGTGGGCTATTTAAGTATTTAAGTGCCTAGACATTAGGTTAATTCTAACATTTATTTAGCATAAATTAGGATGTAAAAATATTAATTCATATTTCTAATTCAATTACATAATTCATGCATCTTATTCATATTTAAATGCATTTAGAATTAACTTAGAATTGCATTACTTAACTAATTAGGTACATTGCATGCATTAATTTAGGTTAACATAAAAGTTGATGGTTTGTATATAAATAACCATAATATTTTATCATTATTTTTTTACTCTTCTACGTGCAATGGCTGCATTTCTTCCTCCAGCTGCCGCAGTGAACAACCCAATCAAGGAGGAGTGGATGTGTTGGATCTGGTCGGGCAGCTGATTTCAAAAGAGAGGAGGAGGCAGCCGAGCTCCCTAGGCCTCCACCACCGACCCACCACTATGCAGAGAGTTCTTCTCTCTTCCATTCCACATCGCCGGCCTCAACCATGGCGACGAGTCTCCATCACCGTGGGCGTGTGGTGTGACAGGCCACACCGCCATCAGGAGCTAGTCCACATTACCGTGAGCACCTCAGCGTGCATCTCTCTCACCGTCGTCACCAACAACCACCGCCGCAGCCACTGCATTTTCATCTTCTCGGTCAGTTAAGACGTCCGGGAAATTTCCCGGACGTCTGAAGCTTTGACCTCCCCACTCCAGCAGCAACCACACTCGCCCACTTCACCGTCAACCTCCTGCCCTCGCCCGCTAACTTAGAGCGCCATCCCTCATCCGGGCACTCCACGCCTGCATCACACTTCCAGCGCCAACTGCCTGCACTTTGCAGTACGTGCGCCCAGCACTCTAGCAGCGCATCCGCGCCCATTGCCAACAGCAGTGCACCCGCGCCTCCTGCCTGCAGCGCCTCCCTCCTGCAGCCTTCCCACCTCCTACAACATCCGCTCCAATGCCAACCACCAGCCCACGCACACCTGCATCATCTCCTGCCTGCAGCCGCACCCGCTCCTTCTGCACCTCACTGCACACCGCCTGCAGCAAGGCCACCTCCAGTGCACCACTCACGCACGCAACAGGCACGCGCTCCTCCCTACGCACGCATCTGGTTGCACAATTGTGCCTACAAACCGTGCACAGCTTGCAGCACTTCTCCAATGCGCTCACGCCTACCGCCTGCTGTAGCGCTCCCCGCTCATCTGCAGCGCACTCGTGACTTCTAGCAGCCCTGCAGCCTTCCCGCGCCACAGCTACCACCTGCAGCAGCATCAACTCCAGCACGCCTGCAACACTAGTACGTGCGCGCGCAGCAACTGCAGCAGCGCTCAACGTGCGTGCACAGCCTCCCCTCCTCCAGCAGTTGTAGCCACCGTTGGCAGCCACTCTCACCGAAGCTATGTCCGGCCGACTCCGACCACCGTTCGACGTGCGACTACCACCATCGTGACGGCCTCGCTTCAACCACCCGCCTGTGCGAACCTCTCCTCGATTGAACCTCTCTCTCGATCGCGAGGAGGAGAGAGGTAAAATGCTCTGTTATAGAGTTAATTAGTTATTACATTTCATGCCATTGCCAGGAAAAAGAATTTTGGTTTATGAATATTTTATTGTGGTAAAATTTACAACTTCATACTCAAGTTCTCCTACAATTGGATGGCTTTTGTAATTAACATTGTTTGACATTGATTTTGGAATTTAAATGTGCACAAATTTTCTTTAATACATGTCAATGGAAAATTGCATAAAATCATCACATGTTTATTGAATATTTCAGTGAGGAAATATTGCACATCTACCCTTATGTTTTGAAGATATTGTGCATCTTCTTTCCGTCGCATTTCATGTCAGATTTAACTACGGATTTCTCACGAGACTGAACGAATATGAAATAATTCAGATATTATTGCATCATTGCCTCCTTATGGATACGACCCGCTCTTTTGTGAGTGGTTATTTCTTTTTAAATATTGATTAGTCGATTTTTCCACCACATAAAACTACAAACGACTTTAAAGCGAACAATTGACACGTTAAATGGCACTGTTGCTGGGGAGGCAACAGACGCAATAATTTCACCTGATTTTATTTTGATTATTTCTCAATTGCATAGTAATTTGACCATTTATTATTTTCCTTTCTGTGTGAGAAAATTTATTCAAGAATCAGCCATTGTGAGAGGTGACCCTTGACGTCGCCAGAGGAGAATTGGTCGAGCGATTTTGAAAAGGAGGAGAAGGACGAGGACGCGATGGTCATCATTGTATATTTAGTTGCTAATCTGATTAGAATAGAATTAAGACTTTAGATTTAATTTTTCATTGCATTTTGTTTGAAACCCTTGTTCTGGGGTATATTTTGAGGGGTTTGTTCCCCGATTTTGTTTTGGGCCCGTGTTGGGTAATTTTTGAGAGCCTGTTCCCTTTTCTTTAGATTTAGGTTTTTAGTTTATTGATTACTGTTATTTGCTTGTGCATAAGTAGTTTAAAAAATAGTAATAAAATAAAAAAAATGAGCTACCTGTCCCTAGGACGAACCATTTAGGTCTGTATGAGCAACCTCTAGATTTATTTCTCTGCATTGCGTGCATTCTTGCATCGTTGATTGCTAGAAGCAAGGTATGCATTTTCTTACTTTGCATCCTATTCTTGATCATGCATTGCATTTGGACTTAATGCGAAGACCACCTAATCTGTATTGAATAAATTAAACAAGTGGTCACATATTTCTAGAAAAAGGACTAATTAAAGGAGGGACATTTTAAAAACCAAGGATTTGATTTTCAAACTTGGCGTGCGATTCAAAATTCAAAATCTTTTGTGGTGTATGCACACTTATTTCACTTGCACCATGGCACGCTTCTAGACACTCCTTAGGTTTGGAAATACTAGGACAAGAGCCCTCCTATCCTTGGATTCTGAAGTGTTCGGAACTTGAGATCAAAGGTTTTGTAAATCCAAAGAGGGGGATACCCTGTCGTGGATTTTTGGGGGTAGTTGAGAAGCACCGTGAAAGCACAGCTTCAAAGGAAGGCTTAGGCCTACTTGCATCCCTTGATCTTCCGTCTTTGGATTTACTTGACCATTTGAGATTTAGGGAAGAACACCAAAGCTCTAACTAGGTCTTCTTAGGTGAGCCGTAGGTGGACAATAGGCGCGTAAATTGATTGAACAAATTGTATTGTCACCTGCAATCTGACTTAAAATCAAAAGCCTATATTGGGTAAGACCTAAAAGGTCCTTTTTGAATTGCGTTTTTCTTGGGGAATTTTGATTGAGGTGTGAGTTAGAATGAACCACACTGATTTTCATCCTTTCACATCTTTCCCACACCCTCACCCCCACTCTGCATCCTTCAATCCTAGATGCCGAGATGGTCCATCCCTTGATGGACATAATGACAATCATTGGGATCCATTTTACTCCTATTATAGGAGTATTGGCCTGGTTAAGCCCCAAATCAGTGAGCAGAACCTAGGAGTGAGATTTGCTTTGCCCAATATCCCACACACCATAGAAATACCCAACCCACCCTCCCTGAGAAATTATTGTGGTTGGACAGACACTCCAGGGTACTATAAGCCTGAGCCTGACTTCTCTCATGATGGAAATGACCTCTCCTCTTTGAAGATGGAAATACAGAAAATGCAAAATAAAATGATTGAATTATTAGGAGAATCTTCGAGAGCAGGCCAACAAGAAAGAGATGAAATTAGCCACCCAATCTACCCCATTGAGGATGACGTACACCCCTCTACAATAGATGCATCTCCCGTGGGAGAGCTACACTTTAAGTTGGAGGGAAATTCTGGGGAGAATAGCTACTTTTCAAGGATCGATTTTGAAACCTCCCCATTAGATGACACTTCCTTGAGAGATCCACACCTTAGGTGGGAGGAAGATACACATGAAAGTAGCTATGCATTGGATGAAGAAAGGTGGCAACCCCACGGAAGATGATGATAAGGTTGAGTATCCACCTGAATTATATTGGAGTCAAAAGAAGGGAATGATGGTACCATTGGAAGACCTCAACCCAGATGATAGTATTTTCATGACATTTGATGAAGTGGGTCAAAGTCATGTTGTTAATCCTACCCTCCCTTCTGATCATAATATGAAACTCAAGCCCACCCTTAAGGAACCTAACCCTAAAGAAATTGACCTATCTGAGGAGTCTGATGTTACTAGTGTAAACCATTTACCTCAGGTAGAGCACCCTAGGGGATCTGCTGAGATATTAAATGATTCTAGACCTCGGGTACATGATGAATTGTGTGATGAGGAGAAAGATGAATTATATGAGGAACCTACATTCAAGATTTGGAGTGACACTAAGGGTGATTATGTCTTATTTGAAGAGTTAGCCCCTGAGGATGTCACAAATTTGACCAAATTAGGTTTCCTTAGCACACCCATTGATGATATTTCTCCTCATGATGAAATGATGGAAAATTTGGAAGCAATTTCTAAGATTTATGTGGATTCACATATAGACTCCGAGGAAGATTTGAGTAAAGAACAAAAACCCAGGGGTGACATTGATAGGATAATCCCTAGATCTGTTGCTTCTAACCTACCTTCATTCATTTCGAAGTCACCCTCTAATTCGCTTATATCTGAAAGCGAAATTGTGACTCCTGATGAAGAGCAGGAAGATACATGTGATGGTGCAAGGAATGCTAGGGATGAAATTGAGGATTTAGGAAGAGTGTTAGGGATGGACACCGAGCTGATTAAACCCAACCTAGATCTTATGGTCATCCTGCAATCTCGTAACTTGGACACCCTAGATGATCCTTGCCTTAGAAAATTGCTCACTTTTGTTCTAACCAGGGGGCTTAACAGACCAATATTTCCCGTAATGGAGTATCGGGTATGGATTGATGATTTCTTTAGTCAGTCCATTACCCCGGGGGTTTATCTCTACACCATTCCTTCCACATTCTTTTTGGAGGATCCATCTTATACTCCCCCTACCCCTTTGGAGGTTGTTATTCCTATTTATCCTTTAGAACCTCTTCTAGTGACTTGGGAAGATTTCATTCCCATTTTTGTTAGGCGAGCATTTGCTATCGGGATTCATCATCAGCTCGCCAACATCCTAGGTTACCTATTTTCTAGGCCAACATTGCTTTGCTCATTTTTAGGGCCTATTTATGCAATTCTTGAACCTGATTTGCAGGTTCTTTGGCTATTCAGCCCAGCTCTGACCCAGGTAATATCCTTCTATGCAATGAGGACATTACAGAATTTAGGCATGGGGGGTTGTACTTGGGGATATACATAGCATAGTGCATTCATTGCATACATTTGCATAAAAAAAAAAAAGTTTTGAGCATAACTGGCTAAGTTCTGCATTCTTAAGCAAATCAGAACTCTAGGGTAGACTAAATTAATTCTAGGGTCAAACTTTAGAAGCTAAATAAGCTACTAACTTTAGACCTTTAGGGTCCTTTGTGGACTTAAAAACTTACCTAGGAGTTAAGTTGCGGACCATTCCTTAAGAGGTTGAGGAAGGGAGGCTAGGGTTTGAGTTTAAAGGTGGGGTAGTACCGGGAGTCTTGTTCTACCTTTTGGTTTACGGGTCCTTGTAACCCAAGCATCCAAATTTCACACACTTGGTCTAGTAATTAACTTAATTTCTTTCTAAAAAGAGATTTGGTTCTCTTAGTTTTGACTTAAGAAAGGCTTGAAAACACATTTTGATTGGAAGAGTTCCTGCCGTAGGAGAGGTGGAGTATATACTTACCTTGAGGATGCGATGATAACATATTACCTCCTTGGCACTGGTCTCTTAGGATATCCATCCTACTGGGGGCATGTAAGCGCATTGCACGGTTCAGGTACCATGGGCGGCCCTATCTCGAAGTGCCGATTGCCATAGGACTGAATTTGCTTAAGAAATCCATGGGTGATACTATCTCGAAGTATCGATTGCCAGGAGTTCTTGGGGTCGTTATGGGTGGTGCTATCTTGAAGCATCGAAAGCCAGGCACCCTTCGAGGTATGGTAATGGGGATAATGAATCCGACACAGACCGTGTTGATAGCTGATCTGAGGTTACACTTAGAAGAATCAAACAAAAAAATATATATATATATTAAAAAAAAAGCTTTTTCCTTTAACTCAAATAACTCAGACCAATGCACAGGCACGGATGCTTTAATCTCAGGGATCAATAAACTTTAGGGTAGAGTCTAAAATCAGGGAAACTTGTGCCTGCAACTTGTCTTTAGCTGACCTAGTCTGTAACTTAGAAACTACTCGGGAACCTTGGGTTTATAGTATGAACTTAATATGCTTCTGAAGGAAGACCAAGTGAGTTGACTAGTCTACTTGGAGTGCTAGGTTTCGCTTAATTTTGCTACTGACTAGCAAAAACTAGGCATGGGGGTATTTGATTAGCCCATAGTTGTGGGCTATTGAAGTATTTAAGTGCCTAGACATTAGATTAATTCTAACATTTATTTAGCATAAATTAGGATGTAAATAGATTAATTCATATTTCTAATTCAATTACATAATTCATGCATCTTATTCATGTTTAAATGCATTTAGAATTAACTTAGAATTGCATTACTTAACTAATTAGGTACATTACATGCATTAATTTAGGTTAACATAAAAGTTAAGGGTTTGTATATAAATAACCATAATATTTTATCATCATTTTTTTTATTCTTCTTCTACGTGCAACGACTGCATTTCTTCCTCCAGCTACCGCAGTGAACAACCCAATCAAGGAGGAGAGGATCTGTTGGATCTGGTCGGGCAGCTGATTTCAAAAGAGGGGAGGAGGCAGCCGAGCTCACTAGGCCTCCACCACCAACCCACCACTGTGCAGAGAGTTCTTCTCTCTTCCATTCCACACCGCCAGCCTCAACCGTGGCGACGAGTCTCCATCACCGTGGGCGCGTGGTGTGACAGTCCACACCACCATCCAGAGCTAGTCCACATTACCGTGAGCACCTCAGCGTGCATCTCTCTCACCGTCGTCACCAACAACCACCGCCGCAGCCACTGCATTTTCATCTTCTCGGTGAGTTAAGACTTTCGGGAAATTTCCCGGACGTC
The DNA here is from genome assembly GCA_037157565.1 of Thalassia testudinum. Taxonomy (NCBI): domain Eukaryota; kingdom Viridiplantae; phylum Streptophyta; class Magnoliopsida; order Alismatales; family Hydrocharitaceae; genus Thalassia; species Thalassia testudinum. The sequence continues at coordinate 61,938,100 of JAZHRO010000063.1, forward strand.
TGAAGCTTTGACCTCCCCACTCCAGCAGCAACCACACTCGCCCACTTCACCGTCAACCGCCTACCCTCGCCCGCTCACCTGAAGCGCCATCCCTCATCCACGCACTCCACGCCCGCATCACACTTCCAGCGCCAACCGCCTGCACTTTGCAGTACGCGTGCCCACCACTCCGGTAATGAATCCTCGCCCACCGCCAACAGCAGCACACTCGCGCCTCCTGCCTACAGCGCCTCCCACCTGCAGCCTTCCCACCTCCTGCAGCATCCGCTCCAACACCAACCACCAGCCCACGCACACCTGCATCATCTCCATCCTGCAGTCGCACCCGCTCCTTTTGCACCTCACCGCACACCGCCTGCAGCAAGGCCACCTCCAGTGCACCACTCACGCACGCAATAGGCGTGCGCTCCTCCCTACGTGCGCATCTGGATGCACAAGTGTGCCTGCAGACCACGCACAGCCTGCAGCACTTCTCCAACGCACTCACGCCTACCGCTTGCTGCAGTGCTCCCTGCTCATCTGCAGCGCGCCCGCGCCTTCCAGCAGCCCTGCAGCCTTCCCGCGCCACACCTACCGCCTGCAGCAGCATCAACTCCAGCACCCCTGCAACTAGTACGTGTGCGCACACCATCTGCAGCAGCGCTCAATGTGCGCACACAGCTGCCCCTCTTCTAGTAGCTGCAGCCACCGTTGGCAGGCACTCTCGCCGGAGCTCCGTCCGGCAGACTCCGACCATCGCTCGACATGCGGCTACCACCATCGCGATGGCCTCGCTTCAACCACCCACCTGTGCGAACCTCTCCTCGATTGAACGTCTCTCCCGATCGCAAGGAGGAGAGAGGTAAAATGCTCTGTTATAGAGTTAATTAGTTATTACATTTCATGCCATTGCCAGGAAAAAGAATTTTGGTTTATGAATATTTTATTATGGTAAAATTTACAACTTCATATTCAAGTTCTCTTACAATTGGATGGCTTTTGTAATTAACGTTCTTTGACATTGATTTTGGAATTTAAATGTGCACAAATTTTCTTTAATACATGTCAATGGAAAATTGCATAAAATCATCACATGTTTATTGAATATTTCAGTGAGGAAAAATTGCACATCTACCCTTATGTTTTGAAGATATTGTGCATCTTCTTTCCGTTACATTTCATGTCAGATTTTACTATGGATTTCTCACAAGATTGAACGAATACGAAATAATTGAGATATTATTGCATCATTGCCTCCCTGTGGATATGACCCGCTCTTCTGTGAGTGGTTATTTCTTTTTAAATATTGATTAGTCGATTTTTCCACCACATAAAACTACAAATGACTTTAAAGCGAACAATCATCACGTCACTTGGTCACGGATAAAATCTGGAGGTTGGTGTGCTTAGAACCCCTCCCTCCCTGGGATGCTATGTGGCAAAGGTTCATCAACCCTGTTATACCATTGGGGGCTATGGCAGCCATTCTATGGTGTGTGTGGAGGGCGTTGAATGATAAGCTATTTCAGGGGAGACCGGTGAAATGTGAGAATGTTGTAAAGGAATCTTGGTCTCTCATACATAGTTGGGTAACCTTTTTGTAATACTCTTTTGATATGCAATACAATACCCTCCGGATTGCTATCGGTTTATGATAGCTGATGTAAACACATTTACACTACTTAAAATGTCTATTTATGCATGTTCTTAAGCATAGGATTGCATTTCATGATATAAATATTGCATAACATGCATCATCTTGCATTTAGAGTAGTTTGAATGAAATGGAGGTTAATTGTCTCCTTTTATGTGCTTGGACAGGGCAAACATTTTATCGAGGCCTCAGATCAAAGATCCAACCGTATGGATGTGATCAGGGCGACGATTGGAGTTCAACGACTCCAAGATTGCCCTAATCAGGCATCCGTAGCATCAGATAGAGACCGGGGAACCCTAGAAGATCAAGGGCCAAGATGGTGTAAATCCACACTTCAGATGACAAATCTGACCACACAGATGAATTCGGATCGACGATCGCAGCCCAACGACACAAAAATCGAGTCAATCCGACATCCGTGGCACCATCTACAACTTCCAGAAGATGGACGGCCAAGATGACGCCACGTGGTGCCATCTCAGCCGCCCAAATGGCCGCTTGCATCTTGTGAAGACCGCGCACCCGTCTCCTCTCCGCCGTTGGATCTCGATCCAACGGCTGCGACGCGCCTGCGTTGAAGTCAAGCGCTCGACACAAACGCGATTGCAGCGCAGCGGTCGAGCGCTCTATTGCGAAGCAGGGACGCGCGTTCGAGCCGTGCCCCGCAAAAATTGGAGCGGTGGCGCGCCTCCAATCGACCGCACGATCGCGATCCAACGGCCGCACGCGCTCGATAGCGCCGACGCGCGATTGGACGCGCTTGTGAACGCGCGATCGCACGCACAGGCGGGAGGGCAGCAGCGGTGAAGGCGCGATTTTAAGCCGTCCGATCTCGTGATAGGACGGCTGAGACTTCGCGGATGTGCGAAGCCGTTGAGGGCGCGAGCAAGTGAGGAGGCACGCGCGAGCCGCCCACATCGCCCACGTTAGGGGCTTTAGTGACGGATTTATCTGTCACTAAAGACCCCTCATTTACTATTTTCAACTTGTAATGTCCATTTTGCCCTCACTCCTTGCAACTATAAAAGGAGACCACCTCCATACGAAATTCTCATCCCTTCTTTCTCCTCTCTACCTCTCCAAAGCTCAAGAGAAGCTTATCCCACACCCGGGATGCTTCTCGCGAGATAAAGTCCAATTTTCGTTCCCCTTCGAAAGTGGATCCCGCGACGACGACGACGTGCTGCTTCGTTCCCGTTCTTCTGATTCGTCCTCCTTCGTCCCGCTTCGTTCTCCTTCGTCCAGGGGTCGTCCCGTCCGGCTCGTCCTCTGAGCAACCGTCGAGGAGGATTTCTCTCTCCCTATTCTTTTTACCGCTTTCTAGTATAGATTTACTGCTTTCTAGATTAATCTACTCGTCCTCCAAGCAATCGTCGAGGAGGGCATTTCTCTCTCCATTCTTTTAATGCTTTCTAGAGTAAATTTATCGCTTTCTAGAGTAATTATTTTATGCTTTCTAGTTGTAATGAACAATTTCTTCAATACAAAAATTCCTTGTTTATTCTACATCTCATTTTGATTTCTCTGTGTAATATTCTCTTTCTCTCTTACTCTCTCTCGCTCTTCTATTTATTGTAAATAATTAGATGGTTCTAAATTGAATTATTCTGTAACAAATAAAAAGAAACGCGTAGTTTTTAAATCAAACGTCTGCCTCCCTGTGTTCGACCCGGAATTTTAATTTCGGTATAAATTTTATTTGTTGAACACGAATTCTTCGCTTTCGAACTACAACAACAGGTTTTCCAAAACCAATCTCGTTAGTGTAGGTTCGTAAATGTTCAACAATAGCATTCCTCAATGATTCAAAAAGAAAAAAAGTATTTAATTCTCAAAACACATGAAAACCCTTTTCTGTCTGTTCTAACCTACTTGTTAGCCTTTTAGGATCATTTGACCTTTAATTACCCCTTGGGAATAATCGTGGTTGTACTGCATTAATGATATGATGGTAAAATTACAATTTCAACCCTTGTTTCTTGTCTTCCTCTCAAAATGATTACACAATGAATTACAGTACTTTGGTGATTATGTAGGAGCATTTACTAACTTAATTAGATCAAATTGAGCTAGTTATGGCTCATGATGGTGTTCCCATCATACCCCCATGCCTAACTTTTGCTAGTCCCTTAGCAAAATCTCATGGAATTAATTTAAATTCTTGACCATATGCCATTTTATGCTCAGAACTCTGATATGTGCTGTCTTTTGTAGATTAGGTTAGAATGCCGATAGTAGGCCTAGTGGTATTCAAATACCAACCAAGATCCGAACCAGACAAGGTCTAGCCTCAGTCTACCGCGAAGGTTTCTAAGGCCCACCGGAACTAACCTAAGGTTCATTGAACTCTGTAGCTAAAGCACCCATCATTGTAACATGTTTTAGCCTAGGTTAAATTTGCAGTGCATTTTTGTAAGAGAGAGATAGAAGAATTTTTATTTTTGGAGAGTTTTCTCTCTCTTTTCTTTCTTTATTTCTAGCTTCGGATTGGCTTTACAACATAGTCTGTATCGGATTCCTGTTGGTGCTAGAGCACCACGATTATTTGTTTTGATGATAACAAAACACGTGTTATTTAACATTTGTAATTTGAGTCCTAGATTTCAGGTTAATTGCAAATGTGGACGTGTTTAGACGGAGTTCGAGCTCGCATCCAGGACGGATTGGAAGAGCTTGATGGAAAACAGAGGAGGTTCGCGTGGAGCGAAAGATTGAAGATGGAAGGAAATGAAGAATAGGATAGATTTCCTTCTTTTGTACTTGTATTTTTTGTTTCTTTTGTTGCTCTTTATTTCCTTAGATATTTAATGTTAAAGAGCCTCAAAGAACCCTAACAGTAGTCCTAGGAACACTGGCACAACCCTAAGATACTTAGGATTTCTGTAGAATACTTAGAAAACCAATATAGGGTTCAAACAGCACTTCCAGACGTCTAATTCCCAAATCAGACGTCTGATAAAGAATTTTAAGACGTTTGACTTTTGTTTCAGACGTCTGATAACTGTTAGGCTGGACATAGTTAGTTATGTCTGATGAAATCAGACGTCTTAGGAGACGTCTGATGACTTTTCCAGACGTCCAATTAGTGGATCGTTGGCTGGCTTAGAAAACACTCAAGATTATGACCGTTAGAGCCTTATCAGACGTCATAGGACTTTCCAGACGTCTGATAAATGACCGTTTTGCCTCGGCTGACCCAAAATCTCTTCTCAGAGATTTTCTAGCCGTTGCAACGTTTGGAAATCAATTCCCACAGTAAAAGTAGGTTTCCAGACGTCCAGACATAGTACCAGACGTCCTGTATGTCGTCTGATGGACTTGCACAAAAACCCTGTTTAGATCTGATTCAAGTCAGGGAGAAACCCGCATAGAATCAGACATCTGACCTTGGAATCAGACGTCTTAAAGTGGCCTTCCAGACGTCTGATGCCAGAGTTAGACGTCTGATAACCCTGTCAAATGTAATCATTGTCCTGATTTCGGCCTGATTCTCTTGGGCTTTGCACCCAACGGCTATATAACCTTTCTTAAGCCTTCCAAAGCCTTCCTAAGGCCTCTATAAATAGAGGGGAGCCTTTGCAACACAAAAATACACAAGATATACACTTGGATACACTTAGACACACAAGATATACACCTAGAGAGACCAAGATACACTAAGATCAAGTATTTCCACTCTCTTGTGTCCAAGAAGCACTTGCTCTCTAAGCTCAAGCTCCATCATCTTGAGAGCATCATTCCCTTCGCGCACCCGCTCTCCCGCCGTTGTCTACGAGAGCGACATTGCATCGTTGCGTGGCTCACGCACCCGCGTCATCGTCGACGCACTCCTTGCAAAGGGGAGTTTCATATTTCCTATAGAAGCTTAGGTTTATTACTTTGTTGGCTCTATAGGACTATTGTTTATTTTATCTTTGTCTTTTGGTTGGGTATTCGCTTTGCGAATTCCCGTCTCCTTCGTGGGACAAAATCCTTCTCGTGGAGAGAAGGGGTTGAGGAACGCTACCCTCGTACTTGTAGCGTGGTTGTACTGAGGTTGAATCACCCTCGTTTTAAAGTGATTCGGTTAGTGGATTTGATCAACTAGGTTGATCGGAAAATCCTAACTCGAGAGGATTAGGTGGTGGTTTTCACCCGGTTTGGGTTTCCACCTAAAAATTCCTGTGTACATTTTGTGATTACTTATTTTTGTATTTTCAATTCGGCATTTTTTTTGTCACGCTGATCTCACCCCTCCAAGTAGGGAAATCTCAATTGGTATCAGAGCAGGTCTTGCTGTTTCGGCGTAACAACCAAGCAAGAAGATCAATGGAGGGAAGCAGTTCCGCATGTAGGATTTCCGAGGGGCAGTCCACAACCCGTCCGCCCTACTTTGACGGGAACAACTACAGCTACTGGAAGCTGAGGATGAAGACGTGGCTCCAAGCCACTGAATTCGAGGTATGGGGATGTTGCGAAACCCCATACGAGATCCCAAAGCGACCCCAAGGAGGCTACTCGCAGGTGCAGATTCTAGAGCTCTCACTCAACGCAAAGGCAATGAATGCCTTGTACTGCACATTGAGTCCGAAGGAATTCGAACGAATCCAAGAGTGCACCACCACCCACGAGATATGGAGGAGGTTGGAAGGCACTCATGAGGATTCCAGCTCGGAGGAAGAAGAAGAAGAAAAAGAAGAAGAAACCACTTGCTTTGGTTTCATGGCTAGAGGAACCAATAGCGACAGTGAAAGCGGAAGCGACTCCGACGACGAGGTAAATTTCGATTTACAAGAAGCTTTTAATGAACTATTTGAGCTTAGTAAATCTCTAAAAATAGAAAACAAAAGCATGAAAAAGAATCTTAGCTTTCTTAAATCTGAAAATGATAGGTTAGAAATAAAACTTAAGGATCTAGAAGCTAATCCTAGAATTGATAACCTATTATTAGAAAATCAAGACCTCATCAATGAAAATAATAAATTGATTGAGGAAAATGATAGTCTAAAAATAGAAATTTCTGATTTAAAGACTAAGATGAATACTATAGAAAAAGAAATTGCATGTCTTAGGGAAAGCTCTAACAAACTAATCAACAAAGTAGATGATTTATATAGCCCTAAGATTGAGAAAGGATCTCCATCAAGGAGACCCGCTAACAGATCCGGATCCAAGCTCACTTAGATACCGAAGAAAAAATTAGAATCTTGTTTTGTAGGGTTCAGGGATAATTACAACATAAAGGACTGGACCTACAAGCTCAAGTCTGGTCAGCTCGAGTTGGGAGAACCAAGGAGTAGACCAAGGAGGAGAACAAGATGACCGATGAGACGGCGAACAAACGACGGACCTGCCGCACGTCGACCACCAGATTGGAGATCGGCGCCAATGCCCGGGCCTCGAAGCTACGGATGGGAGCCCCATCCGATGTGGCATCCACCACCACCATTCGGGCCATTTTATTGGCCATGGTAGGTGAGGTAAAACCCTTTACCCTATCTTTTTATCATAAGCATTTAGATAGGGGGAGTTAAAAAAGGATGAGCTAATTGTCAATTTTTAAGGGGGAGATATAAGGTAGCTAAATTTCCTTTAGAAAGGGGGAGAAAAATAATAGCTATCGCATTGTTACAAAAAGGGGGAGGACATTACCTTTGTCAAAAGAAACTCATAGAAGAGCATGTTTTAAGGGGGAGTTATAGGAAATATAAAATCAATTAAACCTTTTTGATAATGCCAAAAAGGGGGAGGAATTTTATGTATTATTATTTACGATTTTGTCATCATCAAAAAGGGGGAGATTGTTGGTGCTAGAGCACCATGATCATTTGTTTTGATGATAACAAAACACGTGTTATTTAACATTTGCAATTTGAGTCCTAGATTTCAGGTTAATTGCAAATGTGGACGTGTTTAGACGGAGTTCGAGCTCGCATCCAGGATGGATTGGAAGAGCTTGACGGAAAACAGAGGAGGTTCGCGTGGAGCGAAAGATTGAAGATGGAAGGAAATGAAGAATAGGATAGATTTCCTTCTTTTGTACTTGCTGTATTTTTTGTTTCTTTTGTTGCTCTTTATTTCCTTAGATATTTCATGTTAAAGAGCCTCAAAGAACCCTAACAGTAGTCCTAGGAACACCGGCACAACCCTAGGATACTTAGGTTTTCTGTAGAATACTTAGAAAACCAATATAGGGTTCAAACAGCACTTCCAGACGTCTAATTCCCAAATCAGGCGTCTGATAAAGAATTTTAAGACGTCTGACTTTTGTTTCAGACGTCTGATAACTGTTAGGCTGGACATAGTTAGTTATGTCTGATGAAATCAGACGTCCAGACCTTAGACCAGACGTCTTAGGAGACGTCTGATGACTTTGCCAGACGTCCAATTAGTGGACCGTTGGCTGGCTTAGAAAACACTCAAGATTATGACCGTTAGAGCCTTATCAGACGTCCATAGGACTTTCCAGACGTCTGATAAATGACCGTTTTGCCTCAGCTGACCCAAAATCTCTTCTCAGAGATTTTCTAGCCGTTGCAACGTTTGGAAATCAATTCCCACAGTAAAAGTAGGTTTCCAGACGTCCAGACATAGTACCAGACATCCTGTATGTCGTCTGATGGACTTGCACAAAAACCCTATTTAGATCTGATTCAAGTCAGGGAGAAACCCGCATAGAATCAGACGTCTGACCTTGGAATCAGACGTCTTAAAGTGGCCTTCCAGACGTCTGATGCCAGAGTTAGACGTCTGATAACCCTGTCAAATGTAATCATTGTCCTGATTTCGGCCTGATTCTCTTGGGCTTTGCACCCAACGGCTATAGAACCTTTCTTAAGCCTTCCAAAGCCTTCCTAAGGCCTCTATAAATAGAGGGGAGCCTTTGCAACACAAAAATACACAAGATATACACTTGGATACACTTAGACACACAAGATATACACCTAGAGAGACCAAGATACACTAAGATCAAGTATTTCCACTCTCTTGTGTCCAAGAAGCACTTGCTCTCTAAGCTCAAGCTCCATCATCTTGAGAGCATCATTCCCTTCGCGCACCCGCTCTCCCGCCGTTGTCTACGAGAGCGACATTGCGTCGTTGCGTGGCTCACGCACCCGCGTCATCGTCGACGCACTCCTTGCAAAGGGGAGTTTCATATTTCCTATAGAAGCTTAGGTTTATTACTTTGTTGTCTCTATAGGACTATTGTTTATTTTATCTTTGTCTTTTGGTTGGGTATTCGCTTTGCGAATTCCCGTCTTTTTCGTGGGACAAAATCCTTCTCGTGGAGAGAAGGGGTTGAGGAACGCTACCCTCGTACTTGTAGCGTGGTTGTACTGAGGTTGAATCACCCTCGTTTTAAAGTGATTCGGTTAGTGGATTTGATCAACTAGGTTGATCGGAAAATCCTAACTCGAGAGGGTTAGGTGGTGGTTTTCACCCGGTTTGGGTTTCCACCTAAAAATTCCTGTGTACATTTTGTGATTACTTATTTTTGTATTTTCAATTCCGCCTTTTTTTTGTCACGCTGATCTCACCCCTCCAAGTAGGGAAATCTCAATTCCTAGCTCCCACCATCAATCCTCACAGGGTCCCTAGCAATCGATGCTTCGAGATAGCATCGCCCATGACAACCCTCAGAACCCTGGCTTTCAAGATTTCGAGATAATCCCGCACATGGCATTATGTAGCTAAATTCAGACCCTAGCAATCGACATTTCATGATAATGCTACCCATGGCATATGAACCAGCACAGGGTGCTTACATGCCCCTAGTAGGATATTTAGATATCCTAGGAGACAAGCACCGTGGAGACAGTATGTTATTACACATCTTCAAGGGCACCTCTCTACGTTGGGAACTCTTCCAAATCAACTTGTGTTGATCAACCACTCTTAATCTAGGTAGCTTTTTCAAAATAGAATTAACGCATTTGCGTGATTTTGATAATTAAGCGCACTGAACCAGACTGTGTGGATTGGGGTGCTTAGGTTACCAACTACCGCAAACCAGAGGTCAGTTAACGAGGCCGAATAATCCTTAAGCCTTGGACCTAATACTTAAGCTTCGTATTTTCCCCAACCTCTTGAGGACTATCCAGATCTTAACGGATACTTGAATTTTTAAGCCTAAAATCATAGCCCAAGAAGCCTAAGATCAGCATTCATACTAATCGCTTTTTGTCTTTTAGCACTATTTTCTTTCTTTTCTTTCTTTTTGATTTGGTCTAGAACCAAGTGAATTCCTTAATCTTTTACTAATGACTATCTTTTTTTTCTTTTCAAATTGTGCTCCTTTTTGGCATTTATATCACCTCCCCTTTTCCTCCTAAAAAATGATATGCAATTAATTCACTCAAAATTTCCTCCCTTCTCCATTTTTTTTTCTTTTTCAGTTTTTTATTTTTTGTTTTTTGAATATATAATTTTTTTTATGAGACTCTTTCTTGTGAAGTGATTCTCACAGCATTTTGCACTTTAATACCCCCCCATGCCTATGATTTGAAATGTCCTCATTGTAAATTAGGTGGGTGCAAATTCAACTTAGAACATACATTAGAATAGGTTTTGGGTGGGTGGGTGGGTCGGGGTGACTGTTGTGGACGATTTCAAGCTCAGGTATGGGTACCAGAGGTGGAGTTGGCTAATCTAATGGACGAGCCCTAAAGTGCAATATGAGTTCAGCATAAGATGTGTCAAGAAGGGTTTCTGGTTTTTTCGAAAAGATGACAGGTTGCCTCCTGTTAAGCGTTGAGTTTAACGCCACCAGCAGGGCGTAATGAGCTCAGGGAGATGTGATTGTCTTCACGAATGATATGATCATGATGGATGAGAATTGGATGGAAACAGATAAGTATCAAGGCATGGTGGAGAGTCATTCCAGAATGTCTCAGATATAAGTCCAGCTGATTTGTTTCTAGATGATCTTTCTTAAGTTTCTGTGGAGGAAATAGTTGGAAGGTGTGGTGATTCTAAGGCTTAATAGAAATGGGTCTAGTTAGTGTATCCCAGATGTATGGTTCCTCTCGTTCTCTATGACTTATCAAATTGATACCTGATGAGTCATTTTCATTCTTTCCCTCTAGATTTGAGATTATCTCCTCGAGAAATGACTCATAGATTGTGTCTTCAAATGAATTTTTCATATAATCATCATCCCAATTAAAAGTAAATGCTTGGAGAATGCCTTTTGAATCATAAAACTTGAAATCTGTAAAGGATTCATATTCTGGGTGAAGGTCACTCTCAATGTCGTCCAATCCTAATTCCTGGTGGTCCTCGAAACAAAAAGTCTCCATATCCATGGACTCTAAATCTGGTCTGTCACCATGTTTCCCGACATTCCTAGGTCTATCCTCAAGTTCAAAGGTGAAAGCCTCCACTGTACTCATGTCATTATGCTCAACTAGATCATCATCTAGGATCTGAAAGGTTTCAAATTCAGGTTCTAGGTTTTCTATTAAGGATATGGTCATGAGGTCCTGTATAAAACCTAGTTGTTCTATCAAGCATTTTCCTTTTGTTGCCTCAAAAATATTAATCTCAATATGTTGATCTTTTGAGGAAATTGTCATATGTCCTGATTTACAATTGACTATGGCTCTCGCAGTGGCTAAGAATGGTCTTCCCAAAATCACAGGCATATCCTGTATCTGTTGTCGTGTCTCCATGTCAAGAATTAGGAAACCTGGTAGGTAGTGGAAATCCTTAACTTTAATTACCGCATCCTCTATCATCCCAATTGGTGTGATTAGGGTTCGGTCAGCTAGTTGCAAAGTGACATGAGCGGGTTTTAGCTGTCCAATCTGTAATTTTTCAAATAGGTTGGTAGGGATGAGGTTGACTGAGGTGCCCAAGTCTAGTACAGCATGCTTGAAGTTTGTATCACCGATATTGCAAGGAATTAGCAGGGTGCCTGGATCAGATTTCTTAGGGGGTAGACTATTTTGGATTATGGCACTTATATTTTCAGACAGCACTACCATTTCTAGTGTTTGTTCTTTCATCTCCCTTTTGGGTAAGTCAGGTGAGTTTGGGTTGAGAGTGAGGATATCAAGTAGTGGAATAGTGACTTGTGCATTGCTCAAAGGTCCCGTTATATCAATTTCTGACAATCCTTTAGTGTGGAGGTGAGATATGACCTGGGATAAGGGAATAGATTGGCTATCTTTAAGGATGGTATTCATGACATTGATCATAGCACAATCATGGTGGGGAGGTGGATTGGGAAAAGTCGGGCCTTGCTGTTGCTGTAGGGGTGGTGTTGGATAAGTCATGGTATGTTTTGGCTCAGCTTAAGTGGATGGAGAAAATACGTAGGTATGAGTCGTTGGACCAGGTTGGGTATAACATGTTTGACCTTGGATTTGGTTTACAATGTGTTTTTGGGTCAACATGTTGTTAGGATTTGGCAGAGGTTGGGAAGGAAGTGCACCAGGTTGGCAAGGATTTGCCACCTGGGTGAGTTGATTTCATTACTCAGAGATCTCCTCTTTATGTTGTTTTTGCATGTCAACCAAGGTTTGGAGAATCAAAGATGTATGATCTTCTTTGGGTGGTCTAGGTTAGAAGTTTCAAGTAGGCCTTGGTTGGGTGGGCTAATAAGGCCGTGGAGCCTATGGTCGGGGTTGGAATTGTGGCCTTAAATTCGGGTTATTTCCTGACCATGAAAAGTTAGGACGATTACGCCATCCAGAGTTGTAAGTGTTGGAGAAAGGATTACTCTAGACGACGTGAAGATCCTCGCAGGTCTGAGTAGCTCCGAGATAATCAAGGTACGGGGGTTCAGAGTTTCCCTAACTAAGGTGGGCTGACCTAGAGTTGCCTCCGAAGCCATAATCAGATGGAGGTGGATATGCATCCATCTCTGGGGAGTGGTAGATGTTGTGCATAGCCTCCCTTCCCGTGGGCGGGTGTGCGTATGTGCTTTGAGGTGCAGAGGTGGATTTCTGTAGATGAAGAGTGATGTTGTCCACCTTTTTCTCAATAATGGAGACCTTGTCCAATTGACTGCTACCAACTCCAGATCAACGGATGCGGAAAGGCCTCGAGATTCGTGTACCCCTCAATTATTTGCCAATGCGTGGGTGGACGTCCAGTCGTACACACCCAATGACTCATTGTTCAGGGAGTTCTCACACATGTTCTCGAGAATTTCCCATATCATGTCCTCATGTTGACCCATGATGCTACCACCACAGGTTGCATTGACAAAAAGCTTGATATCCTCATGAAGTCCATGGTAAAAGGATTAGACTTGTTCCCACTTCAGAACTCCGTGATGGGGGTACTTACGCATGAGATCTGGGAAGCAATCCCATGCTTCGTGTAGAGATTCTCCCGTTCCTTGGGAGAAGTGTGTGATTTGGTGCCAGATTGTGTTGGTACGACCAATGGGGTAGAATTTTTGCAGGAAAGCGGTTTGAAGTTCTCCCCATGTGTTGATTGTGTGTGGTTGAGTTTGAAACTAGTGAGTAGCTTTGTTAGCCAGAGATAATGAGAAGAGCTTTAAGAGTAATTTGTCCCGATTCTGTACATCTGCCCAAAAGTGTGGGCTAGATGTTTTAGGTTCTTGATGTGCTGGAAAGGATCCTCAGAGTTCAAGCCATGAAATTTTGGGGTCATGTGAAGCATGCTAGGCTTAGATCTACCTCGGGTCCTCCCACAGGAATGTTGATTTGGGGTTTGATCTCCACAGCTATGGGATCATAGTGATCTCTCATTTGAGGACGCGGCGGTGGGTTGATGACGGCATTGATTCGATTTTGGAAATCATGGAATTGTTGCTCAAGATTAGGTTGTTCTTCTTGGTGATCCACAGTTGATGAAGTGGTATTAGGTTCTGAATCAGAGGATATGTAATGTGATCAGGCTGTTGCACAAACACGGAAGTCGAGGCTTGACCTCGACGAGAGTTAATAGCTAATGGAGGCCTTAACGATGGTCTTAAGGACCTCCTCCCAAATATGCATCGATGGAATGGATGAGAAGTAGAATGTGATGGACCTAATCAAGACACCCAAAAATTTTGGATGATTATAGAGGTTTGGAGTGGATGATACCCCTTAGTCAGAAAGTCATCCACCTGAGAATTACCTGGGCAGCCAGAGTGGGAGTCCCGTGAAGACCCCTACACGGTAGAGCACCCCTACGAGTTACAGGGTTTCCCCCACCCGACCTCTCTTGCCACTGATGATCCAGGTAGGCCATAATGGGGACTTGACCTCTTAAGTCTACCAGTTTTTAATTAAGAGCAAGGGTGCTTATGATTTCACTTTAACTTTTAAGATGTTTTTGTGCAAAGTGACCTAATTTGAAGATTGGCTAACCCAACAAGGTGGGTCAACTTCACCTGTTTTATCCTTTGAAATATTTAGGTCCCTCTTTTAGTGTTCAAATGAAATTAAGAGCCTATTTTTAGGGTTTGCTTGAATAGATCAATTCAATCAAGGCTTAGACATACATTGTTTGGGAAGATTAATTCTTGATTAAGCAAGTGTGTCACTAAAACCCTAAACTGGAATCCTTAATTAGCTCAGATTTGGTCCAATTTAATTTGTCCAAAAGTGGTACCTAGTGCTTCAAACATGAAGGTGATAGCCCTAGATACCTTAAGATCTTAAGTAGATGCACAAATCAAGGTTTGGATGTTTCTCTAGAATGTATCAAATCAGGAAACTTGACGATTAATCTAAAAGTAGAAAGCAAGTAGCCCTAATTGATTTTTTTTTCTTTTTTTAGCTTATCAGAATCAGAGGATTAGAAAGATTTGAATGGAGTTTACCTATCCATGTAGTGGCTGATGTGCGGTTGATCTACCTCAATGAATCCTGTCTAAAATATATCATAATAAAATGAGATAGAGCAAGTTAGTAGCAAATCTGATATTGCAATCAGGAGATCTAAATTGCATGTTGCACCCCAGCGACAACGCAAAAATGTTTGTCATTTGAAATTAGGTTTTAAATCGTTGCGTTGCAGTATAGTCGAACTCTTGTGAAAAATAGATAAAATTTATACTCAAAAACTTTGAGGTCGATCGCTAGGAGCAAGTAGGAATTTGATTCTCAAGATTGCAATTTTAAACAATAGAGATAAGAAATTATAATCAGAAATTGATTCAGAATAATGTGACAATAATATCAAGTGTCAAACTGCAAAAAGAATGGAATAAAATGGTGATTTGAATCACCAATTACTCTCTACAATAATAGTAAGTGGAACTCAATAACTATGTAGAAATAAACTCAAATTAGATGTCTGAATGAATGATCAGACGTTTAAGACATCTGATGAACAGTGATCTCTCTTCTAATTTGCTTCATCTTCTCTTTCTCTATGCTTGTCGCTCTTCTTCTTCTACGGCTTTTCTTCCTTTCCTTTCTTTCTTTGCTTACCTTCTTTTTCTTCTCTACTTCTCTTCACGTAGACGAGGAAAGGATCTTCAGATTTGGCAAAGTGTCAGCCACTTCTCTAGAGAGCAAAACCCCCTTAACCCTCACACACTCACCTCTCTTTCTCTCCTTGGGTTACGCTCTCCCAGAGCCTTCAACAGTACCAAGTATACGGGTAATTAGACCAAAAGCACACCTGGGTCTAGGCTCACCGATAGTGGGTGGTGAGGAGTGGATAGCGTAGGCGGGTAGTCAGATGCACCAGGTCCGTGGGGGTAGTGTCACTGACGAGGCACGTGAGAGGGTCCAGGGGACCTCATCCCCCAAGTGATTTGAGGCGGTAAACCTCTATCACTTTTTCAATCTATGCGGGCGTAGGCTCTCCTTAGTTTCCAAGGTGGGGCTAAAGTCCCACCCTTCTTCACACATCCGCTGCCGTAGTGATGATGGCTTTAATTGGCACAACTGTGGAGGACGATGCCTCCAACTGGTGCCCTAAAATCCTACCTGGGAGTATTTCGCCTGACCTGGGATGGCTACCTGGAGCCTCAGGCGCTGAAGAAGGCTTCAAGCAATCTTGAACCTTGCCTGCTAATGGCAGTTGGAGCTTGACACCTGATGCAAGAAAAATGCCTCTCAGCTCTGTTAAAACACTTCAGGAGAGTCACCGTGGGTCGTGGAATGTGGTGCGGTGGTCTCACGGTGTGTGAGTGTGTGATGAGTGTTGGCGGGGGCAAAAAATGAAGGTGGAGGTGGTTGTGTTAGGTGGAGGGTTTGGGTGAGTAATCCCATCAATTTCTTGAGGGGTTTTACTTGCGTGGATACAGAGGAAGTGTAGGATGTGGTAGCAGCGAGTTTGGGCGTGTGTGGTGGCTGCTAGGGCTCGCTGGAGGTCTACCGGTGAGTTAGAAGATGGAATTGCGGAGGGCGTCAGTGAGGTTGAAATGATATGTTAGAGATGCTGACGTAATGAGGAGAAGCTCAGGAGTTGATTACGAGGGGTAGCGGATGACGGGGAGCAGAGCTGGTGTCTGTTGTGGTATGGCCAGTGCCGTAGAAGAAAGCTGCTCCGGTAGGGGTTAGATGACGAGGACGAGGAAGATAGAGACGCCAACTGGTACTGTGTGATGTGGTGGAGAGAGGGAAGGATAAATCTATTGCCGGTATTACGAACGGAAAATGAAAGGATGCAGGGAGAGTCACTGGACATCGAGGAGCACTTCGGCCAAGAAAGAGGAGAGGAATTGGAGGTGTTCCTTGCCGAATTCGAGCGTGGGAAGTCAGTTGTGCCCTGGGGGTTCTTTTATAGGTCATCAGAAGGTGAACGGAACTTGAGAATCAAGCTCTCAAGCTTGGAAAGCTTCACTGGAGATAGAAACCCAAATTTCAATTGATTTGCATGGCACTTTGGGCAAGACTTGGAGCCTAAGATGTGGCTCAAATGGAAGGTAACTTCGTTAAGAATCTGAGTATCTATTTTGGGATTGATTGATTGAGAATCGAGCGAGAAATTCTCACTTGATATCAATGGTGAAGCTCAGGGTTGCCTTTAATGGTGCCACGGACCTTTTTGCGAAGATGATTAAGATGTTGGGGGGCTATTTGTAAAGATTCTGAAAGTTAAGGGCATATATGTGATTAGATAGGACCAAGTTGCTAACTAGATTAGGATAATCTCAGATTGGGCCCAAATTTTGATATAAACCTAATTTGGACCTAGGAAATACAATGGTGATGTTGGATTTTGGTTTTGACCACACTTGACTGGTTAAATTATGCAAAAACCCAAATTAGGGCAAATGTTTATCTGAGATGCTGTTTTGGGTCAAGATGGATTCTGATGGTCAAATTGAAGGTACCAAACCCTAGAAAATATTTTTATATGAATTTTAGAGAGTTTAAGTAAATTTTATCTTGACCAAAATCTCAGTTATTTAAGCAGGTCAGTTTTTAGGGTTTCAGAAGTTATTTAATTCTCAAAACATGAGAAAATCCTTTTTTGTCTGTTCTAACCTACTTGTTAGCCTTTTAGGATCATTTGACCCTTAATTACCCCTGGGAATACCTTTGGTTGTACTGCATTCATGATATGATGGTAAAATTACAATTTTAACCCTAGTTTCTTATCTTTCTCTCGGAATGATTATGTAATGAATTACAGTCCTCTGGCGGTTATGTAGGAGCATTTACTGACTTAACCAGATCAAATTAAGTTATTGCTCATGATGGTATTCCCATCACATCCAAATATCTCATAGTTGGGAAATAATCAAAACTAAAGACCTCAATTCCAACCTCAACCACAAGCTCTGTGATTGTATTAGCTCACTGATGGTAACACCATCAAGGACCCTAACTAGCCACATTTAGTCAGGTTTGAATGATAAAAGCTCCTACCTAATAATCTATGTGTCACAACTCCGCAACATTCTGATTTGAGAAGAAAACAGAGAAACAGGCTGTAGTTTTAATAACACATCACAAATACCAATTAACCAATAGGTCACTCAGGGGTTAATTAAAGTTCAATTAAGCATAAAAGTCTAAAAAGTGGGTCCACACTTGTTGAACGATTACGAACCTACGCTAACGTGTTCGATTTTGGAAAACCTGTCCTTGTAGTTCGAAAGCGAAGGATTCGTGTTCAACAAATAAAATTTATACCGAAATTAAAATTTCGGGTCGAACACAGGGAGGCGGACGTTTGATTTAAAAACTTTGCGTTTCGTTTTTATTTTGTCACGAAGAAATTCAATTTAAACGATCTAAGTATCTACAACAAAATAGAAGAGAGAGAGAGTAAGAGAGAGAGAGAATACTACACATGGAAATCAAAATGAGATGTAGAATAGACAAGGAATTTATCATAAAAGAGATCGTTCGTTACAACTAGAAAACATAAAACAATTACTCTAGAAAGCATTAAAAGAATGGAGGGAGAAATGTCCTCCTCGACGATCGCTCGGAGGACGAATGGACTACTCTAGAAAGCAGTAAAAAGAATAGGGAGAGAGAATCCTCCTCGACGGTCGCTTGGAGGATGAGCCGGACGGGACGACGCCTGGATGAAGGAGGACGAAGCGGGACGAAGGAGGACGAAGCAGAAGAACGGGAACAGAGCAGCACGCCGTCGTCGTCGCGGGATCCACTTCCGAAGGGGGACGAAAATTTGGACTTTATCTCGCGAGAAGCATCCCGGGTGTGGGACAAGCTTCTCTTGAGCTTTGGAGAGGTAGAGAGGAGAAGGAAGGGATGAAAATTTCGTATGGAGGGGGTCTCCTTTTATAGTTGCAAGGAGTGGGGGCAAAATGGACATTACATCTTCAAAATAATAAATAAGGGGTCTTTAGTGACGGATAAAACCGTCGCTAAAGCCCTCAACGTGGGCGTAGCCGCCGCGCCCACGCGCGCCTGCTCGGCTGCCCGCGCGTAACGCCTACGCACGTCGCTTGATTTTCAGCCGTCCGATCGCTCGTTACGCCCGGCGTCCAATCGCGCGTCGTCCTGATTGAGCGCGCGCAGCCGTTGGATCTTCATCTGACGCTTGTCCGCGCCCGCTCGCCCGCGCCTTCCACCCCCTCACCGCGGCTCGTACCCGCGACCTCCGCTTCGCCCGCAGCTGCGTCGCCGCTGCGCTACGCGGACGAAATGGTCGTGCGGACGCTTTTAAGCGCGAGCGACCGCAGCCGTTGGATCGAGATCCAACGGTGGAGAGGAGACGGTGCACGGTCTTCACAAGACGCATGCAGTCGATTGGGCGGCTGAGATGGCGCCACGTGGCGCCATCTTGGCCGTCCATCTTCTGTAAGTTGTAGATGGTGCCACAGATGTCGGATTGACTCGATTTTTGTGTCGTTGGGCTGCGATCGTCGATTCGAATTCATCCATGTGGTCGGATTTGCCATCTGAAGTGCGGATTTACACCATCCTGGCCCTTGATCTTCTAGGGTTCCCCGGTCTCTATCTGATGTTACGGATGCCTGATTAGGGCGATCTTGGAGTCGTTGAACTCCAATCGTCACCCTGATCATATCCATACGGTTGGATCTTTGATCCGAGGCCCCGATAAAATATTTGCCCTGTCCAAGCACATAAAAGGAGACAATTAACCTCCATTTTATTCAAACTACTCTAAATGCAAGATGATGCATGTAATGCAATATTTATATCATTAAATGCAATCCTATGCTTAAGAACATGCATAAATAGACATTTTAAGTAGTGTAAATGTGTTTACATCATACCCCCATGCCTATCTTTTGCTAGTCCCTAGCAAAAACTATATGCTATTTATAAAAGAATTAGGTTAGATTATTTGGACCTGAGTTATTTTCAATCATTAAGAAATTGTCTACTTAAGAACTGAACTTTCAAAGACACAACAGTGCCTGGGTATCAGCCAAAATGCAGACCGCCTCAAGCCTCGCCTTATTCAAAGAAAAATTTCTTTTTCTCTTTTTACTCTTTTCTAATTTTTCTTTTTTTGGATTTTCAAATTTTAGGGTTTAAGAGTGGCTTTCTACGGCCATTCAACTCACCCAAGATTTGATGAGAACCCTAAGTTTTAAGCATCTTATTGTGATTGTGATAGACTCGTTGACCGGCAATTAGAACGGACTTCGGATTTCTACGCCTCTAGGTGACCTCAAAAAGAATTCTGCCTAAAGGTGTATCTTTACAACCGGTAGCTTTCTCCCTACTTTTATTTTTTTTAAACGGGGTCAACACAAGGGTGAATCCAGTGTATATCTCCCCGGTTTATTCTACTTCTCCGCTTCTTCCTATGTGTTTTGGGAATTTTTAGTGCATTTTCTGAGCTGGGTTCTGGACAACCGGTCGATGAGCTGTTACCACCGACAACTTGCCAGCCATACTCGTGCGGCGAAGTGTGGCTTATTTCTTTTTGTTCTTTTCTCCTTTTTGATTTTTTTTTCTTTTGTTTTGTTTTTTTTTTTTTTTTTAAGTAGGTGGCTTCCCTGGTCTAAGATTTACCTAAAGGCAGCAAAAAGAGAAAGGTCCAGTGACTGGGCTCTAGACAACCTACCTATGGGCTGTTACCCACGATAACTTGCCAGCCATATCACCCTAGAAGGTTCATTAGCTACCCAATTTCCGTTAAAATCGCCAAACAACGAGTCAGTGCAAAGAAAGTGTGTAGATGCTTAAAACTCAAAATTCCCTTAAATCAGAGGGCGGGTTGACAAGTCATGTACTTATCACCCAAACTTATTTATTCCAATTATAATAAAATTCAGGTTGGCGAGAACTCGAAAAACAAATCCACATTTTAGTGGATACATAGGCTGATTAAGTCCAAAGACCTGAAGGGTCTTTGTGTTCAAACCATAATATAGTATTTCTTAAGATCGAAAATTTTCTTAAACCCAAATTCTCTTTCCTAATTTTGATTTTTTTTTTTTTATAAAATAAAACAAATCTACGGAGCTGACGAATGAATTCAAAGATAAATATCCACCCCCCCATGCCTATCTAATGCAATGTCCTCATTGTATTAAAAAAACATAAAACAGAGTGGAAAAGCGTAGAAAGCACCTGAATTGCATGGATATCGGGTCCGCTCCGAGATGAAAATGAAAAAGAACTGTATATGTGCTGAGTTTAGTGCCTTCAGCTAGGCACACTATACAAAGAAAAGAAATGAAGAATTCAGAAGTGCAGGTCAAAACTAGAATAAACAGAAGAATCCTCCGACCTATCAACAGAGGTCCACAGATGTGGACCAGATTGTGGTGCAGACCCATCCCCCATAATCGAGAATATCTTAGGTTCTGGATGAAAATTACCCAAAACCTAAAATCAGAATGCAAGCGGGGTCGGGCCTGCGATTTGTGAGGATGCAACCCAAGGCCAAAATATCGGGGTACAGAGAATTGAAGCTCAAAAGGATAATCGTTAAATGTGTGCTTGAGTTTGACATCCTCGAAACAAATGTCGTAAGGGTTCTGATTTGATGGTTTCAACTTAAAAGGAACCCTTCGACTCAATCTTCCATTTCCTCCAAAATTGACTTCCCAAATCAGAATTTCCCAGCTCCTATCCTCCTCATTAAGTGTATCAAATTCCAAGACCTCTTGTATATTCATCACCCCGTCTGAAATCTCCAAGTCTAAATGATGTGGCAGAATCAAAATTGACCTGGGTCTAATTATCTCAAAATTAGAATCATCAATAAGCTCAACAGGGTGTAACTGATAATCAGGGCATTGAACTGATTCTTCCAGAAAATGCGATTCTGGATCCGTAATGTGTGCCCTAATAAGATCAGTTTCCTCAGTTATTGGGCTGCCAAATGATCTATCAGATTCCTCAGGCCCAATCGTCTCACAAAAATCGTGATCTGAAAACTCGTGTGAGACTTCGCAACTTGAATCTTCACCATCAAAGAAATCAGGATCCGTATCAATGTATGTCCCAAAATCAGTTGTCACTTTGTGTTCCCAGGAGACATACGTTTTCTCGTAACCTGGCTCAGGGATCTCAGGTGAAGAAATCAGATCATCCTTAATTGGTTGCTTTAATTCAATCTGGTCAGCCTCGTAACACATGTTCCCCCCAACAGGTGCCTGAGCGGGTTCTGTCATTGGCTTTCCTGAAGAGGGTTCATCCTGGGAATCATCCCAAGATTGAACCAAAGCAACCACGAACCTCATCCTCAATTTCGCTAATTTCCCAAGTAGAAACTCACCCGGGTTCTTATCATTAACGTCCTGGAGCCAATCCAACAAAGACTTGTTTAAATCATAAATCATTTCAATCAAGGGCTCCAATCTCTCAATGCAAGGTATTGGCTGAACTTCTAACGATTGTATGATATTTCTCAAGTTAGCCAGAACCTTATCTTGAACCTGATTAACCTGAACCAAATGAGTTGGTTCAGGATTGGGTGGGTTTGACATCAAAGCAGAGGAATTAACGAATTGAGATTCGTTATACCATTCCTGAAAATAGGTCATTTCAGAATGTTCAAAGGATGGTGATGACCTAAAGGCAGTGAAATCAGAGGATGGGTAAGGATCGGTGTATCCTTCTTGATTGTAGATCGTATTAGGTTGTTCATGAAAGGAGGACGATCTATAATCGATGTAGCTCTGAGAAGGATAGAAATCAGAATCAAAGTGTTCAGGGTTAGACCCTAAACACGGAGGTCTGGAATTGTATCCCCAATCCGAATTATCCCAACTAACCGATGGTTGATTACAATACGAGTCGGGATAATCGTCATGTTGCGGATAATTCATGACAGGAGTGAAAGAGCGGGAATGCGTGAAATATGTGGAAGGATTCATGAGACATGGGAGGAAGAAAGGTGCCCTGCAATACAAACAATCAAACCTGTCCTTAAATGGGTTAGCCTACAGACCTACAGACTCCCAAAACCCATCTTGAGATAAAGGAACGATTTGATCTACTTCCGTATGTTCAATCCAACCAGTTAGAAGGAGGGACTGGGGAGAAGGTTCTTCCTTCGGCTTGCGCCTCCGATTCCTAGTGTACCCCCAGCCGCGATCGTTTGACTCTGCTCCCCTAGCTAGACATCAGATTGAACAATAGAAACAGACTAATCGAAAATAATCTCGTTCTGGGTTCCGAAGAGCGAGTCCAATCCTTAAGGCCAACATCTACTCTGTTTTATTTAGGGCTAGGTTTGAATGTGCTTTGGAATGTGATGGGCCCTTTAAATGGGTTGTGCCCTTAATGATTGATTGATTTGTGTGTGAGTGCACAACCAATTGTTTTCAAGCAAGATTATTTTTTTTTTTTTGATGTGGTGAATTTTAAGGTTCAAATCTTGCTTAGTAGCTTTTAGGATTCAACTTTAGGTGTTTTCAATCAAGTTTCATTGGCACACCAGGTTTTGCAAGCACAGGTGAAGATATTTTCCTTTAAAGTTTAAAAAGAATGTGGAGTGCCTGGTAGATCCCTAAGAGTTGAACCTAATTGGCAGCTACTTGATGAGTTGATTTTATTTGAAGTGGTGCGGCCCAAACAACTCAAACAACTGGTCTGATGCACCACCTAATTAGGCACACAAATGATTACCTAATCTGATTTCTACTCGATTATGTGTTTGGATGTGTGTACCGGCTCCTAAGATTGGTTTACCGGTTGAGTTAGAAAATCAGATGAGGTTGTGTACCTCTGTGAGATTTTTTTATTTTTTTCTTTTTTTAATGTGGGGGTTGGAGTGAGTATGGATGTCAAACAACAAACAATCTAACCTTAGAGTTTATAAGAACACCTAGGTTGATTGATGTTTGAATTATTATGTGATGAAATAAAATCTAATGGGTGGGAGGTGGGGGATAACTTACAAAACCTTCCACAGCACTTTACTCCGATCTACCGCTTTTGCCTGTCTCGAAAGAGTACTTGCAATTACAATAAGAAAGGAGAAAAGTGAGGTAAATGATTTGTAAGTTACAAAATGCGAAGAGAAATCAAAGAGCATTGCCTCCCCGGCAACGGCGCCAAAATGTTGAACGATTACGAACCTACGCTAACGTGTTCGGTTTTGTAAAACCTATCGTTGTAGTTCGAAAGCGAAGGATTCGTATTCAACAAATAAAATTTATACCGAAATTAAAATTCCGGGTCGAACACAGGGAGGCGGACGTTTGATTTAAAAACTTCGTGTTTCGTTTTTATTTTGTCACGAAGAAATTCAATTTAAACTATCTAAGTATCTACAACAAAATAGAAGAGAGAGAGAGTAAGAGAGAGAGAGAGAATACTACACATGGAAATCAAAATGAGATGTAGAATAGACAAGGAATTTATCATAAAAGAGATCGTTCGTTACAATTAGAAAACATAAAATAATTACTCTAGAAAGCATTAAAAGAATGGAGGGAGAAATGTCCTCCTCGACGATCGCTCGGAGGATGAATAGACTACTCTAGAAAGCAATAAATCTATACTAGAAAGCAGTAAAAAGAATAGGGAGAGAGAATCCTCCTCGACGGTCGCTTGGAGGACGAGCCGGACGGGACGACGCCTGGATGAAGGAGGACGAAGCGGGACGAAGGAGGACGAAGCAGAAGAACGGGAACGGAGCAGCACGCCGTCGTCGTCGCGGGATCCACTTCCGAAGGGGGACGAAAATTTGGACTTTATCTCGCGAGAAGCATCCCGGGTGTGGGACAAGCTTCTCTTGAGCTTTGGAGAGGTAGAGAGGAGAAGGAAAGGGATGAAAATTTCTTATGGAGGGGGTCTCCTTTTATAGTTGCAAGGAGTGGGGGCAAAATGGACATTACATCTTCAAAATAATAAATAAGGGGTCTTTAGTGACGGATAAAACCGTCGCTAAAGCCCTCAACGTGGGCGTAGCCGCCGCGCCCACGCGCGCCCGCTCGCCCGCGCCTTCCACCCACTCACCGCGGCTCGAACCCGCGACCTCCGCTTCGCCCGCAGCTGCGTCGCCGCTGCGCTATGCGGACGAAATGGTCGCGCGGACGCTTTTAAGCGCGAGCAACCGCAGCCGTTGGATCGAGATCCAACGGCGGAGAGGAGATGGTGCGCGGTCTTCACAAGACGCATGCGGCCGATTGGGCGGCTGAGATGGCACCACGTGGCGCCATCTTGGCCGTCCATCTTCTGGAAGTTGTAGATGGTGCCACGGATGTCGGATTGACTCGATTTTTGTGTCGTTGGGCTGCGATCGTTGATCCGAATTCATCCGTGTGGTCGGATTTGCCATCTGAAGTGTGGATTTACACCATCCTGGCCCTTGATCTTCTAGGGTTCCCCGGTCTCTATCTGATGCTACGGATGCCTGATTAGGGCGATCTTGGAGTCGTTGAACTCCAATCGTCACCCTGATCATATCCATACGGTTGGTTCTTTGATCCGAGGCCCCGATAAAATATTTGCCCTGTCCAAGCACATAAAAGGAGACAATTAACCTCCATTTTATTCAAACTACTCTATATGCAAGATGATGCATGTAATGCAATATTTATATCATGAAATGCAATCCTATGCTTAAGAACATGCATAAATAGACATTTTAAGTAGTGTAAATGTGTTTACATCATTAAACAGGATTCACACATTTTGGGGGTTAAAGTAGTGCCAAAAATCATAATTATCAACCCCACATAAATTGAAGGGGTTATTGTCAGGATAAAATTTATCTAAACCTCCTAAAATTTATCAAAAAATATTCTAAGTGGTTTGGTACCTTTATTTTGACCATCCAAACCGATTTTGACCTACAACATAGTTTCAGACGAGAATTTACCTTGATTTGGGCTTCTCTATATTGTGCCAGAAAAACATGCTCAAAACTTAAATCCAAGTTCACCATTAGATTACTTGGATCCAAATTAGGTTAAGACCAAAATTTGGGCCCAATCAGAGTTTATCTTTACCTACTTTGCAATTTAGCCCTCAGAAACTCTATTTCTTACAAGTAACCCCCAAGGTTTCATTTTTATTGCAAATCAATCCCCAACTTTGCTATCATTTTTTTTCAAATGGGTCCCTGCCACCATGAGTACAAACAACATCTTCCCAACCCATAGCAGCCAACTTCAATCATCGATTTCTCCCTCAATATGCGATCAAGTCCTTCAAAACTTGGAAGGATGAATCCAAGGAGATTCTCTTCACGAAGAACCTAATCTCGGGCTCCCATATAGAGCACAGAGATCTGGTGAGATCCAAGAAATCAATAACCTTGTTTCCAAAAGAGCTATTCCAATTCGTGGTTTCTAGGCAATTGAAGCCCAAAACCCTCATCTATTTAAAGCCTCGTGATCCTATCTCCCTCCTCAGCGAAGAATAGGCTGAGAAACCTCCCACTTCTTCTCCAGCCACCGCACCTTGAGCTCCGGTGACCTCCTCCATCTTTCTCCACTAGACGACCAATCATGATATTAAAAGGCCTACCCTCGTCCTCTCTTCGTCGCATGTCTTTGCAGCCAAAGAAAGGGTGTTTCCTACCTCATCTTCATTACTGACGCCTCATCGGACTTCATCATCTTCTTCATGTATGGCCGACCAATGCCGGACACATCTCACCCTCTCACTTCTTGGTAAGCCCCCTATCCTCTTCCTCTCTCTCTCTCCCTAGACCTTCTTTGCACCCTTAATTTCCACTTTCGATCGACTCACCACTCTCACCCCCGTTGGCTTCCCCAACTCCAGCGTGAACTTCAGAGAGTTCACACCGCCGCTCCACTCCACCAAACCACCCACCAGAACACCCATTAGCTTTGCCATTACTTACTAATCAGAAGCCACAACTTTATTGGGACTTTTGACCATGCACGCGCGACATCGAAAACACCCACCACAGTGCACCCTCTCTAACTTTGCCACTCAACCACACACACCCTCACACCCAATTTTGACCACCATTGCACTCGCCACACACCGGCAAAGCTCTTGAGTGAGTTTGATGGGGATGCAAAGCTGTTTTTGTGCTTCAGGCACTTTATCGGACCTTAGCCATCACCGCTGCCATCTCCGACCACGTTCGCCCCCTCCGACGACCATCTACCTATTGCTACCTTAGATCAAAGCAGCTTCGGTTCACGAGTTCTTCTACCAAAAATTGAATTAGGCATCAAAAGGAGCTGCTCCAATTTGGCGAGGACTTCAGCAATAGCTCGCAAAGGTTTCAAGCAAAGACATAGGCAACCTTTAGTCCCACATTGTGGGCGGCTAAAAAAAAGATTGGTTGATAATGTTTCATTGCCATTAGTTAGTTTCCTTCGAGAGCATTGGGGTGAGGTCCTACTCGCACGCACCATGCATGTGCCCTCGCCCGCGCTCATGCCATGCAGGTCTGGGCTTGGGATCCATATACTCAGTATTGTTCATCGGGGTTTGGTTGGAGAGAGAAAGAGATCTGAGGAGGAGGGAGGCGGTTTTGCATTGTGGAACTTCGAGATTCATGCTCCCCCTCCTCAACATTAAGCCATTCTCGAGGTCTCTGTTGCTTGCATCTTGTGCTGTGCTTATGAGGCCTTTTGGGAAGATAAAGCGTCTGAGGCCTACTAGTTCTGTTCTGAGATTATTGTGGATGCTGGCATGGAAAATTGCCATTAGTGGTCAAAGATTACTATTCAAATATTTGAGTTTGATTGAGAGCTTAAATTCCAGGGTTAATTTGGTGTTTGCATCCACCATTTTTATCCCTTCATTTTTACATTTTATAGTGGACAGTCTGAGATACATTTCTGATAGATATTGATTATCATTTTAATTATTTCACCTGCTCCATTATTTTTGGAAATTGTGATTAGTGAATTGATTTGCTAAACTTACTCCCTACGAACGACCTTAGACTCACACCTAAGCTGATTACTAACTTGCCCTATCTTCATTACTATGTTTTGCGAGGTACATCACGAGAAAATCTTCCATGCAATCAACCACTTGAGGGGCAGGTAAAATTTCTCTTCTTCCCTAATCATCTCTTAATCTTTGGAAGAGAAAAAGTAAACAAATCGATTAGGATCCACTTGACTTATTTTCCTAGTAATATCATTTAAAGGCAAAGAGTTTCCTGATTTGAGAGATTTAGTGAAATCTAATTGAAGTTGAAATGATTTGATAAGAGATTCCCCATCCTAATCTCCTATACCTTTTAGGGATTTATGCTAAAATTTCTCAACATCTTGGACTACTCACTTTCCTTTTTGAGTCCAAGGTGGTATATTTGAAATCAAATTGGGCATGAAATAGAGCCAATTAGGGTTTCGACATTAGGGTTTTGTAGTGTCAGTACAAATTTGCCTACAATAAAGGAAATTAACCTTCACTCGTTTGTGTGCTACCTAAGCCCTTGTTTGAACTGATCTATCCAAGTGAACCCTAAAATCAAGGCTCTAACAATCACTTGAATCACAAAAATTTAAGACCTAATAACCTATTTGCAAACCACTTTAGGGTGATTTGGGTTCTTCACCAAATTCATCCACAACTTTATGTCAAGCCAGGTGAAGTTGATCAACTTTGTGGGTCAACCAACCTCCAAATTAGGTCAAAATCAAAATCAATGTTTAAAGTTCAAGTGAAATTCAAGGCATATACATAGGATTAAATTTGGTAGACTTAGGAGTCAAGCTTTCTCATTCTGGTCTACTTGTATTCTTAGTGACATGGAAGGTCGGGTGAGAAAAACCTTGTAACCTGTGGGGACACTCTACCATGTAGGGGTCATTGCAGGACTCTCCCTTCCTGGCAGCCCAAGTAATTCTTGGGTGAGTTTTTGATCTAGAGGTATCATCCGCCTCAATCCTCCTTAGTCATCCAAAAATTTTTGGCTGCCCCGATTGGGTGCGTTGCACATTTTGTCCCTTATCTGATTCTCTAGTGCATGTTCGGGAGGGCGTCCTTAAGACCAAACCTGAGGCCTCCACTAGTAGTTCATTCTTGTAGAGGGCCTCGACCCACTTATTTGTGCTACCACCCAATCAGATTGAGATATGTTCCAACTCTTCCACATCTGAGCCCAGCTTTCCATCATCTACATCAATGGAGAACTGATGATAACATCATCATGAGCCATAACTATCTTATATTAATCAGAATCAATTGATAAAAGCTCCTACATAATCGCCGGAGAGTTGTAATTCCTTGCATATCCTTTCTGAGAAGAATGCATTAAATTAGAGTTAATTCTATAATTTTAATATCATATTATGAATGCAGAATAATCATAGGGATTCCTAGGGGTTAATCTAAGGTCTACTGAGCATTAAAGTCTAATAAGAGGGTCCACATAGACTGAAACAGGGTTTCACGTATTCTGAGAACTGCATCAGCTCCAAAAACCTTAATTTTAGAACTGCTTTAATAATAGAGGTTTTGATTAAGAGAAAATTCATCTAAACCTTTTAAAAATGATAGAAAAGTATTCCAGGAGGTTTGGTGTCTTTGATTTGACCTTTGGAACCTATTTTGATCTCAAATAGAGTTATAAACACAATTCTGTCCTAATTTGGGTTTCTACATAAATTGCTTGGTCAAACTTGGTCAAAACTGAAATTCAACTTCACCATCAGATTCCTTGGATCCAAATTAGGTTTGTACCAAAATTTTGGCACAATTGAAGTCTATCATCACCTAGTTTTCATTTTAGTCCAATCAAACTCTTTCTCTCTCTTATGCCCCTAGCTTTTGAAATCATTGCAGTCAGGTCCTTGACTTTTCATCACCTTTGCATTTAGGTCCCTTCTGCCATTAGTGTGAATAGAAGATTCATTGTTGAGATTCGAGCAAGGATTTCTCAATCAAACACTCCCAAGATTGAAAGGGAGATTCCTTGAGGAATTCCCTTCCAAATAAACCCGGCCATGGACCTTGACTCCTTCCCAATCTCCCAATCGAACACATGGAAGATGTGGGTATCTTTTGCACTTGAAACTCTCAAAGCATGAAAGCTTCTTTCCTAGCTTGGAAACGTCCCCTAAGACCTATAAAAGAGCTAGCGATGCATTTTTGCTCTTCCTTAGCTAGGTTTAAGGCTAGAACAAGTTGCCCTTCTCTCCCCCAACTGATTTCGACCTATGCTCCAGTGGCCCTCTAAATCTCCCTCAATCTATGCCTCCAACGGTCAAATTGGAAGCGCAATGATCTTCCTCATCTTCCTCTGATGGTGGCCAACCAAAGCCCCGGAGTCTTCAACCCTTTCTTTGCCACCGTTCGTCCACTGGAGTATTCTCCTTCTTTGGTGCCGGCCAATCAAAGCCAGTGCCAACTTCTTCCCCATTGTCTATAATTAAGTTCACTCTCTCTCTCTCTGTTTTTCTCCTTAAGTTCTATCTATCTCTTTCTCCCCTTAATTTGATCACCATACACACTCTCCCCCATCATCATCTTCACTTCTGGCCATGCCTCCGACATGGTCGCACACACTCCACAGTACACCAAACTTCATGATACCTTCATCAAAAGGATCCCCACGCAACATCGGTCAGAAGCCCTAGCATTATTTGTAGCATGGACCACTCCAGATGCTCACCGAACGACCCACCGTCCATCATTCATTTCAGACGACATCCATCCTTCCTATGCTTCGACGCACCAAATCAATAATGCCACCACCTTGGTTGTGCTTCAACAATACTGATGAATGCTTTAATTTGGGCCTAGAGCCCATACTTTATGTTTCAAGTCTTCATCGGAGTATCGTCATCGCAATCGCCTTCCTTGACGTTGACCGCTACATTCCTTTCACATCTGGCTTTGAGACAACCACTAGTAGGTCCAGCTTCATCTAGAGAAAATAGTTGCAACATCAATTTGCTAAGGCAAACCCCACAGCTATTCGAATCAAGAGCAAAATCCTCAGTAGCTGCGCAAATGGGAAAGAGTGGGATTTTAGTTCCACCTCGTAAGCTTCAAACATCCAAAAGGCACATGTAAGGAATTTGTCACAGTCCCTTATCACCCACGTACACGGGGGTCGGGTCCCCTCACACTTACCTGCACACCCTCGCCCGTTCACACATGCACACAGGCCTAGACCTAACCCATATACCTGCTTACCCATATCTAGATCCGAATAGCCCAAGTCTTTTAGAAAGGAGAAGGGAAGGATTTGTAAGAGAGAGGGGGGAGGGTTTTGCCCTCTGAAGGTTTGGCATTATGCTGAAAGATGGCTACGTGTTAGCGGTGTGTTTGTGAAAGAAGGCCTTAAGGAAGGCTTGAAAGAAAGAGAAGGCATTGAGAAGAAAGGAAGCTTTAGAAGAAGAAAAAAAAGAAGGCTTTGAAGAGCCTTGTGCTTGTTAACATGTAAGACGTCTGATTGAGTTGATGCTGAATACTGTTGAATGATTTAAGTATTATAGTTTACATTCAATTCTAATTTGAATAATTTGAGCAATTGAATGCATTCTTAATTAAAGAGAATAAAGTGGTGATTCAAATCACCATTGTTTTGATTCTCTTTTCTTTTTGATTCCATAATCTCCTGAGACATTAGATTACATTGAATATCAATTTGACCATATTTATTCATCGAATAACTATTTTGTGATCAATTGATTATGCTCATTTGTCTCAAATGAAGATTATTGTGTGAGTTCCATATTTTCTCCCTGTGATCGACCTCGAACTCCTTTTTAGATTCTGAGTTATAAATTTAAATGTTTTTGAGCGATTGAGGCTTTGCTATGACGATAACTCCATAAACCCGTTGATAGCTTGCCAACAAGAACCAAGAAGAAGAGCCCAATATTCAGAATCAATTGCAGCACCTCACCGATCTATACCATGCATTCATGAACCCTCCACCGCAGCCACAAATGAGTGATCACTACAATCCTACTGCAAAGGCCATCAAACCTAGGGTGCAAATCCCGACTGGAGATCCTGATAATGAATTGAAGCTAAATCTGATTAATGCTATCCCTAAATTTGATGACTTAAACTCCGAAGATCCCTTTCAGCACATCAAACAGCTAAAACATTTGGCATAGACCTTTGGAGCACCTGTTCAGAATCGGGACGTCTTGCACATGAAGTTGTTCTCCTTCTCCCTTATGGACAAGGCTGCCCACTGGTACAGACTCTGACTCATTCGATCAACACATGGGAGGAACTCCAATCTAAATTCTTGAAGAAATTCTTCCTAGTTGGTCACACCAATGAATTGAGGCACCAGATCACGCATTTCACGCAAAATGTGAGAGAACCACTTCATGAGGCATGGGAGCATTTTTTGGATCTCATGCGGAAAGGCTCCCATCACGAAGTTCCTAAATGGGAACAAGTGAAGACTTTTTACTAGGGACTACATGAGGATATCAGGCTATTTGTCAATGCAACCTATGGTGGCAACATCATGGGTCTGCATGAAGATACCGTTTGGGAGATTCTTGAGAACATGTGCGAGAACTCCATAAACAATGAATCTATGGGTTTGTTCAACTGGATGACCACCCATGCATTGATAAACACGCGAGGGTCACATGAGACTCAAGGCATATACCGCCGCACAGCAGAGCACGTATGCGCAACAGCCCTCAGTTAGGGAGGCCATACATAACATTCACCACTGCTCTTATCAGGGGATGGACCCGTATCCATCCCTATCTAATTCTGATTTCAGAGGAAACTTCGGAACTGCCTATTTTAGTTGGGGGAACTCTAAACCCTCATACTATAATTTATCTGGAGTTCCTTAAACCTGCGAGGATCTCCACACCATCTAGAATGATCAATTCTCCAACACATATAACGTTGATGGCATAATCATCCCAACTTCGCGTGGTCGAGAAATAATCAGAACATGAGACTGCAATTCCAACCCCAACCATAGGCTCTGAACTCATATCAGCCTGCTCAGCCTAGGCCCAATTTGAATTACCAATTTAGGCTGTCAAGGGAAGATCAATTGAATATGATTTTACAAACCCGAGCTAACATCCAAAAGACCAATGCGGCTATGCAGAAACAGAACAAAGATGAGATCACAGAGGCTCGGAATCAACTCGAACAAATGGTTAGGTCTCGCTAGCCAAATGCACTCCCTTCTCAACCTCTGTCGAATCTGAATAATGCGTCGAACTAGAGGCACACTATGAACCCGAATCAAGGCCAAGCTCACTTCATTTTTTAGGCCCCTTCTACTCCATCACATGATGGGATGGAGGCTTCCACATCGTATTCGGGATATCAGCAGCAACCACCTCTTTTGCTGACTCCAAACCAAAACTAGTTGGCCTAAATGATATTACCACACGTAGTGGCAAAGCGACTCAGGATCCACCTTATCCTAGCTACTCTAGACCTGGTAGTTTAGAGCCTAACCCTTGGATGGTTATCCAAGACATACCTATCCTAGATCCAAAGCCTAAACTAATTCTAGAGGAACCTACAGAGGTTCCATTTTCTGAGGCATTAACCAAAGGAAAGAGAAACCCAAACCCATGGCAATTGAGGAAGACTTGGTCAAGCTTTTTTAGCAAGTACAAATAAACATCCCCTTAATGGATGCGATTATCCATGTATCGACTTACGCGTGATTTCTAAAGGACTTATGTACACCAAAGTGTAAATCGAGAAACAAAGATGGGTGTTTGATCGTACTGTCTGAGCAAGTCAGCTCTATCATCCTGAGCAAACTCCCATAGAAAGTTAACGATCCTAGCACTCCTTTGATCTCCTGTAAGATCGTCGACCTAGAGTTTGATCGAGCTTTATTGGATTTAGTAGCCTCCATAAATCTGATCCCTACATCCCTACTAGATCATTTCAAGGAAACTAAGCTCAAACTGACTGAGGTAACCCTACAACTAGCTGACAAATCAATTAAGTCACCAAGAGGAGTTCTTGAGGATGTTCTAGTTAGGATACAAGATTTCTACTTCCCAGTGGACTTCATTGTATTAGACATGGATACTCCTGAAAATATGAAAGATACACTGATCTTTGGGGGATCGTTCCTAGCCACAGCCAGGGCAAATATCAATTGTGAAGAGCGTCAGATTGAATTGAAATTCGGGAACAAGACAAGAAGGATTGATATCTTTAAGGCCTAGAAGGGAATAAATTGTGGGGCAATCGAGGAAGTGTGCAACATCAGTTCTTTGGTTGAGGAGCCGATTACAGAGGAAACCCCGATTATCCTAGATCCTTAGCTACAAGAAGATCTTGACCCACAAATAGAGAAGACAAAAGATCTAGACCTCGCATAGCTTCCACCTTATCTTCTGAGGCCCATCCTGAACCCCCACCCTCTACTGTTAACCTAGTTCTTGAATTAAAGCCTTTCCCAAATCATCTGAAGTATGTCTTCTTGGGTTCCAATCAAACATTTCCTATGATCATCAACTCCCAACACTCTTGATTAGGAAACAAAGATGATTTCTATTCTCTAGCAGTGTCAAAGAGCTATTAGATGGACTCTTGATGACCTGATAGGGATAAGTCCCTCGTATTACACACATCGTATCTACACCGAAGAGGGTTTACGACCATCTCGAGAAATGCAGAGACATTTGAATTCAAATCTTCAAGAGGTCGTGAAAAAGGAGATCATCAAGTGGCTAGATGTCAGAATCATATACTCGATCTCTGATAGCCGCTGGCTAAGCCCCATTCAAGTTGTGCCTAAGAAGGCAGGGCTCACCATGATTATGATTGAATCTAGAGAAACCATTCCAACTCGTATTGTGAATACATGGAGAATTTGCATAGACTATCGGAAATTGAATGCCTCCATGATGAAAGATCATTTCCTGCTCCCGTTCATTGATTAGATTCTCAAGAAATTAGCTAGAAATCAAAATTTCTATTTCCTGGATGGATACTCCAGATATAACCAAGTGGCAATCGATTCTGAACATCAAGAAAAGACCACCTTTACTTGCCCAATGGTACGTATGCATTCCGTAGGATGCCATTTGGGTTTACAAAACACCCGCAACCTTTCAGCGATGCATGCTAGCCATATTCTTCGATATGGTAGGTAAATACCTTAAAGTCTTCATGGATGACTTCTAGATTTTTGTTGAATCATTCGATGATTGCCTCCTACATTTGGTCCAGATCCTTTGAAGATGCTTCGAAGAGAACTTGGTTCTCTCCTGGGAAAATAGCCACTTCACGGTTCCTTAGGGCATCGTGCTTGGACATCTTATTTCTGAGAGAGGCATCCAAGTTGATCGAGTTAAGGTAAATCTGATTTCCAAATTACCTGTTCCTACCTTGGTCAAAGACATCAAATCATTTTTGGGGCACGTCAGATTTTATCGCCGATTCATATCTGATTTTTCCAAGATCGCGCACCCCTTAACGAATCTTCTATCAAAGGACACACCGTTCGAAATGACGAGTGAGTGTATTCACACATTTGAAATCCTATGTGACCGAGTCACCCATGCACCAATCTTGCAATCTCTGGACTAGTCTCTGATGTCGAAAATATGTGGTTTGTTAATTAATATAATCAGTGTTCTTGCAACCCATAAATCACACCAACTTTTAAATTTATAATCCTAGATAGTGGAGTATCTAGGGTCATCCAAGGAGGCCAATTTGTTAGTCACAAAAGTTGATTCTCTCTCTCACCTCTCAAATCCGCACTTGTCTTTTGTGTTTTCAATTTTGTTGTTTTTAGGGTTTTCAAATTAATCGAGCAATTGAATGGGAGAATGTTTACTCTAAAAAAAGATGCCTATCAACTACTCCTAAGTGACAACAAGAAAACCTTTTCTTCTAAGCTCACCCTAGGAAAGTGTGCCAAGGGTAATTAGAAGAAGAAGGTGTGATGCACTAAACTGCTAAAACATGAAGCACACTAAGTAGAAAACCTGAATTGGAAGGCAAATCGAAACTTGTATTACTATCAACTAGATGAAGCATAGCAGAATACTTGTTACATGGAAGAATAAAAAAACTAGCTAATACATGATATAAAGATAAAGAACAAGAAGAGATCCTCTGCTAGAGGTTTTGGATGGCCCTTGCTCCAAGTGTTGTTGCCCTACACTTAAAAAGGGTTCTCCTTGGGTTACTTCTTCAAGTAGTCTTCCTCCAAGCTTTCTCCTAAAGGTGGGTGTCAACCATCTTCAAGGCTCCTTGCCTGGACGTCCCTTCAAGATGTAGACCTCCTCCATGGCATGGTACAAGGGAGAGGAAGATAGAGAAAGAATGCACCAAGGGGGCGGGTAGGATGCCCCCTTAATCTTCTGCTCTTCTTCTCCTTCCTTGACCATGGGTTTGGTGGATATAGGTAGAGAAATGTGGCAACCAAGGAAGGAAATTATGTGGTGGTAGGGTAGGGTATTTATAGGATGGGAAAGGGGGTGGTTAGGGTGTTTTTCTGGGGGGAAATGAAGGGGTGGTCGGATATTTTTGGATGGAAAAATGGGAGGGAAATGAAGAGGTGCCTTGGTTTTCCCTCCAAGAATACATCCTAGAAGGTGTTCATTATGGAAGGAAAACAAGTCGGGTGGACATGGGTTTTGATTGTGGATGTAGGGTGGTGATGGAAGGGATAGTTGGCACAAAAATGAAGTAGGAGTAGGTGGTCCTTTTGGTGGAGCTTAAGTAGTAGGATAGTAGGGTAGTAGACCATGAAGTGGAGGTAGGTTGAGCTAAGATAAGCTAGCTTAGCTAGTAGAGTGGTGGAATAGGAGGTAGAGGGAGCTAGGGTTTTGGAGGAGAGGAGTTGGAGGTAGCTGGAAAGAACTGCACTAAAGCTGATGTCTGTTGAAAGTTGTTGAAGTGGAGCTTAATAGCTAGGTTAGCTAGCTAGTTCTTTGCTAGCAGCTAAGCCAAACTAATCTGAGCTAGCTTTCTTTTAATTTGAGTAGAGGTGAGCTGGGTCGGGTCTTCCCAGAGGTTACCTAGCTAGCTGGAGTAGCTAGCTTAGGTCAAGTAGCTGAACTCAACTAAGTTGAGATGAGTTGATCCTCCGAGAGCTGGACTTGAGCTAACTTGATCTAGTTGAGGTCTTCTTCGGCTGACTAGGCTTAGCTAGTTGATGGCAATAGCTAGTCTTAGCCAGGTAGAGCTTCTGATGAACAATTTTTAGCTAGAGGAGCTAGAATGGAGCTAGGATCAACTGTCTTGAGCTAGTTTGAGCTATCATTCAGCTCAGGTGAGCTGAATGGAGCTAAGGAGAATTAGCTAGAGATACCATTCAGCTGAGATGAGTTGCATGGAGCTAAGGATGAGTTGATCTGGCTAGAAGGAGTTGTGTTCTAGCTAGGATGAGTTGTATCTAGCTGATCCTTCTTTTACCTTCCTGAGTGCCAAGGTTTGTGGAATTTGACTATCTGCCTATCCTTGGCACTAAGTAAATGCATTCAAAATATAATAAATTGTAATGCATGCCTATCCTAAGTAAATTCCTAAATGTAGTCCGAAAACCCATTTGCAGAGTTAAAACCATTGGAGCTAGATCTATTTTAGGGCACAAGAATGATAACAAACTGGCATTTATCAGACCCTCATGCTTATCTTTTGGTAGTCTCTTAGCAAAACTATTTTCATAAAAAAGATTTTTGGGTAAGACTATTTTCTTTTTTTTACTTTTGAGGAGGAGATTACGGGACTTTAATTGATTAAAAACATGGAAGGCACGGGATTTGCTAAGGATAAAACATCGGGATGTGTCTTTAGATCTAAAAATTAGATGAATTGGAATCAATGTATCCTTCAAAAATTCACAAGTTAACTACTTGTTACTTCAAATGACCCGAAATTATTTTGCAGTTAAGATTTCCTTGGCTCGTGAATTCGACTTTCAACTTGCATAATCTTTTAAAACCTTGTGTCAGTGCTTGTGAATGCCAACATTTATAAGGTCATGCTTTTGAAGCTTTTTTTTTTTCTTGATTTCCCCATGTGTATTCCTTGCTTAATCCTACAACAGATGTGTCAGGATCATAATTCCCATTACCAATTCTCGTGGGGGCTCTGGCACCAGCACTTTGAGATAGTACTGTCGAAGACACCATCCAAGAGCTCACAACCCCAAAACACAATTTTGAGTAAAGGGGTGCTCCAGTGAACTCAAGCTCTTGCTCCGACGCTATGGGTAGAGCACCGTCCATGACACTGGAGCCGCAAAATGCACCTTAATTCTCTCCATCAAAAGATATGAAATATAGATATAGAGCAGTGTCGAGGTGGTAACATGCTGACATCACATCCTCAAAGGAGGTATTTTCCTCCTCGGTGGTGGGAACTCAAACCAATCATTTACCTCGGATTT
Source organism: Thalassia testudinum (assembly GCA_037157565.1). Lineage (NCBI taxonomy): Eukaryota > Viridiplantae > Streptophyta > Magnoliopsida > Alismatales > Hydrocharitaceae > Thalassia > Thalassia testudinum. Next base: position 61,975,811 of record JAZHRO010000063.1, read on the forward strand.
CACTAAGATTAAACAAAGGGGTTTTCTAATTTTCTATATATGTATATTTGTGTTGGCTTTGTGTATGTATTTTGACACAAGGATTTTGCAAGTGATGCAAGTTTTTATGTTAAAAACTAAGCCAAGTAATTTCTAGGTCACAAAAAGTGATCAAGTCACTTGAATCATCACGAGTTCAGGTGGAATTTAGAGAAAGATACTTGATCTAGTCTAAGAATAAGCCCAAAGTTCTAAAAGTTGGATCCACATTCTAGTCCATTATTTGTTAAAGATTAAATCCCATTGTACCTTAAAATGAAAATTTCAACTTTAGTCTCGATTGTTCAAAATTTTCCTCAAAAAGTTTTATGATTTTTCTATTATGAAGATGCATGCAAAAGAAAGTTGAATATTTTTAGGTTTTAAAAATCCCCCCATGTTTATGATATGCATTTTTTTCAAGCATTAAGAGGGAAAAGAGATCACCTTAGTGAAAAGTGGTCAGGTTCAGGATGGGAAAAACCTAGGGAAAGAAAGATAAAAAGAAAAGTAGTAAAAATGATGGGTTACCTCCCATCCAGTGCAATCTTTTACACCATTCAGCTGAGCATGAAGCGATGCACGAAAGATGGACAGTCATGTACAAACTTGGACACATAAATGCTCTCATGAAGAAGGACTTCCTCTGGATCCCCTAAAAGATGATTGGTAAAAATATAGGGATCAAAATGAGATAGAAAAATGGAAGATTGACCCAAGTTTGTTCATGGTTTTAATTCATGATGAAATCCAAACTCGGGCAGGTTGGGTCGTATGTCCAAGGGAAAGGGAGTGGGAGAAAAATCAATGTAATGAAGGGTAGGAGAAGTTAGTGTGGGTGGGTTTGGTGGGTAATCAGGAAGAGATTGTGAGTGATGATAAGGCTCCGAGTCTTTGATTTTGCCTACCATTGATTCAGAGTCAGAATCGTAAAAAAAATTGTAGTTGGGAAGGGTATCCACTAATATTGTTTCCTCCACCAAATTAGATATTTTTGTATTCGAGTCGTTGAAAAAATTATCATCATGGAATCTCCTGGAGGATTTCAAAATATCAGGAGTGATAGTTTGGCCCATGCAAGTGATATCCATTTTGCCTGTATGGCAATTTATATTTGCTTTCGTGGTGGCCAAAAAGGGTTGTCCAAGAATTATAGGGGCGTTAATCAGAGATTCAGGTACCTCAATGTCAAGGAGTAGAAAGTCTACAGGGAAGACACAGTTCTGAACTTTGACTTGAACATCCTCGGCAATTCCCTAGGGTTTAATTGCAGATCGTTCTACTAATTGTAAGGTAACCTTGACAGGTTTGAGATCATCGATCTTAAATTCTTCGAATAAAATCGTGGGGATGATATTGACTAAGGCACCAAGATTGAAAAGGGCTTAGTTGAAAGTGGTGTCATCAATAATTACTAAAATCAAAGGCATGCCTAGGTCTTTCATCTTAGGAGGCAGCTTGCTTTGAATGACAGAGCTTACTGTCTCTAAAAGATGCACCTATCCTAGGTTTTTAGTCTGCCTTTTGGGAGTGAAAATATATTTGAAAAATTTGGCATAGGAAGGTATGTATTTAATGGCATCTAGGAGAGGGATGTTGATTTGAACTTGCCCGAATAAATCCATGAGTTCTTCAGTCGTCAGCTCAGATTTCTTTGTTCAGTTGGTGGTGGAGTGGAGAGCTTAGGGAAATGGGATACGAGTTGTGTCATGTGATTTTTGTGTTTCTTTTTCTTCTTGAGTAGGGGGATGAGAGTTAAGTTGCATAGGAATGATAGGGATTTCATCAAGTTGTTGTGAGGGCCCAGGATCAGTGGTGGTTTTCCTACTCAATGAAACTACATTTGCATTTTGGTTATTTTGTGGAGGAGGTTGGGGGGCCTGATGTTGATGGAAATCGGGTTGGTGCTGAGGTACAAAGTTAATGGGAGGTTGATTAGTGTGGCTCTAATTTTGATTTCAACCCAGATATTGGTTCCTTTGATTAACAGGGTTGGGTATGGGTAAGGATGGTAAATGTCCTACAATCTCTGGGTCAGAGTAACACCTATCTAATTATTCAGATTTGTAATAACATGGGTTACTTCTGACATTTGATTATGCATTCCTCGTAGGGTTTTCATAACCTAGGCATTGATGTCTTCTTGGGATGGCCCAGGTTGATAAATAGTCTAATTGGACCCATACCCTTAAAATTGATTTGGTTTTTGGGGAGGAACCAGGTTGGTCCAGGAGTGGTTCAGGTTGTTCCTCCAGTTGGAAGAATTTCTAAATTGCTTCTGGAGGGCAAAGATATTTTCAGTGGGGCTAGGATTTGGATATGTATGGGACCCTGGTGAACCATAAAAAGACTCAAAAAATTGATTATTCTCAACAGGGACAATATTGAGGCTATGCAAGTTTTCTCTTTTAGGTATGTTAGGCGAGGTTAGATGTGGAGCTAGGTTTGCATTCGACTTTTCTTCAATCTCTTTCTATTGAATTTGCATTTGACCCAATCTTTGTGCAATTGTTACAAATCATCTTGTGTGACTAGAACAAATGCAAACCTGGAGTCAATTGCATTAACCTCGAATCTTTGGTTGGTAGTCCTACCAAAAGTGTCCATCGATGCCAAATTAAATGAGTTTTCACTCATTTCCTCAAAAAGCAAGTAGGGACTATCAGCATCTTTATTAGGAAAGTTACCCCTACATGAAGCATCCATGAACTATTTTAGTTGATCTTGTAATCCATGATAGAAGATCTGCACTAACTGTCATTGTGGAATCTCATGGTGGGAACAACTCCTTAATAATTCTTAAAACTTATCCCAAGACTCGTGGGGAGATTCACCAGATTTTTGTTGAAAGGTCATAATAGATCGTCTTAAAGCATTTGTACGACCGATCGAGAAAACTTTTTTCAGAAAAGCACTTTTTAATTGGGGCCAGGTAGTAATAGGATGCCTGATCGTCCTGAACCAATATGATGCCTTGTCTTTTAGGGAGAGAGGGAAAAGTATCATGAGCCATAGATCTTCCTATACATTACTAGAACAGGTGGTTTGTGCGAGGATAGTCAGCTCCTCGAGGTGGTTAAAAGGGTCCTCTGTCGGAAGACCATGGAAATGTTTAATGAGATTTAGAATAGTGGGTTTGATTTCAAAATCCCCCTCGGGTATAACCACTCCATGTCTCTCCTCATAATTGGAAGGATCGTAAAATTCATTAAGTGGGAAGAGAGGTTCCTCGAGTGGTTGACCCAATCTTCGGTTGGCTAGGTTCATGACTGTCCTAGCCAACTGTTGCTGATTCAATTGAAGTTGATCCAATTGGTCAACCATCATGTAAAGTAGAATAGGATTTGGATTTTGATTTTGCCTTGGCCATTCTAGATTTGGAACCTCCAAATTTGCAATGTCAGGGATGGGGATGTCAAAGATAGAGGGGTTAGCTTGTGGATTTTGGGCGGAAGGCTTAGAGGTGGGATTAGAAGTGGGGTTAGATGGGTTTTGTGGCTGAGAAGTGGAAGTGGTAGTGGACCTATTTTGTTGATTTTCCATTTTTTTAGAATGTAGGTGAGAGAAGGAATGCGAAAAATGGTCTTTTTATGTGGGAGGGGAGCAAAATCAAGTGGTCCCTCCAAGTGTGGTGTTTGGGACCATTGCCCGTGCATATAATTTAAGAAACGGGGAAGAGAGGAGGGAGAGATGAGAACAAGGGTGCAATCAAATAATACAAAATGCTAGACCTAACGTTGAGGTTGACTCCTTAGAAATTACCTAAGACTTGTTCTACCTAGGCAAAAGGAAATCAATAGTGGATATCTGTTCCCTCAACAAATTTGGTTAGGCTGAATAAGGGGAAGGTTGGGCCCAAGCATGTCCAAAGAAAATCACTAGAGGCTTGTATAAACCAACGCCTGGTTGTTTGACACTACCCTCGGCCTGGCATCAGATACAGATGAAGGAATTGATACCAACTAAAGAAAACTTAAAACCTAGGTAGCAAACTTAAGTTTTATGAAACCTTAGGGATCAAGTTACTACAAAATTTTAGTTAGGTCTAGGAGTTTAAAGTGCATAAGGGATGTGATGGGCATTAATTGGGGTAATGCCTGATTATTTCTTTTTGGTTTGGTGTGTGCTAATTGGGTGGGAAGTGATGCCCAAGCCAAATCAAGTAGGTTTGCAAATAAGGATTTAATGTCTTTTAGGATTCCCTCTTGTTAATGATTCAATCAAGGTTTTGAAGTTCCACACAATAATATCAATCAATTTGTTGTTAAAGTAGTTCAATTCCATTATAGTTGATGTGACTAAAGAGAGAAATTAAAACCCTAATGTAGAAATCCTATGTATGCAGCTCCTACAAATGAATCCTTTTTTTCAAAATCTTTAAAAAGTGGTGATCCAAACAGGAAAGAAACACCACCACCAAATGTAAAATCAAGCAAGGATTTAAAAAATGATTTTGTTTAGATTTTAGAAAATTTTTTGATATTATTTTGGAATTTTTCTTCTTACTAGTGTCAAGAGTCAAAATTGACAGATTCGGGGAATTGATTCTAAAGAAACCTCAAATGGCCTAAAAATTTTTTTAGAATTTTATATGATGTTGATAATTTCTCAAGGTTTCCAAAATATAAAGCTTGCCTAAATTTGATGAGTATAAAAATTAATAAAATTCACGAACATTAAGAAAATAGTAAGGAAACAAGGTCTGATCCCTGTTCCATCCATGAATTTTTTAGCTTTTTTTTATTTGGTAAAATTACTTGAAAATTGGACTCAAGGTTTCCGACTCAAAGGGGCTTCCCTAGGTAAAATTTGGTGATTTTAGGAAGCTCCTAAATGGCCAAATCTGATTTTTCAAAATCAAGGTAGAAGTCTAGATTTTCAAAAATCAAACACCAATAAGACTAAGGTGGTGAAAAAATGAAGCAAACAAGCAACAAAGTGATTTTTAGGGTTCCACCACCCTCAATTTTTCATGTTTTTGATTTTCTTGATAATTTGAAGATTTTTTTATGAGATTTTTGTGTTTAATTTTGAAAGGAAATGGCCTAGGGTGCTTACTTGAAGTACACGGGAAGAAAAGAAACTTGAAGCTTCAGCTCCAAGTGCACCAAATCCTACTTCCGCTCCTGATTCACACCTAACAAAATAAAACACAAAATTCATGAAGACCAAGTAAGCAAGAGAGAGATAAATAGTGTGACTAAGCAGTGTCTCCCTTATGATAGCGCCAAAAAGTGATGTTGAAAATATGTAGTTTGTTAATTGATGTAATCAGTGTCGTTGCAACTCATAAATTACACCAACATTTAAATTTATAATCCTAGGTAGTGGAGTATCTAGGGTCATCCAAGGAGGCCAATTTGTTAGTCACAAAAGTTGGTTCTCTCTCTTGCCTGTCAAATCTGCACTTATCTTTCTGTATTTTCAATTTTGTTGTTTTTAGGGCTTTCAAATTAATCGGGCAATTAAATGCGAGAATGTTTACACTAAAAAAGATACCTATCAACTACTCCTAAGTGACAAGAAGAAAACCTTTTATTCTAAGCTCACCCTAGACAAGTGTGCCTAAGGTAATTAGAAGAAGAAGGTGTGATGCACTAAACTACTGAAACATGAAGCACACTAAGTAGAAAACATGAATTGAAAGGCAAATTGAAACTTGTATTCCTATCAACTAGATGAAGTGTAATGGAATTCTTATTACATGGAAGAATAATAACGCTAGCTAATACTAGATATAAAGATAAAGAAGAAGAAGAGATCCTCTGGTAGATGTTCTGGATGGCCCTTACTTCAAGTGCAGTTGCCTTGCACTTAAAAAGGGTTCATCTTGGCTTACTTCTTCAAATAGTCTTCCTCCAAGCTTTCTCCTCAAGGTGGGCATCAACCACCTTCAAGGTTCCTCCTTGCCTGGTCATTGATTCAAGATGAAGACCTCTTCCTTGGCATGGCACAAGGGAGAGGAAGATAGAGAAAGAAGGCACCAAGGGGGCAGGTAGGATGCCCACTTAATCTTCCTTCTCTTCTTCTCCTTCCTTGACCATGGGTATGGTGGATATAGGTAGAGATATGTGGTAACCAAATATGGAAATTATGTGGTGATAGGGTAGGGTATTTATAGGATGGGAAAGGGGGTGGTTATGGTCTTTTTATGGAGGGAAATGAAGGGGTGCTCGGATATTTTTGGTGGGAAAAATGGGAGGGAAATGAAGAGGTGCCTTGGTTTTCCCTCGAAAAATGCCTTCTAGAAGGTGTTGATTTTGGAGGCAAAAAATGGTGGGTGGAGATGGCTTTTGATGGTGGATGTAGGGTAGTGATGGAAGGGATAGTTGGCACCAAAATGAAGTAGGAGTAGGAGGTCTTTCTCGTGGAGCTTAGGTGATAGGGTAGTTGGGTAAAGAACATGAAGTGGAGGTAGGTTGAGCTAATCTAAGCTAACTTAACTAGTAGAGTAGTGGAATAGGAGGTAGAGGGAGCTAGGGTTTTGAGGAGAGGAGTTGGAGGTAGCTGGAAAGAACTGCACTGAAGCTAATGTTTGTTTAAGGGAGCTAAAGTGGAGCTCAGTAGCTTGGTTAGCTAGCTGGTTCTTTGGTAGAAGCTAAGCCAAACTAATCTGAGCTGAGGTGAGTTGGGTCTCGTCTTCTTAGAGATTACCTAGCTAGCTGGAGTATCTAGCTTAGGTCAAGTAGTTCAGCTCAACTATGTTGAGCTGAGTTGATCGTCTAGTGGCTGGACTTGAGCTGGCTTGGGCTAGTCGAGGTCTTCTTCAGCTGACTAGGCTTAGCTAGTTGATGGCAGTAGCTAGTCATAGTCAGGTAGAGCTTCTCGTGAACTGTTTTGAGTTTGAGGAGCTAGAATGGAGCTAGGATCAACTGTCTTGAGCTAGTTGGAGCTACGATCCAACTAAGGTGAACGAGCTAGAGCTACCATTCAGTTGAGATGAGCTGAATGGAGATAAGGATGAGTTGATCCAACTAGAAGGAGCTGGGATCCAACTAGGAAGAGCTAGATCTAGCTGAGATCCAGTTGATATGAGCTTCTCCTTCATCTTCTGCCTTCCTGAGTGCCTAGGTTTGTGGAATTTGACTATCTGTCTATCCCTGACACTCAAGTAAATGCATTAAAAATACAATAAAATGTAATACATGCCTATCCTAAGTAAATGCTTAAATGCAGCCCGAAAACCCATTTGCGGAGTTAAAACCCTAAGAGCTAGATCTGTTTTAGGACACAAGAATGATGATAAATTGGCGTTTATCAGTCTCAACCCTTCTAGTTCTTATGCAATGCGTCTGACTATGCAGTAGGAGCAATGTTGGGTCAGAAAATCTATGGGAAATCGGTGGCTATATATTACGCCAACAAGACATTAAATGAGGCCCAGTGTCATTACACGATTACTGAGAAGGAGCTACTGGCTATAGTATTTGGTCTAGATAAATTCAAATCATACCTCCTGGGATCCCATATCATCATCTACTCGGATCACACTACAATGAGGCACTTGCTTATGAAGAAGGACGTGAAACCTAGATTAATCTACTAGATCTTACTGTTGTAAGAATTCAATCTCAAAATTTGCGACAAGGTGAGAAAGCAGAATGTGGTAGCTGACCATTTGTCCCACCTTCCTTCTTCGAACATTGACCCATCCAAACCTATCACTGAGCATTTTTTGGATGTTCATCTCTTCGCCATTAATGGACTTCCCTGGTTCACTGATATTGTGAATTAGTTGGTTACGAGGAATGTCCCGCTGGATTGGGCAACCCCTTGGTGAGACAAGCTGATTTTCGTTGCTAGGTACTATACCTGGGAAGATCCATATCTTTTCTACATCGGTATGACCAAGTGATCTGGAGATGCATTCTCGACGACGAGGTCAATGATGTCATCTCGTTCTACCTTGACAAGGGCTGAGGTGGCCATTACTCTAGGAGTAAAACCACAGCGAAGATCGTCTAGTGTGGGTTCTTTTGGCCCACAATGTTCAAAGACACACAATCTATTGTAGGGCATGTGCCCGTTGTCAAACCCTTGGTAACATGTGCCCACGCGGTATGATGCCCTTGAATCCAATCATCGTATAGGAAATCTTTGACATCTGGGGAATTGATTTTGTGGGACCATTTCTAGGATCTAACAACTTAGATTACATCTTACTTGATGTTGATTATGTATTGAAATGGATCGAAGCCGTCCCCACCAGAATAAATGATCACAAGGTCATTCTCTAGTTCATTAAAGAGAATATCTTTTCTAGATTTGGGGTTCCTAAGGTCATCATCAGCGATGGAGGGTCTCATTTCGCAAATGTGCACTTCCAGTCCCTGATGAAAAAGTATAAGGTGTCGCATCATATCTTGACTCCTTATCGCCCCCAAACCAATGGATTGGCTAAACTATCCAATCGGGAGATCAAGAAAATCTTTCAGGTCACTATTTAGCCTAATAGGAAAGATTGGCCTACTCGACTTCTGGAGGCCTTGTAGGCCTATAGGATCACCCATAAGATGTAGTTAGGAACGTCTACCTTCAAACTCGTGTACGGGAAGGCATGTCATCTCCCAGTAGAAATGGAGCACAAAGCCTACTGTGCAGTACGGAAATGCAGTCAAGATCTCATAAAGGCTGGAATCCACCATCGGTTGCAAATGAGTAAGATTGAGGAGTTATGCAATGACGCATACGAGAACTCGCATATCTACAAAGAGCAGGTCAAAGACTTCCATGATAGGCACATTTCACCAAAATCTTTCCATCCTGGTCAGAAAGTGTTACTCTTTGAAGCCAAGTCCAAGCTCTTTCAAGGAAAGCTAAGATCAAAATGGATCAGACCATTTCTCGTTCAACTAGTCTTCGAAAATGGAGCTGACAAAATCATTGAACTCAGCCACGATTTAGAACCATTTATTGTGAACAATCAGAGACTCAAACCATTCCTCAAACTCACCGATTCGAATCTAGCTACGGTATCTTTTGATCTGCATTCTCCCTGAGCCACATTGCACCTAGCTGATGGCCTTAAACTTAGCACTTAACGTAGGGAAACCCATCATTTTGAAAAATTTGAGACCCTTCTAACCTATCTCTAAGCTAAAATCATATTGCACTTTAGGGTTCATCCATTAGAGCAGCTGACCCCACCTTTGATACTAGTATCAAAGCTTAAAATCATCCACAACAGTCACCCCAACCTATTCATCACCCACCAAACCAGTTCTAATGCATGATCTAAGTTGAACTCAAACCCACCTAATTTACAATGAGGACATTGCAAATCTTAGGCATAGCGGGTATTAAAGTGTAAAATGCTATGAAATTCGATTCATGGAGGGGTTTCATCATAAAAAAAATGGTGAAAGGAGAAAGAAGAGGTCAATTTTGAGCTGAATTAAAAAATTGAAGAGAAAAGAAAAGAAAAAAGAAAAAAAGGAATAATAAAAAAGAAAGAAAATGAGATAGTCCCCGTAATCGAGTATGGAACTCACCTAAGTTTTAGGTTGGATTGGATGATGAATTAAGACCTGGAAAGCTAAAACTTAGGAGATTAGTGACGAGTAACAACCTTAGGCCCCTTAGGCCTATTCTAGGGCTTAAACACTCACGTATTTGTGGAGATTCGGATTAGTCCTTAAGAGGTTAATGAAAGTGCGAAGCTGATGTATTAAGTTTAAGGCTTAAGGATTATTCGACTCTATTGCTTGCCCTTTGGTTTGTGGGACTTGGTAACCTAGGCACCCAAAAAATTACACATTGGTCTGGTTTAGTGTGCTTAATGAAGAAATAATGCCAAAAGTGTTCTGCTTTGAAAGAGGTTTTCCTAAAGATCTAACTTAGGAGCAGCTCGAAGACACAAGTTGATTAGATGAGTTCCCAGCACAGAGAGGTAGAATGAAAACTACTCCCCTCGAAGATGCATAATAACATACCGTCTCCATGGTGCTTGTCTCCTAGGATATCTAAATATCTTACCAGGGGCATGTAAGCACCTTGTGCTAGTTCAAGTGCCATGGGTGGGTTTATCCCAAAATGTCAATTGCTAGGGCCTAAATTTAGCTAGAGAACACCATGGATGGCACTATCACGATGTGTCGAAAGCTAGGGTTCTGGGCTTGCCATGTGTAGTGCTATCCTGAAGCATTGAAAGCTAAGGACTCTTCGAGGATTGAAGGTGGGGACAAGGAATCCAATATAGATCATGTTTAAGGCCAATTCGATGCTGGATTTAGGGGAATATAAAAGAAAGAGAGAAAACTCTCAGAATGAAAAATCCCTCTCTATCTCTCTTACCAAAAATGCACTAGCAAACTGAACCAGGACTTGATATGTATATGCACAGGTGCTTTAATCGCTGGGGTCAACGAACCTCTAGGCAATTTTTGTGGGCCTTACAAACCTTCGTGGCAGACCCAAGGCTGGGGCTAGTCAGGTCTGCATGTTGGCTGGTACTTGAGTACCACTAGGCCTATTACTGGTATTGTGATCTGATTTCTGGAGATACGACTTAGTAGGGAATCTTGACAGTTATATCTGGCTTAGAGTTCTGGTTTAGTCCATAAGATTTTACTAAGAATTAGCCAAACCTAGGCATGGGGGTATGATTGTAACACCATCATGGGCCCTAACTAGCCACATTTAGTTAGGTCTGAATGAGAAAATCTCCTACCTAATCATCTGTGGGTCACAACTCCGCAGCATTCTAATTTAAGAAAATAGAGAAACAGGGTTAATTTTGCAATTTTAATAACACATCACAAATATAAATTAACCATGGGGTCACTCAAGGGTTAATTAAATGTCAATTAAACACAAAATTCTAAATGGTGGGGCCACACAAATTGAAACAAGGTTTCAATTTCGAGGGCGAAAACAGTACCAAAAACACTAATCATCAACCCTACTTAAATTGAAGAGGTTCTGATCAGGATAAAATTTATCTAAACCTCCTTAAATTCATATAAAAATATTCTAAGAGGTTTGGTAGCTTTGGTTTGATCATCTAAACTGATTTTGACCTAGAATAGAGTTTTAGATAAGAATTTGCCTTGATTTGGGCTTCTCTGTAATTTACCTAGCCAAACGTGGTCCAAACTCAAATTCAAGTTCACCATTATATTACTTGGGTCCAAATTAGGTTAACACCAAAATTTGGGCCCAATTAGAGTTCATCTTGACCTAGTTTCCAATTTATCCCTTAGAAACTCTATTTCTTACATTTAGCCCCCAGGTTCCAATTTTATTGAAAATCAGTCCGTAGCTTTGTCATCATTTTTTGCAATTGGGTCCCTACTAACATGAGTCTGAACAACATCTTCCCAACCCACAACGGCTGACTTCAATCGCCGATTTCTCTCTAAATTTGCAATCAAGTCCTTCCAAACTTGGAAAGATGAATCCCAAGGTGATTCTCTTCACGAAGAACCTAATCTCGTGCTCCCATATAGAGCTCAGAGCTCCAGAGAGCTCTGAGAAATCAAGAACCATGTTTCAAAAGGAGCTATTCCAATTCTTGGTTTCTACGCAATTGAAGCCCAAAATCCTCATCTATTTAAAGCCCCCATGATCCTAGCTCCTAGCCAAGAAGAGGCCGAGAAGCCTCCCTCTTCTCCTTCTCCGACCATCGCACCTTGAGCTTCGACGACCTCATCCGTCTTCCTCCTTTGGCTGATCAACCACCAAATTAACAAGCCTACCCTCTTCCTCTTTTCGTCGCGCATCTTTTCGGCCAAAGAAAGACCTTTTCCTACCTCATCTTCATCGTTGACGCCTCATTGGACTTCGCCATCTTCTTGGCATTCGTCCGACCAATGCCAGGTGCATCTCACCCTCTCACTTCTCGCTAAACCCCCTATCCTCTTCTTCTCTCTCCCTAGACCTTCCTTGTGCCCTTAATTTCCACTTTCGATCGACTCACCACTCTCACCCCCATCGTCTTCCCCAACTTCGACACGAACTCTAGCGAGTCTGTGCAGCCACTCACTCCACCAAACCACCCACCACAGCGCCAATTAGCTCTACCCTAATGTTGTGGTGGAAAATCATCGCAAAAAGATTTGAGTTTTGGAAACCTGTCATCATAGCATAATTTGTAAGAAAAATCTGTCAACAAATAATTTTAACCAAAACTCAAAAAGAATTCCAGGTCGAACACAGGAGGCGAATGTTTAATCAAAAAATGCATTTGATTTGTTGTCACAAAGTAGATTAGCGAGTTGAGTTGAATCTATGCTAGCTATCTACTTAAAGAATAATGAATAGAAGAGAGAGAAAAGAATGATACAAAAAAAAGAAAAATAGAGATAGAATAAACATGAATTTCATAACCACTGAATTGAGTTCATTACATCTAATCATTACACTAGAAAGAAGGAAATCTACATTAGCAAGTGATAAAAGAGAAGGTGGAGAGAGGTCATGCTCCTCAATGGCTGCATGGAGAATGAGCCACATTGACGGAGTGCCCGGATGAAGTTGGTGAGATGCTAGATGAGGGAGAACGACGACAGATGGAGGATAGGGTAGGGTGACATCGTCTTGGGGTCTGCTTCCCAAACGATGGTGAGAAGACAACTGCGGGTGCTCCACGAATGGGGATTAAAAGGTGGAAAAATTCTAATTTTAACTCTAATGAAGCATCCCGGGTTTGGGACAAGCTCTTAGAGCTTTGGAGGGGGTGAGAGAAGGGAGGAAGGGATGAAGAATGTGTGGGGGTGGTAGGGCTATTTACAGGTGAAGAATGGAGGGGCAATTAGGTCATTTCATCTTAAAACATTAAATGAGGGGATCTTTAGTGATAGATTTAACCGTCACTAAAGCCCTGAACGTAGGTGTAGTGTGCATGCTCGCCTGTTGCTTCTTCTCCCTTGGCTCCAATGCACACCATGTTCTTAAATCCTCAACCGTCCGATCGCAAGATCGGACGGCTTAGGATCCATCACGCCAGCTCTTCATCCTTCCAATGTTAAGAAGCGATGCAGCTTCTTTATCACTGTTAGATCAAGGATCAACATTCCAGAACGTGCAATCGTGCACCTTCACAAATCATGCCTCCCATGAGTCTGATCTTGCATGAGATCGGGCGTCATCTCGCGTGTCTGGCCAATTGGTTCATCTGAGCCGTTGGCACTTGATTGGATGACTTGATTTTGTACTCATGCATGAGTAGGAGAGGGCAGCACAGCGGCTTGATCTCACGCCTTTTGCATGAACAGTGCCTTAACCACTACGCCACGGCCTCTCTTGAGGCGAGCTTCTGATTTAAGCCGAGCACGTCCATGGCCATTGGTTAAGATCCAACGGCCTAGATCAGATGAGCAAATGAGGAGAGAGAGAGAGCAGCGAGCATTCTTAGGCTAGTGTGAGCGACTAAGATGGTGCCATGTGGCACCATCTAGGCCGTCCATTTTCTAATGCTTGTACATGGTGCCATGGATGTCGGATTGAATCGATTTTTGCACCATTGGTCTGCAATCGTCGATTCGAACCCATCCGTGCGGTTGAATTTGTCATCTGATGAATGGATTTACACCACCTTGGCCCTTTGACCTTTGATCTTTATCAAACTGCATCTGATACTACGGAAGTCCGATCGGGTGGATCTTGCAGTCGTTGAACTACGATCGTCGCCCTGATCAGATCCGTACGGCTGGATCTTCAAACCGAGGCCTCGATTAAATATTGCCCTGTTCCTTAACCACATGAAGAGAAAATTAACCTAAGCTTTATACAATCTAAACTAAATGCAAGATGATGCATGTTATGCAATATTTATAATGTATGATAAAACTATATGCCTAAGAACATGCATAAATAGATGGTTTATGTGATATAAACATGCTTACATCACCTAACCCACTGTTCAAAAGCCCCAACTTTATTGGGACTTCTGACTACGCATGAGCTCCACCGAAAACAACCAGCACAATGCACCCTCTCCGACTTCGTCACTCCACCACACACACCCTCATACCCAAATCTGGCCACCATTACACTCCCCATACATTGGTGAAGCTCATGAGCGGGTTTGACAGTGCCGCAAGGCAATTTTTTTATTTCAGGCACTTCGTCAGAGCTCTGCCATTGCTGCTACCTTCTCCGACTACATCCGCCAGCCTCTAGCCACCATCCGACCTGTTGCTGCGCTAAATCGAAGCAGCTTCAGTTCGAGAGTTCTTATGCACCAACAATCGAACGAGGCATCAAAAGGAGCTACTCCAATTCAGTGAGGACTTCAGCGACAACTCGCAAGGATTTCAACCGAAGATGGAGGTGGCCTTTAGTCCCACATTATGGGTGGCTAAAAAAAAGATTGGTTAATAACATTTTGTTGCCACTAGCCAGTTGCCCCCGAGAGCAGCGAGGTGAGGTCCCACTCTCATGCTCCGCACACGTGCCCTCGCCCAAGCTCTCGCCATGTGGGTCTGGGCTGGGATCCATATACCTAGTACTGTTCATTGAGGTCTAGTTGGAGAGAAAGAGATCTGAGGAGGGAGGGGGTTTTGCATTGTGAAGCTTTGAGATTCATGCCCCCCGCTCACTTAACACTTAGCCATTTTCGAGGTCACTTCTGCATGCCTCTTGTGCTGTATTTGTGAGGCCTTTTGGGAAGAAAAGGTGCTCGAGACCTTGTACTGGTTCTATTCTGAGGTTACGTGGACGCTAACGTGGAAAATTGCCATTAGTGGTTGAGGATTACTATTCAAATATTTGAGTTTGATTAAGAGCTTAAATTCTAGGGTTAATTTGGTGGTTTCAGCCACCATTTTTATCCCTTCATTTTTACATTTTATACCTGACATTCTAAGATACATTTCTGATATATATTTATTATCATTTTGATTGTTTCAGTTGTGCTATTATTTTTGGAAATTGTGATTAGTGAATTGATTTACTAAACTTGCTCCCTACGAACGACCTCAGACTCACACCTATTTTTTGAGCTTATAAATTTAAATGTTAATTCGCTTTTGTTGACTATACTGGGATGCATATTTTAAACTCGACGAAAGTGCATTCAGCACCCGCTTAACCTAAGCCCAACCCAAATTTCCAAACTCGGCCTACTAAAGAGGATTAAATAAGCTTGATTTTGCAAACCTTAGCTAAGATGCAGAAGACCAATGCAGTTATACACAGACAACATAAGGAGGAAATCATAGAGGTTCGAAATCAACTAGCACAGATGGCCAAAACTTGCCAACTTGGTGCACTTCCATCCCAACCTCTGCCAAATCCAAATAATGTGCCGAACTAGAGGTGCATTATTTATCCAAATCAGGACCAAGCCCATTATGTCTATAGGCTCCTTCTACACCTTCACCCAATGGGATGGAAGCTTCCACATCATACATGGGATATCAGCAGCAACCACTACTCTTACCAACTTCGAATCCAAACCAGGCGGGCCTAAATACTTTTATGAGGTTACTAGTGGCAAAATGACTCAAGCCCCAACTTATCCTAGCTGCTCCAGCCTTGGTAGTTCAGAGCCCACACCTAGGATGGTTATCCAAGACATACCTATTCCAAATTCAATGCCATAACTAATCCTAGAGGAACCAACAGAGATTTCATTTCCCGAGGCTTTGACCAAGGGAAATAAGAAACCCAAACCGGTGCCACTCGAGGAACACTTGGTCAAGCTCTCTGAACAAGTCCAAATTAGCATTCCCTTGATGGATGCAATCTATCACATACCAACTTATGTGTGATTTTTGAAGGACTTATGTACACCAAAGTGTAAGCCACGAAACAAAGATAGGAGTCTGATTGTGTTGTCTGAACAAGCCAATTCTATAATCTAAGTACACTCTTGTAGAAAGTGAAAGATCTTGGCACCCCTTTGATCTCCTGTAAGATAGGCAATCTAGAGTTCGAAAAAGCTTTATTAAATTTAGGAGCCTCCATAAACCCGATCTCCACCTTCCTATTAGATCACTTTGAGGAAACCGAGCTCAAACCGACTGAGGTGACTCTACAGTTGGCTGACAGGTCAATAAAGTCACCAAGAGGAGTTCTCAAGGATGTTCTAGTTAGGATACGAGATTTCTATTTCTCGGTGGACTTCATTGTGTTAGACATGGATACTATTGAAAATATGAGAGATATAGCATTCATCTTAGGGAGACTGATGAGTCCATTTTAATGGACTAATATTACGCCTAAGTAACTTTACTTGTATCTTTTAGGTTTGTTAATAACTATATTAAGTTATAGAATGTTTGCATGCATCATGATTTAGGTTTACATCTATTCTATAACTTAATATGTAATGATTTTATGTTCTTTTTATGTGCAAGAAAAATATTTGGCAAAAGAATGAGGAGGGGAGGTTAAATTACCCTTTCAAATAACTGGTGGCTGTTCTTTTCCCCATCCTCCGGGCACCCTCAACAGCTGCCAGCCAGAAATAGTTAAGGGATTTGAAAATCCCTTAACTCACACACACGCAAAGGAGAGGAGTTAAAACAAGAGGCAGAGAAAGGGGAGGGGGGATCATCCAGAGAGTGGGTAACTCCAGCGTGCACTGTGGATCTGCATTTTCCCCGCGCACCCAAAGCTGTAGGCTCCCCACCGCACACCTGGAGCTGCGCCCTAGCAAGCCTCTCCGCAGCCTGCAAGCACCTCTCATGCCATCACCTCTGCCTACTCCATCCCTCCTGCAGGCACTAGCACCACGCCACCCATGCCTCCCTGCAGCGCGCGCCTGCACCCACAGGCGTTGTGTCTGCCCCTACCAGACCTCGCCCACAGGCGCGTTCACCCTCCAGTGCCTCCTTGCAGTGAGCCCCCCCACCAGCTAGTAGGCGCGCACCCCTCTGCAGACCCGCCTCACTTCATCCCGCGCTCCCTCCAGCCGCCCCTGAAGGTGCTGCGCGTCTTCACGCTGCCAAGCCGCGCCCGCAAGTGCATCCTTCCTTCTCCACTGCTCATCTCCAGCCAGCCCGTAGGCACTCCAGCGCACATCGCCCACCGCAAGTGCAGACCGCCCTGGCACCTGTAGGCACTTGCTCATTGTCCAGTGCCCACCTCTAGCCGCGTCCGCAAGTGCTGCATGCCTTCACACCTACAGGCATCCGCCCGTCCGCCTCTGCCAGTTCGCACCCGCAGGCGCACACCTCTGCACACCCCTCTCAAGCAGCGCCTTCACGGCAGTAGCAACCTCTTCGACGTTCTTCTCCTCCATTGGCCAGCCACCTCCGGCCATCTCCGTCAATGTCGCAACCTCCATCGGATCAGCCTCTTCTTCGCCAACCTCCCTTGCATGTGAAAGACCCGCCGATGCTCTCTCTCTCGCGAGGAGGAGAGAGAGAAAATGCTGTGTTTTGAGAGAGATTAAAAATTACATTTACTGCCATTGCCACCAAAATTTGATTTTTGATTTATTATTATTTTACTGTGGTAGAATTGCGCATGCACACTCATGTTTTCTGATAATTGCATGTTATTGATATTCACCTATTTTAAGATTGGTTTTTGGATCAACACGTGCACTGATTCTCTCTAGTGTATGACAATTGAAAATTACACAAAATCTTCATATATTTATTGAAGATTTCAGTGAGGGAAAATTACACATATACCCTTATCTTTTTGAGTTATTGTGAATCTTCTTTCCATCACATTTTATGTCGAATTTGAATAGGGATTTCGCACTTAACCGAAAGAATATAAAATAATCGAGAGTTTATTGCATAGATTGCCTCCCTGTGGACACGACCCACTCTTCTGACCACTTAAATACTACAACGCAAAGCGGAAGGTCGACTCGTCAAATTGGCGCCGTTGTTGGGGAGGCAATAGACGTAATAGATTTACTTCATTGATTTTGAATATTCTGAGTTGCGAAATTATCTGATCAATTTTTTTTACTATGCGAGGAATATGATGAGGCGACGAGGCTCAACAGAGTGGCGACAACAACCACGAGTTAAACCACACGAGGAAAAGATGAAGGAGACCAAGAACCTACTTTCGCAGAGGATTCTCCGTTGTCACAAATTTACTTCTGTCTTTTCGCCCTTGTAGTAATTGGGGCTGAATTTTTTGGGGTTTGTCCCCGCATTCTTCAGCTACTAGGGCTTGCAATATTTTTTGTGCGTGCGTGATTCTATTTTCTGCTTGCCTACTTTTAAAACCAATAAAGAAAATATCGAGCTGCTTATTTGGAAGTTGCATGCCCTTAGGTGTGCGCATTTAGGGGTGATTGAGTAGCACATTAGATCTTATTATTGCATTGCAAGCATATTAGCATGAAGATTGCTGGAGACAGGTACATCTTTCTAACTTTTGCATCCAGCTCCTGTTCACGCATTTGCATTCAAATTTAAATTCAAGACCACCAAGTTGTTTGAATTTACTAATTCAGTGGTCACATAACTAAAAGTTGGACTGATAATCAGATTCAACCCTAAAAGCAATTCACATTTGATCTGATTCTAAGGGACTTGTCTACGATTTCAAAAGAAATTACAAAGATTTGCGGTGTGCTGCACACTTCTGACACTGAGCACGCACATTAGGCACCGCACTAAGGCTCTATCCCTTAAGGCTATAGGCATCGATCTCTTTATCAGTGCAGACCCTCCTATTGTGCTTTGTGGTGGTGGTGATACTATCTTTTGACCAAGTGTTTTGATACTCCACGAAGGGGGACACCCCTTAAAGGAACAAAAGAGTAGTTAAGGGGCACCGCATACGTATCGCCTCAAAGGAAGGGTTCGCCCTACTTGCATCCCTTTGTTCATCCTTGGAGTAACTTCTCACTTGATCACCTGAGAGTATCATCCAAGCAAAGTATAGGTCCTAGGGCACTCGAAGGTTGAATTAAGGCATGTAATTGTAGTGAAAAACTTGTTTGGCCATTTATATTAACTAATTCGACCTCCGTAATAAAGAAGGTTAAGATTTCAAGTCCACACCCCTCTTATACCACTTACGTGGGAACAGCGAGATAAGTCTTGATCTTTTGACTTATCTTTGGAGTGGAGGTTTAACTTACTCGATAAAAACCTAAACTGTGTTTTGTATGCTTGGTAGACGCTCTCTTGAGAGTAATCTAGTGTTTGATCCTAAGCCTGAGAGAATTCTTAGGAGAGCTCACCTAGGAGAGGAAAAAGAAGGAATGGCTGAGCAAGCTGCAAATCAACAAAGGACCCTAAGGGACTATTTTATTCCAACTAACCAACTTGCACAAGCACTAAGATGACCGGTAGGGGATAATCCGTATGAGATCAAGAGTAGTACCATATCTCTATTGCCCTCTTTTTATGGTACTACTAGGGAGGACCCTTACCGGCATTTGGAGGAATTCACCGAGGTCTATTCCACGGTGAAGCTCTAGGGCTTTACTGATGAGGCCCTGATAAGGACTCTATTTCCTTTCTCCCTAATGGATAAGGCCAAGCACTAGTATCATACCCTCGATGCAAGGGTAAATGATTAGGCCACCCTTAAGGGAGAATTTTTAAAAAAGTATTTTCCTATGAGTAAAACCAACCATTACAGAAGAGAGATTATGGGTTTTACTCAGCAGGAAGGGGAGAAATTTCATGAGACTTGGGAGCGCTTTAATGACCTTCTTAGGTTATGCCCCCACCATCAAGTGCCAAGGTGGCAGTTGGTCAAAAGGTTCTATAATGGATTATCTGAAAGGCATAGGCAAACCGTTGATGCAGCCTGTGCAGGAACCTTCATGACCAGAACTGAGGATGAAGCCTGGGCATTATTTCAAACATTAAGCGACAACTCCATACATCTGTCCTCTGCCTATCAAGAAAGAAAACCATCAATGTTGCAGAGAAAGATAGAGGCCCATGAAGCTGGGGCTTCTCAGGATTTGGCTTATCAGATTCAACTATTGAATAAAAACTTTGATAGGCTTTTAACAAACCCCAGCATAAACCCGCAAGCAGCCTCTATTTCTCAGCCATCAAGAGAATGGTCCTTTTGCCAAAGCACAACGCATGCCACTGCAGAGTGCCATCAGGCAAACCAATTCCCTAAGTTGATTCAGGCCAACTTGAATGCGGCCCAAGGTTTCTGCCCCCCTCTCAATAACCCTTACTCCAACACTTATAATCTAGGGTGGCGGAACCATCCAAACTTCTCTTGGAAGCAAGGTGATGCTTCTAACTCAGGGAATACATGACGCTTACCTCCCCAGCCCACATACCAACCTTCTTATGAAAATCCTCCTCTGAATAAGCCCTCTGAGATGGATGAACTGAAGGCCATGATGAAAGCAATGCAAGAGCATCAGAATATGGTTATCCAATCTCAGAATAAGATGATTACTGATATGCAATCCCAAATTTGTCATCTTACTAAGGTAGTTAGGCAGCGTGATCTGGAGAAGCTGCCTATCTCTTCTGAGGAGAACCCTAAGGGAAAGGGGGTTGTATTCAGGGAGCATGCCTAAGCAGTGACTGTGTTGAGTGGAAAAAAGATTGACAAGCTTGATAACACTCCTACGGTTACATCTCAGAATTCCCCTTCCACACCTGACCCGACTTCCATCTTACCCGAGGAAGAGCCACACCACTCTCCCTCGCACAAAATCACCCACAATGAGGATGCCGTCCTTCCACACCCCTTTCCCGCCATGACGACCCCTCTACCCAGAAGCCGAGGGTACCCTATCCAGAGTGCCTATCTACTCCTGGGGAATCTTCTGTTGGCTCGTCTGGAGCCAAGGATAGGATGGAAGAGATTATGGATACTTTTAGGCAAGTCCAGATTAACTTGCCTCTGTTGGAAGTGATTAAACAGATTCTGACCTATGCCAAGTTTCTGAAGGACCTGTGCACCCAGAAGCATCAATCTAGGAAACAGGTCCAAACCAAGGTCATCTTGCCTGACCATGTTAGCTCGGTACTCCAGCATGGAACACCCCCAAAAATGAAAGACCCAGGGGCCCCATATATTTCAGTGGTTATAGGTAACCAACACATTGACGAGGCTCTGCTCGATCTGGGTGTGGGGGTAAACATTCTACCGAGCTCTGTCTACGACCTTTTGGGAGGAGGAAAGCTGAAGCCTAGTCCAGTAATGGTCCAGGTTGCAGATAGATCACTTAAGACACTGCGGGGATTGTTGGAAGATGTCCTTCTGAGAGTGGAGGATTTCTTCTTCCCCGTTGACTTTCTGGTACTTGATACTGACCCATCTAATAAGTCCACAAAGTCCTCCATTATTCTGGGATGCCCCTTCTTGGCCATAGCCAATGCCATTATAAATTGTAGATCTAGGGCACTTAAAATGGGCTTTGGGAACAAATAGATCCAGTTGAATATTTTTGATACTTACAAGCAACCCGGATTTGAAGATTGTTCTCAGATTGAGGTCGTTGATGAAATAACTGAAGAGACTACTCCAGCACTCTTATGTAGAGATCCCCTTCAGAAGGTCATATCTCAGGACCATCCCTTGATTATTAAAGAAACTGAAAGGAAAATGCCCGAACTAGAAGAGTTGCTGGGGATACACACTGAGTCTCTGTCCCCACCCTGGACTGTGAAGGTAGATCCACTACCTAAGGCAAGGACATCTCAACTAAAACCCTCAATCCAAAAGGCTCCTGAATTAGAGTTGAAACCCCTCCCGAGCACATTGAAATATGCTTTCCTTGGCCCTAATAACACGCTCCCCGTTATTATCTCGTCTGCATTATCTGAATTGCAGGAGGGAGCTCTGCTTTAGTGTTTACAAAGGCACAAGGAAGCAATTTCCTGGATAATTACTGATATTAAGGGTGTTGATCCCTCTCTATCCATGCATCATATATACACGAATGAGTCTGTGAAGACTTTTTGAGATATACAGAGAAGGCTCAATCCAAATATGCGGGAGGTTGTTAAAAAGGAGATTCCGAAATGGCTAGATGCAGGGATTATCTATCCTATTTCAGATAGTAAATGGGTCAGTCCTATTCACGTAGTTCCGAAAAAGGCAGGAATCATTGTGGAATAGAATGACCAAGGTGAACTAGTGACCACTAGACCCTCAACTAGTTGGAGGGTCTGCATTGATTACCGTTGTTTAAACATAGCTACCTAGAAAGACCATTTCCCCTTACCATTTATCGATCAAATTTTGAAACGATTGGTGGGGAACAAGTACTTTTATTTTCTTGACGGGTACTCTGGGTACAATCAGATAGTCATTTTTCCTAATGATCAGGAGCATACCACCTTCACGAGTCCATATGGCACTTTTGCATTCCGCCGAATGCCATTCGGGTTATGTAATGCTCCTGCCACTTTCCAGTGTTGTATGATGGCTATCTTTTCTGATATGATCGACGAGTTCATTGAAATTTTCATGGATGACTTCTCCATTTATGGCTCGTCATTTGACCTATGCCTATCGCACCTTGATAAAGTCTTAACCCGTTGTGAAGAGGCAAAGCTGGTGCTTAGTTGAGAGAAAAGCCACTTTATGGTCCAGCAGGGCATTGTGTTAGGGCATATAGGTTCCGAGAGAGGATTAGAGGTGGACACTGCAAAAATCGATTCCATCTCTAAGCTTCCATTGCCTGATAATGTTCGTCAGGTTAGATCTTTCCCTGGCCATGCTGGATTTTATAGGCGCTTCATTAGAGATTTCAGTAAAATCTCTAAGCCACTCTGTGACCTATTAGCGAAGGATGTCTCCTTCGATTCTGATGATAGATGTGGCGAGGCTTTCCAAGTTTTGAAGAAAGCCCTCATACCGCACCAATTCTCCAAGCACCAGATTGGACCCTCCCTTTTGAGCTTATGTGCGATGCTTCTGATTTTGCAGTGGGAGCGATCTTAGGTCAAAGGGTTGATGGCAAACCTCATGTGCTGCATTATGCCAGCAAGACCCTTATGGATTCTCAGCAAAACTACATGATCACTGAAAAGGAATTACTTGCTGTAGTATTTGCTTTGGAAAAGTTTTGGTCTTATCTTTTGGGATCCAAGGTTGTGGTGTTCACTAATCATTCAACCCTTAAGCATCTTCTGGGTAAAAAGGACACCAAACCTCGCCTAATTCGTTAGATTCTACTACTCCAAGAATTTGACCTAGAAATTAAAGACAAGAAAGGAGTTGAGAATGTGGTAGCAGACCATTTTTCTAGGATCCCTATTGAGGCATCAAACCCTACCAACAGTATACAAGAGACTTTCCCTGATGAGTCTCTAATGGCCGTGGAAGCTAAAACTCCTTGGTTTGCTGACATAGTGAACTATCTAGTCATTGGCATTACCCCCGGTACTTGCGACAAGCAGAAGCTTGATAGGTTTCTCGCCAACGCTAAATTTTATCACTGGGAGGAACCCGAGCTTTTTAGGATAGGCCCTGACCAGCAGTTTCGCCATTACATCCCTGATGAAGAACAAAGAAGTGCTCTGAGATTCTGCCATGACCTCCAATGTGGGGGACATTTTAGTGGGAAGAAGACTGCCCATAAGGTTCTTCAGTCTGGTTTTTGGTGCCCACATTATTTCGAGATGCACATACGTATGTGGGTGCATGTCTACGTTGCCAGCAGATGGGAACCATTGGAAAAAGGGATGAGATGCCCCAACAACCTATCCTCCCTGTTGAAATCTTTGATATTTGGGGCATTGACTTCATGGGTCCCTTTCCTATGTCCTTCGGATATGAATACATCCTTGTGGCTGTTGACTATGTATCGAAATGGATAGAAGCCATACCCATGTGAACCAATGACCATTCCGTGGTCTAGGCCTTTGTTAAGGATAATATCATTTCTCGGTATGGGTGCCCAAGGATAATCATAAGTGATGGAGGCCCTCACTTTAAGAATGTACACTTCATAAGACTACTCCAAAATTTGGGAGTCAACCACATGATAGCCACACCATATCATCCCCAATTGAGTTGACAAGTTGAAGTGTCCAATAGGGAGATTAAGCGAATTTTAGAAAAAACTGTCAGGCCTGATTGGAAGGATTGGTCTAAAAAACTAAATGATGCTCTTTCGGCCTACAGAACTGTGTATAAGACTCCCTTGGGCATGTCTCCTTTCCATCTTGTCTACGGAAAAGAGTGCCACCTTCCTATTGAAATCCAACATAAAGCTTATTGGGCTATTAAAAACGTTAACTTGAATCTGGATAAAGCAGGAAAGGCACGTATGTTAGAATTAAGTGAGCTTGAGGAGCTTCGTAATGAAGCTTATGAAACTTCTCAAGCTTACAAGCAACATGCAAAAGTCTTCCATGACAAGCACATCATTAGAAAGACTTTTGAGCCCAACTAGTGGGTCTGGCTTTTCAATTCTAGACTTAAATTATTTCTTGGAAAGCTCAAGTCCTACTGGGATGGGCCATACGTTGTTATCAATACTTTCCCTCATGGAGCTGTAGAGATTAGGAACCCTATTTCAGGTGCAAGCTTTAAAGTAAATGGCTAGTGACTTAAATCGTATATTACTCTTTCAGATGGCCAGGTTTTGGATGCACTTCGGCTTGAGGAGCCTTAGCTCCTCCCACTCTCTTCCTCAGGTGATATTCTTCTATGTCTGTATTTTTCCAATGAGGACATTGTCAGTCTTAGGCATGGGGGGGTATAACCTGAGAATGTTTATAGCATTTATAAATATTTGCATACATATATATATAAGTTCTCTTTTCTTGAGCTGAATGGGTTAGTCCCTAGCAGAATACCTTTGTCATTGGAGGTTTTCTTCTTAAAATTATTTCTTAAGTTTAGAATCTAGTACATTTATTTCACGTGCATGTAGACTTCGTAATAGATCCTTGAACAAAACCAATAAGCATTTGTGGTCTACTAAACCCTTGGACAGTTCATAGGGAATCAGGCATACTATCTTCTAGTAGATCTACCTCATATTTGTGAGAAGAAAGTAGAGAGATTACTGGTGCGCTAAGTCTAGTGCAAGGACTCTTAAGTTTTGGACAATTAGATGTTGATACTTCAGAGCTAGGCATAGTTTTTCGCTCTCTGTTCCTGTGTACGTACTTTGTGTGAATTCCTGAGAGTCACCAAATAAGGCAGATACATAGAGATGGGGTCTTAATATAAAGCTATAACTATGGTGGATGGTTACGACCGTCCTTCATAGAGTCCTCGGTTGAAGGAGGGCAATAGTGTCAAAGGTCAGAAATACGCATGTCCTATCCATTCCTTCCCGGTGCCAAGAATAGGCACTTCCACCAAATAAGCCACACAATATCCTCTTGACCATCATCATCCCGAATAATGCCTCATAAATAAAAGTCTGTGTTGTAATATGTTGATTTATATTTAAAAAAAAAAAAAACAAGAAGAGAAAAGAAGAAAAAATAGAAAAGGAAGAAATATTTATATTATAAAAAAAAAGAAGAGTCCAAGTTATAATGTAACATTATTTATGAGGCAACAAAACAGTTATCGCGTTCCACCAGTTATGACCCATACCTACCTTTTAGTATTTCTGATCGCCCGAATACTGGTTGAGGACTCTAAATTGGTTGTAGAGTTATTAGGACTTTAATTGAAGTGTGGATGCCATATGAGGCCACCAAATAGTGAGTACAATTTCTAAATCTGGCGAGATTTGTGATCTCAGAAAGAAAGAAAAGAGGGAGTGCCCTAGAACATCAAGAGAGCACGGTTGTGTAGCCTCTCTCAGAGTTGACTTGTCTAATTGTCTAGAGATCTAGAGTCTGCAGTACTAGACTATATGTAGCACCAGATGAGTGTGTGCCACCAAATATAAATCCACTCAACTCGATATCTCCTACCTAAGCCAAACGCCGGGGTCAAATTATAGATTATCCGCTGCTTTATCCCCAAGGGAAGTAGTTGCCTATCCCAACGCAATATTTACCAAGGGTGAAGTACGAACTTCCAATGTGAATTGGCTCTTTCACTTGGATCTGTTACCTAGGCTGTCAGCACTTCACATTTGTCTGCATTTCTAAAGTTTTGAAGTAAGAAAAGAAGAAATCTTCTGATTACTTCTATTATTTCTACTAGGGATTAGCAAATCTTAGGCATGGGGGTATTTGATGAGTCCATTTTAATGGACTAATATTACACCTAACTAACTTTAATTGTATCTTTTAGGTTTGTTAATAACTATATTAAGTTATAGAATGTTTGCATGCATCATGATTTAGGTTTACATCTATTCTATTACTTAATATGTAATGATTTTATGTTCTTTGTATGTGTAGGAAAAATATTTGGCAAAAGAATGTGGGGAGGGTAAATTACCCTTTCAAATAACCGACGACTGTTCTTTTCCCCATCCTCGGGCACCCTCAACAGCTACCGGCCAGAAATAGTTAAGGGATTTGAAAATCCCTTAACTCACGCACACGCAAAGGAGAGGAGTTAAAAGAAGAGGCGGAGAAAGGGGAGGGGGGATCATCCAGACAGTGGCTAACTCCAGTGTGCACTGTGGATTTGCATTTTCCCCATGCACCAAAAGCTGCAGGCTCCCCACCGCGTGCCTGCAGCCGTGCCCTAGCAAGCCTCTCTGCAACCAGCAACACCGCTCACGCCATCACCTCTACCTGCTCCAGCCCTCTGCAGGTGCTAGCACCACACCACCCATGCCTCATTGCAGAGCACGCCTACACCCGCCTTCAAGCCCCTGCAGGCGCTACGTCCGCCCTTGCTAGACCCAGCCTGCAGGCACGTCCACCCTCCAGCGCCTCCTTCCAGTGCGCCCCCCCACCAGCCAGCAGGCGCACACCCCTCTGTAGACTCACCTCGCTCCATCCTGCGCTCCGTCTAACCGCTCCTGAAGGCGCTACACGTCTTCACCCTGCCAAGCTGCACCCGCAGGCGCATCCTTCCTTCTCCACTGCTCATCTCCAGCTAGGCCGTAGGCACTCCAGCGCACACTGCCCACCGCACGTGTAGACTGCCCTAGCACCTACAGGCACCCGCTCCTTGTCCAGCGCTCACCTCTAGCCGCGCCCGCAGGTGCTGCATGCCTTCACACCTGCAGGCGTCCGCCCGTCTGCCTCTGCTAGGCCGCGCCCGCAGGCGCACACCTCCGCGCGCCCCTCTCAAGTAGTGCCTTCATGGCAGCAGCAGCCTCTCCGGTGTTCTTCTCCTCCGTCGGTTGGCCACCTCCGGCCATCTCCGTCAACGCCGCAACCTCCATCGGATCGGCCTCGTCTTCACCAACCTCCCTTGCATGTGAAAGACCCGCCGATGCTCTCTCTCTCTCTCGCGAGGAGGAGGAGATTAAAAATTACATTTACTGCCATTGCCACCAGAATTTGATTTTTTTTTTATTATTATTTTATTATGGCAGAATTGTGCATGCACACTCATATTTTCTGATAATTGCATGTTATTGATATTCACCTCTTTTAAGATTGGTTTTGGGATCAACACGTGCACTGATTCTCTCTAGTATATGACAATTGAAAATTACACAAAATCATTATATATTTATTGAAGATTTCAGTGATGGAAAACTACACATATACCCTTATCTTTTTGAGTTATTGTGGATGTTCTTTCCATCACATTTTATGTCGGATTTGAATAAGGATTTCGCACTTAACCGAAAGATTATAAAATAATCGAGAGTTTATTGCATAAATTACTTCCCTGTGGACACGACCCGCTCTTCTGTGAGTGGCTATTTTTATTTTTTGATTAGTCGATTTTTCCACCACTTAAATACTACAATGCAAAGCGGAAAGTCAACTCGTCAGAGATCGTTCCTAGCCATAGCTAGGGTGAATATCAATTGCGAAGTGGGCCAGATCGAGTTAAGGTTTGCCAATAAGACGTTAAGGATCAATATCTTTAAGGCCAAGAACGGAACAAACTATGGGCAATTGAAGAAGTCTACAACATAAATTTCCTAGTTGAGGACACGATTACAGAAGTAAACCCGAGTCTCCAAGAACTTCAACCATAAGAAGATCCTGACCCTCAGATCGAGGAGCTCGAGGCTAATCTAGATCTATCCCTAACTTCCAGTTTGTCTCCTGAGGCCAATCCTGAACCCCCACCTACTACTGGTAACCCAATGCTTGAATTAAAGCCCCCCCTAGATCATCTGAAATACATGTTTTTGGGTCTAAATCAAACATTTCCTTTGATTACCAACTCTCAACTCACTCTTGAATAGGAAAGAAAGCTGATTTTTATCCTCCAGCAGCATCGAAGAGCCTTTGGGTGGACTCTAGATGAGCTAACTGGAATAACTCCCTCGTATTGCACGCATCATATCTATACTGAAGAGGGCTCACGACCTTCTCATGAGACATAGAGAAGACTAAATCCAAATCTCTAGGAGGTTGTGAAAAGGAAATTATCAAGTGGCTCGACATAAGAATCATCTAGCCTATCTCTGATAGCTGCTAGGTGAGCCACATCCAAGTTGTGCCTAGAAAGGAAGGGCTCATTGTGATTATGACTGAATCAGGAGAAACCATCCCCACTCGAATTGCGAACACGTGGAAAGTCTGCATAGAGTATCAAAAACTAAATGCCTCAACAAGGAAAGACCATTTCTCTCTCTCGTTCATTGATCAGATTCTCGAGAAATTAGCAGGAAAATGGTTCTTTTACTTCCTGGATGAATACTCTGGATATAACCAATTGGCAATCCACCCTGAAGATTGGAAGAAGAATACCTTTACCTACCCCTACAGTGTGTATGTGTTCCATAGGATGCCATTGATGTTATGTAACGCATTTGCCACCTTTCAGCAATGCATGCTAGCCATATTCTCTTATATGGTAGGTAAATACCTTGAAGTTGTCATGAACGACTTCTCGATTTTTAGTGAATATTTCGATGATTTCCACCTACACTTGGTTCAGATCCTTGCTTGTGTAGCAATCATATGACTTAAAGGACCTGAATTAAGTTAGAAATTAGCATAATTGTTGTATAATTCAAGCAATGCATCTTTTCTGCTTTACTTAAATAGTCATGAAAAAAATGCTATAATGTACTAATTAGTGTACTATCTGGATTGTAGGCAATAAGAAGCTTAGGAGGTGGCTGGAAGCTGAACCTGAAGAAGGGAACAAGCCAGAGTTGTAGCATATCTAGAGTAGAAACCTTGGAATAAAGATGAAGACATAATGTAGGGAAGAGGTATACTACCATACTAGTAGAATTTTAATGTAGGAATTAAATTATGAACATAGGACCTTTCTTAGCCTTAGAACAGCCTTAGATACCTTCCCAAACCCTAGCCACCCTTAGATTAGGTCACCCTAGCAAGAATACCTTAAAACTCATCTTTCAGCCCATATGTAGACGTCTAGACTTCTAGAACGCTTAGACAACACCTGCAGTCCTAGAACCCGTTCTGCTAGAATATTGGATGTCCAGACAAAGTGTCAGACATCCAATTTCTACTAAATTCCAAGATAGAACCTCAAATTCACCCTTACTCAACATTCCAGACTAAAGACTTAGACTTTTTATTTTGAAGTATAAGTCATCTGATCACTAAATCAGACGTCTAGAACCCTTCTCCATTTAGTGCTTTTGAAATCATGCCAAGATCTTGATTTCTTAAGACCCTAAACCCAATTCTACACCATAGGAAACCTAAATTAGGGTACTCTAAGCCTAGTACACTACCCTAAGACCCTCCTAAGAACCTAATTATGTTCTCACTAAACCTAATTGACTTGGGTCTAAGTCAATCACACTTCATTTAGTCAATTGGACTCATAGAGTCCAATTGAGCTCAAACCTCAACCAACACATGTCTAATTGGACTTAGTGGGAGTCCAATTCACTCAAGCTCAATCTAATTGAGAACTCTTCCTCTCAATTATATATACATTGACCCAATTAAAGATGGTTAAGTTTAATTTGATTAATCACTTAGTAATAGGTTACACTTAAACTATTTTTAGACACCTAAATGGGACAAACGTAGACCTAATTAGAAGTGGACCAAGTTGTCGACCTGATCATTTAGGGAATGCACACATACCCATACATATTCACGGACACACAAACACACCTACACACACTTGGTGCCACCTTAAGAAGACTCTAGATGACCCAACCTAGTCTTTCTTAGCTCCGCAAATTGTGGATCTAAGAAGACCCACTCCTCTCTAAATATAGCCACCACCTAAGCCAGTCTAAAGGCTTCTTGGATGGCCTCTTGGAGGGCTACTCAACCTATATAAGAAGATCACCTTGGAGGGCCAAGGCCCATCACCTTGGACCCTAAAGTGCACGCCACTTTCATCTCCACACCATTGGCAAGCTCCACCATCATCTCCACTCCACCTCCATGTCCAAGAGCTATAGCACCTCCACCACCCTCTCAAGAGGCCGACCATCCACCTTGGCCACCCCTTTCCCCTCCAGCCACCTCAAGCCACACAACCATTGGAAACCACCTCCAATGTCCTGATTTCTGTCAGATAGTTTTTACATTCTTCATGTTTTATTCTTGCAGTATTATCTGCTAGTGATAGTAGTAATCTTCCATCTCTATGAATGCATGCATAATCTATCCTAGATCCATGCATGCATAACTTTTCTATTAGCGAGAAATAGTGTTTTTAATCTTTCATGTACAAGTCTTCCTCTAAACTTGATTGTGATGATAATATTTTTTAGGAAATAAAATCATTAGTTGCCTGCTTTATATTATTCTCATCTTTTATGCAACTAAAATGTCTGATGTAGACACATCTATCTAGGCTAAAATGACTATTCATGCATGTTCCTAGGCTTAGATTTGCATTTCATGTTATAAATATTGCATAGCATGCATCATTCTGCATTTAGAGTAGTTGTATATAATTTTGGTTAATTGCATCCTTTTTGTTGTTAGGAGAGGGATACTTATTTCGGAGCCTCGGATTGACGTCTCGACCATACGGATCTGATCAAGATGACGATCAGAGTCCAACGCCTCTGAAATGACCTCGATCGGAGTCCCGTAGCACCATATGCAATCCAAGGAATATCAATGGCCGAGGGACAAGGTGACGCAATCTAGAGCATCAAACGAAAAATCCAACTGCACGGATGGATTCAAGTCGACGATCGCAGCCCAACAGCGTGAAAATCGACTCAATCCAACCTTTGTAGCATCCCTTGCAAAGGAAAGAAGATGGACGACCCAGATTACGCCATGTGGCACAACCTAGGCCGCCCATGCGCACGCACGCGCCACTGCAAATGCATAGCAATGTGGGTGCGCATGAGTGCCCAGAGGCATGCATGTGCAAGTGCAGCAGCGCGCGCGCGGAGGTAGCTGCGCGTATCGTGGATGCGGGCACGACAAGGGCACGTACAGCGCGCACCAGCAGGGGCACATGAGTGGGATCTTCAGTGATGTTTGCGGCAGATCTTTAGCAATGTTTATGACTGTCACTAAATGTCTTGTATACGAATTTGATTCTTTCCTCAACTATAAAAGGACCCCTACCCGTCCCATTTTTCTTCATCTCTTCCTTTCTTCCTTTCACCACCTCCAAGGCTCTAGATAGAGCTTGTCCCAATCCTGGGATGATCCTTTAGAGTAGAAAATCAAATAATTTTCCCTCCCCTCATCCCTATCCGTGGAGCATCCCGTGGCCGTCCTCTCACCGCCCTTCAAGAAGAAGATCCTGGCCACAACGCCATCCTACCTCACCCTCCATCTTCTAGCTCCATCCCCATTCATCCTGTTCCTCACCACCTTCCTTCAGGCGACGTTAGAGTGAGTCGTCCTCTGAGCGACCATCGAGGGGGATTTCTCTCACCTCTCTCTATCTTTTTACACTTTTGTAGTGTAGATTTCCCGCTTTTGTAGTGTAACAAACATTTATTTATAAATAGATGATTGTTTCTCTCTTTCTCTTTCTCCCTCTCTCTC
The DNA here is from genome assembly GCA_037157565.1 of Thalassia testudinum. Lineage (NCBI taxonomy): Eukaryota > Viridiplantae > Streptophyta > Magnoliopsida > Alismatales > Hydrocharitaceae > Thalassia > Thalassia testudinum. The sequence goes on from JAZHRO010000063.1 coordinate 62,007,652, forward strand.
TTATATTGTTGCAAGTAGATTAGTTAAAATTCATCAACTTTATCTCTTGCTTGCTAAAAGCCAAAAAGAATAGAAAAGATAAAAAATGACAAAAGGAAATAAACGAGAAACGCGGATTTTCAAAACCAAACATTTGCCTCCCCGTGTTCCACCCAGGACTCACTTTTCGAGTTTCGATTATAAATTTTATTTGATAGATGCATTTTGCGAGCTATGTTGACAAATCCTCCAAACCCTAATTTTAATTCGTGAAACGCGCCTCCATCAATGTCTGTTCTGGAGGATATTGAGTACTTAATGATAAATGAACTTTCTGTGGATCACCACCAAAGAGTTGAAATTGTGCACACTAATATGCATACTTTCATGTTTATATTATTTTTCACTCATGCGCATGTTTTATGGGTTAACAATGCAACCGGCAAATCCTATATTCATACATTAACTACCGGACTACAATTCTAGGCAAGTAGAGAAATCAAAATCAATTTTTCTTTTATATGCCTTCTTGAAATCAATTAGGACTCATCGTCTTGATAATTAAATTTTTGTTGGAATCCTAACTCGTGCTATACTAAGACACTTTAATAATCAAATACACATTTTGCGAAACCAAACAAATGGTGCTATTGCTGGGGAGGTAACGTGATTTTGATTTCTAATTTTTAAGCTTAAACCTAACATATTTGTTTCTACTTGCTTTTGATGTGTAGGAAAAGGACAAACGGATTCTGTACACACATTAAGCACAGGTGAAGAAATCAAGTTCTTATCATAAACTCTTAGATTAGGCTTCCTTTCAACCCTAGGTAGATTTTATTTTTGAAAAAAAAAAACATTGAATATTTTCATACAAAAAAAAGAGGAAAAAATAATTAAATCTTAGACTTAGGTTTACTTTTGAATCTTAGGGTTAGAGTTTCTTTTTAAGAAGAAAAAAAAAGAAAAAAATTTTGAATATTTTCCCTCCAAAAGGATAAAAAAGTTTGGAAAAATTTTGAAAAAAAAAATTTGGTGAAAGAGGCTCATTTTTAAATTTAAACCATTTCAAAAGCCTTTTCATCACTCGTTGAAATTCCATTGTCGTAATTCTGTCATTCAAAAATTCAAAAATTTGGGTTGAGACTATATTTACAAATCAGGTTTCAAACGACATAGTTCATTTGAAAAAATTCGATTTGTACAATTTTTGAAAATTTGCGAAATACAGGAGGGTTAAACTGACTCAGATCTGAAAATTTTTTGATTTCAAAAAGTGATTTTGAATAGCACACAAATCAGATTTGACTAAAAATGGTGGGGTTTGAAAGGTTCTCAAATTATCTTGATTTCCATATTTCCCTAAATTTTTGGACCTAAATTGATACTATTTCAAAAAGGAATACTGATAAGAGGTCAAAATTCCAGATCTGACCCTCTGATAGTTAAACATTTGAATTAATTCATTTGAAATGTAAAAATTTCAAAAAAAAATTCTCTAAAAATATAATTGAAAATGAATCTGCCTATCAAATTTGAAATTATTTGGATTTAAATTGTGCTGTAGAGAATGTTTTTAACTTGAAATTTGGTATGCCTGAAAATTAGCCATTGCAGGAATCCTAGGACTTAACTTTTAGGGTTACAAGTTAGTGACCACACTTGACTAGCAAAGACTTAATCAAGTCTAGTGGCTAGCCGATGAGCTAAGTCACCTTGAGGACCACTCACCAAAACCCTAAATTGAAGAAAAAAAGGTTAAACAAAATTCCATAAAATATGCTAATTAACCTACATTTGTTATAGAACTACTGGGTCATCACAACTGCCCTAGTCAAACCCATAGCTGAATCTACAGGTTAGTGTCAAATGACCGCATCTAAGGGTAGAAAGGAACCAGTGGCGAAAGCCAAAGGAAGAACCTTCCCCTTAGTCCCCTCGTACAGATTGGCCAGGTTAGTTTGGGGGGTTGGGATTACTTTTAGTCAGTTTGATAACAAAGTTTTCTTCAATAAATAGAATCTTAACAAAAAATCTGGTCACCTGATCTTAAGGACCATTTGATTGACAAGGTTTAGCCTTGTTTGGTTTGGCTCCACCAACCTCGATTGGTTGGTGTATGCAAGGGAGGAGGTCACTTAGACCTTAATTGGTTGGACCTTGGGAGCAAATCCCAAGGAGGCGAATGCGATTCATCACATCACCCGAACCATCTTCTCACCCTTCTTCTTCTCGTTTAGCAGAGATGGCTAACCCTTAACCTGGACCTGGTTAGGATCCAATGAATCTGGACCCGATGGCTCATCTAGAAGCTCGGGTCATTGAATTTGAAGAACGGTATCAGCAAAACATCGACAGAATTTTGACATTGGATAGGATGTAGCATCCACTTCGAGGAGAATTGCTACGGGACTTCTACTATCCGGCAACATCGATTCTAGCACCTCAAGTTTGGATTCTCACAGGTGGAGACGCATTCGAGTTGAAGTGTAACATGATCAGTCTAATCCAAATTATTTTTATGGGAACTAGAATGAGGATCCTTTCTAGCATATAGAGGACCTGAGTTGAATCACAGAAATGGTTTGACCCAGGAATGTCAATCTTGGAGTAGTTTTCATGAAGCTTTATTTGTTCTCTCTCAAGGATAAAGCTTCATATTGGTTCAAGACCTTTAGGAGGCCAATTGGAACCTGGGTGGAATTAAGACATGAATTCCTCCAAAAGTTCTTCCTGATTGATTGAACAAACATGGTGAGGCATGTGATTACAACTTTCTCCCAAGGATTAGGGGAGAAGTTGCATGATGCCTGGGTCCAATTTCACGATCTTCTTTGGAAATGCCCCCACTATGGTGTGCCCAGATGGCACCTAGCTCAGATTTTTTACCATGGGATGGATGATACACATCGGCATCTAGCTGATGGATCTAGGGGCGGGAATTTCCTCACAAAGGATGAGAACAGTGCATTTGAGTTGTTCGAGTCCTTGGCAAAGAACTTGATGAATGCCACGTCAATGAACCAATTCCAGTGACCTAGATAGCAACAAGTTAGTGTCCATGAGGCTCACACTGAATTTGCTCAAGCCGATATGGACAGCATCACCAAGAAGCTCGATAAGGTGGATCTGCTAGATAAGAAGCTAAACAAACTGATTCGAGCTTGACCTAAATTCTCTGAAAATTCTATTATATATGGATCTTCCTATGCACCCCAAGGCCCTCCTACTCAAGTTAGTTTACTCACTCGGGGTGCAACTTCCCCATATTCACGGGTTCCCGCATATCAGGAACCAGTGAATAATCTTGATCTAGCATCGTAGAATTAGGGTTACGCACCACATGATGATTTTAATGGTATTCCCTTGATGAATGATGAACGTATTTCGCGTGGTAGAAATCAGGGTTTGGAGGAACCCGTCGTCGTAATCACAAAACTTGTTATCAAATACAATTTTACCGAAACTCCAAGGGAGTCCTAGGTCGAACACAAGAGGCGATGTTTACTTTGAAAATCGCACTTTGTTTTGTTTCTTTTTGGTGTTTTGTTATATATATTTTTGTTTTTATAAAGGATGAAAACAAGATGGATCACAATATAGATGGAATCAAATATGATATATTGCACAAATGTCTATTACAATAATCTACGAAAGCATAAAAGAGAGAGAGGTGAGAAGGAATCTCTCAAATCGGCTGTTCGGCGAGATGACGGCGCCTGGCGGAAGCTTGGACGAAGGAGTTGAGGTGCGGGGCGATGGAGGTGAGATGCAGTAGGATTCCAAGTAGAGGAATGATTCACCGAGGCTCTAGGATGGAGGTGAGGAAGCGGAGCCAATCTGCTACGGGAATGGAGGTGAGAGGATGGGTCCAAGGCAACCTATCAAGGTGATGGGTTGAGGGACGAATATTTGGTGGGATAAATGAATGCTACACTAATAGGAGGCCTTTGGAGCTTGAGAGTAAGCTCTAATAGAGCTTTGGTAGGCTACTAAAACTTAGGAGTAGGTGGGAGTAGAGTAGGTAGAGATGAAGAGGAATGGGTGGTGTAGGGGTGTTTATATAGTGGAGGGAAGAAGAAGAAATTCATGCAGAGGGCTATAGTGACTGCTAGAAGCATCACTAAAGACCCCATGTAGCTGTTGCTGAAAATCACACCCCCACCGCTCACACCTGCAGCTGGCCTTGCACCAACAAGCAATTAGTGATGGTTGCAAGCATCACTAAAGGTCCACTCAGGCTGTCGTTGAAAGTCTACACCAACCCACGCCCACTGCTGCTGTGCTTGCGCACCCATCATGTGCAGTGTCATGTGCTTGCGCGATGGTTAGGCTGATGCGTGTTGTTGCGCTAGCACTGCGGTGCGAATGCGCAGCCTGGTGCACGTGGATCCGTGCACGTGAGTTGGCCGGTGTGCTGGCACTACCTCAATTGAACAATTGGGGGGCGTAGTGGGTTTCGAACCTGCACCCATCCTTTAAGGAGCGAGCACCTCATCGTTACGCCAAGGCGGTGGATGGTCAAGTGGAGGGTGAGGTGGCATCCACTGGCCATACGATTATGGCTATTGGATTCTCATCCAACGGTCATGATATAATCTTGAGCTCTTCTCTTGTGAAGGTGAGGCGATGTAGAGTGCCACTTAGCCATTGAATTGAGATCCAACGGCTGAGATCTCTCCATGCATGAGGTTGGGGTGACTGTGGTTCATGTCGGGTGATCTGGATGGCACCATGTGGTGCCATCTGGACTGTCCATCTTCTTCTTGTAGAGGGTGCCACGGAGCTCTAATTGGGGCTATTTTCGCTTTGATGAACTGCAATCGTCGCTTCGGATTCATCCATACAGTCAAATTCTCCTTCCGAAGCCCGTAAAGATGTCGCACTACCTCTTAGTGATATAAAATGGAAGAATTATTGTACATAATACACAACTACCCTAAATGCCATGCAATGGATGTTATGTAGTATTTATAACATGATATGCAATGCTAAACCTAGGAACTATCATAAATAAGCATTTTATCATGAATTCATATGTGTTTATCAATAAATATACATCTCAGACATTGTCTGCCTATGAAAATGTCAGTGCTATTCAGGGATACAAGCGTAATAACCCATACTCGAAGACATATAACTCTGGTTGGTGCCAGCATCCGACTTTCTCTTGGTTTAGTAACTCGTAGAGACCACATCAAGATCCATACTACCAGAGTAGATAGTATAAGAATGCACAAAACACGTACTCAAGGCAACAGCCATTCCTGTCTCAACAGCAATCCTGTTCTATATATCAACCGCTACACCAAGCTGCCGGTCACCCTCCAAAGCAGGCCGACCCTTTGGAGGCATTAAAGGAGGAACTGCAAGAATCAATGCAAAAATCTATGCAGGATAGCTTTCAAATAATGAAGGCAATGGCTGACCAAATACAAAGCATTCAAAACACGCAGAACCAGTTATTGCAGAGCATAGGACTCAGGGAGCCTTGCCTTGCCAACATGTCCCTAATCCACGATATGTGAAGAACTAGGGCACCCCACCTAGGTTTCAAGCACCACAGGGATAGGTGCAAGCTATATTACAGGTGCCTCTTGCACCAACCAATTATGCTTAAGGTCTGTCGCCTTTGATGCAGAGCCTCGCATACTATGCCCCTCCCACTCCTTTGCAACCTCACGAACAGCATATCGATGCGAAAGATGTTACATTGATGAGAGGGAAGAAAACATATGACCCACCATTTAGGTAGGTGGGTCCTGATTTTTCATGTCCTTCATCGTAGGATGGTCTGACTCCTTCCTCTTCTCAGGAGCCACCTATGGTAGATAAGAGCAAGGGGCCAATTGACCTTGAGATTCCTGTCCCTTTTTCTGAGGCTTTGACACGACATGTATAATGGAAAAAGGGTGCATGGAATTTCAAGGACCTGAAATCAATGCTTAAGGAAGTTCATATTCATACCCCTCTCCTCGAGGCTATTGATTACATTCCCACTGTCGCTAGGTTCTTTAAGGACTATTGTCCTCCAAAGTGACAGTAGAAAAATGAATGAAAGGCGATATTGTTGAAAGGAGCTAGCGCTGTGATTCATGTTGACCTATCGCCTAAGAAGAAAGACCTTGGTACCCCATTCATTTTATGCTTTCTGCAAGATTCTCCATTAGATTGGGCCCTTCTTGATCTAGGTTCGTCCATCAACCTAATTCCCATCGTCGTATATGATCGTTCTTGATTTGGGGAGTTGAAACCCACCTTGGTTACTATTCAGTTGGCTGATCGATCAGTGAAAACAATGAGGGGGGTGGTTGAGAACATGATCGTCAAGGTCTGTGGATTCTACTTTCCCACAGACATTTTCATTCTTGATATGGAGGTTCCTCCTAATCTCCATGATGCATTGATCATTTTAGGTCACCCATTTTTGGCAATAGCCTGAGCAAACTTCGACTATGCATCCGAGTGTATGGAGATTGCCTTAGGAAATGAAAGATCGAGACTAGACATATTCAGGGCATCAAGGAACTTTGATTGTGATCACATCGAAGAGGATGGTGAAGATGAGGAATCAACTTTTTGTGGTAACATTGGGCTCCTTTGTGAAGACCGAATGTCTCATTCACCTTCATTGTCAGGGTTTCTAGACCTCGATCCACACGAGACTGAGACCACCGCCATGCACATTTTCTCCTGTGGATCCAATTGTCTAGGGTGTTCATCTTATCATGACATCCTTTAGTCAGATTATTCTAATCCACAAATTATTGAATCACCCCTTCTAACACAGGAAGGTGTGACTATGACAAACGAGTTTCCCGTTAATGCAGTCACAACTGACTATTTCGCAGGTGGCAAATTAGCGTGAATTCTTGCATATTAGGATTATTAGATTCTCTCTATTGATTCTGCTCTCCCACTCACAATTCTGATTTTGACCCACCCGTGATTGAATAGACGCCCTTACCTAACTCACTGAAATATGTGTTTTTGGGTGAATGTGAGACATCCGATTATTATTAGTGCTCACTTTACCTAGGAACAGGAGCATCAATTAATTTCTATTTTACAAGACCATAAGGCTGCTATTGGGTGGAGTGTTGTTGATCTCCATGGGATTTGCCCCTCATATTGCACTCATCTCATTTACATGGATGAGGGGGGGAGACCTTTGAGACAACCTCAAAGACGGCTGAATCCAAATATGCTAGAGGTTGTTAAAAAGGAGATCATTAAATGGATGGATGTGGGCATTATATATCCGATTTCCGACAGCTAGTGGGTGAGTCCTATGTAGATCGTGCCCAAGTAAGCAGAGCTCACCGTCATAAAGAATGCCATGGGAAAATCCATCCCAACCTGCACTGCGACTTCATGGAAGGTTTGCATAGACTATAGGAAAAAGAATACAACTACCCAGAAGGATCATTTTCCTTTACCGTTCAGTGATTAGATCTTAGAGTGGTTACCAAGGTGCAGTTTCTTTTGCTTCTTGGATGGATACTTAGGGTATAATCAAGTAGCAATTAGCTCGGACAATCAAGACAAGACCACCTTCATATGTCCCTTTGGAACATTTGCTTTTAAGCAAATGCCCTTCAGCCTCTACAATGCACCAGCGACATTTCAACATTGTATGATAGCCATTTTCTCTGACATGATTGGGGATTACATGGAAGTGTTTATGGATGATTTCTCCATTTTCAAAGATGACTTTTCATCTTATCTTGATAACCTCTCTAAGATCCTGAAATGGTGCATAGAAGTAAACCTAGTACTCTCATGGGAGAAAAGCCATTTCATGGTGAGGGATGGCATTATACTAGGTCACAGGATCTCATCTAACAGACTCGAGGTTGACCGATCTAAATGAAAAGTCATATCTCGATTACCTCCACCTAGCTCAGTTAAATAGACCAGATCATTCCAGGGTCACGTCAGATTTTACCGGAGATTTATACGTGATTTCTTGAAAATCGTATGCCCATTGACAAATCTTTTGTTAGCCGATGTCCCATTTGACTTTGATACCTCGTGCCTCAATGCTTTCGAAACCTTACGAAGCATTGTCTCTAAATGCCCGATTCTATAACAACGTGATGCCACAGATTTTGCCATCAGAGCTATGTTCAGCCAACGTCGAGAAGGACAACCTTGTGTAATATACTATGTTAGCAAGACACTGGATGAGGCTTAACGTAATTATACTTTCATTGAAAAAGAATTGCTAGCGGTAGTATTTGAGTTGGAGAAATTTCGATCATACTTGCTTGGGTCCAAAGTGATAATTTTCACATACCATTCCGTCCTTTGGCATTTGTTGGCAAAGGATGCCAAACCTCATCTTATAAGATAGATCCTTCTCTTGCAAGAATTTGATGGTGAAATACGTGACATAGCCAGAGCATAAAATGTGGTGGCGGATCACTTATCGAGATTAGACCCAGCCCAAATCCCTTATTCCCTGCCTATTTTAGATCAATTCCTCAATAAGTCTCAGTTGATAATCATCTGTCGAGTTTCCTTGGTATGTGGATGTCGGGAATTATCTTGTCGCAAGCAAGATTCCTGAAAATTTATCTAAGGATCAGAAACTCAAATTTATTTCTGAAGCCAAATTCTATTTTTGGGATGACCCCTTCCTCTTGCACATTAGAGTCGATCAGATTATCTGGAGGTGCATCCCAAACTCTGAAATCTCAAGTGTGTTATCATTTTGCCATAGTGAAGCCTGTGGTGGTCATTTTTTGGGCCAAAAAACCTCTACAAAGATTTTGCAGTCGAGATTTTTCTGGCCAACCATTTTCAAAATACACTTGATTTTGCCAAGTGCTGCAAGTGATGCCAGTCAATGGGTTCTATGACGAAGGGAGACATGATGCCTCTCCAACCCATTCTGTTCATAGAAGTGTTTGAGATATGGGGCATCGATTTCAAGGGCCTTTTTCCAAACTTGCATGGCTTCGAGTACATACTTCCCACTGTTGATTATGTCTCGAAGTGGGTCGAAGCCATCCCGGCTAGACGGGTTGATCATATGACCATCATCTCTTTCGAACGGTAATGTATTTTTGCGAGATTTGGTGTAGCCCGCGCTCTAATTGGCGATGGGGATGGCCACTTCATCCACTCCCATTTTAGGTCATTATTAAAGAAGTACGGGGTACATCATCATATAGCCACCCCGTATCATCTGTAGACAAATAGGCAGGCTAAAGTGTCAACCGTTAAATTAGGTTGATTCTCTAAAAGACAGTTAAACTAGATGGGAAGGAATGGTTCAATAGATTAATTGATGCACTCTGGGCATATCAGACCATGTATAAGGCCCCACTCGGAATGTCGCCATATCATATGGTATATGGAATGGCTTGTCACCTTCCTGTCGAGCTGGAGCACCGCACCTCTTGGGCTATGCGAAAGTGTAATTTTAACCTCAATGTAGGAGGTTATGAAAGGAAGCTCCAGCTCAGTGAACTAGAAGAGATTCGATGGGAGGCCTATGAGAATGTAAAAATTTACAAAGACAAGATGAAGACCTTTCATGACTGCCACATCTGAAGGAAAGAATTCACACCTAACTAGTGACTCTAGTTATTCGATTCATGATGAGAGCCTCATCATGAGCCATAACTAGCTCATTTTGACCCAATAAAGAAGATAAAAGCTCCTACATAACCTAGAAGAAGGCTTAACTGAAGGAACAAGTGTTCTGAGAAGAAAACATGAAACAAAGGTTAAAACTGCAATTTTACCATTGCAGTACATAAACGGGATTTCTCAGAAGCAAAACATAGGTCAAATGGTCCAAATAAGATAAAAAGTGGGTTAAGATAATCAGAAATGGGTTCATGTGCAATCTAGGAACTAAATGACACTGGGTAACCCTAAAACAGACCTTCTTAAATTAACAAGGTTCCGGTCAGAATAAAAAGCAAGTAAACCCTCTAAAAATCATGGAAAAACATCCTCTAGTGTTTAGAACACTTAATTTGGCCTTTGGAACCTAGTTTGACGCAGATTAGGGTCCTAGCTCTTTAATTAACCTAATTTGGGTTTTTACGCAAAATGTCCAGTCAAACGAGGTCAAACCTAAAATCTAACTTCGCCATTGGATTCCTTAGGTCCAAATTAGGTTTATACCAAAATTTGCACCTAAGGAGAGGTCATCTTGACCTACTTTGCAATTTAGTACACCCAAATCATAAATTGGTCCCTATCTTTTGAATACCTTTGCAGAGAGCCCCCTAGGTTCTTCGCCTCCTTTGCAAACCGGTCCTGCCACCATTGCTAGGGCAGAACCAAGCTCCGGCGAAGTTTCGAGAGAGATTTCTCTCTAATCCCTCAGAGATTCCCTCCCAGAAATGGAAGGAGGATTCTCTGAGGAATTCCCTTCCTTATAAAGCCAATTACAATCGCTGGTGTGAACCCAATCTCTCGTGCGAACGCACGAGAGATTCGGGTATCCACCTTCCTTCCAACTCCGGCGAGCTGGCAGATCTAATTGCGTGGTCTCCACGCGCTGGTAGGTGCGGCCAGCACCTATAAAAGACACCCCAGACCCTGCCGTAGAAGGCAAGCTTGATTTTGACGGAGATCCCTTCCAAATTCCTCCCTCTCCCATCTTCGGCCAAACGACCCACAAGCTCCGACGACCTCCTCCCCTCCTTCTCGTCGCTCTGTTGCCATACCAGCAGCAGAGTCCTCTCCGCCGCTTCCTCCTGCGTCGTGCTGTACCCCGCGCGCGCGCTTCTGACCTCGTCTTCGTCGCCACTTCCTCCCTCAGGGTCTTTCTTCCTCGACGACGGCAATTACCAGCCGTCCTCTCCGCCGCCTCCCTTCCTTCCAGACAACCACAGATACGTTCTCCATCCTCTCCTCTCTCTTTTCCCCCAACTATTTTACTTGATTACCCCTCGACAATACCTAACCGCCTCCATCTTCCTCGCCTCCGACCTCACTCCGACGAGTCGCCCACACCACTCCGCCACTCCACACGGCTCGCCAACCACCTCGAGAGCTCCGCCTCACCACCAGGAACCCATTCCACCCTATCACTGCCACTCCAGACCTCCCCAAGCACCCCCCGACCAACCCACCATCTCCGGCCACAGGTTGACCTAGGCACGCACGTCGAGGCCGACTGGCAACCTGCAGCATCACCCACCGCCTTCACCGTGCTACGGCGAAGGTTTCCAGCTATTTTGATTGGGCCAATAGGCCGTTCTGTTGGATGTCAGGTGTAAGCCCCAGCCGCCATTAACAGCCGAAGCAGCAGGGAGCTTGGAGCAGCAGCAGGCGTCAGGCTTCCCAGGCGGCAGGTGCAGCAGATTCTCGCAAGTGTCGCGAAGCAACCAAGGCCAGCCAGTAGCGCCAGCAGAGTCAACAGCTTGGGCAATTGCATACGAGAGTCTGCGGGCGTGCATGAAATCAGGGCGGAACCTTTAGTCCCACATCGTGGGGTTGCAGCACTCAGGTACGCTATAAATTGTATTTGTGCTTTAAGCCAGTTGCCTCCGTAAGCACAGGGGTGAGGTCCCTCACTGCCCTCACATGCCTCGTCCGCGGCTTGACCTCGCGGATCTGGCTGATCCGACCCAACCTAGACCTCGGCACTCCTCGCGCATCACCACTTGTCGGTGCGCCTGGTCCCGGGTGCAAACCCGACCCGACTGCCCGTGTGGCTTTGGGAGAGCGTCCGTAAGTGCATCGCTTCAGAGAGAGATAGACGCTTGGGTAGAGGGACGGGGGTAGGTTTTTGCTACTGTGTGGTGTGTGCAGGAAGGAAGAACTGTCCCAGGCAGCGAACACTTAGTGGCTGTAGAATAGGAAGAGAAGAAAGAAGAGGCTGTGTAGCAGTGAAAGGAGAATTCTTCGCAGAGAAGAAGAAGAAGGAAGACAAGGCAGAAGAGAGAGAAGAACGAAGAAGAAGACAAGGGAAGACTGCAAAGAGATCAGAAGAAAAAGAAGAAGAAGAAAGAAGAAAGGCAAGGCAGGAGAAGAAGGAAAGATACCAGAAAATCAAAGGAAGGAGAAGAGCCACGAAGAAGAAGAGAGATCACATTTAAGACGTCTGATACACAAATCAGACGTCCAATTCTACTTTTTTTTCCAAATCCTTTTTTTTAAAATTCTCTCTTTGAATGAGTTATATTTGCATTTAAACAGTTGTATTCTTTGGTTTTACAAAGTACTGAGATTGCTCCCCGTGTTCGACCTCGGATACTTCAGTCTTCGAGTAATAAAATTCTTTATATTTGTTTAGACATTTTGTCGGTTATACTACAACATGACATCCTTTAAATCCGCACAAAATCGTCGACAACAATTCACGCCTTAAATTCTTTGTGGGAAAGCTCAAATCCAAGTGGATTGGCCTATACATTGTCATTCACCCCTACTCTAATGGGGCAGTCCAAATCATGGACCCAAAATCTAGGCATGTTTCTACGGTAAATGGCCAGCGCCTTAAGCCATTTATGGCCTAGGAACCTCCTCCTATTGATGAAATCATTTGTTTCAATGAGGACGTGTAATTGAGTTTTCGCCTAGCTAGAGGCATTAAACTCAGCACCTAGACATATATACATATTTTTTTTATATACATTACATATTTTCTATTGGCATATTTCTCTGCATATTACATATCATCAAGTTGGCTTATGCTGAATGACAATTTAGTCATGATCCCAGGTGATTTCCACCCACTTACTCCCTATCTTAATTTATTTCCTTTATATTCATGCATGCGGACATGCAAGAACTTAGGCATGGGGGGGTAGTATGCATTAAACTGAAAATTTTTGCACCAACACTTAGAAAAAAAACCTCCAAGTAGCATGTTAATTGTACTTTTGGGTCCATAATTCAAGAACAGCCGACTCTACCTCCAATGCTCACATTGGAGCTAGAAATTGTTCGCAATAGCCATTTTCGACTCATTCACGTTCTGAATTAGGACTAAGCTGAATGTAACCTGATAAGCGAACAATATTAAAGTAGAAATCATAAGAGGTTAATGTATATAGCATATATATATTGCATCCTTGAATAAGATTTTTATTAAGAGGTTTATTAGGGATTTTATTCTTTAGTTGATTCTTATAATCTAGAATCCAGTATAATTTTCACAATCATACGTAGATTTTGCAATGGATTCACTGTGAAGACTGATAAACATGTTTAGTTTGTCGAGAAGAAGCAGTGCTTCTTTTCTTAAACCCCTAGATAGTGGTTAGGGAGTCAGGCAAACCTTCTTCTAGAAGATCCACCTAATAGTGTGAGATGAGAGTAGAGTGTTATTGGTGCTCTAAGATTAGTGCAAGGAATCTAAAATTCTGGATAATTAAGTAATGATACTCGGAGTTAAGCATAATTTTCGCTCTTGCTTCCCATGTATAAATTTTGTGTGAATTTATGAGAGCCAACAAATAAGGCAAATACATAGAGATCGCATTCTAATAAAACTAGGACTAAGGCGGAAAGTTTCGACTGTCCTTTATGGAATCCTCGGTTGAAGGAGGGTATTGATTTCAAGGTCAGAAATATGCTGTCCTATCTGCTTGCTTCCTGGTGCCAAGAGTAGACACTTCCACCAAATAAGCCACCCGATATCCTCTTGAGCACCACCAATCTCCAATAATGCCTCTGGAATAAAAGTCACATATGTCTTGTGCTATATTAAGTTATGTTGAAAAAGAAAGAAAAAAATATATATTTGTCTATAAAAAAAAAGAAAAATGAGTTTATAAGTGTGTTTAGTGTTTATTTCAATTACATTGAGGCAACATTACTCGCCACATTGGAGATCCACCAAATATGGCCTTAACCCAGTTTTCTGTATTTTTAATTGCCCAAATACTAGCTGAGGAATTCTGACTTAGTGTTAGGGTTATCAGAACTTTATTAAAGTATTAATGCTTTGTGAGACCACCAAATATGGATTATATGTATAATCTGGTGAGATTGTGTGCTCGAAAGAAAAAGAAAAGAAATAATAAAAAGAAGAGAAGAAAAAGAGAGAGTACAAAGGAACCAAGAGAGCATAGTTTTCCCGCTTCTCTTTGAGATGATTTACTTGATAGTCTGAAAATCTAGATTCCATAGTACTAGTCTATTTGTAGCACCAAATGAGTAAGCCACCACAAGCAAACCCATCTGACTCAGACATTCTCTACATAAGCTAAAAGCTGGGATAGAAATTACAAAATATTGTGTTATACCCCAAGAGAAGAAGTTTGCCTCTCCTGCCAGAATTTTACTAGGGGTCAAGTACATACTTTAGAGGTGAATCAACTTTTCACTCGAATCCGTTAGGTAAGCTACATAGTTGCAATTTCACAATTGTCTGGATTAGTAGACTTAGGTTGAAAACAAAAAAATAGGAAAAGAATCTCTAGCCTTACACTTGGTAAAAATAATCAATCCTCTAGGGACCCATATATAATATGTCATCCTATTATATACTACCTTACTAGTAGAATTTTAATGTAGGAATTAAATTATGAAGAACATAGGACCTTTCCTAGCCTTAGGACAACCTTAGATACCTTCCCAAACCCTAGCCACATATATAATAGGTCATCTTGGCCTAGAATACCTTAAAACTCATCTTTCAGCCCATATTTGGATGCCCACGTAGCTTGTTGGATGTCTAGATCCCTTAGACACCACCTGCAGACCTAGAACCCATTATGGTAGAATATTGAACGTCCAGACAAGGTGTCAGACATCCAATTTCTGCAGAATTCCTAGATAGGACCTCAAATTCACCTTGACTCAACATTGGATGTCCAAACTAAAGACTTAGACTTCTGATTTTGAAGTATATGGAACCCCTCTCCAGTTACTATTTTTGAAATCAAGCCTAGATCTTTATTTCATATAACCCTAAACCTAATCCTACACCCTAGGGAACCTAAATTAGGGTACCCTAAGCCTAGTACACTACCCTAAGACCCTCCTAAGAACCTAATTAGGTTCTCATTAAACCTAATTGACTTGGATCTAAGTTAATCACACTTCATTTAGTCAATTGAACATAGAGTCCAATTGAGTTCAAACCTCAACCAATAAAAGTCTAATTGGACTTAGTGAGAGTCCAATTGACTCAAGCTCAAACTAATTAAGAACTCTCTCTCTCAATTATACAAACATTGACCCAATTAAACTTGGTTAATTTTAATTTGATCAATCACTTACTAATAGGTTACACTTAAACCTATTTTTAGACACCTAAATAGGACGAACCTAGACCTAAATAGAAGTGGACCAAGTGGTTCACTTGACCACGTAGGGAACGCACACACACACCCATACATATTCACGCACACACACACACACACACACACCTACACACTTGGCACCACCTTAGGAAGACTCTAGAAGACCCAACCTAGTCTTTCTTAGATCCACCAATTGTGTATCTAAGATGACCCACTCCTCTCCAAATATAGCCGCCACCTAAGCCATTCTAGAGGCTTCTTGGATGACCTCTTGGAGGGCTCCTCAACCTATATAAGAAGATTACCTTGGACGGCAAAGGCTCATCATCTTGGACCCTCAAGTGCACACCACTTTCATCTCCACACCATTGGCGTGCTCCACCATCATCTCCACTCCACCTCCACGTCCAAGAGCTAAAGCACCTCCACCACCCTCTCAAGAGGCTGACCATACACCTTGGCTACCCCTCATTCCCCTCCCACCACCTCAAGCCACACAACCATTGGAGGCCACCTCCAATGTCCTAATTTCTGTTAGATAGTTTGACATTCTTCATGTTTAATTCTTGCATTAGTATCTATTAGCGATAGTAGTAATCTTCCATCTCTAAGAATGCATGCACAATCTATCTTAGATCCATGCATTCATAACTTTTCTATTAGCAAGAAATAGTGTTTTTAATCTTTCATGTATAAGCCTTCCTCTAAACTTGATTGTAATGACAATACTTTTGAAGAAATAAAATCATCAGTTGCCGGCTTTATATTATTCTCATCCTTTATGCAACTAAAATGTCTGTTCTGGAGGATATTGATGACTTAACGATAAGCGAACTTTCTGTGGGTCTCCACCAAAGAGTTGAAATCATGTGCACTAATACACATACTTTCTCATGTTTCTATTATTTTTGACTCATGCTCATGTTTTATGAGTTAACAATACAAGAAGTGAATCCTATATTCGTACATTAAATACCATACTACAATTCTAAGCAAGTAGAGAAATCAAAATCAATTTCACTTTTATACACCTCCCTAAGATCAACCGGGACTCACCGTCTCAATAATTAAATTTTTGTTGGAATCATGATTCACGCTATACTACATTGTTTTCTTAATCAAATATGCATTTTGCGAAAGCAGACAATCCTCCGAAGATGCATTGATGTGAACCCAGTCCTCTCCTGGGAAAAGAGCCATTTCATGATTTCAGAGAGTATTGTGCTTGGATATCTTGTATCTAAGAGTGGTATCCAAGTTGACTGAGCTAAGGTGAGCTTGATCTCCAAATTGTCTGTGCCTTCCTTAGTAAAAGATATCCGATCATTTTTGGGGCACATCGGTTTCTATCGACAATTCATATCTAATTTCTTAAAAATTGCGTGGCCCTTAATGAATCTTCTTTGAAAGGACATGCCTTTCAAGATGACTAGTGAGTGCATTCATGCATTCGAAATCTTGCATGATCGAGTTACTCAAGATCCAATCCTACAATCCCCTGACTAGTCTCAACCCTTTAAGATCATGTGCGATGCATCTAACTACGCAGTAGGAGCAGTGCTGGGGCAGAAAATTGATGGGAAATCGGTGGTAATATACTATGCCAGCAAGACATTAGATGAGGCTCAGCGTAATTACATGATTATTGAGAAAGAGCTGCTGGCTGTAGTACTTAGTATGTAGAAATTCATATCATACCTCCTGGGAACCCACATCATCATGTACTCAAATCACACTACTGTGAGGCACTTACTAATGAAGAAGGATGCGAAACCAAGATTAATTCGATGGATCTTGCTGTTGAAAGAATTCGATGTCGAAATCGCAATAAGGCAAGAAAGTAGAATGTGGTAGCTGACCATTTGTCTCGCCTTCCTTCTTCGATCATTGACCCATCCGAACCTATTACTGAGCATTTTCCAGATGAACATCTCTTTGTCATTAATGGACTTCCCTGGTTCACTGATATCGTGAATTACTCGATTACAAGGAAAGTTCCACCTGATTGGGCAATCTCCTGGTGAGACAAGCTGATTTTTGATGCCGAGTACTATGTCTAGGAAGATCCTTATTTGTTTCACATCGGTAATGACCAAGTAATCCGACAATGCATTCCCGACGACGAGGTCCATGATGTCATCTCTTTCTGTCATGACCAGACCTGGGGTGGCCATTTCTTTGTGTGTAAAATTGCAGTGAAAATCCTCTAGTGTGGGTTCTTTTGGCCCACCATGTTCAAAGATGCACAATCCTACTATAGGGCATGTGCCCATTGCCAGACCCTTGGCAACATGGACCTGCACAAAATGATGCCCTTGAACCCGATTATCATGTTCGAGATTTTTGACATATGGGGAATTGATTTTATGGGACCCTTTCCAGGATCTAACAACTTGGAGTACATCTTACTTACTATTGATTACGTCTTGAAGTGGATCAAAGTCGTACCCACAAGAACAAATGAAGACCATAAAGTTATTCTTCGGTTCATTCAAGAGAACATCTTTTCTAGATTTTGGGTTCCTAAATCCATCACCAACTATGGCGGGTCTCATTTCACAAATGTGCACTTCTAGTCCCTAATGAAAAAGTACGGGGTGTCACATCATATGTCGACTCCTTGTCACCCCCAGACCAATGGATTGGTTGAGCTCTCAAATCGGGAGATCTAGAAAATCCTTTAGGTCACTATTTGGCCTAACAAGAAGGACTGGTCCACCCGACTTCTAAAATCCTTATTGGCCTATAGGACCACCGATAAGACCCAGCTATGGATGTCTCCATTCAAGCTCGTATACACGAAGGCATGTCACCTCCTTGTAGAGATGGAGCATAAAGCCTACTAGGCAGTACAGAAGTGCAATCTAGATCTCATGTAGGTTGGAATCCACCGCTAATTGCAAAGGAGCGAGATCAAGGAGTTACACAATGATGCGTATGAGAACTCGTGTATCTACAACGAGAGTATCAATGACTTCCATTACAAGAACATATCACGAAAATCATTCCATCCTGGTCAGAAAGTGCTCCTCTTTGATGCCAAGCTGAACCTCTTCCCAGGAAAACTGAAATCGAAATGGATAAGACCCTTTCTAGTTCAAAGAATCTTTGGAAATGGAGCTATGGAAATCAGTGGACTCAGCCATGTCTCAGAACCATTTGTTATGAATGGTTAGAGACTGAAACTGTTCCTCTAGCTCACCCATTCGAATCTAGTTGTTGTATCCTTTGATCTCCATTCTCCCTAAGCTGCAGTGCACCCAACTGAAGGCATTAAACTTAGAGCTTAATGGGAGGCAACCCGTTAGTTGAAAAACCCAAGACCCTTCTTACCCACTTCTGAGCTAAACTCATATTGTACTTTAGGGTTCGTCCATTAGAACAGTCGACTCCGCCTTTGATATTCGCATCAGAGCTTGAAATCATCTGCAATAGTCACCTAGACCCATTCACCACCCACCTAACCTTTCTTTAATGTACAATCCAAGCTAAACTCGAATCCACCTAATTTACAATGACGATGTTGCAAATCTTAGGCATGGGGGGATATTAAAGTGCAAAATGTTGTGAAATTCGATTCTCTGAAGGGTTTCATGGCAAAAAAAGAAAAGGAGACGAAAGGGGGAGAACTGAATAGAAAGTTTGCGTTGAGGAAAAAAAGAGGAGAAAAGAAAAATAGAGAAAAAGGCACAAACGAAAGAAAAATTATGTTAGTCCCTATAATTGATTGTGGAACTTGCCCATCTTCTAGGCTGGATCAAATGATGAATTAATAACTGAAGGGCTAAATCTTAGGAGATAAGTGAAGGATACCAACCTTAGGCCTCTTGGGCCTATTCTAGGGCTTAAACACTTATTTGTTAAGATCTGGACTATTCCTCAAGAGGTTGAGGGAGTTACTAGGGTGATGTATTAAGTCTAAGGCTTAGGGATTATTCAGCCCCATTGCCTACCCTTTGGTTCATGGGACTTAGTAACCTAGGTACCCAAAAATCGCATACCGGTCTGGTCAGTGCACTTAATGAAAAATAATGCCAAAAAGTGTTTCATTTTGAAAATGCTTTCTCGTAGATTCGACATAGGAGTGGCTCAAAGACATAAGTTGATTGGATGGGTTCTCGACGTGGAGAGGAGGAATGAAAAATATTCCCCTTTAATATGCACTATAACATATCATCTCCTCAATGCTGATCTCCAAGGATATATAAATATCCTACCAGGGGCATTTAAGCACCTTGTGTTGGTTCAGGTGCCATAAGCCATTATCTCGAAATGTCAATTACCAGGGCCTGAATTTAGCTACAAAATGACATGGGCAACACTATCCCGAAGTGTTGAAAGCTAGGGTTTTGGGGGTTGCCATGGGCAGTGATATCTCGAAGCATCGAAAGTTAAGGACCCTGCGAGGATTGATGGTGGGGACAAGGAATCAGATACAGACTGTGTTTAGAGCCAATTTGAGGTTGGATTTAGGGGAATGTAAAATGAAAAGAGAGAAAACTCACAAAATAAATATCTCTCTATTTCTCTTATAGAAAGTATACTAGCAAACTGAACCTAGACTTGCTACATATACGCATGGGTGCTTTAATCACTGGGGTCAACAAAGACTTGCTACGTATATGCATGGGTGGTTTAACTGCTGGGGTCAACTAACCTCTGGGCTATTTTTGTGAGCCTTAGAAACCTTCGCAGGGGACCCAAGGCTAAGGCTGGTCAGGTTTGGATCTTGGATAGAACTTGAGTACCTCTAGGTCTATTATTGGTATTTTTGATCTAATTTTTAGAATATGGCTCAGTAAGGTATCCTGATAATTAACACCAAAAATTTGGGCCTAATTAGATTCCATCTTGACCTAATTTGCTGTTTAGTTTTTAGATCTCTATTCATTTTAATTAAAGCCCTAACTGTTAGGTTTCTCTCACTAAAATGACCCTATCTTCTCATCACTTTCACAAATGGGCCCCTACCACCTTCTCCTTTAGACTTTTCTATTTACGGCAATAGAGAAGAACAAACCCAATGATCGGAACACCATCATGAGCCCTAACTAGCTCATTTTGACCTAATAAAGTCAATATATGCTCCTACATAACCAACTGAAGGTCATAATTCATTGTATAACCATTCTGAGAGAAAAATAAGAAACTAGGGGTGAAACTAAAATTTCACCAACTTATCATAAATGCAGCACAACCATATATTTTCTCAAGGGCTGAATAAAGGTCAAATGTTCTTAATAAGATAAGTGGGTTAGATTAGACAGAAAAGGGTTTGCGTGTATTCTGAGAATTAAATGAATTTTAAAATCCTAAAAATAGACCCAATTAACCAAGGTTCAGGTCAGGATAAAATTTGCCTAAACCCTCTAAAAATCATGGAAAAATATTCTCTACGGTGTAGTATCTTCAATTTAGCTATCAGAACTCATCTTGACCTAAATTGGAGTCTCAGACAGATATTTACCGTAAATTGGGTTTTTCCATAAATTATCCAGTCAAACATAGTATAAACCAAAATCCAACTTCACCATTGGATTCCTTAGGTCCAAATTAGGTTTGTACCAAAATTTGGACCCAAGATGAGCTTGCCTTGACCTAGTTTGCAAAAAGGTCCTGTCTAATTACATTTCTACCCCCAACTTTCAAAAACCCTTGTGAACAGACCCCTAACTTCTTCATCATCTTCACAATTAGGTCCCTCCACCACTATTTTGGAGGAAACCTACTCCGATGACCTTTGATAAGGAATATCTCCTTGATTGCTTAGAGAATCTCTTCTAAAATTGGTAGGGAGATCCTCTAAGAAATTCTCTCCAGTATGAACCCATCTATGAACTCTGATTCTTTCCTAATCTCTCATGCGAATGCATGAGAGATTTGGGTCTCTCGAAGCTCCCAAATCCGATGAGCATTCCTTTGTTGGAAGCTTGGCTTCCAAGCATAAAACCCTCTTTGAAGACCTATAAAAGACTCCTAGGGTCCTACCATTCTCCTCAACTTGAATTTGGCCAGAACTCCCCCCTCTTCCTCTCTCCTCTTCGGTTGCAAGTCTCTGCAAGCTCCGACGGTCTCTCTTTGACTCCATGCCTACGGTAGATTCACCTTCATCACTATCCTCCTTGTCAAGCAATACCAGCCGTCGCTGTCCTTTCCTTGTCTTCGTCGCTACCTCTCCTACGGAGGTTCGTCTTCCCTACATCTGGCAACCACACCGGTGTGGGATCCCTCCCCCTTGTCATCCTTAGAAGTAGGTTCTTAGGTTCCCTATCTCCCTTACTTTCTCCCCCTCTCTTTATTTCCCAAAACTGACCATCAACACTACTGAACACCTTCATCTCCTCCATCTTCGGTGACTCCTCCGGCGAGGTGTTCCCACCACTATGCACCTCCATCCACCTCGCCGACCACCTACAACCTCCACTACACCTTCCCACTCATTTCCCCTCACTCCATTCAGTCCATCATCCACCTAAATGCCTTCCCGAACATACCCACTCTCACCGACTGTTCCCGTCACCGTTCGACCACCACAGCCACCCTCGCTCCACGCCACTACCACCATCACATCCATCGTGCTCTGGCGATACTCCCTAAGTGCTTTGACTTGGCCAAGAGGCCCTTTACTGATTTCAGGTTCTAGGCCTTGTCCGCCATTAGCGAGCAAGCTTGAAGCTTTCTTGAGGCTACCACAGGTGCTGCCATACCCAGGTTGAAGTCCCAGAATATGCAGAAGAGTCTTGCACACGCACCCAAGTCCTCAATTGCAGTCTCGAGCCTCAGTCGCTAAGGCAATTGCTAAGGAGATCTCTGCTACGGCCACGCGAAGAATTGGTGCATGGATAGTCCCACATCAGGCAGTTCTAAAGCAGCGCACTCGCATAAATTGAAAAAGTGCCATCAGCTGTTCGCCTCAATTACCACGGGGTGAGGTCCCTCTCATCTTCACCCGATGTCGTCCACGATGCCTCACCAACGGACTTGGCCTGACCCGACCTGACCGGCACTCTTCGCTCACCACCTCACATCGGTGAGCCTGGACCTAGGTATGCATTAGGTCCGATTACCCGATCGACTGTGGCTTTGGGAGAGTGAGATCGAAATAGAAAGAGAGAAAGAGAGAGGAGAGTTACGCGAGGTAAGGGGGGTTTTTGCCCTGGGAAGTTTGGCTCTAACACTTAGCCGGATTCAGAAGGCAGAAAGGACAGAGAAGAAGAAAGCTTAAGGAAGAAGAACAAGAAGAAGAGAAGAACTGCAGGGTTGAAGGTAGAAGAAGAAGAGGAGGAAGAAGAAGAGGGACTGCTGAGCTGATGGCCTGAGAGGAATAGGAGGAGCAAAATAGAGATAGAGAAGAAGAAGACAAAAGGAAGAATCAAAGAGAAAGATATGAAGAAAATAAGAAGGGTGCTGTAGCAAACGTCATTTAAGAAGTCTGATTGCAAAATGACACGTCTGATTTCATATTCCCTTCTTTAGTACATTTGAGTAATTCTATGTATTAGACTTATAATTGGTGATTCAAATCACCATTATTTTGTCTAAAGTTTCTTTTTACTCTTCATATACTCATATGCTCTACATTACAAATTAGTTTTTTGAGTAATATTCTATGTTCAATTTGCATTAATTGTTAAGTTTAGTGTGTGAATTCCATTTGCTCCCTATGTTCGACCTCAGAAACTTATTCGAGTAAAAAAAATCTATTTGTTTTCGAAGCGACTTCGACTATATTACAATGCTTCATTTGAACATTGATCTCTCCTTGTAAACATTTTGGTGCCGTTGCCGGGGAGCAACGCGCAATTCGTCTCTATTCTCTGCATTATTTGATTATATTTGAGCACTAACTTGCCCTATTATCTTTATTGTGATTTTACGAGGTTCTTCACAAGGAGATCTTCCATGCAAATCAACCACTCCAGGGTAGGTAACTTCTCTATTCTTCCCTAATCAACCTCCTAATCTTGGGAAGACAAAAAGGAAACAATCAATTAGGAACCACCTATCTTACCTTTCATAGTAATTATCATTTAAAAGGTGAGTTTCCTTATTTGCAAATTTTTTTCAAATCTCATTGAAGTTGAAGCGATTCTGTTTAGAGATCCTACCCCAAATTTCCTGTGCCTAATAGGGACTACGCTTAATTTCTAATATTCTTGGACTATTCACTTCTTATTTAAAGTCCAGGGAGAACATTCTACAAGGTCAAATTAGACTTGGAAATAGAACCAATTAGGGTTTCAATTTTTAGGGTTAGGAGTGCTAGTTCACATTTTCCTGCATAAAAGCTAACAAACCCAACCGCATTTGTGTACTACCCAAGCCCTTGATTGAAAAGATCTAATCAAGAAAAACCCTAAAATTAGGCTCTAAAGTCTCTTGAACCCTAAAATCCTTGGACCTAATAACCTGGGAGTCAAATCTGGGTGATTTCTAGGTCTTGACCTAGAGTTTATTTTGCCATCTTTAGGGTAGGTTAGGTAAAGTTGGACTACATTGTAGGCCAACCAACCTCCAAATTAGGTCACAAGTCAAATCAACTGCTAATTCAAGTGAAAATAAAGGAACAAATTAGGACATAAAACTGTTAGACTTAAGAGGTCAAGTTATCCATTCTGGTCTACCAAGGCCCTCGGTGACAAGGAAGGTTGGGTGGGGGAAACCCTGTAACCCATGGGGGTACTTTACCGTGTAGGGGTCTTTGCGGGACTCTCCCTTCCTGGCTGCCTAGGTAATTCTCAAGTGGATGACTTTCCGATCCAGGGGCATCATCTGGCCCAAACCTCTATAGTGATTCAAAATCTTTAGGTGCCTTGATTGAGTCCATATCACATCTAGTTCCTCATCCCTTCTATTTAGAGCACACACACAGATTTTCTTGGGAATCTTTTTCAGATCTAATCAATTTTGATCTAAACTTGAATTTTGATTCTACATCAAAAATGCAGCCTGGTTACTTAGGAAAACCCTTAAAGAAACTTGAATCTCAAAGATCCATGAAAGATAGAATGGTTGAGGATGCCCCTAGATTTTATGAGATTGACTACAAAACCTCAAAACCAATTAAAGACATTCAGGTTAATGTATCAACAACAACAACCTTCATCATAAATTGTGCCCAATTATTATTAACAGAAGCAACAAATGGATCAACCCAGGATATTCTCATAACAGGATACATCGAGATAGAAAAATTGCATAACTTTGAATATCTCCAATGCATGACAAATTCTGTACTGTGGGAACAACACCAAGATGATCTTGAAAAACGGTAAGAAATGATGAAATTGTTGAAACAAGTTATCAATCAAAAATACCCGTACATGCCGCAGACAGTTAATGAAACATCTTGGAATAATATTGAGGATCAGCATGATTTCTCAAATCCTGGGTTTGAGACACAAGGTTGTTGTGGACTCCCAACCCAGATGGAATATGATATGCCTAATCTTGAAATAGGTTGGGAGGTCCCAATTGCAGGAGAACATGATTT
Organism: Thalassia testudinum; assembly: GCA_037157565.1. NCBI lineage: Eukaryota > Viridiplantae > Streptophyta > Magnoliopsida > Alismatales > Hydrocharitaceae > Thalassia > Thalassia testudinum. The sequence continues at coordinate 62,032,348 of JAZHRO010000063.1, forward strand.
TGAGACAGCCCTAGAAAACCAAAACCCTGGTTCGCCAAGCATAGAATTCCTAGACTCCTGTAAAGATGAAATTGAATCAGAACCTCTCGAGGGTGTAAATCCCACCCTTACTCTGATAAGGTGACCACCGTAGGAAGTTCTGACCTAAATTCTAGTAATTCAACCCACATCCTTAGCCTAGAATTTGGATTTGAATCTTCTTGGGATAATTACAAGGCCACATATGACAAAAATCAAAGTTTGAATTTGGATTATGATTCTAGGACTTTATTTGATGAATCTACCTCTCCAACATCCTCAGAAATACAAATTGATTTTTCGGAAGTCACGCTAATCTATGATACAGAAATCGAGGAGTTGGAAGAGTGGGGTTTTGATTAGGTCTTTCCTACATACCTAGAACTCGAGCCTAGACCTAATAATGATATCTTTTTGAGCTTGGAATCCAAGAATTGGCTAGACCGAAGTAAGGATATTGAGTCTACAACTCGTGATTTATTCTATGGTGGAACCTTTGATCTTGAATCAAATTCAGAACGCGATTCTCGCAATTTCGTCGACAATTTCGAATCTTACTATGATTACAGAGAACCATTGTTTCCTGACAACTTAGAGCCAATCTATGACCTTAGCACACATGATCCATTCTTCGACTCTGACTCTGAGGTCCCTAATCTTGAGATCATTGATATAAATTCCGATTCCATTGAGATGGAATCATTTCTTTTTGATACTCAGGAATCAGAAACAAAAATTGCCAAGAGTGTCTACAATCCAGAGTTCAAATATTTTCTTGACTCAGATTTGCTTCATCCTATAAACACTCTTCAGGCATTTACCTTTGAGTTTAATGACTACTATGAGGACTCTCTAAATGAACCCACCTTTGAACCCTTACTAGAAGAGCCCTCACACACAATTCGTATTGATACCACCTCCTCTACATATACAAAACCTATTCAAACCCGATCTCAGCCCCGATTTGCAACCAGACTCAATTTCTACTCTAATTCTCCTCTCGATCCTGTTGCAGATGATTCTCCTCCACATTCAAATTGGGTTTCGGACATCGATCAAACTACAAATCACTCCCTATCATTCTCTGATCACTCCTGTAGGGTTTCTACATCCTCCACTGATTCTTTTTCATTTAAGGATCCCTACTCTGATCAGGATGATTCGACTTAGCCAAACCCTAGCTATATACTTCCATACCATTTCGAGTTCCAAAGTATATGGTGGATTCCACATCTCTTGATCTACATTTATCAGCCCACCGGATTGATTGGGTTTGGGCTGCATCATCAGCCTGCTGATCTGAACAAGCACCTAGTTGGACCAACCAAGCTTTTGATCAAGGTGCTTGTTCTACAAAACTCATCTGATTTGACCACTCATCCATACCATTTCCTACTCGGCTGAAGGCGTTGAATTTAGTGCTTAACGGGAGGCAACTCATCATTCCAAAAAAAATTGAGATCCTTTTGATTATCCTCCTATACTTTACATCTATTGCACCTTGAGTTCAATTTTAGAACAGTCGATCCCACCTCTTGTACACATGCCAGAGCTTGAAATCATTTGCAACAGCCATTCTCGACCCGTTCACCCACCCGATAATCCTATTCTAAATCTTGAACTCAAAACTATTTCACACCCTCTATTTATAATGAGGACATTGCAAAACATAGGCATGGGGGGGTGGTAAAGTGCAAGCATACAAAAAAATCAAAGATCAGAAGGGTTCTGACAAAAAATCACATATTCCAAAAGCACCAAAAAAATAAAAAATTCTTGAAAAGGAACAAAAATATGAGAGGAGAGGAAATTTTGATGGCATATCAAATTATGAGGAGAAAAAGGGGAGTTAAAAATGTCAAAAAAGGAGAACAAGTTGAAACAAAAAACGAGATAGTAATTAGTAAAAGATTATGGAATTAACTTAGTTCTAGACCAAGTCGAAAGAAAGAAAATGAAAGATAAAAAGTACTAAGAGACAAAAGAGATTAGTAAGAATGCTGATCTTAGGCCTCTTGGGATATAATCCTATGCTTAAATATTGAAGTACCCATTAAGATCTGGATAGTCCTCAAGAGGTTGGGGAAAATGCGAAGCTTAAGTATTATGTCTAAGGCTTAGGGATTATTCGGCCTTGTTAACTGACCTCTGCTTTGAGGGACTCGGTAACCTAAGCACCCCAATCCACACACAGCCTGGTTCAGTGCGGCTAAATATCAAAATCACGCAGATTCTTTTAAATTGTTCTGAAAAAGTCACCTAGATTAGGAACGGCTGATCAACACAAGTTGATTTAGACGAATTCCCGACGTAGAGAGGCAGGAAATTCCCCTCGAAGATGCGCAAAAACATATCGTCTCCTTGATGCTTGTCTCCTAGGATATCTACGTATCCTACCGGGGGCATGTAAGCACCCTGTGCTGGTTCAGATGCCATAGGCGGCATTATCCCAAAATGTTGATTGCAAGGGTCTAGATTTAGCTACAGAATGCCATCAGCGAGATTATCTCAAAATATTGAAAGCCAAGGTTCTGGGGGTTGCCATGGGTGGTGCTATCTCGAAGCATCGATTGCCAGGGACCTTTCGAGGATTGATGATGGGGACCAGGAATCCGATACATACCATGTTGTAAAGCTAATCCGAAGCTAGAAATAAAAAGAAAAGAGAGAGAAAACTCTCCAAAAATAAAGAAAAATTCCTCTGTCTCTCTCTGACAAAAATGAATTGCAAACTGAACCGAGGATAAAACATGTTACAAGCATAGGTGCTTTAACCACGTTGTTCAACGAACCTTAGGATAGTTCCTGTGGCCTTAGAAACCTTCGTGGCAGACTGTGGCTAGAGCTCGTCTAGTCCGAATCTTGGTTGGTACTTGAGTACCTCTAGGCCCACTATCGGCATTCTAACCTAATCTATAAAAGAAAGCACACATCATAGTTTTTGAGCATCAAAGGATCTTATGGTCTAGAATCAAAGTTAATACCTTGAAATTTTGCTAAGGGACTAGCAAAAGCTAGGCATTGGCATATGATGGGAATACCATCATGAGCCCTAACTAGCTCATTTTGACCCAATAGCCATAATTCATTGCATAACCATTCTGAGAGAAAAATAAGAAAGTAGGGGTAAAATTGTAATTTTACTAGCTTATCATGAATGCAGTACAACCATAGATTTTCTTAAGGGCTGAACAAAAGGTCAAATGGTCTTAATAAGATAATAAGTGGGTTAGGTCAGACAGAAAAGGGTTTACGTGTGTTCTGAGAGTTAAATGACTTTTGAAACCTTAAAAATAGACCCACTTAATTAACCAAGGTTCTGGTCAGGATAAAATTCACTTAGGCCCTCTAAAAATCATAGAAAAATATTCTCTAGGGTGTAGTATCTTCAAGTTGGCCATCATAACCCATCTTGACCTAAATTGGAGTCTCAGACAAGTATTTGCCCTAAATTGGGTTTTTACATAAATTACCCAATCAAACGTGGTCAAAACCAAAATCCAACTTTACCATTGGATTCCTTAAGTTCAAATTAGGTTTGTACCAAAATTTGGACCCAAGATGAGCTTGCCTTGACCTAGTTTGCAAAAAGGTTTTGTCGAATTACATTTATGCCCCCAACTTTCAAAAACCCTTGCGAACAGACCCCTAACTTCTTTGTCATCTTCAAAATTACATCCCTTTGCCATTATCGCGGAGGAAACCTTCTCCAACGACCTTTGACAGGGAATATCTCCTTGATTGCTTGGAGAATCTCTTACAAAATTGGAAGCGGGATCCTCTGAGAAATGCTCTCCAGTATGAACCCATCTATAAGCTAAGATTCTTTCCCAATCTCTCATGTGAACGCATGAGAGATTTGGGTCACTTGAAGCTCCCAAATCTAGCAAGCATTCCTTGCTTGGAAGCTTGCCTTCCAAGCATAAAACCCTCTCAGAAGACCTATTAAAGATTTCCCAAGGTCCAACCATTCTCCTCAACTTGAATTCGACCGGAACTCCCCCCTCTTCCTCTCTCCTCTTCGGCTGCAAGTCTCTGCAAGCTCCAGTGGTCTCTCTTTGACTCCTCTCATCATTTATCCACCATACCTCTAGTGGATTCACCTTCATCACCATCCTTCGCATCGAGCAATACCAGTCGTTGCTGTCCTTTCCCCGTCTTCGCCGTCGCCTCTACTACAGAGGTTCATCTTCCCAACATTTGGCAACCACACCGGCGTGGGATCCCTCCCCCTTTTCATCAGTAGAAGTAGGTTCTTAGGTTCCCTATCTTCCTTACTTTCTCCCCCTCTTTATTTCCCAAAATCGACCACCAACGCAACTAAACTCCTTCATCTCCTCCATCATCGTCGACTCATTCGATGAGGTGTTCCCACCACTATGCATCTCCATCCACCTCGTCGACCACCCTACAACCTCTACTACACCTTCTCACTCATTTCCCCTCACTCCATTCACTCCATCATCCACCCAAATGCCTTCTCGAACATACCCACTCTCACCAACCATTCCCGTCACCGTCCGACCACCACAGCCACCCTCGCTCCACACCACTACCACCATCATATCCATCGTGCTCTGGCGATACTCCCTAAGTGCTTTGACTTGGCCAAGAGGCCCTTCTACTGATTTCAGGTTCTAGGCCTTGTCCGCCATTAGCGAGCAAACATGAAGCTTGCTTGAGGCTACCCCAGGTGCTGCCACTCCCAAGTTGAAGTCCCAGAACACGCGGAAGAGTCTTGCACACGCACCCAAGTCCTCAATTGTAGTCGCAATCCTCAGTCACCGAGGAAATTGCTAAGGAGATCTCTGCTGCGGTCACGCGAAGAAAGGGTGCGCGGATAGTCTCACATCGGGCAGTTCTAAAACTGCACACCCTCATAAATTGAAAAAGTGCCATCAACTGTTCGCCTCAATTACCACAGGGTTAGGTCCCTCTCACCTTCACCCGACCTCATCTGTGACACCTCACCCGCAGACCTGGCCTGACCTGACCTAATCGACACTCCTTGCTCACCACTGCACACTGGTGTGCCTGGACTCGGGTATGCGTTAGGTCCAATTACCCGACCCACTGTGGCTCTGGGAGAGCAAGATCGAAATAGAAAGAGAGGAGAGTTACGTAGGGGTAGGGGGTTTTCGCCCTGGGAAGTTTGGCTCCAACACTTATCCAGATTCAGAAGGTAGAAAGGTTAGAGAATAAGAAAGCCTAAGGACGAAGAAGAAGGAAGGATTGCAGGGTAGAAGGCAGAAGAAGAAGAGGAAGAAGAAGAAGAGGGACTGCTGAGCTAAAGGCTAGAGAAGAATAGAAGAAGGAGAAGCAAAACAGAGATAGAGAAGAAGAAGATGAAAGGAAGAATCAAAGAGAAAGACAAGAAGAAAAGAAGGGTACTGTAGCAAACGTCAATTAAGAAGTATGATTGCAAAATCAGACATCTGATTTCATATTCCCTTCTTTAGTACATTTGAGTAATTATTCTATGTATTTGACTTATAATTGGTGATTCAAATCACCATTATTTTGCAAAAGTTTCTTTTTACTCTTCATATACTCATATGCTCTACATTACAAATTAGTTTTTTGAGTAATATTTTGTGTTCAATTTGCATTAATTGTTAAATTTAGTATGTGAATTCCATTTGCTCCCTGTGTTTCACCTCGAAAACTTGTTCAACTAAAAAAAATCTATTTGTTTCAAAGTGACTTTGACTATATTACAATGCTTCATTTGAACATCAATCTCGCCTTGTAAACACCCAACAACACCGAGTTCTAATTAAGGATTTCTCAATCAGATCTTTACCAAATCCCTCCAAAATTGGAGGGATTGGTGTATAAACCATGGGGAACATATTGGACCATATCTGAGATCCCACTTTGACAAGGAGAGCTCAGGAGAGCTTAGCATTTCCTAAATTGAAAGTTTCCAAAAACTTGATTCAAACATGTGAATTCTTACCAACTCAAACCAAATTTGAGCTCTATATATGCTTTATCTTGTTCCACTATCATGAATAGTTGATTCTTGGTCAGAATTCCTCTAATTCCTCATCTCTGGCCAACCCCATAGTTGGCTCCAGTGAGCTTCTTCGAGCCCCTTCCTCCAGCCACCCAACGACCAAATTGGGTGGCGTAATCTTTTCCTCTCTTCCTCATGCTCCAAACCAATCAAAGCTTGAGTGCCTCCAACCTCTTCTTCCTTGCCGATTCCTCCACTGGACTTCATCATCATCTTCGCATCCAGTTGGTCAATGCCAGATGCTCCCAACCTCCTCTCTCCCCAATAAGCTCCCTTTCTTCTTCCTCTTCCCTCCTAGAGTCCTCTTAGCTCCTTAGACTTAGGCTAAACCCATTGCATCACCCATTCCACCATCATCTTCTCAATCTTCGGTGCAAGCTCCAGCAAAATTGCACCAGCACCTCTCTCCACCAAACACCATATTGCTACCACCAAAATATCCCTTAGGTTCCTGCCATTAAAAGCCCTATCCATATTGGGATTTTCAACCACTCACCCTCCTCAATAGACAAACCCAAACCTCACGGTCATCTCTGACTACGTCCACCACCTACACCTCATGAATCACCCAATAAACATCACCACCACCTTCCTTGCTAAACGGCGAGGCTTTTGAGCTATTTGACTAGGGCTTTTAGCCCATATTTCTTTGCACAGCTCATCGCTGGATCTCCACCTTTCACTGCCTCCATTTACTATTGATCAGTCATCTTCATCATTTACTCCACATCTGCGTAACACAGCTGCGAAGCCACTTGCATGTTCAATTGAGCAACATAGCAATAGCTGCAATTGCAATTGACCGAGAGCCTTTATTAGTCTCAAGATGTGGAATCACATTTTTCAAAATAATTTTGCCGTTGTATAGTATGAAAACAAGTCGACAAACAAAAATAACGAAACTTTGGTAAGTCCTAGTTGAACTCAGGGAGGTAGAAATGAGATTAGATTTAATATTGATATAATCTAACTAGAACTAAAACACTATGCAAGATGGATATATGATATTAAGCAAGTCAACTTTATTGAAGTAGTAATCATGCGAGTTCTCATCTAGTTGAATGCTTGACAGAAAGATTAACTAAAACTAGAAATAAATAGAACAACAACTTCTATAGTAGAACTACTAGAAAAAAATATAGCTATCTACTCTGCTAGAACAAGCCCACTAAGGTCGGTCCTTGGTGGCTTTTAGAGAGGCGTGGGTAGCAGCAGTGGTGCACCAAGGGTGGCCTTGGTGGAAGATTAACGGGTTTTCACGAGAGAAAATTGGGGTTAGGAGAAACCCATCGATGTAGTTGCAATAACACATCATCAAATAAGATTTTTTACTTAAACTCCAAGGGAGTCCCAGGTCGAATATAGGGAGGTGATGTTTTCTTTCATTAAAATCCACACTTTGCTTTGTTTATTTTTGGGGTTTTTAGGTTTTGTTATTTTTTTTTGTGTTTTTGCGGTAAATAAATAAACAAGATAACACACAAAGTGAAGAGAAGCAAATATGATATAATGAAATGTCATTTATTACAATAAATGGAAATATGACAAAAATAACAGAGATAGAGATGAGAGGAAATCTCCCAAATTGGCTATTTGGTGAGACGACGGCGCTTGGTGATAGCTTGAACAGAGGAGGTGGGAAGCTGGACAACAGGGATGAGATGTAGGAGGACACTGGGTAGAGGAATGCTTCACCAAGGCATGGAATGGGGATGAGGAGGTGGAGGTGATCAACTTCCTAAACAGAGGTGAGGGGACAACCTCTAGGTCTCCTATGAAGGTGATGAGGAATAAGATGAATATTTGGTGGGGGGAAAGGGTTTCTGCACTATTACGTGGCCTAGGGCTTGAGAGGGAGTTCTTGGGAGCATAAGGGGCTCTTTGGAACTCTAGAGGGGATGTGAGTAGCATAAAAAGTGATGAAGCTCGAAGGGAAGGTGTGTAGGTCATTATGTAGTGGATGAGAGGGAGCTAAAATAGGGATAAGACAAATAGTAACCTATAGAATGTTGCTCTATGTCCAGCTCAAGTGTTCCTGTAGTCAACTCATGCCCGCTTACGCATGCGCTGCGCTGGCCCTCCATCTCATGTGTTGATCATGCTCGAGACTCGCTGGCCGTCCATTTTGCATTGCTAGCTACCATCGCAAGTGTCCATCAAGCATCCACTGGCGCGTGCTGATTCGAGTGAAGTGAAACACCACCCCAAGATGGTGGATGAAGGGCTCTGAGTATGCAGGAGAGAATGGGCTGGATTGCGGCCCCACTCGATCCGATAGCAGAGATTGCATCAGACGACTTAAACATTGTGCCCTCGGTGCACGTATGATCGCGCGTCCACTCGTGCGTTGAATCTCGTGTGTATGGATCTCGCGCATCGGTGACGCCACGTAGCTGCTTCCTTCGCTGCTCGATCATCCAACGACAGCCCAATTTCTCACCTGCGCGTGCTCAGTGGATAAAATCTGCACATGGGGCTTCGATCACGCGGCCATGCATTGTGAGCTGAGTCACCAACCGCTACGCTGAGGTCGATTCTATGCTTCGCTTAAGAATTAAGGCTCCGCACCCACGACCATTAGATCTTGATCCAACGGTCGTGATTGCACAGCCTTCTCTCCACTTAGCTTGAGGCGAGCGGTGAGATGCTTTGACGACCATTGGATTTGAATCCAATGGTTGAGATTTCAGAGGTGTAGCTTAGGAGGAGGAGCTGCGGTTGGGCTGGAGGGTTGCGATGGCACCATGTGGCGCCATTATGGTTGTCCATCTTCTTCTTCTTGTAAAGGGTGCTATGGAACTCTTATTGGAGTGATTTTTGCTCTGATGGACTACGATCGTTGCTCTGGATCCATCCATACGGTCGAATTCTTCATCTGAAGCTCATAAAGATGTTGCATTGCCTCCTAGCCATAAAATGTTTGAGTTTATACACAATAGACATAAATTATCCTAAATGCAATGCAATGAGTGTTATGCAATATTTATACTATGGAATGCAATGTTAGGCTTAGGAACTATCATAAATAAGCATTTTATCGTGAATTCATACGTGTTTATCATATGCCCATGCTTACTTTTTGCTAGTCCCTAGCAAAATTAACCTAAATGCTATTTATAAAAGTAGAATCACGGTTTTATTACTTAGGTGAGATTTGTTAGTTACTTTAGAAAATTTCAACCCAAGACTTGGTTGCAAAAACTCGACAATGCCTGGGTGTCTACCAGAATGCAGACTGCCCAAGTCCTCCCCTTATTCGAAAATGGAAGACACTTTTTTTTTATTTTTTTCTTCTTTTCTAATTTTTTTGGACTTTTGGAGTTTGAGAGTTTTGGGATAACTTTTTACAGCCACCCAAGCCGCCCAAGACTCGAAAAGGACTCTAAGTGCTAAGCATCTTGTGAAAAGAGTGAAAGACTCACTAGGCAGTTGTTAAAATGGACTTGAGGTTTCTACGACCCTAAGTGACCTTAAGAGTTTCTACCTAAAGTTTTATCTTTACGATCAGTAGCTTTCTCCTTACTTTTATTTTTTTATGGGGTCAACACAAGGAAGAACCCAGTGTATATCTCTCCAGTTTATTCTACTTCCTCGTTTCTTCCATAAGTGTTTTGGGAAATATTTGTGCATTTTTGTGAGGTGGGCTCTGGACAACTGGCCAATGGGCTGTTACCCATGACAACTTGCCAGCCATACTCGTAGGGTGAAGTGTGGTTTATTTTTGTTTTTATTTTTTCTCCTTTTTCTATTTTTCTATATATTTTTTCCTTTTTTCTTTTTATTTTTGAGTACCATATTTTTCTTTTTCTAAGTAGGTGGCTTCCCTGATCTAAGATTTACCTAAAAGTAATAGAATGAGTATGGTCATGTAGCTGGGCTCTGGACAACTAGCCAATGGATTGTTACCCATGACAACTTGCCAACCATAGTACCTTAGAAAGTTCATTACCTACCTAATTTCTGTAAAAATCATCGAAAAGTGAGTCAGTGCAAATAGTGTGTAGATGCTTCAACTTAAAGTCCCCTCAAATCAGAGGGCGGGTTGATAAGTAGTGTGCTTATCACCCCAATTTCTTAGCCAAATTAAAATAAAATTACTTGGCGAGGGCTCGAGACTAGGTCCACATTTGAGTGGATACCAAGGCTGATTAAGCTCGAAGACCTAAAGAGTCTACGTATTTAGGTCCTAAAGTATCAATTCCTAAAGTTTCCAACTCCTAATGCCTAAGTTCTCTTCTCCTGATTCTAATTTTTTTTAGATAGCAGGACACGAAATTTTTGTTACGGGCTGACAAAATAATCATTTCACAGAATATCCACCGCCCATGCTTAGCTAATGCAACGTCCTCGTTGTTAAAATAAAAGCATATAGGAAGTCAGAATTAGATGAAGAACACCTGATTTCCGTGAGATTCTAGTCAACTCCAAATAGTCTTTACACGTGCTGAGTTTAGTGCTTTCAGCTAGGCGATGTTCGGCCAACAATGGTTAAGGCAAGGTATGAGCAACCTTGTCTGAGATAGGTTCAGGGAGCACATGGTCAACATAGGATTTGAGGCGTTGTTCGTTGACCTTGAAGGAATTACCCATCTTTGGGTCAGAGATTTCGACAACCCTGTTAGGAAAAATCCACTCAATAATGAATGGGCCATTCCACTTAGACCTAGGCTTACCCAGGAAGAGCTTCAGTCAAGAATCAGAAAGCTAGACCCTCTAGTTCGGCTCAAAGCTCTTACGTGAAATCAACTGGTCATGAAGAGCTTTGGTCCTTGCCATATAGATTCTGGCATTCTCATAAGCATCATTTCTAAGCTCCTTCAACTCAAATAGTTGGAGTTTTCTGGTCTTCCCGATCAACTCTAGGTTGAAATTGCATTTCTTGATGGCCCATAATGCCCGGTGTTCTAACTCTACGGGTAAGTGACACGCCTTACCAAACACCAGACGGAACGGAGACATACTGATAGGTGTTTTGTATGTCGTTGGGTAGGCCCAAAGAGCAACTTCTAGCTTTTGGGTCCAATCCTTCCTATCAGACCTTACGATTTTCTGCAAAATATTTTTGATCTCTCGATTGGAGACCTTAGCCTGTCCGTTTGTCTAGGGGTGGTAAGGTGTGGAAATTTGATGATTCACCTCGTATTTCACTAGTAAATTTTGAAACTGGGCATGAGTGAAGTGTGTGCCACCATCACTGATAGAGGCTCAAGGAATCCCAAACTGACTGAAGATATTTATCTTCACAAAATCGATGACCACCTTGTGGTCATTGGTCTGGGTGGGAATTGCCTCAATCCATTTGGACACATAATCAATAGCAACAAGAATGTACTGGTGTGAAAATGAAGGAGGGAAGGGTCTCATGAAATCAATGCCCCAAATGTCAAAAATTTTGACAAGAAGTATCGGGTTTAGGGGCATCATGTCTCTCTTGGCCATGTTCTCGAGTGTCTGGCATTGGGCACATGACCTTAAGAATTCTTCAACATCCTTGAATAACGACAGCCAATAGAATCTGGATTGCAAAATTTTTGCCGCCATCTTTTTCCTAGAAAAGTGTCCACACGCAGATGCATGGTAGAACTCAACTATACTATGGAACTCATTTTTCGGGATGCATCAGCGAGTAATCTTGTCAGCACCATTGTGATATAGCTTGGGATCATCGCAAAAATATTATTTTACCTCGAACATAAGCCTATCCCATTATTGTTTGTCCAATCTCGGGGGATTTGACCAACGGCCAAATAATTGACGATATCTGGAAAGTGGTTCGGATACCCGAGACTGTAAGGACAGTCTCATCCAGAAAAGTTTCAGAGATAGGGATATCTGGATGAGGAAAATCAATTAGGATTCTCGACAGGTGATCTGCCACGACATTTTGTGCCCCATCTTTGTCCCTGATTTCAAGGTCAAATTCTTGAAGTAAAAGAATCCAGCGCATAAGCCGAGGCTTGGGATCCCTTTTGGCCAAGAGATGTTTCGAGGTCGAGTGGTCGGTGTAAATGATAACGTTGGAACCTAAAAGATAAGGCCTAAATTTTTCTAAGGCCAAGACTGCGGATAGCAACTCCTTTTCAAAAATGGTGTAGTTCCTCTAAGCCTTATCCAAAGTCTTGCTAGTGTAGTAGATCACAGAGGGCTTCTTATCTACTTTCTGACCCAAGACAACCCTGACGGCATAATCAGATGCGCTAGCCATGATCTCAAATGGGGTTGTCCAGACCGATGGTTGCAACACCAGGGCATAGGTGACTACCGTTTTCAATAAATCAAATGCCTTACGACACGATTCATAAAACATGAACGACGTGTCTTTGGCCAGAAGGTTACTCAAGGGTCGAGCAACCTTCGAGAAGTCCTTGATAAATCTTCGATAAAAACCCACATGCCCAAGGAATGATCGGATCTGTTTCACGGATGTGGGTAAAGGAAGTCTAGAGATAGCATCCACCTTAGCCTTATCAACTTCAATGCCCCGATTAGAAACCACGTGACCCAAGACAATGCCTTCTTGGGTCATGAAGTGGCTCTTCTCCCGACTAAGGTCATGAAGTGTCTTGATGCATCTCTAGAGGATCAATTCCAAGTTAGCTAGGCATGACTCGAAGGAATCTCTAAAAATGGAGAAATCATCCATGAACACCTCAAGATAATCTCCCACCAAGTCTGGAAAGATGGCCAACATGCACCTTTGAAAAGTAATGGGTTCATTTAAAAGCCTGAATAGCATTCTATGGAATGCAAAGGTTTCGTAGGGACATGTGAAAGTTGTCTTTCCCTGGTCATTGGGAAGGATAGGACTTGGTTATATCCTGAATAACCATCTAGGAAGCAAAAGTACTTTTGCCTAGTTAACCTTTCTAGGATTTGATCAATGAATGGCAAGGGAAAATGATCATTTTTGGTGACTGTGTTCAGCTTCCTATAGTCAATACAAACTCTCTAGGCAAAAGCTGAATAGGTGGTAAAGGATTCCCATTTCTTGTTAGTCATAACGATTATTCCTGCCTTTTTGGGTACAATCTGAACGGGGCTAACCCACGAACTATTCGAGATTGGGTAAATAATGCCAGCATCGAGCCACTTTATTATCTCCTTTTTGACCACTTCTCGTATATTCAGGTTTAATCTCCTTTGCATTTCGCAAGAAGGGTGGGATCCATCTTCCATGAAAATATGAAGATTACAGTAAGATGGCTCGATCCCCCTAAGGTCATGGATGGTCCAACCAATTGCCTCTTTATTGTTCTTAAGGACCTTAATCAATCTCAATTCTTGCTCCTTAGTCAAATCAGCACTAATAATCACAGGAAGTGTATTCTTAGGTGCTAAGAATTCATATTTTAAACTTTCCAGCAATGGTTTCAATTCCAACCGAGGTGGATTCAGTATAGAGAGTAAGGAGGATGTTGATGAAGATTCATCAGGATGGTCCAATGGAAGAGGTTGGGAATAAACAAAATCAACAACCTCTTCTGGGTATGGTGAGTCCGCCACAGAGGGTTGTGGGTTGGGTTTGCTAAAGCTGGTGGAGTCCTCGAGTACATTGATCATCATACAAGTCTCAACATTAAAATCATTATCCTCGAGCTCCTCAATGAATCCACAATCTGAAATCCTTTTATCACCTTGAAAATATCAAGAGTCAACTTCCTGTCCCCAAAGGCGATCTCCATACTACCGCTCTCACAATTTATGTTGGCCTTAGCAGTAGCTACGAACGGACACCCCAGATTGATGGGCATGTTCCTCAAGTCTTCAGGTACATCCATGTCAAGGAGCAGGAAATCTACAGGAACATAGAAGTCCTTGACCTTGACAATAACATCCTCAATAACACCTTTCGATGTGGTAACCGAACAGTCTACTAACTGTAGTGTTACTGAGGTTGGCCTAAGTTCACCCAACCCAAACCTTTCATAAAGAGAGGTCAGGATTAGGTTGATGGATGCACCTAGATCCAATAGTGCCCTATCAAAAGTGCAATCTCTAATGATGCATGAAATCAAGGGGGCATCTAGATCTCTCTTCTTCTAAGAAAGGTGGTGCAAGATGATAGAACTCACCTGCTCAGAGAGAATCACCTTCATCGGGGTGGGTTCTTTTGGCTTATGCTTTTGGGTACATAGATCTTTCAGGAATTTAACGTAAGTTGGGATGTGTTTAATAGCATCGAGGAGCGGGATATTTATCTCTACACTCTTGAATAAATTCAGGAGCTCCTCATTGCTATCAAGGGTTTTCTTCTTCCTGGCTTTCAATAAGGCTTTTGGGAATGGGATGTGGGTAGTGTCCTCAATTTTAGGTCCCTATGCCTTATTGTCTTCTTCAATCTCCTTTTCTCTCTCGGGGTCCCCAGGGTTTTGGTTTCTAGAAGGTAATTTAGGGTTTTGGGTCTACTTCCTGCTCCTCAAGGTAACGTAGTTTGTAGAGGCGTATGGGTTTGGCTCTTGAGGTGGGGTAGGAAAGATTGGAGGGCCTTGATTCGTCAAATATCCAGTAGCAGAAGAAGAGGAGGCACCCTGCTCAACCACCTGAGCATGTGCATGTGGGTCCCTTTGATTTCCCTACCCTTGGGCTCTATTGCGTTAATTTTTCACATTGCGTGGGTTGGGTATTGGTTGGGATGGTAGAGATCCGTGCTGTCAGGCGTTAGCAATAAGCTCGCATTGCAAGTTGTCCAATGATGTCTTCATTTGCTACATAAGCTGAAGCATAGACCATTGCATTTCTACCATCTGCTGGTTTAGATTAGCTTGCCCTACGAATTGTTGGGCAATCCAAGATGGCTAAGTAACCAGTTTTGGGGGCAATGGGGTGTATACTTGACCCTGACCCCTAAGTCTTTGAGGTGCATAGTTGCTGGGTCATGTTTGGGTCTATTGCCCCTAAGTTTACCAAAAGAAGTTAGGGTGGTCCCTCCAACTCGAGTTGTAAGTGTTAGAATATGGGTTGGACCTAGCATTCTTCTGTATTGCATATGCATCCTCATAGGGTGAGGATGGAGAAAAAGAAGGATAAAAAAAATTGGGATCAAAGGCCCCAGCTTGGAACCAATAAGGTTCCAAGAAATTCTGGCTCATAGGTTGAGCCGATTCTAGCTATTTCACGAACTCCCGCCCTATGGATGCTCGTCCAGGATGGATTCCCACATTCTGGGATTGAGTGAGTGTAGAAGTGTTTCTTGAGTTTCCGTCCACCCACTCTTCCATCCTTTTTGCAACCAAGTCCACCTTATCAAGTTTGTTGCAAATCAATTCCATGTTAAATGAATGAGAATTCTGGATCTCATTAGCATTTGACCTAGGTTGCTGGGACCGGTTGAAGGAATCCATAGAGGCATGATTTATTGAACTCTCACACATTTCCTCAAATAGGTCGTATGCACTATCTGCATCCCTTTTGAGGAAATTACTTTCACAGGAGGTGCCCATGTGATTATGGAGTTGTTCGACCAACCCATGATAGAATATCTACATGGGTTGCCATTTCGGCACCCAGTGGTGTGGACACTTCCTCAAAAGATCCTGGAATTGCTCCTAGGCACCATGAAACGGTTCCCCTGGCCACTGGGTGAAAGTGGTAATTGCCCGTCGCAAGGCACTGGTCCGTCCAATTGGGAAGAATTTCTTCAGGAAAGCCAACTTAAGAGCAGCCCATGTTTCTATCAGCCTTCCAATGGTTAGGTACCAATTTGCGGCCTTACCCCTAAGAGAGTGGGGAAAGAGCCTCATGATCATTTTCACTTCATTCACATTCTTAGCTTTAATGGCCTGAACCAAAGTGGTCAGATCCTCCAAGTACTTGAATGGGTCCTCCGAGCCAAGCCCATGGAAATGCTTAATCAAACTTATGACTTGGGGCTTGATTTCTATGTCTTCAATGGGAATCATGACGTCGGGATGTTCCCCATAGTTTGAAGGATCATAGAAATCCTTCAAGGGCCAAGCACCCTGACCATTCACTCATTGGAACCATTGCTGCAATTCTTCCAACTGCCTCTGAATCGGCTCCTGCTGGTTCGGGGGCGATGGAGGTGGTTGTTGATTAGCCATGGGATCTGCTTGGCTATAACTCAACCTCTGCCTCTGGGAATGGTCTAAAGGTCCTTCCAAACGAGGGTTCAATGACTTCCTTCCAAGCATACACTAGAAGGAAGTTGGAAGGACGGGGAAAAGATGGAACCCAGTAGCACAAAAATGCAAGCTTGTCCTTAGGTTGGGTAGCCTAAAGATATACAAACTCTCAGAATCAATCCTAAGATTATAAATGATTTACTCTACTTTTATCCAGTCAATCCAACCAGTTAGAAGGAGGGGCTGGGGAGAAGGTTCTTCCTTTGGCTTGCACCTTTAGTTCCTTTGATACCCCCCAACCATGGTCGTTTAATGCTACTCCCCTAGCTAGACATTAGACTGACTAGTATAAGCAGGTTAATCAAGAACAATCTCAATCTAGTTCCCGAAGAGCAAATCAATCCTTAAGCCCAACATCTAATCAATTTTAGTCAGTCTTGGGATATTAGTGCTTCTGGAATGTGATAGGCCCTTAATGGGTTGTGTCCTTAATGATTCATTTGTGAATGTGTGTATGTGCACAACCAAAAAGTTCTTAAGCATGATTATTGAGGATGAAGTGAGTTTAAGGATTTAGATCTTGCTTAGTAGCTTTTAGGATTCAAGTGTTAGGTATATTCAACCAAATATTTGAGAGGCAAACCAAGTTTGAAAGCAAGTGTTGAAGTATTTTCCTTTATAGACTAAGAAAATATGGAGTGCCTGGCTTGACCTAACTATTGAATCCTACAGGGCAGCTACAAGGTGAATTTCTTTTAGATTAGGTGGTACAGCCTAAACAATTCAATCAATTGGCCCAGA
This sequence comes from Thalassia testudinum, assembly GCA_037157565.1. Lineage (NCBI taxonomy): Eukaryota > Viridiplantae > Streptophyta > Magnoliopsida > Alismatales > Hydrocharitaceae > Thalassia > Thalassia testudinum. The sequence continues at coordinate 62,049,268 of JAZHRO010000063.1, forward strand.
TGCACCACTGATTAAGGCACACAAAAGGTGATTAACCTAGTCTGATTTCTACTCCCTTACATGTTGATTTGTATGAGTATCGGTTCCATAGGTCGGAATCCCAGTTGAGTAGATAAAATCACAAATGGTTATGTGCCTCAAATGTGGGTGTATGTAGTGTGTATGTTGATTTGTCCCACAATTAGAAGATATTTATATATATATATATATATATATGCAGGGGTGAGACGAGTGTAGGTGGCAAATAAGACAAACAAATTCTATCCTAGGGTTTATGCAAACACCTAAGCAGATTAAGTCTTGGTTATTGATGTGGCGAAAGTGAAACTAGTAAGGGGGGAAATGTGGGGGAAAACTTACAAATATCTGTACCTGCTCTTTACTCCAATCTACCACCTTCAAGCTCCTCAATCGGGTTTCCGCATGGAAATGAATTGAAGAAGAAAGATAGGTTAAAAAAATATGTAAGTAATCGAGAGAAACATAGAAAAAGAAAGCAAATTTCGTTGCCTCCCCAGCAATGGCACCAAAATGATTAGCGGGATTTCATGTGAGAAAATTGGGGTTAGGAAAACCCGTTGCAGTAGTCGCAAAAGCACATTATCTAATAAGATTTTTTTATCAAAACTCCAAGCGAGTCCCGGGTCGAACATAGGGAGGCGACATTTGTTTTCGTTAAAATCCGCACTTGGCTTTGTTTGTTTTTAGGGTTTTTAGGTTTTGTTATTTTTTTTGTGTTTTGTGGTAAAGAAATAAATAAGATAATACATAAAGTGGATGTTGGAACCTAGTTCCATCTCTCTTCTATGTTTTGGTGTTAACAAAACCTTTTTAAAATCTAATGTGTTCATGAAGTAATACAGGTCAAAAGAATCTATTAATGCAAGCAACAAAATAGCATATGAAGGAAGATGACTAGAAGACTATAGTTTTTGTTGTATTAATTGTATTTTAGAACCTTTGTATGTCTCTGTTGTCGCGCTTTTTGTGCGGTTTTAACAGATGTCACGTTGTAGTATAGCAGACAAAGCATTCAAATAAATATAAAGAATTTTATTACTCGAAAACTGGAGTATCTGAGGTAGAACACAGGGAGCAAATGGAATTTACTACTAATCAAAATGTAATTGAACACTCTAATTTACTCAAAATGTTAATTCAAATATAAATGTGTGCGATTAAAAGTAATTATGACAAAAAATATGAAATTGGACGTCTGATCTGGTGATCAGACGTCTTAAAAGTATTTCCCCTTTTTCTTCTTCTGATCTTCTTTCTCTTCTTTTCTTGTGAAGGTTTCTTCTTCCTGCCTTTGTATCTTTTCTCTTGTTTCCTCTCCTACGTTGCCTTCCGTCTTTCTTCTTCTTCTGATCTTTGCTGTCTTCACTTGACCTTTCTTTCATTCTCTGGCTTGCTTCTGCCTTGCTCTTCCTTCTTCTCCAGCGAAGGCTTCTTTCCTCTTCTTCTTCTCTGCCTTGGTCTCTCCTTCGCTCAGTTTCTTCTTCTGCTTCTTCTCTTCTCCTTGCGGCTAAGTCTCTCCACGCTCAGTCTGCCTGCACAGGAGCAAAACCTACCCATTCCCTCTACCCGCGCGTCTCTCTCTCTCAACAATTCACTCAGGGACGCTCACCCAGAGCCACACGGATATTCGGGTCGAATCGTACCCGGGACCAGGCGCACCTGCAGGTGGTGTGATGCGCGAGGAGTGCTCAAGGATTGGGTTGGTTGGATCCCGCTAGATCCGCGTGATCAAGCCGCGGACGAGGCGTGCGTGGGGGGCAAGTGAGGGACCTCACCCCTGTGCTCTCGGAAGCATTAAGCATAAAACACGAATTCAATTTATGGCGCAGCGGCGCCTGGTCTCTCCACGATGTGGGACTAAAGCTTCTGCCCTGATTTCGCGCGTGCCCGCAGACTGGCGTGTCCTCCCCACAGCTGCTGGCTCTGCTTGCGCTCCTTGCTGGACCAGGGCACTTCGCGACACTTGCATGACTACGCAGCACCTGCAACCTGGGAGCCCTGGCGCCTAGAGCTGCTACGGAGCTTCTTCAAATGTCGTCCATGGCGGCAGGGGCATCAACACTGTCAGACACAAAACAAGCCTCTCGGCCCAATCAGACTAGTTAGAGACCTTCGCCGTAGCACGACGAAGGCGGTGGACGGTGCTGCAGGCCGCTGGTCGGCCTAGGCGTGCGTGCCTAGGTCAACCTGTGGCCGGAGTTATGGGGTTGGTCGGGGGGTTATTGTGGAGGTTTGGAGTGGCAGTGGAGGGGTGGAATGAGTTCCTGGTGGTGAGGCGGAGCTCACGAGATGGATGGCGAGCCGTGTGGAGGGGCGGAGTGGTGTGGGCAGCTCGCCAGAGGTCGGTCGGAGGAGAGGAAGATGGAGGTGTTCAGGCACTGTTGGGGGGTAAGTAGATAAAATAGCAGGGGAAAAAGAGAGAGGGGAATGTGGAGAAGGTATTTGGCCTAACTATAGGGATGAAGGGGGACGGAGAGGCGAACAGCAGTACCTGCTATCGCCGGAGAAGATGCTGCCCAGTGGGGGAGAACGGCGGCGATGACGGGGCTGAGGCGGCGTGCGCGGGTGCTGCGTGATGCAGAGGAGAGTCAGGAAGCTAACTCTGCCACTGGTTTTGTGGCAGAGCGAAGAGGGAGGGGAGGGGGGCTCGCCAGAGCTTGCTAGGAATTTTGGCCGGGCAGGAGGAGATGAATTGGAGGTGGAAACTCGGCCAAATCAAGCTGAAGGTGAGCAGCCGGAGGTGTGGGTTCTTATATAGGCACTAGGCCAGTCGTTCAAGGCGTGGAAGGCACATGATAGTCTGAGGTCGGTCGCCGGAGATGGAAAGAGTTTAGATACCCAAATCCCTCGTGCGTTCACACGAGAGATTAGGTTCACACCAGGGATAAAGATTGTCCTCAGATGGAAGGGAATTCCTCAGAGAATCTCCCTTCCATTTCTGGGAGGGGATCTCTGAGGAATCAGAGAGGATTCCCTCTCAAATCCTCGCCGGAGCAGGATTCTGCCCTAATAATGGCAGCAGGACCTGATTGCAAAGGTCGCGAGGAAGTTAGGGGGCTTTCTGTTATGCCTTTCAAAAGATAGGGACCAAATTGTGATTTGGGTGTACTAAATTGCAAAGTAGGTCAAGATGACCTTCCCTTAGGTCCAAATTTTGGTACAAACCTAATTTTGACCTAAGGAATCCAATGGTGAAGTTGGATTTTAGGTTTGACTTCGTTTGACTAGACATTTTGCGTAAAAACCCAAATTAGGTTAATTGATGAACTAGGACCCTAATCTAGGTCAAATTGGGTTCCAAAGGCCAAATTAAGTGTTATAAGCCCTAGGGGATGTTTTTCCATGATTTTTAGAGGGTTTAATTAATTTTTATCCTGACCGAAACCTTGTTGAATTAAGCGGGTCTATTTTAGGGTTACCACATGTTATTTACTTCCTAGATTGCACATGAACCCATTTCTGATTGACTCAACCCACTTTTTATCTCATTTAGACCTTTTGACCTGTGTTTTGCCTCTGAGAAATCCCATTTATGTACTGCAATGGTAAAATTGCAGTTTTAACCTTTAATTCATGTTTTCTTCTCAGAGCACTTATTCCTTCAGTTAAGCCTTCTTCTAGGTTATGTAGGAGCCTTTATCTTCTTTATTGGGTCAAAATGAGCTAGTTATGGCTCATGATGAGGCTCTCATCATACCCCCATGCCTAGCTTTTGGTAGTCCCTTAGCAAAATTTCAAAGTTTTAACTTCCATTCTAGACCCTGAGTGTCTGTCAACAATGATAAGTGCTTCTCCTTTTGTGATTAGGTAGGAATGACAATAATAGGCCTAGAGGTACTCAAGTACCAACCAACATCCGGACCTGTTCTGCTTTAGCCTCAGTCCTCCGCAAAGGTTTTTACGGCCCACAAAAACTAACCTGGGGTTTGTTGGACTCCGAGGTTAAAGCACCCGTGCTTGAGGCATTTTTAGCCTAAGTTCAGTTTGCAATGCGTTTTTGTAAGAGAGAGATAGAAGATTTATTTGTTTGGAGAGCTTTTCTCGCTCTTTTCTTTTTATTTCTAGCTTCGGATTAGCTTCTCAACACTGTCTGTATCGGATTCCTCGTCCCCATCATCAATCCTCAAGGGTTCCTGGCTTTCGAGATTTCGAGATAATCCCGACCATGGCAACCCCCAGAACCCTAGCTTTCGAGATTTTGAGATAATCCCACCCATGGCGTTCCGTGGCCGAATTCAGCCCCTGGCGATCGACATTTCGTGATAATGCCGCCCATGGTATCTGAACCAGCAGAGTGCTTACCTGCCCCCAGTAGGATATTTAAATATCCTAAGAGACAAGCACCGACGAGACGATATGTTGTTACGCATCTTCGAGGGGAATTTCCCGCCTCTCCGCGCTGGGAACTCATCCAAATCAACTTGTGTTGATTGGCCGCTCCTAATCTAGGTGACTTTTGTAGAACATTAAATGCTCTTGTGTGATTTGGATGTTTATGCGCACTGAACCAGACTGTATGTGAATTTGGGGTGCATAGGTTACCGAATCTTGCAGACTGGAGGTCAGTTAGCGAGGCCGAATACTTCCTAAGCCTTTGACCTAATACTTAAGCTTCGCATTTTCCTAAACCTCTTGAGGATTATCCAGATTTTAACGGATACGTGAATTTTTTAAGCTCAAGATACTAGCCCAAGAGGCCTAAGACCGGCGTTCCTGCTAATCTCTTGTTATATCTCTGTAGCACTTTTCTTTTCTTTTTCTTGATTCGGTCTAGAACTTCAGTTAACCCCTTAATCTTTTACTAATGACTATTCCTTTTCATTTTCCTTTTGTGCTCCTTTCTTCATTTTTTCTCTTTTTCTCCTCCTTATGCTTATGTGGCTCACAAAATTTCCTCCCTCCCCCTATTTTTTTGTTCTTTTTCTTAATTCTTTTCAATTTTTTTGTGTTTTTGACATATGCAAATTTTTTGTGTGTGAGACTCCTGATTTTTTTTCTTGGTTATGTATGTATGCACTTTATCACCCCCCCCATGCCTAAGTTTTGCAATGTCCTCATTGTAAACAGAGGGTGTGAATTAGTGTTGAGGTCAGGGACTTAGAACAGGATATATCGGGTGGGTGAATGGGTCGAAAATGACTAATGCGGATGATTTTAAGCTTTGATACGTGTACCAGAGGTGGGATCAACTGTCTAAGGCAGGACTCAAGGTGCAATAGACGTGGAGTACAGATGGATAATCAGACGGGTCTCTGTTTTTGGGAATGGCGGGTTGCCTCCCGTTAAGCGCTAAATTTAATGCCTTCAGCCGAGCGAAAAATGGGGTGGAGAGGGGGTGGTCAAATCAATGGAGTTTTGGAAAACAAGCACCTTGATTAAGAGCCTGGTTGGTCCAACCAGGTGCTTGTTGAGATCAGTGGGCTGATGATGCAGCCCAAACCCAAAAAGTCTGGTGGGTTGATAGATGTAGATCAGCAGATGCGGAACCCACCATATGCAGTGAAGTTCTGATGGATATGGAAGTGAAAACTCGGGTTCAGGCTGAGTCGAATCAGCCTGGTCAAAGTAGGGTTCCGAAAAATTATCCATGTAAGGTGTGGAATCCCTACAGGGGTGATCAAAGGATGGAGGCTCCTGATTTGTGGTCTGATCAGTACCCGATACCCAGTCTAGATATGGAGTTGAATCATCTGCAAACGGCTCAGTGAGAGGTGAATCGGAATAGAAATTGAGTCCGATTGTGGGTTAGGGTGGAGAACGGGTTTTGATTGGTTCTGTATATGTGGAGCAGGTGGCTTCAAAGAAGATTGACATGTTATAATCAGGAGGCAGATTTTCTCCGATGTTATGGGTAGATTCGAGATCGTCGGAGAGTTTGCGAAAATCAAAGTTTGAATGAGATTCCAGATCATGAGTTCTACCATAGAATAAATCATATGTTGTATATTCAGCAGCCTGACTGGGATCTAGCCTAAATGTTAATTCTGAGCTTAAAAGGGTATCCTTATCTGTTAGAGGCTCAGATTCTAAGCTATTAGGGCAGACCCAATTGAAACCCTGCTCGTCCAACTCCTCGATTTCTGTGTCGTAGATTGGGATGACTTCCCAAAAATCGATTCGTTCCTCTGACGAGGTTGGCGAGGGATATTCATCAAATCGAGGCCCAAAATCATATTCTTCATTAAAAGATTGATCTTCTTCATCTGGGGCCTTGAAATCTTCAAAATATGTTTCAGATCTAGGTTCTAGGCTTAGGATGTGGGTTGAATTACTAGAATTTAGGTCTGAATAACCTTCGAGGGTCACCTTATCAGAATAAGGGATGGAGTTTACACCCTCGAGAGGTTCAGTTCTACTCTCATACTTGCAGGAGTCTTGGGATTCTAAAATGGGCTCATCATGGTCTTTTCCTGCATTTGGAGCTTTCCAACCTTCTTCAATATCAGGTGCATTATACTCCATCTGGGTTGGGAATCCACAACCATTTTGTGCCTCAAACCCGAGGTCAGATTTATCCTCGATGTTGTTCCAAGATAGCTCATCCTCTGTTGGTGGTATGTACGGGTATTTCTGATCAATCACTTATTTTATTAATCACATTATCTCTTCCCGTTTTTCAAGACTATCTTGGTGTTGCTTCCAAAGTCAAGGATTTGTCATACATTGAAGGTATTCACTATTGTGCAATTTTTCTATCTCAATGTATGCAGTAATGAGCAAGTCACGGGTTGATCCTTTGTTGGCTTCTGCTAATAGTACTTGGGCACAAGTTATGACAAAGGTTGTGGTTGTTGGGACATCAACCTGAATGTTTCCTACTGTTGTTGAGGTTTCTTCATTTTCATAAAATCTCATGGCATCCTCAATCATTTTATCTCTCATGGATCTCCGATATTCAGGTTTCTCGACTGGTAGTCCTAGGTGTTTTGGCTGCATTTTTGGATCAAGTGGTGGAATCAAGATGTAGAATCATAGTTTGAATCAAGATGTGTTATGAAGCGATCAGATCTGAATAACGAGTCCCACTGAAAATGAGTGTGTGTGCTCTAAAGAGAAAAGATGAGGGACTGGAGATGTTCTTGACCCAATCAAGACACCCAAAGATGTTTGGATGACTATGGAGGTTTGAGGCGGATGGACCCCTGGATCAGAAGATCGTCCACCTGAGAATTACCTCGGCAGCCAGAGAGGGAGAGTCCTGGAAAAACCCCTACACGGTAGAGCATCCCTACGGGTTACAGGGTTTCCCCCACCCGACCTCTCTTGTCACTGAGATTCCAGGTAGACCAGAACGGGGACCTTAACCTCTTAAGTCTATCACTTTTTATTTCAAAGGTGCTTTTAGGGTTCTCACTTGAACTTTAGATGTTTTTTGGTATTGTGACCTAATTTAGAGGTTGGTTGACCCAAGGGGTCAACTTCACCTGACCTGTCCTATAGATGGCAGAATGATTCTAAGTTTGGAGCCTAGAGATCACCATGATTTGACTCCCAGGTTATTAGGTCCAAAAATTTTAGGATTCAAGTAATTTTAGAGCTCAATTTTAGGGTTTGTCTTATTTAGCTCTCTTCAATCAAGGGCTTGGGTAGCACACTGATGCGGGAGGGTTTATTTCCTTTTATACAGGCATGTGTGACTAGCACTTCAAGACCCTAATGTGGAAACCCTAATTTGGTTCTATTTCTAATCCTCTTTTTCTTTTTCAAAAGTTCTCTTTAGAATTATAAACAAGAAGTGTGTGGTCCGCCGAGATTAAGCGTTATTTCAATTAGGCACAAGAATTTGTGGGATGGAATCTAAAAAAAATCACTCCAACTTCAAGAATATTTGCAGAAATTTTTGCAAAATCAGGAAATGTTTTGCCTTAGAGATGGTGATTACTATATAAAGAAGGCAATTGATTCCTAAATTGATTTTCTTCCTTTTGTCTTTCAAAGATTAGGGGATGATTAAGGAAGAAAAGAAATTACCTGTCCTGGAGTGGTTGACTTGCGGGAGAGATTTTCTCATGAAGTACCTGCAAGATCACATCAAAGCAAAGTTGGGCAAGTTAGTGTTCAATATGATAAAAAGAATGTAGTGACTAGTGGTAAATTGCGCATTGCTCCCCGGCAACGGCGCCAAAATGTTGTCGCATTTTTGTGCGATTTTAACGGATGTCACGTTGTAGTATAGCCGACAAAGCGTTCAAACAAATATAAAGAATTTTATTACTCGAAAATCGGAATATCTGAGGTCGAACACAGGGAGCAAATGGAATTCACTACTAATCAAAATGTAATTGAACACTCTAATTTACTCAAAATGTTAATTCAAATATGAATGTATGACATTAAAAGTAATTATGACAAAAAATATGAAATTGGACGTCTGATCTGGTGATCAGACGTCTTAAAAGTATTTCCCCTTTTTCTTCTTCTGATCTTCTTTCTCTTCTTTTCTTGCGAAGGCTTCTTCTTCCTGCCTTTGTATCTTTTCTCTTGTTTCTTCTCCTGCCTTGCCTTCCTTCTTTCTTCTTCTTCTGATCTTTGCTGTCTTCACTTGACCTTTCTTTCGTTCTCTAGCTTGCTTCTGCCTTGCTCTTCCTTCATCTCCTGCGAAGGCTTCTTTCCTCTTCTTCTTCACTGCCTTGGTCTCTCCTTCGCTCAGTTTCTTCTTCTGCTTCTTCTCTTCTCCTTGCGGCTAAGTCTCTCCAAGCTCAGTCTGCCTGCACAGGAGCAAAACCTACCCATTTCCCTCTACCCGTGCATCTCTCTCTATCAACAATTCACTCAGGGACGCTCTCCCAGAGCCACACGGATATTCGGGTCGGATTGTACCCGGGACTAGGCGCACCTGTAGGTGGTGTGATGCGCGAGGAGTGCTCAAGGATTGGGTCGGTCGGATCCCTCCAGATCCACGTCATCAAGCCGCGGACAAGGCGTGCGTGGGGGGCAAGTGAGGGACCTCACCCTTGTGCTCTCGAAGGCATTAAGCATTAAACACGAATTCAATTTATGGCACAGCAGCGCCTCGTCTCTCCATGATGTGGGACTAAAGCTTCTGCCCTGATTTCGCGCACGCCCGCAGACTGGCATGTCCTCCCCACAGCTGCTGGCTCTGCTTGCGCTCCTTGCTGTACCAGGGCACTTCGCGACACTCGCACGACTACGCAGCACCTGCAGCCTGGGAGCCCTGGCGCCTAGAGCTGCTACGGAGCTTCTTCAAATGTCGTCCATGGCGGCAGGGGCATCAACACTATCAGACACAAAATGAGCCTCTCGGCCCAATCAGACCAGCTAGAGACCTTCGCCGTAGCACGGCGATGGTGGTGGACGATGCTGCAGGCCGCAGGTCGGCCTAGGAATGCGTGCCTAGGTCAACCTGTGGCTGAAGTTGTGGGGTTGGTCAGGGGGTTATTGTGGAGGTCTGGAGTGGCAGTGGAGGGGTGGAATGAGTTCCTGGTGGTGAGGCGGAGCTCACGAGATGGTTGGCGAGCCGTGTGGTGGGGCGGAGTGGTGTGGGCGGCTCGCCGGAGGTCGGTCGGAGGCGAGGAAGATGGAGGTGTTCAGGCACTGTCGGGGGGTAAGTAGATAAAATAGCAAGGGAAAAAGAGAGAGGGGAATGTGGAGAAGGTATTTGTCCTAACTACAGGGATGAAGGGGGATGGAGAGGCGAACAGCAGAACCTGCTGTCGCCGGAGAAGATGCTGCCTAATGGGGGAGAACGGCGGCGACGACGGGGCTGAGGTGGCGTGTGCGGGTACTGCGCGACGCGGAGGAGAGTCAGGAAGCTAACTCTGCCACTGGTTTTGTGGCAAAGCGAAGAGGGAGGGGAGGGGGGCTCGCCGGAGCTTGTTGGGAATTTTGGCCGGGCAGGAGGAGATGAATTGGAGGTGGAAACTCGGCCAAATCAAGTTGAAGATGAGCAGCCGGAGGTGTGGGTTCTTATATAAGCACTGGGCCAGTCGTTCAAGGCGTGGAAGGCAAGCAATCGTCTGAGGTCGGTCACCGGAGATGGAAAGAGTTTAGATACCCAAATCCCTCATGCGTTCGCACGAGAGATTGGGTTCACACCAGGGATAAAGATTGGCCTCAGATGGAAGGGAATTCCTCAAAGAATCTCCCTTCCATTTCTGGGAAGGGATCTCTGAGGAATCAGAGAGGATTCCCTCTCAAATCCTCTCCGGAGCAGGATTCTGCCCTAATAATGGCGACAGGACCTGATTGCAAAGGTGGCGAGGAAGTTAGGGGGCTTTCTGTTATGCGTTTCAAAAGATAGGGACCAAATTGTGATTTGGGTGTACTAAATTGCAAAGATGGTCAAGATGACCTCCCTTAGGTCCAAATTTTGGTACAAACCTAATTTTGACCTAAGGAATACAATGGTGAAGTTGTATTTTAGGTTTGACCCCGTTTGACTGGACATTTTGAGTAAAAGCCCAAATTAGGTTAATTGATGAACTAGGACCCTAATCTAGGTCAAACTAGGTTCAAAAGGCCAAATTAAGTGTTCTAAACCCTAGGGGATATTTTTCCATAATTTTTAGAGGGTTTAATTGATTTTTATCCTGACCGAAACCTTGTTGAATTAAGCGGGTCTATTTTAGGGTTAGCACATGTTATTTACTTCTTAGATTGCATATGAACCCATTTCTGATTGACTCAACCCACTTTTTATCTCATTTAGACCTTTTGACCTGTGTTTTGCCTCTGAGAAATCCCGTTTATGTACTGCAATGGTAAAATTGTAGTTTTAACCTTTAATTCATGTTTTCTTCTCAGAGCACTTATTCCTTCAGTTAAGTCTTCTTCTAGGTTATGTAGGAGCTTTTATCTTCTTCATTGGGTTAAAATGAGCTAGTTATGGCTCACAATGAGGCTCTCATCAGTCTCCTAACAATTAAAACATAATCTAGGAGTTAAAATTAAAGTAAAGATAATTAGGGTTCAGAATATCGTTCATTCACTCATTTCAAAACTCAAAATCAATTCTTTCAAAATAAAGTCGCTTAGAGTTGGTTGGATATCTCTAAAAATTGACTTATACTTATAATATTTGGTAGTTGTAGCAAGTACTGGTACTAGTCATAAGTACCGGTACATGCTAGGCATAGGTTTGGGCCTAAGCCCCAAACTGTGAACAACAAGTACCGATACTCATCGTGAGTGCCATTACCAAGTGGTCACAATTTGTGCACTTGGTTTTTGCCTGGACCTTACAAGTACCGGTACTAATCACTAGTACCGATATATGTAGGTCACTGGACTCAAATCTATGAGTCACAAGTGATGAGTACCGGTACCTAGTGACTTAGTTGGGCTGACTGTAGGCAGTTAGTACTAGTATCAAAAGTTTAGTGCCAGTACCAACTAGCCGTTGTGACCAATCTGAACAGCTATTTTGCAATTAAACCTATTTCTAATCTTCCCAAATTGCCCCTAACGGCTAGTAATTGTAGGGAAGGTGTTTAGAGGATTATATAAGCACTCTTTGAGTGTCTTTTGCACACAACCAAGAAGCAGAATTCTATCCTTACCAACACTTTATATTCCCAATTTACTAGCTGCAAAAGAGCTTGATTTGTTGCATTCCTCTCAAGGCCTCTCTACATTTGCAACAAGTCATCAAAGGAAATCATGTTCTTCATTGTTCAATCATTTGTTTTACACCTTAGTATTCTGGTTAGATTAATTTACATACTCTTATTAAGTAATATACTTGTTGGAGAGTTAGGAATTAGTTCTAAGCTTTTATTTGCATTTTTCTTACACATGTATCTTAATTTATTTTTAATATCTTGTAATTGGGTTGAGGTAACTCATTAATTACCTCAGGTATTAGTAAATTGATTCCCTCTAGGTTGAGGGAATCAAGTTAAAAATCCTAAGTCGGGAGACTTAAGTAGTGGGGTACTCAAGTGAGGGGAACCACTATATATCTTGTGTGTTTTTATGGTTTACTTTGTCTTGCAATTTTTTATCTACCACACTATTCATCCCCCTTTCTAGTGTGCTTGTGATTTACAGATCCTACAGGTGGTATCAGAGTGGGTCGTGAATCGAAGAAGTTATTATTCTCTCTCACAATGGCATCTTCAGTCAAGCGCACTGAAGGATAGTCGTCCACACATCCTCCCTACTTTGATGGGAGGGACTATGGATACTGGAAGAGGAGGATGCAAATCTTCCTCAAGGCCATGGATGAAGACTCATGGACTCTTATCCAAGAGAAGTACATGGATACGGAGCCGCAGGAAGGTGTGGTTTAGACTATAAAATAAAAGAAAAAGATCATGGGAAATGCAAAAGCGATGAACACGCTCTATTATGCGTTATCAAGGGAAGAGTTTAACCGTATCTCCTTATGCGAGTCTGCATACGAGATATGGAACACACTGCAAGTCACCTATGAAGGTACAAGGTAAAAGAAACATATATTTCTATTCTAATAGAAAGCTATGAGTGTTTCAGGATGCAAAAAGGTGAAACAATCAAAGGATTGTACACAAGATTTGGAGAGATCATAAATCCAACGAAGAATTCAAGCTAAAGGAGGAGTATCTTGTATGGAAGATCTTGAAATCCCTTACAAGCGATTGGTCTCCAAAGATCACAACCATCCAAGAGGCGAAAGACCTTTCTACTCTCTCCTTGGATGACTTGATTGGAAGCCTCATGGCATATGAAGTCTAATTGGAAAATATGAAGATGAATGAAGAAAAATTCGTAAGCAACAAGAAGGAGCTTGCTTTTAAATCTATAAAGGAGGAGTCAGACCTCAATGATTCTAACTCCGATGAAGAAGAGGTGCTTCCTCTTCTAATGAGAAGATTTAGAAGATTCATCCAAAAATAAGGTAAGAAAGTAAATAAATTTACAAATGACATTATTTATTTTGAGTGCAAGAAGAAGGGGCACATACGAAAAGATTGTCCAATGATCAAGAAGAAGAAGGAAGAAAAGAAGAAAGACAAAGAACTCGATCGGAAGAAGAAGATTTCAAGAAAGGCATACAAGACGACTTGGGATGATAGTGATTCTGGCACGGAATCATCTTCTGAAGAATTTGAAGAAACGGAAGTTGCACATCTTTGTTTAATGGTGAACAACAACAGTTCAGAAAATGAGGTAGACTCTGAAGTCACTTCTAATGAGTTATTACAAGCATGTGAAGATTTGTATCACAAAGCTAGGTTGATTAAAAAAGAAAATAAGGTCTTGCATGATAGTTATAAAACTTTAGAAATAGAGAAATCTTGTTTAGAAATAGAATTAGAAATGTCAAAAGAAACTAACAATCATTTGCATGGTAAAATAGTAGAATTAGAAGATATTAAGAAACATTTTGAGGACACTTTGAATAATCTAATAACAACAACTAGGCTGAATACAGAATTTTGTAAAAATTTAAAAGCCAAGATCAATAATAAAATGAACACACAAAATAAATCACATGCATCTAGACTTGCATGGATTTATCAAAAGGTCAAGAATCCTAAGAATTATAGATCTAACACTAAAGTGATCTATATACCCAAGGATTTGAAGGGGACTAACCATCAAGGACCCAAAAGAAAATGTGTACTTAAAATAGATTTAATAAATTTTTTTGCAAGTTAAGAAGGACAAAAGGATCCTAGATAGTGGGTGTTCCAAGCACATGACGGGACACTCTGACCTCTTTATCAATTGGACCAGAATTGAAGATGGTGGACACGTCAAGTTAGGTGACAACAAACATTGTCGCATTATTGGTGAAGGTACAATAGGTAATTCTTCTAAGCAGGTACGTAATGTTCTTTTAGTAGAAAACTTAAAACGTAACCTACTTATGTTAGTCAAATATGTGATAATGGATGTGATGTTTTGTTTACAAAAGTTGGATTTAAAATATTAAAAGAAGGAACAAATACGGTCTTAATTGAAGGATTTAGATATGAAAATATCTATGCTCTTCATTTTTCTCAAGAGAAATTTGTAAAATATCTGCTTGCCTCCCATGTTGAAGTAGATCTTTGGCATCGTAGGCTAGGTCACATTAATCACAAACATCTTAATAGGTTAGCCAAAAATGAGTTAGTAAGGGGCCAACCCAAACTAACTTATAAAAAGGATGCTTTGTGCAAGTCTTGTGAACTCAGAAAAATACACAAGGCTTCTTTTAAACCTAAAGACTTAGTTTCAACAACACAACCTTTAGAGTTGTTACACCTTGATCTATTTGGACCAACACAGTTCGAAAGTCTAAATGGATCAAAATTTTGCCTAGTTATTATTGATGACTTCTCTAGGTTCACTTGGGTCATCTTCTTGAAACATAAGGATGACTCATTTGATTCCTTCCTAAGTCTTGCTCGAAGACTTTAGAAGGAAAAATCATCCTCTATCCTTAGACTTAGGACTGATCATGGGGGTGAATTTGAAAATGAAAAATTTTCAAGTTTTTGTGTCAATTCTGGCATAACCCATGAATTTTCATTTCCATGGGCACCATCTCAAAATGGTGTTGTAGAGTGCAAGAATCGCACTCTATAAGAATGCGCCTGAACTTTGCTCTTGGAGTCTAGGCTTCAAAAGTATTTCTGGGCAGAAGCCATTAATATGGCATGTTATGTTCTTAATAGAACTCTCTTATGGCCTATTATTAAGAAAACTCCATATGGGCTTTATTATGAGAAGTCTCCTAGGATTTCATATTTTAGGGTATTTGGAAGTAGATGTTATTTATTAAACACCCATGATTGGCTTGATAAGTTTGATGCCAAAGGTGATGAAGGCATTTTTATTGGCTATTCAACAAGAAGCAGAGCTTATCGAGTCTTTAATAAGAGGACCTTTGTTATAGAAGAATCCCTACATGTTTCATTTGATGAAACAAACTTAAATGAACCTGAACCAAATCATTTAGATTCTGATGATGAAGATACTCGCTTCATCGATGTATCAAACATGGAAGATACATGAAATGTACATGATCATCCAAAAGAATGGGTACACCATAAAGATCACCCTCAAGAACAAATCATAGGTGACATTGAACAAGGTGTAAAAACCCGATCTCACTTTGGAGCTGATTTTGTGTTTAATGCCTTTGTTTCACAACTTGAACCCAAGAAAGTTGATGAGGCATTAAAGGATGAATCATGGATTGTAGCTATGCTGGAGGAGCTACTCCAATTTACTAGGAACAATGCATGGAACTTGGTACCCACTCCTGAGGGTAATTTCATCATTGGAACCAAGTGGGTGTTCCAAAATAAATTGGATGAATCTGGTTTAGTGATTAGGAATAAAGCCAGACTTCTTGCTCAAGGCTATAACCAACAAGAGGGTATTGACTTTGATGAGACATGTGCTCCTGTTGCTCACTTGGAGTCCATACGGATGCTACTTGCCTTTGCAAGTGCAAAGGACTTCAAGCTATATCAAATGGATGTCAAGAGCACCTTTCTTAATGGTTATATTAAAGAAGTTTATGTTCATCAGCCTCCAGGGTTCAAGGGCCCAGCACACCCAGAGTACGTATACAAGCTCAATAAGCATTATATGGACTTAAACAAGCTCCCAAGGCCTAGCATGATAGGCTTAGGACCTTTCTTTTTCAGAATGGATTTAGAATTGGAGTTGTTGATTTAAATCTTTTTGTAAAAGAAGAAGGAAATGACATCCTACTTGTTCAAATATATGTTGACGATATTATATTTGGATCAACTATGGAGTCCCTATGTCAATATTTCTGTGAGACTATGAGGACTAAGTTTGAAATGAGTATGATGGGTGAACTCAGATTCTTTTTAGGACTCCAAATTAAACAATTAGACACAGGAATTTACATTAGTCAAACAAAATATGTTCTTGAAATTCTCAAGAAATTTGACTTTGAAAATATAAATGGCAAAGAGACTCTAATTGCTCTATCTACTTCTCTTGGTGAAGAATTATTCGGCAAGAGGGTAGATGAAAAGAAATACCGGGGCATGATAGGTTCACTACTATATCCTACAGCTTCTAGACCTGATATTCCTTTTGCTACATGTTTATGTGTGAGATTCCAATTCGAACCCAAGGAATCTCATTTTAATGCAGTAAAAAGAATATTTAGATACCTAAGCAGCACAAAAGATCGTGGTCTTTTCTATCCTAAAGCACAATCCTTAGATCTATTATCCTATAGTGATGCTGACTATGCAGGGAGTCGAACAGACTGAAAGAGCACTAGCGGCACATGTCATTTTATTGGAGAATCTCTATTCTCATGGTTCTCTAAGAAATAGACTTGTGTTTCACTTTCTACGACTGAAGTAGAGTATATTGCTACTTCACTTGCTTGCTCTCAGGTCATTTGGATGAGATAGACTTTGTGCGACTTTGGATTGATTATTGCACAATCCAAAATTTTATGTGATAATACAAGTGCAACAAATTTATCCAAAAATCCGATTCATCATTCACGTACCAAGCACATAGATGTTAGACATCATTTCCTTAGAGATATTGTACTTCAAGGATCAATTCAATTAGAATTCATTAACACACTAAACCAATTGGCAGACATCTTTACAAAACCTCTTGTAGTAGAGAGATTCTACTTTATAAGAAGAAAATTAGGACTTTGTACAATAAAAGAGATTCAAAACTAATAAGTTGATTAATATGTAATTTGTTTGTATTTATAAAAATCTCTGAGGGTCTCATTGCAATTTACCCATGCTAATTTTTTTAAAAAGGGTAAACTATAATATTTTCATATGTTTGGAAATATTTAGGTGTTGTTTGCAATATGGTTACTTAACTTAGGTTGTTGACTGCATTATTTATTCAACACCTAAGTTGTAAATTTTTCTTCTCTCGATCACTTAAGTGGTCATGTGACAAGCACATGACCCATCCCATATAAAAGAGTCCAAGTGCAAACACTTGCCTTATTTTGTCTCAAGCAAACCCTAGTTCTCCCCACAAGTGTCTCTCCAAGCTCTAGCCAAGAAGAAGAAGACTCACCTCCAAACCTCCACTCTAGGTATATTCTTATTTCCTAAGTAGATCTTGCTATCATGAGTCATTCTACATCTTGTTTTTTTCTTTCTCTCAAGTCCTTTCTCGCTGCTGCATTTGTTTCTAGTCGGGTACTAGGTGGTACCGGTACCCATCACTGGTACCGGTACTAGCTTGGCACAGCAGTGCCTGCTTTAGTGAGCAGGTACCGATACTGAAGATGAATACCGGTACTAGCTCAAATTTCTGGTTGGAACAGAAACCAACTACTACTGGTACCAATGACCAGTACTGGTACATGTAGGCTTAAATGTGTTTTTTTGTACAAACACATGAAAGGAAGTTTTCTATATTTCTAATCGTTTTCCTATTCCTTGTTATTGCATGTTTACATATGGCACCTAAATCAAAAAGTAAGGGAAAAGCACCTCAAGATGCTTTTCACAAGTTTTGCATTAATGAGAATGCTAGGTCAAAGTTTGATTGGTATAAAGGCCTAAAACTCCATCATTGTAGGCTAGTTGAGTGGAATGATTTCTCTCTTCAACTATTTAGTTTTACCACTCGTCTTTTCAAACAAAAACTCATGCATTTCTTTGATGAATCATTCTTTGCCGATGTTCCTGGAGTATACCCAGATGTCAATTGTCTATACTTTGCTAATCTCCAAGAACAAGAAAATCAAAGTCATATTGTCTTAACAACAAATATTTTTTGTCAGAAAATCACTATCACACCTAAATTCTTGTCAGCAATTACTAAATGTCCTAGTGAAGGTCATGCATTTAACGCACTTAAGGAGTAATTTCCTACTCATAAAATCCATGAAATTCTCTTGCTCCCTATTTGTTAGGACAAAGCATTGGTTGCCCTAAATATGACCCTTTTTGCTCTTGTCCTTTTTCGTATCTTACCATGGAACTTTAGGGCTAAAAATTCAGGATTTCACAAAATACCTCTTGATATTTTACCCTTAATTTATGCTATCATTAAGAGCTTTCCGGTCAATTAGAACATAGTTTTCATTCACTTTCTTAGACCCCATTACCGTGCATCAGCTTTACCATTGGATATTTTGGTGTCATAATTCTTCATAAAAAAAAAATTGACCTCTCTAATTTTACTCCTCTTAGAAAAGTGGTCTATTTGAAATGGTCCACTCTCTGAAAAATGGAAGTGAAACCTGCTAGAGAGGAATCCTCTAGTGATGATGAAGAAGAAGAAATTGATCCAAATGCTCAATCTTCTTCTCATCCACCTCATGAATCATCCTCCACTTTGGGCAAATCTATCCAATGTGTCTGGAACTAATCCTAATTTGATAAATACCTTCAATTACATTTGTCAAAATTTAACCAATCTAAATTTTTCCTTCTGTCACATGGAGAGCAAATTCCATGACCTTTCTCTTTCTATTGAGTCCTCCCATGTCACTTCTTCCACTCAACAACCTAAACAAAGGAAGTGGACTCAACTAAAAGCACCTCAAGAATATAGTGAAAGAAGGCAAAAGCATTTTCAAGATCCATCTCCTGTTTTATCTTCAATGGTGGAAGAAGAACCTGGTCTTCATGATGATGAAGAAGAAGATGCTGAAGATGACGAAGAAGTTTCATATGAAGATAGTGATGATGGAGATGAAGATGATGACGACAATGAAGATGAAGATGAAGATGATGGCGACAACGATGATGACGATGATGATGATGGTGGTGGACATGTGCAAAAGCCTATTAGAAAACATCCTGAAAATTAGCTTAGTTTTCATTTTGTTGCTTGTTAAATTTGTATGACTTTTCAGACAATTATGTGCTAAAATTGTTTCAAGCTTTATCTTTATGAACTTTATCATGTTATGAAAATTGAATAGAGTTGGTTGTTCATGTATCATGCTTTGTTTGCTTATGTGAAATATATCATGTTTTTTTTTTAAATTCTATTATTTGCTCATCTTTTTGCTTGCTTGACAAAAAGGGGGAGAAATGATTGGATACTTCATATTTACAATAGCGAGAGCTTAGTTTGAGGGGGAGGTTTTTTACTCCTTGTGGAGTTTTTTATTCTTCTCTTATTAAGTCTCTGTTTATTTTTAAATATGAGTATCTTGTTTGTTTTGTCAACACCAAAAATGGGGAGATTGTTGGAACCTAGTTCCATCTCTCTTCTGTGTTTTGGTGTTAACAAAATCATTTTAAAATCTAATGTGTTTATGAAGTATTACAGGTCAAAAGAATCTACGGATGCAAGCAACAAGATAGCATATGAACGAAGAAGACTAGAAGACTATAGTTATTGTTGTATTAATTATATTTTAGAATCTTTCTATGTCTCCTAACAAGTAAAATATAATCTAGGAGTTAAAATCAAAGTAGAGATAATTAGAGTTCAGAATATCGTCTATTCACTCGTTTCAAAACTAAAAGTCAAGTCTATCAAAATAAAGTCGTTTACAGTAGGTTGGATATCTTTAAAAATTGACTTATAATATTTGGTACTTGTAGCAAGTACCAGTATTGGTCATAAGTACCGGTACATGCTAGGCACAGGTTTGGACCTAAGTCCCAAACTGTGAACAACAAGTACCGGTACCAAGTGGTCACAGTTTGTGCACTTGGTTTTTGCCTGGACCTTACAAGTTCCGATACTATTCACTAGTACCAGTACATGTAGGTCACTGGACCCAAATTTGTGAGTCACAATTACCGATACTCATCATGAGTACCGGTACCTAGTGACTTAGTTGGGCTGACTGTAGGCAGTCAATACCAATATCAAAAGTTTTGTACCGGTACCAACTAACTGTTTTAACCAATTTGAATGGCTATCTTGCAATTAAGCCTATTTCTAATCTTCCCAAATTGCTCCTAACGATTAGTAACCATAAGGAAGGAGTTTAGAGGATTATATAAGCACTCTTTGAGTGTCTTTTGCACACAACCATGAAGCAAAAATTCTATCCTTGCCTACACTTTCAATTCTCAATTTTCTAGCTACAAAAGAGCTTGATTTGTTGCATTCCTCTCAAGGCCTCTCTCCATTTGCAACAAGTCATCAAAGGCGATTGTGTTCTTCATTGTTCAATCATTTGTTTTATGCCTTAGTATTCTCGTTAGATTAATTTACATACTCTTATTAAGCAATATACTTGTTGGAGACTTAGGAATTAGTTGTAAGCTTTTATTTGCAATTTGCTTACACATGTATCTTTATTTATTTTTGATATCTTGTAATTGGGTTGAGGTAACCCAGTAATTACCTCAGGTATTAGTCAATTGAATCCCTCCAGGTTGAGGGAATCGGGTTAAAAATCCTAAGTCGGGAGACTTAGATAGTGGAGTACCCAAGTGAGGGGAACCGCTATATATCATGTGTGTTTTTGTGGTTTGCTTTGTCTTGCAATTTTTTATCTACCACACTATTCATCCCCTCTTCTAGTGTGCTTGTGATTTACAGATCCTAGAGTAGAGAGAAGCACATCTGATATGATGCAATGTCATTTATTACAATAGATGGAAATATGTCAAAAATAACAGAGATAGAGGTGAGAGGAAATCTCCCAAATTGACTATTTGGCGAGACGATGGTGCATGGCAGTAGCTTGAATGGAGGAGGTGAGAAGCTGGACGACATGGTGAGATGTAGGAGGATGCCGGTTAGAGGAATGCTTCACCATGGCAGGGAATGGGGATGAGGAGGTGCATGTGATCGACTTCTTGAACGGAGGTGAGGGGATAGCTCAAGGACTCCTATGAAGGTGATGAGGAATAGGATGAATATTTGGTGGAGGGAAAGGGTTTCTGCACTATTAGGTGGCCTAGGGCTTGAGAGGAGTTCTTGGGAGCTTAGGGGGCTCTTTGGAACTCTAGTGGGGGTGTGAGTAGCATAGGAAGTGATGAAGCTCGAAGGGAAGGTGTAGGTCCTTATATAGTGGTTGAGAGGAGGCTAAAATAGGTATAAGACAAATAGAGACCTCCAGGATGTCGTTGTATGTCCATCTCAAGTGTTGCTATAGAAAACTCATGCCTGCTCACAAGCATGCTGTGTTAGCCCTCCATCTCGTGCATTGATCGCTCTCGAGACTCGCTGGCCATCAATCTCACATCGCCAGCTGCCATCGCAAGCATCCATCAAGCATTTGCTGGCGTCTGCCAGCACATGTTGATCCTAGTGAAGTGAACCACAGCCCTTGGATGGCGGATGAAGGGCTCTGAGCATGTAGGAGAGAATGCTCTGGATCGTGCCCCCACCCGATCAAATGGCGGAGATTGCGTCAGACCACTTAAACATCACTCCCCCAGTGTACGTATGATCGTACATTTGCCCATGCATTGAATCTCTCATGTATGGATCTCACGCATCGGTGACGCCACGTAGCTACTTCCTTCGCCACCGGATCATCCATCAATGACTCAATTTCTCACCTGCACGTGCTTAGTGGATACAATCTGCACGTGGGGCTTTGATCACCCAATCGTGCGTTGTGAGCTGAGGAACCAACCACTATGCTAAGGTCGGTTATGAGCTTTGCTTAGGAATTAAGGCTCTACACCCACGGCCGTTGGATCTTGATCCAATGGTCCTGATTGCATGAAGCCTTCTCTCTACTTGGCTTCAAGCTGGCGGTGCGGTGCTTTGACGACCATTGGATTTGAATCCAACAGTTCAGACTTCATAGGCATAGCTTAGGAGGATGAGCTACGACTGGGCTGGAGGGCTGCAATGGTGCCACATGGCACCATCGTGGCCGTCCACATTCTTCTTCTTGTAGAGGGTGCTGCGGAACTCTGATCCGAGTGATTTTTGCTATGATGGGCTATGATCGTCGCTTCGGATCCATCCGTATGATCAGATTCTTCATCCGAAGCCCATAAAGATGTTGCATTGCCTCCTGGTCTTAAAATGTTAGAATTAATATACAATATACACAAATTATCCTAAATGCAATGCAATGAGTGTTATGCAATATTTATACTATGGAATGCAATGCTAAGATTAGGGACTATCATAAATAAGCATTTTATCATGAATTCAAGCATGTTTATCAGTGGGCATCTAGAAGGAAGAGGGCTCTTCACAGCAGAAGGGAGCAAGAGATGTCCGCAGGAGGACTTCCCTTTAAGTGGGGGCTAGGGTCCCTTTTATAACCAAAGTAAGGGGCAAAATGGGTATTTTAGAGCCCCAAAATTGTGCAAACAACTTGGATCAGCAAGAGTCACTGGTCTAGCAATCCACGGCTCACATCGCGTCAAAAATGCACCGCTATGCTCCTTCATTACATGCCCAATGCACGGATGCACGACATCAGGCCACGTGGTGCCCGCAAAGCCGCCCGATCCACCGCCACCGCTCTCCTCGCTGTACATGCATGCGTTCAAAATCAGTCGTTCGATCATGCACCGCCTTTAGTTTCTACATGCAAATGCACGTGCATTTGTGTGTCCATCTGAGGGTCATCGCATTGCTTAGATCCGATGCTCCACTTCACTCCACACATCTAGCCCTCGCGCCGCTCTATCAAGATTACATGGCTGAATTTCAACCGCATGTGCTACCACCTCTAATTTCTACTCCTCGTGCCTCGAACGCATCTCTCACACTGCCAGTTGAAGGCGATGACCAACGAGCTACGCACGCGGATGGTCACGCCTCTGAATCTTTGCACGCACCGCCCTCAGCTGTTGGATGAAGATCCAATTGCTGAGATGAATTCCTCTTTGATGAAGGGTGCGGAGAAGTGGCAACGTGTCATGATCATGGTCATCTGATGATGATCCAATGACCCACAATGCTCTAGTGTTGTCCTTCAGCAATTAAGGCCGCAAAGGTGGGCCATTGGATGGTGCCATGTGGCGGCATGTGGCACCATGCAGACCGTCCACCTTCCTGCCTTTCTAGGTGGTGCTATAGGGCTTTGAATGAAATGATTTTTATGCCATCAGACTACGATCGTTGCTTTGAGTCAATCCGTACGGTCAGATTTACCATTCGTGGCCCTAAATAATTTGTAATAATTATTGCCTCTCAATTAGAATATAAAATAGCATTATTATTTACAAAGCTAACAAATCAACTACGATACACAATATGTTGCTCATGCATACATTATTCCTAAGTTAAGCTAGCATCTTAGTTTAGGTAGACTTGATCCTATGATTGCTGCGGAATCGTACCACCATGCGTAAATCTTGCTAGTCCCTAGCAAATGCAAGACTAAATGCAAAGTGATCCTGCTTCACCAATTTCTATCAAGAGTTTGATTGGAGATCTATTTCTTTTGTTTTCATCCACAAATTTGGAAATCTAGATAATCGTGAAAATGTAGGTAGCAGCCTATGCAATGGATCCAAGTGAAAAGTCAATCCACATCTAAAGCTCATACTTGACCTTTTGTATAGGCAAACTTCTTCTCTCGAACATATAAAATAGTCTCTAATTTCAGCCCTAACTTTTTGCTTAGGTAGAAGATTTTGAAGTCAAGTGGGTGTGTTTTTGGTGGAACACACTCTTCTGGTGCTACAAATAGACTAGTACTACAGAACCTAGATTTCCAGACTATCAAATAAATTAACTTAGAGAGAAGCGAAGAAACTGTATTCTCTTTAGTTTCTTTTTACTCACACTCTCTCTTTTTTTCTTGTTCTCTTTTCTTCTCTTTTTCTTTTCTTTTTCATTTCGAACTCACAACCTCACCAGATTTGTAAATATATTTAGTGGTCTCTCATGGTACTAACAACTTAATTAAGTTTTGATAACCTTATAACTAAGTCAGAAATCCTCAACTAGTATTTGGGCATTCAAAAATATAAAAAGGTAGGTCAAGGTTGTATTTGGTATTTGGGCATTCAAAAATATAAAAAGGTAGGTCAAGGCTGTATTTGGTGGATCGTAATGGTAGTAGGTATTGTTGCCTCAATATACTTAACAAAAATAAACATAACTCCTTTTCTTCCTTTTTCTTGTTTACTTTTTTTTTTTTCTCTTGTTCTATTTTTTGTCCTATATCTACCAACACAATGCAACGCACACCATATGCAAACTTTTATTTACATCGCCTTATTAGGGATTAGAGATGTTTAAGAGGATATCGGGTGGCTTATTTGGTGGAAGTGCCTACTCTCGGCACCAGAAAAGGAATGGATGGGAGAATGTATTTTCTGACCTTGACATTAATACCATCTTTCAGTAGAGGATTCCGTAAATGACAGCCGTAGCCATCCACCTTAGTCCTAGTTTTATTAGAACCTGCTCTCTGCGCATTTGTCTTAATTGGTGGCTCTCAAAAATTCACACAAAGAATTTGTATGTAGGAACTGATAGCAAAAGCTTTGCCTAACTTCGAGTATCATTATCTAATTATCCATAAACTAAGATTCCTTGTACTAGACTTAGAGCATCAATAGACCCTCTGCTCTCACATCGCAATTGTTTAGTGGATCAAATTGGAAGATGGATTGCTTGACTCCCTAATTACTATCCAAGGGTTCAGGAAAGAAGTAATGATTCTTCTTGACAAACTAAAGTTGTCCATCGGTCATCACAGTGGATCCATTGCAAATTTTACATGCAAGTATGAAATTGTATTGGATTCTAAATTTAGGAATCAACTAAAGAATAAGTCCCTAACAAAACTTCTTGATAAAAATCTATTTTCTATGGTGTTGGTAGGAAAATATTTTAGTTTATGTGTAGTACCCCCCATGCTTATGTTCTTACATGTTCTCATGCATGAATAAGAGAAGAATAAAGTATGACAAGGCATAAGTGAATAGAAATCACCTAGAATGTCTCCTGATTTGTTAGTCAGCATATGCCAACACAAAAATGATTTTCACAATATGTAGGACAATATGCAAAAATGAAATATGCTAAGTATAGGATATATCTACATATGTATAAGTGTGAGTTTAACACCTTCAGCTGAGTGAAAATTCAATTACATGTCCTCGATAAAATTAATAATTTCATCAGTAGGAGGAGGTTCTTGGACAATAAATGGCTTGAGGCGCTGGCCATTTACCGTAGAAACATGCCCAAATTTTGGGTCCATAATTTGGACCGCCCCATTAGAATATGGGTGAATCACAAGATATGGGCTAGTCCACTTGGACTTGAGCTTTCCCACAAAGAATTTAAGTAGAGAATCAAATAACTAGACCTACTGGTTAGAGTGAATTCCTTCCTCTGGATGTGGCAGTCATTAAAAGCCTTAGTCTTTTCTTTCTATATTTTTGCATTATCATAGGCTTCCTACCAAATTTCTTCTAATTCGCTGAGTTGGAGCTTCCTCTTATAACTTCTTGCATTGAGGTTAAAATTACACTTCTACATTGCCCAAATGGCGTGGTGCTCCAGCTTGACAGGAAGGTGATAGGCCTTTCCATACACCATGCTGTATGGTGACATTCCAAGAGGGGCCTTATACGTAGTCTGGTATACCCAAAGTGCATCGATCAATCTATCGGACTAATCCTTCTTATCTGGTCTTTCCATATTGAGGAGAATAAGCTTGACTTGACGGTTAGAAACCTCAGCCTGCCCATTGGTCTGCAGATGATATGGGGTGGAAATGTGGTGGTGTACCCCGTATTTCTTCAATAGAGACCTAAGTGACTGCCTCGTCACGAATCAGAGTGTGGGGAACTTTGAATCTCACAAAAATAAATTTTCGAACAAAGGATATAACGGTCTTATGATCATCCCATCTTGGTAGGATGGCTTCAACCAACTTGGAGACATAGTCAATTGCGAGAAGTTTGTACTCAATGCTATGCAAGTTCGGAAAAGGACCCATAAAGTTGATGCCCCAAATGTCGAACACTTCTACGACCAGAATGGGTTGAAGAGGCATCATCTCTCCGGGTCATAGAACCGATCGACTGACATCACTTGTAGCATTTGGAAAACTTGTGTGTATCTTTGAAAATAGTCGATAAAAAGAAACTCGACTGCAAAATCTTCGCTACAATTTTTTGGCTCTAGAAATGACCACCACAAGCATTGCTTTGGCAGAAAGGTAACACACTCAAAATTTCTGAGTTAGGGACGCACCTTCTGATGATCTGATCAGCCCCTATGCGAAAGAGAAAAGGGTCATCCCAGAAATAAAATTTGGCTTTTAAAATGAATTTGAGTTTCTAGTCCTTGGATAACCCCACGAAAATCTTGCTTATGACAAGATAATTAGCAATATCTATGTACCAGGGAAACTCAATAGAATTAACGGCCAAAAGAGACTCATCTGGGAATTGATCTGACATAGGTAGGGAATAGGGGATGTGTTCTAGGTCTAGCCGAGATAGGTGATCTACCACCACATTATGAGCACCAACTTTGTCGTGGATCTCGACATCAAAGTCCTACAAGAGAAGGATCCATCTGCTAAGATAGGGTTTGGCATCCTTCTTTTCCAACAAATGTCAGAGGGTGAAATGATCAGTGAAAGTAATTACTTTAGACCCAAGTAAATACTCTAAACTTCTACAACCCGAATACTACTGCTACCAATTCTTTCTCAGTAACCCTATAATTATGCTAAGCCTCATTCGATGTCTTGCTACTGTAGTAGATTAAAAATGGATAGGGCTCTTAACATGGCTCCGACAGTAAAATCGGAGGCGACTCACATCATCTTGAAGTTGATAGACCAGTCGGGTGGTTGGAGAATTGGTGAATCAGATACAATGCTTCGTAAGGTCTTGAAAGTGCTGAGACATGAGGAATCGAAGTTAAATGGGATGTTGGCTACTAGAAGATTCATCAAAGGATGGGCGATTTTTGAGAAATCTCGAATGAATCTTCGGTAAAATCCAACGTGACCTAAGAATGATCTGATTTGCCTAATCGAGCTAGGTGGAGGTAGTCGACAATTGACTTCAGATTTAGCTCGGGCGACCTCAAGTTCATTAGAAGAGATCCTATGACCTAGTACAATGCTATCCCTCACTATAAAATGGCTTTTCTCCCATGAAAGTATTAGGTTTACTTCTATGCACCTCCTCATGATCAAGACAAGATGAGAAATCATCTTCGAAGATGGAGAAGTCATCCATAAATACTTCTACATAGTCCCCAATGATATTAGAGAAAATGGTCATCATACAATGTTGAAATGTCGTTGGTGTGTTTATAGAAGCCAAAGGGCATTCGCTTAAAAGCAAATGTTCCAAAAGGACATGTAAAAGTAGTCTTGTCTTGATCTTACAGGTTAATCGCAACCTGATTATACCTGGAGTATCCTTCCAGAAAATAAAAGTTGTGCCCGGCTAACCTTTCTAAGATCTTATCAATAAAAGGTAAAGAAAAATTATCCTTTTTGGTTGTCGTGTTCAGTTTCCTATAATTGATGCAAACCCACCATGAAGTCATGGTGTGGGTCAAGATGGATTCACCCTTATCATTCTTGATTATGGTGAGTCCAACTTTCTTGGGCATAATTTGAATAGCACTCACCCACTGGCTGTTGGAAATGGGATATACAACGCCTACATCTAGCCATTTAATGATCTCCCTCTTGACAACCTCTAGTATATTTGGGTTCATCCATCTCTGAGGTTGTCTAGAATGTTTCACTCCCTCATCCGTATAAATATGATGAGTGCAATATGAAGGGCGAATCCCACGGCGATCAGCAATGCTCCATCCGATAGCAGTCCTATGTGCTTGTAAGATAGAGATTAATTGATGCTCTCGTTCTAGGGTCAAGTGAGCACTAATAATCATTGGGTATGCTTCATTATCACCCAAAAACACATATTTTAGCGAATCCGATAAAGACTTCAACTCAATTACGAGTGGGTGGGAATCAGATTCATGCAAGGGAGGAGAATAACCGATAGCAAAAATCTGATAATCCTGATTTTCGTGAATTCTCACTGATTCCCCACCTGTGAAGAGGTTGGTTGTAACTACATTGATGGGAAATCCACTTGTCGCAGTCATGCCATCCTGTGTCAGCAGGGGCAAATTAGTACTTGGTGGCATAGGATAATCAGAATCTGGGGTGTCGTGATCATATCAACACCCCAGACAATCTAATCTGCAGGATGAAATGTGCATGGCATTAGCCTCAGTCCCGTGTGGATCAAGATCCAAAAACCATAACAGTGAAGGTGAATGTGATATTGGGTCATTACAGAGGAGCCCAATGTTCCCATGGAAAGTTGAGTCTTCATCTTCACCATCCTCCTCTATCAGATCACAGTTGAACTTCTATGATTCCTTGAATATGTCCAGTCTAAGTTTTTCATTTCCTAGGGCTATCTCCATACACCTGTATGCACAATCGATGTTCGCATAAGCTGTTGCCAAAAATGGACGACCCAAAATAATTAGTGCATCACGGAGATTAGGAGGAACCTCCATATCGAGAATGAAAAAGTTCGCTAGAAAGCAAAATCCATGGACCTTTTCGATCATGTTCTCAACCACCCCCTTGGTGTTTTTACCGATTGGTCAGCCAAATAAATGGTAACCGAGGTGGGTTTCAACTATCCAAATCAGAATCGAGCAAATACAACACTAAGAGTTAGGTTGATGGATGAACCCAAATCATGAAGGGCTCGATCAAATGGAGAATCCTGCAGAAAGTAGGAAATGAATGGGGTACCAAGGTCATTCTTTTTTGGAGAATCCTGCTCTAGAAGGTGATTGGTAGCTATATGCAATGGATGATAAATAGAGCATGATTGGTGCTAAGACAGGAATGGCTACTGCCTTAGGTATGTGTTTTGCGCATTCCTGTATTGTCTGGTCTAGTAGTGTGGATCTTGATTTTGTCTCTATGAGTTACCAAACCAAGTTAGGATGCTGGTGCCAACCGAGATTATGTCTCCCAATGTGGGTTATTATGCTTGTAACGTTGGATAGCATTGACATCTTCGTAGGTCGAAGATGTCTGAGATGCATATTCATCAAAGGAATATGTACTAGAATCATCATCGGGTGTGTAACCCTGATCGTATGGTGCCAGATCTAGATTATTCACAGGTTCTTGATATGCAGGATATTGTGAAGATGGAAAAGATACATCCTGAGTGAGTAAATGTACTCAAGCAGGAGGGACTCAGGATGCGAAAGAAGAGTGAGATGCAACTGAATTGCCAGAAAATCCAAGTTGAGCTCAATCAATTTGTTGAGCTTCTTGTCAAGCAGATCCACCTTATCCAGCTTCTTAGTGATAATGTCCATATCAACTCAAGCAGATTCGATGTGAGCTTCATGGACACTGATGTAAACACATTTACACTACTTAAAATGTCTATTTATGCATGTTCTTAAGCATAGGATTGCATTTCATGATATAAATATTGCATAACATGCATATCTTGCATTTAGAGTAGTTCGAATAAAATGGAGGTTAATTGTCTCCTTTTATGTGCTTGGACAGGGCAAACATTTTATCGGGGCCTCGGATCAAAGATCCAACCGTATGGATGTATCAAGGTGACGATTGGAGTTCAACGACTCCAAGATCGCCTTAATCAGGAATCCGTAGCATCAGATAGTGATCGGGGAACCCTAGAAGATCAAGGGCCAGATGGTGTAAATCCGCACTTCAGATGACAAATCCGACCACACGGATGAATTCAGATTGACGATTGCAGCTCAATGACGCAAAAATCGAGTCAATTCGACATCTGCGGCACCATCTACAACTTCCAAAAGATGGACAGCCAAGATGGCGCCACGTGGCATCATCTCGGCCGCCCAAACGGTCGCTTACATTCTATGAAGACCGTGCACCCGCCCCCTCTCCGCTGTTGGATCTCGATCCAACAGCTGTGGACGCGGCTCTTTAAAATCATCTGCGCAACCTTTTGGGTGAGGCAGCGCAGCGGTCTAGTGCCTTATCGCAAGGCGCTGGCACGCGTTCGAGCCTCGCCAAGCGATTTCTGAGGCGAGCGGGCACGTTTTGATCAACCATCAGATCTCAATCGGACGACCACACGTGCCCGATAGCGTTCACGCGCGATTGAACGCGCGGCATCACGCGCGATCGCACGCGCCAGGCGAGCTCACAGCGAGCGGTCGGAGATGCATCTTAAGCCGTCCAATCTTGCGATCAGACTGCAATAAAATAATTTGTTCATTTACCTCACTTTTTCTCCTTTCTTATTGTAATTGCAGGTACTCTTTCGAGACAGGCAAAAGCGGTAGATCAGACTAAAGTCCTGTGGAAAGTTCTGTGAGTTATCCCCCACCCATTAGGTTTCATTCCACAACATAATAATTCAAACATCAATCAACCTAGGTGTTTTTATAAACTCTAAGTTTAGATTGTTTGTTGTTTGACACCCATACTCACCCCAACCCCCACATTAAAAAAAGAAAAATTAAAAAAAAATCTCAAAGAGGTACACAACCTCATCTGATTTTCAAACTCAACCGGTAAACCGACCTCAGGAATCGGTACACACATTCAAACACATAATTGAGTAGAAATCAGATTAGGTAATCATTTGTGTGCCTAATTAAGTGGTGCATCAGGCCAATTGTTTGAGTTGATTGGGCTGCACCACTTCAAATAAAATCAACTCATCAAGTAGCTGCCAATTAGGTTCAACTCTTAGGGATTTACCAGGCACTCCACATTCTTTTTAAAACTTCAAAGGAAAACATCTTCACCTGTGTTTGCAAAACCTGGTGTGCCAATGAAACTTGTTTGAAAACACCTAATGTTGAATCCTAAAAGCCACTAAGCAAGATTTGAACCTTAAAATTCACCACATCAAAAATAATCTTGCTTGAAAACCATTGGTTGTGCACGCACACACAAATCAATCAATCATTAAGGGCACAACCCATTTAAAGGACCCATCACATTCCAAAGCACATTCAAACCTAGCCCTAAATAAAATAGAGTAGACGTTGGCCTTAAGGATTGAACTCGCTCTTCAAAACCCAGAACGAGATTATTTTCGATTAGTCTGTTTCTACTGTTCTAGCTAGGGGAGCAGAGTCAAACAATCGCGGCTGGGGGGTACACTAGGAACTGGAGGCGCAAGCTGAAGGAAGAACCTTCTCCTCAGTCCCTCCTTCTAAATGGTTGGATTGAACAGAAGGAAGTAGATCAAATCGTTCCTTTATCTCAAGATGGGTTTTGGGAGTCAGTAGGTCTGTAGGCTAACCCAATTAAGGATAGGTTTGATTATTTGAATTGCAGGGCGCCTTTCTTCCTCCCGTGTCTCATGAACCCTTCCACATATTTCACGCATTCCCGCTCTTTCCCTCTTATTGTGAATTATCCTCAACATGATGATTATCCCTACTCGTATTGTAATCAACCATCAGTCAGTTGGGATAATTCAGATTGGGGATACAATTTCAGAACCCTGTGTTTAGGGTCTAACCTTGAACACTTTGATTCTGATTTCTATCCTTCTCAGAGCTACATCGATTATAGATCGTCTTTCTTTCATGAACAACCTAATACGATCTACAATCAAGAAGGATACACCGATCCTTACCTATCCTCTGATTTCACTGCCTTTAGGTCATCACCATCTTTTCAACAATATGAAATGACCTATTATCAGAAAGGGTATAATGAATCTCAATTCGTTAATTCCCTTGCATTAAGCCCAAACCCGCGCAACCCTGAACCAACACATTTGGTTCAGCTTAACCAGGTTCAAGATAAGGTTCTGGCTAACTTAAGGAATATCATTCAATCTTTAGAAGTCCAGCCAATACCTTGCATTGAGAGATTGGAACCTTTGATTAAAATGATTGATGATTTAAACAAGTCTTTGTTGGATTGGCTCCAAGATGTTAAGGATAAGAACCCGGGTGAGTTTTTACTTGGGAAATTAGCGAAATTGAGGATGAGATTTGTGGTTGCTTTGATTCAATCATGGGATGATTCCCAAGATAAACCCTCTTCAGGAAAGCCAATGACAGAACCCGCTCAGGCACCTATTGAGGGGGACATGTGTTATGACCAAATTGGTTTAGAGAGACCAATTAAGGAAGATTTGATTTCTTCACCTGAGATCCCTGAGTTGGGTTACGAGGAAACGTATGTCTCCTTGGAACGAAAAGTGACATGATTTTGGGATATACATTGATACGGATCTTGATTTCTTTGATGGTGAAGATTCAAGTTGCGAAGTCTCACACGAGTTTTCTGAACATGATTTCAGTGAGACGATTGGGCCTGAGGAATCTGATAGATCATTTAATAGCCCAATAACTGAGGAAATTGATCTTATTAGGGCACACATTACGAATCCAGAATCGCATTTTCTGGAGGAATCAATTCAATGCCTTGATTATCAGTTACACCCTGTTGAGCTTATTGATGATTCTAATTCTGAGATAATTAGACCCAAGTCAATTTTGATTCTGCCACATCATTTAGACTTGGAGATTTCAGACGGGGTGATGAATATACAAGAGGTCCTGGAATTTGATATGCTGAATGAGGAGGATAGGAGCTGGGAAGTTCTGATTTGGGAAGTTAATTTTGGAGGAAATGGTAGATTGAGTCGAAGGGTTCCTTTTAAGCTGAAACCATCAAATCAGAACCCTTACGACATTTGTTTCGAGGATGTTCAATTCAAGCACACATTCAACGATTATCCTTTTGAGCTTTAATTCTCTGTAACCTGACTTTTTGGTCTTGGGTTGCATCCTCATAAATCGTAGGCCTGACCCCGCTTGCATTCTGATTCTAGGTTTTGGGTAATTTTTATCTAAAACCTGAGATATTCTCGATTATGGGGGATGGGTCTGCACCACAATCTGGTTCACATCTGTGGACCTCTGTTGACAGGTTGGAGGATTCTTCTGTTTATTTTAATTTTGACCTGCACTTGTGAATTCCTCATTTCTTTTCTTTGTATAGTGTGCCGAGCTGAAGGCACTAAACTCAGCACATATACAGTTCTTTTTTGTTTTCATCTCAGAGCGGACCTGACATTCATGCAATTCAGGTGCTTTCTATGCTTTTCCACTCTGTTTTATGTCTTTTTAATACAATGAGGACATTGCATTAGATAGGCGTGGGAGGGTGGATATTTATCTCTGAATTCATTCGTCAGCTCTGTAGATTTATTTTATTTTCCTTTATTAAAAAAAAATCGAAATTAGGAAAGAGAATTTGGGTTTAAGAAAATTTTCAATCATAGGAAATACTACATTAAGATCTGAACACAAAGATCCTTCAGGTCTTTGGACTTAATCAGCCTGTGTATCCACTAAAATGTGGATTTGTTTTTCGAGTTCTTGCCAACTTGAATTTTATTTTAATTGGAGTAAATGAGTTTGGGTGATAAGTACACGACTTATCAACCCGCCCTCTGATTTGAGGAAATTTTGAGTCTTAAGCAACTACACACTTTCTTTGCACTGACTCGTTGTTCGACGATTTTAAGGAAAATTGGGTAGCTAATGAACCTTCTAGGGTGATATGGCTGGCAAGTTATCGTGGGTAACAGCCCATAGGTAGGTTGTCTAGAGCCCAGTCACTGGACCTTTCTCTTTTTGCTACCTTTAGGTAAATCTTACACAAGGGAAGCCACCTACTTAAAAAAAAGAAAAGAAAAAAAAATCAAAAAGAAGAGAAAAGAAAAAAAAAGAAATAAGCCACACTTCGCCACATGAGTATGCCTGGCAAGTTGTCGGTGGTAACAGCTCATCGACCGGTTGTTTAGAACCCAGCTCAGTAAATGCACTAAAAATTCCCAAAACACTTAGGAAGAAGTGGAAAAGTAGAATAAACCGGGGAGATATACAGTAGATTCACCCTTGTGTTGACCCCGTAAAAAAAAATAAAAGTAGGGAGAAAGCTACGGTTGTAAAGATACACCTTTAGGCAGAATTCTTTTTGAGGTCACCTAGAGACGTAGAAATCCGAAGTTCGTTTTAAATGCCGGTCAACGAGTCTATCACAATCACAATAAGATGCTTAAAGCTTAGGGTTCTTATCAAATCTTGGGTGAGTTGAATGGCCGTAGAAAGCCACTCTTAAACCCTAAAATTTGAAAATAAAATAAAAAAAAAATTAGAAAAGAGTAAAAAGAGAAAAAGAAATTTTTCTTTGAATAAGGCGAGGCTTGAGGCGGTCTGCATTTTGGCTGATACCCGGGCACTGTTGTGTCTTTGAAAGTTCAGTTCCTAAGTAGACAATTTCTTAATGATTAAAAATAACTCAGGACCAAATAATCCAACCTAATTTTTCTTATAAATAGCATATAGTTTTTGCTAGGGACTAGCAAAAGATAGGCATGGGGGTATGATGTAAACACATTTACACTACTTAAAATGTCTATTTATGCATGTTCTTAAGCATAGGATTGCATTTCATGATATAAATATTGCATAACATACGTCATCTTGCATTTAGAGTAGTTCGAATAAAATGGAGGTTAATTGTCTCCTTTTATGTGCTTAGACGGGGCAAACATTTTATCGGGGCCTCGGATCAAAGATCCAACTGTATGGATGTGATCAGGGCGACGATTGGAGTTCAACAACTCCAAGATCGCCCTAATCAGGCATCCGTAGCATCAGATAGTGACCTGGGAACCCTAGAAGATCAAGGGCTAGATGGTGTAAATCCGCACTTCAGATGACAAATCCGACCGCACGGATGAATTTGGATCAATGATCGCAGCTCAACGACACAAAAATTGAGTCAATTCGACATCCGTGGCACCATCTACAACTTCCAGAAGATGGACGGCCAAGATGACGCCACGTGGTGCCATCTCGGTCGCCCAAATAGCTGCTTACATTTTATGAAGACCACGCACCCGCCCCCTCTTTGCCGTTGGATCTCGATCCAACGGCTGTGGACGTGGCTCTTTAAAATCATCCGCGTGACCTTTTGGGCGAGGCAGCACAGCGGTCCAGCGCCTTATCACGAGGTGCCGGTGTGCGTTCGAGCCTCACCAAGCGGTTTCTGAGGCGAGCGGGTGCTTTTTGATCAACTGTCAGATCGCAATCGGACGACCGCGCAGGCCCGATAGAGTTCACACAAGATTGAACGTGCGGTGTCACGCGCGATCGCACACTCCAGGCGGGCGCACAGCGAGTGGGTGGAGATGCATCTTAAGTCGTCCAATCTTGCGACAGGGTCGTCCAATCTTGCGATAGGATAGCTGAGAATCAAAGAACGTGTGTGGGCGTTGGAAGCGGGCGGTTGAGGAGGTGCGCGTAGGCGCGGAAGCTACGCCCATGTTGGGGGCTTTAGTGATGGATTTATCCGTCACTAAAGACCCCTCATTTATTATTTTAAAGTTGTAATGCCCATTTTGCCCCCACTCCTTGCAACTATAAAAGGAGACCCCCTCCATAGGAATTTCTCATCCCTTCCTTCTCTTCTCTACCCCTCCAAAGCTCAAGAGAAGCTTGTCCCACACCTGGGATGCTTCTCATGAGATAAAGTCCAAATTTTCGTCCCCCTTTGAAAGTGGATCCCGCGACGACGACGATGTGCTACTCCGTTCCCGTTCTTCTACTTCGTCCTCCTTCGTCCTGCTTCGTTCTCCTTCGTCCAGGCGTCGTCCCGTCCAGCTCGTCCTCCAAGCGACTGTCGAGGAGGATTTCTCTCTCCCTATTCTTTTTACTACTTTCTAGTATAGATTTACTGCTTTCTAGTGTAGTTCTGCTCGTCCTCC
The DNA here is from genome assembly GCA_037157565.1 of Thalassia testudinum. Lineage (NCBI taxonomy): Eukaryota > Viridiplantae > Streptophyta > Magnoliopsida > Alismatales > Hydrocharitaceae > Thalassia > Thalassia testudinum. The sequence continues at coordinate 62,084,883 of JAZHRO010000063.1, forward strand.
AAGCAATCGTCGAGGAGGACATTTCTCCCTCCATTCTTTTAATGCTTTCTAGTGCAATTGTTTTATGCTTTTTAGTTGTAATGAACAAATCCCCCTAATGATAAATTCCCTGTTTATTCTACATCTCATTTTGATTTCTATGTGTAATATTCTCTCTTTCTCCCTTACCCTCTCTCTCTCTTCTATTTATTATAAATAATTAGATAGTTTTAAATTAAATTACTTCGTGACAAATAAAAAGAAACGCGTAGTTTTTAAATCATATGTCCGCCTCCCTATGTTCGACCCGGAATTTCAATTTCGGTATAAATTTTATTTGTTGAAGACAAGTTCTTCGCTTTCAAACTACAACGACAGGTTTTCCAAAACCAAACACGTAAGCGTAGCGATTCATGCGTTCAACAGACACGAACTCATTATTCTCGAGGTCGCTGGAATTGGTTCATAGATGCGACATTCACTGAGTACTCTACTAAGGACTCGAACAACTCAAATGAGCTATTTTCATCCTTTACAAGGAAATTCCCTCCGCTAGACACATCGGCCAGGTATCTATATGTGTCATCTAGCCCATGGTAGAAGATTTGAGCTATGTGCCACCTGGGCACACCATGGCGTGAGCATTTCCTGAGAAGATCATGAAATCTATCCCAAGTGTCATGCAATGTGAAATCGCTGGGTTCAACCGGGTTTTAGTTATAACATTGTAGTATAGCCGGTTACTACCAACATTTCAAATAAATAATTTTTTACTCGGAAAATAAAAGAGTTCCCGAGGTCGAACTCAGGGAGCAAGTTGTATTCTAGAGATATACATGTTTCTTTTACAAAAAGAAAGAGAGAGGGAAAGAATTTGTTGTTTTCTCTTTGTTCTGCAGAGGGGATGCTTTTCTTTCTCTCTTTCTTTGGATCTCCTTCTTTCTCTCTGTTCTGCAGAGGTGATGTTCTTCTTCTGCAATGGTGATGCTCTTCTTCTTCTTCCTGCTGTTCCTGCTTTGGTGATGTTCTTCTTTCTTCAGAGCTCCTTCTTCTTCTTCTTCGTTCTGCAGAGGTGATGCTCCTCTTCAGATCTCTTTCTTCTTCTTCCTTGGTTTCTGCCTTGACCTCTCTTCTTCTTTTTCTGCAATTGTGGTGACCCTTTCTCTTTTCCCTTTTCTTCTTTATGGCTGCAGAGCTTCTGCCTTCAGCTACTAAGTCTTCCTTTCTTCTTCTTCTGCTTTGGCTGTTGCTCTTCTTTTCTTTCTTTCTCCTTCCTCTTCTTTCTTCTTCAGCCTGCCTTCTTTCCTACTCTGGCTGCTGACCTTCCGTCGTCTGACCCGGTGCTTAGACGACTTAACTATGCATTTGCTACAGTGCAGCTCCTTCTTCTTCCGCGGGTCTTCTTCTTCACCTGTGCCTGCACACTTCAGAGTTTTTCGTCAGAGGCAAAACCTACTCTACCCCCCCCCCCCCCCCCCCCGCGTCTCTCTTTCTCTCTGAAACCACTCTTGGGAAAGCTCTCCCAGAGCTGCCGGGTAATCGGGTTCGGGTCACACCCGGGTCCAGGCCCACCGGCGTGCGTGGTGGGCGAGGAGTGCAGGTCAGTCTAAGTCGGGTCGGGTCAGGTCCGCGGGGCGTGAGCGCGGACGAGACCGGGTAACCGGGCGGGTGTAAGGGGACCTCACCCCGTGTACTGAGGCAGTAAGGCTACTGCGCAAAATCAATTTAAACAGTGGAACGGGTGTGAAGCTTACCGATGTGGGACTAAACGCAAACCTTTCCTCGCGTGCGCCTGCTGGGAGACCGTGACCTGGCTTCTGCAGCTGCGGCTTCGATTTGCATAGGTTGCTGGCTGGCTGCCTTCGCAAGACTCCCCGTACTCCGCAGCAGCTGGAGACCTGGAGTCCTCAAGCCTGGAGCGCGGAAGAAGCTGCTTCAATGTGCGTTAATGGCGGTCGAACCTCAAAACCTGTCGGACACGAATATGGCCTCTCGGCCTGATCAAACCACTGGGGAACCTTCGCCGTGGCACGGCAAAGGTGAGGAGCTGCGCGGCAGGCCGCAAGGTGGTGTCTGGCGGCAGCCCTGGGTCGGACTGCAACCGGAGGAATGGGTTTGTTCGGGGGAGTGTTACGGAGGTGTGGAGTGGCAGTGGAGGGGTGGGGGGTGCTCAGTGTGATGAGGCGGAGGTTCGGTGAGGGTCGGCGAGCCGTGTGGGTTGCTGAGGTGATGGGAGCGGCTCGCTGGAGGGTGGTCGGAGGCGAAGGGGGTGAAGGTGGTCAGGGTCGGTAGAGGGCTTAATTGAATAAATTGAAAGCGGGGAAAGAAAGAGGAGGAGAAGGGGAGTAGCTCTAGCTTACTTGCAGGGACGAAGGGGGAGGAACAGGGCGACAGTCATATCGACTGTCGCCGGAGAAGACGATGCCCAGTGGGGGGAGGACGGCGGTGACGACGGGGCAGAGGCAGCGCGCGCCGGTATTGCGCGACGCGGGAAGAGCAGGGGGAGAAGTCTCTGCTGCTGGTATTGTGGCAGGGCGAAGAGGAGGAGGAGGAAGAACCGCCGGAGCTGGTGGGCGTCTGCCGGAGTGAGAAGAGAGGAAAGTTGGGGGTTTTCTCCGTCAGATCCAGGCTACCCTGGTCGGTGGAGCAACGGGGGGTATTTATAGGGATCAAACAGGGAGGAAGGCGGAGGGAGACGACGTGTCTCCCTCGCCGGAGAATGGTCGGAAACAAGAACCCATACCGTCCGTGCGTTCGCACGGCCGGTATGGTGGGCTGCAACGACCAGGGGGGTGTCCCTGCGACGGCTGACGACGCAGGGCACCCCCGGTTTACTTGCCAGGTCCCCCACCTCACCCTGCGCGGCGCCATGCTCCGCGCAAGGTCGCCGGAGCATGGTGCTGGCAGGTTTTGCAGGAGGAACCTGATTGCAAAGAACGAAGGAGAGTTAGGGGCCAAAATGCGAGGGTTCAAAAGTTGAGGGCCAAAAATAAATATATGAGGACCAAAGTGTAAAGTCGGTCAAGGAGGTTTCTTCTTAGGCTCAAGTTTTTATACATGACTAATTAGGACCTAAGGAATCTGATGGTGAATTTCATTTTCATATTAAACCTTGTTTGACCGGTCAATTTGCGCAAAAACCCAAATTAAGTTATTAATTGGGCATGGTTCTCAATGTAGGTCAAAATGGGTTCTAAAGGCCAAATTGAAGGTTATAAACCCTAGAGATTATTTTTCTATGAATTTTAGAGGGTTTATTCTATTTTTACTTTGCCTCGAACCTTGTGAATTGAAGTGGGTTGTTTTAGGGTTACAGATTATCATTTGGTTTCTTGGAAGTGCTGTAGCCCTTGCTAGATCATCTCATCCCACTTTTATTCTTATTAAGCTGCTTTGACCTATGTTTGGGCCCTGAATTACCCTGTATGCAGATTATACTGTTAAAATTGCACTTTTACCCCTTATGACTTATTTTCTTCTCAAACTCAGAATTCTATGAGTTAAGCCTTTCCTTGAGATATGTAGGAGCTTTTATCCTTTGTATTAGGTCAAAATGAGCTAGTTATGGCTCATGATGAGGTTCTCATCATACCCCCATGCGTAGCGTTTGCTAGTCCCTTAGCAAAAACTTAAGGTTTCAACCCTTGTTCTAGACCATGAAGTTTTTTTTAATAGTTTTAGATAAGTGCCTTTTTTATTTGAGCATAGATTAGGTTAGAATGCTGACCATAGGCCTAAAAGGTACTCTAGTACCAATCAAGATCCAAATCTGTCTAGCCTTAGCCTCAGTCTTTTAGCAAAGGTTTTTAAGGCCCACAAGAACTAACCTAAGGTTTATTGGACTTCGTGGTTAAAGCACCCGTGCTTGAAATGATTTTAGCCCTGGCTCAGTTCGCAGTGCGTTTTGTAAGAGAGAGATAGAAAGTTTTTCTGTTTGGAGAGTTTTCTCTCTTTTTCTTTTTAGTTCTAGCCTAGGATTGGCTTTTCAACACGGTCTGTATCAGATTCCTTGCTCCCATCATCAATCCTCAAGGGTTCCTGGCGATCGATGCTTCGAGATAGCACCACCCATGGCAACCCCCGGAACCCTGGCTATTGAGATTTCGAGATAATCCCATCCATGGTATTCCGTGGCCGAATCCAGACCCTGGCAATTGACACTTCGAGATAATGCCATCCATGGAATCTGAACCAGCAGAGTGCTTACATGCCCCCAGTAGGATATGTAAATATCCTAAGAGACAAGCACCGAGGAGATGATATTTTGTTACGCATCTTCGAGGGGATTTCCCCGCCTCTCTACGCTGGGAACTCGTCCAAATCAACTTGTGTTGATCGGCCGCTCCTATTCTAGGTGTTCTTTTCAGATTTTTGCGACGCTTCTGCGTGATTCTGATTTTTACGCTTACTGAACCAGGCTGTGTGTGAGATTAGGGTGCTTAGGTTGCTGAGTCCCGTAAACCAAAAATTAGTTAACGAGGCCGAATACTCCCAAAGCCTTAGGCCTAATACTTCAGCTTTTCATTTTCCTCAACCTCTTGAGGAGTGTCCAGATCTTAATGGGTACTAAGAGTCTATTCAAGAATGCCTAAGGTTTACATTCTTTACTAATCTTATTGTGCACTTTTCTTGAATGAGGTCTAGAACTTAGGTTAATTCCTTAGTTCCTTACTAATGACTATCACTTTTTCTCATAATTTTGTGCTCCTTTTTCCTTTTGTTTCTTTTCTCCTTCGCAAAATTTCCTTCTCCTCTTTTCCTCTTGTTCTTTTTCAAAAATTTTTTAATTTTTATGGTGTTTTTGGCATATGTGAATTTTTTTGTTTGAAACCTTTTCTTACAAGTTTTTGTACTTTCATACCCCCCCATGCCTAAGATTTGCAATGTCCTCATTGTAACCTAGGGGGTCTTAGTTCATTCCTTAAGACAGAAATTTGGGTGAGTGGATGGGTCGGGTTGAATTTTTGCGGACGATTTCAAATCTCAGATGCGAACATCTGAGTTGGGGTCGGCTGTCTATAAGGGTGAACTTCGAGTGCTGAAAGGTGTCAGAACAAGTTTCAGGTTTTCAAAGAGAATGACGGGCTGCCTCCCGTTAAGCGCTAAATTTGATGCCTTCAGCCAAGCGGGAAATGCGATGGAGAGGGGATGGTCAAATCAGCAGAGTTTTGTAAGACAAGCACCTTGATTAAGAGCCTGGTTGGTCCAACCAGGTGCTTGTTCAGATCAACAGGCTGATGATGCAGCCCAAACCCAATCAATCTGGTGGGTTGATAGATGTGGATAAAAAGGTGTGGATCCCACCATAAACTATGAAGCTCAGATGGATGTGGAAGTGTAAACGTAGGGTTTGGCTGAGTCAAATTAGCCTGGTCAGAGTAGGGACCCGTAGAATAATCAATGAATGACACGGAAACCCTACAGGGGTGATCAGAGAATGATAGAGCATGGTATGTAGTCTGATCAATGTTCGAAACCCGATGTGGAAATGCAATCGGCTCGGTGAGAGGTGAATCTGAATAGAAATTGAGTCCGGTTGCGGGTCGGGGTTTGGGAGAGGTTTTGATCCGTTCTGTGTGTGCGGACGAGGTGGCCATTGTGTACGAGGGCTCTTCTAGAAACAGATGATAGGTGGTTTTCTGTAGAGAGTCCTCTGGGTAACTATCAAATGCCGGAAGAGTGTTTGTAGGATGAAATGAATCGGATTCGAGAAAAAATTTGGATTCTTGGTTGCAATCACTCTTGGCATTTTCTGTTTTTGGTTCCTGAGGATCGAAAAGGAATGATTCTGTGTTATTGGTGATCTCGGGAATCAGGACCTCAGAATCGGAGTTAGAGTCATGAGAACTGAGGTCGTAGATAGGCCTGGCGTGTTCAGGAAGGGGAATCTCTCCGCAATTATAGTCAGATTTGAAATTGTTGGAGAGTTGGCGAAAATGAGATTCATGATCATGAATTCCACCACAGCAAAAATCATCAAATGTGGAATCAGCAGCCTGACTGGGTTCTAGCCTATATGTCAATTCTGGGCTCAAAAAGGTGTTCTGTTGAAGCTCGAAGCTGGTAGGATAGACCCCATTAAAACCTTGCTCATCCAACTCCTCAGTTTCTGTATCATAAATTGGCATGTTTTCTGAAAAATCGATCAGATTTCCTGAGGATGTTGGAGAGGGATATTCATCAAATAGAGGCTCGGAATCATATTCTGTAAAAATTTGATCTTTCTCATAAGGGGCCTCATAATCTTCCCAATAAGTTTCAGATCTAGGTTCTAGGCTTAGGATGTGGGTAGAATTATTAGAACCTAAGTCCGAATAACCTTCGAGGGCCACCTTATCAAAATAAGGGGCGGAATTTATACCCTCAGAAGGTTCAGTTCTGATCTCATTATTGCAGGAGTTTTGAAATTCTAGGCTTGGCAATTCATGGTCTAAGTTTGGCTCATCATTGTGTTCTCCTGCAATATCCCAACCTAATTCAACATTGTCTTCTATCTGGGTTGGGATTTTACAACCACTTTGTGCCTCAATCCCGAGATCTGGGAAACTGGATTGTTCCTTAATACTGTTCCAAGATGGTTCATCCTCTGTTTCTGGTATATACGGGTATTTTTGGTTGATAATTTGTTCTACTGATTTCATCATTTCTACCCGTTTTGTAAGGGCATCTTGGTGTTGTTCCCAAATTATAGGATTTGTCAAGCATTGAAGGTATTCAGATTGGTGTAATTTTTCTATCTCAATGTATCCTGTCATGAGCATATCTCGGGTTGATCCTTTTGTAACTTCTGTCAAAAGAATTTGGGCACAGTTTATGATGAAAGCTGTGGTTGTTGGGACATCAACCTGAATGTTTTCTATTGGTGTTGAGGGTTTATATTTGATTTCATAGAATTCAAGGGCATCCTCAATCATCTTATTTTTCATGGATCTCAGATATTCAGGTTTTTTATATGGTAGTCATGCTAGGTAATTAGGCTGCATCTTCGAATCAGGTGGTGGAATCAAGATATAGAATCAAAGTTTGAATCAAGATGGAAGAAGGGGATTTTGTTCAGAATCAGAGGAAAGAGGGGCTATGTGAATGATTTCTGCAAAAACAAAGGAGCCGAGGCTTAGCCTCGGGGAGAGTGAATTTCTATAGGAGGTTTCAAGGACCTCCTGCAAAATACTGAAGGACTGGATGAGATAAGCAGGTGCTGGACCCAATCAAGACACCCAAAAATTGTTGGGTGACTATAGAGGTTCGGGGCTGATGGACCCCTTGATCAGAAAGATCGTCCACCTGAGAATTACCTGGGCAGCCAGAGAGGGAGAGTCCCGCGAAGACCCCTACACGGTAGAGCGTCCCCACGGGTTACAGGGTTTCCCCCACCCGACCTCTCTTGTCACTGCGGTTCCAGGTAGACCAGAATGGGGATCTTGACCTCTTAAGTCTACCAATTTTAAGATCAGGGTGCTTATGGTTTCACTTGAACTTTAGTCTTTTTAAGTGCAAAGAGTGACCTAATTTAAGGTTGGTTAACCCAAAGGGGTCAACTTTACCTCTTGTTTTTGAGAGCTTTTTGGGTCCTTTCTTTTAGGGTTCAAGTGTTTAGAGAGAGCCAATTGTTTAGGATTTTTCTTGTTAATTATTTTCAATCAATGGCTTGGGTTTTGGATTTCCTCAATTCTTGATTAAGGGGTGTGTCTCTACTGAAATCCTAATGTTTGACCTTATGTTGGCTCTACTTGGTCCATTTAACTCTTTGTTGGGCAATTAGGGCTCAAGCAAGAATGTGTTAGCCCTTAAATACCCTTAATAGTGTGCAGGAGTGATGAGTTGAAAACATGCAACTCTTTATGGTTACTAAGTATGGAAGACAGGTTAGCCCTATATTGCTTGTTCTTTTCTTTTCTTCCTCTTTAGAGTTTAGGGGTTAATAGTGAGAGGAAAAAAATTTACCTGTCTTCGGAGTGGTTGTCATGTGGTTGCTTGTCTTCTTGAGTTCCTGTAGCTGCACAAAAGAGAGGAGATTATCAGAAATTAAAAGAAACAGGAATGTTTACCTCTAGAATAGCCGTTGCTCCCCGGCAACGGCGCCAAAATGAAATCGCTGGGTTCAACCGGGTTTTAGTTATAACATTGTAGTATAGCCGGTTACTACCAACATTTCAAATAAATAATTTTTTACTCGGAAAATAAAAGAGTTCCCGAGGTCGAACTCAGGGAGCAAGTTGTATTCTAGAGATATACATGTTTCTTTTACAAAAAGAAAGAGAGAGGGAAAGAATTTGTTGTTTTCTCTTTGTTCTGCAGAGGGGATGCTTTTCTTTCTCTCTTTCTTTGGATCTCCTTCTTTCTCTCTGTTCTGCAGAGGTGATGTTCTTCTTCTGCAATGGTGATGCTCTTCTTCTTCTTCCTGCTGTTCCTGCTTTGGTGATGTTCTTCTTTCTTCAGAGCTCCTTCTTCTTCTTCTTCGTTCTGCAGAGGTGATGCTCCTCTTCAGATCTCTTTCTTCTTCTTCCTTGGTTTCTGCCTTGACCTCTCTTCTTCTTTTTCTGCAATTGCGGTGACCCTTTCTCTTTTCCCTTTTCTTCTTTATGGCTGCAGAGCTTCTGCCTTCAGCTACTAAGTCTTCCTTTCTTCTTCTTCTGCTTTGGCTGTTGCTCTTCTTTTCTTTCTTTCTCCTTCCTCTTCTTTCTTCTTCAGCCTACCTTCTTTCCTGCTCTGGCTGCTGACCTTCCGTCGTCTGACCCGGTGCTTAGACGACTTAACTATGCATTTGCTACAGTGCAGCTCCTTCTTCTTCCGCGGGTCTTCTTCTTCGCCTGTGCCTGCACACTTCAGAGTTTTTCGTCAGAGGCAAAACCTACTCTACCCCCCCCCTCGCGTCTCTCTTTCCCTCTGAAACCACTCTTGGGAAAGCTCTCCCAGAGCTGCCGGGTAATCGGGTTCGGGTCACGCCCGGGTCCAGGCCCACCGGCGTGCGTGGTGGGCGAGGAGTGCAGGTCAGTCTAAGTCGGGTCGGGTCAGGTCCGCGGGGCGTGAGCGCGGACGAGACCGGGTAACCGGGCGGGTGTAAGGGGACCTCACCCCGTGTACTGAGGCAGTAAGGCTACTGCGCAAAATCAATTTAAACAGTGGAACGGGTGTGAAGCTTACCGATGTGGGACTAAACGCAAACCTTTCCTCGCGTGCGCCTGCTGGGAGACCGCGACCTGGCTTCTGCAGCTGCGGCTTCGATTTGCATAGGTTGCTGGCTGGCTGCCTTCGCAAGACTCCCCGTACTCCGCAGCAGCTGGAGACCTGGAGTCCTCAAGCCTGGAGCGCGGAAGAAGCTGCTTCAATGTGCGTTAATGGCGGTCGAACCTCAAAACCTGTCGGACACGAATATGGCCTCTCGGCCTGATCAAACCACTGGGGAACCTTCGCCGTGGCACGGCGAAGGTGAGGAGCTGCGCGGCAGGCCGCAAGGTGGTGTCTGGCGGCAGCCCTGGGTCGGACTGCAACCGGAGGAATGGGTTTGTTCGGGGGAGTGTTACGGAGGTGTGGAGTGGCAGTGGAGGGGTGGGGGGTGCTCAGGGTCGGTAGAGGGCTTAATTGAATAAATTGAAAGCGGGGAAAGAAAGAGGAGGAGAAGGGGAGTAGCTCTAGCTTACTTGCAGGGACGAAGGGGGAGGAACAGGGCGACAGTCGTATCGACTGTCGCCGGAGAAGTCGATGCCCAGTGGGGGGAGGACGGCGGTGACGACGGGGCAGAGGCAGCGCGCGCCGGTATTGCGCGACGCGGGAAGAGCAGGGGGAGAAGTCTCTGCTGCTGGTATTGCGGCAGGGCGAAGAGGAGGAGGAGGAAGAACCGCCGAAGCTGGTGGGCGTCTGCCGGAGTGAGAAGAGAGGAAAGTTGGGGGTTTTCTCCGTCAGATCCAGGCTGCCCTGGTCGGTGGAGCAACGAGGGGTATTTATAGGGATCAAACAGGGAGGAAGGCGGAGGGAGACAACGTGTCTCCCTTGCCGGAGAATGGTCGGAAACAAGAACCCATACCGTCCGTGCGTTCGCACGGCCGGTATGGTGGGCTGCAACGACCAGGGGGGTGTCCCTGCGACGGCTGACGACGCAGGGCACCCCCGGTTTACTTGCCAGGTCCCCCACCTCACCCTGCGCGGCGCCATGCTCCGCGCAAGGTCGCCGGAGCATGGTGCTGGCAGGTTTTGCAGGAGGGACCTGATTGCAAAGAACGAAGGAGAGTTAGGGGCCAAAATGCGAGGGTTCAAAAGTTGAGGGCCAAAGAATAAATATATGAGGACCAAAGTGTAAAGTCGATCAAGGAGGTTTCTTCTTAGGCTCAAGTTTTTATACATGACTAATTAGGACCTAAGGAATCTGATGGTGAATTTCATTTTCATATTAAACCTTGTTTGACCGGTCAATTTGCGCAAAAACCCAAATTAAGTTATTAATTGGGCATGGTTCTCAATGTAGGTCAAAATGGGTTCTAAAGGCCAAATTGAAGGTTCTAAACCCTAGAGATTATTTTTCTATGAATTTTAGAGGGTTTATTCTATTTTTACTTTGCCTCAAACCTTGTGAATTGAAGTGGGTTGTTTTAGGGTTACAGATTATCATTTGGTTTCTTGGAAGTGCTGTAGCCCTTGCTAGATCATCTCATCCCACTTTTATTCTTATTAAGCTGCTTTGACCTATGTTTGGGCCCTGAATTACCCTGTATGCAGATTATACTGGTAAAATTGCACTTTTACCCCTTATGACTTGTTTTCTTCTCAAACTCAGAATTCTCTGAGTTAAGCCTTTCCTTGAGATATGTAGGAGCTTTTATCCTTTGTATTAGGTCAAAATGAGCTAGTTATGGCTCATGATGAGGTTCTCATCACAATGTCTCCCCTGATCCTTGTGAGAAAGTTGTAATTTCACACCTCATCGCATTTGTTTGACCAATCACGAAGAACTTTTGGAGGAATTCATGACATAATTCAACCCAGGTTCCAATTGGCCTCCCGATGGTCTTGAACCAGTAAGAAGCTTTATCCTTAAGAGAAAAAGGAAAAAGCTTCATGAGGACAATTCGTAAATGAATGTTGCTGGGTCAAACTTTTTCAATAATTTGACTAAGATCCTTGATGTACTAGAAGGGATCTTCATTCGAGTTTTCATGAAAATAAGTCTGAATCAGACTTATTATATCCGACTCCAACTTGAATGCATCTCTGCTTGCAGGAATTCGAACTTAGGGTGCCAAAATCATAACCGTCGGATCATAAAAGTCCCGCAGTTGTTCTCCACGTGGTGGATGCTGCATTCAGTCCAATGTGGTGAGAATCCTGTCAATACTCTGCTGATATTTCTATTTTGATTCCTAGACCCTAGCTTCTAGATGAGCCACTGGGTTTAGATTTTCAAGGCCCTAACCAGGTCTTGGACCAAGATTAACCATCTCAGCTAATCGAGAAGAAGAGGGTTGAGAAGAAGTGTCAGGCGATGCGAAAAGTTGCCTTCACCAGCAAGGGTTTGGTCCCCAAGGCCCAGCCAATTTTGCTCTTGAAGACCCCCTTCCTTGCATACACCAATGAGAATGGTTAGTGTAGGCAAGCCAAACAAGGCCAAAGCCTTGTTAATCAAATTGGTCTGTTAAAATCAGATGACCAGATGTTTCGTTCAGGTTTAAATTCTTGAAGAAAATTCATCAAGAGACCAACTGAAAATGATCTTCGCTTCTTAAGCTAACTCGGCCAGTCTATTACGAGGGGACTATGAGGAAGGTTCTTCCTTTGGCTTTCACCTATGGGTCTTTAATGCCCCTTAGCCACGATCATTTGATACTACCCTGTAGGCTAGGCACCAAGTTTGGCCAAAGAGATTGAGATCACTGTTGGGGATCATAAGTCACATTTTTTATTGGAAAAGCATCCTAGTATAGTGCAAAATATGACTCAACAAAAAATTTTAATTACGAGACAGTGAGTTCCAGTCGATCTCAGGGAGGCGTTTAGAAAAGTGAAATTGATTCAATCTTTTTGTTACTTGCTTAGAAATACATGTCGGTTTCCAACCTATGAATAAATGTGTTTCTAGTCACATTATTGATCCTAATGAGGTGTATGTGCAACAAATAAATGACAAAAGTGAACATGTGAGTACTAGTGCACACGATCCTAGTTATACAATGGCTATTTACCAAAAGAGCACTGATCCTTAGGTCGTTAACATCTTTTTCTTTTCTTTGAGAAGATGAGGAGTGCTATCGAAAACCCTAGTAGATCGGGGTTCATTTATTAATATGTAAAAAGAGCCATTACATAGAGTCACACCACTCTTTAACAAGCACCCAACACTCCCTTGCAATAGCTCCTACATTAATAGAGCCCCCATGAAAAGATGTTGATTACAAGCACACAAAAGACACCACATAACAACCACCATCTTAATCTGTTGGCTCCTTGTCATCAAAATTTTCCTCTAAAGGTCATCCCACATGGGTAGAGGCTCCCTACATACTCCTCTCCAAATCTGGTCCGTCACCAAGCAAAATGTGAAGAGGTGCATCCTGTTGTCCGTGTCAAAATCACATAGTGGACAGTTTTGCGATGGAGCACCCATCCTCCTACTTCTTAGTTCACCAGTTATAAGCCCATCCCTCCTACAAAGCCAGAGGAAGATTTTAAGCTTGAGTCTGTTGGGAATCGTAGATCACGTATTTCATTAGAAAAATGCATCGTATTATAGTTGCGAAATACGATCAACAAAAATAATTATAAAGATAATGAGACTTGGAGTTCCAGTCGTTCATCTCTGGGAAGCATTATGGAAATGTAGGTTTGAAATCGATCTCGCTCGCTCTACTTGCTTAAAATTGCATGTCAGTTTATGGTTATTACGTATTAATGCACGACATGCTTAGTTGCCAGAATATCAGAAATTAAAACATATAACTTCAATCACACCAAAAGATGATAACTAGGCACATGGTCATTTACAACATATATATTTATATATATGAAAGATGATGATGTTATCAGAGTTGCAGAGCATAGGTAGAGGAATGCTTGTACAGGGAAATAAAACTACCCATTATCAGAAAACGACTACATACATGAATCTATGGGGGGATTTTGCATGCATCATTGGGGGATAAGTAAGGAACTACTCTATTAAGTAGTAAATAAAGCATGTAAATCTAATAAGAACTATAATCTAATCTAGCAGAAATAAGGGCATTCAGAGGTGGCTCTGATGGCCTTTGAGTTAGTTGAGAGGAGAAGAAGGGGCGACCAATGGTGCTTAGGCCGGCCCTTGGAGAGAGGTTGGATAGGTGATCCAGCATCTTGGCGTGGAGGTGGTGGTGGCCATGGTGAAGCTACTTGTGGACGTGGAGGTGAAGTGGATGTGGAATGAAACTAAGCTAAATGGAACCAAGAGTGGATGGGTGCAAATGGTCACCCCTTATGTCTTTTTATAGACCTAAGGGAAGCTCTCTAGAGAATTATGGAATTCTCTAGAGAGGCCTATGGTGGGAGCTCATGGGAGAGTGAGAGAGAGAGAGGATGGATGGTGGTTTTTAGATCCACCAAATGTGGATCTAAAAATTGAATGGCTCTTGGTTGCTAATTTTAGCAACCAAGGCAACAACACATGGTATAGAGTTCTAGAGACTCTAGGCTAGGTATTTTTCATGTGGATGGTGTGTGTGGGTCGAAACTTAGGTGGCTAGGTTGATTAGGTTAGGTTCTAGTGGGTTTAGGTCAAGGTAGGTCTCAAATTATGGTTGTAAACCATAATTCACTAAGGTAAAGTGCAATTAAACTTAATACAAGTTTAATTGGGTGTGTGAAAACTTAATTGAGAGTAAAATAACTCAATTAAGTTAGGTCTAGGTCAATTGGACTCTCACTTAGTCCAATTGGATAATGTGTGCTGAGATCAGGGCTCAATTGGACTCAATGAGTCCAATTGAATAGGCTGATGGAATTGACTAAGATCCAAGTCAATTAGCTTTAGTGAGGACCTAATTAGGTCCTTAGGGAGGTCTAGAGGTGATGTACTAGGGTTAGGGCACCTTAATTTAGGTTCCTATGGGGTTGGAATTGGGTTTAGGGACCTAGAGATCCAAGATCAAGGCTTGAATCTCAAAATAGGTTCGGGAGGGCAGTTCTGGATGTCCAATAATAGTGTCAGACATCCTATAGTGAAAAATTAGAAGTCCAAACTTGTTGTCTTGACATCCAATCAGAGTCAGGAAGGATTCTAGGTTCTATCTTGGCTATTCTGCAGAAATTAGACGTCTGACCAAGTGTTTGGGTGTCCAATAACACTACAGAAGTGGGTTTAGGGTGTGCGGGAGTTGGCTAAGAGTTTTGGACATCCCATAACTTATCTGGACGTCCATATAGAGGCTAGAATTAGGGTTCTAAGGTTTCCTATGGTGTGGTGACCTAATCTAAGGGTGGCCAAGGCTTGGGGAAGCTTCTAGGCTATCCTAGGGCAAGGATGGTCCTAAGTTCTTCATAATTTACTGCTTTATTCCTACTTAAATAGAATAGCATACCTAAACCCCTTACATTATTGTCTACTACATCTTATTTTATGTCTTCTACTCTAGCTCTGCTGCAACTCCAGTTATTCTTTATTCTTCAGATCCAACTTTAAATCTACCTTCTGGTCAGCTTATTACCTGTGATTGACATAATGCACCTAAAAAGTACATTATAGCATTATTTTATGCATAGCTAAAAGAAAGCAGTAAAGGTGCTAGTAATGCTTATGCATGCATGAATTACCCTAACTTATGCTAAGTCCTGGCCTAATTTAGGTCAATTAAGACCTATGATTGTGTGCAATCAGAGTGGGATTTTCATTTTCCACATCTTGGCACAATCAATATCTGCAAAAGTGGGAGCATCAGTTGTGACCTCCATCAGCCTCCTATAAGCCTTGGCAAAGTTGAACAAACCATGTTTCCAGCGATAACCATCCTCCCCTTCAGTCGGCTGGAAAGCAATCAGATCAACAAGCTGCCGTGCCGACTTAGTCTGGGTTCTCCCCCACTCGCACGTGCCAGCTGCATCAAGAACCCACCTGCTATTCACCTCTTCCCAATATTCTCTGACCAACGCCCTGCTATCCACTGTTGTAGTGAAGACCCTTGGATATGCCTCACTCAGATTGCCCAGATCAGACCATACATCATCCCAGAATGCAAAGCTCCTACCATCACCCAATTTAGGCACAAACTCTGACCAGTGGTCTTGGATTGCCCTCCTCACTAACTACCAAAAGGGAGAGGGTCAGCTAGGCACTTTACTCCACATCTACACTTGTGTAGGACCATACGAGTCTTTGATTAATTGCGACCACATCTTGCCATCTTCCACTGTTAACTTAACTGCCCACTTCAGGTGTCGTTGAACACTTTCAAAGACCGAATGCCCATTCCTCCCTTTGACCGAGGTCTACATAGGTGTTGCCACTTCACCGAATGTAGGAACCTACCTACCAACGCTGCCCCCTTCTAGAAGAAGCACTTTCTTATCATATCTAGCCTCTTCCAAACAGACTTCGGTGGTCTGAATGCCAAGAAAAAAAAGATCAGAATCGATGTGATGATCAAGTTTAGCTAGATTAGCTGTCCACCCTTAGATAAAAACTTGCTACTCCATGATTCCAATTTGGCAGTTACCTTCTCAAAAAGAGATGCCCAATCACTCTTCTTCATCTTCTTATCTTTCAAAGGTAAGCCCAAGTATCTCACCAGGAGTGTAGTAGATGACGTATACAAGGTGGTTGAAATTGCTTCATGCTCCCAATCACTCATACCAAAGCAAATCAAAGATGATTTAGCTCCATTCAGCCACAAACCTGAAATCTCTCCAAATATATTAATCATAGTAGATAGAGACACCGCCTAACTGAGCCTACCTTCCACAAGAAAAACCATGTCATCAGCATACTATAGTACCGGTGCAAGAGCTCTAGAATTTGATAGCGAATACCCCCTTACCAAGCCTACCTCTGCCATCTTGAAATTGAACTGTGCAATGGTATCCACTGTTAAATTAAAGATAAGTGGGACCAGTGGGTAGCCCTACCGTAGCCAACACTGCGGTTGGAGTTAACATCTTCATGCATCGACATGTTTGTTGAGAAAAAATATAAGTTATAGCAAGCAACTTATTATCACAAGAAAGATTTTGCAAGGAAGCTCATGGTGATTCCACAATAGACATATATATATAAAGCTTAGGTGACTTTCTTTTCATTGGAAGGAGTTATTACAGTGTGGATCTAGATGAAAGCCTATACAGGAATGATTAAAATAAAAACTAGCTAACTGAAACTCAGCGCATGCGTGGATCTATGGTAAGATTACACATGCATCATTTAGGGGGAAGAGAGCTACACTACGAAAGCAAAAGATTAAAGCAGAGAAAAAGCTATGAAGAACTACTATGATCTACTTATCTATCTAGTAGAAAGAAGGGCATTGGAGGTGGTCTTCAATGGCCTTTTGGTCTTGAGCTGGTAGGGAGGAGGGGCGGCCAATGGTAAATAGGCCAGCCCTTGGAGAGGGGGAGAGAGTAGGCTCTAGTCTTGGCATGGAGGTATGTGGCCATGGTGGTGGAACTCGTGGAGTGGAGGTGGAATGGAGGTGGAGAGCTATTCTAATGCAGGGTGGAAGTGAAGCCAAAACTAGATTGGTGTAAGTGGTCACCCATGTAGCCTTTTTAAAGACCATGGGAAAGCTCTCTAGAGAATTATGGAATTCCCTTGAGAGGTTCCATGGTTGGCCGGCCAAGTGGTTGGGAGGAGGTTTTCAGATCCACAAAAATTGGATCTTAAAGAAGACTCTCCCTTGGTTGCTATTTTTAGCAACCAAGGTGGCACCACTTAGAGAAGAGTCTAGAAGACTCTAGGTGGTGGTCAAGTGGGTGAGTTGTGTGTGCATGAACATGTGTGTGTGTGTGTAAGCAGTCTAGTGGTCTAGGTTAGGTCCTAAGGGTTTGGATTAGGTTAGGTCATAGAATTAGGGTTAGAAACCTTAATTACTAAGGTAGATGTGCAACTAAACTTGTAATAAGTTTAATTGAAAGAGTGCAAACCTAAATGAGAGTGAGAATACTCAATTAAGTTGGACTTAGGTCAATTGGACTCTCACTGAGTCCAATTGGACTTGTGTAGGTTGAGATCAGAGCTCAATTGGACTTTATGAGTCCAATTGACTAAGCAATTGTAATTGACTATAATGCAGGTCAATTAGGCTTAGTGAGAGCCCAATTAGGCTCTTAAGAGGGTCTATGGGTAATGTACTAGGCTTAAGGTACCTTAATTTAGGTTCCCTAGGGTTTAGAATTAGGTTTAAGGAAGTAGGAAATCAAGATCCAAGCATGATTTCCAAAACAGGGTCTAGAGAGGGGTATCAGACATCTAATTAGAGTGTCAAACAACTTATATTCAAAAATCAGAAGTCTAGACCTCTTGTCTGGACGTCTGATCAAAGGTCAGGGTGGATTCAAGGTTCTGTCTTGGAATTCTACAAAAATTGGACGTCTGACAACTTGTCTAGACGTCAAATAACACTGTAGACTTGGGTTCTAGGTCTTCGGGTCGTGCCTAAGGGTTTTGGATGTCTAATAACTTATTTGGACATCCAGATAAGGGCTAGAACTAGGGTTTTGAGGTATCTTAGGCTAAGGTGATCTAATCTAAGGGTGGCTAAGGCTTAGGATGGTCTTTAGGGCTATCCTAGGGCTAGGATTAGTCCTAAGTTCCTCATAATTTAAACTCTACATTAAATTCTACTAAGTAGAGTAGCATACCTCAACCCTACATTATTTTTCTACTTTATTCCTAAGTCTTCTGCTCTAGCTCTGCCGCAACACCAGCTTCTCTGTATTCTTTAGATCCAGCTTCGGATCCAGTTTCAGATCCTCTTACTACCTATAAATGAAATAATGCACTTAATTAGCATATTATGGCATTATTCTATGCATAGCTAAAATAAAGCAAGAAATATGCAAAGTATGCTCATGTATGCATGGATTACACTAAGTTAAGCTAGGTTCTAACTTAATTTAGGTCGTTTAAGGCCTATTATTGCTGCACAATCATACCCCTTTGCCTAAATCTTGCTAGTCCTTAGCAAATGCAAAACTAAGTTATTTACAAATGGGTCCCTAAGGGATAGATTATTATCAAGTGTATGACTAGAGGTTCTTTCCTTTTTTTTTTCAACCTACTTTCTGGAAATCCAGAAAATTGTGAAAGTGTAGCTATGCAGCTTTTGCAACGGATTCAAGTGAAAAACCTAATTTACCTCTAAAGCTTGTACCTGACCTCTGGTAAAATTCTAGTGGGATAGGCAAACTTCTTCCCTCGGGGTATTCAAAATATTCTATGAATTCCACCCTAAGTTTAACCTTGGGTAGAGAATGTCCGAGGAAAATAGGTGTTTATTTGGTAGCTCACTCTCATTTAGTGCTACATAGAGATTAATGCTACAGAATCTAGATTCCCAAATTATTAAGTAAATCAGCTTAGAGAAAAATGAAAAAAACTATGCTCTCTTTTGGTTCCTTTGTATTTATTCCCGCTTTCTCTCATTTGGTTCTCCTTTTTTTTTTTGAGCTCACAAACTCACCAAATTGACACATATGATCCATATTTGGTGGACTTACATGCCATTAACACTTTAATCAAGTTCCCATAACCCCAATAGTAAGTCAAAATTCCTTGGCCAATATTTGGGTGGTCAGAAACACAAAAAAGGTATGTTAAGGCCATATTTGGTGGATCTCAAATGTATTTGGTAGTATTGCCTCGATGCAACTGAAATAATCACTGAAATATTTATAGACTCTTTTTTTTCTTTTTCTTTTCTATTTTTTCTTTTTTTTTCTTTCCTTTCTTTATTTTCTAATTTTTTTCTCTTTTTATATATTTATATATCAACACAATGTAATACTGCACACGACATACATGACTTCAAGAGGAATTATTAGGGATTGGTGGTACTCAAGAGATATCGGGTGGCTTATTTAGTAGAAGTGCCTATTTTCAGCACCAGGAAAGATATGGATAGGACAATGTATTTCTGACCTTGACATTAGTACCCTCCTTAGGTGAGGATTCCATAAAGAATGGTCATAACTATCCACCTTAGCCCTAGTTTTACGAAAACTTGATCTCCGCGTATATGCCTTGGTTGGTGGCTCTTAAGAATTCACACAATTAGCTATATGCGGGAACTAGGAGCAAAACTATGCCTACCTCCGAGTATCACCACTTAATTATCCAGAATTCCAGATTCCTTGCACTAATCTTAGAGCACTAGTAACATTCTACTCTCATCTCACACTATTTGATGGATTTTTAGAAGAAGATTCGCTTGACTCCCTAAACACTATCCAAGGGTTCAGGAAAAGAAGCACTGCTTCTTTTTAACAGGATAAAGACATTTATCAGTCTTCACCGTGAATCCATTGCAAATTCTACGTGTGAGTGTGAAAATTGTACTAGATTCTAGATTATAGGAATCAACTAGAAGATAAAATCCTAATCCATCCTCTTGATAAAAATCTTATTCATGCATGCACTATGTGTATATGCTATATACAAGTAACCTCTTATAATTTGTACTTTAATGAACTTTCCTTATCGGGTTGCATTCAGCTTGGTCCTAAATTTAGAACAGGAAGGGTGAGCAGATGAGTCGGAAGTGGCTGTTGTGAACGATTTCTAGCTCCAATGCAAGCATTGAAGGTGGAGTCGGTTGTTCTTAAATTAGGACCCTCAAGTACATATAACATGTTGCTTCAAGGTTTTCCTAAATGTTGGCATAAAAATTTTTCAGTTTTGATGATCTACCCCATCATGCTTAAGTTCTTGCGTGCCCTTATGCATGATTATAGAGAAAATAAATTGACAGGGAGTAAGTGGGTAGAAATCACCTGGAATTGCTCTTGAATTTTCATTCAGCACAGGCCAACCTGATGATATGCAATATGCAGAGAAATATGCTAAAAGAAAATTTGCTCTGTATAGAAAGTATGTATATATGTTTAAGTTGCTAAGTTTAACGCCTCCAGGTAGGCGAAAACTCAATTATACATCCTCAATAAAATGGATGATTTCGTCAGTAGGAGGAGGTTCCTGGGCCATAAATGGCTTGAGGTAGTGGCCACTTACAGTAGAAACATGCCCAGATTTCGGGTCCATGATTTGGATCACCCCATTAGGATATGGGTGAATCACGATATATGGGCTAGTCCACTTGGACTTGAGCTTCCCAACAAAGAATTTTAGGTGTGAATTGAATAACCAAACTTGCTAGTTGGGCATGAAGTCCTTTCTCTATATGTGGTGGTCATGAAAGGCCTTGGTCTTGTCTTTATAGACTGATGCATTCTCATAGGCCTCCTGCTGGATTTCTTCTAATTCACTAAGTTGGAGCTTCCTTTCCTTACCTCCTGCATTGAGGTTAAGATTGAAATTTTTCACCGCCCAAAGGATGCGGTGCTCCAGCTTGACAGGAAGGTGACAAGCCTTACCGTACACCAAACGATATGGCGACATTCCAAGTGGGGCCTTGTAAGTGGTCCAATAAGACCAAAGTGCATTAGTTAATCTATTGGACTAGTCCTTCCTATCTGGTCTAACCGTCATATGAAGAATCAGCTTGATTTGACGGTTAGACACCTCAACTTGCCCATTGGTCTGCAGATGATATGGGGTGGCTATACGATGATGTACCCTGTATTTCTTTAATAATGACCTAAAATGGGCATGGATGAAGTGGCTTCCCCAATTGCTAATCAGAGCGTGGGGTACACTGAATCTCTCAAAAATGTATTCACGTACGAAAGAGATGATGGTTTTATGATCAGCCTGTCTCACCGGGATGGCTTCAACCCACTTTGAGACATAATCAACAGCGAGGAGTATGTACTCGAAGCCAGCAAATTTGGGAAAGGGCCCATGAAATTGATGCCCCACACGTCAAACACTTCTACGACCAAGATGGGATGGAGAGGCATCATGTCTCTCCTGGTCATAGAATCAACCAATTGGCATCACTTGCAATGTATGGTGTAATCGTGTGCATCTCTAAAGATGGTTGGCCAGAACAATCCCGACTACAAAATCTTTGTAGCAGTTTTTCGGTCCAAGAAGTGCCCACCACAAGCCTCATTGTGGCAAAAAGATAACACACTAGAGATTTTAGAATCTAGAACACATTGCTTGATAATCTAATCTAGTCCAATGCGGAGGAGCAAAGGGTCATCCCATAAATATAATTTGGCCTCAGATATGAATTTGACTTTCTGGTTCTTGGATAAATTCATGGGAATCTTGTCTGCGAGAAGATAATTTGTGATATCTGCATACTAGGGAAACTCGACAGAGTGAATCGCCAAAAGAGATTCATCTAGGAATTGATCTGAAATAGGCAGGGAATATGGAATGTGGGCTGATCTAGTCTGGATAAGTGATTCACCACCACATTTTGTGCTATGGCTTTTTCATGTATTTCAACATCGAATTCTTGCAAGAGAAGGATCCATCTGATAAGATGGGGTTTGTCATCCTTCTTTGCCAACAAATGCCGAAGGGTGGAGTATTCTGTGAAAATTATCACCTTGGACCCCAGCAAATATGAACGGAATTTCTCCAACCCAAACACTATCGCTAGCAGCTCCTTTTTAGTGATAATATAATTATGTTGAGCCTCATTCAGTGTTTTGCTAGTATACTATATGACGAAGGGTTGTTTTTCCCGACGCTGGCCTAAAACAACTCTGACAGCGAAATCTGAGGCATCGCACATCATCTCGAAATCGAGCGACCAATCAGGTGGTTGGAGAATTGGAGAATTAGCACTTTGCAAAGTCTCGAAAGTGCTGAGACATGAGGTGTTAAAATCGAATGGGGCATTAGCTACTAGGAGATTCATCAATGGTCATGCGATTTTCAAGAAATCATGTACAAATCTTCAATAGAAGCCGACATGACCCGAGAATGATCTGATCTGCTTAACCGAGCTAGGTTGAGGTAATTGTGATATAACTTTAGATTTGGCTCGATCGACCACAAGTCCATTTGCAGAGATGCTGTGTCCTAGTACAATGCCATCCCTCACCATGAAATGGCTTTTCTCCTAGGATAGTACTAGGTTTACTTCAATACACCATTTCAGAATCTTGGTGAGGTTATCAAGACAAGATGCAAAATTATCTTTGAAAATGGAGAAATCATACATAAATACCTCCACATAATCACCAATCATGTCAAAGAAAATGGTCATCATGCAATGCTGAAATGTCACTAGTGCATTACAGAGGCCAAAGGGCATTCGCTTGAAGGCGAATGTTCCAAAGGGACATGTGAATGTGGTCTTGTCTTGATCTTCTGGGCTAATCGTAACCTGATTATACTCAGAGTATACATCCAAAAAGCAAAAGAAACTATGCCCAACTAACCATTCTAAGATCTGATCAATGAATAGTAAAGGAAAGTGATCCTTTTGGGTAGTCATTTTCAGCTTCTTATGATCAATGCAAACCGACCATGATGTTGCGGTGCGGGTTGGGATGGATTCACCCTCATCATTTTTTATTACGGTGAGACCTGCTTTCTTAGGCACAATCTAGATTGGACCCACCAATTGGCTGGCAGAGATTGGGTATTCAATGCCCACATCTAGCCATTTGATGATCTCCTTCTTAACAACCTCTAGCATATTCGGGTTCAGCCGTCTTTATGGTTGTCTTGAAGGTTTCACCCCCTCATCCATGTAAATGTGATGAGTACAATATGAGGGGCGAATCCCACGGACATCAGTAAGACTCCACTTAATAGTAGCCTTATGGCCTTGTAATACAGAAATCAATCGATGTTCCTGTTCTTGGGTTAAGTAAGCATTAATGATAACCGGGTATGTCTCTCTTTCGCCCAAAAACACACATTTGAGTTAGTCAAGTAGGGGCTTCTATTCAATCACGAGTGGGCCAGAATTAGAGGTGGGAGTGGGAGTAGGAGAAGCAACTCAGTGGTAGAAATCTAATGATCTTGACCAGCAGGGATTCACGCTTGATGAATCGGAGATTCGTCGTGAAAAGGTTTAGGTTTGGAAACCCATCATCGTAGTTCCATTTGCAAGAAAATCCACTTATCGTAAATAAAATTTATAACAAAAACTCAAAATGTGACTCCTGGGTTGAACACGAGGAAGCGAACGTTTGATTTTGAAAAATACGCATTTAGCTTTATTTCTTTTTTCCCATTTTTTATCTTTTATAAATTTTTTTGTATTTTTAATAGCGCAAGAGATTAGGTTGATGAAATTTTATCTAGATAATCTACTTGCAAAATATAAAAGAAAGCGAGAGAGAGAAATAGTCATATATTTCGAAACAAATTTTTGCTACAACTAGGAAAGCAGGAAAACTACACTAGAAAGCGGTAAAGATGGATAGAGATGAGAAGAATCCCCCTTGACGGTCGCTTGGAGGATGACTTGCTCTGACGTCACTTAGAGGAAGGTGGTGAGGAGCAAGACAAACGAGCATGAAGCTGGAGGATGGAGGGTGGGGCAGGATGGCATCGCAGTGAGGATCTACTTCCCGAAGTAGGTGGAGGACGGCCATGGGATGCTCCACAAAGGGGGATGAGAGGTGGGAAAAAATCTTTAATTTCTACTCTAGAGGAGCAACCCGGGCTTGGGACATGCTCTCTCTAGAGCCTTGGAGGTGGTGAGAGGAAGAAAGGAAGAGATGGTGAAGAATCGAGGTGTAGGGGTCCTTTTATATTGGATGGAAGAAGAAGAAATTCATGTAGAGGGTTGTAGCAACATCAAATGCATCGCTAAAGATCTTCACCAACCATGCACCCAAATGTCACTAAAGGTTGGCGCAAACCACGCACACACCCATGTTTCGTAGCTGCATGCATGTTGTCGAAGGAGGACCATTCGAATGGAGATGCATGGTCCTGATTACTCGCAGATCACGCTGCTTGGTTGGCATTGGATTGTGCATGGAGATGTGTGTCGATGCTCGTGTGATCACCTCAACTGGATCGGTTGTCATTTGTGTGCCCACGTAGCTGCATCTCAGCTGCTCATTCACGATCAAGCGATCGAAATTAAGTGTAGCTTGTTACTGGGCTAGATTGGAGGCTCGGCGGGATTTGACCGTACGCCTCTTGTTTGCAAATCGTGATTTGACCATTGAGGCAAGGGTGCTTTTGAGTCGCGAGGATAGCATGGGAGCCCTGGCCACAGAGGGACCTCACCCATTGGATCTTGATCCAACGGCTGTGGTGTGAGATCTCGAATGAAGAGGGGCCAATGCAGTCACTGATGGCCAATTTTGGGTGGCCGAGATGGTGCCATCTAGGCCATCCATCTTCCTTTTATTGCAGAGGGTGCCATGGTGCTCGAATCGAGATGATTTTATGTTACTGGACTGCGATCGTTACTCTGGATCCATTCGTACGGTCGGATTTTTCATCCGAATCCTATAAGAAGGTCACATTGCCCCTTGGCCATTGATCTTCCACAGATCGCATAAGGTGATACAGGATTCCGATTAGGAAGATCTCTGAGGCTCTCAACTCCAATCATCATCCTGATTACATCCGTACATTCGGATTGTCCATCCGAGGCCCACAAATAAATCTCCTTCCCTCTTGGCGATAAAAGGATGCAATTAACCTAAAATATACACAACTATTCTAAATGTAGAATGATGCATGCTTTGTAATATTTATAATATAAAATGCAAATCTAAGCCTAGGAACATGCATGGATAGGCATTTTAACCTAATTAAATGTATCTACATTATATCGTCATGCCTATCTTTTGCTAGTCCCTAGCAAAATTAAACTATATGCTATGTATAAAAATAGAATTAGGGCTCGATTGCTTAAGGCATTTGTTGTTTATTAACAAAAGAAGATTTTCAACTAAGGTCCTAAACTACGAAAAGTGAACAGTAGCCAGGTGCCTGCCAGAATGCAGACCGCCCAAGTCCTCACCTTATTTGAAAAGGGAAGATACATTATTTTGCTTTTTCTTCTTTTCTAATTTTTTTGGACTTTTGGAGTTTGAGAGTTTCAGGATAACTTTTTACAGCTACCCAACTTGCCCAAGACTCGAAAAGGACTCTAAGTGCTAAGCATCTTGTAAATGAGTGATAGACTCACTGAGCAGCCGTTAAAATGGACTTCAGGTTTCTACGACCCTAGGTGACCTAAAAAATTCTGCCTAAAGGTCTATCTTTCCAATTAGTAGCTTTCTCCCTATGTTTTTTCTATTTTTTTGTGGGGTCAATACAAGGGCAAGCCTAGTGTATATCTCCTTGATTTATTCTACTTCCCCAGTTCTTCCCTAAGTGTTTTTTGAATTATTTGTGCATTTTTGTGTGCTAGGCTATGGACAACAAGCCAATGGGCTGTTACCAATGACAACTTGCCAGCCATACTCGTGCGGTGAAATGTGGCTTTATTTATCTTTTTATTTTCTCCTTTTTCTTTTTTTTTATTTTTATATTTTTTTCTATCTTTCTTTTTATTTTTGAGTATCATCATTTTTATCTTTTTCTGAGTAGGTAGCTGATTGCACGTGTTTCGCAAGTTTGAAATCAGGGCTACGAGTAACCTGTCGTCGTGGTTGCAAAACTAATGATCAAATAAACTTTATATCGAAACTCCAAGGGAGTCCCAGGTCGAACACAAGGAGGCGACGTTTCTTTAATTAAAAACTACGCTTCGTTTTGTTTGTTTTTGGTATTTTAAAGTTTTGTTATTTTTTTGTGTTTTTGAAAGAAGGCAAGCAGAATAAATCACAAGAGATATGGAACAAATATGTTATATATCAAGAATGTCTATTACAATAATCTACGAAAGCATAAAAAGAGAGGGAGGTGAGAAGGAATCTCCCGAAACAACTATTCGGTGAGACGACGGTGCTTGGCAGAGGCTCAGACGAAGGAGGTGAGGAGTGGGATGACGGAGGTGAGATGCAGGACATCGGGCAGAGGAAAGCTTCGGTGTGGCTTCAGAATAGAGGTGAGAAGGTAGAGATGATTTGCTACCGGAATGGAGGTGGGAGGATGGCTCCAAGGTGGCCTATGAATGAGGATGGGAAGATGGAGGAATATTTGGTGAGGCAGAGATTTGCTACACTAATAGGAACCTTGGGAGCTTGAGAGTATGCTCTAATGGAATGTTGGTAGGCTTGCTAGAGCTTAGGAGTAGGTGGGAGTAGAGTAGGAAGAGATGGCTTGGAAGGGAGGGGGTGTAGGTCCTTTTATAGTGGAGGAGAAGAGGTAAAAATAGGTATGGGACCATTAGCAACCTCCAAACCGTCGCTAGAAGTGTCGTTGTAGGTAGCTCATGCCCGCTGGCGCACGTAGCTGGCCTTACTGGAATGCAAATAATTAGCAATGGCTGTAATCATCGCTATAGGTCTAGTTCAGGCGTCGCTGTAGGTTGGCGACAATCGAGCATGTGCCCGCCCCATGCTCCATTGGCGCTGCGTTGTGCACTCTCTTTGCCGCTCACGCGCATGCTCACGTGCTGGCACTATGCTGTACACATGTGTGCCTCCATGCATGCATGTGCACCCGCGTTGCTATGCGCGTGCAGTGGTGCGTGCGTGCACATGGACTGCCTGGGTTGTGCTACGTGGCGCAATCTGGGCCATCCATCTTCTTTTCATTGTAGGGGCTGCTATAGAGGTTGGATTGAGTCGATTTTCATGTCGTTGGGCTACGATCGTCGACCCGAATCCATCCACGTAGTTGGAAATGTCATTTGAAGCTTCAAATTATATCACCTAGTCCCTTGGCCATTGATCTTCCTTGGACTGCATATGGTGCTACGGGACTTCGATTGAGGCAATTTCAGAGGCATTGGACTCCGATCGTCGTCTTGATCAGATCTGTACGGTCGGATCATCAATCTAAGGCTTCAAAATAAATATCCTTCTCTTCTTACCATAAAAAGGATGCAATTAACCTAAATTATATACAACTACTCTAAATGCAGAATGATGCATGCTATGTAATATTTATAATATGAAATGCAAATCTAAGCCCAGGAACATGCAAGAATAGGCATTTTACCCTCAATAAATGTGTTTACATCAGTGGCTTCCTTGATCTAAGAGTTACCTAAAAGCAGTAGAATGAGTATGGTCATGTAGTTGGGCTTTGGACAACTGGCCAATGGGTTGTTACCCACGACAACTTGCCAGCCATACTACCCTAGAAAGTTCATTAGCTACCTAATTTCCGTACAAACCGTCAAGAAGTGAGTTAGTGCAAATAGTGTGTAGATGCTTAGACTTAAAGTCCCCTCAAATTAGAGGGCGGGTTGATAGGTTGTGTACTTATCACCCCAATTTATTGACCAAATTAAAATAGAATTACTTGGCAAGGACTCAAGACTAAGTCCACATTCGAGTGGACACCCTTGCTGATTAAGCTTGAAGACCTAAAGAGTAAGTATTTAGGTCCTATCATATCATTTCCTAAAGTTAACAACTTCCAAAAACCTAAGTTGTCTTCTCCTAATTCTATTTTTTCTTTTTTCTTTGTCTTTTTGAATTTTCATTTTTTTATAAAGAAAATTAAAGAAATTCTACAGAGCTAATGAAATAATTTCAGGATTATCTATTCCCCAATGCCTAAATGATGCAATGTCCTCATTATAAAAATAAAGACATGAAAAGGGCGGAGTAAATAGAATATCACTTGAATTTCATAAAAATCCAGTCAACTCCGCAGAGAACGTGGAATATTCACACATGCTAAAGTTATTGCCTTCAGCTAGGCATAAAATACAAAGAAAGAAGAAATTAGGAATTCACAAGTGCAGGTCAGAATCAAAATAAAAATATTGATCACTGGATCTACCAATTGGTGTCCACAAATGTGGACCAGATTATGGTGCAGGCCCATGCCCCAGGGTCGAGTAGTTCTAAGGTTCTAGATGAAAATCACCCAGAACCGGAGATTGTTGATCTTGCGAGGTCGAGCCTGTGGTTTTGCAATACACAACCCAAGACCAAAGTATCGGATAATGGGTAGAGATGGTTCAATAGGTTCTGATGTCCTTTTAAATTTCAACAAAAAAATTTAATCAATGATTATGAGCTTGGGTTGCATCTCAATGATATCATAAGGGTCCTAGTAAAAAGTTGGTGGTTTTAGGTTAATAGGAACCCTTAGATCCAAAATTGTGTTTCCCTCTGAGTTAGCCTTCTAGATTTTCATTGCCAAATTCCTATCCTCTAAAATCAATATTTTTGGGACCTCCAAATCGTCGTACACCCCATCTAAAGTACCCAAATCAGGATTGACTTGGGTACAATGATTTCCAAATCAAAATCAATCCCTTCAGGGTATGGTTGAGGAATGGGGCTACTTATTGAATCTTCTAGTAAATGAAGATTCGAATCCTCCAAGTTAGCCCCAGCCAAATCAAAATCTTCAATGAATAGCCTATCAAATGATTCGTCATGCTCCTCGAGCCCATTTGTCTCACTAATATCATCTTCCTTAAGCTCAAGTGAGACTTCACCTAAAGATTCCTCACCCTCACAATCAAAGAATTGTTCATCCTCATTTGTATATGTCTCAAAATCATATGTCATTTCCTGGTTCAAAGAGAGATATTTTTCCTTGATCCTTGGCTCGAGGATCTCGGGTGAAGCAATCAGTTCATCCTGAATCAATTGCTCTAGACCAACCTTGTCATTTCCAGTCTCATAACATGTATCCCCCCAGATGGGCGCCTGAGTGGGTTCAGACATTGGCTCTCCTAAAGGGGGTTCATCCTAGGAATCATCCCAAGATTGAACTAAAGAAACCATGAATTTCATGCTCAATCTCAACAATTTCTCAAGTAGAAACTCACCCAGGCCCCTATCCCTAACATGTTGGAGCAAATCCAATAAAGAGCTATTCAGCTCATCAATCATTTTTATCAAAGGCTCCAATGCTTCAGTGCATGGTATTAGCTGAGCTTCTAAAGATTGGATGGTGTTCCTCAAGTTAGCCACCCTATCTTGGACGTGGTTCACCTGAACCGAATGGTTCGGTTCAAGGTTGGGTGGGTTCAAGTTAAATTTAGGGGAGTCAAGATATTAAGGTTCTCGAGGTCTTCCCTAATAGCAGGTCATTTTGGGTTCAAAAAATGGTGGTGACCAATATTCAGTGAAATACTAGGGAGGGTAAGTGTTATAATCATCACATCCTTCCAAATTGTAGATCGGGTTAAGTTGATCATCTAAGGGTGGAGATCTATAATCATTGTAGGTGTGAGAAGGATGATAATCATAGTCTTGTTGTCCAGGGTTAGGCCTTGGAAACTGAGGTTCGGATTCATATCCCCAATCAAAGTTGTCCTGGCTAGTGGATGGGAAATCATAAGTCGAGTCGGGATAGTAATCATCTTGAGGATACGTGGTGGTAGGAGGGTAAGATTGGAAATGTGTGAAAGATGTGGAAGGATACATTGTGGAGTAGGAGGAAAATCAGAAGAGAAAAGGTGCCCTACAGTATAATCAACCAAACCTGTCCTTATGTGGGTAGCCTAAAGACCTACAGACTCCAAGGACTCGTTCTAAGATTATAAACGATTTAATCTACTTTTATCCAATCAATCCAACTAGTTAGAGGGAGGGGTTAGGAGAAGGTTCTTCCTTTGGCTTGCACCTCTGGTTCCTTTGATTCCCCCTAACAATGGTCATTTAATGCCACTTCCCTAACTAGACATCAGATGGACTACTAGAAGCAGATTAACTGAAAACAATCTCAATCTGAGCCCCAAAGAGCAAATTAATCCATAAGGCCAATGTCTACTTAGTTTTAATTAAGCTTAGGATGATTGTGCTCTTGGAATGTGATGGGCCCTTTAGATGGGTTGTACCCTTAATGATCAATTCAAATGTGTGTGTGTGCACAACTAGGGTTTGCAAACAAGGTTAATTGATGATGTGTCTTTATGGTTTAACCTTGTTTGGTAGCTTTTAGGGTTTAATCTTTAGGTTTGTTCAATTAGGTTTTGTAGAACACTCCAAGTTTTGAAAGCATTGTTAGCAATATATTCTTCTAGAAATCAAAAGCTAATGTGGAGTGCCTGGTTGAGCCCTAAACATCAACCCTAAGTGGCAAGCTACTGATGGATCACTTTTAATTTGAGTAGTGCGACCCAAACAATTCAATCAATTGACCTGTTGCACCACTTAGTTAAGGAACACAAAAATGTTTGACCTATTTAGATTTCTACTCACTTATGTGTGTGTTAAGTGTACCCGATCCACAGGTCAGATTCCGATTAAGTGATAGAATCGAAGTGATGGTGCGCCTTAAGGTTAGAAGTTGTGGGTGTTAAGTGTAGCCTTCAATTAAATCCCACAAGTGAAGAGTATTTTTTTTTATATTTTTAATATATGTGGGTGGGTGAGGTGAGGCGAAGTGACAATCAAATAATCAAATCTATCCTAGGGTTTATGAAAGCACCTAAGTTGATTTGAGTTTGAGTTATAGGCTATGGAATGAAAATCTAGTGCATGGCTGGGGGGGATAAACTTACAAATATCTCTACCCACACTTTACTCCAATCTACCACCTTTAGCTCCTCGATCGGGTTCCTACAAGACAATAAATCGAAGAAGAAAGATAGGCTAGAAAAATATCGAAGTAATGCAGGAAAATGCAAGAAAAACCAAAGAGTGCTACCTCCTCGGCAATGGTGCCAAAAGATGAATCGAAGATTCGTCGCTAAAAGGTTCGGGTTTGGAAACCCATTGTCGTAGTTTGATTTGCGAGAAAATCTGTCGATTAGATAAAATTTATAACCAAACTCGAAAAGTGAGTCCCAAGTCGAACACAAAGAGGTAAACATTTGGTTTTGAAAAATACACGTTTCACTTTATTTCCTCTTGTCATTTTTTATCTTTTATAATTTTTTGTATTTTTAATAGGGCAAGAGATCAGGTCGATGAAATTTTATCTAGCTAATCTACTTGCAAAATATGAAAGAAGGAGAGAGAGTGAGAGAGAAATAGTCATATATTTCAAAACAAATGTTTGTTACAACGAGGAAAGCAGGAAAACTACACTAGAAAGAGGTAAAGATAGATAGAAATGAGAAGAATGCCCCTCGATGGTCGCTTGCAGGATGACTCACGCTGACGTCAGCTGGAGGAAGGTGGTAAGGAGCAGGACTAACGAGGACGGAGCTGGAGGACAAAGGGCAGGGTAGGACAGCGTCACGGCGAGGATCTACTTCCTAAAGTAGGTGAGAGGATGGCCACGAGATGCTCCATGAAGGGGGATGAGAGGTGGGAAAAAATCTTTAATTTCTACTCTAGAGGAGCATCCCAGGCTTGGGACAAGCTCTCTCTAGAGCCTTGGAGGTGGTGAGAGGAAGAAAGGAAGAGATGGTGAAGAATGGAGGTGTAGGGTCCTTTTATAGTGGATGTAAGAGGAAGAAATTTGTGTAGAGGGTTGTAGCGACATCAAATGTGTCGCTGAAGATCCGTGCCAACCACGCACCCAAATGTTGCTAAAGGTCGACGCCAACCACGCACATGCCCACGATTCATAGCTACGCATGTGTTGTCGAAGGTGGACCGTTCGATTGTAGAAGGACGATCCTGATTGCGTGGAGATCGCACTGCTTGGCTAGTGTTGGATCATGTGTTGAGTTGTGTGTCGACGCCCACGTGATCACCTCAGCTGGATCGGCGATCATCCATGCACCCACATAGCTGCATCTCAATCACTCATCTACAATCGAACGGTCAAAATTAAGCATGCCTTGCCGCTGGGTTGGATTGGAGGCTTGGTGAGATTTGACCCCGCGCCTCTTGTTTGCAAACTACGCACACTACCGTTGAGGCAAGGGTGTGTTTGAGTCATGAGGATAGCATGGGAGCCCTGGGCGTGGAGGGACCTCAACTGTTGGATCAAGCGGCTATGGTGCGAGATCTCTGATGAAGAGGGGGCACCTGTAGTCTCTGATGGCAAGTGTTGGATGGTCGAGATGGCACCACGTGGTGCCATCTGGGTTGTTCATCTTCTTTCTATTGCAGATGGTGCCACGGTGCTCGGATCGAGATGATTTCCATGTTGCCAAACTGCGATCGTCGCTTTGGATCCATCCATACGGTCAGCTATTTCATCCGAAGGCCATAAGAATGTCGCATTGCCCCCTAGCCATTGATCTTCCTCAGATTGCATAAGGTGATATGGAATTCCAATTAGGAAGATCTCGGAGGCATTTGACTCTGATCATCATCCTAATCAAATCCATACATTCGAATCATCCATCTGAGGCCCATAAATAAATCTCCTTCCCTCTTGGCCAAAAAAAGGATGCAACTAACATAAAATATACACAACTATTCTAAATGCAGAATGATGCACGCTATGCAATATTTATAATATGAAATGCAAATCTTAGCCTTGGAACATGCATGAATAGGCATTTTAACCTAATTAAATGTGTCTACATCACCACTGATTCACCACTTGCAACATAGTCAGTCGTGACTGCATTAACGAGAAACTCGTTTGTTGGAGTCACGCCTTCCTGCATTAGCAAGGGCGATTCAGTGCTATGTGGATCAGGATAGTCAGAGTCAAGGGTGTTGTGGCCAAATGAACACCCCAGACAATCGGATCCGTGGGAAGAAATGTGCACTTTGATGGTCTCAATCCCGTGTATAGCAAGGTCAAGAAACCTTGATAATGCAAACAAATGAGACATTGGGTTGTCACGAAGGTGCCCATTGTTACCACAGTATGTTGATTCTTCATCTTCACCATCCTCCTCGATGAGATCACAATCGAAGTTCCTAGATGCCCTGAATATATCAAGTCTAAGTCATTCATCTCCTAGGGCAATCTCCATACACCTGGATGAATAGTCAATGTTCGCTTGGCCTGTCGCCAGAAATGGGCAACCTAAAATGTTTGCTGCATCACGGAGACTAGGAGGAACCTCAATATCAAGAACAAAAGTGTTTGTGGGAAAGCAGAATCCACGGACCTTAATAATCACGCTCTTAACCACCCCCCTCAGTGTTTTCACTGATCGATCAGCTAATTGAATAGTAATCGAGGTGGGTTTTAACTCCCCAAATCGAAATCGATTGAATACGGCAGTGGGAATCAAATTAACAGACAAACCCATATCTAGAATGGCCCGATAAAATGGAGAATCCTGCAAAAAATAGGAAATGAGTGGGGTACCAGGGTCATTCTTCTTCGGCAGTAAGTCAGCTAGAATCACAGTGCTAGCCTCTTTCGATAGTACCGCTTGTTCACCAATTCTCAGCTGTTGCTTTAGGGTACAGTAGTCCTTGAAGAACCTAGCGACAGCGGGAATGTGATCAATGGCCGCGAGGAGAGGGACCTGAATATGTACTTCCTTGAACATTGACTTCAGGTACATGAAATTTCGTGTATCCTTTTTCTTCACTACATTTCACGTCAAAGCCTTGGGAAAAGGGACGGTAATCTCAAGGTTAATTGGCCTCTTGCCCTTATCTACTGTGGGTGTCTCCTAAGATAATGGAGTCGAACTACCTTATGGTGAAGATCACGAAAAATCAGGACCCGCTTGCCTAACTGGTGGGTCGTATGTCTTCTTCCCACTCAATGAAATAACTTTTGCATCAGCATGCTGTCCGTGAGGTGGGGGAGAAGCGAAAGGGGCTGAGTAATCATGGTTTTTGCAACAAAGGCAGCTGGCCTTGAGCATAATCAGGTGGTATAGGAGGTGCCAATAATATGGTGTGCACATATCCTTGTGGTGCCTGAAACGTAGGTGGGGTGCCCTGGTTTTGCACATATCATGGGTTTAGGACAGGTTCTAAGGAAAGGCTCCTTGAGCCCTATCCTCCTACAACAGTTGGTTCTATATGTCCTGGATGCTCTGTATCTGGTTAGCCATCATCTTCATAAGCTGCAAGTTATCTTGTGTCGACTTCCACATTGATTCCTGCAGCTCCTCTTTTAATGCCTCCAAAGGGTTGGCCCACTTTGGAGGGTAATTTGTAGCTTGTTGCAGTGGTAGGTATATAGAATGGGATTGCTCCTGCTGGGATGGGAATGGTTGCTGCCTAGGGTACATGTTTTGCACATTCCCGTACTGCCTAGTCTGGTAGTGTGGGTCTTGATGTGGTCTCTACGGATTACCAAACCAGGAGAAGTTCAGATGCAAGCACCAACCAGGGTTATACCTCTCCAAGTACGGGATATTATGCCCATATCCCTAAATAGCATTGACGTCTTCATAGGCCGATGATGTCTGAGATGTATATTCATCAGGGGCATACGCATCAAAATCATCATTGGGTGAGTAACCCTGATTTTGTGGTACCAGCTAGAGGTTATTCGCAGGATCCTGATATGTGGACTCCCATGAATTTGGAAAAGATGCATCCCGAGTGAGTAAATTAACTCGAGTAGGAGGGGCTTGAGGTGCATAAGAGGATCTCAGAGCAGCAGAATTTTTGACCAGATCTGATCAACCCTGACCTAGTTGGTCGATCTTCTTTTCTAGCAAATTCATCTTATCCAACTACTCGACGATGATATCCATATCAGTTCGAATAGACTCGGTGTGAGCCTCGTGGACACCAACTCACTGCTGTCTAGGCCGCTAGAAGTAGTTCATAGATGGGGCATTCATTGAATTCTCCGCCAAAGACTCAAACAACTCAAATGCATTGTTCTCATCTTTCACGAGGAAATTCCCACCACTATATGCATCGACCAGATACCAATGTGTGTCATCAGTCCATGGTAAAAGATCTAAGACAAGTGCCATTTGGGCACACCATGGTGCGGGCATTTCCTAAGGAGATCATGAAATCGGTCCTAGGCATCATGCAACTTCTCCCCAGGTCCTTGGGAGAAAGTTGTAATTGCCCTTATCATGTTCGTACAATCGATCGGGAAGAACATTTGTAGGAATTCACGTCGTAATTCCGCCTAGGTTCCAATTGGCCTCCCGATGGCCTTCAACCAGTATGAAGCTTTTCCTTAAGAGAGAATGGGAAAAGCTTCATCAGAATAATTCCAAGGTCTACGTTCCTGGGTCGAGCCATTTTTGTGATTTGACTCAGGTCCTCTAACTGCTAGAATGGATATTCGTTCGAGTTCCCATAGAAGTAATTCTGGATCAAACTAATTACACTCGGTTTGAGCTCGAATGCGTCTCCGCCTTCGAGAATCTGAACTAGAGGTGCAACAATTGATGCTGCTGGATCTTAGAAATCTCGAAGCTGTTCTCCTCACGGTGGATGCTACATTCTATCAAGAGTAGTCAAGATGCAATCCATACTCTGCTAGTGCCACTCCTCAGATTTAGCAACCCGGGCTTCTAGACGAGCCATCAGGTCCTGATATGTTAGATCTTGACCAGGTCCAGGCCCAGGGTTAGCCATCTTGGCTAAGAGAGTAAAAGAAGAAGGGTGAGAAGATGGTCCAGGTGATGCAACAAATCGTATTCGCCTCCATGGGATTGGCTCCCAAGATTCAACCAATTGAGGTCTAAGTGACCTCCTCCCTTACACCAACCAAACCCTAGGTTAGTGTGGCCAAGCCAGACAAGGCTAAGGCCCTATCAATCAGATGGTCCTTATGATTAGATGACTAGATGTTTCATTTTAAGTTTGAATTCTTGAAGGAAAATTTGTCGAGAAACTGACTGACCGTAATCCTCGCCTCTCAAGCTAACCCAGCCAGTTTGTGTACGAGGGGGCTAAGAGGAAGGTTCTTCCTTTGGATTTCGCCTCTGGTTCCTTTCTACCCCTTAACTGCGGTCATTTGACACTACCTCGCAAGCTTAGCCACCAGGTTTGGCAAAAGAGGTTGAAATCACCCTATAGTATGACAATAAATTTAGGATGATTATGTATTTTAGCAATTTTTCTTAATCCTTTTTTTTTGGTTGGGGTTTGTAGTGAGTGGCCCACAAGGTGACCAAGCTCACCAGTTAGCCACTAGACTTGATTAAGTCTAGGTTAGCCCAATGTGGTCTCTAGAAATTTTACCCTAAAGGTTGAGAATCGAGTTCATGCAAATTCTATGTGTGCTACAGACCAATTTGAAATTCAAATTATTCTCTACAGCAAAATTTGAATCTAATTAAATTGAAATTTAACAGGCAGATTCCTTTTACAATTAGCTTTCTATAGAATTTTTTTTTGAAATTTTTATTGTTTCAACTGAATAAATATGAATTTTTAACTATCGAGGGGTAAGATTTGAAATTTTGACCCCTAGTCGATTTTCCAATTTGAAACAATATCAAACAAACTCTAAAAATTTGGGAAAAATATGGAAATTAAAGGTAGTTTGATAAATTTTCAAACCCCATCATTTTTGGTCAAATACAGCTTGTGTACTATTCAAAATAGCTTTTTGAAATTTGAAAATTTTCAAATCTAAGTTAGTTTGACCCCTTGTAATTCGTGAATTTTTAAAAATTTTATACTTTGAATTTCATCAAGAGAATGGTGTCGTTTGAAAGATGATTTGAAAATGAAGCTCTTCTCAAATTTCAGAATTTCTCACTTAATAAATATTCAGCAATTAATTTGCTATTCGAAATCAAGTTGAATTTAAGAATGTCGTGGAAAGGCTTTTAAAAGTCGCTTGAAATTCAAATTCAAATCTTCCACCTAAATGATCTTTTTCATTTTTTTTTGAAAAAATTTTTTTCAAAACATTTTTTAAAAGTTTTTTTCTTTTTTTTTTGAAATAAAAACTCTAACCTAAGATTCAAAAGGAACCCTAAATCTAAAACCTAATTTTTTTCCTTTTTTTTCACATGAAAATATGTAAATTTTTTTTTCCTTTTTTTTTCAAAAGTCAAATTCTACCTAGAATTCAAATATACCTAGGGTTTAGAAAAGGGAAATCCTACGCTAAGATAATGATGTGCACCTAATTGTTTTTAACTACACCCGATGTGTGCGTAGATTCCACTTCATTTCCTGCACATTAGAAAACAAGCAGAAGAAATTTGTCACTATTAAGCTCATAAAAATCATGAATCAAAATCGCATTGCCTCCCTAGCAATGGCACCATTTGTTGGAGATCGTAAGTCGCATTTTTGACTGGAAAAGGATTGTAATATAGCACGAAATGCGACTCAACTAAACATTGTAATTATGAGATGGTGAGTCCTGCTCCATCTTAGGGAGGTGTTTAGAAAAGCTGAATTTATTCGATCTATTTGCTACTTGCTTAGAAATGCATGTCGGTTTTTGACCCTAATGATGTGTGCATGCATTAGATAGATGACAAAAGTGAACATGTGAGTATCAATGCACACGATCCTAGTTATGTGATGGCTATTTATCAAAAAGCCTCGATCCTTAGGTCATTAACATCTTCAAGCACTAACATGATTGTTGCGAAAAAATATAATAAGTTATAGCAAGCAACTTATTATCACATGAAAGATTTTGCAAGGAAGCTCATGGTGATTCCACAACAGGCATATACATATATAAAAAGCTGAGGTGATTTTCATTTCATCGGAAGGAGTTATTACAGAGTGGATTGATAAATGCCAGTTTATCATCATTCTCACGCATTAAAACAAACCTAGCTCTTAGGTTTTTGCTCTGCAAATGGGTTTTTGGGTTGCATTTAGGCATCAATTAGGTTAGGCATGCCTTGCAATTTCTATTGTGTTTTTGATGTGTTTTTGTGAGTATTAGGGATATACAGATTGTTAGATCCCTAAAACCCTAGTACTCAGGAAGGCAATTGGTGAAGGAGAAGCTCAAACCAGCTGGAACTCAGCTTGATCCAGCTCACCATAGTTGGAATCCAGCTTGCTTGAACTAGGGTTAGCTTATCCTAGCTCCATTCAACTCATCTCAGCTGAATGGTAGCTGAAGAGAGCTCATCTTAGCTCACCTTAGCTCATTTCCCTAAAAGAAAGCACTAAAACCACCCTCCTTCCATCCTATAAATACCCTACCCTACCACCACATAATTCCCATCCTCCATTAGTATATTTTCTACCCTATACCCACCTACATCTCACGGTGAAGAAGAAGAAGAGAAGAAGATTAAGGGGGCATCCTACCCGACCCCTTGGTGCCTTCTTCCCCTTCTCTCTTCTTCTTGTGTCATAACAAGGAGGAGGAGCATTCCACTCGGTGGATGGATAGGCAATTGGAGGAGGAAGGGTGGTGCATGTCCACACTTGGGGGAAGCATAGGCACGCCCCTCTTTAGGGCTTACCTTGGAGGACATCATCTTGGCAGAGCTTTGCAAGGAAGGAGTTGGAAAGCCCCTTTTCAAGCCTAGGGGTCACCAAGCTTGGAGCAAGGAGCCTCTCATCTTCACCATCATTACAGGAGGATTGGTGTTTTTATCATTTTTTGTAGTTTTTCTAGTAGTAGAAAGCATTCCTCTACTAGGGTTCTCGTGTAAACAATCTTCCTTATTAAATCAAGTTGCTTTCTTTACAATTCTTTTGTCGCATTTGTTTTCTTTCTCTCTAACACTCTTCACTCCCTCTCCCTAATTGCTTTAGGCCTCCACGTGCCTAGGGTGAGCTTAGGGAGAGGAACTAATTGTCACTTAGGTTTTATCTTAGTGATTGAAGGTGTTAGTTGCTTTCTCGCCAACAACTCGTGTATTCGCTATTATTTCAAAGCATAAAAAATATAAATTCGAAAGCACCAAAAAGAAAGTTGATTTCCATTTCCTAGCAAGAGATTCAATTTTGCAACATATATTGGATGATCCTAGATACTCCCCTATCTACATTTATAAATTTAAAAGAGAAACGGTTTTACGCATTGCAACGACTTAGAAAAACCTAATTTTACAAACCACGTAAAAAACCCAATCACTTTTTGGCGCTATTGTCGGGGAGGCACAGCTTTGCAAATTGTTTTTCTCTTTCTTGAAGTGGATCTCATCCCCTTGTCTCTCTTTTCTCTTGTGTGTGCAGGAATCAGCTGTGGGAAGAAAGCAAGAAATTTTAAGAAGCTTGAAGTATCCTACCTTCCTACGAAATTCGATGTTAGCATCTCTTTTCTTGTCACACTTACCCTGAAAACCTACCAAAAAAATACTAAACTTGTCTTTCAGGATCCTAAATATCTTAATTAAGTGGAGTAGTGAAAATTAAAATCCATTATTTGCTTATTTGCATCATTAAACAGCACTCCACCTCAATTGTTGGTAGTCTGATTTTCGAGTCCAGACCTCTGTTCGGATTCCAAAAATCAATTCTCGACACCACAGGGCTCCTAAAATCATAAATTTTCACCCAGTGATTTCAAATCAAGGAACATTTTTTCCAACTGTCAAACCAATTGGATTTGAAATTAATTTTTAAAAATTTGTAGACTGCATAGGGGTCACACCCTCTAATCTTCCTATTTTGCTACTATCCGAAAATTTTTAGAATTTTTTTACTCATCTAATTTTGGTGAAATTTATTTTTCTAGAATCCTTGTAAAATTGTATAGATAACATAAAATCACCAAAATTTTCTGAGGTCGGTGGTGGTACTAAAAAGGCCAAAATACCCATAGGTATCATTTCTAGACTCTGACACCAGCATAAAGAGAAATTCTTTAAAAATATCAAGCAAAATCCTAAAATCCTAAAAAAATCTTTTCTGGAATCCTTGTTTGATTTTCTATAAGGTAGTGGTATTTTTTGATTTGTTTGGACCACTAATTAATACAGAAAGCCTAAAACATATTCATTGGTAGTTAATTTTCAATCTTAGGATTATTTGGATTAGGGTTTTCCTTTTCATTTTCTAGAAATCCACTTTAAAGGAAATTGATCTTCACCAATACAACTTGTTTTCCTTTGATTGTGGAGCTTGAAACTTGTTTGAACTCTTAAGAAGGAAACCCTAAAACACACTAACATAAATCCAATTCTAAAAGACAGAAATACATTAAATTTTGTGACAACTTGCTTTTCATTGGAATCAACTTCCAATTCCCGTGCACACACACATAGAAAATATTGAAATAACATGGCAATACCCCCATCAATGCCCTCCACATTCTGTGTGCACAATAGTATCCCAGGCCTAACTAAAAATTGTAGCAACTTGACCCCTAAGGTTTCATCAACTTAGGGTTACTATCTAGGTCTTAAGTTTTCTCTAGTTAGTACCAATTCTATGATCTATATCTAGTGTCAGGTTGAGAAGCCGTGTCAAATGACCAGGCACTGGTTTGCACAAGCCCCTGGGGATTTTCCTTTGAAATGCTTGGGCACAAACCTCCCCTTATGCAACTTGGCCAGTATTGAAGCTACGAGTTACTATGCTAACGTATTTGGTTTTGAAAAACCTATCGTAGTTTGAAAGAGAAGAACTCGTGTTCAACAAATAAAATTTGTACTGGAATAGAAATCCTAGGTCAAACTTAGGGAGGCTACGTCGATCTATATTCGCAATTATATTTTTTTAGAGCTTTTGTTGAAAAGTGGAGCGACGTAATTACAATGAAGCAATATTAACAATCAAAATAAACGAGAGAGGAGAGATAGAGAAAACATGCACTCAATATTTCAAAATGTTTATACAATAAAACCAGAGAAGAATTACACTAGAAAGTGGGAAATCTATTACTCTAGAAAGTAGGAAAATTCTACTCTAGAAAGTGGAAAAGAGGAATGGGAGAGAGAAGTTATCCTCTTTGACGATCGCTTGGAGGATGAGCTGAATGAGACGTCACCTGGAAGGAGGATGGAGTGGGAAGAAGGAGGTTGAGGTAGGAGGAATGAGAACGGGGCAGCACGTCCTTGTCGTCACGGGATCCGCTTTTGAAATGAGGTTAAAAAATTGACTTTATCTCTCTAGGAGCATCCCGGGTGTGGGACAAGCTTGTCTTGAGCTTTGGAGGAGAGAAGAGAAGGGATGCCCATTTCGTATGGAGTCTCCTTTTATAGTTGCAAGGAGTGAGGGCAATTTAATCTTTACAATTTCAAAATATTAAATAAGGGGTCTTTAGTGATGGATAAAACTACAGCTAAAGCCCCAGTCGTAGGCGACGTGTGCCGCCCGCTCACCTCCCATGTCGCCCACATCCATCAAGTCTCGGTTGTTTGATTGTGAGATCGAATGGCTGAGATGCACCCTCACCACGCCTCTTCAAGCTGCAATGCTCACGTCTGATTCCGTGTCACACATGAGCGTGCGATAGCGCATGGCCGCTATCGGGCTCTCGCAGCCACTCGATCACGATCAAGTGGACGCTACGCCCACTCACCCGTGCCCCCGCAGCCGCTCCTTGTGAATCGAACGTGCACCTCCTGAACTTGCGAGCGCTCTCACCTGCTGCATTATAGAGGTGCTTGTGTCGCGGAAATATTTTATGCACGTGCATCCACAGCCGTTGGATACACAACCAACGGTGAAGAAGCAGTGCTCAAAATGAAGAAGAGATGGAGCGGCGGGTGCAGCAGCCGGTTGGGCAGCTGAGATGGTGCCACATGGTGCCATCTTGGCCGTCCATCTTCTAGATGATGTAGATGGTGCCACGATTGTCGGATTGAGTTGATTTTTGTGCCGTTACACTGCGATCGTCGATCTGAATCCATCCGTGTGATCAGATTTGTTGTATGAAGTGAAGATTCACACCATCATGGTCCTTGATCTTCTAGGATTCCTCGATCTCTATCTGATGCTACAGATGTCTTATTAGGGTGATCTCGGAGTCGTTGAACTCCAATCGTCGCCCTGATCAAATCTGTATGGTTGGATATTCGATCCAAGGCCCTGATAAAAATTTGCTCTGTCCCTGAACATA
This sequence comes from Thalassia testudinum, assembly GCA_037157565.1. Classification (NCBI taxonomy): domain Eukaryota; kingdom Viridiplantae; phylum Streptophyta; class Magnoliopsida; order Alismatales; family Hydrocharitaceae; genus Thalassia; species Thalassia testudinum. Next base: position 62,126,686 of record JAZHRO010000063.1, read on the forward strand.
AAACGAGATAATTAACCTCCATTTTATTTAAACTAATCTAAATGTAAGATGATGGATGCTATGCAATATTTATAGTATGCAATGAAATTCTATACTTAAGAACATGCATAAATAAACATCTTATGTAATGTAAACATGTTTACATCACATCCCCATGCCTATCTTTTGCTAGTCCCTAACAAAAACTATATGTTATTTATAAAAGAATTAGGTTAGATTATTTGGGCATGAGTTGTTTTCAATCATTAAGAAAATGTTTACTTAGGATCTAAACTTTCAAAGACATGACAGTACCCGAGTATCTGCCAAAATGCAGACCGCCTCAAGCCCTCGCCTTATTCAAAGAAAAATTTCTTCCTCTTTTTGTTCTTTTCTAATTTTTTTTTGGATTTTTGAGTTTCAGGGTTTACGAGTGGCTTTCTACGGCCATTCAACTCACCCAAGATTTGATGAGAACCCTAAGTTCTAAGCATCTTTATTATGAATGTGATTGACTCGTTGATCGACAGTTAAAATGGACTTCGGATTTCTACGCCTCTAGGTGACCTTAAAAAGAGAACTCTGCCAAAAGGTGTATCTTTACAACTGGTAGCTTTCTCCCTACTTTTATTTTTATGGGGTCAACATAAGGGTGAATCCAGTGTATATCTCACTGGTTTATTCTACTTCTCCGCTTCTTCCAAAGTGTTTTGGAAATTTTCAGTGCATTTATTAAGCTGGGTTCTGGAGAACTAGACGATGAGCTGTTACTATCGACAACTTGCCAGCCATACTTGTGCAGCGAAGTGTGGCTTATTTCTTTTGTTTTCTTTTTTCTTTTCTCCTTTTCTTTTTTTTATTTTCTTTTTGATTTTCCTTTTTCTCTCTCTTTTCTTTTCTTTTAAGTAGGTGGCTTCCCTGATCTAAGATTTACCTAAAGGCAGCAAGAAAAGAATGGTTCAATGACTGGGCTCTGGACAACCTACCTATGGGCTATTACCCATGATAACTTGCCAGCCATATCACCCTAGAAGGTTCATTAGCTACCCAATTTTCGCTAAAATCGCCGAACAACGAGTCAGTGAAAAGAAAGTGTGTAGATGCTTAAAATTCAAAGTTCCCTCAATTCAGAGGGTGGATTGATAAGTCGTGTAGTTATCACCCAAACTTATTTACTCAAATTACAATAGAATTAAGATGGCGAGGACTCAAAAAATAAATCCACATTTTAGTGGATACAAGGGCCAATTAAGTCCAAAGACCTGAAGGGTCTTTGTGTTCAGATCCTAATGTAATATTTCCTAAGATTGAAAAGTCCTAATGTCCAACTATTCCTTCTTAATTCAATTTTTTTTATGTATAAATAAGAAGAGAAAAACAAGTTACATGAATTTCACAATGCTAACCAAATGATTCAAAAATGAATCCACCCCCCATGCCTAGCTAATGCAATGTCCACATTGAGAAAGAGACATGAAAGAAAGGGTAGAGTATGAAAGATGTCACCTGAATGTGAAGCTCGTGTTAGCTTTGTGTCATATGTACAACTGCTGAGTTTAATGCCATCAACTAGGCGAAGTCCAGCCAAAGAAGTCACAGAATGGCTAGAGTAACCATGTCTGAGATGGGTTCTGGAAGAGTACAGTAAATAACAGGCTTCAGACGTTGACCGTTGACTTTAAATGTGTTACCCGTCTTCGGGTTAGAAATCTGAATAGCTCCATTTGGAAAAATCTGGTCAATAATGAATGGGCCATTCCATTTAGATCTAAGTTTGCCAGGAAAGAGCTTAAGTCTGGAATCAAATAACCAGACCTTCTGGTTTGGCTCAAAGCTCTTACGAGAAATCAATTGATCATGTAGAGCTTTGGTCCGAGCCTTATAGATCTTGGCATTCTCGTATGCATCATTTCTAAGCTTTTCCAACTAAGATAGTTGGAGTTTCCTAATCTTCCCAGCTAAATTCAAATCTAAATTGCATTGTTTGATCACCCAAAATTGGCACGCCTTTCCATACACCAAACAAAATGGAGACATGTCGATGGGCATTTTATATGCCATGCGGTAGGCCCAAAGAGTGTCCTCAAGCTTTTGAGTCCAATCCTTGCGATCAGGCCTAACCGTTTTCTGTAGAATGTTCTTGATCTCCCGATTGGAGATCTCATCTTGTCCATTCGTCTGGGGATGGTAAGGTGTGGAAATTCAGTGATTAACCCCATATTTGGCCAACAAATTTCAGAATTGGGCATTAGTAAAATGAGTCCCACCGTCACTGATGATGGCCCTCGGAATCCCGAACCTACTGAAGATATTTTTCTTGACAAAATCGATGACCACCTTGTGGTCATTGGATCAAGTGGGAATCGCCTCAATTCATTTGGACACATAATCAACAGCAACCAGAATGTACTGATGTCCAATTGATGGGAGAAAGGGTCCCATGAAATTGATGCCCCAAACATCGAAAATTTCAATAGGAAGAATTGGGTTTAGGGGCATCATATCTCTCTTAGTTATGCTCCTGAGTGCCTAACATCGAGAACATGACCTTGAGAAATCCTGGGCATCCTTAAATAAAGACAGCCAATAGATGCCAGATTAAAAAATTTTTGCAGCCATCTTTTTCTCGAAGAAATGTCCACCACATGCAAATGCATGGCAGAACTCGAGTATACTGTTGAATTCATTCTCCGGTACACATCAGTGAATAATCTGATCAGAGCCGATGCGGTACAATTCAGGGTCCTCCCAAAAGTAGTATTTGGCCTCAGATTTTAGTCTATCCAGTTGTTGCTTGGTCCAATCCTAGGGGATTTGACCAATGGCCAAATAGTTAAAAATGTCAGCAAACCACGGGGTTTGGACACCTGAAACTATAAGAATAGTTTCATCCGGAAAAGTGCCAGCAATCAGGATGTCCAGATGAGAAGAATCACTTAGGAGTCTGGACGAATGATCTGCCACCACATTTTGTACCCCGATTTTATCCTTGATTTCAAGATCAAATTCTTGAAGCAAAAGAATCCAACGAATAAGCCGGGGTTTGGCATCCTTTTTGGCCAAGAGATGTCTCAAGGCCGAGTGGTCGGTATAGATCATAACATGAGACCCTAAGAGATAAGCCCTGAATTTTTCCAAAGTGAACACTATAGCTAGTAATTCCTTTTCAGTAACAGTGTAATTCCTCTGGGCTTCATCTAGAGTTTTACTAGCATAGTAGATGACAGAGGGCTTTCTATCAATTTTCTAACCCAAGACAGCCCTGACCGCGTAATTAGAAGCGTCGGTCATGATCTCAAAAGGGGCTGTCCAAATTGGTGGTTGCAACACTGGAGCACAGGTGACTGCCATTTCAGGAAATCAAATGCCTTTCGGCATGATTCATCGAAAACAAACGGCATTTTCTTGGCAAGAAGATTGCTCAGGGGACGAGCAACCTTCGAGAAATCCTTGATGAATCTTCGATAGAATCCCACATGACCAAGAAATGATCGGATTTGTTTAACAGATGTGGGAGGAGGAAGTTTAATGATAGCATCAACCTTAGCTTTATCCACTTCGATTCCCCGTTCAGAGATTACATGACCCAAGACGATGCCTTCTTGGGTCATGAAATGACCCTTTTCCCAGCTAAAGACCAATCTTGTTTTGATACATCGCTTAAGAATCATTTCCAGATTAGCCAAACAAGAGTCAAATGATTCTCCGAAAATAGAAAAATCATCCATGAAGACTTCCATAAACTCTCCCACCATGTCAAAAAATATGGCTAACATACACCTTTGAAAAGTCGTAGGTGCATTGCATAAACTGAAAGGCATCTTACGGAAGGCAAAGGTTCCGTAGGGATAGGTGAACGTAGTTTTTTCCTGATCCTTGGGATGGATGGGAACTTGGTTGTATCCCGAGTAGCCATCAAGAAAATAGAAGTACTTCTACCCGGCTAGTCTTTCTAAGATTTTATCGATGAAAGGCAGGCGAAAATGATCCTTTTTAGTGGTTGTGTTCAGCTTCCTGTAATCAATACAAACCATCCAAGAGGAAGCTGAATGAGTTGTGATAGATTCTCCAATCTCATTAGTCACAACAGTAATCCTGGCTTTCTTTGGAACAATCTGCATGGGACTTACCCAGGGACTATCAAAGATTGGATAAATAATTCCCACATTGAGCCACTTAATGATTTCCTTTTTTACCACTTCTCGCATATTTGGATTTAATCTCCTCTGCATCTGGCGAAAAGGGCAGGATCCATCTTCCAAGAATATTCTATCATTGCAGTAAGATGGCTCGATCCTCCTAAGGTCATGAATGGTCCAACCAATTGCCTCCTTGTGTTCCTTCAGGACCTTGATCAATTTAATCTCTTGCTCTTTGTTAATTTAGCACTAATAATCACAGGGAGCATCTTTTGAGGTCCTAAAAATTGATATTTCAAATTCTCAGGCAATGGTTTTAGTTCAAGTTGGGGCGGGTTGATGATTAATGGTAAGGAAGATGCTGAAGACTCAACATGAGGAAGAGGTTGTGAGTGAACAAAATCAATAACCTCTTCAGAAGATGGTAGGTCTACCATAGAGGGTTGCGGGTCCAATTTGTCATCAAAGGAGGAACTTTCAATTGAAGAAACCATCAAACAAGTTTCAATATTTTCATTATCCTCCTCAAGTTCCTCAATAAATCCACAATCCTCAAATTTATTAATCGCCTTAAAAATATCCAATTTCATTCATTGATCCCCAAAGGTGATTTCCATACTACCACTTTCACAATTAATGTTGGCCTTAGCGGTAGCTAGGAACAGATGCCCCAGAATGATGGGCGTGTTCCTCAGAATTTCAGGTACATCCTTGTCAAGGATAAGGAAATCTATAGGAAAATAGAAATCCTTGACCTTAACTATAACATCTTCAATAACGCCTCACGGATTTGTGATCGAGCAGTCCGCTAACTGTAGCATTACTGAAGTTGGCCGAAGTTCACCTAATCAAAACTTCTCGTAAAGAGAAGTCGGAATTAGGTTGATGGATGCACCTAGATCCAAGAGTGCTCTATCAAATGTGTAATCTCCAATGACACAAGAAATCAATGGATCACCTGGATCTCTCTTTTTCTGAGGGAGGTGGTGTAGGATAATAGAACTAGCCTACTCAGAGAGTACCACCTTCCTTGGAATAGATTCTCTCGACTTATGCTTTTGTGTACATAAATCTTTTAAAAATCTCGTGTAAGCCGGTATATGCTTGATAGCATCAAGGAGCGGGATATTGATCTCAACATTCTTAAATATATTCAGAAGCTCCTCATTGCTATTAACAGACTTCTTCTTTGATTTGATGAAGGCTTCAAGAAAAGAAACATGAGTCAGATATTTGGAATCAGGTTCCTGGGCCTTGATTTCTTCTCCAGAATTCTCCTCTTTCCTTAGGTTCTTCAAGATTTAGTAGATCAGAATAGTGCAGTAGTGGATCCTGAGTCTGCTTACCACTCCTCAAGGTGATAGAATTTGCAGATGCATAAGAGTTTGGGTCTTGGGGATGGTTAGGAAGATTGGAGGGGCTCGGTTAGCCAGGAATTGTTGATTTGCAGAAGAAGGAGAAGAGGAGGAACCCTGCTCAACCACCTTAGCATGTGAGTGTGGGTCCCTCTGATTTCCGTACCCATGGGCATGGTTGCCCAGATTCAAAATATTTCGCTGGTTGGGTATGGGTTGGGATGGTAGAGATCTAGGTTGATGAGAGTTAGCAATGAGCCTGGTCTGCAAGTTGTCCAGCAAGGTTTTCATTTGCTGCATGAGCTTGAGCATGGATCCTTGCATCTCCACCATTTGTCGATTCAAATCAACCTGCCCTACGGGTTGACGGCATTCCAAACTGGCTGATTGACCTAATTTGGAGGCAACTGAGTATATACATGACCCTGACCCATTGGTCATTGCGAAGCATAGTTGCTGGGTCAGAATTGGGTCTGTTGCCCCGGGTTTTTCCAAGAGAAGTTAGGGTGGTTTCTCCAACCCAGATTATAAGCATTAGAGTAGGGGTTGGATCTAACATTCTCTTGTACAGCACAGACATTCTCTTAAGGAGAGGATGGAGAGAAAGAAAGGGAAGGATCAGAAAAACTGGGATCAAAGGCCCTAGTTTGGAACCCGTGAGGTTCCGAAAAATGCTGATTCATAAGTTGAGCCACATTGAGTTGATTCACGAACTCCCGTCCAGAAGGAGCTCGTAAAGAATGGAATCATGAATTTTGGGATTGAGTGGATCGAGAGTTGTTCATAGAATTTCTAGCCATCCACTCTTTCATTCTCTTAGAAACCAAGTTCACCTTGTCTAGTTTGTTACAAATCAATTCCATATCAAATGAATGAGAGTCATGGACTTCATTGACATTTGACCTGGGCTGCTGGGACTGGTTAAATGTAACCATGGAGGCATGATTGATTGAATTCTTGCTCATTTCCTCAAATAAATCATGTGCACTATCTGCATCTTTGTTGAGGAAATTGCCTCCGCAAGGAGCATCCACATGATTTTTGAGTTGCTCAGTCAACCCATGATAGAAGATCTGCACAAGTTGCCATTTTGGCACCTCGTTGTGTGGACACCTCCGTAATAAGTCCTGGAATCACTCCCAGGCCACATGAAACTACTTCCCCGGCCACTGGGTAAAGGTAGTGATTGCCTGTCTCAAGGCATTGGTACATCCGACTAGTAAGAATTTCTTCAGAAAGGCTGATTTCAACTCATTCCAAGTTGCAATTGGTCTTCCTATTGTCCTGTACCAATGCACAGCCCTATCCCTAAGAGAATGGGGGAAGAGCCTCATGATCATTTTCTCCTCGTTCACGTTTCATGACTTAGTGGTCTGGACCAAAGTGGTCAAGTCCTCCAAGTACTGAAATGGATCTTCGGAGCCAAGGACATGATAATGTTTGATTAGGCTTAACACCTGGGGCTTGATTTCTATGTTGCTGGCTGGAATCTGGACATTGGGACATTCCCTGTAATTTGTAGGATCATAAAAATCCATCAAGGGTTGAGCACCCTGCATTCTCTGGAACCATTCTTGCATTCTCAGCATTTATTCCAACTGCCTTCGGAATTCCTCCTGTGGATCTCCAAGCAGAGGAGGCTGTTGGTTGACCATGGGATCAATTTGACCAAAGTCTAATTTGTGCCTCCAAGAATACTCTAATGGTCCTTCCAATCGGGGATTCAATGACTGTCTTCCTAGCATAAACTAGGAGAAGGTCAGAAGGACTGGGGATAGGGACCTTGTAGCACAACAGAACAAGGTTATCCTTAAGTGGGGTAGCCTAAGGATCTACTAACTCCCAAAACCCGCCTTAAGATTATAAATGATTTACTCTACTTGCGTCTGCTCAATCCAACCAATTAGAAGGAGGGACTAGGGAGAAGGTTCTTCCTTCGGCTTTCACCTCCGATTTTTAGTGTACCCCCCAGCCACGGTTGTTTAATGCTACTACCCTAGCTTGACATCAGATTAATCAGTACAAGTAGGTTAATCAAACATAATCTCAGACTAGGCCCTGAAGAGCGAATCAGTCCATAAGGCTAACATCTACTCAATTTTATTAAGGCCTGGGATTGTGGTGCTTATGGAATGTAATGGGCCCTTAAAATGGGTTGTGCCCTTAATGATTGATTGAGAATTGTGTAAGTGTGTGCACAACCAAGGTTTTCAAGCAAGATTATTTGTGATGTGTGGATTTTAATGTTCAAATCTTGCTTAAGTAGCTTTTAGGGTTTAAAATTAGGTTGATTGCATAGGTTGTCAAACATGGGTGAAGATTGTTTTCCTTTAAAACCAGAAATAAAGTGGAGTGCCTGGAATAGACCTAGATTGAAAACCCTAAAGAGGAGCTACTTGATGAGTTGATTTTAAGTAGAGTGGTGCGGCCCAAAGAACTGAAATAACTAGCCACAAATGCACCACTAAGTTAGGCACACAAAGATGGTTAACCTAAAATGATTTCTACTCTTTTATGTGTTGCTTTGTGTGTACTAGTTTCACAGATCAGAACTTGGTTGAGTAGAAACAAATCAATTAAGTTAAGTGACTTGAATACAGGTGTACATTGTGTGTCTATTGAAAATTACCCCACAAGATTATATTTTTGTTGTCTTTTTTTTATAAATGAGGGTGGAATGAATGTGAGTGAGAATCCAAACAACCAAACTATTCCTAGGATTTATGCAAACACCTAGGTTAATTGGAATTTGGATTTAATGTGGCAACTGAAATCTATGGAGGGGGAAGAATGGGGAGCACTTACAGTTGTCTTCAACTGCACTTTACTCTGGTTTACCGCTTGATGATTCTCTGATGGAGTTCTCTGCAAAACAATAGACACAAGAGAAAGCAAGTTAGAAGACAATAAAGTGCATGAAATGCGAAAAGAAGATCAGAAATCGTTAATTCCCTGGCAACGGCGCCAAAATGTTGAAGCTACAAGTTACTACGCTAATGTATTTGGTTTTGAAAAACCTGTCGTCGTAGTTTGAAAGAGAAGAACTCGTGTTCAACAAATAAAATTTGTACCAAAATAGAAATCCTGGGTCGAACTCAGGGAGGCTACGTCGATCTATATTCGCAATTATATTTTTTTAGAGTTTTTGTTGAAAAGTGGAGCGACGTAATTACAATGAAGTAATATTAACAATCAAAATAAATGAGAGAGAGAGAGATATAGAAAACATGCACTCAATATTTCAAAATGTTTATACAATAAAACCAGAGAAGAATTACACTAGAAAGCGGGAAATCTATTACTCTAGAAAGCAGGAAAATTCTACTCTATAAAGTTGAAAAGAGGAATGGGAGAGAGAAGTTATCCTCCTAGACGATCGCTTGGGGGATGAGCCAGACGAGACGCCACTTGGAAGGAGGACAGAGTAGGAAGAAGGAGGTCGAGGCAGGAGGAATGAGAATGGGGCAGCACGTCGTCGTCATCATGGGATCCGCTTCTGAAATGGGGGAGAAAATTTGACTTTATCTCTCGAGGAGCATCGTGGGTGTGGGACAAGCTTCTCTTGAGCATTGGATAGGGAGAGAAGAGAAGGGATTCCCATTTCGTATGGAGGGGGTCTCCTTTTATAGTTGCAAGGAGTGAGGACAATTTGGTCTTTACAATTTCAAAATATTAAATAAGGGGTCTTTAGTGATAGATAAAACCATCGCTAAAGCCCCAGTCACCTCCCGCGCCGCCCACGTCCATCAAGTCTCAGCCGTTTGATCGTAAGATCGAATGGCTGAGATGAGCCCTTGCCGCACCTCTTCAAGCCGCAATGCCCGCGTTTGATTTCACATCACGCATGAGAGTGCGATAGCCCGTGGGCGCTATCGGGTGCTCGCAGCCACTCGATCGCGATCAAGCAGTCACAGTCGCTATGCCCACTCACCCGTGCCCTAGCAGCCGCTCCTTGCGAATCAAACGTGCACCTCCTGAACTCACGAGCACTCTCACCTGCTGTGCTATAGAAGCTTTTGTGTCACGGAAATATTTTGTGCACGTGCATCCACATCCATTGGATGCGCATCCAACGACGGAGAAGCAGCGCTCAAAATGAAGAAGAGATGGAGCAGCGGGTGCAGCGACCGGTTGGGCCGCTGAGATGGAACCACATGGCACCATCTTGGTAGTCCATCTTCTGGATGATGAGATGGTGCCACGGTTATCGAATTGAGTCGATTTTCGCGTCATTAGACTAAGATCGCCGATCCGAATCCATCCGTGCAGTCGGATTTGTCGCCTGAAGTGCGGATTCACACCATGTTGGCCCTTTTATCTTCTAGGGTTCTCGATCTCTATCTGATGCTACAGATGTCTAATTAGGGCGATCTTGGAGTCGTTGAACTCCAATCGTCGCCCTGATCAAATCTGTATGGTTGGATCTTCGATCCGAGGCCCAGATAAAAATTTGCCCTGTCCTTGAACATAAAAGGAGACAATTAACCTCCATTTTATTCAAACTAATCTAAATGCAAGATGATGCATACTATGCAATATTTATGGTATGCAATGCAATTCTATGATTAAGAACATGCATAAATAGACATCTTATGTAGTGTAAACTTGCTTACATAAGCCAGATTTGTTGATAGAATGGGTATTTACTATTGATTTCTTATTTCCTAGGTAGATCAAGTTTTAGATTAATTTTTAGGGAGTCACATTTATGTTAGGTCTAGAATTTTGATTGCTTGTGCGCACACTTTCTCTCATCTCCATCTCTTCTCCTACCCTACCGTTTCTTCCATTTTGCATGGGCGACAGACCAAAAGTCCACACTTGGAGGGACCACTTGATTTTGCCTCCCCAAAAAGACTTTTCCTGTAGTTTTCCTCTTCTTTAAAAATGGGAAATCAAAATTTGTCCTCTAACCTACATGCTAATTATTCTTTCCCTAATCTTTCCACCCAAGAGCTTCTTAATCAGGCCCCCCACCTAATTTCTACTCCATAATGGCTCAGCTACAAGTTAAGCAACAACAGTTGCATAAGGATTTAATAAACCTAGCCAACCAAGGGAGTCCTGCCACATCTACCTAAGCTCCACACATTCCACATTTCACTCCTTCTAACACCCCAAAGAGAGAAGACCTGCATAATTCCCGTGCTAAGTGTAATTACTATTTCGAGGCTTTCTATGGTTTAATGGCAAATTATACTTATCCAAATCATTACCCCACTCAAAATGTCTCCACCTTCTAGGAGCAATTGCAAAATTCCTCTAATTGGAGGAATTGTCCGATTCACTCTTGGATCAATCCGGCTCCTCACCAACAACAAAACCCTTTTGGAGGGTATGGTTCAAATCAAACTTATCAATCTGGACCATCTCAAGAAGACTACGAAAATAACTGTGTTATTAACAATCTCAATGATCAAATTGGGGTTATTCTGACTCAAAGACCAGCAGAACGTTTACCATCCCAGCCCACACCAAACATTGCAATCAACGGAACCAACACTCGGGTGGACACCAACATCAGAACCACACTAATCAGCCTCCTATTAACCCAACACCTTAGCACCAACTCAGTTTCCATCAACACTAGGCCCCCCCACCTCCTCCCAGTGACAACCAAACTGCATATGCAGATACAATGAGTGGGAACACCACCACTAATTTAGGGCCTTCAAATCAAATTGATGAAACCCACTCTCAACCTCTGTAAATTGACTCTCCTAACCCCACTCAGGAAGAAGAAAAAGAAACACCAAAAACACTTGATTCAAATCCTACTTCTCACTCTCAAACACTGCAATCCAATCTAATAAAAAATGAGAGCCCTCTCACCAAGATCTTTCAGACTTATTTGGGCAAGTCGAGAAGAATATCCCCCTCCTGGATGCCACCCCTGCCTTTGCTAAATGTTTGAAAGAAAGGTTTACTCCAAAAGGGCAAGCTCAAAATCTAGGACGGATGGTCCTTTCAAAGACAGCCAGCTTAGTTTTTCAAAGCAAGCTGCCTTTCCCAAAAAAGGACCCGAGCGCATCACCCATCTCTGTTGTCATCAAGGACACCACTTTTTTTCATGCCCCTCTCGACTTAGCTACCTCCATTAATATCATTCCCCTGATCTTAATCAAGGAATCTCAATTCGGTGATTTTAAACCTATTAAGGTTCATTTTCAATTGGAATGCCGATCTATCATTCAACCACGGGGAATTTTTGAGGATAGTGTGGTTAAGGTCTAGAATTATCTATTTTCGATGAATTTTCTGGTCCTTGACATAAAGTTACCTAATGCTTGCATTAATTCCATCCTTGGAAGACCCTTTCTGATTACCGCAATAGCTAATATCAACTCTCATTCTGGGAAAATGAATATAAGTTGCAGTACCCAGATTTTCTCAATAGACTTATTTCAAGCTTCCAAGTGGTCCATTGATCATGACATTTTTTGGGACACTAATAATACAATGGAAGCAGTATTTGAGAAGTCGATGTTGATCAAATCCTACTCATCTCTTACCACCATGGATCTAGATTTTATTAATGATTATGTGATCCAAAACTTTTCAGATCAACTAGGGTTTGACTTTTACTCTTTCAATCTTCTTGACTTTTCACAAAAAACATCCACACTAACTTCACCCACCCCACATCTCATTGACTACTTTCTCCCTCCCTTTCCATTGGACGTACCACCCAACCCACATGACTTTGGCATTTTACATGAACTTCAACCATGGCCAGATTTGGGTCATTCTTCCACCATTCCATTTTATTTTGATCCCTATTTCTTTATCAATCAACTTTTTAGGGATCTTGAGGAAAAGACATTCCTTGAGGACATTCAGGTGTCCAATTATTTACATGATTGACCGTCTTCTATGCATTCCTTCATGCCCAGCTGAATGGAGTAAAAGATAGCACTAGATGGGAGGTAACCTAGCATTTTTCCTGCTTTCTTTTTCCTTTCTTTTTCCAGGTTTTAACCATCCAAAACTCGACCACGCTTCACTAAGGTGATCCCTTCTCCCTCCTAATGCATGACATTGCATATCTTAAGCATGGAGGGGTGTTTTTAAATTTTGACGATCAATTTAGGATTTTCAAAACTTAAAAATGTGCATTTTTTTCTTTTGTCATTTTCTTGTTTTCTGCTTGCATAGCCAAAAAAATAAAAATATTGAAAACTTTTTGACGAAAATTTTGAAATCGAGACTAAGGTTGAAAACTCACTTTTGGTAGAATGACATTTAATCTTTAACAAACTAGGGATAAGGATATGAAACTAATCATTAGAACTTCAAGGTCTATCTTTAGATTAGATCAGATATCCTTCTCTAAATTCCACTTGAACTCATGATAGTTCAAGTGACTCGATCCTCATTTGTAATATGGAAAGTATCTGGCTTTGTTTTTGATTCAAAAACTTGCATTTCATGCAAAACTTCCTGTGTCAAATTTCACACAAAAGCCAACACCTTAAAATACTAAAACCTAGAAAAAAAACCCCTTGTTTGGCCTTAGTAAAAGTCTGAAGCAGATCATTGGTTTGAGTTCCCACCGCTGAGGAGGAAAATGCCTCCTTTGAGGATGCGTTGTCAACATGTTACCACCTTGGCACTACTCCATAACTATATTTCATATCTTTAGATGGAGCTTTTCCTTGAGTAATTGCGCTTTCTCTGGCTTTCTCTCTTCTTCTTTTCTCTGGCTAAAATACTCACTCCAGCACGTGATGCAGCAGCCAAGGGAATACTCACTCGAAGCTTCACCAATGGCGGCTCAACCTGGCACCTGAAACTTAAGAAAAAGGGCCTTACGGCCACATTAGATGGTTCAGCAAGATCGTCATGGCACGACGAGTGTGACAGTCGTAGTGGCGTGCTGTGAGAGGGTGCATGGTGGTGTGTGGAGGTTGAAGATGGTGGTGCAGCAATGGGTAGGTCGTCAGGATGTTAGGATGGGTAATAGGAGAGGAGATGTTAGGGCTTTTGTGCGGTGGAGCACGGCGGAGCTTATGGAGGTGATAGCGACATGATTCATGCAGTGTGGTAGTGAGTAGGCGTTGCCGAACCATCACCAGAGGCAGAGAAGATGAGGTGCATTGTTGGAGAAGCCGCGGTCATGCATATGTGTAGAGAGTGGTAAAGCGAAATAGAAAGAGAGAGAGAGAAAGCAATAAAGGGACTTAGTGAGGTGGTAGGGAGGCGGAGAGCTCTGGTGTTGATCAATTGGAGCCGAAGAAGGAGGAAGAAGCGATGAAGCGGCGATGATGATGCAGAAAGAGGAATGCCCTCCTTTTGGTTGGGGAGGGTCGCGACAAAGAGAGGGAGAGCTTAGGCCATCCAATTTGATGGCTGGACGACTGGAGGAGGGAGATCTAGAAAGGTCACTGAAGCAGGGTTTTTTGGTGGTCGAAGGAGTGAAATTAAGGTGATTTGGCTCCCAACAACTTGCTGAAGAATATGACCATGCCCTGAGGCTCCTTTTATATGGTTCAAGAGGTCGGTTTGAGCTTGGAAGCCAAGCTTCCAAGCTTAGGAAATGTCACCGGAGATTGAAGTTTTGAGATACCCAAATCTCTCATGCATTCACATGAGAGATTGGGAAAGTTTTAGGGCACATGGACGGATTCAATGGGAAGAGGACTCCTCAAGGAATCTCCCTTCCAATTTTGGAAGGGATAGATTGAGCAAAGGAGTTTTCTTCAATCAAAGGTCGCTAGAGAAGGATTCTTACACGATAATGGTAGAGAGACCTATTTGCAAAGAGTGAAGACAAAGATAGGGTCCTTTTTGCAATGAATTCAAAAGTTAGGGGCATGTGTGTGAGATAAAAGACTCAGACTGGACCAAATTGCAAACTAGGTCAAGATGATCTCAGATTGGATCCAAGTTTTTGTAAAAAACTAATTTAGACCTAAGGAATATAATGGTGAAGTTGTATTTCAGTTTTGACCATGTTTGACTGGGTAATTTATGTAAAAACCCAAATTAGGGTAAATGTTAGTCTGAGACTTTATTTTGGGTCAAGATGGGTTCTGATCGTCAAATTGAAGGTACTAAACCCTATAGAATAATTTTATATGAATTTTAGAGGATTTAGGTGAATTTTATCTTGGCCATAACCTCAGTTAATTAAGCAGGTTAGTTTTAAGGGTTTCAAAAGTCATTTTATTCTCAAAACTCGTGGAAACCCTTTTCTGTTTGTTCTTACGCGCTTGTTAGCCTTTTAGAACCATTTGGCCCTTAATGAACCCCTAAGAAAACCCGTGGTTGTACTGCATTCAAGATATGATGGTAAAATTATAGTTTTAATGTTATTTTCCTGTCTTTCCCTTAGAATGGATTTGCAGAGAATTATGACTCTCTGGTAGTTATGTAGGAGCATTTTCTAACTTAATTTGATCAAAATGAGCTAGTTATGGCTCATGATGGTGTTCCCATCAGTCATGTCAAGGAGAAGGAGCATTCCACTAGGAGGATGTCCAAGCAATTAGAGGAGGAAGGGTGGTGCATGTCCACCCTTGGGAGAAGCATAGGCATGCCCCCCTTTAGGGCTTGCCTTGGAGGACATCATCTTGGCAGAGCATTGCAAGGAAGGAGTTGGAAAGCCCCTTTTCAAACCCAGGAGCCACTGAGCTTGGAGCAAGGAGCCTCTCATCTTCACCATCATTATAGGAGGATTGGTGTTTTTGTCATTTTTTGTAGTTTTTCTAGTAGTAGAAAGCATTATTCCTTTACTGAGCTTGGAGCAAGGAGCCTCTCATCTTCACCATCATTACAGGAGGATTGGTGTTTTTGTCATTTTTTGTAGTTTTTCTAGTAGTAGAAAGCATTATTCCTTTACTAGGGTTCTCGTGTAAACAATCTTCCTTATTAAATCAAGTTGCTTTCTTTACAATTCTTTTGTCGCATTTGTTTTCTTTCTCTCTAGCACTCTTCACTCCCTCTCCCTAATTGCTTTAGGCCTCCATGTGCCTAGGGTGAGCTTAGGGAGAGGAATTAATTATCACTTAGGTTTTAGCTTAGTGATTGTAGGTGTTAGTTGCTTTCTCGCCAACAACTTGCGCATTCGCCGTTATTTCAAAACATAAAAATATAAATTTAAAAACACCAAAAAGAAAGTTGATTTCCATTTCCAAGCAAGAGATTCAATTTTGCAACATATATTGGACAACCCTAGATACTCCCCTATCTTGGTTTATAAATTTAAATGCAAAATGATTTTACATGTTGAAATGACTTATAAAACCCTAATTTTACAAACCGCACAAAGAATCTGATCATGGATCTAGATGAAAGCTTATACAGGAATGATTAAAGCAAAAGCTAGCTAACAGAAACTGAGTGCATGAGTGGATCTACAGTGAAATTACATATGCATCATTAAGGGGGAAGAGAGATACACCATGAAAGTAGAAAATTAAAGAAGAGAAAAGGCTATGAAGAACTACTATGATCTACTTATCTTTGTAGCAGAAAAAAGGGCATTGGAGGTGGTCTCCAATGGCCTTTTGGTCTTGAGGTGGTAGGGAGAAGGAGGGCAGCCAATGGTGCTTAGGCCAGCCCTTGGAGAGGGGGAGAGAGTAGGCTCTAGTCTTGGTGGGAAGGTGATGTGGCCATGGTGGTGGAACTCATGGAGTGGAGGTGGAATGGAGTTGGAGAGCTATGCTAATGGATGGTAGAAGTGAAGCCAAAACTAGATTGGTGTAAGTGGCCACCCATGGGGTCTCTTTATAGACCAAGGGAAAGCTTTCTAGAGAATTATGGAATTCTCTATAGAGGCTTCAAGGTTGGACAACCAAGTGGTTGGGAGGAGGTTTTTAGATCCACAAAATGTGGATCTTAAAGAAGATTCTCCCTTGGTTACTACTTTTAGCAACCAAGGTGGTGCCACTTGGAGAAGACCTTAGAAGACTCTAAGTGGTGGCCAGGTGGGTGTGTTGTGTGTGCATGAACATGTGTGTGTGTAAGTGGTCTAGTGGTCTAGGTTAGGTCCTAAGGGTTTGGATTAGGTTAGGTTATAGAATTAGGGTTAGAAACCTTAATTACTAAGGCAGATGTGCAATTAAACTTGTAATATGTTTAATTGAAAGAGTACAAACCTAATTGAGAGTGAAAATACTCAATTATGTTGGGCTTAGGTCAATTGGACTCTCACTGAGTCCAATTGGACTTGTGTAGGTTAAGATCAAAGCTTAATTGGACTCTATGAGTCCAATTGACCAGGGAATTGTAATTGACTATGATCCAAGTTAATTGGGCTTTGTGAGAACCCATTTAGGTCCTTAGGAGGGTCTAGGGTTAGTGTACTAGGCTTAAGGTACCTTAATTTAGGTTCCCTAGGGTTTGGAATTGGGTTTAGGGACCTAGGAAATCAAGGTGCAAGCTTGATTTCCAAAACAGGTTTAGAGAGGGGTATCAGACATCAAATTAGAGTCTCAGATGACTTATACTCAAAAATTAGAAGTCCAGACCTCTTGTCTGGACATCTAATCTAAGATCAAGGTGGATTCAAGGTTCTGTCTTGGAATTCTGTAGAAATTGGACATTTGACAACTTGTCTGGACATCCAATAACATTGCAGACTTGGGTTCTAGGTCTACAGGTTGTGCCTAAGGGTTCTGGAGGTCCAATAACTTATCTGGACGTCCAAATAAGAGCTGGAACTAGGGTTTTGAGGTATCCTAGGCTATGGTGATCGAATATAAGGGTGGGTAAGGCTTAGGATGGTCTCTACGGCTATCCTAAGGCTAGGATTGGTCCTAGTTCTTCACAATTTAAACTCTACATTAAATTCTACTTGGTAGAGTAGCATTCCTCAACCCTACATTATTTTTCTACTTTATTCCTAAGTCTTCTGCTCCAGCTTTACTATAGCACCAGCTTCTCTTTATTCTTCAGATCTAGTTTCAGATCTTCTTATTACCTACAAACCAAATAATGCACTTAATCAACACATTATAAAATTATTCTATGCATAGCTAAAATAAAGAAAGAAAGATGCAAAGTATGCTCATGTATGCATGGATTAAACTAAGTTAATCTAGGTTCTAACTTAATTTTAGTCATTTAAGACCTATGATTGCTGCACAATCAACCACCCAGTAGTTAAAAGATGAATGCAGGTTAATTACTATATTTTTATGATTTTTTTCTTAACCTTTTCTTCAATCTAGGTATGTGGTGAGTGGTTCACAAGATGACTCGACTCACTGACTAGTCACTAGACTTAATTGAGCCCAAGCTAATCCAATGCAATCTCCAAATGTGATCCTAAGTTTAAACCTAGGGTTCATGCAATTTGACTAAGCAAACCACAATCAGATTCAAAATGCTCTCTAAGATGTAATTGGAATTCAAATGATGTAAAAATTGGCAACAAGATTCCTTTTCCAATATGATTTTCATAGAATAATTTCACAGAATATTTTTTCATAGAATATTTTTTCAAAATTTTCTCTATTCCAATAAATAAATATCAATTTTTGACTAACTGGGGTCAGATCTAAGATTTTCACCCTATGTTGGTTTTCCTTTTTGAAACAGTATCCAATGTGATCCAAAAATACGAGAAAAATATGGAAATCAAATATAACTTGATTATCTTTCAAAATCCACCATTTTTGAGTCAATCAAATTTGTGTACCGTTTAGAATTAATTTTTGAAGATAAGCAAAATCCAGATTTCAATCTATTTGACCCACATACACTCCACGAATTTTTAAAACTCCATAAATTGATTTTTTGTGTGGGAATGGTGGTGTTGGAAAGACAATTTTGAAATCGAGGTTCTTCCATAATTTCAAAATTTTTTTTTTGGATCACTAAAACATAGTAAATGATTTTTCAAATCCATATCAAAATTCTAGCCGAATTTCTAAAAATAGTAATAAGGCTTTTTCAAATATTTTCAATCCCAACTAAGCCTTTTTGGCTTTTTTTTTGAATTTTTTTTTTAAAAAGCAAGTCACAACCTAAGTGATGGTGTGTACTTGAATTTCTTCAATTGCGCTCGATGCATGCACAGAATCCACATTGTGTACCTGCACACCAAAGATAATACACTAAATCAGATATCAAATCAGGAATCACCGTGCCTCCCCAGCAACGATGCCATTTTATCGAGATGTGGAATCACATTTTTGAAAATAATTTCATCGCAGTATAGTAGCAAAACACGTCAACAAACAAAAATAATGAAACTTTGTTAAGTCATGGTCGAACTCACGGAAGTAGAAATGAGATTAGATTTAATACCGATATAATCTAACTACAACTAAAACACAAAGAAAGAAGGATATATGATATTAAGCAAGTCAACTTTATTAAAGTAGTAATCATGTGAGTTCTCATCTAGTTGAATGCTTGACAGAAAGATTAACTAAAACTACAAATAACTAGAATAGCAACTGCTAGACTAGAACTACTAGGAAAAAAAAAAACTATCTACTCTACTAGAACAAGCGCACCAAGGGTGGTCCTTGGTGGCCTTTGGAGAGGCATGGAGTAGCAGCAGTGGTGCACCAAGGGTGGCTTTGGTGGATGTCTCAGAGGAAGAGGGATCTTCGGAGAAGAAGGGAGTGGGAGATGTCTGGAGGAAGAGTTGCCTTCAAATGGGGGGTTTGAGGTCTTTTTTATAACCAAAGTGAGGGGTGAAATGGGTATTTGAGAACCTCCAAACCGTGAAAACAACTTAGATAAGCAAGAGTCGTCGATCTAGCGATCCACAGCTCAGATCGCATAAAAAACACACCTACACGCTCCTCCATTGCATGCCCAACGCACAGACACACAAGATCACTCCACGTGGTGCCTACAAAGCTACCCGATCCACCACCACCACTCTCCTCGCGTGTGCGTGCACACATTCCAAATCAATGGCTTGATCGCAACAATCGATGGTTGGGATCGTGTACTGTATCGTCTTTGGTTTCCACATGTAAACTCGCATGCATCCGTGAGTCCATCCACATGTCATCACACTACCTGGATCCGACGCTCCACTGCACCCTCAAGTCGCTCAATCAAGATTGCACGATTGAATTTCAGCCGTGCGAACCACTACCTCTGATTTCAGCTCCTCTCGCCTAGATCGTGTGTCTCGCTCTACCAGTTGAAGGCAGTGACCAACACACTACACATGCTGATGGTCATGCCTTCGAATCTTTGTGCGTGCCACCCTTAGCCATTGGATGAAGATCCAACGACTGAGATGAATTCCTCTTTGATGAAGGGTGCGGGGAAGCAACGACGTGGCATGATCATGGCCCATGATGACGACCCACAAAGCTCTGGCATTTTCCTTCAGCAGTTGAGGGTGCGAAGGTAGGCCATTGGGATGGCACCACGTGGTGCTCTCCTGATCGTCCATCTTCCCGCCTTTGTAGGTGGTGCTACAGGGCTCTGATTGAGATGATTTTTGCACCATCAGACTACGATCGTCTCTCTGAGTCCATCTGTACAGTTGAATTTATCATACGTGACCCTGAATCATCTACAATTATTATTGCCTCTCAATTAGAACATAAAATAGCATTATTATTTACAAAGCTAACAAATCAACTACGATGCAAAATATGCTGCTCATGCAAGCATTATTCCTAAGTTAAGTTAAGATCTAACTTAATTTAAGTAGATTAGGTCCTATGATTGCTGTGTAATCAATCAGTAGCTCGCGTGAGGAAGTGGGCTGAAAATAGTCCCACATCGGGGACTTTTAAAAAAAATTCTCATACTTATTGAATTGTGCTCATTAGCTTATCACCCTAGCCACGAGGGGTCGGGTCCCTCCTCACGAGCATATGCACTTTGGTTTAGTTGGCCCATGCCATTCCAGCTGAACTAGGCCCCCCACTTTGTGTTGAACTGGGTCTTAGCTGGTCTTGTCTGGTTTAGGTTTGAGGAAAGAGGGAAGACTTTGTTGAGAGGAAAAGGGGGGGTTTTGAGCTGTGTTGCAACCTAACAGCTATACTTAGGTCTAATTTGAATATTTAAGTTGTCTGATGATTGCTATCGATGTCTGATATCGTTGAATCTAAGGCTCTAAGTTGAGAAAGAGTAGAGAGTTGAACTCAACATTTGGCTAAGTGTTGAGAAACAAAGAAGAGAAGAGGAAGGGCTGATACTTCTGATTAAGCTTAAGTGTTAATTTGGTGGTTTCAACCTCCATTCTTTTTACTCTCTTTCTCTATATTTTTTCTCTGATATACAATTTGTTTATTCATCGAATATATTGAGTTTTGAATATTGAATATTGTTCATTATGCTCATTTCTTATACATTTGATTAGTGGATTGACCTGCGCTTCTTTACTTCTTGCGAACAACCTTGAAACTCACTTTTTTTTAGCACTATAAATTTCAATGTCAATTCAATTTTCGATGATATACTATGCTGCATTTTTCTAAACAATGACGATTGTCGCTTCAACAACCCACCATTCACAGGATCAACATCCCCTTTAGAGGCCAGATCGATATCATTACTAGGTGGGCCCTAGTTTGATTAGGGTGTATTTTATTATAGTTTCATGCCCAAGTGTGCTCACACACACCTACGCACGTGTGCACTCGTACGCACACTCGCAGGCACGCACACACAATGCTCATAAGAGGTACTTGTATGCTTATACTCATTTTAGCATGCTAAACATAAGCACGTGATGCATTATATGCAGCTCATCAGCAGAGACACGGAATGATGAGGGACCATCCCACGTAGATTTCAGCATTGGTTGGATTATGTGATTTCGTTTGAATTAGCCATATTTAGGCCTCCGGTTAGGTAGTTAATTAAGGTTTATTTTCAAATTAAATTATATAATCATAAATCCTATAGGGCTACTCATTGATGTATATTTAAAAATTAATTATTTAATAATATTTAGAAATTAGTCAAAGTTATCAAAATGCATATGTTAAATAGTACTTAATTCACTGATTAATGTTCAAATTAATAACTTAACCACCTAATTGATTTATAATTTAGTTAATATAAATTATTAAATATTTATTGCACATTTTTAGTTTATTTTTGGTAATTTATTTTAACTTATACATATTTATTTACATGGTTTAAAGAGATATAGACATAATTATATTATAAATACTATTATACATTATAAATACATCAAGATATATTGAAAATACATAAAATTATATTATACAAGTATAAAACATAATTTATTTCAATAATTTATTTATTTACTAATTTAATTTATTTTAACTTAATAATCTAGTTAATTAATTTATTAACCAAACTATATACAATAAATACATAAATAAATAAATGTACTAGTATATTATAGTATAGTATAGCTACTTTAATCTATATTTACAGTTATAAATAGGATTGTACATATTTACATACATATTTGCATTTACTTAAGTATATGTACATATATTTAATTAAATAAATATATAATTATATAATTATGATATATACAGTATAACTCAAATAAATACTTATTTAAATAAATATAATAAATATATAGGTTAGTTATGTACATTATAGTTATTTAATTTATTATTTACATTTAACTTAATATTAAATTATATATACAAGTATAAGTCCTTTCAAAAAAACATATACAAGTATAAGTACTATATACAAGGTATTTGTGGGATTTTTGGCTTTTTTAGATTTCTATGGTTTTTATATATTTAATAGAGTTAGAAGAGGAGAGAGAAAAGATGAGAACAGAGAAGAGAGGACTCTTTTTGTGTTTTTAGTGTGTTTTTCTTTTATTTAATGCCATAGTAGACTTAACCGTCTACTAGTATGTTCTACCAACTAGAGGGTTCAAAATCCACTTAAACTTCACACACACCTAAAACTATACCTAATTCTACTCGACACATAATTATTTTTTTTATTTACATTATTTTTGTATTTTTCTATTATTTACAAAGT
Organism: Thalassia testudinum; assembly: GCA_037157565.1. Classification (NCBI taxonomy): domain Eukaryota; kingdom Viridiplantae; phylum Streptophyta; class Magnoliopsida; order Alismatales; family Hydrocharitaceae; genus Thalassia; species Thalassia testudinum. Next base: position 62,149,067 of record JAZHRO010000063.1, read on the forward strand.
GGAACAAGCATGGCTTAAAGGGATGTTTAAATAAGAACCTAAGCCATCAAAATTAGTTCAATAGCCTAGAAATGAGATTTAAACAGTCAAGAACATCCAGCAAACCAAATGTAAGAGTTTTGAACAAATAAAAATGATTTTTATTTTGATTTCATTAAAATTTCATATTGGATAGTTAGACCCATTTCATGCAGCTGACAGTGATTGAAACATAGATTATAAGCCATTCCTAGATCAAATCTGTGCTACAAAAGTACATGAATGCTTGTAAATGAAGTTCTAATCATTCAATACACAAGAAGCTCCTACAACATCTGAAAATTAACTCAGACCAAACTGAAAATTCAAGTGCAGCCACTGTTGCTGCAATTCAGTTGCTGTGTTGAACAGAAGGGTCTAGATCAAACCATCAAGGTCTGATTTGTTGCTCCAAAAACCATTCTCAGATCTGGAAAACCTAGATGTATGGAACATTCAACTCCAGCAAAACTTTTCATCCTCAAATTCACTTGAAAATGTTTGATAAAGCTGCTATTGCAAGTGTATTTTTGATGGCTAAATCAATTGCATAGATGGATTCAATCAGACCTTCTCAGGTCTGATTTGAATCAAAACAAATCAGATTCAAATCTAGAAATTCATATCCTCCAAAAATCATTTAAAATCTAGAATTAATTCCCATAAATAAATCCCCTGATCAGACAAATAGAGTAGCTACTGCTGATACTAAAATTGTCCAAATCAGTGGATAAGATCCATGGAAATCCTCTCTAAATTAGTGCAAACACTCTTCTAAAGGTTTGAGATCATCAAAATCAATTCACATGTTCAAAACCCCTAAAAACCCTAATATGATCTTTGCCCTACATTATAGATCATGTAGAGGAGATAGATCAAATTATGTATAAAAATCATTTCAGAACACCTCCAAACCTTCATTATGAACTTCTAAATATCAGTCAAACCATGAATATCAGATTGAAAGCCTTTGAAATCAGGAAGTAATGTTGCCCATATTTTGCTTTTACTTTGGGTCCACCTAGGTGATTTGATCACCTGGAGTTCCTAAACACTAGAAATCAGTGTTTAGGACCTCATGGAAGATTTATAAAAATAACTGGGTCAATGTTAGGGCCTCATATCAATGAATTTGAGATTCCTAGGCCTAAACTACCCAAAACGAAGCTCAAATTGGGCATATGCTCATCTAAATAAAAAATTCTATCAAAACACCTAGGATTCATTGCATTGCACCCAATTAGGTGAATAAAAACTTAATTTGCTTGATTAAATCCATTTCAAATTAAATTGACTCGAAATCTCTCAATTGGGTGTAAAATACAAATCTAAATGAATCGAGCAAATCGATGCAATTAAAATCAGATAGGGTGCCCTTGTGATCAGATGGAGTGAATGGAGAGACCCCCTGGTGAATTTGAGCATGATTTGGATATGAAAGTTGGTGAACCTCAGATCCAACTCAACTTTGGTGGATGGAGTGGTCTGATGATCAAAACATCGAGGAAAACAATCAAAAGTGATCGTGCAGCATAGAGGAAGATCAATGAGCTAAAATGGATGAGTGAATTGTCATCTCTGATCAGGATTGATTAGAGAGCGTAGATCGAAGGCAACTGAGATCTAAACTAATCTACTACTAAGTTACACAATCAAACCATGGCATTTGTGCTCTGAACTAAGCCAGAAAGTAGTAAATCTAACTAGAAAGCATTTAAATCTATCTATGAAAGTTGTAAATCCTACCTAATAGAGGAAGGGGATGTCCAAGAGCCACCGGCCATCGACCAAAGGTGAAGAAAGGGGAGGAGCCTCCAGTCGAAGAAGGTGGTGTCCCAAATTCACCAGTCATTAACCCATGGAGAGTGAATGAGAAAGAAGTAGTTGTTGTCACCGACCACCAAGGAAGAGGAAATTGGAGCTAGAGGGGTAAACGAAGGGATCAACTCATGGGGGAGGGAGCTGATCAAGGAACTACATTCACTGGGGAACTACTTATCTAGGTAATGGAGAGATTTGGGCATCACAATTGAAGGTTATTCGATTTGGGTGGGAACGGTGGAGATGAGAGTGAGGCGAGTGCAGGAAGTGCTACACATGAATCCCATCGTTGGATGAGTTCTAGAGGAGGTAACAGAGGTGTAGGCATCGATGCAAGTTGAACGGTGGCAAACCCACCAATGATCGAATGAGTTCAAGAACGGATGGCTATTACTCCTTGAGTTCATTGCGAGGCACAGTGGAATAGAGGAAGTCCCAGGTCTAAAGGAGAATTTACAAGAAGAGTCCTCAAAGTTGAATCGGTAGAAATATTGCAAGGGTAGTCCATAAGTGATGGGTTTCAGGATAGGGCAATCCTCGAAGGCTTACAAGTAAGCCCCTACAATTTTGTTTGTGAATAAAATGTGATGAAATAAGAATCTAATTGTAATGTGATGATTTCAAGGCCCTAATGATATCCAAATGTAATGAGATTTTTATGAAAGCTTAATTGAACATGTTAGAACATAATTCAACTCTTAATTTGTACTTTAGAGCTAAAAAAGATGTTCAATTGATATTTAGACTATTAAATTGTGGTTAATGAATAAAAGCTCTCAAATATGACCTAATTATGCATTTTTAACACAAATTGAGAGTTTTAGGTCATTTCCATTAATTCTCACACTTAACCCCTTTATCTTGTTAATTAGATAGTGTTTAACCTAGTTTCTAGCTTAACTTTGTCATTTTAGCTATGATGTGCCACACCTCATCACTAGGGTAATCTTGATACACCCAAATGCACAATCTATATTTGCTCAGGCTATCACCAAAAATAGGTGACCCAAAATGATTGATGCATCACAGAGATTAGGAGGAACCTCCATGTTTAAGATGACAAAGTCCACTGGAAAGTAGAATCCACAGACTTTTACGATGACATTTTAAACCACCCCCTCGATGTTTTCACTGATCGATTAGCCAACTAAATGGTTACCGAGGTGGGCTTTAGCTCCCCAAATCGAAATTGATCATGTATGGCAATGGAAGTCATATTGGTGGACAAACCTAGATCTAGTAGGGCCCAATCAAATGGAGAATCCTACAAAAAGTAGGAAATGAGTGGTGTATTGGGGTCTTGCTTCTTCAGTGGTAAGTCAGCCAAAATAAATGCGGTAATACCACCTATCGTCCTATTTTCTATTGTTGCCTGGGGGTACAATTGTCTTTAAAGAAACTAGCGACAACAGGGATGTGATCTATTGCTTCGAGGAGGGGGACCTAAATATGGACTTCCTTGAACACTACTTTCAGGTCCTCAAAATTCTCCGAGCCCTTTTTCCTCGCTATATCTCGTGTGAGAGCTTCAGGAAAAGGGATGGGAATCTCAGGGTTTGCCACCTTAGGATGCACCTGATCAAGGTGAGAGTGAGAGGATGAGCAGTCTTAAGGTGGAGGACATGAAGAATCATGACCCACCTACCTATATTGTGGGTCCTGTGTACTCTTTCCACTCCTCAAAGTAATAACCTTTGCATTGCTGTACTATCCCTGTGGTGGAGGTGGAGTGGAAGGGGTAGAATAGGTTGGGTCCAGCAATAAAGCAGGCTGAGCTGGAGCATAACCAGGAGGTACAGGAGGTGCCTGAAGTACTACATGTGTCTATCCCAATGGTGCTTGGATCCTGGGTGAGGCACCTTGGTTCTGCACATTTCTAGGGTTTGGGATAGGCTAAGAGGGCAAGGATCCCTGTAATCTACTCTCTAGTAGCATCTGGTTCTGCGAGCTCTGGATGTTTTGTATCTAGTCAGCCATAGCTCTCATGATCTTTAGATTTTCTTGGTTCCATTGCCACAATGATTCTCTCAACTCCTCCAAAGGGTCAGCCCATCTTTGGGGGAGAGTGGTAGCATTGCGTAGTGGCTGGTAAATAGAATGCAACTGCTGCTGGGATAGGAATGGTTGTTGTCTGGGGTACGTGTTTGCCACATTCCCATATTTCCTAGTCTGGTGTTGTCAATCTTGATTTGGTCTCTATGATTTCCCAGACCAGGGGAAGTTTGGCTGCTGGCGCCAACCAGGGTTATACATTTTGGACTATGGGTTGTTATGCCTGTAACCTTGAGTAGCGCTAACATCTTCATGGGCCAAAGATGTTTGAGACGTATATTCATCAAGGGAATATGCACCATAATCATTATGATGTGCGTAACCCTGATCATAAGGTGCTAGCTCTAGATTGTTCACAAGTTCCTGATATGCAGGATTGCGTGAAAGGGTAGAAGGAGAGGATACATCCTAAGTGAGCATACGTACTCGAGCAAGAGGGGATTGGGATGCAGAAGAAGAGTAAGATGCAACAACATTTCCTGGATGAGAGCAAATTAGTTTTTCGAGCTTCTTGTCCAGCAGATCCACCTTATCTAGCTTCTTGGTGATGATGTCCATGTTGGCTCGTGCTGAATCTGCATTAGCCTCATGGACAACAGCTCGTTGTTTCCCAGGTCGCTGGAATTGGTTGATTGAGGCTTCATTCATGGAATTTCTGCTAAAGAATTGAATAATTCAAAGGCATTATTTTCATCTTTAGTGAGGAAGTTCCTGCCACTAGATTCCTCAGCCAGATATCATTGTGTATCATCTAGACCATGGTAAAATATCTGAATGAGGTGCCATTGGGGCACACCATGGTGGGGACACTTCCAGAGAAGGTCATGAAATCGATCCTAGGCATCATGCAACTTTTCCTTTGCTCCCTGGGAAAAAGTCATGATTGCCTGCCTCACTGCATTTGTATGACCAATTAGGAAGAACTTTTGGAGAAATTCTCGACGTAATTCCTCCTAGGTACTAATTTGCCTCCCAATGTCTTAAACTAATAAGAAGCTTTATCCCTCAGTGAGAATAGGAAGAGCTCCATGAGAACAATTCCTAAATCCACATTTCTAGGTCGAACCATTTCAGTGATTTGATTCAGATCCTCTATGTGTTGGAAGGGATCCCCATTTGAGTTACCATAAAAATAAGTTTGAATTAGACATATTACGTTCGGCTTTAACTCAAATCCATCTTCGCCTATGGGAATCTAGACCAGAGGTGGCATGATTAGTGTAGTGATGTAAACATGTTTACACTACATAAGATGTCTATTTATGCATGTTCTTAAGCATAGAATTGCATTGCATACTATAAATATTGTATAACATGCATCATCTTGCATTTAGATTAGTTTGAATAAAATGGAGGTTAATTATCTCCTTTTATGTACAGGGACATGGCAAAATTTTTATTGGGGCCTCGGATCAAAGATCCAACCATACAGATGTGATCAGGGCGACGATTGGAGTTCAACGACTCCAAGATCACCCTAATCAGACATCTGTAGCATCAGATAAAGATCAAGGAACCCTAGAAGATCAAGGGCCAAGATGGTGTGAATCTGCACTTCAGACGACAAATCCGACCACACGGATGGATTTGGATCGACGATCGTAGCCTAACAGGGTGCAAATCGACTCAATCCGACAACCGTGGCACCATCTACATCATCCAGAAGATTGACGGCCAAGATGGTGCCACATGGCATCATCTCGGTAGCCCAACCGGCCACCCTCAACCTCTGAAACCTCTAGTGTCCACGCCTCTCCACCGTTGGATCAAGATCCAACGGCTAAGAGTGGATCTCAGACCAGCACCTTCGTTCTCTGAAGCCAAAGGAAGAAGTGATCCCGACCGTCGGATCTCAATCCAACGGTCCAGATCGCACGCTACGAAGATGGACTGCCCGCCCTTCCACTCGCGTAGCACAGTGGATAAGGCACTCGGTCGCCTTAAGGCACGGGTTCAAATCTGCAAGACGTTGCAGTTAGGCACGGGTGAGCGGGGCATCCAATCGGGCGATGGGGATCGAGCAGCTACGCGTGCCCAATCAAGTCCACACGCGATCGCACGCCCCCAAGTGACGTGGGATCTCATGCGTATGCGCGCGATGAGGAGGTGCGGCGACGAGCGCTCTCAGCCGTTCGATCTCATGATCGAACGGCTGAGATTTGAAGATCATGGGTAGGCGTTTAAAGAGAGAAGGCGAGCGGGTGCATGCACGTCGCCCCACTATGCCCACATTCGGACCTTTAGCGACGGTTTTATCCATCACTAAAGGTCCAGAATTAATGTTTTTCAAATTAAAAAGACCAAATTGACCTCACTCCTTGCAACTATAAAAGGAGACCCTTCCCTACGAAATTCTCATCCCTTCTTTCTCTTCTCTCCCTCTCCAAAGCTCAAGAGAAGCTTGTCCCACAGCCGGGATGCTTCTCAAGAGATAAAGTCCAATTTTCATCCACCTTTTGGAAGTGGATCCCACGACGACGATGATGTGCTACCCCGTTCCCGTTCTTCCTACTTCGTCCTGCTCCGTTCCCCGTCTTCCAGGCACCATCCCATCCAGCTCGTCTTCCAAGCAACCGTCAAGGAAGATAATTCTCTCTCCATTCCTTTTAATGCTTTCTAGAGTAGATTTATTGCTTTCTAGTGTAATTGTTTTCTACTTTCTGGTCATAATGTTTAGTGTAACAAATAATCTCTTTGATAATGAATTCCATGTTCATTCTACATCTCTTTTTTATTTTTGTTTGTAATATTCTCTCTCTCTCATTCTCTCTCTCTTCTATTTAGTGTAAATAGATAAATAGTTTCTAATCAATTAATTTACTTCGTGACAAATAAAACAAATGCGTATTTTTAAATCAAACGTCCGCCTCCTTAAGTTCGACTCAGGATTTCTATTCCGATATAAATTTTATTTGTTAAACATGAGTTTTTCACTTTCAAACTACAATGATAGGTTTTCAAAGCCAAACACGATAGCATAGCAACTCAAACTTCAACATTTTGGCGTCATTGGTGGGGAGGCAATGCTCTTTGATTATTTTTTGCATTTTATAACTTATAAATCATTTACCTCACTTCTCTCCTTTCTTATTGTGATTGCAGTTACTCTTTTGGGACGAGCAAAAGCAGTAGATTGGAGCAAAGTGCTGTTGAAGGTTTTGTAAGTTATCCCCCACTTCCCACCCATTACTTTTCATTTCACCACGTAATAACACAAACATCAATCAACCTAGGTGTTCTCATAAACTCTAAGGTTAGTTTTATTTGTTTGTTTGACACCTACACTCGCCTCAACTTTCACATTTAAAAAGAAAAAAATAAAAAATCTCATAGAGGTACACAACCTCATCTGATTTTCAAACTCAACTGGTAAATCAGTCTTTGGAACCGGTACACACATCCAAAGATATAATTGAGTAGAAATCAGATTAGGTAATCACTTGTGTGCCTAATTAAGTGGTGCAACAGGCCAATTGTTTGAGTTGATTGGGCCGCACCACTTCAATTAAAATCAACTCATCAAGTAGTGCCACATAAGTTCAACTCTTAGGGATTTACCAGGCACTCCACATTCTTTTAAGTTTTAAAGGAAAACATATTCACCTGTGCTTTCAAAACCTAGTGTGCCAACAAAACTTGTTTGAAAATACATAAAGTTGAATCCTAAAAGCTACTAAGCAAGATTTGAACCCTAAAATTCACCGCATCAGAAATAATCTTGCTTGAAAACTATTGGTTGTGCACACACACACACATCAATCGATCATTAAGGTCACAACCTAGATAAAGGGCCCATCACATTCCAAAAGCACATTCAAACCTAGACCTAAATAAAATAGAATAAATGTTGGCCTTAAGGATTCGACTCGCACATTTTCAATTAGTTTGTTTCTACTGTTCAATCTGATGTCGAGCTAGGGGAGCAGAATCAAATGATCGTGGCTGGAGGGTACACTAGGAACCGGAGACGCAAGCCGATGGAAGAACCTTCTCCCTAGTCCCTCCTTCTAACTGGTTGGATTGAACAGACAGAAGTAGATCAAATCATTCCTTTATCTCAAGATGGGTACTGGGAGTCTCTAGATCTTTAGGCTAGCCCACTTAAGGACAGGTTTGATTGCTTGTATTGTAAGGCGCCTTTTTTCCTCTCGTCTCTCATGAATCTTTCCACATATTATACACATTCTCGCTCTTTCTCTCCTGTTTTGAATTATCCTCAACATGACGATTATCCCAACTCATACTATAATCAACCATCAGTTAATTGGGATAACTCGAATTGGGGATACAATTCCAGACCTCCGTGTTTAGGGTCTAACCCTGAACACTATGATTGTCATTTCTATCCTTCTCAAAGCCACATCGATTATAGATCGTCAACCTTTCATGGACAACCTAATACGATCTACAATCAAGAAGGATACATTGATTCTTACCCATCCTCTAATTACATTGCCTTTAGGTCATCACCACCTTTTGAACAATCCAAAATGACCTATTATCAGGAAGGGTATAACGAATCTCAATTCGTTAACTCCTCTACACTGATCCCAAACCCGCCCAACCCTGAACCAAGTCATTTGGTTCAAGTTAACCAGGTTGAAAATAAGGTTTTGGCTAACTTGAGGAATATCATACAATCTTTAGAAGTTCAGCCAATACCTTCCATTGAAAAGTGGAGCCTCTGATTGAGATGATTGATGATTTGAACAAGTATTTGTTGGATTGGCTCCAGTATGTTAAGGATAAGAACCCAGGTGAGTTTCTACTTGGGAAGTTAGCGAAATTGAGGATGAGATTTGTGGTTGCTTTAGTTCAATCGTGGGATAATTCCCAGGATGAACTCCCTTCAGGAGAGCCAACGTCAGAACCTGCTCAAGCACCTGTTGGGGGGACACATGTTCAAGGCTAACCAGATTGAATTAGAGCAACCAATTAAGGATGATCTGATTTCTTCATGTGAGATCCCTGAGCCGAGGTACGAGGAAATGTATGTCTCCATTGATTAGAAAGTGACAGATGATTTTGGGACATACATTAATACGGATCTTGATTTCTTTTATTCTGATGGTGAAGATTCAATTTGCGAAGCCTCACGTGAGTTTATAGAATATGATTTCTGTGAGACAATTGGGCCTAAGGAATCTAATAGATCATTTGATAGCCCAATAATTGAGGAACCTGATCTTATTGGGGCTTACATTACGAATCCAAAATCGCATTTTCTGGAGGATTTAATCCAATGCCTTGATTGTTAGTTACACCCCATTAAACCTATTAATGATTCTGTTTTTGAGATAACTAGACCTAAGTCAATTCTGATTCAGCCATATCTTTTAGACTTGTAAATTTCAAACGGGGTGATTAATATGAAAGAAGTCCCAGAATTTGACATTCTGAATGAGAAGAACAGAAGCTAGGAAGTTCTGATTTAGGAAACTAACTCCGGAGGAAGTAGAAGACTGCGTCTAAGGGTTCCATTTCATCTGAAACCATCAAACCAAAACCCTTATGACATTTGTTCTGACGATGTTCAACCTAAGCATACATTCATTGATTATCCTTTTGATATCGAATTCTCTGTAACCCGACTTTTTGGTCTTGGGTTGCATCCTCATAAATCGCAGGCCTGACCTTACTTGCATATTGATTTTAGGTTTTGGACAATTTTTATCTAGAACCTTAGATATTCTCAATTATGGGGTATGGGTCTGGACCACAATTTGGTCCACATCTGTGGACATCTGTTGGTAGGTCAGAGGTTTCATCTTTTTATTATGACTCTAACCTACACCTATGAATTCTTTATTTTTCTTCTTTGTATAGTGTGCCTAGCTGAAGGCACTAAATTCAGCACATATATGTTTTTGTTTATCTCGGAGCGGACCCGACATTCACGTAATTCAGGTGCTTTCCACTCTATTCCACTCTGTTTTGTCTTTTTAATAAAATGAGGACATTGCATTAGATAGGCATGGGGGGTGGATATTCATCTCTGAATTAATTCATTAGCTCCGTAGATTTGTTTTATTTTCTTTTATTTATATAAAAAAAAAATTATGGAATTAGGAAAGAGAACTTGGGTTTAAGAAAATTTTCAATCTTAGGAAATAGTACATTAGGATTTGAACACAAAGACCCTTCAGGTCTTTAGACTTAATCAGCCTGTGTATCTATTAAAATGTGGATTTATTTTTTGAGTCCTCGCCAATCTTAATTCTATTGTAATTGGAGTAAATAAGTTTGGGTGATAAGTACATGACTTATCAACCCACCCTCTGATTTGAGGAAACCTTAAGCCTAAAGCATCTACACATTATCTTGTCACTGACTCGGTAATCGGTGGTTCTAACAGAAATTGGGTAGTTAATGAACCTTCTAAGGTGATATGGCTAGCAAGTTATCATGGGTAACAGCCCATAGGTAGGTTGTCCAGAGCCCAGTCACTAGACCATTCTCTTTTTGCTGCCTTTAGGTAAATCTTAGACTAGGAAAGTCACCTACTTAAAAAAAAGAGAAAAAGAAAGTCAGAAAGAAGAAAAAAAGAAAAAGAAATAAGCCACACTTCGCCGCATGAATATGGTTGACAAGTTGTCGGTGGTAACAACTCATGAACCGGTTGTCTAAAACCCAGCTCAATAAATGCACTAAAAATTCCCAAAACATTTAGGAAGATGCGGAGAAGTAGAATAAACCAGGGAGATATACACTAGATTTACCCTTGTGTTGACCCCGTAAAAATAAAAGTAGGGAGAAAGCTACAGGTTATAAAGATACACCTTTAGGCAGAATTCCTTTCTTAAGGTCACCTAGAGGCGTAGAAATCTGAAGTCCGTTTTAACTACCGATCAACGAGTCTATCACATTCACAATAAAGATGCTTAGAACTTAGGATTCTCATCAAATCTTGGGTGAGTTGAATGGCCGTAGAAAGCCACTCTTAAACCCTAAAACTCGAAAATCCAAAAAAATGAGAAAAGAAGAAAAAGTGAAAAAGAAATTTTTCTTTGAATAAGGTGAGGGCTTGAGGTGGTCTACATTTTGGAAGATACTTGGGCACTGTTGTGTCTTTGAAAGTTCAGATCCTAAGTAAATAGTTTCTTAATGATTGAAAATAACTCATGCCTAAATAATCCAACCTAATTCTTTTATAAATAGCATATAGTTTTTGCTAGGGACTAGCAAAAGATAGGCATGCGGGTGTGATGTAAACATGTTTACACTACATAAGATGTCTATTTATGCATGTTCTTAAGCATAGAATTGCATTGCATACGATAAATATTGTATAGCATGCATCATCTTACATTTAGATTTGTTTGAATAAAATGGAGGTTAATTATCTCCTTCTATGTTCAGGGACAGGACAAAATTTTTATCGAGGCCTCGAATCGAAGATCCAACTGTATAGATGTGATCAAGGAGATGATTGGAGTTCAACAACTCCAAGATCGCCCGAATCAGACATCTGTAGCATCAGATAGAGATCGAGGAACCCTAGAAGATCAAGGGCCAAGAAGGTGTGAATCTACACTTCAGACGATAAATCCAACCGCACGATTGGATTCGGATCGACAATCGCAGCCTCACGACGCGAAAATTGACTCAAACCGACAACCGTGGCACCATCTACATCATCTAGAAGATGGACGGCCAAGATGGCACCACGTGGTGCCATCTCGGCTACCCAACCAGCTGCCCTCAACCTCTGAAGCCTCTAGTGTCCACGCCTCTCCTCTGTTGGATAAGATCCAACGACTAGGAGTGGATCTCAGACCAGCACCTTCGTTCTCTGAAGCCAAAGGAAGAAGCGATCTCAACCGTTGGATCTCAATCCAAAGGCCCAGATCGCGTGCTACAAAGATGCACCGCCCGCTCATCCACGTGCGCAGCGTAGTTGATAAGGCACTCGGTCGCCTTAAGGTGCGGGTTCGAATCCGCGAGAAGCTGCGGTTGGCTGCAAGAGAGCAGGGGCATCCGGTTGCGTAATGGGGATTGGGTGGCTACGCGTGCCCAATCAAGTCCACATGCCATCGCATGCCCCCGCATGATGCGGGATCGCACGCATATGCGTGCGCTAAGGAGCAGCGAGGAGCGCTCTTAGCCGTTCAATCTCAAGATCGAACGACCGAGATTTGAAGATCGTGGGTAGGGGTTTAAAGAGAGGAGGCGAGCGGGTGCACGTGTCGCCCCATTGCGCCCACGTTCGGACCTTTAGCGACGGTTTTATCCATCACTAAAAGTCCAGAATTAATGTTTTTCAAATTAAAAAGACCAAATTGCCCTCATTCCTTGCAACTATAAGAGGAGTCCCCCTCCCTATGAAATTCTCATCCCTTCTTTCTCTTCTCTCCCTCTCCAAAGCTCAAGAGAAGCTTGTCCTACACTCAGGATGCTCGTCAAGAGATAAAGTCCAATTTTCATCCCCCTTTTGGAAGTGGATCCCGCGACGACAATGACATGCTACCCCGTTCCCGTTCTTCCTGCTTCGTCCTCCTTTGTCCTACTCTGTTCCCCATCTTCCAAGTGTCATCCCGTCCGGCTCGTCCTCTAAGCGACCGTCGAAGAGGATAATTCTCTCTCCATTCTTTTTAATGCTTTTTAGAGTAGATTTTCTGCTTTCTAGTGTAATCGTTTTCTACTTTCTAGTCGTAATGTTTTGTGTAACGAACAATCTCTTTGATAATGAATTCCATGTTCATTCTACATATATTTTTTATTTTTGTTTGTAATACTCTCTCATTCTCTCTCTCTCTTCTATTTAGTGTAAATAGATAGATAGTTTCTAATCAATTAATTTACTTCGTGACAAATAAAACAAATGCGTATTTTTAAATCAAATGCCTGCCTCCCTGAGTTTGACCTGGGATTTCTATTTTGGTATAAATTTTATTTGTTGAACACGAGTTCTTCGCTTTCAAACTACAACAACAGGTTTTTAAAACCAAACACGATAGCATAGCAACTCGAGCTTCAACATGCAGCCAGATCGTAAAAGTCCTGTAGCTATTCTTCTGGTGGTGGATGTTGCATTCTGTCAAAAGTAGAATGGATCCGATCAATGATCTATTGGTGCAGCTCTTCAGATGCAGCGACATGGGCCTCTAGTCGAGCCATAGGATTCTGGTTCTTAAGACCAAGGTTTGGATTTGGGTTAGCCATTTCGTCTAACGAACTGCATGGGTGGGAAAAGGAAGAGGGAGGTGATGAAAAGAGTCGCTTAGGATGCCTTGGGATAGGTTCCCAAGGGCCTATCAATTCAGGTCTTAGTAACCTTGTCCATCGCATACACCAACTACAAGGGTTGGTGCAGACAAGTCAACAAGGCAAAGGCCTTATAATAGGATGTGGTCCTTTAAGTCAGTGATTGGATTTTCAAGTTCATGTTCAAATTCCTGGAGGTTATTGTCATAAAATCAAAAGAATAAAATCCCTATTTCCTAGGTTAACCCAGCCAGTCTGAGTACTATGGAACTAAAGGGAAGGTTCTTCCTTTGGCTCATGCCTCTGGCACCTTCATAGCCCTTAGCCATGGTTGTTTGGCACTACTCCGTGGGCTTGGACACTAGGTTTGACCCAAGAAATTGAGACTATTCGATAGTTAAATAACAAATTCGGGTTAAGGTATATATTTCTTTTCCTTGTGATTTACTTAACCCTAATTTCTCCGATTGGCCTAATGGATTGCCTAGGTTTTTTAACAGATCAAGGTAGGTGAGGTGGTCAACCAAAGAAACAATCCTCACCTATAAGGCAATGGACCCAATTAAGTCCCAATCAAATCAAGTGGGTCTTTGATGAAACTACATTTGCATGGTATAATTAGTTAATTTTAATGTAGTTTCAAAGTTTAATAGAAGTAATTAGCATAATAATAAGGCTAATAGCTTAATTAACATTTTCGCATACAATGAATCTAAATAGCATTAAATTACGTATGTTTACATATTTTTACATATTTATACTATGTATGCAGGTAATGAAGATTTAACAAAATATTATTATTATAATTGCATGGAGGGAAGAAATCAAATTCGTAACCTCTTTTTTATTCTCCCCTCATTCCTCCCCAATCCCCTCTCTTCTTGTTCAAAGAAAAAAAAATTAAAAAGAGAGAAAAATCCCATGCCAACAACCCCTTACGTAACCAAGTAAACACACCCACATATCCTCCAACTTCCCTCTCCTTCACATACTTCGTAACCGCACCCTGTTGTCAACGTTTCTGTGCGGATTTAAAGGTGTATTACGTTGCAGTAGAACCGACAAAACGTTTAAACAAATAATTTTATTACTCGAACAACTAGAGTATCCGAGGTCGAACACAGGGAGCAAACTCAGTACTTTGTAAAACCCAAGAATACAACTGTTAAATGCAAATATAATTGATTCAAAGAGTTTTTAAGAAAGATGTAAAAAAAATAGAATTAGACGTCTGATTTATGTGTCAGACGTCTTAAATGTGATCTTTCTTTCTCTTTTTCTTCTTCTGCTTTGCCTTTCGGATCTCTTTGCAATCTTCCCTTGTCCTTCTTCTTCTTCTCCTGCGAAGACTTCTAACCTTTCTGCTTTCCTTCTTCTCCTGCGAAGACTTCTTTCTTTCTTCTTCTTCTGTCTTGCTTCTCCTTTCTTCGTTGCCTTCTTCTTCTTCTTTGTCTTGCTTCTCCTTCTTCAGCGGCCAAGTCCTTCTCCTGCAATCAGCCTGCCTGCACAGGGAACAAAACCTAACCCTTCTCCCTCTACCCGCGCGTGTCTCTCTCTCAAGCAATTCACTCTAACCGCTCTACCAGAGCCACAGTCTCAATCGGGTCGGATCGTACCCGGGACCAGGCGCACCTGCAGGTGTGTGATGCGCGAGGAGTGCGTAGGTCTAGGTCGGGTCGGATCCGCCAGGTCCGCGTGGTCAGGCCGCGGACGAGGCGGGTGGGGTCAGTGAGGGACCTCACCCCTGTGCTTACTGAGGCGATAAGAATAAAACGTAAAAACAACTTATACGGTACCTGCCGGTTGCAATCCCACGATGTGGGACTATCTGGTCTCGCCTTCACGCGCGCCTGCAGAAACCTCGTCGTGCGATTGCCCCGCAGCTGCTGGCTCTGCTAGCGCTCCTCGGCTGGATTCGTTCACCTCGCGACACTTGCGTTAGTATGCAGCACCTGTAGTCTGGAAGACCGGGTGCCTGGAGCTTCGCGGGAGCTTCATCAGAGGTCGTCCATGGCGGCAGCAGCTCGAATCCTGTCGTACACAAAACGCGCCTCTCGGCCAAATCAGAATAGATAGAGACCTTCGCCGTGGCACGGCGAAGGCGGTGGGCAGTGCAGCAGGCCGCAGGTCGGCCTAGGCGTGCGTGCCTAGGTCAACCTGTGGCCGGAGATGGTGGGTTGGTCGGGGGGTGGTTGTGGAGGGCTGGAGTGGCAGTGGGAGGGTGGAGTGTGTTCCTGGAGGTGAGGCGGAGCTTCCGAGGTGGTTGGCGAGCCGTGTGGAGGGCTGGAGTGGTGTGGGCGGCTCGCCGGAGTGCGGTCGGAGGCGAAGACGATGGAGGTGGTTAGCGTCTGTCGAGGGTCGATCAAGGGAGATAACAGGGGGAAAAGAGAGAGGAGAGGATGGAGAACGTATCTGGGGTTGTCTGGAGTGAAGGGAGGTAGTGGAGAGGACGGCTCGTGACTGCCGTCGTCGGGGAAGAAAGACCCTGGGGGAGGAAGCGGCGACGAAGATGAGGTCAGGAGCTTGCGCGCAGGGTACAGCGCGCAACGGGAGGAAGAGGCGGAGAGGACTCCGCTGCTGGTATGGCAGCAGAGTGACGAGAAGGAGGGAAAGCGGTCGCCGGAGCTTGTGGGTCATTTGGCCGGAGATGGGAGAGAAGAAATTTGGAGGGGATCTCCGTCAAAATCAAGCTTCCGATCAGTGGCCGGGTCCGAGGGGTGTTTTATAGGTGCTGGCCGCTCCTATCAGAGCGTGAAAGACGCGCAATTAGGTCAGCCGGTTCGTCGGAGTTGGAAGGAAGAAAGATACCCACATCTCTCGTGCGTTCGCACGAGAGATTGGGTTCACACTAGCGAATTTGATTGGCTTTAGAAGGAAGGGAATTCCTCAGAGAATCTCCCTTCCATTTCTGGGAGAGAATCTCTGAGGAATTAGAGAGCCATCTCTCTCGAAACTTCGTCGGAGCTTGGTTCTGCCCTAGCAATGGCGGCAGGACTGGTTTGCAAAGAAGGCGAGGAACCTAGGGGGCTCTCTGCAAGGATATTCAAAAGATAGGGACCTCTTTGTGATTTGGGTGTACTAACTTGCAAAGTAGGTCAAGATGACCTCCCCTTAGGTCCAAATTTTGGTACAAACCTAATTTGGCCCTAAAGAATCCAATGGTGAAGTTGGATTTTAGGTTTGACCTCTTTTGACTGGACATTTTGCGTAAAAACCCAAATTAGGTTAATTGAAGAGCTAAGACCCTAATCTAGGTCAAACTAGGTTCCAAAGGCCAAATTAAGTGTTCTAAACCCCAGAGGATGTTTTTCTATGATTTTTAGAGGGTTTGCTTGATTTTTATTCTGACTGGAACCTTGTTAATTTAAGCGGGTCTGTTTTAGGGTTACCAAGTGTCATTTAATTCTTAGATTGCACATAAACCCATTTCTGATTAATTCAACCCACTTTGGACTATTTGACCTATGTTTTGCTTCTGAGAAATCCCGTTTATGTACTGCAATGGTAAAATTGCAGTTTTAACCTTTATTTCATGTTTTCTTCTCAGAGCACTTGTTCCTTTAGTTAAGCCTTCTTCTAGGTTATGTAGGAGCTTTTGTCTTCTTTATTAGGTCAAAATGAGATAGTTATGGCTCATGATGAGGCTCTCATCATACCCCCATGCCTAGCTTTTGCTAGTCCCTTAGCAAAATTTCAAAGTTTTAACTTCCATTCTAGACCCAAAGTGTCCTTAGTTATGATAAGTGCTTCTTTTGTGATTAGGTAGGAATGCCGACAATAGGCCTAGAGGTACTCAAGTACCAACCAAAATCTGGACCTGTTCTGCTTTAGCCTCAGTCCTTCGCAAAGGTTTCTACGGCCCACAAAAACTATCCTAGGGTTTGTTGGACTCTGCGGTTAAAGCACCCGTGCTTGAGACATTTTTAGCCTACGCTCAGTTTGCAGTGCATTTTTTTTTTTGTAAGAGAGAGATAGAGGATTTATTTGTTTGGAGAGCTTTTCTCTCTCTTTTCTTTTTATTTCTAGCTTCGGATTAGCTTCTCAACACGGTCTGTATCGGATTCCTCGTCCCCATCATCAATCCTCAAGGGTCCCTGGCTTTCGAGATTTCGAGATAATCCCGCCCATGGCAACCCCCGGAACCCTGGCTTTCGAGATTTCGAGATAATCCCGCCCATGGCGTTCCGTGGCCGAATTCAGACCCTGGCGATCGACATTTCGTGATAATGCCACCCATGGTATCTGAACCAGCAGAGTGCTTACATGCCCCCAGTAGGATATTTAAATATCCTAAGAGACAAGCACCGAGGAGACGATATGTTGTTACGCATCTTCGAGGGGAATTTCCCGCCTCTCCGCGCTGGGAACTTGTCCAAATCAACTTGTGTTGATTGGCCGCTCCTAATCTAGGTGACTTTTTCAGAATATTAAACGCTCTTGCGTGTTTTGAATATTTATGCGCACTGAACCAGACTGTGTGTGAATTTGGGTGCTTAGGTTACCGAATCCCGCAAACCGGAGGTCAGTTAACGAGGCCGAATACTTCCTAAGCCTTAGACTTAATACTTAAGCTTCGCATTTTCCTCAACCTCTTGAGGATTGTCCAGATTTTAACGGATACGTGAATTTTTAAGCTAAAAATCTAGCCCAAGAGGCCTAAGACCAGCGTTCCCGCTAATCTCTTGTTATATCTCTGTAGCATTTTTCTTTTCTTTTTCTTGACTCGATCTAGAACTTCAGTTAACCCCTTAATCTTTTACTAATGACTTTTTCTTTTTCTTTTCCTTTTGTGCTCCTTTCTTTATTTTTGCTCTTTTTGTCATTTTTCTTTCTTTTCCTCCTCTCATTTGTATGACCCTGAATTGTTCCTCCCCTCTATCAAGTCCTTTTTTTTTTTTTTTTTTTTATGAATGAAACCCTTTCTTGATATGAATTTTCTGACATTTTGCACTTTCATACCCCCCCATGCCTAAGATTTGCAATGTCCCCATTGTAAATTAGGTGAGTTCGAATTCAGCTTAGTTCATGTGTTAGGACAGGTGTGTGGTGAGTGAATGGGTCGAAGCGACTTGTTGCGAACGATTTCTAATCTCGGGTAGGTATACCTGAGGTGAAGTCGGCTGTTCTAATGGATGAACCCTAAAGTGCAATATGAGTTCCGCATAGCGATGTCAGAAACGGTTTCAGGTTTTTCAAAGAATGACGGGTTGCCTCCCGTTAAGCGCTGAGTTTTACGCCATCGGCTGGGCGTAATGAGCTCAAGAGGAAAGGAGGGTAAAGGATGACTCAGTCAAATCTATATCGGTCATGTCAATGAACGGCTTGAGTCTCTGCCCATTCACGACAAATGGTTCAGAATCGTGGCTGAGTGGGCTGATTTCAATAGCTCCATTTCCGAAGATTTGGCGGACTAGGTAGGGTCCGACCCACTTGGATCTTAGCTTTCCTGGGAATAGTTTGAGTTGAGCATCAAAGAGTAAAACTTTTTGACCAGGATGAAAGACATTTCTAGAAATGTGTTTGTCGTGAAAAGCTTTAACCCGTTCTTTGTAAATTCGCGAGTTCTCATATGCGTCGTGGCGTAATTCATCGATCTCGCTTATTTGAAATCTTCTGTGGGTTCCAGCCTTAGAAAGGTCGAGATTACAGGTCCGTACTGCCCAATAGGCTTTATGCTCCAATTCGACGGGGAGGTGACATGCCTTCCCGTACACTAGTCTGAAGGGAGACATTCCTAATTGGGTCTTGTGGGCGGTCCTATAGGCCCACAATGCTTCCGGAAGCCGAGAAGACCAATCTTTTCTATCAGGTCGAACAGTAACCTGAAGGATCTTCTTGATCTCTCGGTTAGATAGCTCAGCTAGACCATTAGTTTGGGGGTGGTAAGGAGTAGAGATTCGGTGTGACACCCCGTATTTGATCATCAGTGACCTGAACTGAGCGTTTGTAAAATGGGTCCCTCCGTCGGAAATTATAGCACGCGGAATCCCGAACCTTGAGAAAATGTTTTGATGAAGGAATTTTATAACGACTTTATGATTGTTGGTTCGGGTCGGAATGGCTTCTATCCACTTGGAAACATAATCAACTGCGAGTAAAATGTATTCGAAGCCATCCGAGGTAGGAAAGGGTCCCATGAAATCAATCACCCAAATATCAAAAATTTCGCATACCAAGATCGGCTGTAGAGGCATCATGTCTCTATGGCTCATGTTGCCTAGAGTTTGGCAACGGGAACATGCCTTACAGTGATTGTATGCATCTTTGAAAATTGTGGGCCAGTAGAAACCACACTGGAGGACTTTCGATGCGGTTTTATGTCCCGAAAAATGTCCACCGCATGCCTGGTCATGGCAAAATGAGAGTATGTCTTTGATTTCCACTTCCGTGACGCATCGTCAGATTATCTGATCAGCACCAATGCGGAAGAGATACGGGTCTTCCCATAGGTAATACTTTGCATCGGAACGCAATTTGTCCTTTTTGGCCTTCGACCAATCGGGCGGAATCTGATGTGATGCCAGGTAATTAACAATATCGGCGAACCATGGAAGACTTGTACTGATAGTCAGGAGGTGCTCATCAGGAAAATGTTCTGTAATAGGTCCGGACGGATCAATAATTTTAGGAGGAAGGCGGGATAAATGATCAGCTACCACATTGTGCTTTCCCGCCTTGTCGCGAATCTCGATGTCAAATTCTTGCAACAGCAAGATCCAGTGGATTAATCGAGTTTTCGCGTCCTTCTTGGCTAGGAGATGCCTCACAGCTGAGTGATCCGAGTATATGATAACACGGGAACCCAGAAGGTATGATCTGAATTTTTCCAGGGCAAATACTACGGCCAGCAGCTCTTTCTCAGTAACCGTATAGTTACGCTGAGCCTCATCCAGTGTTTTGCTGGCGTAGTAAATGACCACAGGTTTCCCGTCAATTTTCTGCCCCAAAACCGCTCCTACAGCGAAGTCAGATGCATCGCACATGATCTCAAAGGGTTGAGACCAATCAGGGGACTGTAGGATTGGGGCTTGGGTGACTCGGTCACGTAAGATCTCAAATGCTTGAGTGCATTCCTTGGAAATTTCGAAAGGCACATCCTTGGAAAGCAGATTGGTCAGGGGGCGCGCGATTTTGGAGAAATCAGGGATGAATCGACGGTAGAAACCGACGTGCCCCAAAAAAGATCGGATGTCCTTAATCGAGCTAGGCATAGGGAGCTTGGAAATCAGGTTAACCTTAGCTCGATCCACTTGGATGCCTTTCTCTGAGATTAAATGTCCCAGGACAATTCCCTCAGGCACCATGAAATGGCTCTTTTCCCAGGAAAGAACCAAATTCACCTCGATGCACCGCCTGAGTATATGGTCCAAGTGTTGGAGGCAATCGTCAAATGATTGTCCAAAAACTGAAAAGTCATCCATGAAGACTTCCAGATAGTCACCTACCATATCTGAGAATATGGCAAGCATGCACCGCTGAAAAGTTGCAGGTGCATTGCAGAGACCGAACGGCATCCTTCGAAACGCGTACGTCCCGAAGGGGCAGGTGAATGTGGTCTTTTCTTGGTCCTCTGGATGGATTGCCACCTGATTGTAACCGGAGTACCCGTCAAGAAAGCAGAAGAATCTATTTCCCGCTAGTTTCTCGAGGATCTGATCAATAAACGGTAGTGGGAAATGATCCTTCTTCGTGGAGGAATTTAGTCTTCTGTAATCAATGCAGACTCTCCACGAATTAGCTATTCGGGTAGGAATGACTTCCCCGGTTTCTGTCGTGATGATGGTAAGTCCTGCCTTCTTAGGTACCACTTGTGTTGGACTCACCCAACGACTGTCGGAGATCGGGTAGATGATCCCTGCATCTAACCACTTAATGATCTCCTTTTTCACGACCTCCTGTAGGTTAGGGTTTAGTCGCCTTTGCATTTCTCTTGAAGGTCGTGAGCCTTCTTCTGTATAGATTCGATGCGTGCAGTATGAAGGGCTTATACCAGTCAAATCATCTAGAGTCCATCCAATGGCTCTACGATGTTGCTGGAGAACAGAAATCAAACGGAGTTCCTGGTCAAGTGTGAGTCGAGAATTGATAATCACAGGAAACGTTTGATTTGAATCCAAAAAGACATATTTTAGATGTTCAGGAAGGGGCTTGAGTTCCATGACAGGATTGTCAGCAGCAGCGGGTGGTTCAGGGTTTGTATCGGGAGCAATGGTAGGAGTCATAGGTGTGTCTAGATTGTGTTCGCACTCCTCTGTTAGCGGTTTTTGATTTTCTAGTGGTTGATCAGGAATAATCAGGTTGTCCTCTATGTGCAGTTCATCAACCACGGCTTTGACATCACAAATTTCCTCTATAACCCCGCAATTAATCCCTTGTTGGGCTTTGAAAATGTCGATCTTCAGATTTTGATTCCCAAATTTTAATTCTATCTGGCCCTCTTCGCAGTTTATATTGGCCCTAGCAGTGGCCAGAAAGGGTCTCCCTAATATGATTGGTGTGTCCCTTGGGTTCTTAGGTGCATCCATGTCCAGTACTATGAAGTCCACTGGGAAATAAAAATCTCGTACCCTAACAATGACATCCTCGAGTATACCTTTGGGTGACTTGATGGATCGATCAGCTAACTGCAATGTCACCTCAGTGGGTTTAAGTTCAGATTCTTCAAGGTGGTCAAGAAGGGATGTAGGTATTAAATTTATGGAGGCACCTAGGTCTAGTAGGGCTCTATCAAGTTGGGTTTCACCAATTTTACAAGAAATCAAGGGGGTTCCTGGGTCTTTAGCCTTGGGTGGGAGTTTGCTCAGGATGACAGAGCTGGCTTGCTCTGACAGTACAATCGGATTCCCATCCTTGGTTCGCGGCTTACGTTTAGGTGTACATATGTCTTTCAAGAATCTTGCGTAAGCCGGTATGTGGCGGATTGCATCCATCAACGGGATGTTTATCTGGACCTGTTCAAAGAGCTTGACCAGATCCTCCTCAGGAGCCACAGGTTTGGTTGTCCTTTTTCCTTTGGTCAAGGCCTCAGGAAATGGGATCCTAGCTGGTTCCTCTAGGATAGGTCCAGGTTCTTGATCTGGGACAGTAGTATCTTGGATGACTACCCTAGGGTCTTGGCGATTATCAGGCTTGGAGTGGTTCAGATAATGTGGTTCTTGTGTTGTTTTACCACTACGTGTTGTTACAGAGTTTAATCCAGCCTGACTTTGGTTTGGGTTAGGTAGGAGAGGTGGCTGCTGCTGAAATTCTGCATAAGATGTAGAAGCCTCCATCCTGTCTGGTGATGGAGTAGCAGGGGCCTGATAAATCAAATGTGCGTGGCCTGGATTTGGATTCATAATGCGCCTCTGGGTCGGCACATTATTTGGGTTGGGCAGAGGTTGCGAAGGAAGGGTGCCAGGTTGGCGAGAATTTGCCATCTGGGCCAGTTGGTTGCGAACCTCTGTGATCTCGTCCTTGTGCTGTTTTTGCATTGCCGCATTCGTTTTTTGAATGTCAGCCAGCGTTTGAAGGATAAGAGTCAGTTGATCCTGATTTTGCCCAGATTGGTAGGTGGGATTGGGCCGAGGCTGAGGCGGCTGATATGGACGAGGAGCTTGTGGGCGGGGTTGATATGGTGGTTTTTGAGAGTTTCCCGCCCACTGAAAGTTAGGATGATTTCGCCATCCAGGGTTGTAGGTATTGGAGTATGGGTCGTTCTGGATGGCGTTGAGGTCCTCGCAGTTCTGAGAAACCTCAGGAAAGTCAGAATACGAGGGTTCAGAGTTCCCCCAACTCGAGTAGACGGGATCGGAGGTCACTCCGGTCTGGGAGGTAGACGGGGGTGGATAGGGGCCCATCCCCTTGGCAGGTTGGTGATAGATGTTTTGCACTGTTTCCCTTGCCAGAGGAGGTCGTGCAAAAGAGTTTTGTGCAGAGGTGGCTTGCTGCAAATGTCGAGTTAGCTCGTCCACCTTCTTTTCTATGATAGAGACCTTGTCCAACCGACTGGCCATCAATTCCAGGTCAACAGAAGTGGACAGGTCCTGCGTCTCATGTGTCCCTCTTAGATTCGTCGATGCGCGGGCATTCGTCCTGTCGAATAAGCCCAAGGAGTCATTGTTTATGGAGTTCTCGCACATGTTTTCGAGAATCTCCCACACCGTGTCCTCGTGTTGGCCCATGATGTTTCCTCCACATGTTGCATTGACGATTAGACGAATATCCTCACGGAGTCCCTGGTAAAAAGACTGGACTTGTTCCCACTTAGGAACTCCGTGATGGGGACACTTTCGCATGAGATCTAGGAATCGATCCCAAGCTTCGTGAAGAGGTTCTCCCTGTTGTTGAGTGAAATGAGTGATCTGGTGGCGCAAGGCATTCGTCCGGCCAACAGGGAAGAATTTTTTCAAAAATTCGGACTGTAATTCCTCCCAAGTGTTGATCGGGCGGGTCTGAGTCTGATACCAGTGCGCAGCCTTGTCCAAGAGGGAGAACGAAAACATTTTCATGAGTAGGATATCCCGGTTTTGTACATCTGACCCGAAAGTTTAGGCCAGATGCTTGAGTTGTTTAATGTGTTGGAATGGATCCTCAGAGTTAAGCCCATGGAACTTTGGTATGGCATGAATCATATTGGGCTTTAGATCAGAATCGGGTCCTCCAATTGGGATTCGTACTCGGGGTTCAGTTGCCACCGCAGCGGGATTATAGTGATCTCGCATCATAGGTCGCTGTGGTGGGTTTACAAAGTTCTGAAAGAGATCGTTCAAGCGTTGAAGTTGGTGTTCAAGGTTATTCTCCTCTTCAATGGGTTGTGCCATGATGGGAGAAGAAGGAGAATCAGGGTCTGAATCAGATGAAAGATTTATGTGGTGGGGTTGCTGCACAAACAAGGGCGTCGAGGCTTGGCCTCGGCGAGAATGAATTTCTAGAGGAGGTCTTAAAGGTGGTCTTAAGGACCTCCTACCAAACATGCACCGGAAGATGTGATGAGATTAGAAGGTGCTGGACCCAATCAAGACACCCAAGAATTGTTGGGTGACTATAGAGGTTCGGGGCAGATGGACCCCTGGATCAGAAGATCGTCCACTTGAGAAATACCTGGGCAGCCAGAGAGGGAGAGTCCCGCAAAGACCCCTACACGGTAGAGCGTCCCCACGGGTTACAGGGTTTCCCCCACCCGACCTCTCTTGTCACTGCGGTTCCAGGTAGACCAGAATGGGGATCTTGACCTCTTAAGTCTACCTTTTTTTTTTATTTTAAGATCAAGGTGCTTAATGTTCCACTTGAACTTTTAAGTATTTTGAGTGCAAAAAGTGACCTAATATTAAGGTTGGTTGACTCGAGGGATCAACTTCACCTCTTGTTCCTTTGAGAGCTTTTAGGTCCTTCCTTTTATGATTCAAATGGATTATCAGCCTGATTTGCTTAGGGTTCCTCTTGTATAAATATTTTCAAACACGGTTTAGGCACACTTCTTTTTGGAAAGTTTGTTTCTTTGTTTTAGAGAAGATGTGTCTCTAAAAACCCTAGCTTTGCAATCCTAACTTGGCTCTAATGGGTCCAATTTAGTTGCCTTAGAATTTAGCACCTAGGGCTCAATCAAGAAAGTTTTAGCCCTAGTTGCCTTAATTGGATGACAGACAAAAATATGTTGAAATGAAAATCAGGCAACTTGATGAGTTACTAAATATAAGACAGGTAGCCCTAAGTTGACTTCTCCCCTTTTTTTTTTTTTAGATTGTGAGAGGGTTAAGGGAGAGGGCTTATGGAGATTACCTGCTCCAGTCTGTTGTGCAGTTGCTATTCTTTCCTTTTTGTTTTGCTTTCCCTGATTGAACACAACAAAAGAGAAGTTAAGTCAGATATTAAATAGAAAAGTTGTACTCAAAAGCTTTACAAGTGCCCGTTGCTCCCCGGCAACGGCGCCAAAATGTTGTCAACGTTTCTGTGCGGATTTAAAGGCGTATTACGTTGCAGTAGAACCGACAAAACGTTTAAACAAATAATTTTATTACTCGAACAACTAGAGTATCCGAGGTCGAACACAGGGAGCAAACTCAGTACTTTGTAAAACCCAAGAATACAACTGTTAAATGCAAATATAATTGATTCAAAGAGTTTTTAAGAAAGATGTAAAAAAAATAGAATTAGACGTCTGATTTATGTGTCAGACGTCTTAAATGTGATCTTTCTTTCTCTTTTTCTTCTTCTGCTTTGCCTTTCGGATCTCTTTGCAATCTTCCCTTGTCCTTCTTCTTCTTCTCCTGCGAAGACTTCTAACCTTTCTGCTTTCCTTCTTCTCCTGCGAAGACTTCTTTCTTTCTTCTTCTTCTGTCTTGCTTCTCCTTTCTTCGTTGCCTTCTTCTTCTTCTTTGTCTTGCTTCTCCTTCTTCAGCGGCCAAGTCCTTCTCCTGCAATCAGCCTGCCTGCACAGGGAACAAAACCTAACCCTTCTCCCTCTACCCGCGCGTGTCTCTCTCTCAAGCAATTCACTCTAACCGCTCTACCAGAGCCACAGTCTCAATCGGGTCGGATCGTACCCGGGACCAGGTGCACCTGCAGGTGTGTGATGCGCGAGGAGTGCGTAGGTCTAGGTCGGGTCGGATCCGCCAGGTCCGCGTGGTCAGGCCGCGGACGAGGCGGGTGGGGTCAGTGAGGGACCTCACCCCTGTGCTTACTGAGGCGATAAGAATAAAACGTAAAAACAACTTATACGGTACCTGCCGGTTGCAATCCCACGATGTGGGACTATCTGGTCTCGCCTTCAAGCATGCCTGCAGAAACCTCGTCGTGCGATTGCCCCGCAGCTGCTGGCTCTGCTAGCGCTCCTCGGCTGGATTCGTTCACCTCGCGACACTTGCGTTAGTATGCAGCACCTGTAGTCTGGAAGACCGGGTGCCTGGAGCTTCGCGGGAGCTTCATCAGAGGTTGTCCATGGCGGCAGCAGCTCGAATCCTGTCGTACACAAAACGCGCCTCTCGGCCAAATCAGAATAGATAGAGACCTTCGCCGTGGCACGGCGAAGGCGGTGGGCAGTGCAGCAGGCCGCAGGTCGGCCTAGGCGTGCGTGCCTAGGTCAACCTGTGGCCGGAGATGGTGGGTTGGTCGGGGGGTGGTTGTGGAGGGCTGGAGTGGCAGTGGGAGGGTGGAGTGTGTTCCTGGAGGTGAGGCGGAGCTTCCGAGGTGGTTGGCGAGCCGTGTGGAGGGCTGGAGTGGTGTGGGCGGCTCGCCGGAGTGCGGTCGGAGGCGAAGACGATGGAGGTGGTTAGCGTCTGTCGAGGGTCGATCAAGGGAGATAACAGGGGGAAAAGAGAGAGGAGAGGATGGAGAACGTATCTGGGGTTGTCTGGAGTGAAGGGAGGAAGTGGAGAGGACGGCTCGTGACTGCCGTCGTCGGGGAAGAAAGACCCTGGGGGAGGAAGCGGCGACGAAGATGAGGTCAGGAGCTTGCGCGCAGGGTACAGCGCGCAACGGGAGGAAGAGGCGGAGAGGACTCTGCTGCTGGTATGGCAGCAGAGTGACGAGAAGGAGGGAAAGCGGTCGCCGGAGCTTGTGGGTCGTTTGGCCGGAGATGGGAGAGAAGAAATTTGGAGGGGATCTCCGTCAAAATCAAGCTTCCGATCAGTGGCCGGGTCCGAGGGGTGTTTTATAGGTGCTGGCCGCTCCTATCAGAGCGTGAAAGACGCGCAATTAGGTCAGCCGGTTCACCGAAGTTGGAAGGAAGAAAGATACCCACATCTCTCGTGCGTTCGCACGAGAGATTGGGTTCACACTAGCGAATTTGATTGGCTTTAGAAGGAAGGGAATTCCTCAGAGAATCTCCCTTCCATTTCTGGGAGAGAATCTCTGAGGAATTAGAGAGCCATCTCTCTCGAAACTTCGTCGGAGCTCGGTTCTACTCTAGCAATGGCGGCAGGACCGGTTTGCAAAGAAGGCGAGGAACCTAGGGGGCTCTCTGCAAGGATATTCAAAAGATAGGGACCTCTTTGTGATTTGGGTGTACTAACTTGCAAAGTAGGTCAAGATGACCTCCCCTTAGGTCCAAATTTTGGTACAAACCTAATTTGGCCCTAAAGAATCCAATGGTGAAGATGGATTTTAGGTTTGACCTCTTTTGACTGGACATTTTGCGTAAAAACCCAAATTAGGTTAATTGAAGAGCTAAAACCCTAATCTAGGTCAAACTAGGTTCCAAAGGCCAAATTAAGTGTTCTAAACCCCAGAGGATGTTTTTCTATGATTTTTAGAGGGTTTGCTTGATTTTTATTCTGACTGGAACCTTGTTAATTTAAGCGGGTCTGTTTTAGGGTTACCAAGTGTCATTTAATTCTTAGATTGCACATAAACCCATTTCTGATTAATTCAACCCACTTTGGACTATTTGACCTATGTTTTGCTTCTGAGAAATCCCGTTTATGTACTGCAATGGTAAAATTGCAGTTTTAACCTTTATTTCATGTTTTCTTCTCAGAGCACTTGTTCCTTTAGTTAAGCCTTCTTCTAGGTTATGTAGGAGCTTTTGTCTTCTTTATTAGGTCAAAATGAGCTAGTTATGGCTCATGATGAGGCTCTCATCACACCCCCTCCCTCTCTTTTTCCCCTCTCATACTCACACTGAAGTCCACAGGCGACAACACTCTCCCACTCCCTCTGTACTCTCTGTATCCCTCTCCCTAACTTACTCTACCTTGAAAAGTCCACCTTCCTCTTATTTTTCCTCTTCTCCTCCTTCCCTCTACGTGACCCACCACCCACCCAACATCACCGCTAGCCACCTCCCTCCTACTACAGCTATAGCAATACCATCACCACTGGTGCCTCTCCTCCTCTTCCTTCTCCTCATCGGTGACGTCCATCAATGCAGCTGCTACTGCCACCTATCTCCCTTCTCAACTCCCTCTTCATCTCCTTCTTCTCCCACCATTAACAGTCACCTCAAACCCAACAACTTCGACCATCAAATACGATCAACCCACCTTGCCATTCAACTCAAAATCGCCTTGCAATCCTTCCTATCTACCTCATTGTCAAATTGTTTTTCCTGAGTACGGATTATGCATCTCCATTTTTGAGCTCAACACCACCCCTTATTTTAGCCACACACCTTGTTTCTCCCCTATTCTCATCCATTTCTTCTTTTCCTTTCGATGACACAGCAACCAACACCTCTTGTGGTCCACCGTGAATCACCAGTAGTAGAGGGTTGCTTGTGGATCGAAATAGTATACTAAAGGGGAGGGGTGAATAGTATCGATCTAAAGAAATTTAAATAAAAAAGGAATTCACAATAGAATCAATCACATATTACACCTGGATTTATAATGGAAACCCAAACCAGGTGAAAACCAATACCTAAGCCTCTCAGCATAGGATTTTCCCGACTAGTCAAGACTAGTCAATCCACTATCATATCACTTGAATGAGGGTGGCACAACCTCTTTACAAACCACTTCCCTCTTTACAAACCACTTCTCTATACAACCTGAAGAGAAGCACGACAACAACAACAACAATGGATCTTCCCCAACAACTTGGGATCCGTTAATCAAAACAATAATGTAAAAGAACAATATAGAACTATGGAACCTCAATAAAAGTCAAACCAAATTTTTGTGGAGTACAAATTGGCACCATTGTCGGGGAGGCAAGGCAACTTTTTGATTTCATCTCTAACATACTATTTTTGTGTGCAGATTAAACCAGAGAAGCAGCAAACGAATTGAAGGAGGTGTTGCGGAAATCAGGTGCACGCAATCCTATTTGGAAATTCAGTCAGAAAGTAAGTGTCATCTTTAAAATTCAATACATGTGTTTCTAATGCTCCAAAACTCCTAAAATTTGATCTGAAACTAGATTTTCAAATTATCTTTCCAATGCCACTGTTTCCAAAGAGAAATTTCTTTTTGTGGAAGTTTTAAAAATTCATGGAGTACATATGTGTCAGATTACTTCAAAATAGAACTTTTATGAACTTTGAAAATCAATTCTGACCAACATACAAATCTGATTTACTCACAACCAGCAGCGTTTGAAAGATAATCAAATTAGCTTTCATTATCATATTTTTACAAAATTTTTGGAGCATATTTGATACTATTTCCAATAGAAAAACCAACATGGGGTCTAAATCCCAGATTGACCCCTTGCTAGTTAAAAATTCATAACAAATTATTGGGAATATTAAAAATTCTGAAAAAAATACTCTCTAAAAAGCTTATTGAAAAAGGAATCTTCTTGCTAAGTTTCAAGTCATTTGGATTCCATCATTACCTGAGAGTTTATATTTGATTTGTGGTCTTTAATTTGAAACAGCTTAGAAGTGTATGAGCCAATAGGACCACATTGGACTAACTTGGACCCTAATGAGTCCAAAAGTTAGTCAGTGAGGGGAGTCACCTTTTGGACCACCCACCATAAATACTACATTGAAAAGACAGGTTAAAATTCACAAAGAACACATTAAATAACCAGCATTTGGCTTGAAACTACTGAGTAGTTTCAACCTCCTTGCAAAACCTGGTGTCTAAGGTTGTGAGGTAGCGTCAAATGACTGCGGCTATGAGGTAACGGAACCGGATGCGAAAGTTGAAGGAAGAACCTTCCTCGTAGTCCCCTCATAACCAGCTTGGCCGAGTTAGCCTGAGAGGTGGGAATTCGTTGCAGTCGGTCTCTTGCCGAATTTTCTTCTACTTGAACTTAACGAAAAATCTGGTCATCTGATTTTAAGGACCAATTTGATTACAAGGCCCTTGCCTTATTCCGCCACTAGTCCCTTGTAACTAGTGTAAGGCCACTAGGACCCTTCTGGTGTCCTTTGACCATCTTAATCATGGACTCATACTCCCCATCTTACCATTATCAAGGTTCTCCTGCCCCAATGTTTTATGGGTGGGAGATTGCTCCTCATTATTCAGATACACATGCTCCTCAGGCTTGGGACATACCCACCTCAACCCCTTGGACATCCACACAGATCTCGCAATGGTTAGAGACACTCTCCATGCAGGATCAAGCTCTCATCATGATGACTGATTATCTTGATCAGTCCCACCAAAGGCAAGCTCCTACATCTCACAAGAATCCTCAGATCGCCGAATTGATTCACATAGTCTAGGAAGAAAAGGAGGTCAGCAGAAGGGAATATGAAGACTTAAGAAAAGCAATTCAGGATGAAAGACAAAGAACCCAAGACATCAACTCTTGGGGCCCCAAATTCAGAGAGAATGTACCGCAGGTGGATGGTGAGCCACTCAAGGTTAAGGAATCAACCGCAACCTATAAGTGCACTGAACCCACCCACTACCTTTCTGATTCCCCAGACCAAATCTATTATAACCCTCCATCTTCCCTAAGACTCGCATCTGAGGCCATGTCCACACAAATCACCACTAGGGAGCCACCAATAGACTTGCAACTACTTCTTAGACTGCAACAAACAACAGTAAAGTACAAGGACACAGTTGTGAGATATCTACATCAAATCCTAATCACTACTAATCCAGGGCAGAGATGACTTTGATTGCAACTGAAGAATCTCTAATTCAAGGCCTTAAAGAACTAGAATCTGTGGCTAGGATGAATCAACAAACTTGCACACTTCAAGATATACTCCTTTTGCATTACCAAGTTCAGACTAGCCTAAAGGATTTTAGGGAACTTAAGATGACATTTAGGGTTCTTCAACTCGCATGCCTGAAGTAGATGATGTATGTGATTTTCAAGTGAGAGATGAGATATCGGATGGAATTAAGGGAAATGTTCGTGGCATATCTGAAAAGAAATTAGTTGAGAGCCCTAGCCTAGAAAATAGTGAGGAAAGTCCCATGATCGATTTTCAATCTAAAAATCCTGAATCTTGGGAGATAGAGATAGAGGATCATGACACCCAAGACTTATTCTGAGACTTGCATATATACACTTAATGAGGCCAATGATTTGGATTATAATAGATCTGGAGTGGAATTGCCTAAACCCCTCATGACAAGCTTAGATGATAAATATATTGAAATTCATGAGGATAATTTTGAATTACCAGAGAATCCAATCGAAGCTGAGAAAGAATTTACTAAAAACTCCATTTCCAATTGTTAGGATAATCTAAAAAATCTGGAGGAATTTTTAGATTTGGAGTCAAACAAATTTATCACAGATTCTTTTGCATCTTCGCTTTTGGATATCAAGGATTTCACTAAAGCCATAGAGCAGAAAATGAAAGAATTCGAGGCTTTACTATATTATGATTCTTCACACCTTGGGGAAAATAAATTGCCGCCCAGTACATTTGAGGATTCACACCACAAGTAGAATTTGGGCTATTCATACGAGATTCCTTATCAACCCAAGGATGAGAATGATTTGGGTGAAAATACAGTTGTTAGGATGGAACACAAAATCATATTCAACACACCTACTCTGCAACCACCAACACCCAGATCCAATCATGAAATGGTTCTTTACACCATTTCTGATTACATCACACGGGTCCCTCCATTCCTGTTTGATCACTTTCAGGACTCGTATAACTGGTGTCCCACTCCAGATCCTGCATGGATGCTACTTGCTCCCTATCACTCTAGCACCTGGATTTATTTCTTTTGTAGCACCTGGCTACAACCTGTTCTAGGCCTTGCGATTCTATTCTGCCGACCTTGTCTCCTTGGTATTCACAGGCAACTACTCTACATTCGTGGCCCATTGATGATAGTGGAACACATCTTCCTATCTATCTTTAGTCTGTCTCCTGCAATCATTGATCCATCTGATGAGTTTTTTCTAGCTGGAGGCATTAAACTCAGGACGTATACATATATGCATACCATATATACATAGCATATTTCATTTTCGCATAATGTTTTGCATATTGTTCTGCATATTTTGTATGGCATTGCAGCAATGGCGTGAGCTGAATGATAACTCAGAAGCAGTTCCAGGTGATTTCTATCCACATACACCTAGCCTTATTTTTTTCATTCATGCATGAGGACATGCAAACACTTAGGCATGGGGGGTAGTTCATAAAAAACTAAAAATTTTCTACCAACAATTGGGGGGATTAGATCGTTTTATCAAAAGGTTTTATTAAAGATTTATTCTTTAGTAAATTCCTACACTTAGAATCCAGTATAATTTCATACTTGCATGTAGATTTTGCGATGGATACTCTATGAAAATCAATAGACATTTCTAGTTTGTCGAAAAGAAACATCGCTTCTTCTCCTGAACCCTTGGACAGCAATCAGGGAGTCAGGTGAACTATTTTCTAGTAGATCCACCAAAACATATGTGAGGTGAGAGTAGAGAGTACTGATGCTCTAAGGCTAGTATAAGAATCTTTAATAATTGAATAATGACACTTGGAGTTGAGCATAGTTTTCTCTCTCAGTTCTTGATACTAAATTTGTGAGAAATTCCATACGAGAGCCACCAAAAAGGCAAAAACACAGAGAGTGGGTTCTAATAAAACTATGACTGAGGTGGATGGTCACAACCGTCCTCTAAGGATTCCTCGGTTGAAGGAGGGTACAGATGTCAATGTTAGAAATACATTGTCCTATCCATCCCCTACCTGGTGCCGAGAAGAGGCACTTCCACCAAATAAGCCACCCAAAATACTCTTGGTCATCCCAAAATTCCCCAAGAATGCCTCACATATAAAAGTACCTATGTCGTTTTATGTTATGCTGAGAAATATAGCAGTATGTTGTGTTGGGGCATTGTGCCAATAGATTTGCATACAAAAGAGTTGTTTGCTTGAAAAAAAAGAAAAGAGAAAAAAAAAGAAGAAAAAAAAACAAAAGGAAAAAAAAAGTGTGTTATGTAAAACAGTTGCGTAATGTGAGTCAAGTTAGATGTTTTGAAATATTTTGAGGCAAAAACACCTACCACCCTCAAGAACCACCAAATACAGCCTTAACCTACTTTTTCTATATTTCTAACCGCCTGAATACGGGCTGAGAAGTCTGACTTAGTCGTAGGGTTATCAAAACCTAATTAAAGTGTCATGCCCTGTGAGACCACCAAATACATTTGCAAATCTGGTGAGATGTGAGCTCAAGAAGAAAAAGAAAAAAAAAAGAAGAGTACAAAAGATTTAAGAGAGCACAGTTTTTCTAGCCCCTCTTTAAGTTGATTTATTCAATAATCTGGAAATCTAAATTCTGAAATACTAGCCTCCAAGAAGCACCAAAAGAGAGTGAGCCACCAAATACAATCCAGTTAACTCAGACATCTCCTACCCAAACCAAACACCGAGGCCAAAATCAGAAAATATTTTATAACCCTGTGAGAAGAGGCTCGCCTGTCTCGATAGAATTTTACTAGGGGTCAAGTACAAGCTTTAAATGTATATCGAGTCTTCGCTTGGATCCGTTGCAGAAGCTACTACATTATTTATTCATAGTTATCTGGATTCTAAATTTTTGGATGCAGCAAAAAGAAATAAATCTTTAGTTTAACTCTTGGTAAAATGTATTTAGTCTTGCACTTGCTAGGGACTAGCAAGATTTAGGCATGGGGGTATGATTACACAGCAATCATAGGCCCTAA
This sequence comes from Thalassia testudinum, assembly GCA_037157565.1. Lineage (NCBI taxonomy): Eukaryota > Viridiplantae > Streptophyta > Magnoliopsida > Alismatales > Hydrocharitaceae > Thalassia > Thalassia testudinum. Next base: position 62,182,691 of record JAZHRO010000063.1, read on the forward strand.
CTAGCTTGAATTAAGCCAGAACTTAGCTTAACATGAACATTTTGCATGCATACGCATCGTATTCTGCATCGTAGTTGATAGATGTGTTTTATGTATTAAACTATGTTATTTTAGAGGTATTAATGATGGCAGGTAATCCAGGGCTGCAGATGACCAATCGAACTGTATGGATTTATTCAGAATAATAGCGGGAGTCCAATGCATCCAAGATCGCATCAATCAGACTTCTGTAGCACCCCAGGGAGTTTGTAGAAGAACAAGAGCCAAGGGGGTAAATTGAAGAAGATCCAGACCTCAGATGACAAATCCAACCATATGGATGGATCTGGATCAATGTTTGCAATCCAACGGTGCAAAAATCAACTTAATAGGAGGCCTACGTCATCAGATATAAAGAGAAGAAGAATGGATGGCCACGATGGCACCACGTGGCACCATCGCAGCCGCCCCTCGCTGTGCCCCCAGCCCCTGAAGGTGCCTCACCTCATAGCGTGGGCCATTGGATGTTCATCCAACACCCACGAACGTGCCACATCTCCACCCAGAACAGATTAATATAAATATAATTAAGTATATATGACAAAGGCTCTGCGCAGTGCATTGCCTCGCACGCACGCCCGCGTATGCGTGGGTTGTGGGTTCGAGCCCTATGCTATGCAAAAATTGCTGCGGGTTGCAGGTGTGCGTGTGCAGGCGGGCATGCACGACTGGAGGGGCCCAGAGGCGCATCCACGTGGCCCGATCGTGTGGGGTTGTTACGAGATATGGAAGGTGCGAGAACTACACATAGGATTTGAATGGCACGATGAGCACGTGTTTAAGCAGTCCAATTGCAAGATCGAATAGCTAAGATGATGTGGCAGGATTTGAAGATGAAACTGCGAAGAAGCAATGCGGACGTGCGGGAGCCATGCAATGCGGATCTGAGGGTGCAGAGAGCACCACGTGGTAGCACCAGAATAAATCGATCAAGAAGAAGGATTTGGGGAAGTATTTGTATGAGAAAAAAAAAGTTATAAAAGGACCAAAGGGCTCCCCCTTTTAAGAACAACTCTCTCAACTCTCTCTCATTCTCTTCTTCTTCTTCCTTCTTCTACTTCTCTCTTCTTCTTCTTCCTGTTGTCTCTGCATTTCCGTCTGACGAATTTGTTGGGCCACCCTGTCAGATTGCCGCTGCTCTCCTCAACTTCTTCAAAAGGCCACCATGAACCACCTGTGGTGCCCTCCTTCTGTTACATAAGTAGTTTGTGTTCATGTCGTAATTTGTTTCAATTCCATGTATACAATTCATAATGTGATATATATATTGTGGTTCATTATCTCCACTATTTACTAATTAGATTTAGAACAAGTGCATGAAATCAAAAGCATTTTTTTGCCTCCTTGTGATCGACTGGGACTCCCAATTCTGTTAATTTTATTTGTCGAGTCATATTTCGCACTATACTACAACGTATTCATCTTTTACACTATCTACGCCCTGAACATGGAGGTTAGAAGTGACTGCTTTGAAGGGCGTGAAAATCGAAGTGCAGAACCACTTGAAGAATCACGAGAAGCTCTATTCTTTTGAGAGGATTTTCTATTGAAACTTATATGGAAAAGGGTTGCATATGAGCTCTATTTATACTAAAAATTTGACTTGAAAATGAAATGAAATTAGTCGATCAATTAAGGTAGATTGGTTGATCAAAATGAGATTTGGTTGATCAATCTAGTTATTTGATTTATTACTGATTGGTCGATTAATTAACTTAATTGGTCGATCAAAAGGGTATTAATCAACTTCCTAAAATGGGCTAGTTTGATCGATTAACTAAGTTGGTTGCTCAATCAATCAATTTTGTCGATCAATTAGTCTTATTGGTCGATCAATAACCCTAGAAATTGATTTTAGAGAAAAGTGCAAAAATCTATTTGAGTTTTATTTTGAGATTCCTTACAACAATATCCTAGACTCAATAAAAGTAAAAGATACAGATCAGCATCCATTTGATCTTGATCCATGAGAGAAGCTCCGATCCGTGATAGTTCTGAAATATTAGTCTTGTAGTAAACATAATTTTGGTGCATCAAAATAGAGGTGCTTACATTCTCCCCCATTTTGATGACAACAAAATTATAATTATGAATTGAAATATTATGCATAATATCTCCCCCTTTTTGTTTCAGTAAAAAGTAAACATGCTACTATCAATTTCAATTAAGTACCCTTTAGTCATGTAAATGAAGCAATAATAATTTAAACATGAAATTTCAAGAGAGTAAAATATTTTTGAGAGAGATAAAATCTATGCATATAACAACATAAGAGTCTAGATAAGCAGAGCATAAAATAAAAGAGTCCAAAGAATATTAATTTACAATCCAATGAAGACAAACAAAGTAGAAACTAATGCTAAAGCTATCATCTAACGATGCAATGGAGGCATCCATCGTGCTCTGGAGGTATGTATCTAACTCGAGGTCCATCGAGTCAGATCTCTCTAAGGAGGCAGGCTGGCCAAGACATAGGCGACACTAAGCTAGCGATCTCAGTGTTTGCTGCCTAGATGTCCTGTGAGGCAATGTAACTTGATGCTTTGCTGGTGCTGCTATACTGGTAGGAGGAGGAGGTGCTGCTGATGATGGAGGCATGGTAGTAGATCAGCAAGGTCAAGGAGGATGGTGAAGCTGCTGCTGAATCCCATGAATAGACTCTCCAAGTTTATCCAAGAACTGGCTTTGAGCATTCAGGTATTCTAATACCTGATGCCCATGTCTCATCATCACAATGTCTATCTCTCTCTACCAATGCATCATCAGGGAAATACCATCTGTCACATCCTGTCTGCTGACAAAATCCCTACCTGTAAGAGGTCTATCCAAAAGGCCCCACTCCTGCTTGTAGAAGGGCGGAGAGGATCGCACTGGAGGAGGATAGGTCATGGTAAAGTGGTCGTAAGGTGGGAAAGTAGGAGGGATTGCTGATGGTCCTATTGTTATTGCACCTGGGTTGCATCCTCACCATGGGCTCCTTGATCTTGCTCCATCTTTGTATAAGTGAGCATATCAAATATGGAGACTCTAGTGATAAACTATTTATGATTTATATCCTTGGGAACACTAAAATGTAGGAAGATGTGGGAAAGAAGTGTCCTAAACTGGAAGGAGTTGGTGGGCACTTGTTCAATAAATACAGAATCAAGTGGTTCCAATTGAACTGCTTGTTCTTAAGAAAGGCATAAACAGTAATGAGCATAATGCCAGGGTAGTTCTTAAATGAAGTAGACTTCAACATAAAATTCCATAAAAATGCATGATTAAGAAATCATGGAAGATGGCAAAAATAAGGGGACTTGGCTTGATGACCCAAGTCAAAATTTGAGGGAGTGAGTAGGGTCTCCCTAATGGTGTTCATCTCTGTCTACTGGTGAAGCTCAAGAAAGGTAGGACCAATAGATGGACAACCAAGAATCTCTGAAACCACATCTGCATTGACCAGAACCTCTATGCCAAAGGCATTCAAGGTCAACTCAATGTTGAAACCCTTACCTATATTCTTCAAGTTGGAATAAAATAGGTGACAAGCCATAGGGTCAACACCGGAAATGCGATTATTTTTGGAACTCGCATAAAAGTTCCACTCAGAAAGATGTAAAATCTGATGATATGCACATTTTCCGTGGATTCCAAGAAAGATAGACTCAAAGTAAACAAAATCAACTGGTCTACCAACATGCAGGGAATGCTTAGCGAGGAGTGAATAACGATTGCGAGTGGCCTCTGTAATGAAAAATCAGTCAAACATTTCATCACAATGAGAAGAGGAGGAGGCACTTGTTTTGGAGCCATGAAAAAGCTGAAAATGCACGTTGATCGATCAAATAGGGATTTTTGGTCAATCAAAAATGAGTCGGGCATAGTTCTGGTAAAACAACTTTTGGTCGTTCAACTAAGAATTTTAGTCGACCAGAAGTGTTCAGACGTGAAAAACATAAGTTGTACACAAATGATTTGCTTGCTTATACTACAAGATTAAGTAATAAACTCATCAGATCTATTGATAACACATCTCATACTCAAAGAAAATCCTAAAGGAAGCATATTTAATCCAAGTTTAGAGTGTACCATGATCGATCAAGTAATGGTCGATCTGTTGGTGCAAGGGCACCACGATCGTCAATTTTGATGATAAAAAAACGCCTATATTTTAACATTTGCATTTGAGTTTTAGATTTCAAGAAAATGCAAATGGTTACAAGTGTGAAAGATGGAGCTCAAGCTCACATCCATGGAGGATTGGAAGAGCTTGATGGAAGAGGAGCCTTTGCTTGGAGCGAGAGCTTGAAGAAAGGAGATGAAGAATAGGATAGAAGATTATTCTTTTCATGTAATCTATTTCAGTTATTCTTTGTCTTTTATTCCTTAGATCATATGTTAAAGAGCCTCAAAGTTACCTGTCAGTAGTCATAGGAACACTTGCACAACCCTAGGATACTTTGGCCTTTCATAGAGAATTTAAAAATCCAAGATAGGCTTTAGACAGCCTGATCAGACATCCAATCCTAAAATCAGACTTTTGATCATGGACATTAAGACATCTGAATGTTGTATTAAACGTCCAAACATTTAGGGCTGGACTTAGTGCCTTTTATCTGTTGATTTCAGATGACCATTCCTTAGTCCAGACATCTTAGCAGGCGTCCGATGTTATTGCCAGATGTCCAATTAGTGGAACATTGGCTTAGAAAAATGATCGTTGAGGATTAACCCCTAATCTTCCATCAGACATCTGTAGAAGACCTTAGATGTCTGATATGTAAACGTTAGCCTTGATTAAGCCCAAATATCTTTCCAAGAGAATTCTAGCCGTTTGTGCCTTGGGAAATCCATTCCCATAATTAATTAGGTTTCCAGACGTCAAGACCTAGTGCCAAATGTCCAACCTATTGTCTGACCACCTTTCTCAAGAACCCTGTTTAGGCCTGGCTCGAGTCATGAAGGAAACCCACCTATAATTAGACGTCTGATATTAAGCCTAGACATCTTATAAATGACTTGTAGACGTCTAATACTTTTCCCAGACATTTGATGACCGTGTCAGAATCATTAATGATTCTGATTCTGGCCTGTTTTACCTTGGGTTCAACCCCAACGGCTACCTAAGGCTTCCAAAGCCTTCTTAAGCCTTCCCAGTCCTTTTATAAATAGAGGAGAAGCCCTCCCTTATTTAGATACACCAAACATTAGCATTTCTATAACATATTGTGTCCATTTGATCATTAGAGGTGATATTGCTCTCCAAGCTTTAGTTCTACATCTAGAGAGCATCATCCCAGCTGTGCACCCTCTCTCCCACCTACGTTTACGAGAGCAACGTTGTGCCATCGTGTGATTGACGCATCCGCATCAAGCCGATGCACTTCCACCAAAGGGAAGTTTCCTATTTTCCTATAGTAGCTAAGTTTACATTAATATTTGTGGCTATATAGGATGTTGTATTTTATTGTCTTTGATTGGGTATTCACCTTGAGAGTTCCCATCACCCTTACAAGACAAAATACTCCTCTTGAAGAGGAGGGTTTGAGGAATGCTATCCTCATACATAGTAGAGTGGTTGTAAGAGGTTCAATTACCCTCGTTTAAGTAACTAGGTTAGTGGATTTGATCAACTAGGTCGATCAGGAAATCCTAAGTCAAGAGACTTAGGTGGTGGTTTTTACCCAGTTTGGGTTTCCACCTAAAAATCACTGTGTATTTGTGATTATGGTTTTTGTGAGATTGTTGAATACATTATTTCTGCTTATTTTCATTTTCCGCAAATCTCACCCCCTCTCGTAGGAATCTACACAATCAAGGGAGGACGATGAGGATGAAGATGGCGATGAGGACGGCTGGCGAGAGGCATGCACGACTAGTTCGTGCAAGACACTTGAGGTTGCATGGAGAGGTTTGGTACAGAGGAGGCATCGATCATGTTGCATGCACGAAGGATGCACGAAGGAGGTGTGCCTGGCCTGTGTGAAGAGCAGTGATGGTTGGAGGTGGCATGATGGTTGGTCGATCACTGTCGCCGAAGGAGGAGAGGTCGGATCGGGTGGAGATGTTTGTTCGGTGGTTAAAAAAGTTGTGGGGACAAAAGGTGGGGTATAGGTAGTAAAAAAATAGGATTTGGTGGTAAAAACAGTTGTGTTTTATAGAAAAGTTGATTAGCAAAATAGGTAAGAACATTTTAGGTAGCTAATCAAAGAGATTAAGTTTGGTTAGGATGATTATGGGTGAGATTTGAGGTAAAAACATCACAATCTCAAAAAGTGAATCCACCTAGTTTTGGTCGATCAAAACTATGTTTTGATCGATCAAAATGTGAAATGATCAATCAATTAGGTTAATTGGTCGAACAAAGTTCAAATGATTGGAGGGAAATTTCTCGCCCAACTGGATTGGTCGATCAAACAACTAATTTGATCGATCAAAACTCAAATTTTTCGAGGGAAATTTCCCACCAAACAATTTGGTCGATCAATCAAGGACTTTGATTGATCAAAAAATTTAGTCAATCAATTTAAAAAAATTGATTGATCAATAGTTGAAATCATATCAATCAAACAAATTAGTTAAGCTCTTTTAACCTAGGCAAACCTAAGGAATGGTAGATTAGGAAATCTTTCCTTTGGAAAGGGTTTTTTGAAGATATCATGTAATTGATTCTCTATTTTAACAAATTCCAAGTTGATCACTCCTTTTAAGATAGTATCTTAGAAAGTGATGTCTAACATCAATATGTTTAGTCCTAAAGTGTTGAACTAGATTCTTAGATAAGTTTATGGCACTAGTGTTGTCACAAAGTATTTTTCTATTCTTGTAGGATAGGCCAAAATCTTGTAAGGTTTGATTCATTTGTGAACATGCTAAAGATGCAGCTCATATTCTGGTTCAGTTGGTGAAAGTGAAACAGTGTGTTGTTTTCTAGAGAACAAAGAGAGTAGGGAATTTTTGAGAAATTGACATGTTCCACTAGTACTCTTTCGATCTGTAAAGCTACCAGCATAATTAGCATCACAAAAGGAATAAAGTTTCAATGTGTTTGACTTCAGATAGAAAAGTCCTAGGTCTTCTTTGTTGTTTAAGTATCTAAGTATTCTTTTAACAACATTTAGATGTATTTCCTTAGGGTTTACTTGAAAGTGAGCACAAAAACAAGTGCAAAACGGAATATCAGGTCTACTAGTAGTCAAGTATAATAAAGATCCTATCATGCTTCTATACAATTTCTGATCTACAGACTTATTTGTGTCATCAGATTTTAGTTGCGTAGAAGCTACCAAAGGTGTTTCTTTTCCCTTTACTTTGTCCATGGAGAATTTCTTCAAGATGTCCATTGTGTATTTGGTTTGTGATATGAAGATTCCAAAGGGTAGCTAGTCAATTTGAAGTCTGAGAAAGAATCAAAGTTCTCCTGTCATGCTCATTTCAAACTGATCCTGCATTACCTTTGCAAATTCTTGGCATAACAGATCATTAGTACCACCGAAAATGATATCATCTACATAAATTTATATTATTAAGAGATTGTTTTATTTTCTTTTTGTCAATAAAGTTGGATCTATTTTACCAATTTCAAACTCATTTTCAATTAGATGCTTTTCATCTTTCGTACCAAGCTTATGGAACTTGTTTTAGACAATATAATTCTTTATTTAATTTGTATACGTATTCTGGATATTTAGCATCTTCAAAACCTGGAGGTTGTTTAACATAGACTTCCTCCTTGATAAATCCGTTTAGAAAAGCACTTTTGATGTCCATCTGAAAAGTTTGAATTCCATTTGAGCAGCAAAGGCTAGCAACATTCTAATGGATTCTAGGCGAGCTACAGGTGCATATGTTTTATCAAAATCTATTCCTTCTACTTGATTATATCCTTGGGCCACAAGTCTAGATTTATTTCTTACCGCTTCTCCTGATTCATTAAGTTTATTCCTAAAGACCCATTTGGTTCCTACAATGGTCTGGGAGTCAGGTTTTGAATTGATTCAGCTCATCTTCCAAAGTAATAATCCAACAATTGTATGAAAAGGCTTCCTTAACATTTTTGGGTTCTAACTGAGAAACAAAGGCTGTGAAAGCTAAGGTGTTGATGGAAGATCTATTTGAACTCCTTTAGATAGTACTCCTATCACCAATTCTTTTGAATGATCTTTTATATAGGAAATATCTTTCGGTAGTTCATCTAAAATGTTCTCTTCTAGAATGTTTGACGGGTCATCTATTAGGTCATCATCATCATTTGTAGAAGATATAGGTTGAGATAGTGTTTCATTGAATGCTACATGCATAGTCTCCTCAACAACTGAATTCTTCTTGTTGAAAACTCTATAGACTTTACTTCTGGTTGTGTAACCTAAGAAAATTCCTTCTGAGCTCTTAGCATCAAACTTATCAAGATTGTCTTTGGTGTTAAGTATAAAACATCTACAGCCAAATATCTTGAAGTAGGAAATTCAGGGTGTTCTTCCATGATAGAGTTCAAAAGGTGTTTTATTTAGGATCGGTCTAATTACGGATCTATTTTGAATGTAGCAAGCAATGTTTACCATCTCTACCCAAAAATATCGAGGTAGCTTTTACTCGCACAACATTGTGCAAGCACACTATTGCAGGGTCCTATTTTTTTTTTCAACTACACCATTATGAGATGCAACTCTAAGGAAAGCATATTTGTGTTTTGTCTCATATTGATCACAGAAATTAAAAAAAGATTCATTCTCAAATTCTTCTTCTTGATCACTTCTAATCCTAATTACTTCATATCTGTTTTCATTTTGTGATCTTCTTACAAGCTTACTAAAAACATCAATAGTTAAATCCTTACTTTGTAAGAAGGATACCTAGGTAAATCTAGAGAAATCGATTACGACTAAATAGTATCTGCACTCACTTAGGCTTTAGGATTTGGTTGGTCTGAATAAGTCTAAGTGAAGTAGCTCTAGGGGTCTAGAGGAGCTAACCATCCTTCTTGGTTTGAAAGGATTTTTGGTTTGTTTACCAACTTGACAAGAATCACAGACTTTACTTTTCTTGAAGTTGATCTTTGGCAGACCTTTGACAAGTTGATGTCTCACAAGTTGACTAATGTTTCCATGTGAACATGACCTAGTCATCTATGCCAAAGTGCCGGCTCTTTATCAGATGCGACAAGACATTCAAGACTGTCACATTTGTCGAAGTTGACACTACAGATATCTTTATGTATATTTCCTTTAAGGATAGTTTATTTTGTCTGCTTTTCCTATATTTTAAATCCATTTGAAGTAAAAGTGATTTTATATCCTTTATAACATATTTGACTTACACTAAGAAGATTATGTTTTAGTCCACTAACAAAATGTGCATTATCAAAAGATGTAGGGGAGTTACCAATTTGGCCAATACCAACTATACGCCCCTTGTGGTTGTTCCCAAATGTTACCGTACCACTTTCCTGGTGGTGTAGGTGTAGGAATACATCTTCCTCTCCGGTCATATGCTTGGAACATCCATTGTCCATGATCCATCTTTTTTCTTCTTGATCCTATCATTGGTTTGCATTTGTGAGGTCTTGGTTTGGTTGATCTATAGAGAGGCTTCAGAGTTCCATTGGTTCTTGATATGTCCACTTCTTATAGTCTACTTGACCTACAAAACAGGATTGCAAAAGTGCTTTTGGTACTCATTTTTGTTTGGGTCCATGGTGGTTAGCTTGTGCTACCTGTTTAGGCAAGCTACCTTTCTTCTTGTTTTGGATAGAACTAGAGGCTTCATGATTATTTTTAGGTATGTATCCTAACCAAAACTTTGTGGTGCTCTGGGTTTGTATCAAAAAATGCTTCTAATAATTCATCTTATAGAAAAGAGGTTACCACATCTTCTAGAGCCATAAGTCCTAGAAGAGCTTCATCTCCAGGGGTTTCTTCTTCTTCTGAACTCGAATCTGATTCATCCCATGTTGCTGTGAATGCATTTTTCTACCAATCTTTTATGGGAAATCTCCTCATCTTTTCTGATTCCTTCTTGAGAAGTGGAAAATCCTTCTTGGTGTGTCCTTTTCTCTTGCAGTTGTAGCAGATAATGGCATTTGCTTTGGATTCTTCTTTCTTCTTTCTCTAGCTTCTCTTATTTTTGAGGAACTTTCTAACTTTCTAGAGATGAGGGCTATGCCTTCCTCTTTGTCTTCACTTGATGAATCTTTAGATTGTTGATTGGCTTTGAGGGTTCCAATTTTATTCTTGACTCTTGCATCCTCATGCTCCTTCATGTGTTGGAGCTGGACCTCGTAAGCCATCAGACTTCCAATAAGATTCTCCAGTTTCAGAGTGGATAGATCTTTTGATTCTTGTATGGCTATTGTCTTTTTTTCCCAGTCAGTGGTGAGCAAGCGAAGGATCTTCCTTACCATAGCTTCATTCTTGATGTCTTGATCTAGATTCCACAGGGAGTTTATGATGTCCATGAATCATGTGAATATCTCCTTGTTTGACTCCCCCTTCTTCATCCTAAAAGCTCATAATTTTAAGTTAGTAGGTTAACAATGGTTTCCTCTACTTTCGATGTTCCCTCGTGAGTGACTTCGAGGATGTTCCAGATCTCGTAGGTTGTCTTGCAAGTAGAGACTCAGTTGAACTCTACTCTAGAAAGCGTGCAGAAGATTGTGTTCATGGCTTTCGCATTATACGTCACCATTTTCTTCTAATCCAGAGTAACTACCACACCCTCTTTAATCTCAAGGCATGTGTACTTGGACGCAATGATATCCCATACTTCAAAATCCATTAACTCCAGGAAGATTTACATCATGATCTTCCAATAACCGTAGTTCGTTCCAACGAGTAATGGAGATCAAACTACCGATTGACCGTTCGCATATGTGTCAATAGTTTATTTTGACATCTTCTGGATAATTGAGATTTGATACCAAATGAGGGTTGTCTGTGGATCAAACTAGTATACTAGAGGGGAGGGGTGAATAGTATCTATCTAAAGAAATTTAGATAAAAAATAAATTCATAATAGAATCAACCACAGATTACACCTGGATTTATAGTGGAAACACAAATCGGGTGAAAATCACTACCTAAGCCTCTCAGCCAACAATAACGAATCTTCCCCAACAACTTGGGATACGTTCACTACAAAAGAAATAGCCCTTGGCAGCATTTAATATTTGCCGCTATAGGCCTTTTATTTGCCACTATATGTAATTAGCAACACTTAAAATAATTGTCGCTTAATTATCTCCTTCGTTGGTGTCACTAAAAGGTTAGCGGCAATTGTACAATTGCCTCTAAATCAATGGTATTAGTGATACTTTAATTATCGCAAATAATGTCGCTAATGATCTTCTACAGTGGCAATTTTTTTGCCACTATTTTGCCACTATTAATTTATATTAGTGGCAATTTAACTGATACTATTAGTGTTGATATATTGATTATTTAATGGCTTCTATTTTGTCACTAAATTGGTACTATTTATTTACTTTAGTAACACTTTATTTTTCCATTTAATTACCTCTATTGATATTATTTAGCAATAATTATTTGTGTCTCTAAATCACCACTATTGCTTTGCTTTAATGACACTTTCTTATGTCAATAAATTGTCACTAATTATATACTTTAATGAAACTTCCTTTTGCTATTTAATTGCCACTATTCATTCACTTTAATGATGCCTATATATACGACTTAAATTTATTCTTTACTAAGAAATAATTTTTTTTATCAAGTTCAAAACATAAGAGCCCAAGCAACCACAAATTTATTGATCCTCAAATAGTAATGTACAATAAAATTCCTTTTTATTGACTTCCTATATCAAGAAAGTACATTTTTCCCTCTTAAGGGTGGTAATACAAGAAAAAAAGAAGGCAAATTATAGAAAAGTTAAAATACATTAAAGATCAATTATAGTAAATCTGACTAAAACATGAAGCACTTCATCAACATTCAACTCAACTAGAATCATCTACAACTTCAACTTTCTTCAAAATATCAATAGTAGTAGCTCCAGCATCCATTATTCAATCCAACAGCAGCAACTCAACTCCTGATAGTAATGAATATCTGTTGAAATTTTTAGCAAGTCCAATCCACCACAATTATTGCAACATCAAACTAAAAATGAGAAAATAGCCTAGTTATTGCAAAGTATGCTTGACTCAACCAAATTAAATATAGTGCACCTGATTGGAAGATAATTTTTTTTTCCAAAAGAACTAGGAATAAATGAGCTATTACATTCAGTGAGTAGATCCTTCGAGGATCGAATATACTCACTGCTTCATGAAAATAAATAGATCTTAGGTGATCAAATTGGTTTACAAGTAGGAAAAGCCACTCAGTAAGAATCAAAACCTACATATGTTAATTAAATCAGGTATGCAACTGCAGTAATCAGATTGACACTAGTAGCAGCAATTAGATTGTTTGTGAGAATCAAAACCAATAAACAAAATCCATGGGTGTTGACTAAAAAAATCAGTTCAAACTACATGGCTGCAAATTGAAAAATAAGGGACTGATGAACTGTTGCTGACTCATTATGGGGGTATCTGATTTAACAAAAGTGCTTGAAATGATCCCTCAAGATGGCACAAACTATGAAAAACTTGGTACATTAGTGACTGCAGCTAACATGGACTAAAGATGGATCAAAAGACAAAACCTCAATTTAAGGGACATTTGGAAAAAAGGTGCCTAGAGGTTGTAATTCCTTTATGTTGGGTTGCTCCTCTAGGCTAACCTAAGCTGACCTTTTCTTTCTCTAAAAAATGGCTAAATCTTGCTTGAAGTATTAGCAGATTCATCAGAGTGCAATTACCAAAACCCATAAACACCAAGGCAATCAAAGTAACATGTATAGATACCCTAAAAGCCTCCAGAAGATCAACACCTTCCTCGTCATCTATGGTAGTCTCCTCATTCTCAAGTTCACAATTAAGCAATCTACAAATAAAAAACTTCACCTTATTAGGGTTGTCAGTCATGAATAAAATACAAGGAAGCTAAAAAACAAACTAGAAAACAAGGCAAACCTTTCAATTACTACATCATTATTATGAATTTGTTGAGACTTCGTAGCTTCATCATTCTCCTGAACAAATAATTCCTTTGATCCATATCTTATTATGTCATCCAACTCTTCCTATGATTCACAAATTAATCATATTTCAACTTTTTTAAGTAAAGCTAATATCCACTACATACTATATTGCTTTTACATTGATTTAATAGAGCCATGGTGCACCAGCATGGCCCCTGTAGAAACATAGAGCACAAGGGAAAGGTGGCATCTTGAAGAAAATTCATAAGCATCTAGGCATTAGCAAACTGAAAAGGATAAGAGGGCTTGGGAGGTGCATCAGTGCCATTGAGAGAAGGAAAGAAACTAATAAGGTCTCAGTGCTTGATGTTTTTAGAATAACCAATTAGGCATGTTCGTTTTTGCTTTAAAAAAGAAAGAAAGAAAAGACAGAATAAAAGGGCATTGGACAAAAGACAAATAAGGCCTCAATAATAGCTTATATATATATATATTCAAAGGCATATAACTTATAAAATGATGATAGATAGTTGACATGGGATAGATAGACAAATATCACCAAGGGAACTGCTGGCTATGGAATACAATCTTAGCTTGTGGGGATTCCCATTCTTATCAACCCCATTAGCAATCACACCAATGGATTGCCCTTCTCTATATGGGTTTGTCCTACAATCACATAACAAATTAGCAGTGTCACTAGAACTGAAATTAAGAGACAAATACAATAAGCATTGGCTACACTGCAACTACCTTTTCTTCCCTCAAAAATGTTATTGAAAACTAAGATTCTAGAACAAAGTCAAGCATTATATCATGCACTCTCTTCACCTCTTGTTTAAAAATGGCAAAGTTTTAATGATGAACTATGGAGCTTCATTTTTTTTTTACAGAACATATTAGCTAAATCAAAGGAGATGTAGAGATAAAGATTAGCTAAATCAAAGGAGATGTAGAGATAAATTAAGTACAAACCATCAATTTAGTAGATACACTCCCTCAGATAAGAGCAATGTTTGAAGAGATAATCAGCATCCATCATTTATCTAAGGTGGAGAAAATTGATGCAAACCTCACCTCTTAAGGAAAGATATCACATTGTACAAGTATAACTTTCAATTAGACTAGATTCATGAAGCATTGCTAAAGCTTGAAAACATTCTGCAGCATTAGCCATCCTTCCATCATCCTTGTGAACCATCCCCAAATAGTACCAAGTTGTTTAATTAGTTGGTTCAATCCTTAAGGCATCTGAGAGGAAACCTCGAGCAACTAAAGATGAGCTTGAGCCAATCTTCCATAACAAGGCATTGATTGATACCTTGCTAGGAACATAAGTCAAGACCACTGATACTGCAACTGAATATGAAGCCAAGTCTTCCTGATTAATGTTTCCACAGGCTTCCCTTACAAGGATCCCATTTAATCTTTCCAATGCAATATTTCCTGACCAAGATCATTAGAAGCAAAATTATCTCTTCAATATTATGTTTTGGAACAAAGGAGCCTTCAACCTGAGATGATATATTAGGTGCAACAACCTCTATACTGCTGGATTAAAAATGCAACAAATCTTTTCTTATATTCTTGCATAGCAATCATTGTCAAGAGTCCATTGACTGAGAATAGCACGCCTATAGGAAGAGATAACTTCTTGATGGAGCCCAACTAGCTTCTAGAGATCTGGAAGAAGCTCAACATATTTTTAAGTAACTTCTTGCAACTTGTTGTCAATAGATGCATTTTGTATGTCAAGCTGAAATATCTTCTCAATATTATCAAGGACAGTCCTACATTCTTCACCAGCCTTATGGAATTTGCCAAGCTTTTGAAGCGACAAATATTTTAGATATATTGCTTCAAGAACAAGGGTGGCAGCATGTTGAGAAGATGGATTCAAGGAATCACAAGAGTGAGTCCTCCTAGATGGAGCCCTTTCCTATAGGACCATTAAAATTTCCCAACATATTAAGCATCCACACAACTACTTGAACTCTTCTAGATTCCATGGGATTCTTATATTAAACCACCCACACCCTATCATCACATGGTCTATAATTAAAAAGCCTCAAATTAGAAATAGTAATCGATATGAGGTAGTTGTACATCATTCGAAAAATAGTAAATTCTTCGATACCCAAGGTCCACGAATTTACCTAGAAGACCCTACTTGATAGCAAGATGGAACACATCAAATCTATTGGTGACCTTCAAGGCAGAGGTTCAAGCATCAAAATGCTTCAGCAACTCATGAACAATTGCAGCATGCCCATTCTCAGCTGCCACATACACGACCGTCTCTCCATCCTGGTTTTGACTATCTGACCATTAAATGGGCAGCTCAACTGAAGTCTTAGGAGCTCTATTTAGCAGGAAGTCCAAGACAAGAATTTCACCATAGGTTTTATTCTTTCTTCTGGCGATTAAAAAAAATTCTTATGTTATATGCTCTTTGGTGTAGAAAAAATCATTTGAGAACCAAGAAGAGATTCCTACCAAGGAATTTTCATCAGAATGGAGTAAAAGGAAGATGCAAAAGGTCACTGATCATGAACACGCAAAGAAGAAACATTGAAGAAATGAAAGTTATCTTCTACAGAAGAAATTTTAGATGATCTCACCAAGAAGAACAAGACTGTCGATCATCTCACAAAATCAAGGAACCTCTTTATAGCGCACTCCACCGCACCCCTATGGGAGTGATACGAATTTTACGTAGTTTGTAAATTACGAGTTTTAGATGTCGTTGCAATAAGTAAAATCGATCAACTCTTAAATTTATAACCTAGATAGGGTGAATATCTAGGGTTGTCCAAGGAGGCCAATTTGTTAGTCACATGAAATGGTTCTCTCTCTCGCCTCTCAAATCAACACATATCCTTTTGCATTTTTGATTTTGTTGTTTTTAGTGTTTTCAGAAACAATCGAGTTTTGTGATGTGAAGATCAACTACGCTAACGACTGCACCTATCACTAAACGTAAGTGACAAGAATAGAACTCTCTCTTCTAAGCTCACCCTAGGCAAGTGCACCTAGGGTAATTAGAAGAGGGAAGTGTAGTGTGCACTACAACTAGAACAACATGGCATGAGAGTTGGAATTAAAATAAATCTTATATTACTAGAAAGTGAAGTACATGTAGAGGAATGCTTCAAGCAAAACAACAAATTACTAGCTAATACAAAAAATAAAATGGAAGATAGAAGAAGATAATCCTCCGGTTGAAGCTTGGAATAATCTCCACTCCAAGCCCAGTAGCTCCCAATCTTGAAGAAGATGTTCCCTTACTCCTTCCTTCAATTGGTTCTACACTTAGGTGCTCCTCCAAGGGTGGATGTCCACCCAAGATTCCTCCTCAATTCCTGGCCTTCCTCCTTGGATGAAGAGCTCCTCTTCCTTGGTGTGGCACAAGGGAGAGGAAGAAGAGGAAGAAGGCACCAAGGGGCGGGTAGGTTGCCCCCTTGATCTTCTTCTCTTCTTCTTCTTCCTTGGTGTGGGTGAAGGTGGTATGGGTGGAACCTAACTAATGGAGGAGATACCTTTTTGGTGGTAGTTAGGAGGGTATTTATAGAAGTAGAGGATGGTGGTTGGCATGGGGATTAGGTGTAGGGCTAGGATGGGCTTTAGGAGGTGGTTAGATGATCTTATGGTGGAGGGTATTTGGTGCCAACCTAAGGGTTGCTAGGGGGTAGTTATGGTGGATAAGGTTTGCCTAAAAGTGGCACCAACTAGGGAAGTTTGTCTCCATTTGGTGCCAACCTAGGTGGGTTCTAGAAGTAGGGTTATGTGGAGGGTTAATATGGCAAGTATGTGTAGGGTTGGATTTAAGGGGTTTTTGGAGGTAAGAAGTTGGCACCAAGATGGGGTAGTTATAAGCTTGTTGGTGCCAACTTTATGGTGTCCTTTGGAGGTGGTGGTTGTGTGAAGGGTTGTCTCTTGTTGGTGCCAAAAATAGGTAAGCATAGGAATAGCTTAGGTGGAGCTAAGTTGGGTTGTGTAGTGGAGCTTAGGTAGGTGGGTTTTAGGGTTATGTATGAATGCTAAGGAGGTGGACTAGCTAAGCTAGCTTAGCTAGTAGGGAGTGGGGTAGGAGGTAGAGGGAGCTAGGGTTTTTAGGGAGAAGAGCTGGAGGTAGCTATCTTGAGCTGCACTGGAGCTGGTGGCTGCTAAAGAGAATTGTAGGGAGCTACCTTAGCTAGCTTAGCTTGCTAGTTCTTTGCTAACTGCTAAACCAAGCTAAGATGAGCTGACTTCTACTGATGTGAGCTGAGGTGAGCTTAGTCTGGTCTTCCCGAAGATTACCAAGCTAGTTGGAGTAGCTAGCTGAGGTCAACTAGCACAACTCAACTAAGTTGAGCTGAGTTGAGCCTTCGGGAGCTGGACTTGAGTTGGCCTGAGCTAGTTATGGTCATCTTCAACTGACGAGGTCTAGTTAGTAGCTAGTCCTAGTCAAGTTGAACTTCCAATGAACTCTTCTGAGTTGGAGGAGCTAGAATGGAGCTGGGATCAACTGACCTGAGCTAGTTTGAGCTACTATCCAACTAAGGTGAGCTGAATGGAGATAAGGTGAACTAGGTAAACTGCTATTCAGTTGAGATGAGCTAAATGGAGTCCAGCTAAAATGAGCTTCTTCTTCATCTTCTGCCATCCTGAGTGCCAAGGTATGTGGGATCTGACTCTTTGCTTATGCTTGATACTCAAATAAACTCATCAAAAAGACAATAAAATGCAATGCATGCCTATCTTAAGTGAATGCTTAAATGCGACCCAAAAAATCCATTTGCAGAGTTAAAACCCTAAAAGCTAGATCAGTTTTAGTGCATAAGAATGATGATAAACTGACATTTATCACACCTCCATAGGTATCTTTTGCTAGTTTCTTAGCAAAACTAATTTCACAAAATAAATTTTTGGGAAAGACTAATTTTTTTTACTTTGGAGAAGAAGATTACGAGACTTTTGTCAATTAAAAACATGAAAGGCATGGGATTTGTTAAAGATAAAACATCAGGATTCGTCTTTAGATCCAAAAGTTAGATGAATCGGGATCAGTGTATCCTTCAAAAATTCACAAATTAACTCATTGTTAATTCAAATGAACCGAAACCATTTTGCAGTTAGGATTTCTTTGTCTCTTGAATCCAACTCGCAACTTGCATAATCCTTTAAAATCTTGTGTATGCCCTGTGAATGGCAACATTTATAACGATATTTATAAGGTCATTTTTTTGAAACTTTTTCTTTTGTCTCCCCCATTCTTACTCCTATCTTAATCCTACAACAGATGTGTTGGGATCATCACTCCCATTACCAATCCTCGAGGGGGCTCTGGTGCCAGCACTTCGAGATAGTACTGTCCAAGCACCACCCAGGAGCTCACTACCCCAAAACATAATGCGATGTAAAGGGGTGCTCCAAGCGAACTCAAGCTCTTGCTCTGATGCTATGGGTAGAGCATTGTCCAAGACACTTGATCTGCAAAATTATGCCTTAATGCTTTGTCTAAAGATATGGAATATAGATATAGGGGTAGCATCGAGGCGGTAACATGTTGACATTGCATCCTCAAAGGAGGCATTTTCCTCCTCGGCGGTGGGAACTCAAACCAATGATCTGCTTCGGATTTCACTGAGACTAAAGAAGGGGCTTTTCTAATTTTTCTAGTTTGTTTTTAGGTGTTGGATGTGTGTGAATTTTAACACAAGAATTTTTGCAAGAGGAACAAATTTTTAGGTTGGAAACTAAGCCAAGTAATTTCTAGGTTACAAAAAGAGATCATGTCACCTGAATCATCATGAGTTCAAGTGGAATTAAGAGGAGGATACTTGATCTAGTCTAAAAATAGACCCAGAGATTCTAACAATTAGATCTATATCATTATCCCTAGTTTGTTAAAGATTAAATTCCATTGTTCCTTAGAATGAATCTTTCAACCTTAGTCCTGATTTTCAAAATTTTCCTCAAAGAGTTTTACAATTTTTCCATAATGAGATGCATGTGAAAGAAAAAAAGTGCATATTTTTAGGTTTTGAAAATCTTGAATTGATCGTCAAAATTTAAAAACACCCCCCCATGCTTATGATATGCAATGACCTCATGCGTTGAGAGGGAAACAGATCTCCTTAATGAAAAGCGGTCGGGTTTAAGATGGTAAAAACCTGGAAAAGGAAAGAAATAAAGGAAAGTAGAAAAATATGATGGGTTACCTCCCATCTAGTGCTATCTTTTACGTCATTCAACTGAGTATGAAGTAATGCACAAACAATGGACAATCATGTAAATAATTGGACACTTGAATGTCCTCAGGAAAGATGTCTTCCTCAGGATCCCTTAAAAGATAATTGGTAAAGATATAAGGATCAAAATGAAATGGATAAATGGAAGAATGACCCGAGTCTGGACATGGTTTGAGTTCAGGTAGAAAGCCAAACTCGAGTGGGTTGGGTGGTAGGTCCAATGGAAAGGGAGGGGGAGAGAAGTCAATACAATGAAGGTTGAGTGAAATTAGTGTGAATGTTTTTGGTGATAAATCAGGAAGATTAAAAGAGTAAAAGTCAAACCCTAGTTGATTTGAAATGTCTAAAGCAGAGTAGGAATTGATCAACATAGATTTCTCAATTACTTCTTCCATTTTATTGTCAGGGTCCTTAAAAATTTCATGATCAATGGACTTCTTGGAAGCTTGGAAAATATCTAATGAGATAGTCAGGTTATCGCAACTTATATCCATTTTTCTGAAATGACAATTGATATTAGCTTTTGCAGTAGCCAAAAAAAATCTTCCAAAGATGATAGGGGCAATTTTGAGAGCCTTAGGTACCTTTATGTCAAGGACTAGAAAAATAATTGGAAATAGACAATTCCAGAACTTGACAATACTATCCTCGACAACTTCCTATGGTTGAATGGTAGATCAGTCTGTCAATTGAAATTGAACCTTAGTAGGTTTTAAATCACTGAATCAAAATTTCTCGAATAAAATCGAGGAATAAGATTAATAGAGGCACCTAAGTCGAGAGGGGTGCGATAAAAGGTGGTGTCATTTATGACAACCAAAATTAGTGGTGCACCTAGGTCCTTTTCGCGAGAGGCAACTTGCTCTATACAACTAAGCTTACTGTCTCAAAAAGGACCACCCTCTCTAGATTCTGGGCCTACCGCTTTGGAGTACACACGGCTTGCAAAAATTGAGCATAGGCAGGGAAGGCATTTATGAGGGGGATGTTAGTCTCAACTTGCCCAAATAAGTCCAAAGATCCTGGTGAAAGGGCTTTGATGTCTTTTTGGAAGGATTGGATTGCAGTGCTTTCGGGTGAGAAAAAAGATCTGAATCTTATATTTTTGGTTTGCCTTTTTCTTCTTCCTGAGTAGGGTTAAGAGAGTAAATTTGCATAGGGTGAGAGCGGGTTTCATCAATTTGATGTGAAGGCCCTAAATTAGTGGTGGTTTTCCTACTCCTCAATGTAACTGCATGTGCAATTTGCTTGTCACTGGTAGGAGTTGGGGGGGCCTGTTGTTGGTAGAAATCGGGTTGGTGCTGAGGTATCGAGTTAATGGGAGGCTAATTAGTGTGGTTCTGATTTTGATTTCCACCCAGATATTAGTTCCTTTGATTTACAGGGTAGGGTATGGGTTGGGATGGTAAATGTCCTACAGGTGTTTGGGTCGGAGTAACCACAACTTAATCATGGAGATTGTCAATAACATGGGTTACTTCCATCATTTTGCTTTGCATTTCCTGTAGGGTTTCAATATCTGGGCATTGATGTCTTCTTAAGATGGCCCAGATTGATAGATGTTGGTGCTAGAGCACCACGATTGTTTATTTTGATGATAACAAAACACATGTCATTTAACATTTGCACTCGAAGTCTTAGATTTCAGGTTAATTGCAAATGAAGACGTGGTTAGATAGAGTTCGAGCTCGCATCCATGGTGGATTGGAGGAGCTTGATGGAGAATAAAGGAGCTTCGCAAGGAGCGATATCTTGAAGAAGGAAGGAGATGAAGAATAGGATAGATTTCCTTTCCTTTATACTATGTATTTTTGTTTCTTTTATTGCTCTTTATTTCTATTTCTTAGATTCATGTAAAAGAGCCTCAAAGAACCCTAAAGGTAGTCTTAGGAACACTTGCACAACTCTAGGATACTTAGGTTTCTTGTAGAGAACTTAGAAAACCAAATAGGGTTCAGACAACATTATTAGACGTCTAATCTGAAAATGAAATAGCTAATAATGACTTTTAAGACGTCTGACTGTTGACTCAGATATCTGATAATGTTTAGGCTAGACTTAGTTCTGTTTAATGAAATCAAACATCCATACCATAGTCCAGACGTCTTAGCAGTTGTCTGATGCTTTTGCTAGACGTCTAATTAGTGGACCGTTGGCTGCCTTAGAAAACATTGAGAAAATGACCGTTAGCCTCGTATCAGACGTTCGTAGAGGACCCTATATGTTTGATACATGGCCATTTTGCCTCGGCTAACCCAAAATCTCTTCTTAGAGATTTTCTAGCCGTTGCACTCCCTTGGGAATCCATTTCCACAGAAAAGTAGGTTTCCAGACTTCTAGACATTATACCAGATGTCCTATGTGTCATGTGATGGACTTTCACTAGAACCCTGTTTAGATCTGACTCAAGTTATGAAGGAAACCCGCCTATAATCAGACATCTGACTTTGTTCCCAGACGTCTTAAATGAGTTTTCCAGATGTCTGATGTCAGGACCAGATGTCAGATAACCCTGTTATAGTCATGATTGATCCTGATTTCGACTTGATTCTCTTGGAGGTTGCACCCAACGACTATGGAAGCCTTCCAAGGCCTTCCAAAGCCTTCTAGGGTCTCTATAAATAGAGGAGAACCCTTGCCTCTCAAAGACATACCAAGCAACATACTTTCCATTCTTTTGTGTCAAATAGAAGAAGAAGATCAATAGAAGAAAGCTCTTGCTCTCCAAGCCTTGTTCCACTTCTAGAGAGCTTCAATCCAATTGCACACCCACTCTCCCGCCGTAGTTCACGAGAGCACTATTGTGCCATTGCATAGTTCATGCATCCGCGTCGTCGGCGCACTTCCAGTAAAGGGAAGCATCCAAACACCTGTAGAAGCTTAGTTTAATAATTACTTTGTTGGCTCTATAGGACTCTTCTTGTATTTGTTACTTTGTTATTTGGTTGGGTATTCGCATTGCGAATTCCCGTCTCCTTCGTGAGACAAAATCCTTCTCTTGAAGAGAAGGGGTTTGAGGTACACTACCCTCGTATAAAGTAGCGTGGTTGTAACTGAGGTTGTCCTACCATTGTTTAAGTAGTACATTAGTGGATTTGATCGACTAGGTCGATCGGAAAATCCTAACTCGAGAGGGTTAGGTGGTGGTTTTCACCCGGGTTGGGTTTCCATCTAAAAATACTTGTGTACATTGTGTGTTTGCTAATTTTGTGAGATTGTCTATTTTTTAATTCCACATTTTATTACGTCACACTAATCTCACCCCCTCCGAGTAAGGGAATCTACAATTGGTATCAGAGCAGGTTCTTGTGTGATCGGAGTAACACTCGGCAAGAAGATCATGGAGGGGAGCAGTCCGCAATCAGCATCTCTGAGGGGCAGTTGACGACCCGTCCGCCATTCTTTGACGAGAGCAACTACTCCAACTGGAAGTTGCGGATGAAGACTTGGCTTCAAGCCAATGACTTCACGGTTTGGGACCGTTGCGAGACACCGTTTGACATCCCAGAGAAACCCGCAAGAGGCTACTTGCAACAACAAATTCGTGAGCTCTCTTTGAACCCGAAGACCATGAACGCCCTCTATTGTGCGCTTAGCCCGAAAGAGTTCAACAGAATCTCGCAATGCGCCACCACATACGAGATCTAGCACACACTTGAGGTAATTCACGAGGGTACCTCTAAGGTAAAGACTTCTAAAATAAATTTACTTTCTCAAGAATTTAAATCTTTTTCTATAAAGTCTAACGAATCTTTAAGTGAGATGAACACTAGGTTCACTCTCATAGTAAATAGTTTAAAAGCTTTAGGTAAGACCTTCATCAAGGGGGAGCTTCAAGGAAAGCTACTCCATTCCCTTGGGCCAGAATGGGAGCAGAAGGTCACCATGATTGAGGAGGCAAACGAGGTGGAGGAGCTCAACATGGAAGATCTCCTAGGCAACCTAATGGCTTATGAGACAAAGTTAAAGCAAAAGAAGAAGGATACACTAAAGCCAAAACCAAAGAAGACCCTCGCATTCAGAGCCACATCAAATAGCAAGGTAAGTTCCGATGATGAAGACTTCAAGTTTTTACTTAAAAAGTTTTCCAAGTTTTGTAGGGAATTAAAGAAAGAAAAGAAGGAGAAGGAAAGCCTGAGACATTGCTACCACTGCAACGAGAAAGGGCATCTACGATCAGAATGCCTACTTCTGAAGAAGGAGAAGGAAAAGGAGAAGAATTTTAAAAAGAAGGCATTCCAAGCAGCTTGGGATGACTCGAGCTCAGAGGAAGAAGAAGAGCAGAACCCCAAGGAAGAAACCACTTGGTTTGGTTTCATGGCCATAGGAGAAAGCGATAGTGACAACGACAATGAGGTAAATCTCGATTTACAAGATGCTTTCAATGAATTATTTAAGCTTAGTAAATCACCTAAGGTAGAAAATAAAAATATTAAAAGGAATCTTAGTTTTCTTAAAAGTGAAAATGAAAGATTAGACATAAAACTCAAGGATCTAGAAGCTAATCCTAAGGATAATAACTTGTTATTAGAAAATAAAGATTTAATCAATGAAAATACTAAATTGATTGAGGAGAATGCTAGTCTAAAATTAGAAATTTCTGATTTAAAGACTAAGATGAATATTATAGAAAAAGAAATTGCATGTCTTAGGGAGAAATCAAATAATTTGATAAATAAGGTAGATAACTTATATAGCCCTAAGGTTGAGAAAGGATCTCCATCAAGGAGACCTGCTAACAAATCTAGATCCAAGCTCACTTGGATACCAAAGAAAAAATTGGAATCTTGTTTTGTAGGTTTCAAGGGTAACTATAATACAAGAGATTGGACCTACAAGCTCAAGAACGGTCAACTCGAGTTGGGAGGACCAAAGAGTAGACCAAGGAGAAGGACAAGAAGACCAACGAGACGGTGAACAAATGACGGACCTACTGCACGTCGACCGCTAGACTGGAGACTAGTGCTAATGCCCAGACCTCCAAGCTACGGATGAGAGCCCCATCCGATGTGGCATTCATCACCTCCTTTTGGGCCATTTTATTGGCCATGGTAGGTGTAGTAAAACCCTTTACCCTATTCTTTTATCATTAGCATATAGATAGGGGGAGTTAAAATTATGAGCTTATTGTCAATCACCAAGGGGGAGATGTAAGTTAGCTATATTTCCTTTAGAAAGAGGGAGAAAAATAATAATAGCTATCTTGTTGTTACAAAAAGTGGGAGGACATTACTCTTGTTAAAAGAACTTCAACCCATTTATAGAAGAGCATGTTTTAAGGGGGAGTTATAGGAAATTTAAAATTGATTAAACCTTTTTGATAATGTCAAAGAAGGGGAGGATTTTCTGCATTATTATTTGTGGTTTTGTCATCATCAAAAAGGGGGAGATTGTTGCTGCTAGAGCACCACGATTGTTTATTTTGATGATAACAGAACACGTGTCATTTAACATTTTCACTCAAAGTCTTAGATTTCAGGTTAATTGCAAATGGAGACGTGGTTAGACAGAGTTCGAGCTCACATCCATGGCGGATTGGAGGAGCTTGATGGAGAACAAATGAGCTTCACGAGGAGTGATAGCTTGAAGAAGGAAGGAGATGAAGAGTAGGATAGATTTCCTTTCCTTTGAACTATGTATTTTTGTTTCTTAGATTCATGTTAAAGAGCCTTAAAAAACCCTAAAGGTAGTCCTAGGAACACTTGCACAACCTTAAGATACTTAGGTTTTCTGTAGAGAACTTAGAAAACCAAAATAGGGTTCAGACAGCCTTATAAGGCATCTAATCTGAAAATCAGATATCTGATAATGACTTTTAAGAGGTCTGACTGTTGACTCAGACATCCGATAATGTTTAGGCTAGACTTAGTTAGTTCTGTCTGATGAAATCAAACGTCCATACCATAGTCCAGACGTCTTAGAAGACATCTGATGCTTTTTCCAGACGTCCAATTAGTGGACCGTTGGCTGCCTTAGTAAACATTGAGAAAATGACCATCAGCTTTGTATCAGATGCCCGTAAAGGACCTCGGACGTCTGATACATGACTGTTTTACCTCGGCTGACCCAAAATCTCTTCTCAGAGATTCTCTAGCCGTTGCACTCACTTGGGAATCCATTTCCATAGAAAAGTAGGTTTCCAAACGACCAGACATTATGGCAGATGTCCTGTGTATCGTCTGATGGACTTTCACTAGAACCCTGTTTAGATCTGATTCAAGTCAGGAAGGAAACTTGCGTATAATCAGACGTCTGACTTTGTTCCCAGACGTCTTAAATGAGTTTTCCAGACGTCTGATGCCAAGACCAGACATCTAATAACCCTATCAGAGTCGTGATTGATCCTGATTTCAACTTGATTCTCTTAGAGGTTGCACCCAACGGCTATGGAAGCCTTCCTAGGGCCTCTATAAATAGAGGAGAACCCTTGCCTCTCAAAGACACACCAAGCAACATACTTTCCACTCTTTTGCGTTAAATAGAAGAAGATCAATAGAAAAAACCTCTTGCTCTCCAAGCCTTCTTCCACTTCTAGAGAGCTTCAATCCAATTATGCACCTATTCTCCTGCCATAGTTCACGAGAGTACCGTTATGCCATTGTGTAGTTTACGCATCCACATCGTCGACGCACTTCCAGCAAAGGGAAGCATCCTAACACCTATAGAAGCTTAGTTTAATAATTACTTTGTTGGCTCTATAGGACTCTTCTTGTATTTGTTACCTTGTTATTTGGTTGGGTATTCGCATTGCGAATTCCCGTCTCCTTCATGAGACAAAATCCTTCTCGTGAAGAGAAGGGGTTTGAGGTACGCTACCCTCGTATAAAGTAGCGTGGTTGTAATTGAGGTTGTACTACCTTAATTTAAGTAGTACATTAGTGGATTTGATCGACTAGGTCGATCTGAAAATCCTAACTCGAGAGGGTTAGGTGGTGGGTTTCACCTGGGTTGGGTTTCCACCTAAAAGTACTTGTGTAAATTGTGTGTTTGCTGATTTTGTGAGATTGTCTATTTTTTGATTCCGCATTTTATTATGTCACGCTGATCTCACCCCCTCCGAGTAAGGGAATCTACAATAGAAAGTCTGATTTGATCCATACCCTCCAAATGGGTTTTGTTGTTGGTGAGGAACTGGATTGGTCCAGGAGTGAGTCGGATAAGTCCTCCAATTAGAGGAATTTTTAAATTATTCCTCGAGGGTGGAGATATTTTGAGTGGGGCGATGATTTGGATATGTGTAATTCCCTGTTGAACCATAAAAAGCCTCAGAATATTGATTATACTTAGCACGAGCAATATTTAGATTATGCAAAGTTTCTCTCTTTGGGGTGTTAGATGGGGTTAGATCTGGAACTCGTGGAGTTTGGGTAGGTTTTCCAGTTCTCCTTTGGTTGGCTAGATTTGTTATAGCCCTAGTCAATTGTTGTTGATTAGCTTGTAGCTGAGCCGTTTGCTCAGCTATCATGGACTAGAGATGAGGTGGGGGGGCTTGATTAGGTAGCTCCAGGGTGGATAGATGGGGGATAGAAAAATCAGCATGTGGGTTAGAGGACCTATTTTGTTTATCCCTTTTTTTTTAAATGTAAAGAAGACGAAGAATGCAGGAAAAGAGGTCTTTGGTGAGGGGGAAAAATCAAGTGGTCCCTCCAAGTGCAGAGTTTGGGACCGCCGCCCATATAATAATAGAAGACATGGGGAGGAGAGGAAGGAGAGATGAGAAAAAGTGTGCAATCAAGCAACAAAATTCTATACCTAACTGAAAAGTGATGCCCTAAAAATTAACCTAAGACTTGGTCTATCTAGGAAATAAGAAATCAATAGTGGATATCCTTTCTCTCAACAAATCTGGTTAGGCTGAATAAGGGGAGGGTTGGGTCCAAGCATGTCCCAGGAACATCACTGGGGGCTTGTGTAAACTTGCGCCTGGTCATTTGACATGGACCCTTAGTCTGGCACCAGATATAGATGAAAGAATTGATACAAACTAAAGAAAACCTTAAGCCTAGGTAGCAAGCCTAAGTTTGATGAAACCTTAGGGGTCAAATTGCTATAAAATTTTAATTAGGTCTATGAGATTAAAGTGCACAAGGAATGTGATGGACATTAGTTGGGGTAATGCCCGATTATTTCTTTTTTTTGTGTGCAAATTGGGTGGGAAGTGGTGGCCAAGCCAAATCGAAGGAAGTTTACAAACAAGGATTTTTGGTTGAAGGATTTTAGGATATTAATAATGATTTAATGTCTTTTAGGATCTCTCATTAAATGTTCAAACAAGGTTTTGATGTTCCAAAAAATAATAACAAACAAGTTGTTGTTGGTGGAGATCAATTCCTTTGAAATTTGATGTGACTAAGAGAGAAAATTAAAAACCCTAAAGTTGGAATTTCTAATTATGCAACTTCTAAAAATGAATCTCTTTTTAAAATTCTTTTAGGTGGTGATCCAAACAAGACAAACAACACCACCACCAAATGTAAAATCAAACAAAGAATCCAAAAATTATTCTTTTTTGATTTTAGGAATTTGTTTGATATTTTTTTGGAATTTTTCTTCTTAGTTGTGTCAAGAGTCAAAAATGGTAGATTCAAGGAATTGATTCTGCAAAAACCTTTAATAGTCACAAAAAATTTTAAGAATTTTATATGATCTAGATAATTTCTCAAGGTTTCTAGAGAAATAAAGTTTTTCCCAACTCTGATGAGTAGAAAAATTTATAAAATTCATGGATAGTAAGAAAACATGGTTTGACCCCTATTCAATCTATGAATTTTTTAATTTTCCTATTTAGAAAAGCTACTTGAAAATTGGACTCAAGGTTCTTGACTCAAAGGGGCTTCCTTGGATGAAATTCGATGGTTTTAGAAAGCTCCTAAGTGCCCAAACGTGATTTTTGAACATCAAGATAGAAGTTTGGATTTTCAAAAATCAAACACCAATGAGGCAATGGTGGCGGAAAAATGAAGCAAAGTAGCAACAAAATAAATTTTAGGGTTCCACCACCCTTAATTTTCTTATTTTTGATGTTTTTGATAATTTAAAGATTTTTTTAAGAGATTTTGCTTTTTTTTCTGATAAAAGAAGGCCTGTGGTACTAACCTGAATTACACGGGAAGAAAAGAAACTTGAAGATTCTACTCCAAGTGCTCCAAATCCTGCTCTTGCTCCTGATTTCGCACCAGAACAAAACACAAAGCAAAATCTTGAAGACCTAATAAAGCAAGAGAGATAAAATATGTGACTAAACTATGTCTTCCACACCATGGCACCAAAAAGTGATGCGAAGAATGCGTGATTTGTTAGAGCTAGGGTTTAAGTCATTGCAACACACAATTTCGCAATCACTTTTACAATTTATAAAACCTAGATAGTGGGGTATCTAGGGTTGTCCAAGGAGGAAAGTTTGCAAAATTCAATACTCTCGCTTGAAAATGGGAATTCAACTTTCTTTTTGCGAATTTTAAATATAAGATTTTTTTGGATTTTTGAAATAATGAATAAGTACACCTAACTTGCTGAAACTAAAACCTAAGTGACAAGCAATTCTACTCGCTAAGCTCACCCTAGGTACATGAAGACGTAGGGTAATTAGAGAGAGAGTATGATTGCACTATGGTAAAAGCAATAATTTAAATGAAAACAATAATTTTAGAAGAGGCAACTTTATATATGGAGAAAAGTGTTTACAAAAACACTAGTAGAGGAATGCTTCTACTACTAGAATTTAGAATACAAAAAAATTGAAAAAGACACACTAATCCTCCTGTGATGATGGTGAAAAGAAGATCCTTGCTCTAACTGCAGCTGCCCCTATAGTTAAAAAGGGTTTCTCATTCCTCTCCTTCCTTGAAATGCTCATCCAAGATGGTGAGATCCTTCTCCTGGCAAACCCTAGATAGGGTGTGCCCTTGGTCCTCCAAGGGTGGAAAGAATCCACCCACAAGAACTCCTACTAGGGTGGGCATGCACCACCCTCAAGAACCTCCTCCTAAGGTCCTCCTTGCATGGCTAGTCCCTTTAGCTGGCGTGGGCACAAGAGAGAAGGGAAGAGGGGAAGGCACCAAGGGGAGAGAGTGTCCCATTGGTCGGGCGCGTTTAGCGTGTTAGAAATTGGGGTTACAAGTAACCCGTCATCGTAGTTGAAAAATGCGTCGATCAGATAAAATTTATACCGAAACTCCAAGGGAGTCTCGATCGAATACAGGGAGGCAATGTTTACTTAATTGAAAATCGTGCTTCATTTTGTTTCTTTTTGTTATTTTATGGTTTTGATATTTTTTTTGTATTTTGGAAAAGAGGACAAGCAGAATAAACCACAAGATAGAAATGGAATAAATATGATATATATATCAATCCAATGTTGATTACAATGAACTATAAAAGCGTAAAGAGAGAGGGAGGTGAAAGGAAAACTCCCGAATCGACTGGTCGACGAGGCAACGGTGCTTGGCAGAAGCTCGAACGAAGGAGGTGAGGAGTGGGATGATGGAGGTGAGATGCAGGAGGATGTTGGGTTGAGGAAAGCTTCGGCGTGGCTTCAGAATGGAGGTGAGAAGACAGAGATAATCTGCTACCGGAAATGAGGTGGGAGGATGGCTCCAAGGTGACCTATGAATGGGGATGGGAAGTTGGAGGAGTATTTGGTGAGGCAGAGGTTCGCTACACTAGTAGGCCCTTAGGAGCTTGAGAACAAGCTCTAATGGAGTATTGGTAGGCTTGCTACAGCTTGGGAGTAGGTGGGAGTAGAGTAGGTAAAGATGGCTTGGAAGGGAGGGGGTGTAGGTCCTTTTGTAGTGGAGGAGGCAAAAAATAGGTATGAGACAATTAGTTACATCCAAGCCGTCACTGGAAACGTTGCTGTAGGCAGCTAATGCCCGGTAGCACCCACAGTTGGCTTTGCTAGCATGCGATGAATAAGCGACGGTTGCAAGCGTCGCTGTAAGTCCAGCTCATGCATCGCTATAGGTTCAACCCATGCATAGCTGGCACTATGCTCCGCAGCCTTTGTCGTGCGCGTGCACACCCACGTGCTAGCACTTCGTTGTGCGCATGTGTGCCTACGCGCGTGCCGGTGCACCCACGCTGTTGCACACATGCGGTGCTATGTGTGTGCGCATGGGCGGCCAGGGCTACGCCACATGGCACTATCTGGGCCATCCATCTTCTTGTTGTAGGGGCTGCTACAGAGGTCGGATTTACTCGATTTTCATGCCATTAGGCTACGATCATCGAGCCGAATCCATCCGCACAGTCAGATTTGTCATTTGAAGCTTTGAATTATGTCACTTAGTCCCTTGACTGTTGATCTTCCTCGGACTGCATATGGTGCTACGAAACTCTGATTGATGTGATTTCAGAGGTGTTGGACTCTAATCGTCATCTTGATCAGATCCGTATGGTCGAATCATCAATTCGAGGCTCTAAAATAAATATCTTTCTCTTCTAACCACAAAAAGGACGCAATTAACCTAAATTATATACAACTACTATAATGCAGAATGATGCATGCTATTCAATATTTATAACATGAAATGCAAATCTAAGCATAGGAACATGCATGAATAGGCATTTTACCCTCAATAAATGTATTTACATCATACCCCCATGCCTATCTTTTGCTAGTCCCTAGCAAAATTAAACTATGTGCTATGTGTAAAAGTAGAATTAGAATTAGAT
Organism: Thalassia testudinum; assembly: GCA_037157565.1. NCBI lineage: Eukaryota > Viridiplantae > Streptophyta > Magnoliopsida > Alismatales > Hydrocharitaceae > Thalassia > Thalassia testudinum. Next base: position 62,213,665 of record JAZHRO010000063.1, read on the forward strand.
CACTTAGGTCTAAGTCGTTTATTAACAATAGAAAATTTCAACTAAGGTCCTAAACTACAAGAGCTCAACAGTACCTTGGTGCCTGCCAGAATGTAGACCACCCAAGTCCTTGCCTTATTTGAAAAGGGAAGATACATTTTTTTTACTATTTTTCTTCTTATCTAATTTTTTTCTACTTTTGGAGTTTGAGAGTTCCGGGATAACTTTTGACAGCTACCCGACCCACCCAAGACTCAAAAAGGACTCTAAGTGCTAAGCATCTTGTGAAAATCGTGAAAGACTCACTAGGCGGCCGTTAAAATGGACTTCGGGTTTCTACGACCCTAGGTGACCATGCCTAGAGGTTTATCTTTTCGATCGGTAGATTTCTCCCTACCTTTTTTTTTATAGGGTCAACACAAAGGTGAACCCAGTGTATATCTCCCCGATTTATTCTACTTCCTCGCTTCTTCCCTAAGTGTTTTGGAAATTACTGTACTTTTTTTTTTGTGAGCTGGGTTTTGGATAACTGGCCGATGAGTTGTTACTACCGACAACTTGCCAGCAATACTCGTGCAGTGAAGTGTGGTTTTATTTATTTTTTTATTTTCTCTATTTTCTATTTTTTTATTTTTTCTTTTCTTTTTTTTTTAAGTAGGTTGCCTTTCTGATCTAAGATTTACCTAACGACAGTACAATGAAAATGGTCTTGTGGCTGGGCTCTAGACAACCAGCCGATGAGCTGTTACCACCGACAACTTGTCAGCCATACCACCCAAGTCAGTCCATTAGCTACCCAATTTTCGTAAAAATCGCTGGAAAGTGAGTCTGTGCAGAAAATGTTTGTAGATGCTTAGGCTTAAAGTCCCCCCAAATCAGAGGGCGGGTTGATAAGTCACATACTTATCATCCCAAATTATTTATCAAATTAAAATAAATTTTAATTAGCGAGGACTCGAGACTAAGTCCGCATTCGATGGACACATGGGTAATTAAGCCCAAAGACCTGAAGAGTCTAAGTATTCAGGTCCTCTCGTATCATTTCCTAAAGTTAATAACTTCCAAATGCCTAAGTTCTCCTTTCCTAATTTCTTTCTTTTTATATCTTTTTCAAAATTTCAAAATTTATTATTATTTTTTTTATTTTATAAGAAACTAGAAGAAATTCTGTGAAGTTGACATAATGATTTCAGGAATTGATTATCCACCCCCATGCCAAAATGATGCAATGTCCTCATTGTAAAAATAAAGACATGAAAAGGGTGGAGTAAATAGAATATCACCTGAGTGTCATGAAAATCCGATAAGCTCCGCAAAGAGAAGAGTGTATACATGTGCTAAGTTTAATGCCCTCAGCTATGCATAACATACATACAAAGAAGAAATTAAGAATTCACAAGTGCAGATCAGAATCAAAATCAAAAGGTTGATCTTGAAACCCATTTGCAGAAGATGTCCATAGATGTGGACCAGATTATGGTGCAGACCCATGCCCTAGGGTCGAGTGGTTCTCAGGTTCTAGATGAAAATTACCAAGAACCTAAGGTTGTTGTGTTTGCAGGGCCAGGCCTGCGGTTTAGTGGTGTGCAACCCAAGACCAAAGTGTCAGACAACGGGTAAAGATGGTTCAATAGGTGTGGTTGTCCACATAACATCTAGCTTAGAAAAATAATTAGTTATTCCAGGTTTGGGTCACACGTGAAAGATATCATATGGGTCCGTATAGAAGATAAGTGGTTTCAGGTCAATAGGTACCCTTATATCCAAACTTGTTTTTCCCTCAAAATTAACCTCCTAAATTTTCATTTCAACATTCCTATCCTCCAACATCAAGTGCTCAGGTTCCGTGACCTCTAGTATATCATTCACCCCATAAGATTCTCCCAAGTCCAGAAATCATGGTTGACTCAAGATTGACTTGGGTACAATGATTTCCAAATCACAATCAATCCCTTTGGGGTGTGGTTGAGGAATGGAGCTATTGATCGAATCTTCTAGTAAATGAGGATTCGAATCCTCTAAGTTAGCCCCAACCGAATCGAAATCTTCAATAATTGGGCTATCAACTGGTTCATCAGATTCCTCAGGCCCATTTGTCTCACTAAAATCCTCTTCCTTAAGTTCAAGTGAGACTTCACCAAAAGATTCTTCACCCTCAGAGTCAAAGAATCCATGATCCTCATTTATATATGTCTCAAAATCATATATCATTTCATGGTCCATGGAGACATATTTTTCCTCGCTCCCTGGCTCGGGGATCCCGGGTGAATCAATCGATTTACCGTCAATGGGTTGCTCTAGCCCAACTTGGTCATCCCCGATTTCAGAAAATGTATCCACCTTGACAGGTGCCTGTGCAGGTTTTGACATTGGCTCTCCTGAAGGGGGTTCATCTTGAGAATCATCCCAAGATTTGACTAGAGCAACCACAAATTTCATCCTCAACCTTGACAATTTCCCAAGAAGAAACTCACCTAGGTCCCTATCCCTAACACTTTGTAGCAAATCCAATAAAGAGCTATTCATCTCATCAATCATTTTTATCATAGGATCCAATGCTTCAATGCATGGTGTTGGTTGAGCTTGTAATGATTGTATAGTTCTCAAATTAGCCAACACCCTATCCTGGAGCTGGTACACCTGAACTAACTGGTTCAATTCAAGTTTGGGTGCATTTGGGTTAAATCTAGGGGAGTCAAGATGTTGAGGTTCTCGGGTCCCTCCCTGAAAGTAGGTCGCTCTAGGTTGTTCAAAGGATGGTGGCAACCTATATTCAGTGGAATGATGGGGAGGGTAGGTGTTATAATCATTATATTTTTCCTGATTGTAGAACGGGTTGGTTTGGTCATCAAAGGATGGAGATCCATACTCATTGTAGCTCTGGGAAGGATAATAATCATAGTCTTGTTGTCCAAGGTTAGGCCCTGGACACTGAGGTCCGGATTCATATCCCCAATCAAAGTCATCCAGGCTAGTGGATGGGTAATTACAAGTTAAGTTAGGATAGTAATCATCTTGGGGATAAGTGGTGGTACGAGGATAGGGTTGGGTGTGTAAGATGTGGAAGGGTACATGGTGAAGTAAGGAGGGAAATCAAAAGAGAAAGGAGCTCTGCAATACAAAAATACAAGCCTGTCATTAGGTTGGGTAGCCTAAAGGTCTACAGACTCCTAAGACCAGTCTTGAGATTCTAAACGATTTGTTCTCCTTTTATCTAGTCAAACCAAAAAATTATGAGGAGGGACTGGGGAGAAGGTTCTTCCTTTAGCTTGCGCCTCCAGTTCCTAGTGTACCCCCCAGCCGTGGTCGTTTAATGGTCGCACGTGTTTTGCGTGTTAGAAATCAAGGTTACAAGTAACCTGTTTTCGTAGTTGCAAAACATGTCGATCAGATAAAATTTACACCGAAACTCCAAGGGAGTCCCAGGTCGAACACAGGGAGGCGATGTTTACTTTATTGAAAATCGCGCTTCGTTTCATTTCTTTTTGGTATTTTAGGGTTTTGATATTTTTTTGTATTTTTGAAATAAAGGAAATCAAGCAAACGTATCACAAGATAGAGATGAAACAAATATGATATATATGTCAATCCAATGTTGATTACAATGAACTATAAAAGCATAAAAAGAGAGGAGGGTGAGAGGAAATCTCCTGAATCGGCTGTTCGGTGAGACGATGGCGCCTGGCGGAAGCTCGGACGAAAGAGGTGACGAGCGGGACGACAGAGGTGAGATGCTAGAGGACGTCGGGTTGAGGAAAGCTTCAACGTAGCTCCAGAATGGAGGTGAAAAGATGGAGTTGATCTGCTACCGGAATGGAGGTGAGAGGACGGCTCCAAGGTGACCTATGAAGAGAGATGGGAAGTTGGAGGAGTATTTGGTGGGGCAGAGGTTCGCTACACTAATAGGCACCTTGGGAGCTTAAGAACAAGCTCTAATGGAGCATTGGTAGGCTTGCTAGAGCTTGGGAGTAGGTGGTGGTAGAGTAGGTTGAGATGGCTTGGAAGGGAGGGGGTGAAGGTCCTTTTATAGTGGTGGAGAAGATGCAAAAATCGGTATGGGACCACTAGTGACATCCAGACCGTCGTTGGAAACGTCGCTGTAGGTAGCACATGCCCACTGGCGTCCACAGCTGCTTTTGCTGGCATGCGATGAATTACTGACGGCTGTAAGCATTGCTGTAAGTCCAAATTATGCGTCGCCGTAGTCCACCTTACGCTATGCTGGCACCGCTCCTGCCTTGCCGTGCGCGCACGCACGCCCACCCGCTGGCTCTTTACACATGTGCACCTATGTGCCCACGCACCCACGCTCGCACCCGCGCTGCTGCGCGCGTGCGGTGCTGCGTGCGTGTGCTGGCGGCCTAGGCTGCGCCACGTGGAGTAGTCTGGGCTGTCCATCTTCTTCTTGTTCTATGGGCTGCTACAGAGGTTGAATTGAGTCAATTTTCACGCCGTTAGGCTACGATCGTCGGCCCGAATCCATCCGCACGGTTAGATTTATCATTTGAAGCTCCGAATTATGTCTCCTAATCCCTTGGCCGTTGATCTTCCTCAGACTGCATATGGTGCTACGGAACTCCAATCGATGTGATTTCAGAGGCGTTGGACTCCAATCGTTGTCTTGATCAGATTCGTTTGGTCGAATGATCAATCCAAGGCTCCGAAATAAATATCTTTCCTTCCTAACCACAAAAAGGATGCAATTAACCTAAATTATATACAACCACTCTAAATGCAGAATGATGCATGCTATGCAATATTTATAACATGAAATGCAAATCTAAGCCTAGGAACATGCATGAATAGGCATTTTACCCTCAGTAAATGTGTTTACATCATACCCCCATGCCTATCTTTTTCTAGTCCCTAGCAAAATTAAGCTATATGCTCTGTATAAAGGCAAAAATAAGATTAATCACTTAAGCCTAAGTCATTTATTAACAATAGAAAATTTCAACTAAGGTCCTAAACTACGAAAACTCAACAGTACCTGGGTGTCTGCCAGAATCTAGACCGCCCAAGTTCTCACCTTATTTGAGAAGGGAAGAAATATATATATTTTTTCTTCTTTTCTAATTTTTTTGTACTTTTAGAGTTTGAGAGTTCCGGGATAACTTTTTACGGCTACCTGACCCGCCCAAGACTCGAAAAGGACTCTAAATACTAAGCATCTTTGTTAAAAGGTGATAAACACACAAAATGGCCGTTAAGACGGACTTTGGGTTTCTACGACCCTAGGTGACCTTGCCTAAAGGTTTATCTTTACGATCGGTAGCTTTCTCCCTACTTTTATTTATGGGGTCAACACAAGGGCTAACCCAGTGTATATCTCCCTGGTTTATTCTACTTCCCCGCTTCTTCCCTAAGTGTTTTGGGAATTATTGTGCATTTATCTTTTTGTGAGCTGGGTTCTGGACAACCGGCCGATGAGCTGTTACCACCAACAACTTGCCAGCCATACTCGTGCGGTGAAGTATGGTTTTATTTATTTTTTTTATTTTCTCCTTTTTCTTTTTCTTTTTTTTTCTATGTAGGTGGCTTCCGTAATCTAAGATTTACCTAAAGGCAGTACAACGAAAATGGTCCTGTGGCTGGGCTCTAGACAATTAGCTGATGAGCTGTTTCCACCGACAACTTGCCAGCCATACCACCCAAGTCAGTCCATTAGCTACCCAATTTCCGTAAAAGCCACCAGAAAGTGAGTCGGTGCAAAAAAAATGTGTGTAGATACTTGGGCTTAAAGTCCCCCCAAATCAGAGGGCAGGTTGATAAGTCTCATACTTATCATCCCAAATTATTTACCAAATTAAAATAAATTTTAATAGGCTAGAACTCGAGACTAAATCCACATTCGAGTGGACACCCAGGCTAATTAGGCCCGAAGACTTGAAGAGTTTAAGTGTTTAGGTCCTCTTGCATCATTTCCTAAAGTTAATAACTTCCAAATGCCTAAGTTCTCTTTTTCCTAATTTCTTTCTTTCTTTATCTTTTTTCAAATTTTTAATTTTTTTTTTAATTTTATAAGAAACTAAAAGAAATTCTACGGAGTTAACATAATGATTTCAGGAATTGATTATCCACCCCCATGCCTAAATGATGCAATGTCCTCATTGTAAAAATAAAGACATGAAAAGGACAGAGTAAACAGAACATCACCTAAGTGTTGTGAAAATACGATTAGCTCCGTAGAGAGAAAAGCGTATACACACATGCTAAGTTTAGTGCCTTCAGCTAGGCATAACATACATACAAAGAAGAAATTGAGAATTCACAAGTGCAAGTTAGAATCAAAATAAAAGGGTTGATCCTGAAACCCATCTGTAGAAGATGTCCACAGACATGGACGAGATTATGGTGCAGACCCATGCCCCAGGGTCGAGTGGGTCTTAGGTTCTGGATGAAAATCACCTAGAACCGAAGGTTGTTGTGTTTGTGGGGCCAGGCCTACAGTTTAGTGGTGTGCAACCCAAGACCAAAGTGTCAGACAACGGGTAAAGATGGTTCAATAGGTGCGGTTGTTCACTTAACATCTAGCTCAGAAAAATAATCTGTTATTTCGAGCTTGGGTCGCACATGAAAGATATCATAAGGGTTCATATAGAAGATAGGTTGTTTTAGGTCAATAGGTACCCTTATATCCAAATTTGTTTTTCCCTCAAAATTAACCTCCCAGATTTTTATTTCCAACTTCCTATCCTCTCAGATCATGGTTTCCGGGACCTCCATATCATTGTACACCCCATCTAAAGTACCCAAGTCCAACAATTGTGGCTGAATAAGGATTGACTTGGGCACAATGATCTCAAAAGTATGTTCATTTAGCTCTCTGGGGTGTGGTTGAGGAATGGGGCTACTAATTGAGTCGTCGGGTATCAGATCCTCCAAGTTAGCCCTAACCGAATTAGAATCTTCAGTAGTTGGGCTACCAAATTGGTCGTCATACTCCTCGAGCCTGTATGTCTCACTAAAATCATTCTCCTCAAGCTTAAGTGAGACTTCACTAAGAGATTCCTCACCCTCAAAATCAAAGAATTCATGATCCTCATTTCTATATGTATCAACATCACAAGTCATTTCATCATCTAAGGAGACATAATTTTCTTCGTTTCCTGACTTGGGGATCTCAGGTGAATCAATCGGTTCATCCTCAAAGGGTTGCTCTAGACCAATCTGGTCATCTCCAATTTTCGAATATGTGTCCCCCTCGACAAGCGCCTGAGCGGGTTCAGACATTGGCCCTCCTAAAGAGGGTTCATCTTGAGAATCATCCCAAGATTTGACTAGTGCAACCACAAATTTCGTCCTCAAGCTCGACAATTTCCCAAGAAGGAACTCACCCAAGTCCCTATCCCTAACATTTTGGAACAAATCCAATAGAGAACTATTAAGTTCATCAATCATTTTGATCATAGGCTCTAGTGCTTCAGTGCATGGTGTTGGCTGAGCTTCTAAAGATTGTATAGTGTTCCTCAAATTAACCAACACCCTATCCTGGATTTGGTTCACCTGAACCGACTGGTTTGGTTTAGGTTTGGGTGGGTTCAGGTTAAATTTAACGGAGTCAAGATGTCGAGGTTCTCGGGTCCCTCCCTAAAAGTAGGTCATTCTAGGTTGTTCAAAGGATGGTGGAGACCTATATTCAGTGGAATACTGGGGAGGGTAGGTGTTATAATCATGATATCCTTCCTGATTGTAGATCGGGTTGGTTTGGGCATCAAAGGATGGAGATCCATAATTATTATAGCTTTGGGATGGATAATAATCATAGCCTTGTCGTCTAGGGTTAGGCCCTGGACACTGAGGTCCGGATTCATATCCCCAATCAAAGTCATCCCAGCTAGTGGATGGGTAATTACAAGTCAAGTCGGGATAGTAATCATCTTGGGGATAAGTGGTGGTAGGAGGATAGGATGTGAAATGTGTGTAGGATGTGGAAGGGTACATGGTGAAGTAAGGAGGGAAATCAGAAGAGAAAGGAACCCTGCAATACAAAAATACAAGCCTGTCCTTAGTTTGAGTAGCTTAAAGGTCTACAGACTCTCATAATCCATCCTAAGATTATAGACAATTTACTCTACTTATGTCCAGGCAATCCAACCAGTTAGAAGGAGGGATTGGGGAGAAGGTTCTTCCTTTGGCTTGCACCTCCAGTTCCTAGTGTACCCCCCAGCCGCGGTCGTTTGACACTACTCCCCTAGATAGACATCAGATTGATTTGTATAAGTAGGTTAATCGTGAACAATCTCAATCTGGATCCCGATGAGCGAACCAGTCCTTAGGGCCAACGTCTAATCAATTTTAGTTAAGCTTGGGACAATGGTGCTTTAGGAATGTGATGGGCCCTTTAGATGGGTTGTGCCCTTAATGATCAGTTAAAATGTGTGCGCGTGCACAACCAGGGTTCTCAAACAAGGTTATTTGATGATGTGTCTTTTAGGGTTCAACCTTGTTTAGTAGCTTTTAGGGTTTAATTCATAGGTTGGTTCAATCAAGGTTTAGTAGAACACTTCAACTTTTGCAAGCACTGGTGATGATATATTCCTTTAGAAATCAAAGAAAAAAATGTGGAGTGTCTGGTTTAGCCCTAAGAATCAACCCTAAGTGGCAAGCTACTTGATGAATCGCTTTTATCTTAAGTGGTGCGGCCCAAACAATTCAATCAATTGGCCTATTGCACCACTTAGTTAAGGCACACAGAAATTTTTGACCTATTCAGATTTCTACTCACTTATTTATGTGTTGAATTAAGTGTACCAGGTCCACAGGTCAGATCCTGGTTAAGTGGTAGAATCGATGTGATTGAGCGCCTTAGGGTGAGAAGTTGTGGGTGTTAAGTGTGTAGCTTACAGAAAATCCCACAATCAGATAACACTTTTTTTTATTTTTTATTTTTATTTATGTGGATGGCGAGGTGAGTGGAGCTGGCAAACAAACAACCAAATCTATCCTAGGCTTCATAAAAAGCACCTAAGTTGATTTGGGTTTGAGTTATTCGGTTATGGAATGAAAACTAAGGTGGGGGTGGTGTGGGGGACACTTACAAAACACTATACCCACACTTTACTCCAGTCTACCGCACTTGGATCTCCATGCTAGGGTACCTGCAAGATAGTAGATCAAAGACAAGTAGGGTTAGTGCTATGTAAATGCAAAGAAACGCAATAAACAATAAAGTAAATTCTGTTGCCTCCCCGACAATGGTGCCAAAATGGTCGTACGTGTTTCGCGTGTTAGAAATCAAGGTTACAAGTAACCTGTCGTCGTAGTTGCAAAACACGTCAATCAGATAAAATTTATACCAAAACTCCAAGGGAGTCCCAAGTCGAACACAGGGAGGTGACGTTTACTTTATTGAAAATCGTGATTCGTTTCATTTCCTTTTGGTATTTTAGGGTTTTGACATTTTTTTGTATTTTTGAAATAAAGGAAATAAAGCAAACGTATCACAAGATAGAGATGAAACAAATATGATATATATGTCAATCCAATGCCGATTACAATGAACTATAAAAGCATAAAAAGAGAGGGGGTGAGAGGAAATCTCCCAAATCGGCTGTTTGGTGAGACGACGGCTCCTGGCGGAAGCTCGGACGAAGGAGGTGAGATGCTGGAGGATGTCGGATTGAGGAAAGCTTCGGCGTAACTCCGGAATGGGGGCGAGAAGATGGAGTTGATCTGCTACCATAATGGAGGTGAGAGGATAGTTCCAAGGTGACCTATGAAGGGAGATGGGAAGTTGGAGGAGCATTTGGTGGGGCAGAGGTTTGCTACACTAATAGGCACCTTGGGAGCTTGAGAACAAGCTCTAATGGAGCGTTGGTAGGCTTGCTAGAGCTTAGGAGTAGGTGGGAGTAGAGTAGGTAGAGATGGCTTGGAAGGGAGGGGGTGAAGGTCCTTTTATAGTGGTGGAGAAGTGGCAAAAATCGGTATGGGACCATTAGTGACATCCAGGCCGCCGCTAGACATGTCACTGCAGGTAGCTCATGCCCGCTGGCGCCCACAGCTTGCTTTGCTGGCATGCGATGAATTACCGACGGCTGTAAGTTTCGCTGTAAAACCAGCTCATGCGTCGCTGTAAGTCTAGCTCATGCGTCGCTGTAGTCCACCTCACACTGTGCTGGCACCGCTCCTGCCTTGCCACGCGCGCACGTGCGCTCACGCACTGGCACTGTGCGCATGCGTGCCTGTGCGCCCGCGTGCGCACCCGAGCTGCTGCGTGCGTGTGCTTGCAGCCTAGGCTGCGCCACATGGCGCAGTCTGGACCGTCCATCTTCTTCTTATTGTTGGGGCTGCTACAGTGGTCGGATTGAGTCGATTTTCACGCCATTAGGCTGCGATCATTGACCCAAATCCATCTGCGTGGTTGGATTTATCATTTGAAGCTCCGAATTAAGTCTCCTAATCCCTTGGCCGTTGACCTTCCTTGGACTGCATATGGTTCTACGGAACTCCGATCGAGGCAATTTCAGAGGCGTTGGTCTCCGATCGTCGTCTTGATTAGATCCGTACGATCGGATCGTCAATCCGAGGCTCCAAAATAAATATCCTTCTCTCCTAACCACAAAAAGGATGCAATTAACCTAAATTATATACAACTACTCTAAATGTAGAATGATGCACGCTATGCAATATTTATAACAAGGAATGCTAATCTAAGCCTAGGAACATGCATGAATAGGCACTTTACCCTCAATAAATGTGTTTACATCATTTAACACTACTCCCCTAGCTAGACATCAGATGGACCAGCAGAAGTAGATTAATGGAAAAAAAATCTTAGTCTGAGCCCTGAAGAGCGATTCAATCATTAAGGCTAACGTCTACTTAGTTTTAGTTAGGCTTGGGATGATCGTGCTCTTGGAATGTGATGGGCCCTTTAGATGAGTTGTGCCCTTAATGGTCAGTTAAAATGTGTGTGCGTACACAACCAGGGTTCTCAAACAAGATTATTTGATGATGTGTCTTTTAGGATTTAACCTTGTTTAGTAGCTTTTAGGGTTTAATTCTTAAGTTGGTTCAATCAAGGTTTAGTAGAACACTCGAAGTTTTGAAAGCACGGGTGATGATATATTCCTTTAAAAATAAAAAATAATGTGCAATACCTGGTTCAGCCCTAAGAATCAATCCTAAGTGGCAAGCTACTAATGAATCGCTTTTAATTTGAGTGGTACAGCCCAAACAAAATAATCAATTGTCCTATTCGCACCACAGATTAAGGCACACAATGTCTTAGCCTAATCAGATTTCTACTCACTTATGTGTTTTGAGTTGAATTGTACTGGGTCCACAGGTTAGATCCTAGTTAAGTGGTAGAATCAAAGTGATTGTGCGCCTTATGATAAGAAGTTGTGGGTGTTAAGTGTGTGTAGCTTTCAGTTAAATCCCACAAGAGAATAATATTTTTTTTATATATATTTTTTTACTTATGTGGATGGCGAGGTGAGTGGAGGTGGCAAACAAATAACCAAATCTATCCTAGGGTTTATTAAAAGTACCTAAGTTGATTTGGGCTTGAGCTATTAGGTTATGGATTGAAAACTAAGGTGGGGGTGGTGTGGGGGACACTTACAAAACACTCTACCCACACTTTACTCCGGTCTACCACACTTGGATCTCCATGCTAGGGTACTTGCAAGACAATAGATCAAAGATAAGTGGGGTTAGTGTAATGTAAAAGCAAAGAAGCATTGAAAACAATAAAGTAAATTCTGTTGCCTCCTTGGCAATGGCACCAAAATGGTCGGGCGTGTTTAGTGTATTAGAAATCGAGGTTACAAGTAACCCATCATCATAGTTGCAAAATGCATCGATCAGATAATGTTTATACTAAAACTCCAAGGGAGTCCCAAGTCGAACACAGGGAGGCGATGTTTACTTAATTGAAAACTGCGCTTCATTTTGTTTCTTTTTGGTATTTTAGGGTTTTGATATTTTTTTTTTGTAATTTTGGAAAGAGGACAAGCAGAATAAATCACAAGATAGAAATGGAACAAATATGATATATACGTCAGTCCAATGTCGATTATAATGAACTATAAAAGCATGAAAACAGAGGGAGGTGAGAGGAAATCTCCCAAATCAGCTGTTCGGCGAGACGACGATGCCTAACGAAAGCTCAAACGAAGGAGGTAAGGAGTGGGACGACAGAGGTGAGATGCAGGAGGACGTCAGGTTGAGGAAAGCTTCGGTGTGGCTCCAGAATGGAGGTCAGAAGACGGAGATGATCTACTACCGGAATGGATGTGGGAGGACGACTCCAAGGCGACCTATGAAGGGGGATGGGAAGTTGAAGGAGTATTTGGTGGGGCAGAGGTTCACTACACTAATAAGTGCCTTGGGAGCTTGAGAACAAGCTCTAATAGAGCATTGGTAGGCTTGTTAGAGCTTGGGAGTAGGTAAGAGTAGAGTAGGTAGAGATGGCTTGGAAGGGAGTGGGTGTAGGCCCTTTTATAGTGGAAGAGAAGAGGCAAAAAATAGGTATGAGACCACTAGTGACATCCAGGCCGTCGCTAGAAACGTCGCTGTAGGTAGCTCATCCTGTTGGCACCTACAACTGGCTTTGCTGGCATGCAATGAATTAGCGATGACTGTAAGCGTCGCTCTAAGTCCATCTCATGCGTCGTTGTAGGTCCAGCCCATGCATAGCTGGCCCTACCCTCCCGCGCCTTTGTCGCATGCTCGGGCACCCACGTGCCGGAGCTGTGCACATGCGCTCCTATGCGTGTGCGTGCATGCGGTGGCATGTGCATGCTCATGGGCAGCCTGGGCTGTGCCACGTGGCGTAGTCTGGGCTGTCCATCTTCTTCTTGTTGTAGGGGCTGCTACAGAGGTCGGATTGAGTCGATTTTCGCATCGTTAGGCTGTGATTGTCGACTCGAATCCATCCGCATGGTCGGATTTGTCATTTGAAGCTCCGAATTATGTCACCTAGTCCCTTAGCCATTGATCTTCCTCGGACTACATATGGTGCTACGGAACTCTGATCAATGCGATTTCAGAGGTGTTGGACTCTGATCATCGCCTTGATCAGATCCGTATGGTCAGATCATCAATCCAAGGCTCCAAAATAAATATCCTTCTCTCCAAACCACAAAAAGGATGAAATTAACCTAAATTATATACAACTACTCTAAATGCAGAATGATGCATTCTATTCAATATTTATAACATGAAATGAAAATCTAAGCCTATAAACATGCATGAATAGGCATTTTACCCTCAATAAATCTGCTTACATCACCCCTTAATCTTCTTCTTCTCCTTCTTTTGGCCGTGGATATGGTGTGATGAAGGTGGAAATATGTGACAATAATGGAGCCAAAGGTGTCCTTTTTTTGGTTGTTGGGTAGGTCTTTTTATAGGAGTGGTAGGGGTATAGGTGTAGTTAAGGGATGAATGGTTAGGATGGCTCATAGGGGGTGGTTAGTGTCGAGGCAGAAAATCTGAGCTGAAAGAATTGAGTTCTGAAAACCCGTCATCATAGCATATTTGAGAGAAAAATCCATCAACAGATAATTTTAACCAAAACTTAAAAGGAGTTCCTAGTCGAACATAGAGAGGTGGATGTTTGATCAAAAATCGCATTTCTTTTGCTGTCATGAAGCAGATTAGCTAGTTGAATTGAATCTATGCTAACTATCTACTTAAAGAATAATGAATAGAAGAGAGAGAAATGAATGATACAAATAAAGAGAAAAATAGAGATAGAATAAGCATGAATTTCATAACCACAGAATGATGTTCATTATAACTACTCTTTACAACTACTCGTTAGACTAGAAAGCAATAAAAGAGAAGGTGCAGAGAAGTTATCCTCCTCGATAGCTGCTTGGAGGACGAGCCATGTTGACAGAGCGCCTGGAAGAATGTGGTGAGATGCAGGATGAGGGAGAACAAAGATGGGTGACAAAGGACAGGGTAGGGCGACATCGCAGCAGGATCCGCTTCCCAAAAAGATGTGAGAAGACAACTGTAGGTGCTCCACGAACAAGGATGAGAAGGTGGAAAAATTCTAATTTAAGCTATAATGTAGCATCCCGAGTTTAGGACAAGCTCTTAGAGCTTCGGAGGGGTTGAGAGAAGAGAGGAAGGGATGAAGAAAGTGTAGCGTTCTGGTACGGTAAATTACGCGATTTTTAAGATTAGGGTTTTAAATCGCTGTAACGCATAAATCCGTTTGCTCTTAAAATTTGTAACCTAGATAGGGAAGTATCTAGGGTCGTCCAAGGAGGCAATATTTTATGAAATTCAAGTCTCTTGCTCGGAAATGAAACTCAACTTTCTTTTTGTTCTTTTTAAATATATAGTTTTTATGGATTTTTGAAATAATGACAATACGAATTTTGGAGAGATTTGGAAACTAACACCTAATCCACTATACTACTACTAAGGTGAGAAGTAGAGCCTCTCCTTAAGCTCACTCTAGGCACGTGGAATCCTAGAGTAATTAGGGAGAGGGAGTGAAAAGTGCTAGAACAAAAGCAATCAAATGCGACAAAATTGTAAAGAAGGCAACTTTAATGAAAATGAGGAATTGTTTCACGAAAACCTAGTAGAGGAATGCTTCAACTACTAGAATTAAAAGTGCAAAGTTAAAATAAAAATAGTTATCCTCTACAATGATGGTGAAGATGGCAAGGCTCTCGCTCCAATTGTAGCTGCTCCTGCAATCAAAAAGCGCTCCTTCATGCAAAGCTTCTCCAAGTTGCACTCCTCTTAGCAAGCCCAAAGGGGGGCGTGTTTGATTCCTCCTAGGTGGATGGAACTCCACCTTCAATGGCTTCTCCCAAGGTGGCGTGGACCACCTTTGACTCCTCCACCAAGGGTGGTAGTGTACCACCCTTAAATCCTTCACTTCCTAGGGTAGGCGTGTACCCTTGGTTGTCCTCCAATGTCTGGCTTCCTTTCTTGGCTAGTGTGGGCACAAGAGAGAAGAGAGGAGGGGAAGGCACCAAGGGGACAAAGTATCCCCTTAATCTTCTTCTTCTTCTTCTTCTCATGACCTTCTATGTAGGTGGAAATATGGGTAGAAAAATTGTAGCCAAGGGTGAAGATTTAATGGTGGTGGTAGGGTGTTTATATAGGAATGGTAGGGGGTTTATATAGGATGAACAGCTCTGATGGTGGTTAGATGGTGGTTATAGGATCCTAGGGCTAGGGTTGTTGGCGCCAAAATGGAGGGGTACTTGGTGGTTGGCACCAACCCTAAGTGGTAGCTAGGGTTAAGGGTTTGGTTAGGTGTGTTGTAGGGTGGAGATGGAGCTATATGGTGGTGGTTATGTGATGGAGGGTGGATATAGGGTGGTGCCAAAGAAGAGGGATGCTTGAGGTGGTAGTTGTGGTGGAGTTAAGGGAGTTGGCACCACTTTAGGTGGGTTAAGGGGGGGCTTAGGTGGCGTCACTAAGTGGACGGTTAGGATAGGTTGGGGGGTAATATGTAGGGTGTAGATGGGTGGAGGTGTTCTCGGCAAATAAAGGGACGTAGGGGGTGATTTTTGGCACCAACTAAGGTAGGGTTTAGGGTAGTTATGGGGGGTTAGGTTTGGCACCAATGGAGGGCTTCTTGAATGGGTTAGGTGTAGGGTTTAGATGGCCTTGGTTGATGAGGTGTAGGGCTCAGAATTAAGGGGAAGTTGGCACCAAAGAGAAGGGGTGGCTAGGGCATTTTGGCGCCAACTTGAAGGGGTGTTTAAGGTTTGTAGTTATGTTGGGTTGGCGCCAAAAGGGGTTGGGTTAGGTTAGGTTTGGTTAGGGTTAAGGTGAAGTGGATGGCCATGGAGGTTTTTGGTGGAGTAAAGTTTAGCTAAGCTAGCTAAGCTAGCTTAGCTAGTAGAGTAGAGGTGGAGGAGCTAGGGTTTCATGAAGGAGAGCTGAGGAAGAGAATTCTGGAGCTGGTATCAGGTACTCTGGGGCTAGGGCAGCTGAGGTAGCTTCAAGGGGAGCTCAACTACTGAGCTTAGCTACTTAGTTCTTATGCAAGTAGCCAAGCTTGGGTAGTTGAGCTCAATTGAGCTTGTTCTAACCTACCTGGAGCCAGGTTGAGCTGGAATTGCCTCTGATGAGAACTCTAGAGCTAGCTAAGTTACTAGTTGAAAAGTAGTAGCTCAGCTAGCTTAGAGTTAAGCTACTATGAGCTGGCTGGAGCTGAGCTTGAGATGAGATGGACTCAAGTCAGCTTAGTTGAGCTAGCTAGAGCTCCCAGTGAATTGGTGGGAGCTGAGATGAGCTAGACTCAACTAAGTTGAGCTGGATCTGAGCTGACTTGAGCTAGGGTAAGTTAAGATGAGCTCTCTTGAGCTACCATTCAACTAAGGTGGATAAATGGAGCTAATCGTAGTCCAAGAAAGCTAGTATCCAGCCATGATGAGTTGGAATTAGCTAATTCCTAGCTCGATTGAGCTTCCTCTTCAATAGTTGCCTTCCCGAGTGCTAGGGTTCTGGGGATCTAACTTTCTACCAATCCCTAACACTTCAAGAAACACATCAAAAACAACATAACAAATGCAATGCATGCGTAACCTATTTTATGCCTAAATGCAACCCAGAAAACCCATTTGCGGAGCAGAAATCCTAAGAGTTAAGTTTGTTTTAATGTATAAGAGTGATGATAAACTGGCATTTATCAGGGTCATAGAGCCTTTTATAGGTGAGGTTTGAAGGGGTGAAAAGGTCATTTTATCCTTTAAAATTTAATGCAAAGGTCTTTAGTGACGGATTTATTTGTCACTAAAGACTTGAACATGGGTGTAGGTCCACTTGCCCGCATGCCTCCTCTCCTTCCCCTGCTGCAATGCAAAAGCCACGTGCATTAATCCTCAGCCATCCATCTAGCATCTGACGGCTCAGATCGCCTTGCGCTCTCTTCTTCGTGTGCCTGCATCTGCGTGTGTAATCGTACATGTGCACAAGAGTCAAATTGCACATGCATCTGATGGCTTGATTTAAGGCATTGATCTCTGATCGGACGACCCAATGTCTCTTGTGTGCTAGAGGAGAGGAGCTCGGAGCGAGGAATCAAACTCGTGACCTAAGGCATTGAAGTGTTTTATCCACTATGCTATGCATGTGGATAAGAAAGGAGAGCATTCTTGTGCCATTTAATCCTGACCATTCCATCTTGATTCAACGGCTCAGATCAAATGTGGAATTCTTCTCACATGAGGCGTTGCATTTAGGAAATGATGTAGTCAATTCTTGGCTGTTGGATGAAGAAGTGGGGCCGTGAGTAGTTTGGAGGGTCTGGATGGTGCCACGTGGCGTCATCTTGGTCGTCCATCTACTCTGTCTTGTAGATAGTTCCATAGAAGTTGGATTGGACCGATTTTCGCACCGTTAGGCTACAACCACCGATCTAAACCCATCATTGTGGTTGGATTTGTCATCTGAAATATGGATTTACACCACCTAGCCCCTTGACCTCTGATCTTTCTTGGACTGCATCTAATGTTACAGAAGTCTGATCGAGGTGATCTTGGAGTCATTGAACTCTGATCGTCGCCCTGATCAGATCAGTATAGTTGGATCTTCAATCCAAGGCCCCGATTTGATATTGCCCTATTTCCTGACCACAAAAAGAGAAAATTAACCTAAAATTTATACAACCTAACCTAAATGCATGATGATGCATGTTATGCAATATTTATAATATATGATGCAACTATATGCCTAAGAACATGCAAAAATAGACGGTTTATGTGATATAAACGTGTTTACATAACACCCCATGCCTATCTTTTGCTAGTCTTTAACAAAACTACATGGTATTTCTAAGAGAATTAGAATCAGATTTCTTGGGGAAAAGCTATTTTTCAACTCTTAGGAATTTTAACTAAAACCTGAACTATAGAGACACAACAGTACCCGAATGTCTGCCAAAATCCAAACTACCCCAAGCCTCGCCTTATTCAAAGAAGGATTTTTTTTCTTTTTCTTCTTTTCTAATTTTATTGGATTTTTTAGTTTGGGATTTTGGAGCAACTTTCTTCGGCCACTCAACCCACCCAAGACTCGATGAGAACTCTATGTTCTAATTATCTTTTCGTTTGAAGTGTTAAACTCACTGATCGACAATCAAAATGAACTTCGGGTTTCCACACCCCTATGTGACCTTAAAAGAATTTCTGCCTAAAGATGTATCTATCCGACCGGTAGCTTTCTCCTTACCTTTATTTTTATGGGGTCAACACAAGGGCGAACCCAGTGTATATCTCCCTATTTTATTCTACTTCTCTACTTCTTCCTAAGTGTTTAGGAATTATACGTGCATTTCTTGAGTTGTGATCTGGACAATCGACCATTGGGCCCTTACCCACGATAACTTGCCAGCCATACTCATGCAGTGAAGTGCAGTTTATTTCTTTTCTTCTTTTCTTCGTTTCTCTTTTCCTTTTCTTTTTGGATATTTTTCTTTTTTTTTTAAGTAGGTGGCTTCCCTGATCTTAGATTTACCTAAAGGTAGCATGAAGAGAATGGTCATGTGACTGGGCTTTGGACAACTGACCAGTAGGCTGTTAGCGATGATAACTTGCCAACCATACCACCATAGAAGGTTCATTAACTATCCAATTTCCATAAAAACTATCAAAAAATGGGGCAGTGCAAATAGTGTGTAGATGCTTAGACTTAAAGTCCCCTAAAATCAGAGGGCGGGTTGATAAGTGGTGTACTTACCACCCCAACTTATTTAACCAATTTAAAATGAATTTTAAAATGGCAAGGACTCAAGAAACAAATTCACATTTTAGTGCACACTTGGGCTGATTAAGCCTGAAGACCTGAAAGGTCTTGTGTTCAGGTCGTTTAGTATTATTCTCTTGGATTGAAAAAAATTCCAAAGCCTAAGTTCTCTTTCCTAATTCAATTTCTTTTAATAAAAAGAAAAATAAAAGGAATCTACGGAGCTAACAAAATGATTCAGAGAGGA
The DNA here is from genome assembly GCA_037157565.1 of Thalassia testudinum. NCBI lineage: Eukaryota > Viridiplantae > Streptophyta > Magnoliopsida > Alismatales > Hydrocharitaceae > Thalassia > Thalassia testudinum. The sequence goes on from JAZHRO010000063.1 coordinate 62,232,566, forward strand.
ATATCCACCCCCCCATGCCTATCTAATGCAATGTCCTCATTGAATTAAAAAGACATGAAACAGAGTGGAGTATAGTAGAAAGCACTTGAATTTCGTGATTACCCGGTCAGCTTCGTGAAGAAAACAAACTGTATACATGATGAGCTTAGTGCCCTCAGCTAGGTACATTATACAAATGAAGAAAAAATAAAGAATTAACAGCTGCAGATCAGAATCTAAATAAGAAAATCTAGTTTTGGACCTACCAGGAGAAGATCTCCACAAACGTGGACCAGATTGTGTAGATCCATACCCCATGGTCGAGTATATCTATGATTTTGGATAAAAATTATCCAAAACCTAGGATCAACATGCAAGAGGGGTCGGGCCTGCGATTTGTAAGGAGCAACCCAAGACCAAAAAGTTAGATTACAAGGAATTAAGCTCAAAAGGATAATCAATGAATTTGTGCTTGGGTTGCACATCCTTAGAATAAAAAATGTCATAAGGGTCCTGGTAGAAGGTTGGGGGTTTCAGGCAAATTGAAACCCTTAGACTCAATCTTCTACTTTATCTGAAATTGGCTTCCTATATCATCATTTCCCAATTCCTATCCTCCATAATCAAAATTTCGAATTTCGGGATCCCTTGCATATTAATCACCCCATCTGAAATTTCCAAGTTTAAGAGTTATGACTGAATCAGGATTGACTTGGGTCAAATGATCTCAAGAACAAAATCATCATTATGCTCAATGAGGTGTGATTGAGGATTATGGCTTTGAATTGAATCCTTAATAACATTATCTAAATCCTCCATGCGAGCCCCAACAGGTTCAAATTCCTCAATTTCAGGGCCATCAAGTGATTCATCAAATTCCTCAGGCCCAGTTATCTCACTGAAATTGTGCATTGTAAGCTCAGGTGAGACTTCGCTTAATGATTCTTCACCTTCAAAATCAAAGAATTCTAAATCCGCATTAATGTATGTCTCAAAATCATTAATCACTTTCTGATCCATGGAGACATACATTTCCTAGTTCCCCAGATCAAGGATCTCAGGTGAATAATTCAATGTATCCTTATTTGATTGCTCTGGAACAACCTGGTCAACCCTAGTCTCGTAAAACATGTCCCCCTTATAGATGCCTGAGTGGATTTTGACATCGACTTTCCTGACAGGGTTCATCCTGCGAATCCTTCCAAGATTGGACTAGACCAATCACAAGTCTCATCCTCAATTTCAATAACTTCCTAAGTCAAAACTCACCTGGGTCCTTATCCTTAACGTCCTAGAGCCAATCCAACAAATACTTGTTAAGATAATCAGTCATTTCAATTAGAGGCTCCAATTCTTCAGGGTAGGTGATGTAAACACAATTATATCACATAAACCATCTACTTTTGCGTGTTCTTAGACATAAAGTTGTATCATACATTATAAATTTTACATAACATGCATCATCATGCATTTAGATTAGGTGGTATAAATTTTAGATTAATTTTCTCTTTTTGTTGTCAGGAAATAGGGCAACATCTTATCGGGGCCTTGGATTGAAGACCAACTGTATGAATCTATTCAGGGCGATGATCAGAGTTCAATGACTCCAAGATCACACTGATCAGACTTCCATAGCATCAGATGTAGTCCAAGAAAGATTAGAGGTCAAGGGGCAAAGATAATGTAAATTCGTACATCAGATGACAAATTCGACTGCACAGATGGGTTCGAATCGACGATCTCAGCCCAACAGCGTGAAAATCGGTCCAATCCGACATCCGTGGCACCATCTACAAGGCACATAAAATGGATGGCCAAGATGGCACCACGTGGTGCCATCTCAGCCACCCACACCATCCATGCACACCTACTGCCTTCTCTTCCTCATCAACAGCTTGATCAACCTCAGTCGTTGGATTGCCTGAGCTCAAAACCAAAAATCCACCTCAGGAGACCACATAGCTCAACGGTCACGTGGCTTCATGGAAAGAGGGAGGCACGAGTTCGAGCCCCACCTCGCCTCAAATTGAGTGCAAGTGCAGGCGTGGCCAAATTCCTCTATCAAATTTGTATCGTGCTGCAGCGGGCATGCCACATGGCACGATATGGGCTGCCAGTTGAACATGCGTGATCTCTCGTGCACTAGAATGCCCGAGCAGACACACCCTCAGCGGCATGAGGCGAGCATGATGCATTTTGGGCCGTCTGATCTCGCTATTGGACGGTTGAGAATGCACGGACGTGCATAAGCGTTGAGGCCAAAGGAGAAGTGGCAGGGGGCATGCATAAGACCAATGCATTTAACGATTAAGTATTGAATGACCCATTTGCCCCTTCATTCTTCACCTATAAATAGTCCTACGACCCCCACACTTTCTTCAACCCTTCCTCTCTTCTCTCACCCCCTCCAAAACTCTAAGAGCTTGTCCCAAACTCGGGATGCTCCTCTAGAGTGAAAAATATAATTTTTCCACCTTCTCATCCCATTCGTGGAGCATTTCATGGTGGTCCTCTTACTACCATTCGGGAAGCGGATCTCGCTACGACGTGGCCCATCCCTGTTCTCTGTCATTGATAAGTCCACTTTTGTGGACTATTATTTAGCCTAAGTACTATTTAATTACTTGTTCTTAGTTGTTAATTAATTAGGAGTTATATGGCAATTCACCTTGGCCTGCATTTAAATTTATGCACTAATTTTACATTTAATAGCATATGATATGATCTATTTGGTGAATGCAGGCTAGGTATGAGACTCAGACATCCATTGTTGCTTCTATACGACATCCTAAATTGAGTTTGGACATCTGATGAGCAGGGATCGTAGTATTGTCAACTTTTAAGACATCCAGAACTTATTCCGGGCGTCTGATGATGTTCAAACTATAGCCGCCTTTCCTCTGCCAATTGTGCCTCATCTCTTTCACCCACCCCAACCACTCACGATCTTCGCTAAGTGGTTGGAGAAATCGACGGCCAAAGAAAAACAAACCAGAGATGTTTAAAATGAAAGATGGCATCTTCCTTAGGGATCAATCCGCTCCCCCTGGCAGGGACTTCTCCATCTTCTCCACTGTGAAGAAGGCGTGCATCGTGGTGTCAATGCACCTGCCTCTTGCCTTTGTCCTCTCAACGGTTGCACGGTGACAGCATGCGGCCACCACCGCAGCATCCCCATCAACATCCCACTTCTTTTTCATCTTCATCCTCTTCTTCCTCCCCGTCAACCAATAGCAATCATCCCTCACCGCACGTAGCTGCACCTGCGCACCAGCCAACATGCGTGCTCAACCACATAGCAACAGCGTGCCCTTGCGTGCACACAACCAGCCACGTGCATGCCCGCGTGCCACCGCCTGGCCTCTTCCTCTTCTTCTCATTCTTCGTCTTCTTCTTCATCTTCCTTTGCACACTGAAGGAACCCAACAAACAACGAGAGAGCCACCACCGCAATAGTCCCCGACGACCTTCGTACCCCATGCCATCAACTCCATTGGATTCGCCTTACCACCACGTGCTCGCCCTCGCCTGCAGCAGCACCTCCCACAGCCCATGCACAGGCATTGGAAACCCACCACCGGCGAGCTTCTCCTTCGCCGACTGGCCACCTTCGGCCATCTCCGTCGATGCCATGACCTCCATCGGATCGGCCTCATCTTCTTCAACCTCCCTCACTCGTCAGCAGCCGGCCGGCCTTCCCTCTTCATGCGCGAGGAAGAAAGAGGAGAAATCCTCTGTTTTTTATTGCATTAATATTTACGAATCATGCCATTGCTAGAAATACTATTGATTTATTTATCTTATATAATATTTTCTTGAAATTGCATGGGCATCCCTTGCTTAAATTTGAATTACATGAGATTGATTTCTTCCTATGAATGACATACAACATGAGATATTCGTTATCATAAATTGGTGTCATTAGGTGGGAGATTAATATTAACATTTTTTGCTATTACCGAGGTCATTATTTAGAATATTTTATTATGGTAATTTTGCATATAAACACCTACATTCCTGATCTAATGATTAAAATAAGCATTTATATTGGAAATAAGTTTCACGAGTTAAAATGCATACCCATTGATATTCCCGAATAAACGAGACATCACTCACAAGTTTAATAGGCTAATTCCTCCTTGTGGAGATGACCTAACTATTTTCGTGGTTAGATTCTGAGAATTAAAATATTTTGAAAAGAGATTTTCTACCACGTGACATATTACAAAGATGCAACATTTTATGTTACAAATTTTATCAAAAATGAAGATCACTCTATCAAATGGCATCATTGCTAGGGAGGAAACATGCCTATTAATTTTTTTAGTAATTTTATGTTATTTTATGCTATTTTGAAAGCTTTTCTGAATTACTAACTATGGATCTTCTTCCGTGCAAAAACATGCAACGAATGCAGCAGGCATGCACGACGAAGGTGATTTTTTTGGTGGACCTTAACGCCACCTGGAGGCTAGCAACGGGTGCTTGTGGACCCTGATCCCACGCATGTAGGCGTACGGAGGAGCCTTTGTCTGATTTAGTCATTAGATCTTAATTTAGATTTAGTTTATATAGACATTAGAACTTAATTTATATCTTTTGGACCCTTGTCGAGCATTTTTGGGAATGCGTTCCCAGTGTTTCTTTATTTCTTATCACTCTTGTATGTGGGAGCGTATTTTCAGGAGCGTGTTCCCATTTTATTTAGATTATAGGATTATTCAAATTATTTTAACTGCATGTTGGTTAGCTAGTTAGATTAGGTTTGTTTGCTTAAAAAATATATATATATTCGAACTGCCTGCTAGAAGCTGCATATCTATAGGGCGACCATCTAGGATTGAATGAGCAGCATCTAGCTTTTCTTTTTGCATTGAAAACATCCCTGCATTGAAGAAAGCTGGAGGAAGGTAGGTCTTTTTCTTGAGCATCAATTACGTGTTATGCATCTTCATTGAACCTAAATCTAAGACCACTAAAGTGCTTAAATCGAATTAATTCAGTGGTCACTTTAAACATTGGGACTGCTAAGAGGTTGGACCTTAAAATCTATGACTTAAAATTGTGTGTAAAAGGATCTTGGTTCCGAGATTTCAAAACTCAAAACACAAACGTATGATTACACACCTGAGACACTGTGCACCTCACACATAAGGTCACTAGAAAAATTTCTACCTCTCCTCTTTCCGCCACAAGGGAAGTTAGTCGAAAATCGACAAGCCTATCCACCAAGTTACATCGGTTCCTCACGCATGGGCTCGATTCGAGACTTCCATCCCTTGCGAGTAGGTTGTAGGCACCAATGAAGGTTGGCCTAGGAAGCGTAATTCTTGCAAAACTTGTTTGGCCACCAATTGAACAGCTATGACCTAGAATCTACTAAAAATAGATCCCACTGTATTTGCGTTTGTTCTAATAGTGGTAGAGATCTCTAGGAAGTTTCTGATCCTAAGAGTGTTTAACCTGTTTAATTAAAAGAAATGGACTATCCTTACTCCTATCATTTTAACTAGGATCCCATGTCCCGAGCATATCCATCCTTTGATTGATATATTGATAATCCATGAGATCATTCGTATTCTTATCCTAGGAGTATTGGCCTGATAGCTCCCACTTTTGAGCAGAGCCTAGCAGTGGGAATTTCCAACCCTAGAATCCCTACTACTATGCAAACACCAAACCCTCACACCCTTCGTGATTTTCTGTATCGAGGTTGGACCGATACCCCTAGGCAACCAGAGCCTAAAATTGACTATCCTCCCTAATCTGATAGTAGTAGCCTCAACTCTTTTATGATAGAAATGCAAAAACAACAAAAGGAAATGATGGAATCTATGGGAGAGATGTTAAGGAATAGTCAACAATTAAACAAAGAAATAAGATAGCTTAGCTATGCTCTTCCTAGTAATTCTGATCCATACCCATACGACCGTGATCATGAAAATAATTTTGAGGAAACCAATGACAATAGGGATCCTATTTTATGTACCTATCACTTAGACTCTCTCAATGAGACACGGCCACTAGAGGATAACGATCCTAGTAATTATCCACCCGAGCTATATTGGAGTCAAAAGAAAGGGAAGATGGTACTTCTTGAGGACCTTGACCCCAATGACAGTATTGTCCTTACCCCTGATAACCCGGGTCAAGGTCATATTGTTCATATCACTTCCCCTATTAATTATCTGGTGGAATCCCATTTTACACTTAGTGAGCCTAATCCTGACCCTCCACTTAAGGAATCAACACCTACCATTCAGCATCCTGAGGATTTAAATGCACCCAATGAAAGTCACCCAAAGGGAATGGAGGATGAATTAGATCAATTTTGGTCTCATGGATATAAAGAGTCTATTTCAGAGGATGAGGATGACCTAATGGAGGAACCCGGACTGAAATTCTAGAGTGAATCACAGGGGGATCATTTGTTATTCGAGGACATACCCCCAGAGGATATAAATAATCTAGTGAATTCCAGGTTCCTCCCTTCTTTTGAGAGTCATCCTTCATCAAACCAGGAGTTGATATTAGAGGAGGACAAACACAATAGTGAGAAGCCTAGGGGAGACTCTCGAGGACAAAACACGTCAATTGATTTATGCCCCGAGAAGAACAAAGAATTGCATGATATAGGTTTACTCCAAAACATTAAGACGGATCCTCCATCAGAAATAATTGATGATACTGAAGCAACTCCTCTCTTTACTGGTGAATCACATATACACCCCAACAAATACTCAAGTGAACCAAAAGAATTCGGGGATGAGATTAATGATAATGATTCTGTTGCTTTGACCCTGCCATCAAAGGACTATAATTTGGGGTCCATCATTGATTCATATATATTGGAAGGTGAAAATATGACTTGGATCATTAATGCTAGGCAGGGTGAAGTGAAATTTTCTCCAATTGTTAGGGAGAATACACAATTTGAATAGTTGTTGGAATTTGACCTGACACCGACTAAGCCCTCATTAGACTTAATCATTACCTTCCAACACCACAAACAATCCTTACACTCCTTAACCGACCCTTGGCTCAAATCTCTACTCATGTACATTCTTTCTGGAGAACATATCAGGCCAGTACATCCTCGAGTAGAATGGGGAGTTTGGATTGATGCTTGTACGTTTAGTCTCGCCATTCAAGGGTTTGAAATAATAATGTTTGTATCTTTTAAAACCCAGCCTTCTTTGGAGGATCCTTGTTATCCTCCACTTATTCCATTTCAGGAGGTCCCTTTTCATATTCCTTTTGTTATTCGTAGACCTCCCAAGGTAGCCAACGAGGTTCTCTACTTTCATGTCTTCTGACGAGCATTTTGGATAATGTTGCATCATCAGCTCGCCAACATCCGTGGCTACCTATTTTATAGGCCCACGCTATTATGCATATTTTTAGGGCCTACCTTTTTCTGTCTGGAACCAGACTTACAAGTTCCATATAAGTCTAGCTGCTGATAGAAAATGCAGTGCTTGTTGGGAGGCAACCCAATGTTCTGAATAACACCATCATTAGGTGATTTCCTTCCTTTCTCCCCCTATTTTAATTTTACAATGAGGACATTGTAGGATTTAGGCATGGGGGGTGCATTTTGCATTTTAGGCAGTATTCATGATTTAGGTTAGGTGCATTAACATAAAAAAAAAATTGAGCTGAATTGGTTAGGCCCTAGAAAACATCTTTGTCATGAAAGTGTCTTTGAAGATTTTTCTTCTTGAATTATTTCTTAAGTTTGGAATCCAGTACATTTACTCCACTTACACATAGACTGGGTAATGGATCTTTGAAGGAAACCGGTAAGCATTTTTAGTCTACTGAACCCTTGGATAGTTAATAGGGAGTCAGGCATACTATCTTCTAGTAGATCCACCTCATTTTTTGTGAGAAGAATGTAGAGAGATTACTGGTGCGCTAAGTCTAGTGCAAAGACTCTTAAGTTTTGGACAATTAGATGATGATACCTCAGAGTTAGGCATAGATTTCGCTCTCTGTTCCTGTGTGCGTACATTGTGTGAATTCCTGAGAGTCACCAAATAAGGCAAATATACAGAGATTGAGTCCTAATAAAGCTATGACTATGGTGAATGGTTACGACCATCCTTCATAGAGTCCTCGGCTGAAGGAGGGTAATAGTGTCAAAAGTCAGAAATACGCTTATCCTATCCATTCCTTCCCGGTGTTGAGAGTAGGCACTTCCACCAAATAAGCCACACAATATCCTCTTGACCATCATCATCCCTAATAATGCCTCATAAATAAAAGACTGTGTCATGTTGTGTTGATTTATAAAAAAAAAAGGAAGAAAAAAAAAAGAGAAACAATTATATTAAAAAAACAGAGAGAAAACAGAGAGAAAAGAAAAAGAAAAGTGTCCAAATTTATAGTTTTATCTTCATGACGATGTTTTTGAGGCAACAAAAGCACCCATTGTAATCCACCAAATATGACCCATACCTACCTTTTAGTATTTCCGATCACCCAAATAGTGGCTGAGGACTCTAACTTAGTTGTAGACTTATTAGGATTTTACTTGAAGTGTGAAAGCCATGTGAGGCCACCAAACAGTGACTACATTTACAAAATATGGTGAGATTTGTGAGTCTCAGAAAGAAAAGAAGGAAAAGAGTGAGCACAAAGGAACATCAAGAGAGCACAGTGTTCATCCTCTCTCTGGGGTGACTCATTTGATAGTCTGGATATCTAGAGTCTGTAGTACTAGACTACATGTAGCACTAGATGAGTGTGTGCCACCAAATACAAATCCATTCAACCCAATATCTCCTACCTAAGCCAAAAAGTCGAGGTCAAATTTATAGATTCTTTTATGCTTTATTCTCGAGGGAAGTAGTTGACTATCCTGATAGAAATATTTACCAAGGGATAAGTACGAACTACAAATGTAAGTTGGTTATTTTCACTTGGATTTGTTACCTAGGCTATTATCACTTCACATTTGCTTGGACCTCTAAATTTTTGAAATAAGAAAAGAAGAAACCTTTTGGTTACTTCTATTGTTTTTCACTTTTTGCTAGGGACTAGCAAAACTTAGGAATGTAGCCATTTGATAAGTCCACTTTTGTGGATTATTATTTAGCCTAAGTGTAATTTAATTATTTGTTCTTAGTTGTTAATTAATGAGGAGTTATATGGAAATTCACCTTGGCCTGCATTTAAATTTATGCTCTAATTTTACAATTAATAGCATATGATATGATCTATTTGATGAATGTAGGCTAGGTACGAGAGTCAGACATCCATTGTTGCTTCTATAAGATATCCTGAATTGAGTTTGGATGTCTGATGAGCAGGGATCGTAGTACTGTCAACTTTTAAGACATCCAGAACTTATTCTGGACGTCTAATGATGTTCAAATTGCAACCGCCTTCCCTCCGCCAACTGTGCCTCATCTCTTCAACCACCCCAACCACTCACGATCTTCGCTAAGTGTTGGAGAAATCGATGGACAAAGAAAAAAAAACCAGGATGTTTAGAATGAAAGCTGGCATCTTCCTCAGGGATCAATCCGCTCCCCCTAGCGGGGACTTCTTTATCTTCTCCTTCGTGAAGGAGGCGTGCACCATGGACTTCACCGTGCACCGTGGTCTCTATGCACTTGCCTCTTGCCTTCGTCCTCTCAACGGTCGCACAGTGACAGCGTGTGGCCACCACCGCAACAACCCCATCTACATCCCACTTCTTTTTCATCTTCATCCTATTCTTCCTCCTCGTTAGCCAATTGCAAGCATCCCTCACTGCACGCAGCTGCACCTGTGCACCAGCCTATGTGCGTGCTCAACCGCATAGTAGCAGCGTGCCCTTACGCTCACACAACCAGCCACGAGCGTGCTACGTGCACCCGTGCTTGCCCGCATGCCATGGCCCGGCTTCTTCCTCTTCTTCTCCATCTTCGACTTCTTCATCTTCCTTTGCACACTGAAGGAACCCAAAAAAAAGTGAGAGGGCCACCACCGCAGCAGTCCCCAATGACCTTCATTCGTATGCCATCGACTCCATTGGATTCGCCTTACCACCACGTGCTCGCCCATGCCTGCGGCAGCGCCTCCCGTAGCCCATGCACGTGCATTGGAAACCCGCCACCGGTGAGCTTCTCCTCCACCGGTCGGCCACCTCTAGACATCCCCATCAACGCTGCGACCTCCATCATATTGGCCTTGTCTTCTTCAACCTCCCTCACTCGTCAGCAGCCGGCTGGCCTTCCCTCTTCACGCGCGAGGAAGAGAGGCAAAATCCTCTATTTTTTATTACATTAATATTTATGAATCATGCCATTGCTGGGAATACTGTTCATTTATTTATCTTATATAATATTTGGCTGAAATTGCATGGACATCCCTTGCTTAAATTTGAATTACATAAGATTGATTTCTTCTTATGAATGACATACAACATGAGATATTGGTTATCGTAAATTGGTGTCATTAGTGGGAGATTAATATTAACATTGTTTGCTATTACCAAGGTCATTATTTAGAATATTATATTATGGTAATTTTGCATATAAACACCTACATTCCTGATCAATTGATTAAAATGAGCATTTACATTGGAAATAAGTTGCACGAGTTAAAATGCATACCCATTGATATTCCCGAATAAACGAGACATCACTCACAAGTTTAATAGGCTAATTCCTCCCTGTGGAGATGGCCTAACTATTTTTATGGTTTGATTCTGAGAATTAAAATATTTTGAAAAGCGATTTTCTACCACGCGACATATTACAACAACGCAACATTTTATGTTACAAATTTTATCAAAAACGAAGATTGCTCTATCAGTCATCCATCATCGTTCTCCGTCATCTCACATCTCACTACCTTTGTCTAGGCGCTCCGCCAACCCGGCTCATCTTGCAAGCAGCCATCATGGAGGATAACTTCTCTCCACCTTCTCTTTACCACTTTCTAGAGTAGATTTGCTACTTTCTAGTGTAGATTTTTTGCTTTCTAGTGTAAGAGTAGTTGTTAGTTGTAATGAACATCACTTGATGATTATGAAATCCATGCGTATTCTACTTCTATTTAGTCTTTATTTGTAATATTCTCTCTCTCTTCTATTCATTATTCTTTAAGTAGATAGCTAGCTTAGATTCAATTCGACCAATTAATCTGCTTCATGATAATAAAATATATGAGATTTTTAATTAAACGTTCACCTCCTTGTGTTTGACTTGGAATTCCTTTTGAGCTTCGGTAAAATTAATCTGTTGATGGTTTTTCTCACAAATCACACTACAATGATAGGTTTTCAAAACTCAAACCTTTTTGTGACAATTCTCTGACCCAACAGCAAGGTGTTAGTTAAGCTTCTAATGATTGTATAGTATTCCTTAAGTTAGCCAACACTTTATCTTGGACTTGGTTAACCTGAACCAAATGGTTTGGTTAAGGGTTGGGAGGGTTTGGGTTCTGTGCAGAGGAGTCAACGAATTGAGGTTCTTGATACCCTATAATAGGTCATTTCAGGTTCATAAAAAGGTGGTGACCTATATGCAGTGTAATCTTGGGAAGGGTAAGGATCAGCATATCCTTCATGATTGTAGATCATATTAGGTTGTCCAAATAAGGGTAGTGATCTATAATTGATGTAGCTCAGAGAAGGATAAGAATCAAGATCATGGTGTCCAAGGTTAGGCTCTGAACACGGAGGTCAGAAACTGTATCCCTAATTAGGATTAGTCCAACTAGAAGATGGATGAGAATAAGTCTGGTTGGAATAATAATCATTTTGGCAATAAGTAGTGGTAGGAGGGTAGGAATGGAAAGGATCCATGACAAAATGGGAGGAAGAAAAGTGCCTTGCAATATGAATAATCAAACCTATCCTTAAGTGGGCTAGCCTAATAACCTACAGACTCTCAGAACCCATCTTGAGATGAAGAAACAATTTTATCTACTTCTTTCCAGTCAATCCAACCAGTTAGAGGGAGGGGCTGGGAAGAAGGTACTTCCCTTGGCTTTTGCCTTATGTTCCTTTGATACCCTCCAATTGTGATCATTTGATTCTACTCCCTAGCTAGATATCAGATTGAATGGTAGAAGCAGACTAATCAAAAATAATCTCGATCTGGGCTCGGAAGAGCGAGTCCAATCCTTAAGGCCAATGTATACTCTATTTTTAATTAGGGTTAGGTTTGAATGTGTTTTGAAATGTGATGGGCACTTTTATTTGGGTTGTGCCTTTAACGATCAGTTAATATGTGTGTGCATGCACAACTAATGATTTTCAAGCAAGATTATTTTTGGATGTGGTGAATTTTAGGGTTTAAATCTTGCTTAGCAGCTTTTAGGATTCAACTTTAGGTATATTCAATCAAGTTTAGTTGGCACACCATGTTTTGAAAGAACAGGTGAAGATGTTTTCCTTTGAAATCAAACTAAAATGTGGAGTGCCTGGTTTAGTCCTAAAAGTTTGACCTATTTGATGGCAACTTGAGTTATTTTTAGTTGAAGTGGTGCGGCCCAAACAACTCAAATAATTAACCTGATACACCACTTAATTAGGCACACAAGTGATTACCTATTCTAATTACTACTCATTTATGTTTGATGAGTGTACCAGTCCTAAAGATCAGGTTACTGGCTGAGTATGAAGAATCAAAAGAGGTTGTGTACCTCTGTGAGATTTTTAAAAAATTTTTCTTTTATATGTGGAGGGTGAGGGAGGTGCAAGTGTCAAACAAACAAGCAAAACAAATCTTAAGAGTTTATGAAAGCTCCTAGGTTAATTAGGGTTTGTGTTATTAGGTGGAGGAATGAAATCTAGTGGGTGGGGAGGTGGGGTTCCTTACAGATCCTTCAACAGCAGTTTGCTCTCATCTACTGGTTTTGCCTGCATCGTGGGAGTATCTGCAATCACAACAAGAAAGGATAAAAGTGAGGTAAATGATCAGTAAGTTGGAAAACATAAAAAATCAAAGAGCGTTGCCTCCCCAGTAGTGGTGCCAAAATGTTGAGGCGGAAAATCTACACTGAAAGAGTTGAGTTTTGAAAACCTGTCGTCATAGCGTAATTTGCAAGAAAAATCCATCAACAGATAATTTTAACTGAAACTCAAAAGGAATTCCAGGTCGAACACAGGAAGGAGGACATTTGATCAAAAACCACATTTGTTTTGTTCTCACGAAGTAGATTAGCTAGTTGAATTCAATCTAGGCTAGCTATCTACTTAAGGAATAATGATTTGAAGAGAGAGAAAAGAATGATACAAATAAAGAGAAAAATAGAGATAGACTAAGCATGTATTTCATAACCACTAAATGATGTTTATTATAACTACTCGTTACAACTGCTCTTACACTAGAAAGGAGGAAATCTATACTAAAAGGAAAAAAAAAGATAAGGTGGAGAGAAGATATCCTCCATGACTCCTGCTTGGAGGATGAGCCACGTTGATGGAGCTCCTGGAAGAACATGGTGAGATGTGGGATGAGGGAGAACGAAGATGGAGGATGGAGGACGAGGCAGGGTGACATCGCAACAGGATCAGCTTCCCGAACGGCAGTGAGAAGACAATCACGGACGCTCCACGAACGGGGATGACAAGGTGGAAAAATTCTAATTTAATCTCTAATGGAGCACCTTAGGTTTAGGACAAGCTTTTAGATCTTTTGAGGGGGTGAGAGAAGAGAGGAAGGGATGAAGAAAGTGTGGGGGTCGTAGGGCCTTTCATAGGTGAGATTTGAAAGGGCATAAAGGTCATTTTATCCTTTAAAATTTAATGTACAGGTCTTTAGTGACGGATTTATTCATCACTAAAGACTTGGACGTGGGCATAGGTCTACTTGCCCAAGCACCTCCTCTCCTTCCTCTGCTACAATGCATAAGCCACATCCATTAATCCCCAGTCGTCCATCTCGCATCCGACGACTCAGATCTCCTCGCGCCTACACCTTCAACTTCTCTTCTTCAATGCTCAAGCCCACAATCTCGCGATCTCAATCGTCCGATCATGAGATTGGACGGCTTAAGATCCACACGCCTCTTTTCTTTATGCGCTTACATCTACACGTGAAATCGTGCGTGTGCATGAGAGTCAAATTGTGCATGCATATAATGGCTTGATTTGAGGCATTGATCTATGATTGGATGACCTAATGTCTCTTGTTTGTGAGAGGAGAGGAGTTCGGAGAGGGGAATTGAACTTGCGTTCTGAGGCACTGAAGGGTTTTATCCATTGTGCTATGAATGTGGATAGGCAAGGAGAGCATTCCCACTTTGATCGCCCCTTATTGAATCTTGATGCCTCAATTAATCTCATCCCCACTTTGTTTTCTATGAATTCATGATCAGTGAATTAAAGCCTGTCGAGGTAACACTTCAACTAAAAGACTGATCTACAATTAAACCCAAGGGGATTGTCGAGGATGTAAAAGTTTGGGTCAAAAATTGTCATTTACCATAGACTTTTTGGTCCTAGACATAGAGGTACCGAAAGCTTTGAAGAATGCCCCTATAATTCTTGGAAGACCATTTTTAGCTACTGCTAAAGCCAATATTGATTGACTCTGGAAAGATGAAGATCATGTGTGGTGGTGAATCTATTACCCTAGATATTTTTCAAGCTTCTAGGCATTTCCAAGAATCGGATTTCTTTTATGACTCGGATTAGGAGATTGAAAGCTTTGTGGAGGAAACAATGTAGATTTCACACTTGGGTTCCTATTTTGCAATTCACATGGTTCCTGATCAATCTTATTTACCCCACCCTCCCACCCTAAACACATCTTCTCCATCTGACTCTTCATCTAACTCTCTCCCTCTCTTTTCACCCCTCACTCCATAAGCAGAAATCATTTCGAAGCCAGACCTTCGACTGGAATTAAAACCTTTGCCCAACTCCCTTAAATATGTTTTCCTGGGTCCAAACCAGACCATGCCCCTGATTATCAATTTTGGACTTTCTAGGGCACAAGAGGAAAAACTTCTCCAGTTATTGATCAAACAATGGAAAGCTATTGGCTGGACCCTTTCTGATCTTAAGGGCATTAATTTGTCCTATTTCACACATCGAATTTATCTTGAGGACGATTCTCACCCCTCCTGCCAACCACAAAGGTGCTTGAACCCTAATATGCAAGAGGTGGTAAAAAAGGAGATTATAAAGTGTTTTGATGCTGATATCATTTTCCCCATTTCTGATAGCTCCTGGGTTAGTCCCACACAAGTAGTTCCTAAAACGGCCAGACTAACAATTATCACTAATGAACATGGGGAAAATATAGCCACTCGGACCGCTTCTTCTTGGTGTGTGTGCATTGATTATTGAAAATTGAACACCGCCACCAAGAAGGACCATTTTCTGCTCCCTTTTATTGATCAAATCTTAGAGCGATTAGCCGGACGTGATTACTACTGTTTTCTTGATAGTTATTTCGGCTATAATCAAGCTGTGGTCCATCCTGAGAATCAAGACAAAACTACATTTACTTGCCCCTTTAGAACCTTTGCTTTCCGAAAGATGCCTTTCGATCTTTGCAACGTGCCTATGACCTTTCAAAGGTGTATGCTTGCATTCTTTTCAGACCCGGTAGGTGAATGTCTTGAAGTCTTCATGGATGACTTCTCTATATTTGGAGATTCTTTTGATCTTTGTCTTAGAAATTTGGAAAGGACTCTCCAAAAATGCATAGAAGTTAACTTGGTCCTTAGTTGAGAAAAAAGTCACTACATGGTCCAGGAAGGAATTGTCCTGGGCCATGTTATTTCAAGAGAGGGAATTTCAATAGATTGAGTTAAAATTGATGCTACCTCCAACTCCCACCAGCCACTTCTGGAAAATAGATTCGATCTTTTTAGCGGCATGTGGGCTTCTACCATCATTTCATTAAGAATTTTTCCCAAATCTCCAAACCCATAAGTCAGTTACATGCCAAAGACTAGTCTTTTGACTTCAATGCCCAATGCCTAGAGAGTTTTAATCAGTTGAAGAAGATGTCACATAGGCACCAATTTTACTGGGACCTGATTGGAATTATCTCTTTGAATTAATGACTGATGCCTCTGATTTTGCTGTGGGGGCCGTTTTAGGGCAAAGAAATGACAAGAAGCCCGTTGTGATCTACTATGCTAGCAAAACTCTTGATGATGCATAATGGAATTACACAGTAACTAAAAAAGAACTTCTTGCCATTGTCTTTTCCCTATAAAAATTTCACTCTTATCTGTTGGGTCACATGTCACAGTTTACACCGACCACTCAGTAGTTAAATATTTGTTGAACAAGAAGGATGCAAAACCCCACCTTATCCATTGGATCCTGCTACTCCAGGAATTTGAGCTGGAAATCATGGATAAGGCAGGATCGCAAAATGTAGTGGCTGATCATCTCTCTCATCTTATGATAAATGATATGTTGACCCCCCTTGATAAATTCCCTAATGAGACAATTTTAGGTGCCCATACCCTCCCTTGGTTTGCAACTATTGCAAACTACTTAGCAACAGAACAAATCCCCTCTAATTGGCCAAAAACCAAACGAGATAAGTTCTTCGCTGACATTAAATATGATTTTTGGGAGGAGCCCGACCTTTTCTGCATTTGTGTCTATCAGGTAATTCGTCGATGTGTCCCCGATTTGGAAATTCATGATATTCTAACACATTGTCACTCAATGGCCTGTGATGGACATTTCTCAGGTAAGAAAACTACAGCTAAGGTCCAAAATTTTGGATTCTTTTGGCCCAGCTTGCACAAAGATGCTCATTCCATTGTTCGATCCTATGTGCGTTGCCAGAGCATTGGCAACATGACTCGGAAGGATATAATGCCCTTAAATCCAATCTTAAAGGTTGAATTTTTTGATGTATGGGCCATCGACTTCATGGGATCGTTCATCAATTCTTGTGGGTATTTATATATACTAGTCGTAGTCGACTATGTATTAAAGTGGATTAAAGCAATACCAGCATGCACCAATGATCATAAAGTGGTCATCGAATTTATCAAGAAAAACATTTTCTTGAGATTCAGCATTCCTAAGGCCATCATCAGTGACGGAGGTTCACATTTCACTCATTCTCAATTCCGTCACCTTTATTCTAAATATGGGGTTAATCGTAAAATTTTCACTCCTTACCAGCACCAAACAAATGGCCAAGCAGAAGTTTCTAATTGGAACATAAAAAATATTTTACAAAAGACAGGCTTGATCGTAAAGATTTGTCCAATAAATTGGGCGATGCTTTATGGGCCTACCGGACTGCTTTCAAAACTCCGCTGGGCCTATCTCCTTTCCATTTGATTTTTGGAAAGGCATGCCATCTTCCGGTAGAACTTGAACATAGGGCTTTCTGGGAAATAAAATAATTAAATATGGATTTATCTAAAGCTAGCACCCATAGGAATTTGCAATTAACAGAATTGGAATAATTATGCAATTTTTCTTATGAAAATGTGCGGATTTATAAAGACCGAACAAAGAAGTTCCATGATAAATATATCGTTCAGAAACATTTTGATGTCAATTAACGCGTTTGGCTTTTTGATGCCCGATTACGAATTTTCCTACAAAATTAAAATCCAAATGGACCAACCCATTCATTGTTCTATAAACATATCCATATGGCGCTGTTAATCTTTTCGATCCTAAGACGAACACTACTTTTCAAGTCAATGGCCAGCATTTAAAGCCCTATCTCGATAATACTTTGAATCTTCCTTCTGACATGTTTGATGTAACCGACCTACCCACTAATGATCGTTGATGCAAATCACACCTGGCTGAATGGCGTAAAGGATAGCACTAGATGGGAGGTAACCCATTATTTTTTCCTGCTTTTCATTCTTTTCTTTTCTTCGAAGGTTTTGACTATCTAGATTTTGACTGCCTTCACCGAGGTAATCTCTTTTCCCTTCCTATTGCATGTGGACATGCCTCATCTTAAGCATGGGGGGTGTTTTTAAATTTTGACGATAAAATCAGGATTTTCAAAACCCAGAAACATGTAATTTTCTTATTTTATTTTCTACTTGCATACCCAAACAAATAAAAATGTTGAAAACTTTTTGAGGAAATTTTGAAATCGAGACTAAGGTTGAACATTCACTTTTGGTACATTGGGATTTAATCTTTATCTAATTAGGGATAGGGATACGGATTTGAGTATTAGAATTTTAGGGTCTACCTTTAGACTAGATCAAATATCCTTCTCTAAAATTCCACCTGAGCTCATGATAGTTCAGGTGGCTCGATCTCCTTTTGTAACATGGAAAGTATCTGGCTTAGTTTTCGATTCAAAAACTTGCATCTCATGCAAAATTTCTTGTGTTAAAATACACACACAAGCCAACACCTAAAAACTAATTAGAAATTAGAAAAACCCTTTGTTTGGCCTTAGTGAAAGTCAGAAGCAGATCATTGGTTTGAGTTCCCAACGCCGAGGAGGAAAATGCCTCCTTTAAGGATGCAATGTCAACATGTTATTGCCTCAGCACTGCTCTATATCTATATTTCATATCTTTAGATAGAGCATTAAGGCGCATTTTTGCAGCTCAAGTGTCTTGGATGATGCTCTACCCATAGCGTTAGAGCAAGAGCTTAAGTTTGCTTGGAGCGCCCCTTTACACAACATTGTGTTCTGGGGTTATGAGCTCCCAGGTGGTGTCATGGATAGTACTATCTAGAAGTACTGGTTCTAGAACCCCATCAAGGATTGGTAATGGGAATGATGGTCTCGACACATCTGTCATAAGGCTAAGCTAAGAATAAGCATGGGGGAAACAAACAAAAGTTTTAAACCAAAAACATGACCCTATAAATGTTGGCTTCTCACAAGCACATACACAAGGTTTTAAAGGATATTGCAAGTTACGAATCGGATTCAAGAGGCAGAAAGATCCTAACTACAAAAATTTCAAGTCATCTGAATTAACATGGGGTTAATTTGTGAAATTTTGGAGCATATATTGATTTCGATTCGTCTACTTTTTTGGATTTGAAAATGAATCCCGATGTTTATCAATAACAAATCCTGTACCTCCCCTGTTTTAACCAATCAAGGTCCCGTTATCTTACCCTTAAAAAAGCTGAAAAAAATTAATTTTTCAAAAATTTCATTTTGTGAAAATTTGTTTTGCTAAGAGACTGGCAAAAGATAAGCACAGGGGTGTGCTAAACGCCAGTTTATCATCACTTTTATGCCCTAAAACAAACCTAACTCTTAGGATTCTAACTCCGCAAATGAGTTTTTGGGCTACATTTAGGCATCAATTAGATTAGGCATTCATTGCTTAATTTGTTGACTTTTTGACATGTTTGTTTGAGTGTTAGGGACAAATAGATAGATAGATCCTTAAAGCCCTAGCACTCAAGAAGGCAACTAGTGAAGAGGAAGCTCACTCCAACTTGGACATAGCTAAATCCAGCTCATCATAGCTGGATACCAGCTCACTTGAGTTAGGGTTAGCTACATTAAGCTCCATCAGCTCATCTTAGCTGAATGGTAGCTTAGGGTAGCACATCTAAAATTGCCCTAGCTCAAGTTAGC
Organism: Thalassia testudinum; assembly: GCA_037157565.1. Lineage (NCBI taxonomy): Eukaryota > Viridiplantae > Streptophyta > Magnoliopsida > Alismatales > Hydrocharitaceae > Thalassia > Thalassia testudinum. The sequence goes on from JAZHRO010000063.1 coordinate 62,252,059, forward strand.
TTAGACTCTACTCAACTTAGTTGAGTCAAGCTCACCTTAGCTCTAATCAGTTCACTAGGAGCTCCAGCAAGCTCAACTAAGTTGATAGGAGTTCACCTCAGCTCAGGTCCAGCTACTTCCTGCTCCACTCAACTAAAGTCAGCTGAAGATTACTTCATATAGCTCAGGCCAGCTCAAGTCCTACTCCTGGGACTGTACTTAGCTCAAGTTAGTTGAGCTAAGCTATCTTAGCTACTCTAGCTAGCTAGGTTCTCCCAGGAAAGATCAGACCCAGCTTCCCTCAGCACATTTCAATAGCAGCCAACTCACTTTAGCTTTGCTTATTAGCAAGCAAAGAACTAGCAAGCTAAGATAGCTAAGGTAGCTCCCTGCAATTCCCTTCAGTAGCTACCAGCTCCAGTTCAACTCCAGACATTTCTTCCTTAGCTCCTCTTCCCCAAACCCTAGCTCCATCCTCTACTCAACTACTAGCTAAGCTAGCTTAGCTTAGCTACATCTTAGCTCCCACTGGCCATCCACCACCTACAACCTAATTCTACCTCATCACTTAACTAGTCCACCTACTTAAGTCCATCTAGCTTCACCTACTCCTACCTATGATGGTGCCAACCAACATGCAACCCTTGGCCCCTTAACCACCACCAAAATGTCACCTTGTTTTGGTGCCAACTCACCATTCTAGAAACCCTCTCTTTCGGTGCCAAACCATCCCCATATCTTAGCCCTACACATCTCCCTTAAACCCATCCCCACCATCCACCTAACCCCCCTTCTAGAAAGTTATTTTGGCGCTAATGATAAGCGCCCTTCCACCACCATAACTACCTCCTAACAACCCAAAGTTGGCGCCAAAGTACCCTACACACATCCCTACAAGTTGGCGCCAACATCCACCATAATCTTAACCCTACACCTAACCCTATGACCAAATCATAGCCCTCCCTTTTGGCATCAACTTCTAGAACTTAGAGTTGGTGCCAGCATCAACCCAACCACATCTAAACCCACCTACCATACACTCTCTCATTCGGCGCCACTTAACATCCACCATCCATCTCCTAACTGCCACCCTATAACCTAATCCTAGCCATACAACACATCAACCAACCCCTTAACCCTAACTCACATGGAGTTGGTGCCAACTCTACTCCACCCACCATAACTACCAACTAATGCACCCTTCTACCTCCGCACCAACCCTGATCCACCATCCATGCAACAATTTCCATATCCTAGCCATCCATAACACCCCTCTTCCCTTAACCCTAGTCAACACCAACCTCCACCCCCTCTACTCTATAAAAAGGCCTATAACGACCACCATTTCCTTCATCCTTGGGTTTAACATTTTCCACCTTCATCCCACCATATCCTTGTCCAAGAGAAGAAGGAGAAGAACATTAAGGGGACACTCTATCCCCTTGGTGCCTTCCCCTCTTCCATTCTATCTTGTGCCTCCACCAGCCAGAGGACCAGCGAAGCAAAGAGGACATTAGGATGAGGTCATGAGGGTGGTGCATGCCACCCTAGGAGGTGTCTTATGGGTGGAGATCTTCCACCCTTGGAGGAGCAAGGGCACACCCTCCTAGGGCTTGCCTAGGAAGACACTAACTTGGAGGAGCTTTTCATGGAAGGAGAAGGAGAACTTCTTTTCAAGCCTAGAAGCAGCTGAGCTTTGAGAAAGAAGCCTCTCCCCTTCACCATCATCACAGGAGGATTAGTGTTTCCATTTTCAAATTTTTTGTATTTTGCATTCTAGTAGTGGAAGCATTCCTCTTCTAGTGTTTTTTGTAGACACTGTACTCCATATAGAAAGTTGCCTTCTCTGAAATTCTTATTTCATTTTAATTATTGTTTTTACCATAGTGCACTAACACACACTCTCTCTAACTACCCTAGGTCATCACTTACCTAGGGTGAGTTTAGAGAGTAGAATTGCTTGCCACTTAGGTTTTAATTTTAGCAAGTTAGGTGTAGTCTCTTTCCCGCTCTCTCTTTCACAGTTTCTGTTATTTCAAAACCAAAAAGAAAAGAAATCTTATATCCAAAAACCTGAAAAGAAAGTTGATTTCCATTTTGTCAAGCAAGATTTTAAAAGCGCATTCCCACCTCCTTGGATGACCTTAGATACCACCACTATCTAGGAATATAAATTATAAAAGTTGATTACAAAGATATGTGTTACAATGACATCAAAACCTACTTTTAGCAAACCCATTGTTAAAGATATGTGTTACAATGACATCAAAACCTACTTTTAGCAAACCCATTGTTAATCAACTTTTATAATTTATATTCCTAGATAGTGGTGGTATCTAAGGTCATCCAAGGAGGTGGGAATGCGCTTTTAAAATCTTGCTTGACAAAATGGAAATCAACTTTCTTTTCAGGTTTTTGGATATAAGATTTCTTTTCTTTTTGGTTTTGAAATAACAGAAACTGTGAAAGAGAGAGCGGGAAAGAGACTACACCTAACTTGCTAAAATTAAAACCTAAGTGGCAAGCAATTCTACTCTCTAAACTCACCCTAGGTAAGTGATGACCTAGGGTAGTTAGAGAGAGTGTGTGTTAGTGCACTATGGTAAAAACAATAATTAAAATGAAATAAGAATTTCAGAGAAGGCAACTTTCTATATGGAGTACAGTGTCTACAAAAAACACTAGAAGAGGAATGCTTCCACTACTAGAATGCAAAATACAAAAAATTTGAAAATGGAAACACTAATCCTCCTGTGATGATGGTGAAGGGGAGAGGCTTCTTTCTCAAAGCTCAGCTGCTTCTAGGCTTGAAAAGAAGTTCTCCTTCTCCTTCCATGAAAAGCTCCTCCAAGTTAGTGTCTTCCTAGGCAAGCCCTAGGAGGGTGTGCCCTTGCTCCTCCAAGGGTGGAAGATCTCCACCCATAAGACACCTCCTAGGGTGGCATGCACCACCCTCATGACCTCATCCTAATGTCCTCTTTGCTTCGCTGGTCCTCTGGCTGGTGGAGGCACAAGATAGAATGGAAGAGGGGAAGGCACCAAGGGGATAGAGTGTCCCCTTAATGTTCTTCTCCTTGTTCTCTTGGACAAGGATATGGTGGGATGAAGGTGGAAAATGTTAAACCCAAGGATGAAGGAAATGGTGGTCGTTATAGGCCTTTTTATAGAGTAGAGGGGGTGGAGGTTGGTGTTGACTAGGGTTAAGGGAAGAGGGGTGTTATGGATGGCTAGGATATGGAAATTGTTGCATGGATGGTGGATCAGGGTTGGTGCGGAGGTAGAAGGGTGCATTAGTTGGTAGTTATGGTGGGTGGAGTAGAGTTGGCACCAACTCCATGTGAGTTAGGGTTAAGGGGTTGGTTGATGTGTTGTATGGCTAGGATTAGGTTATAGGGTGGCAGTTAGGAGATGGATGGTGGATGTTAAGTGGCGCCGAATGAGAGAGTGTATGGTAGGTGGGTTTAGATGTGGTTGGGTTGATGCTGGCACCAACTCTAAGTTCTAGAAGTTGATGCCAAAAGGGAGGGCTATGATTTGGTCATAGGGTTAGGTGTAGGGTTAAGATTATGGTGGATGTTGGCGCCAACTTGTAGGGATGTGTGTAGGGTACTTTGGCGCCAACTTTGGGTTGTTAGGAGGTAGTTATGGTGGTGGAAGGGCGCTTATCATTAGCGCCAAAATAACTTTCTAGAAGGGGGGTTAGGTGGATGGTGGGGATGGGTTTAAGGGAGATGTGTAGGGCTAAGATATGGGGATGGTTTGGCACCGAAAGAGAGGGTTTCTAGAATGGTGAGTTGGCACCAAAACAAGGTGACATTTTGGTGGTGGTTAAGGGGCCAAGGGTTGCATGTTGGTTGGCACCATCATAGGTAGGAGTAGGTGAAGCTAGATGGACTTAAGTAGGTGGACTAGTTAAGTGATGAGGTAGAATTAGGTTGTAGGTGGTGGATGGCCAGTGGGAGCTAAGATGTAGCTAAGCTAAGCTAGCTTAGCTAGTAGTTGAGTAGAGGATGGAGCTAGGGTTTGGGGAAGAGGAGCTAAGGAAGAAATGTCTGGAGTTGAACTGGAGCTGGTAGCTACTGAAGGGAATTGCAGGGAGCTACCTTAGCTATCTTAGCTTGCTAGTTCTTTGCTTGCTAATAAGCAAAGCTAAAGTGAGTTGGCTGCTATTGAAATGTGCTGAGGGAAGCTGGGTCTGATCTTTCCTGGGAGAACCTAGCTAGCTAGAGTAGCTAAGATAGCTTAGCTCAACTAACTTGAGCTAAGTACAGTCCCAGGAGTAGGACTTGAGCTGGCCTGAGCTATATGAAGTAATCTTCAGCTGACTTTAGTTGAGTGGAGCAGGAAGTAGCTGGACCTGAGCTGAGGTGAACTCCTATCAACTTAGTTGAGCTTGCTGGAGCTCCTAGTGAACTGATTAGAGCTAAGGTGAGCTTGACTCAACTAAGTTGAGTAGAGTCTAAGCTAACTTGAGCTAGGGCAATTTTAGATGTGCTACCCTAAGCTACCATTCAGCTAAGATGAGCTGATGGAGCTTAATGTAGCTAACCCTAACTCAAGTGAGCTGGTATCCAGCTATGATGAGCTGGATTTAGCTATGTCCAAGTTGGAGTGAGCTTCCTCTTCACTAGTTGCCTTCTTGAGTGCTAGGGCTTTAAGGATCTATCTATCTATTTGTCCCTAACACTCAAACAAACATGTCAAAAAGTCAACAAATTAAGCAATGAATGCCTAATCTAATTGATGCCTAAATGTAGCCCAAAAACTCATTTGCGGAGTTAGAATCCTAAGAGTTAGGTTTGTTTTAGGGCATAAAAGTGATGATAAACTGGCGTTTAGCACACCCCTGTGCTTATCTTTTGCCAGTCTCTTAGCAAAACAAATTTTCACAAAATGAAATTTTTGAAAAATTAATTTTTTTCAGCTTTTTTAAGGGTAAGATAACGGGACCTTGATTGGTTAAAACAGGGGAGGTACAGGATTTGTTATTGATAAACATCGGGATTCATTTTCAAATCCAAAAAAGTAGACGAATCGAAATCAATATATGCTCCAAAATTTCACAAATTAACCCCATGTTAATTCAGATGACTTGAAATTTTTGTAGTTAGGATCTTTCTGCCTCTTGAATCCGATTCGTAACTTGCAATATCCTTTAAAACCTTGTGTATGTGCTTGTGAGAAGCCAACATTTATAGGGTCATGTTTTTGGTTTAAAACTTTTGTTTGTTTCCCCCATGCTTATTCTTAGCTTAGCCTTATGACAGATGTGTCGAGACCATCATTCCCATTACCAATCCTTGATGGGGTTCTAGAACCAGTACTTCTAGATAGTACTATCCATGACACCACCTGGGAGCTCATAACCCCAGAACACAATGTTGTGTAAAGGGGCGCTCCAAGCAAACTTAAGCTCTTGCTCTAACGCTATGGGTAGAGCATCATCCAAGACACTTGAGCTGCAAAAATGCGCCTTAATGCTCTATCTAAAGATATGAAATATAGATATAGAGCAGTGCTGAGGCAATAACATGTTGACATTGCATCCTTAAAGGAGGCATTTTCCTCCTCGGCGTTGGGAACTCAAACCAATGATCTGCTTCTGACTTTCACTAAGGCCAAACAAAGGGTTTTTCTAATTTCTAATTAGTTTTTAGGTGTTGGCTTGTGTGTGTATTTTAACACAAGAAATTTTGCATGAGATGCAAGTTTTTGAATCGAAAACTAAGCCAGATACTTTCCATGTTACAAAAGGAGATCGAGCCACCTGAACTATCATGAGCTCAGGTGGAATTTTAGAGAAGGATATTTGATCTAGTCTAAAGGTCGACCCTAAAATTCTAATACTCAAATCCGTATCCCTATCCCTAATTAGATAAAGATTAAATCCCAATGTACCAAAAGTGAATGTTCAACCTTAGTCTCGATTTCAAAATTTCCTCAAAAAGTTTTCAACATTTTTATTTGTTTGGGTATGCAAGTAGAAAATAAAATAAGAAAATTACATGTTTCTGGGTTTTGAAAATCCTGATTTTATCGTCAAAATTTAAAAACACCCCCCATGCTTAAGATGAGGCATGTCCACATGCAATAGGAAGGGAAAAGAGATTACCTCGGTGAAGGCAGTCAAAATCTAGATAGTCAAAACCTTCGAAGAAAAGAAAAGAATGAAAAGCAGGAAAAAATAATGGGTTACCTCCCATCTAGTGCTATCCTTTACGCCATTCAGCCAGGTGTGATTTGCATCAACGATCATTAGTGGGTAGGTCGGTTACATCAAACATGTCAGAAGGAAGATTCAAAGTATTATCGAGATAGGGCTTTAAATGCTGGCCATTGACTTGAAAAGTAGTGTTCGTCTTAGGATCGAAAAGATTAACAGCGCCATATGGATATGTTTATAGAACAATGAATGGGTTGGTCCATTTGGATTTTAATTTTGTAGGAAAATTCGTAATCGGGCATCAAAAAGCCAAACGCGTTAATTGACATCAAAATGTTTCTGAACGATATATTTATCATGGAACTTCTTTGTTCGGTCTTTATAAATCCGCACATTTTCATAAGAAAAATTGCATAATTATTCCAATTCTGTTAATTGCAAATTCCTATGGGTGCTAGCTTTAGATAAATCCATATTTAATTATTTTATTTCCCAGAAAGCCCTATGTTCAAGTTCTACCGGAAGATGGCATGCCTTTCCAAAAATCAAATGGAAAGGAGATAGGCCCAGCGGAGTTTTGAAAGCAGTCCGGTAGGCCCATAAAGCATCGCCCAATTTATTGGACAAATCTTTACGATCAAGCCTGTCTTTTGTAAAATATTTTTTATGTTCCAATTAGAAACTTCTGCTTGGCCATTTGTTTGGTGCTGGTAAGGAGTGAAAATTTTACGATTAACCCCATATTTAGAATAAAGGTGACGGAATTGAGAATGAGTGAAATGTGAACCTCCGTCACTGATGATGGCCTTAGGAATGCTGAATCTCAAGAAAATGTTTTTCTTGATAAATTCGATGACCACTTTATGATCATTGGTGCATGCTGGTATTGCTTTAATCCACTTTAATACATAGTCGACTACGACTAGTATATATAAATACCCACAAGAATTGATGAACGATCCCATGAAGTCGATGGCCCATACATCAAAAAATTCAACCTTTAAGATTGGATTTAAGGGCATTATATCCTTCCGAGTCATGTTGCCAATGCTCTGGCAACGCACATAGGATCGAACAATGGAATGAGCATCTTTGTGCAAGCTGGGCCAAAAGAATCCAAAATTTTGGACCTTAGCTGTAGTTTTCTTACCTGAGAAATGTCCATCACAGGCCATTGAGTGACAATGTGTTAGAATATCATGAATTTCCAAATCGGGGACACATCGACGAATTACCTGATAGACACAAATGCAGAAAAGGTCGGGCTCCTCCCAAAAATCATATTTAATGTCAGCGAAGAACTTATCTCGTTTGGTTTTTGGCCAATTAGAGGGGATTTGTTCTGTTGCTAAGTAGTTTGCAATAGTTGCAAACCAAGGGAGGGTATGGGCACCTAAAATTGTCTCATTAGGGAATTTATCAAGGGGGGTCAACATATCATTTATCATAAGATGAGAGAGATGATCAGCCACTACATTTTGCGATCCTGCCTTATCCATGATTTCCAGCTCAAATTCCTGGAGTAGCAGGATCCAATGGATAAGGTGGGGTTTTGCATCCTTCTTGTTCAACAAATATTTAACTACTGAGTGGTCGGTGTAAACTGTGACATGTGACCCAACAGATAAGAGTGAAATTTTTATAGGGAAAAGACAATGGCAAGAAGTTCTTTTTTAGTTACTGTGTAATTCCATTATGCATCATCAAGAGTTTTGCTAGCATAGTAGATCACAACGGGCTTCTTGTCATTTCTTTGCCCTAAAACGGCCCCCACAGCAAAATCAGAGGCATCAGTCATTAATTCAAAGAGATAATTCCAATCAGGTCCCAGTAAAATTGGTGCCTATGTGACATCTTCTTCAACTGATTAAAACTCTCTAGGCATTGGGCATTGAAGTCAAAAGACTAGTCTTTGGCATGTAACTGACTTATGGGTTTGGAGATTTGGGAAAAATTCTTAATGAAATGATGGTAGAAGCCCACATGCCGCTAAAAAGATCGAATCTATTTTCCAGAAGTGGCTGGTGGGAGTTGGAGGTAGCATCAATTTTAACTCAATCTATTGAAATTCCCTCTCTTGAAATAACATGGCCCAGGACAATTCCTTCCTGGACCATGTAGTGACTTTTTTCTCAACTAAGGACCAAGTTAACTTCTATGCATTTTTGGAGAGTCCTTTCCAAATTTCTAAGACAAAGATCAAAAGAATCTCCAAATATAGAGAAGTCATCCATGAAGACTTCAAGACATTCACCTACCGGGTCTGAAAAGAATGCAAGCATACACCTTTGAAAGGTCATAGGCACGTTGCAAAGATCGAAAGGCATCTTTCGGAAAGCAAAGGTTCTAAAGGGGCAAGTAAATGTAGTTTTGTCTTGATTCTCAGGATGGACCACAGCTTGATTATAGCCGAAATAACTATCAAGAAAACAGTAGTGATCACGTCCGGCTAATCGCTCTAAGATTTGATCAATAAAAGGGAGCAGAAAATGGTCCTTCTTGGTGGCAGTGTTCAATTTTCAATAATCAATGCACACACACCAAGAAGAAGCGATCCGAGTGGCTATATTTTCCCCATGTTCATTAGTGATAATTGTTAGTCTGGCCGTTTTAGGAACTACTTGTGTGGGACTAACCCAGGAGCTATCAGAAATGGGGAAAATGATATCAGCATCAAAACACTTTATAATCTCCTTTTTTACCACCTCTTGCATATTAGGGTTCAAGCACCTTTGTGGTTGGCAGGAGGGGTGAGAATCGTCCTCAAGATAAATTCGATGTGTGAAATAGGACAAATTAATGCCCTTAAGATCAGAAAGGGTCCAGCCAATAGCTTTCCATTGTTTGATCAATAACTGGAGAAGTTTTTCCTCTTGTGCCCTAGAAAGTCCAAAATTGATAATCAGGGGCATGGTCTGGTTTGGACCCAGGAAAACATATTTAAGGGAGTTGGGCAAAGGTTTTAATTCCAGTCGAAGGTCTGGCTTCGAAATGATTTCTGCTTATGGAGTGAGGGGTGAAAAGAGAGGGAGAGAGTTAGATGAAGAGTCAGATGGAGAAGATGTGTTTAGGGTGGGAGGGTGGGGTAAATAAGATTGATCAGGAACCATGTGAATTGCAAAATAGGAACCCAAGTGTGAAATCTACATTGTTTCCTCCACTAAGCTTTCAATCTCCTAATCCGAGTCATAAAAGAAATCCGATTCTTGGAAATGCCTAGAAGCTTGAAAAATATCTAGGGTAATAGATTCACCACCACACATGATCTTCATCTTTCCAGAGTCAATCAATATTGGCTTTAGCAGTAGCTAAGAATGGTCTTCTAAGAATTATAGGGGCATTCTTCAAAGCTTTCGGTACCTCTATGTCTAGGACCAAAAAGTCTTTGGTAAATGATAATTTTTGACCCAAACTTTTACATCCTCGACAATCCCCTTGGGTTTAATTGTAGATCAGTCTTTTAGTTGAAGTGTTACCTCGACAGGCTTTAATTCACTGATCATGAATTCATAGAAAACAAAATGGGGATGAGATTAATTGAGGCATCAAGATTCAATAAGGGGCGATCAAAGGAAGTGTCATTAATGACCACTTGAATCAGGGGGGCACCTGGATCTTTTCTTTTCAGAGGCAGTTTGCTCTACATAACTAAGCTTACTGTCTCTGGAAGGATCACCTTTCCAAGGTTTCTAGGCTACCTTTTAGGGGCACGCAAATCTTTCAAGAATTTGGCATAGGTAGGAATGTATTTTTTAGTATCTAGGAGAGGGATATTGATTTCTACTTACCCAAAAAGATCCATCAATTCCTTATTAGTAGGCTTGAACTTCTTTTTCTTACTTTGTGAAGAGTGAAGAGCTTGTGGAAAAGGTGCTAGGTGTACCTATTTTGCATTTTTGGGTTCTTGAATGGGGTTAGAAGAAGAGGGAGAAGAGCTAATCTGCTTTTCTCTTAGGTGGGTTTCTTTAGCAAGCAAGGGATCATGAGTGGTTTTCCCATTCCTCAAAGTTACTGCATTTTCAATATGGTTATTTCCGTAAGGAGGACGGGGGGCCTGATTTTGATTAAAACTTGGAGGGTGCTGGGGTGTTAGGTAGATAGGTTGATTGGGATATCCACCTTGATACTGATTCCATTGATTATTAGGTTTGGGATGGGTTGGGATGGCAGATCGCCAGCAGGTCTATGATCAGGAGTAACCTTAACTTGATGTTGCAAGTTGGTTATCATGCAGGTTACTTCCGTCATTTCATTTTGCATACCTTGCAGAGTCTTCATGACCTGGGTGTTGATCTCTTCCTAGGATGGCCCAGGTTGATAGAAGTTTTACCCAAAATTCCAAAATTGATTTTGTTTGGGAAACGAAACCTGATTTGGGGCTTTCCAGGAGGGATTCAGGTTGGTCCTCTAGTTTTGATTGTAAGTATTAGAGGGATTTCTAAATTGCTCTTGGAGAGCAGAGATGTTTTCAGTGGTGGAGACAAGAAGATTTTGATTCATGTAATCAAAAGTCCCAGTCAACAAATATTGTAAGAAATCAGAAGAAAGTTGCTACCCAGCAGAGGTAGCATTGATATTGTGCAGATTCTCTCTTTTGAGAAAGTGAGGAGAGTTAGGTTAAGGAGCTTATTTTTGGGTAAGCTTTTCTTCCATTTTTTTGTGGTTGATTTGCATCTGATCCAGTTGTTGAGCTATCATGTGTAGATCATCTTGAGTGACTAGAATAGATGTGGATTTGGAGTCAATTTCATTAAATCCAAGTCTTGGGTTGTTTGTTCTACTAAAAGTGCCCATTGAAGCCATATTAAATAAGCTTTCACTCATTTCTTCAAAAATGAGGTAGGTACTTTCGGCATCTTTATTAAGGAAATTCCCCCACATGGAGCATCCACGAATCTTTTTAATTGATCTTCTAATCCCTGATAGAAGATTTGCACTAGCTGCCATCGTGGAATTTCATGGTGGGGGTAACTTCTGAGAAGTTCTTGAAATCTCTCCCAAGACTCATGGAGAGGTTCACCAAATTTTTGTTGAAAGGTTGTTATTGATCGGCGTAAATCATTTGTACGACTTATCGAAAAGAATTTTTTAAGAAAAGTGCTTTTTAATTGGGGCCAAGTGGTGATAGGATGCCCAATCGTTCTAAACCAATGTGATGCTTTGTCTTTTAGAGAGAGAGGAAAAAGTCTCATGAGACATACCTCTTCCTGCACATTGTGGGAATGGGTGGTTTGAGCAAGGATAGCTAACTTCTCGAGGTGGCAAAAGGGGTCCTCTCTCTCGAAAGACCATGGAAATGTTTAATTAGGTTTAGAATGGCAGGTTTAGTTTCAAAATCCCCTTGGGGTACAACCACTTCGAGTCTCTCTTCATAATTAGAACGATCGTAAAAATCCTTAAGCGACGTGAGAGGTTCCCCAAGTGGTTGACCCGGTCTCTGATTGGCTAGGTTCGTGACAGTCCTAGCCAATTGTTGTTGGTTCTATTGAAGTTGAACCAATTAGTCAACCATAAAAGAAAAGAAGTTTGTATTTGGATTCAAAGAGCCACCTGGCCATTCAGGATTTTGAGGTAGATCCAAATGCAGGAGGTTAGGGATGGTGAAGTCAGCTTGTGGGTCAACTAACAGGTTAGGTGTGGGTTGGGATGTTGAAGTAGAATCTTTTGAATTATTTTCCAAATTAAAAACAGAGGAAGAAGAAGAAGAAAATAAAGATTTTTTGGTGTGGGGGGCAATATCAAATGGTCCCTCGAGATGTGGATTCTGGGACCTTTGCCCATGCATGCACTTAATAGAAGAATGGGAGGGAATGAGGAGAGAGAGAGATAAGAGAAAGTGTACCAATCAAACAACCAAGCCTAATCTATCCTAAGGTTGACTCCTTAATGCAACCTAAGACTTGGGAACCCAATAAAGAAGAAATTAATAAAAGAACCCAATTCCTTAAGATTACCCGACTAGACTAAAAGAGATGGATTGGGCCCAAGCATATCCTGGGAAAATCACTAGGGGCTTGTGTAAACCCACACCAGTTGTTTGACTTGCCTCTATGCTGTCGCCATGTCTTCCAAAAGGAATTAGGAGTGCTTAGTAATTCCTAGATATTGAATATTAAGCCTAAGTTTGGATGAAGTCCTTAAGTGGTCAATTGACTACTAATTTTAATTTAGGCTTGGGTGTCTAATTGCGTACAAAAATGTGGAGGACATTGATTGGGGTAATGCTCTGCTATTTCAATTTCTTAAAGTGTGTGCAAATTGGAAGGAGTGATTCCAATGACAATTTCAAGTTGTCACACAATTTATTATTTTTCTGCTTTTAGGATTTGATTTATCTTAGTGTCTTTTTATGGTTTTCTTTTTAAGATTTTAGAAAAGTTTAATATCTACAAATAAAAATAAATCAAGTTGTATTGGTGAATGTAGATTTCCTTTCAAGATGAGAGTCTCTAAAAATGAAAAGAAAACCTAATTTAATTGATCATTAAGCAGAAATGTTACTGCCAGTGAATTGCTTTAGGCTTTTATTTTTAATTAGTGGTCCAAACAAAGCAAGCAACACTACTATTGGAAGGAAAATCAAACAAGGATTCCAAAAAATATTTTTTTGTGATTTTAGGAATTTGTTTAGTATTTTTTTAAGATTTTTCTTTGTGCTGGTGTCAAAGTCCAGAAATGATACCCGTGGGTATTTTGACTTTTCAATATCACCACCGGCCACCAAAATTTTTGTGATTTTATATGCTATGTAGAATTTCACACGAATTCTAGAAAACAAAATTTCACAAAAGTCTGATAAGTATAACAATTCCTAAAATTCGCAGACAATAACAAAATAGTGAAATTAAAGGAGACGAACCCCCTATGGTTTGTGAATTTTTAAAACTTCTATGCAACGCCAATTTCTCTGAAAGTTAGCACATATGTTGCTGACTTAATTTGCAATATTTGGGTGAAATTTCAAGATTTTTGGGGGCTTGTGGTGTCATGAATTGATTTTGAAGTCCGAATAGAAATCTGGACTTGAAAATAAGAACACCAACACTTAAAGTAGAGTGGTGTTAAATGATTCAAACAACCAAACAATTGCTTTTAAAGGTCACCACTCTACCTAATTTTCATGTTTATGATCCTGAAAGCCTAATTTAATATTTTTCTTAGTAATTTTTTAGGGTTAATGAGACAAGGAAGAAGAAACTAACCTAAAATCCTTTGGAAGAAAAGGAACTTCAAGCTTATGCTTTCAAAATCTTACTTTCTTCCTACAATGCTTGCACACACAAGAGAGAAGAGCGAGAAGGGGATGAGATCCAATTATTAAGCAAGAAAATTACTAAATGCAAAGTCATGCCTCCCCGACAACGGCGCAAAAAAGTGATGCAAAAAATACATGTTTTGTTAAAAGTGGGTTTTGATGTCGTAACGCGTATCGTTGCAATCAGCTTTTACAATTTATATTCCTAGATAATGGTGGTATCTAGGGTCATCCAAGGAGGCAGGAATGCGCTTTTAATAGTCTTGCTTGACAAACAGGAAATCAACTTTCTTTTTAGGTTTTTGGATATAAGATTTTTTTTTTGATTTTAAAATAATAGAAACTACGAAATTGAGAGTGGAAAAGAGACTACGCCTAACTTGTTGAAATTAAAACCTAGGTGACAAGCAATTCTACTCTCTAAACTCACCCTAGGTACGTGAAGAACTAGGGTAATTAGAGAGAGAGAGTTTGAGTGCACTATGGTAAAAATAATAATTTAAATGAAACAAGAATTTCATAAAAAGGCAACTTTATATATGGAGTATAGTGTCTATGAAAAACACTAGAAGAGGAGTGCTTCTACCAGTAGAATTCAAAATACAAAAAATTTGAAAAAGGAAACACTAATCCTCTAATGATGATGGTGAAGGGGAGAGGCTTCTTGCTCCATGCTTTGCTACTCTTGGGCTTGAAAAGAAGTTCTCCTTTTTCTCCTTCCTTGAAAAGCTCCTCCAAGTTGGTGTCTTCCTAGGCAAACCCTAGGGGACGTGCCCTTGCTCCCCCAATGGTGGAAGATCTCCACCCACAGGACTCCTCCTACGGTGGCATGCACCACCCTCAAGACCTCCTCCTAAGGTCCTCCTTGCCTGGCTGGTCCTCTAGCTGGTGGGGGCACAAGAGAGAAGATGAGGGGAAGGCACCAAGGCTACAGAGTGTCCCCTTAATATTCTTCTTCTCCTTCCTCTCTTAGCCATGGATATGGTGGGATGAAGGTGTAAAATATAAAGCCCAAGGATGAAGGAAATGGTGGTGGTTATAGGTCTTTTTATAGACTAGAGGGGGTGGAGGTTAGTGTTGACTAGGGTTAAGGGAAGAGGGGTGTTATGGATGGCTATGATATAGAAATTTGTGGATGGATGGTGGATTAGGGTTGGCATGGAGGTAGAAGGGTGCATTAGATGGTAGTTATGGTGGGTGGAGTAGAGTTGGTGCCAACTCCATCTGGGCTAGGGTTAAGGGGTTGGTTGATGTGTTGTATGTTTAGGATTAGGTTATAGGGTGGTAGTTAGGAGATGGAGGGTGGATGTTAAGTGGTGCTGAATGAGAGGGTGTAAGGTAGGTGGGTTTAGGTGTGGTTGGGTTGATGTTGGCACCAACTCTAAGTTCTACAAGTTGATGCCAAAAGGGAGGGCTATGATTTGGTCATAGGGTTAAGTGTAGGGTTAGGATTATGGTGGATGTTGGCGCAAACTTGTAGGGATGTGTGTAGGATACTTTGGTGCCAACTTAGGGTGGTTATGAGGTAGTTATGGTGGTGGAAGGGAGCTTATCATTGGCGCCAAACTAACTTTCTAGAAGGGGGGTTTGGTGGATGGTGGAGATGGGTTTAAGGGAGATGTGTAGGGCTAGGATATGGGGGTGTTTTGGTGCCAAAAGAGAGGGTTTCTACAAGGGTGAGTTGGCACCAAAACAAGGTGAGTTTTGGTGGTGGTTGAGGGGCCAAGGGTTGCATGTTCGTTGGCGCCAACATAGGTAGGAGTTGGTGGAGCTAGGTGGACTAGTTAAGTGATGAGGTGGAGTTAGGTTGTAAGTGGTGGATGGCCAGTGGGAGCTAAGATGTAGCTAAGCTAAGCTAGCTAAGCTAGCTTAGCTTGTAGTTGAGTAGGGGAGGAGGTGGGATGGAGGTAGGGTTTAGGGTAGAGGAGCTGAGAAAGAAATGTTTGGAGCAGAACTAGAGCTGGTAGCTGATGAAGTGAATTACAGGGAGCTAATTTACCTAGCTTAACTTACTCGTTCTTTGCTAGCTACTAAGCCAATCTAAAGTGAGCTGGTTGCTGCTAAAATGAGCTGAGGTGAGCTGGGTCTGATCTTGCCAGAGAGGACCTAGCTAGCTAGAGTAGCTAAGATAGCTTAATTGAACTAAGTTGAGCTAAGTGGAGTCCTCGGGAGTTGGACTTGAGTTGGCCTGAGCTATATGATGTCATCTTCAGCTAACTTGAGGTGAGTGGAGCTGGAGGTAGCTAGATCTGAGCTAAGGTTAACTCCTGTCAACTTAGTTGAGCTAGTTAGAGCTCCCAGTGAACTAATGAACCTAAGGTGAGCTAGACTCAATTAAGTTAAGCAGAGTCTGAGCTAATTTGAGCTAGGGTGGGCTAAGATGAGTTGCCGTGAGCTACCATTCAGCTAAGATGAGCTTGATGGAGATTAATGGAGCTAACCCTAACTTAAGTGAGATAGTATCCAGCTATGATGAGCTGGATTTGGCTAAGTCTCAGTTGTAATGAGCTTCCTCTTCACCAGTTGCCATCCTAAGTGCTAGGGTTTCAGGGATCTATCTATCTGTTTGTCCCTAACACTTAAACAAACATGTCAAAAACACAACAAATTAAGCAATGCATGCTTAAATGCAGCCCAAAAACCCATTTGTGGAGTTAAAATCCTAAGAGCTAGGATTGTTTTAGGGAATAAGAATGATGATAAACTAATGTTTATCAATAGGTGAGTAGAGGAGGAGTAGGATGGAGCTAGGATTTATGGAAGAGGAGCTAGGGAAGAAATGTTTGGAGCTGGACTGGAGCTGTTAACTGCTGAAGGGATTTGCAGGGAGCTGCTTTAGCTGGCTTAGCTTGCTAGTTCTTTGCTAGCTACTAAGTGAACCTAAAGTGAGCTGGCTTTTGCTAAATTATGCTGAGGTGAGTTGGGACTGACTTTCCCAGGGATGACATAGCTAGCTGGACTAGGTAAGGTAGCTTAGCTCAACTAGATTGAGCTAAGTGGACTCTCTGGGAGCTAGTCTTAAGCTAGCCTGAGCTATTTGAAGTCATCTTCAGCTAACTTGATTTGAGCAGAGCTGGAAGTAGCTGGACCTGAGCTAAAGTGGACTCCTATCAACTTAGTTGAGCTAGCTAGAGCTCCTAGTGAACTAAATGGAGTTAAGGTGAGCTATACTCAACTAAGTTAAGCAGAGTCTGAGCTAACTTGAGCTAGGTTGAGCTAAGGTGAGCTACCCTGGGCTACCATTCACCTAGGGTGAGCTGAATGGAGCTAACCCTAAGCCTCGTAAGCTGGTATCCAGCTATGATGAGCTGGATTTGGCTAAGTTCCAGCTAGATTGATCTTCCTCTTCACCAGTTGCCTTCTTGAGTGCTATGGTTTTAGAGATCTAACTATCTGTTCATCCTTAACACTCAAATAAATGTGTCAAAAACACAACAAATTATTCAATGCATGCCTAACCTAATTGATGCATAAATGTAGCCCAAAAATCCATTTGTGGAGTTAAAATTCTAAGAGCTAGGTTTGTTTTAGGGCATAAGAATGATGATAAATTTGCGTTTATCAGGGAGGCAAGGGCACGCCATCCACACAGTGGTGATCGTTACATTGGATCGAAAGGGGGAGAGCCGTAGATGGGGACAATGGCTCAATTGACATCGTCACTGTTAACGGATGAAAGCACACCCTCAACCCCACGGTGTGCTGGGTCACATAATCCACAAGGTGGCGATCATCAACGTTGGGTCCAAGGGGAGTTTTAGATGGGGATGAAGGAAAGGTTGGCGTCATCGCTGTCGATGAGGGACTTGTCAATAGGGCAATTGTGAGAGGGGTAGGGGTTGGTGATTAAGGGTAAGGAGGGTGAGGGGGGCGATGGGGGATGAAGGAGGATAGGGAGGGGGAATTATGGGGGAGCCCTCCATCGGGCCTCGTGGGGGAGGAATGAGAGAGGGGGAGCGGCAACGAGGGCTCAAGGGTTTAGCGAGAATCCCAAAAGTGGATTATGTTTATGTTGACTCTCTTGATTATGATGTTACTAAAATTTTAATTGTTTGTTGACTAAAAACTTTTAGTGGATCATAGTTTTTTTCCACTAAATTAAGTTTAAAAATTATAATGAAAACATGCTACATATATACATGTAGTTGTATATATATTTGCTATTAATATTAATTGTCAATTATCAAAAGATTTTACTTTATGTTATTAAAAAAAATGTTGAAGATAAAATAGTGGCCTCATTTCATCTACACCAATTTGTCGTTCAAAAGAATAATTATATTGGCATAAGTAAAAATTGCCACTAAATCAAAGACTATAGTGGCAAATATATTTACCACTAATCCTAATTGTATTTTACAAAAATATTATAGTGACATAAGTAACAATTGCTTCTAAATAAAAGAATATAGTAGCAAATATATTTGTCACTAATGCTAATTATCATTCGACAAAAATATTATAGTGGCATAAATAACAATTGTCACTAAATCAAAGTCAATAGCGGTAAATATATTTGCCACTAATACTAATTGTCGTTTGACAAAATGTTATACTGGCAAATACAAAAAAATTACCACTAAATCAAAGGAATTAGTGGTAAATGCATTATATGCCACTATTTAATTCGCCACTAAGGGCCATTTTTTCTATAGTAATTAATCAAAACAACAATGTAAAAGAACAATATAGCACTATGGAACCTCAATAAAAGTCAAACCAAAATTTGGTGGAGGTTCGAATCGATGTGCTTTAAAGGGAGTGAAAATCGAAGCGCAGAAGCACTTGAAGAAGCACGAGAAGCTCTATTCTTTTGAGAGGATTTTATATTGAAAGTTATGTGAAAAAGAGCGACATACGACCTCTATTTATACTAAAAATTTGACCTGAAAAGGAAATGAAATTGGTTAATCTAAATGAGATTTGGTCAATCAATTTAGTTATTTGATCAATCACTGATTGGTTGATTAATTAGCTTAATTGGTTGATCAAAAGGGTATTAATCAACTTCCTAAAATGGGTTGGTTGACCGATTAACTAAGTTGGTTAGTCCATCAATTAGTCTTATTGGTCGATCAAGAACCCTAGAAATTAATTTCAGAGAAAAGTGCTAAAATTCGTTTGAGTTTTATTTGAGGTTCCTAAACTTAATAAAAGCAAAAGACACAGATCAGCATCCATCTGATCCTGATCCATGATAGTCTTGAAATATTAGTCTTTCAATAAACAATTTTGGTGCATCAAAACAGAGATGCTTACAGTAGCAACCCCTCTCCTCAACCTCCCCTCCTCTCCTTCATCCAAGTGATCCCTTCCGCCCTCTTCTTTTCAGCTACCCACTGTCAAGACTAACACCCACCTCCACAGCCACGAACAACCACTGCCATCTCCTCCCTTCTTCTCCTCTCCTCTCCGCATCAACACCTCTATAGCCACACCACAGCAACCGCCAGCCACTGTAGATGACCCTGTCAACTCCTCATCACTGAATGTCTACCTGCAGGCACAACGACCACACCTTTGACTCCTCATCTTCCTCTTCTTCGACTAAGAATACTCTACTCATTTTCCTTTTGTTTGAATTTTAATTTTTATATATTTTAGATGTTCAAGTAATAATGTATGTTTAATTGTATTTTGATGTCTAAAGTTCGATACACCTAGTTAAATGTTGTCAAAGTTCTATCGGAAGACTAAAAATCTTTCTAATGGTAATGGTAATGTTTTATTTTAAATTTCTAAACAAAGTTTGTATGAGTTGATTAGCAAATTTCTCTTATTTTATTAGTTTCTTTAGATTGATAAATAAATGTGCATTTAATTGTAGATTTTGTTGAATAGAAATTTACGGTCAAGTTCTATATCAATGAATAACTTAGTTTTTGTTAGAATTGTTATTAGGCTTGTTAGCATTTATAAAAATGAATAAAAAAAGTCATGTTTGAATGATTTTAGATTATTAAGTTTGTTTCTTTAAATAGTTACTGAGTTAGTTTAAACTTGTTATATCTTTTGCTATATTATAAACTTATTGTAACAATAGGTTGCAAATAGGTTTCAAGTCTTGCATTATTTTAATTTTCATATCAAATTGTATTTATTAGCTTAACAACCTAATTGGGAATTACTTTAGAGCCTCCCAGCAAAACAACTCAAACTCACCAAATTACTAATAGTTCAATATAAATTTTAAACTTTTTTTTTGCTGGACAATATAAATTTTAAACATGATGCTTTTATTGCACTACAAATTTTAACTATAGCGATTTAAGTGCATCACATTTATGGCATCATTGTCGGGGAGGCGTTAAAACGTAATTCGATTGTTAGTTTTGTTTTAAAAAATAAAAAATTAGAAAAAATGTTTATTATCCTTACGCATTTCTTTTTAGTTTGATTTGTCACTAACTTAATTGATTCTTTTGTTACGAGGTACTCGGTGTACTCGGTAGATTCACCATGCTCGTCTTCCTGGTGGCCTCAAGGCGAAGGAATCCAAGACCTAGCTGGAGAATTTTAGATTTTAGGATTTTATTTTTATTTTAGAATTGATGGAATATGGTTAGTGTGAGTGATAGATTATTTTGGTTTTTTACATGGCTTTTATTTTTTCTCTCCCTTTCTCTTAGTTAATAGTGGATTAGTAATTAATTAGGTTAATTAAAAGGTTAGTTAGATTTTATTTTGTTTGTGCTTTAAAAAAAATGGAAACTTACACATAAATATTGCATTTTAACCTTAGAAGTTGCCTATTTATGACAATCACGCTGGGGACTACATAACTGCCTTTAGTTTTTAATTTTTTTTAATCTGCATCAAATTTAAAGAGTGGTGGAGGCAGGTACATTTTTTGAACCCGCTTAAATACCTGTTTAGGCATTTTTATTCTTCGCATGCATAGAATTTAATAAAGGAATTAAGTTGTAACTTTGTTTAAAAATCAACAAATAGTGAAATTTCAAAAATAAAATAAAAACAAGATAAAGAATAAAACCCTAGAAATCACCTCACTTTTTTTAATGAACTTGTTTGGCTCATGTTTTTTTTTATTTCTGTGGCTTGCACACTTGTGTGTGAATGACACAGGCATGCATATAGGACACTAGAGCCTTTCATTTAGGTTATTTTAGGCATATCGTAGGTCAATAAGGAAAATTACGTAATTTGTTCTTTTTTTTTGTCACCTTACTTAATTTAGATTAATCAATTAACCTTCTTAATTTATCACGTTAGTTGTTTGTATTATGTTTTTTATTGCATATTTCTTTTGTATGCTTAGTCATATATCTTTATTTCCTAATTTAGTAGAGCCTTTAATTAAAGAACCATGTAGGACTAGTAATAAACAAATGGATAACCAAGAAATCCAAAACCAATTGTTGCAGCAATTACAACAATAATTTTTAGAAATGTAATAAGAACAACAGAATTATATTATAGGTTTCAACCTATTAATCAACAAAGACCCTTAAGGGAATTTTATGATCCCTTAGTTCAAATCCCTGAACCTTTTGTCTGTATTCCAGAAGTTGAAGATGATTTTGAAATAAAACCCCCCACCATAGTCTTATTACCTCATTTTTATGGGCGTAACAATGAGAACCCTTTTCTACACTTAGATGAATTAGAGACTATTAACAAAACTATGAGAAATAGAAATCTAAGTGAGGATGCCCTAATGATGAGATTGTTTCCATTCTTGTTAAAAGATAAGGCTAAATTCTAGTATCAAAATATAGGAAAATCGATAAACACTTTGGGCTGAACTTCGATCTAAATTCCTTAAGAAGTACTTTCCTATAAGTAAAACCAATGCTATGAGGAGAGCCATTAGTAGTGTCACTTAGCAACCTAATGAACATCTCCAAGAAGTTTGGGAGAGACTTAAGGAGCTTCTTAGGAAGTGCCCACATCATGGAATTCCTCATTGGTAGATAGTTTAAATATTCTACCATGGCCTTAATAAACAAGTTAGGTATAATGTCGATGCTACCTATGGTGGGAATTTTCTAAGTAAGGGAGAAGATGAAATTTATGAATTGTTTGCAAACATGAGTAAGAACTCCCTTTCTCATTCTTCAATGGATGCTTTTGGTAGGACAAATTCTAACGGAAGAATTCATGAGAAACGGAACACTAGAGAATGGGAGATGATTAACAAAAGGTTAGACAAGGTTGATATTTTAGTAAAAGAACTTGAGAGTCAAAGATCTAACCTTAGATCCCACGCATGTGAAGTTCAACCCTCTTTTGCCCATCTTTACTAAGAACCAATGCCTATGTATAATTCTAATGTCCAAACATCAACCTTAGATTCTCCTTCATCTTCCTATACTCAATTAGAAGATGCTCAAGCTCTTCAAGGTAACTTTAGGCAAGAAAATAACCCATATTCCAACACCTAGAACCCATGTTGGCGGAATCACCCTAATAGTTCTTGGAGGAACCAAGGGTATGAACCTAACCAAATGTCCCAACCTAAAGTTAACCCAGTTCCATTTTCAAATAACTACCAAAATAGAGTTACCCAAGATTCGTAATCATTTAGGAGTGAGTTTGACAAGAAAATAGGAGATATACAATAGTTAATGTTACAACTTGTCAACACCCAACAACAATTGATGAATGAAATTAGGGATGAGAGAAATCAAAGAAAAAGTAATTGACCCCTTGGAGTTTTACCTGCTCAACTAGAGCCTAACCCCAAGAATTTACCTAACTTGAACCCTCCACCTGGATTCAATAGGAACCAACCCCAAATCCCTCCACTTAGTCCTATTCCAAACATTCCTACACAATAGCAACCTCAAAATAGAGATAATAATCCTCAAGCTAATGCAAATGCTGTTACACTTAGGAGTGGTAGGATTACTAAGGAGGTAGCTCATCCCCAGACTTCAACTAACAAAGAAACTACTGAAGAGTCACCCTTAGTGGTTGAGAGTGATTCTGAAGATGAAGAAAATGTAAAAGAAACTTTTAAAGAATCTAAACTCAAAACAAATATGGATCTCACACATCTCACATTCCATTTCCTAATGCTCTAAAAGATAAGACTTTAAGAAAGAAAACTCTAGCTAATAATGAAGAATTACTTGAACTCTTCAAGCAAGTTCAAATAAACATTCCTTTAATTGATGCTTTTCAACATGTACCTTTATATGAAAAATTTTTAATGGAATTGTGCACACAAAAACGTAAAGCTAAAGTTAAGAGTCCTAGAAAGATAGTCTTATCTAAGCAAATAAGTTCAGTTATTCAATAAAACCTACCCACTAAAAAGAAAGACCCAGGTATTACTTGGATTACTTGTATTATTGGTAATCTTACTTTTAACAGAGCTTTAATAGACTTAGGAGCTTCAATCAATCTTTTGCCTACTCCAATTTTTGAAAATTTTGGAGTAGGGGAACTCCAACGAACTTCTCTTTCTCTTCAACTAGCTGATAGTTCAATTAAGAAACCCAAAGGAGTTCTTGAGGATGTAATTGTCAGGGTTAAAGATTTCTATTTTCTAGTTGATTTTTTAGTTTTGGAGATGGAAATCCCTGAGATTATTGAGAATGTGCCTTTTATTTTAGGAAGTCCATTTTTAGCTACAGCTAAAGCGAACATAGATTGTGAATCGGGGATAATGGAGATAGCCTTTGGTAATAAGAAGATGCAATTAGATATTTTCAAAGCTTCAAAAAGCTTGAATTTTGATGATGGTTGTAATTTAATAGAAGTAGTCTTACTTGAAGAAGCCATTGATCACACCACACCTTATCACCTTGAAGAAGATCCTTTGATCACTTGTTTATCTCTTGAGAAATCCTTAGATGTTAAGGAGAGCACTGATCTCCAAAAGGTTAATAATATTTTGAATTCTTCTTCTTCTTTAAGACCTCCTTCGACTATTAAGATAGAGAAATTACCTGAACTTTCTAAGGAGCCCTTGAAACTCCTAATTGAATACCCTCCTAAATTAGAGGTTAAACCTCTACCTCACACTTTAAAGTATGTGTTTCTAGGATCAAAGCAGACATTACCATTTATCATTAGTTCAAAACTCATAACCACCTAAGAAGGTCAATTGGTTGAGGTCCTAGGCAGACATAAAATGGCATTTGGGTGGAGCATAGCTGATTTAAGAGGGATAAGTCCATCCTATTGCACCCATAGAATTTTCACTGATGAAAATGTTAAACCTTGTAGAGAATTTCAAAGGAGACTAAATCCTAATATGAGAGAAGTTGTAAAGAAAGAAATAATTCGGTGGTTAGATGCTGGTATCATATATTCGATTTCTAATAGTCCTTGGGTCAGTCCGACACAAGTTGTATCCAAGAAAGCTGGCTTAACCGTTATAACCAATGATAAGGGTGAAAAAGTACCCACCAAAATAACTTCCTTTTGGAGAGTTTGTATAGATTATAGGAATCTTAATAAAGCCACTAAGAAAGATCATTTCCCTTTAGCCTTTATAGATCAAATTCTCGAAAGGTTAGCTGGAAGGGAATTCTTTTGTTTTCTTGACTGATATTCTAGATATCATCAAGTGGAAATTCACTCTAAAGATTAAGAAAAAACAAGCTTCACATATCCCATCGGAACTTTTGCATTCTGAGGAATGCCATTCAGATTGTGTAATGCACTAGCCACATTTCAGAGTTGCATGATGGCTATCTTCTCGAACATGGTTGGTGATTATTTGGAGATTTTTATGGATGACTTCTCTGTATTTGGAGATTCATTTAATTCTTGTTTCCTTAATCTTGAGAAAATTCTTCAGAAATGTATTGAGGTCAACTTAGTCTTAAGTTGGGAAAAAAGATACTTTATGGTTCAAGAAGGAATTATTTTAGGCCATATTTTCTCAAAGAAAGGAGTCGAAGTAGACAAAGCTAAGGTTGATCTGATCAGTAACCTTCCACCTCCTACTTCAATTTAAAACGTTCAATCTTTCCTACGACACATAGGATTTTATAGGCATTTCTTTAAAGACTTCTCTAAGATAGCTAGACCCTTGAGTGCTCTTTTGGCTAAAGAAGTTAGCTTTGAGTTTGATGATTCTTGTTTAACAACCTTTAACACTCTTAAAGGGTCCTTGACTAGAGGGCCTATCCTACAACCTCCAGATTGGACACTCCTATTTGAGATTATGTGTGATGTTTCAGATTTTGTAGTAGAAGTTTTAGGATAGAGAATTGATAAAAAACCTATTGTAATCTTTTATGCAAGCAGAACTTGAGATGAAGCTCAAAAGAATTACACTACAACTGAAAAATAATTGCTTGCAGTTGTTTTTGCTCTTGAAAAGTTTCGATCATACTTGTTAGGTTCCCATGTGGTAATTTATAGTGATCCTTTAGCCCTTAGAGATCTTCTATCTAAAAAGGATGTTAAACCAAGATTAATTCGATGGATAATTTAATTACAAGAATTTGATTTAGAAATAAAGGATAAAGCTAGATCAGAAAATGTAATGGCTAATCATCTATCTCAGATATTAATAAGTAATGATCATTCTCCACCAATTTGTGATTTATTCCCTGATGAACATCTGTTGGTTATAAAGGAAATTAAGTCTCCTTGGTTTGTAGATATAGTTAATTATTTACCAGTAGGTTGGACCCCTTCCAATTGGACAAAACATAAGAGAGATAAATTTTTCTCTGAGATTAAGTATTATTTTTGGGAAGATCGAGAACTCTTTAGGCTCTGTAATGATCAGATAATAAGAAGGTGCATTCCAGAAAGTGAGTTCCACAGCATATTATCCCTTTTTCATAGTAGTGCATGTGGAGGTCATTTTTTTGAAATGAAAGAAGCTGCTAATGTCCTCCAAAGTGGTTTTTATTGGCCCACTTTGTTCAAGGATTCACATTTGTTTACTAAGTCTTGTACAAGATGTCAAGCTTTAGGAAATACGACTAAAAGAGATATGACGCCTTTGAATCCAATCTTAATTGTCAAGGTTTTCGATGTTTAAGGCATCAATTTTATGGGACTTACCCCTTCATTTGGATTTCATTAAATTTTAGTAGCTATAGATTATGTATCCAAATGGATAGAGGCAATCCCAATAAAGAATAATGATCATAGTGTAGTCACTTGATTTGTTCGGAGGAATATTTTTGCAAGAGTTGGGATGCCATGAATAATCATCAATAATGGAGGTTCCCATTTTAATAATTTTCAATTTAGAAGTCTTCTTAAGAAGTATGGAGTCAATCATAGAATTGCAACTCCATGTCATCCTCAGACAAATGGCTAAGCTGAAACATCTAATAGGGAGATTAAGGCAATCCATTAAAAGATGGTAAGAGCTAATAGAAAGGATTGGGCTAAAAAATTAGCTGATGCACTATGGGCTTACCGTACAGCTTACAAGACCCCTATTGGAATGTCCCCCAATCGGTTGGTGTACGGAAAGGCATGCCATTTGCCAGTAGAACTTGAGCATAGATCATTTCGGGCAATAAAGAAATGTAATATGAATCTTGAACAAGTCGGAGATGACAGAAAATTACAAATGAGTGAATTGGAGGAATTAAGAAATGATGCATATGAGAATTCTCAGATTTATAAGAAATGAATGAAAGCTTTCCACGATCGTCAAAGTTTTCAAAAGTCTTTTGAACCAAACCAACGTGTTTGGCTTTATGACGCCAGACTTCGGTTCTTTCCAGGAATTCTTCACTCTAAATGGATAGGACCTTATATTGTTGTGCACACCTTACCAAGTAGAGCTGTAGAAATAGCAGATACCAATACTAGGCACACTTTCATGGTTAATAGGCAAAGGCTTAAACCCTATCTTGAGCATCAAGAGTTTATCAAAGGTGTTGATAAGCTTGCTCTTCTAAATCCCATCCCTAATTGACTTCGCTTCCTTTTTCCTGGAAGGAGTAAAACTTAGCACACATTGGAGGCAGTCCAATACCTTCTCATCCCCCTTCTTGCTTTCTAGAGCACTTGGGCACCTGAGCACACTAGCGACTTGCACCTTGACTTTCTGCGACCCAATCTTCCTCACCTTCGCTTATTCAATGCATGGTATGGAACTTCCTGCAGATGTACGCTCGTTGATCGTGCTAAAAGCGAGGCGAGTGCACCATGAAGAGATTCATGCACTTCAGCAATCTCCCTTCTATGGGAGAAGTAATATGGCTAAATAGCGTAGGGTGCAGCGTATAGGATTGTGCATCAAGTGTGGCATGTACAACCATGCCAATGATGGCATATGCTGTTGGTATAAGAAATCCCATCAGGACCAGTACGCTAATCGCCTACACTTAAGTATGGACTGAGCGCTAATTTTCCTTATCCTCCTAAGTCCATTTCAAAGAGTCATAGTGGAATTAGTGAACCAATACTTTGATAGATATGGCATCACCTTCATACCGCGTGGTTGAAGGTGTAAAACTTAATTAACGCTAGTTGGGAAGCAACCCAACACTATAAATAAATAATTAAAAAAAATCATCATCATAAACTTTGTACATAATAAAAATTTGCAAAATCATTAAAAAAAAAGTTGTTTCTTTTAGGTAGTTAGGTTGATTCTTAAGATCTGAGACCAGCTTGGCGGGAATTGAAAGATAGCATTATGAGACACTAGTGACCTTAGACTCATGTCGGTAGAGTAGCACTACAAGACTCCACTCTGAGTTTACTAGAAGTTTCAAGTGTTATTAGTACCATAAGGCATGTAGCATTTTCGATAGATGTGGGAGGCTAGCATTGCGATGCACCACATTCGAGTTTTTATCTGGCCTCTTTTCTTTTGAGTTAACCTATTTGTAGTTTAGTAGAATAGTGACTTCAAGCCTAATATGGGGATTACTTACCTCTTGAGGGTAGAGTGTAGCCAAGCGAAGCCCTATTCCTTAAGATGTTAGCTTTTACTAGTAAATATACTGGAGTTAGCATTACCTGAGTTAGCTCAAAGGTGTGTAGCTTTACGAGATCTAATAGGGCTATATCGGGGTGCTATTCTATTCCACTATACCAAGATTTCATCAGGAGAGAAGAGTAGCTTTGTGAGACTTCTCGTGATTTTGTTATGTCTTGAGGATTTGATATAAAAAGACTCAATCATGGTGAATCCATGGGCCGAGTTTTCTTATGGAGGCTTTCTTTTTCTCAATCTGTAAATAACTGAAAGCCCTACTTTTCTTATGTTAAATTTTGTATATAAACAAGGTTATTTAACCATCTTTTAGATTTTGTAAATAAATAAAATTTTTTATTTTTAATCGATTTTTTATTTTGTAGGTTAAGTAAGCTGGATGGCCCACCATTACAAGTGCTACACCACATCAGGTCATATCTATCAAAACAACTCCCTCTTTTATTTTTATGCCATTGTGAACAATGTCACTTGTGTTGGGGGGGTGGGAAAACCTATTTTCTTTCCCATTATTGTTCGACCTGCATTCATTTTTTGATGTGTTGTGTAAGCCCACAATTTTTAAGCTTTAACTAAATTTCTTTTTCAAAAAAAAATCATCAAAACTTGCATGCTTTATCTTTTATTTTACATTAAAAAAAAAGGTTTTTAAAGATTGCATGCAATTAGTTGTGTTTTTCCGTTTGTTTTTGTTTTTGTTTTATTTGTGAAGGATGATGAAAATGCCCCTTTAGCCAGGAGTTGTTACCTTAGGAAGTATACTTAAGTTTAACTTAGTGGCTTTTTAGGTCATAGACTTAATTACCAAGGTGATCAATTAAGGCATAGTATTTTAACATATGTCAGGCATTTTAGTCTTGTTATTTCTTCGTATTAAGTTGAAGAGTGAAGAATAAATATGATTTATTTTCAACCATCTACTTAAAAGAGTTTGAAATTTAAGTATTCCCTTATTTTCACTATTCATACTGATAAGTTGTCAGGCACGAATGTTCTTCAAAGTTTTGTTTTTCAGAGTCACAAATCTTAATTATTGTTCTCCACTTTACTTAGGAGGATTTCTGAACCACTTTTGAGATGATCTTATTAACTTCTTCGGAAAATGGAATAAATGTGCCTAAGTTGTTGAGTGTGATTTAGGAGAAGAATTAGGTTCTTTAGAAAGACATATATAGAAAAAATGAAGAAGAAAATAGAAAAAGAATAAGATAGAGGAGGTCTAAAAAAAATGAAAAGGAAAAGAAAAATAAAAAAAATCAAGAAAATTTCATAAAGTTCTCTCCTTTACACCATTTTTATTGGGAGGCATTGTATATATCTTGCGAGGAAGAAAAAAAAAAGTAGGGAGAACCTAATTCTAATCTTAGTCCAATAGTCAACACCATTAAATAAACTTAATACATGTCTTAGGATTCATAAGCCTTCGTGACTCAAGCCAACAAGTCCTTTGGAGTGCTTTATCACTCAGTACCCTAAGGCCAACTAGTTTGGGAGTTGTAGATGTAAGACTCATTACATGTGTTACATAGAAAGCTCGGTGAACCTAAGATATGCTAGGAGCTGATGAGTAGTAACCCAGGGTATACTAGGAAATAATCCAAGGTGATTGTGGAGATTAATCAGACTAATAAATTCAGACTCTGGAGATTTGATTTCTTCCATTTTGGCTTCTAAACTTATTCAATCCACATGCATGAATACTTGATTTATTTCCAGCTCTTTTCTAAACTTTGGTTGAGGAAACCAGAAATTCACTTGTGACAAGTGAAATCAGAAATAATGAGTCCTTTATCTTGATTTGTAACTGAGGAGCTGTTGAACCATTATTTAAACCTAATTTGTACAACTTAAGTTAATAGTGATGATTGGTTGAGATGGGTCTTGACTTCAGATTTTTGTTATTTTTCTTTACTTTATTTCTAAGCTTTTGCTAGGGACTAACAAAACGTAAGTTGGGGGGTATGATGAAACTACATTCGCATGGTATAATTAGTTAATTTTGATGTAGTTTCAAATTTTAATAGAAGTAATTAACATAATAATAGGCCTAATAGTTTAATTAACATTTTCACATACAATGAATCTAAGTACAATTAAATTAGACATGTTTACATATTTTTACATATTTATTTTATGTATACAAGTAATGTAGGTTTAATAGAATCTTATTATTATAATTACGTGGAGAGAAGAAATCAAATTCAAACAAAAAAATAATAATAAAAAGAGAGATAAACCCCATGCCAAGAACCCCTTATGTAGCCATGTAAACAGACGCACGTATCCTCCAACTTCCCTCTCCTTCACGTAGTTCATAACCGCACTCCCTCTCTTTTTCCCCTCTCGCACTCACAACAAAGACCACAGGTAGCAATATTGTCTCACTCCCTCCATACTCTCTCTATCCCTCTCCCTAGCTTACTCTACCTCGAAAACTCCTCCTTCCTCCTCTCATTTTCCTTTTCTCCTTCCCTGTATGTGACCCACTACCCACCCAACATCACTACCAGCCACCTCCCTCCTAATACAGCTGCAGCAACACCATCACCACTGGTGCCTCTCCCTTTCCTCCTCTTCCTCCTCCTCATCGACGCCCTCCATCACCGCAGCCACCACTACCACCTATCTCCCTCCTCACCTCCCTCTTCATCTCCTTCTTCTTCTTCTCCCACCATTAACGGCCACCTCGAACCCAACAAATTTGACCATCAAACACGATCAGCCCACATCGCCATTCAACTCGAAATTGGTTCGCAATCCTTCCTCTCTACCTCCTTGTCGATTTAATTTTCTCGATTATGCATCTCCATTTTCGAGCTCGATAGCACCCCCTATTTCTACCATATGACCCTATTTCTCCCTTGTTCTCCTCTATTTCTTCTTTTCCTTTCAACGACACCGCAACCAACACCTCCAGCAGTCCATTGTGAATCAGCAGCAACAACCCCTCTCCTCAACCTACCCTCCTCTCCTTCCTCCAAATGATCCCTTCCTCTCCTTCTTAGCTACCCACTGCCGAGACCAACACCCACCTCCACGGCCACCAACAACCACCGCCATCTCCTCCCTTATTCCCCTCTCCTCTCCACGTCAGCACCTTTACAACCATCACCACAGTAACCACCAGCCACTGCAGCCGACCCCATCAACTCCCCCTCGTCGCTGAATGTCTACCTGCAGGCACAACAACCACACCTTCGACTCCTCATCTTCCTCATCTTCGACTGAGAACACTTGCTCATTTTCCTTTCATTTGAATTTTAATTTTTATATATTTTGGATGTTCAAGTAGTAGTGTACGTTTAATTGTATTTTGATGTCAAAAGTTTGATATACGTAGTTACATTTTCATTCTCCTTAGTTAAATGTTGACAGAGTTATGTGGGAAGACTAAAAGTCTTTGGTAATGTTATATTTTGAGTTTCTAAATAAAGTTTGTATGCATTGAGTAGCAATTTTTTCTTATTTTATTTATTTGTGTAGATTGGTAAATAAATATGCATTTAATCATAGCTTTTGTTGAATAGAAATTTACGTTCAAGTCCTACATAAATGAATAACTTAGTTTTTGTTAGAATTGTTATTAGTCTTGTTAGCATTTATAAAAATGAATAAAATAAAATCATGTTTGAATGATTTTAGATTATTAAGTTTGTTTCTTTAAATAGTTGCTGAGTTAGTTTAAACGTGTTATATCTTTTGCTATATTAATTGCTCAGTGTAACAATAGGTTGCAAGTAGGTTTCAAGCCTTGGATTATTTTACTTTCATATCAAATGTATTTATTAGCTTAACACCCTAATTAGGAATTACTTTATAGCCTCCCAGCGAAATGACTCAGACTCACCAAATTACTAATAGTTCAATATGTATTTTAAACTTAATGCTTGCACTTATTGCGCTACAACGATGTAATTTTAACTATAGCGATTCGAGCATGTCAATCTATAAATGAAACCCATAAAGTTTCCAACCTAGGGTTTTTGCAACTCATAGCAAATAGAAATCAGGCCACACATGCAATTCAAATTACTCTCTATGACAGATTAGGAATCCAAATGATATGAAAGTTGAAGGGTAGATTTCTTTACTGATTATCTTTCTAAAGAGTATTTTTGTGGACTTTTTACTATTTCGAGTGATTGGATATTGATTTAATACCAATTGGGGGTCGGATAGGGTAGACAAACCCTTTGCAAGTATTTCAAACTTGAAACAATAGAAAGTCCAATCAAAAAAATCTTGAATAATCTTCTAATAAAGCTGATTTCACTAGCTTTCAAACCTTGTAAATTTCAGTTCAATCAGATTTGTATATTGATCGGAATAAATCTTGCAAGATAGACAAAATAAATTTTCAGTCTAGTTTAACCCCATTCTACTATACGAATTTTTAAAATTCGTTAAAAGTTGGCGTTGGAAAGTTGGTTTGAAAATACATGTTTGATGCGGAAAATTACATGGTTTTTAAGATTAGGGTTTTAAGTCGTTGCAACACGTAAATTCGTTCACTTTTAAAATTTGTAACCTAAATGGGGGAGTATCTAGGGTCATCCCAGGAGGTAATATTTTGCGAAATTCAAGTCTCTTGCTTGGGAATGAAACTCAACTTTCTTTTCATTTCTTTTAAATATATAATTTTTATGGATTTTTGAAATAACGGCAATACGAATTTTTGAAGATATTTGGAAATGACTAACACCTAATCCACTATACTAGTACTAAGGTGACAAGTAGAGCCTCTCCCTAAACTCACTCTAGGCACGTGGAGGCCTAGGGTAATTAGGGAGAGGGAGTGAAAAGTGCTAGAACAAAAGCAAGCAAATGCAACAAAATTGCAAATATGGAAACTTTATAAAATGAGGAATTGTTCTACACAAAAACCTAGTAGAGGAATGCTTCAACTACTAGAATTAAAAGTGCAAAACTAAAATAAAAATAGTTATCCTCTAAAATGATGGTGAAGATAGCAAGGCTCTTGCTCCAATTGTAGCTACTCCCGCAATAAAAAAGAGATCTTTCTTCTCACAAGCCTTCTCCAAGTTGATGAACTCCTCTTAGCAAGCCCAAGGGGGCGTGTCTTGACTCCTCCAAAGTGGATGAAATTCCACCTTCAAAGGTTTCTCCCATGATGGCGTGGACCACATTTGATTCCTCCTCCAAGGGTGGTAGTGTACCACCCTCAAATCCTCCACTTCCTAGGGTAGCCATTTACCCTAGGTTATCCTCCAATGCCTAGCTTCCTTCCCTGGCTGGCATGGGCACAAGAGAGAAGAGAAGAGGGGAAGGCACCAAGGGGATAGAGTATCCCCTTAATCTTCTTCTTCTTCTTCTCTTGACCTTTTATGTAGGTGCAAATATGGGTAGAAAATTGTATCCATGGGTGAAGATTTAATGGTGGTGGTAGGAGGTTTATATAAGAATGGTAGGGGGTTAAGGGTGGTTATAGGATGGACGGCTATGATGGGGGTTAGAAGGTGGTTATAGGAACCTAGGGCTAAGGTTGTTGGCGCCAAAATGGAGGGGTACTTGGTGGTTGGCGCCAACCCTAAGTGGTAGCTAGGGTTAAGGTTTTGGTTAGGTGTGTTGTAGGGTGGAGATGGAGTTATATGGTGGTGATTATGTGATGGAGGGTAGATATAGGGTGGCGCCAAAGAGGAGGGATGCTTAAGGTGGTAGTTGTGGTGGAGTTAAGGGAGTTGGCGCCACTTTAGGCGGGTTAAGGGGGGGTTAGGTGGCGTAACTAGGAGGGTTAAGATAGGTTGGGGGGTAATATGTAGGGTGTAGATGGGAGGAAGTGTTGGCGCCAAATGAAGGGGTGTTGGGGGTGATTTTTGGAACCAACTAAGGTAGGGATTAGGGTAGTTATAGAGGGCTAGGGTTGGCGCCAATTGTAGGTTTCTAGAAGGGGTTAGGTGGGTGGTAGTGATGGCTTTAGGTGGTGATGTGTAGGGTTAGGATTTAAGGGGAAGTTGGCATGAAAAAGAAGGGGTGCATGTGGTGTTTTTGGTGCCAACTTGAAGGGGTGTGAGTGGTGGTGGTTGGTGTGGGTTGGCGCCAAGGATAGGTTGGGTTAGGGTTTGGTTAGGATTAAGGGTTGAAGAGTAGATGGCCATGGAGGTTTTTGGTGGAGTAGAGTTTAGCTAAGCTACCTTAGACTGTAGGGTAGAGCTGGAGGAGCTAGGGTTTCATGGAAGAGAGATGAGGAAGAGTATTCTGGAGTAGGTATCAGGTACTCTGGAGCTGGGTTTGCTGATGTAGCTTCAAAGGGAGCTCAACTACTGAGCTCAGCTACTTAGTTCTTATGCAAGTAGCCAAGCTTAGGTAGTTGAGTTTAGTTGAGCTAGCCCTAACCTAGTTGGAGCTAGGTTGAGCTGGAACTGCCTATGATGAAAACTCTAGAGCTAGCTAAGCTACTAGTTGACAAGTAGTAGCTCAGCTAGCTTAGAGTCTAGCTATTGTGAGTTGGCTGGAGTTGAGGTGAGCTGAGCTTGAGCTGAGGTGGACTCTAGTCAACTCAGTTGAGCTAGCTAGAGCTCCCAGTGAACTAGTTGGAGCTAAGATGAGCTAGACTCAACTGAGTTGAGCTAAATCTGAGCTGACCTGAGCTAAGGTAAGCTAAGATGAGCTCTCTTGAGCTACCATTCAGCTAAGATGAGCTGAACGTAGCTAAATGGAGTTAACCCTAGTCCAAGGGAGCTGGTATCCAACCATGATGAGCTGGAATTAGTTGAGCCCTAGCCTGATTGACCTTCCTCATCAGCAGTTGCCTTCTCGAATGCTACGATTCTGGGGATCTAACTCTCTGCTTATCCCTAGCACTCCAAGAAACATATCAAAAATAAAATAACAAATGCAATGCATTACTGACATATTTTATGCCTAAATGCAACCTAAAAAACCCATTTGCAGAGCAAAATCCTAAGAGCTAAGTTTCTTTTAATGCATAAGAATGATGATAAACTGACGTTTATCGCACCCCTATACTTATCTTTGCTAGTCTCTTAGCAAAACTTATATTTTTACAAAATAGAATTTTTAGGAATTCTAATTTTTTTGACTTTTGAGGAAAAAGAGACTATGGGACCTTGGTTGGTTTAAACACAGGAGGTATAGGATTTGTTAAAGATAAACATTGGGATTTATTTTTGGATCCAAAAATTAGACAAAATGAGATCAATATATCCTCCAGAAAATTCACAGATTAACCCCTTGTTAATTCATATGACTTGAAATTTCTATTTTTATGAATTTTTTGGCTCTTGAATTTGATTTGCAACTTTCAAAAACCTTTAAAACAGTGTGTCATGCTAATGAGAAGCCAACATTTATAAGGGCGTGTTTTTGGTTTTAAACTCTTTTCTTTCTTTTTCCCCCATGCTTATTTTTAGCTTAGTCTTACAACAGATGTGTCGGGATCATCATTCCCGTTACTAATCCTCGAGAGGGCTCTGGCGCCAGTACTTCGAGATAGTACTGTCCATGACACCACCTAAGAGCTCATAACCCCAAAACACAATGCGGTGTAGAGGGGTGCTCTAAGCAAACTCAAGCTCTTGCTCCGACACTATAGGTAGAGCACCGTCCATGACAATTGAGCTGCTAAAATGCGCTTTAATACTTCGTCTAAAGATATGAAATATAGATATAGAGCAGCGCCGAGGCGGTAACATGTTGACATCATGTCCTAAAAGGAGATATTTTCCTCCTTCTCGGCGGTGGGAACTCAAACAAATGATCTTTGATGTAAACACATTTACACTACTTAAAATGTCTATTTTTGCATGTTCTTAAGCATAGGATTGCATTTCATGATATAAATATTGCATAACATGCATCATCTTGCATTTAGAGTAGTTTGAATAAAATGGAGGTTAATTATCTCCTTTTACGTGCTTGGATAGGGCAAACATTTTTATCGGGGCCTCAGATCAAAGATCCAACCATATGGATGTAATCAGGACGACGATTGGAGTTCAACGACTCCAAGATCGCCCTAATCAGGCATCCGTAGCATCATATAGTGACCCGAGAACCCTAGAAGATCAAGGGCCAGGATGGTGTAAATCTGCACTTCAGATGATAAATCCGACCGCACAGATGAATTCGGATTGACGATCGTAGCCCAACGACACAAAAATCGAGTCAATCCGACATCCGTGGCACCATCTACAACTTCCAAAAGATGGACGGCCAAGATAGCACCACGTGGCACCATCTCAGCCGCCCAAATGGCCGCTTGCATCTTGTGAAGGCCCCACGCCCGATCGCTCTCCACCGTTGGATCTTAATCCAACGGCTGTGGTCGCTCACGCTTAAAAGCGTCCACTCGACCATCCGCGCCCCATAGCGTAGTGGTCGAGCGTGCTTTGGCGAGCGGCAGGCGCGGGCGATTGGGCGTGGGTGGAGCGTCAGATAGAGATCGGACGGCTGCACGTGCCTGTTAGAGTCCACGCGCAATTGAACGCGCGGCGTCACGTGCAATCGGACGCACGGGCGGGTGCGCAATGCAGCGGGAGAAGGCGCGACTTAAGCCGTCCGATCTCGCGATCGGACGGCTGAGGATCGCTAGACGTGCATGTACGTTGGGCGCGTGGGCAGCTGAAGCGGCACGCGTGGGCGCGGAAGCTACGCCCACGTCGGGGCTTTAGTGACGGATTTATCCGTCACTAAAGACCCCTCTTTTATTATTTTGAAGTTGTAATGTCCATTTTACCCCTACTCCTTGCAACTAGAAAAGGAGACCCCCTCCATATGAAATTTTCATCCCTTCTTTCTCCTCTCTACCCCTCCAAAGCTCAAAAGAAGCTTGTCCCACACCCGGGATGCTTCTCGCGAGATAAAGTCCAATTTTCTTTCCCCTTCGGAAGTGGATCCTGCGACGACGATGGCGTGCTGCTCCGTTCCTGTTCTTCTGCTTCGTCCTCCTTCGTCCCGCTTCGTTCTCCTTCGTCCAGGCGTCATCCCATTCGGCTCGACCTCCAAGCAATCATCGAGGAGGATAACTTCTCTCTCCCATTCTTATTTACAGCTTTTGTAGTGTAGAATTTTCCTGCTTTATAGTGTAATTGATTTTCCTCTTTCTAGTGTAACTTTTATTTAGTTTGATTATATAAACAATTGGAATATTGAATGCATGTTCTCTTTCTCTCTCTCTCTCTCTCTCTCTTTCTTTTAGTCTGATAGCTCCATTGTAATTGTATCGCCTTGCTTATCAAAAAAAAATCCTAAAAAAATATAATTGCGAATATAGATCAACGTAGCCTCCCTATGTTCGACCTGGAATTCTTTTCGGTATAAATTTTATTTGTTGAACACGAATTCTTCACTTTCGAACTACAACGACAGGTTTTCCAAAACCAAACACATAAGCGTAGCAATTCGCAAAAACCATTCAACATTTTGGTGCCGTTGCCGGGGAGGCAACGATTTCCGATCTTTCCTTCTCATTTCTTGCACTTTATTTATTTTCTAACTAGCTTTCTCTTGTGTCTATTGTTTTGCAGAGACCTCCATCAAGGAATCAACAAGCGGTAGACTGGAGTAAAGTGCAGTTGAAGACAACTGTAAGTGTTCCCCCATTCTTTCCCCCTCCATAGATTCCATTCGCCACATTAAATCCAAATCCCAATTAACTTAGGTGTTTGCATAAATCCTAAGAATAGTTTGGTTATTTGGATTTTCACTCACATTCATTCCACCCTCATTCATAAAAAAATAACAAAAAGATAATCTTGTGGGGTAATTTTCAACAAACACACAACACACACCCACATTCAAGGCACTTGATCAACTCGATTTGTTTTCTACTCAACCGGGTTCTGATCTGTGGAACCGATGCACACAAAGCAACATATAATAGAGTAGAAATTATTCTAGGTTAACCATTTTTGAGTGCCTAACTTATTAGTGTATTTGTGGCCAATTGTTTGAGTTGTTTGGGCTGCACCACTTTATTTAAAACCAACTCATCAAGTAGCTCCTCCTTAGGGTTTTCAATCTAGGTATATTCCAGGCACTCCACTTTCTTTCTGATTTTAAAGGAAAACAATCTTCACCCGTGTTTTACAACTTGGTTTGCCAAGAAACTTGATTGGAATTCACCTAATTTGAAACCCTAAAAGCTACTAAGCAAGATTTGAACCTTAAAATTCACCACATCAAAAATAATCTTGCTTGAAAACCACTGGTTGTGCACGCACACACAAATCAATCAATCATTAAGGGCACAACCCATTTAAAGGGCCCATCACATTCCAAAGCACATTCAAACCTAGCCCTAAATAAAATAGAGTAGACGTTGGCCTTAAGGATTGAACTCGCTCTTCATAACTCAGAACGAGATTATTTTCGATTAGTCTATTTCTACTGTTCAATCTGATGTCTAGCTAGGGGAGCAGAGTTAAACGATCACGGCTGGGGGGTACACTACGAACTGGAGGTGCAAGCTGAAGGAAGAACCTTCTCCCCAGTCCCTCCTTCTAACTGGTTGGATTGAATAGACAGAAGTAGATCAAATCGTTCCTTTATCTCAAGACGGGTTTTGGGAGTCTATAGGTCTGTAGGCTAACCCATTTAAGGATAGGTTTGATTGTTTGTATTGCAGGGCGCCTTTCTTCCTCCTGTGTCTCATGAATTCTTCCACATATTTCACGCATTCTTGCTCCTTCCCTCCTGTTATGAATTATCCTCAACATGACGATTATCCCAACTCGTATTGTAATCAACCATCAGTCAGTTGGGATAATTCAGATTGGGGATACAATTCCGGACCCCCGTGTTTAGGGTCTAACCCTGAAGACTTTGATTCTGATTTCTATCCTTCTCAGAGCTACATCAATTATAGATCGTCTTCCTTTCATGCACAACCTAATATGATCTACAATCAAGAAGGATACACTGATCCTTACCCATCCTCTGATTTCACTACCTTTAGGTCATCACCATCTTTTCAACAATCTGAAATGACCTATTATCAGGAAGGGTATAACGAATCTCAATTTGTTAATTCCTCTGCATTGATGTCAAACCCACCCAACCCTGAACCAACTCATTTGGTTCAGGTTAACCAGGTTCAAGATAAGGTTCTGGCTAACTTGAGGAATATCATTCAAGTTCAGCCAATACCTTGCATTGAGAGATTGGAGCCCCTGATTGAAATGATTGATGATTTAAACAAGTCTTTGTTGGATTGGCTCCAGGATGTTAAGGATACGAACCCAGGTGAGTTTCTACTTGGGAAATTAGCGAAATTGAGGATGAGATTCGTGGTTGCTTTGATTCAATCTTGGAATAATTCCCAGGATGAACCCTCTTCAGGAAAGCCAATGACAGAACCCGCTCAGGCACCTGTTGGGGGGACACGTGTTACGAGGCTGACCAGATTGAATTAAAATAACCAATTAAGGATGATCTGATTTCTTCACCTGAGATCCCTAAGTGGGGTTACGAGGAAACGTATGTCTCCTTGGAACAGAAAGTGACAAATGATTTTGGGACATACATTGATACGGATCCTGATGGTGAAGATTCAAGTTGCGAAGTCTCACGTGAGTTTTCTGAACATGATTTCTGTGAGACGATTGGGCCTGAGGAATCTGATAGATCATTTGATAGCCCAATAACTAAGGAAACTGATCTTATTAGGGCACACATTTCGGATCCAGAATCGCATTTTCTGGAGGAATCAATTCAATGCCCTGATTATCATTTACACCTTATTGAGCTTATTGATGATTCTAATTATGAGATAATTAGACCCAAGTCAATTTTGATTCTGCCACATCATTTAGACTTGGAGATTTCAGATGGGGTGATGAATATACAAGATGTCCTAGAATTTGATATGCTAAATGAGGAGAATAGGAGCTGGGAAGTTCTAATTTGGGAAGTTAATTTTGGAAGAAATGGAAGATTGAGTCGAAGGGTTCCTTTTAAGCTTAAACCATCAAATCAGAACCCTTATGACATTTGTTTCGAGGATGTTCAACTCAAGCACACATTCAACGATTATCCTTTTGAGCTTCAATTCTCTGTAACCTGACTTTTTGGTCTTGGGTTGCATCCTCATAAATCGCAGGCCCGACCCCACTTGCATTCTGATTTTAGGTTTTGGGTAATTTTTATCCAGAACCTAAGATATTCTCGATTATGGGGTGTGGGTCTGCACCACAATCTGGTCCACATCTGTGGACCTCTGTTGACAGGTTGGAGGATTCTTCTATTTATTCTAATTCTGACCTGCACTTGTGAATTCTTTATTTCTTTTCTTTGTATAGTGTGCCTAGCTGAAGGCACTAAACTCAGCACATATACAGTTCTTTTTAATTTTTCATCTTGGAGCGGACCTGACATTCACGCAATTCAAGTGCTTTCTTCGCTTTTCCACTCTATTTTATGTCATTTTAATACAATGAGGACATTGCATTAGATAGGCATGGGGGGTGGATATTTATCTCTGAATTCATTCGTCAGCTCCGTAGATTTGTTTTATTTTGATTAAAAAAAAATCAAAATTAGGAAAGAGAATTTGGGTTTAAGAAAATTTTCAATCTTAGGAAAAACTACATTAAGATCTGAACACAAAGACCCTTCAGGTCTTTGAACTTAATCAGCCCATGTATCCACTAAAATGCGGATTTGCTTTTCGAGTTCTCGCCAACTTGAATTTTATTTTAATTAGAGTAAATAAAGTTTGGGTGATAAGTACACGACTTATCAACCCGCCCTCTGCTTTGAGGGAATTTTGAGTCTTAAGCATCTACACACTTTCTTTGCACTGACTCGTTGTTCGGCGATTCTAACGGAAATTGGGTAGCTAATGAACCTTCTAGGGTGATATGGCTGACAAGTTATCGTGGGTAATAGCCCATAGGTAGGTTGTCCAGAGCCCAGTCACTGGACCTTTCTCTGTTTGCTGCCTTTAGGTAAATCTTAGACCAGGGAAGCCACCTACTTAAAAAAAAAAAAATCAAAAAAAAAGGAGAAAAGAACAAATAAGCCACACTTCGCCGCACGAGTATGACTGGCAAGTTGTCAGTGGTAACAGCTCATCGACTGGTTGTCCATAACCCAACTCAGAAAATGCACTAAAAATTTCCAAAACACTTAGGAAGAAGCGGAGAAGTAGAATAAATTGGGGAGATAAACACTGGATTCACCCTTGTGTTGACCCCATAAAAAAAACTAAAAATAAAAATAAAAAAATAAAATAAAAGTAGAGAGAAAGCTACCGGTTGTAAAGATACACCTTTAGACAGAATTCTTGTTAGGTCACCTAGAGGCGTAGAAATCCGAAGTTTGTTTTAATTGCCGGTCAACAAGTCTATCACAATCACAATAAGATGCTTAAAACTTAGGGTTCTCATCAAATCTTGGGTGAGTTGACTAGCCGTAGAAAGCCAATCTTAAACCCTAAAATTTGAAAATCCAAAAAAATTAGAAAAGAGTAAAAAAGAGAAAAAGAAAATTTTCTTTGAATAAGGCGAGGGCTTGAGGCGGTCTGCATTTTGGCTGATACCCGGGCACTGTTGTGTCTTTGAAAGTTCAGTTCCTAAGTAGACAATTTCTTAATGATTGAAAATAACTCAAGTCCAGATAATCCAACCAAATTCTTTTATAAATAGCATATAATTTTTGCTAGGGACTAGCAAAAGATAGACATGGGGGTATGATGTAAACACATTTACACTACTTAAAAGGTCTATTTATGCATGTTCTTAAGCATAGGATTGCATTTCATGATATAAATATTGCATAACATGCATCATCTTGCATTTAGAGTAGTTTGAATAAAATGGAGGTTAATTGTCTCCTTTTATGTGCTTGGACAGGGCAAACATTTTTATCGGGGCTTCGGATCAAAGATCCAACCGTATGGATGTGATCAAGGTGACGATTGGAGTTCAACGACTCCAAGATCGCCCTAATCAGGCATCCGTAGCATTAGATAGTGACCTAGAAACCCTAGAAGATCAAGGACCAGGATGGTGTAAATTCGCACTTCAGATGATAAATCCGACCGCACGAATGAATTCGGATCGACGATCGCAGCCCAATGACACAAAAATCGAGTCAATCCGACATCCGTGGCACCATCTACAACTTCCAGAAGATGGACGGCCAAGATAGCACCATGTGGCGCCATCTCAGCCGCCCAAACGACCGCTTGAATCTTGTGAAGGCCCCATGCCCAATCGCTCTCCGCCATTAGATCTTAATCCAACGTCCGTTGTCGCTTGCGCTTAAAAGCGTCCGCTCGACCATCCGCACCCCATAGCGTAGTGGTCGAGCGCGCTTTGGCGAGCGGTAGGCGCGGGATCGAGCCGTGGCGAGGAGCTGTAGGCGCGGGCGATTAGGCGCGGGTGGAGCGTCAGATAGAGATCGGATGGCCGCGCGCGCCCGATAGCATCCACGCGCAATTGAACGCGCGGCATCACGCGCAATCGGACGCGCGGGCGGGCGCGCAATGCAGCGGGAGAAGGTGCGACTTAAGCCGTCCGATCTCGCATTTGAACAGCTGAGGATCGCTGGACGTGCGTGTACATTGGGCGTGCGAGCAGCTAAAGCGGCCGGCGTGGGCGTGGAAGCTACGCCCATGTCGAGGCTTTAGTGACGGATTTATCCGTCACTAAAGACCCCTCTTTTATTATTTTGAAGTTGTAATGTCCATTTTGCCCCCACTCCTTGCAACTATAA
This sequence comes from Thalassia testudinum, assembly GCA_037157565.1. Classification (NCBI taxonomy): domain Eukaryota; kingdom Viridiplantae; phylum Streptophyta; class Magnoliopsida; order Alismatales; family Hydrocharitaceae; genus Thalassia; species Thalassia testudinum. Next base: position 62,294,050 of record JAZHRO010000063.1, read on the forward strand.
AAGGAGACCCCCTCCATATGAAATTTTCATCCCTTCTTTCTCCTCTCTACCCCTCCAAAGCTCAAAAGAAGCTTGTCCCACACCCGGGATGCTTCTCGCGAGATAAAGTCCAATTTTCTTTCCCCTTCGGAAGTGGATCCCGCGACGACGACGGCGTTCTACTCCTTTCTCGTTCTTTTGCTTCGTCCTCCTTTGTCCTGCTTCATTCTCCTTCGTCTAGGTGTCGTCCCATCCGACTCGTCCTCCAAGCAATCGTCGAGGAGGATAACTTCTCTCTCCCATTCTTATTTACAGCTTTTCTAGTGTAGAATTTTCCTGCTTTATAGTGTAATTGATTTTCTGCTTTCTAGTGTAACTTTTATTTAGTTTGATTATATAAACAATTGGAATATTGAATGCATGTTCTCCTTCTCTCTCTCTCTCTCTCTTTCTTTTAGTTTGATAGCTCCATTGTAATTGTATCGCCTTGCTTATCAAAAAAAAATCCTAAAAAAATATAATTGCGAATATAGATCAACGTAGCCTCCTTGTGTTCGACCCGAAATTCTTTTCGGTATAAATTTTATTTGTTGAACACGAATTCTTCGCTTTCAAACTACAACGACAGGTTTTCCAAAACCAAACACGTAAGTGTAGCGATTCGCAAAACGTTTCAACAATCTTCTTTAGACTTTTACTAAGTTGAAACAAGGGGTTTTTTTCTAATTTTTAGAGATTTTTAGGTGTTGGCTTGTGTGTGAAATTTGACACAGGAAGTTTTGCAAGAAAAGCAAGCTTTTGAATCAGAAACTAAGCCAGGTACTTTCCATATTACAAAAGAGGATCAAGTCACCTGAACTATCATGAGTTCTGGTGGAATTTTAGAGAAGAATATTTGATCTAGTCTAAAAATAGACCCTGAAATTTTAATGATCAGATCTGTATCTTCATCCCTAGTTTGTTAAAGATAAAATCCCATTGTACCAAAAGTGAGTTTTCAACCTTAGTCCTGATTTCAAAATTTTTCCTTAAAAAGTTTTCAATATTTTATTATTATTTTCTTTTGGGTATGCATGCCAGAAAATAAAAATGACTAAAGAAAACTACATGTTTTTAGGTTTTGAAAATCCTAATTCGATCATCAAAATTTTAAAAACTGCCCCCCATGCTTAAGATATGCAATGTCATCATGCATTAGGAGGGAAAGAGGGATTATCATAGTAAAAGGCGGTTGGATTTAGGATAGTCAAAACCTGGGGAAAAGAAAGAAAAAGAAGTAGAAAGAAAATGATGGGTTACCTCCCATCCAGTGCTATCTTTTATGCCATTCAACCGGGCATAGTGTGCATCAGAGATCAACTGTGGTTGGTTCAGTGAAATCAAAGGATTCAGACGGAAGATTCAGGGTATGATCAAAATAGGGCTTTAAACGTTGGCCATTGACTTGAAATGTCATATTAGTTTTAGGATCAAAAAGATCAATAGCATCGTACGTTTAAGTTTTGAGGACAATAAAGGGGCCGGTCCATTTGGATTTTAATTTGCCAGGAAAAATACGTAATCTAGCATCAAAAAGCCAAATGCATTGATTAACATCAAAGTGTTTCCGAACAATATATTTATCATGAAATTTCTTTGTTTGGTCTTTATAAATCCATGCATTTTCATACAAAAAATTACATAATTCTTCCAATTTAGTTAATTGTAGTTTTCTATGGATACCGACATTAGATAAATCTATGTTTAATTGTTTTATTGCCCAGAAAGCCCTATGTTCTAGTTCTACCGGGAGATGGTATGCCTTCACAAAAATCAGACGGAAGGAGGACGTGCCCAGAGGGGTTTGAAAAGTGGTACGGTGGGCCCATAAAACGTTGTCCAATTTGTTGGACCAGTCTTTATGGTTGGGACTAACCGTGTTTTGTAAAATATTTTTGATTTCCTGGTTAGAAACTTCTACCTGGCCATTTGTTTTGGGGTGATAAGGTGTGAAAATTTTGTGATTAATCAAATATTTAGAAAGGTGACAGAATTATGAATGAGTAAAATGTGAGACTCCATCACTAATAATGGCTTTTGGAATGTCGAATCTTGAGAAAATATTCTTATTAAGAAATTCAACAACCACACGGTGATCATTAGTGCTGGTAGGTATTACTTCTATCCATTTAGAAACATAGTCGACTGTGACTAGTATATATAAATACCTACCAGAGTTGATGAATAGTCCCATGAAGTCGATGCCCCATACATCAAAAATTTCAACCTCTAAAATAGGATTAAGGGGCATCATATCCGTCTGAGTCATGTTGCCGATGCTCTGGCAATGCACACAGGACCGAACAAACTTATGAGAATCTTTATGCAAGCTGGGCTAAAATAATCTTGCATTAAGGATTTTAGTGTAGTTTTCTTGCCCGAAAGATGTCTGCAACAAGCCATTGAATGACAATGTGTCAGAATATCATGGATTTCACAATTAGGGACACATCGTCTAATGACCTGATCGGCACAAATGAGGAAAAGATCGATCTTCTCTCAAAAATAGTATTTAATGTCAGCAAAGAACTTATCCCTTTTTGTTTTTGGCCAATCAGTGGGGATTCATTCTGTTGCTAAATAGTTTATAACGGGTACAAACGAAGGGAGGGTGGTGGCAGCCAAAATGCTTTCATCAGGGAATTAATCAGGGGGGTCATTATGTCATTCGTCATAAGACGAGGGAGATGGTCGGCCACTACATTTTGCGAGCCCGCCTTATCCTTGATTTCCAGGTCAAATTCCCGGAGCAGCAGGATCCAACGGATAAGGTGGGGTTTCGCATCTATTTTTGTCAACAAATATTTAAGTGCTGAGTGGTTGGTATATACAGTGACATGTGACCCAAAAGATAAGATCTAAATTTTTCTAAGGCAAATACAATGGCAAGATGTTCTTTTTTAGTAACAAAGTAATTTTGTTGTACATCATCAAGAGTTTTGCTAGCATAATAGATCACAATGGGCTTCTTACCAATTCTTTGTCCTAGAACGACCCCCATAGCAAAATCTAAGGCATCTGTCATTAATTCAAAGGGACTATTCCAATTAGGTCCGTGCAAAATTGGTGCCTCGATAACTTCCTTCTTCAACCTCAAAAAAGTCTCTAGTCATTTATCATTAAAATCAAATGGCTAGTCTTTAGTAAGAAGCTAACTTAAGGGTTTCGAGATTTAGGAAAAATTTTGTATGAATCTATGGTAGAAACCCACATGACCCAAAAAGGATATGATATGTTTTACAGTAGTGGGCTGTGGGAGCTTAGATATAGCATATATTTTTGCATTATCTACTATAATTCCTTATTTTGAAATAACATGGCCCAAGACAATACCTTCCTGGACCATGAAATGACTTTTTTCCTGAGGACCAGATTGACTTCTATGCATTTTTAGAGAGTTCTTTCAAGGTTCTTGAGACAATGGTCAAAAGAATCTCCAAAAACAGAGAAGTCATCCATAAAGACTTCTAAGCATTCACCTACCAGGTCCGAAAATATTGCAAGCATACACCTTTGAAAAGTCGCAAGTGCATTGCCAAGATCGAAGGGCATTCTTCGGAAAGCAAAGGTTCCGAAGGGGTAGGTGAAAGTTGTTTTGTCCTAGTCCTTAGGATGAACCACTACCTGATTATAGTCGAAATAAACATCCAGAAAATAGTAAAAATCCTGTCCGGCTAACCGCTCCAAGATTTGATCAATAAAGGGGAGCAGAAAATGGTCCTTCTTGGTGGTGATATTTAATTTTCTATATTCAATACACACATGCCAAGAAGAGGTGGTTCGAGTCGTTATATTATCCCCGTTATCATTGGTGACAACTGTTAGTCTAGCCTTTTTGGGCACTACTTGTGTTGGACTAACCCAAGAGCTGTCAGAAATGGGGTAGATAATATTGGCATCAAGCCACTTAATAATCTCTTTTCTTACCACCTCCTGCATAATAGGGTTCAAGCACCTTTGTGGTTGGCAGGAGGGGCGAGAATCGTCCTCTAAATATATATGATGTGTACAGCAGGATAGATGAATACCCTTAAGATCAGAAAGGGTTCAGCCAATAGCTTTTCTATATTTACACAAAACTTGGAGAAGTTTGTGTTCTTGTGCCCCAGTAAGTCCAGAATTTATAATCAGTGGGAGGGTTGGATTTGGATCCAGGAAAACATATTTAAGGGAGTCAGGTGATGGGAACACCATCAGGAGCCCTAACTAGCTCATTTTGACCCAATGAAGAGAATAAATTCTCCTACATAACCAACTGAAAGTCATAATTCACTACATAACCTTTCTGAGAGAAACACAAGAAACAAGGGGTAAAACTATAATTTTACCAATGCAGTACAACCACGGGTTTTGCCAAGGGCTAAACAAGGGTCAATGGTCTTAATAAGATAACAAGTTGGTTGGATTTGACAGAAAAGGGTTTGTGTGTGTTCTGTGAATTAAATGACTTCTTAAAATCCTAAAAATAGATCCACTTGATTAGCCAAGGTTCTGGTAAGAATAAAATTCAATTAAACCCTCTAAAAATCATAGAAAAATATTCTCTAGGGCTTAGTACCTTCAATTTGGCCATTAGAACCCATCTTGACCATGAATGGGGTCTTAGACAGATATTTGCCTTAAATTAGGTTTTTTCATAAATTTCCCAGTCAAACGTGATCAAACCCAAAAGCCAACTTTACCATTGGATTCCTTAGGTCCAAATTAGGTCTGTACCAAAACTTGGACCCAAAATGAGTTTTCCTTGACCATGTTTGAAAAAAGGTCCAGCCTGATTACATTTCTAACCCTAGCTTTCAAAACCCTTGCTAACAGTCCCCTAGCTTTCTCGTCATCTTCACAAGCAAGTCCCTCCACCATTATCGCAGAGGAAACCTACTCTGATGACCTTTAACTTGGAAGTTCTCCTTGATTGCTTAGAGGATCTCTTCAAAAATTGGAAGGAAGATCCTCTAAGAAATTCCCGTTAGTATGAACCCATCTTTGAGATCTGATTCCCTCCCAATCTCTTATGCGGACACATGAGAGATGTGGGTATCCTAACAGTTCCCATCTCTGGCGACCTTCCAAGCTTGGGAAGCTTGCTTCCCAAGCCATAACCAACCTCTAGAGCTCTATTTAAAGAAGCCCAGATCTCCTCGACTCCTCCACGCTCGATTTCAGCCGTGAATACCCATAATTCCTCTTTTCTCCTCACAGTCGTAGGCTTCTCGACGTTCGGTGACCTTCCCTGCTCCTCCTCGTCATCTGATCGCCATAACTACGGTGGATCCATCCTCCTTGACTTCGTCGATGTCTTGCCATACTAGTAGGCGCAATTCTCTCTTCGTCCTTGCCGATCGCACCTCACCGGAGCCCTCTTCATCTCTGGCGTCGGCCACACCTGACTCAACGCCTTCGCTCACCCCCTTCGTCCCTTAACGCCCTAGTTAAGTTCAGTGTCTCCTCTATCTACTTCCCCTCTCTTTATTTCACAAAATCCGCCATTGACGCCTGTCGCACCTTCATCTCCTTCATCTCCAACCACCAACTCTGGCGAGGCCATCCCACCTCCACAAGCCACCACAATCCTTGTCGACAAGCCTACAACCTCCGCCTGACTTCACTGATCAGTTCCCCTCACTTCACTCACTACGCTACTCACCCAAACACCTCCCTGAAGACACCCACTCACTCGCACACAGTGTGCCCTAGGCAACACTCACAAGCACTACCATGCCACACCACCACTCCCAAGACATCCATCGAGCTCTGGCGAACCTCCCTGAATAGTTTGACATGGCTGAAAGGCCGTTCTCTTGATTTCAGGTATCAAGCCTTGGTTGCCATTGCTGCCAAAGCTTCAAGCTTGCTTGCTGTTGCTCCAGGTCCTATTACGCCCCAGGGCTACCTCTAGGCTGCGCGGAATAGAAGCCCACACGCATCCAGGTCTTCATGCAAAGGCTCCAGCAGTCACAGCTTTGCCAATTCGACCACACATCCTACTGCTGTGGTGCATGGAAGATAGGTGGTACATTTAGTCCCCCCTTAGAAGTGAAAAAGCACCTACACCCACATAAAGTGAAAAAGTACAAAAGGCTGTTCGCCTCCAACACTGAGGGTGAGGTCCTCCTCCCCCTTCACATGACTCATCCATGATATTGCCCCCACAGAACTGGCCGATCCGACTACCTGCTTGACTTCACTCCTCGTTCACCACACACGTCAGTGAGCCTGGACCCGGGTATGCGATAGGTTCGATTACTCGACCGGCTAAGGCTCTGGGAGAGCGAGACTGAAATAGAAAAAGAGAAGGAGAGAGGAGAGCTGTGTGGGGTTAGGGGGGTTTTTGCTCTGAGGGGATTGGCTCCAACACTTAGCCAATTCAAAAAAAGAAGAGGAGGTCAGGCAGAAGAAGAGAAGAAGAGAAAGAGAAGGACCTCAGAGAAGGAAAAGGCAAAGGCAGAGAAAGAAGAAGAGAAGGCCAAAGGAAGAAGTTGAAGAGAAAGAGAAGGACCGCAGAAAAAGAAGAGCAAAGGCAGAGAAAGAGAAGAAGCAAAGCGGAAGGATCAGACACTTTAAGTCATCTGATTCCTTCATTAGATGACAGATTCTAGCTTACATTGCATGTTCATATATTGAGTTCCTTGGTGATATTGTAGGAGTATTTGGTGATCTAAATCACCATTTTACTCCCATATTTTTGCACTCTAATACTGATATTATTGCATACTCTTTTAATTTTGAATTGTGATCTTGATTTCTAAATACCAATTTGCTCCCTGTGTTTGACCTTGGAAATCTTTTTGAGTAATAAAATTGTATTTGTTTTCAAAGTGATTTCGACTATACTGTAACACGACTATTTAAAACATCGATCTCGATTTCAATAAACATTTTGGCGCCATTGCCGAGGAGCAATGGGCAATTTAGAATTCTTGATTACAATTTCTGATACAGATTCTAACTTGTTATATCTCTTTTGTTGTGGTTGTTTCAGGGAAGATACATTGAAGAAAGTCAGCCACACATCAAACACACCAAGGGCAAGTAAAATCTGATTATTTTTTTAAGCCCCTCATTCTGAAAAGGTTAAAATGGATATAATCAATTAGGGCTACTTGCTTTACATTCTTAGATAATTCACCAAGTTGCCTGATTTGATTTCAACAAGAAAACTTGATTTGTGCACTCACTTAAGGTAACTAGAGCTACCACATTCTTGTTTGAGCCCTAGATACCACATTTGACAAACTAAATTGGACCAAAATTAGAGCCAATTAAGGATTCCAAATTATGGTTTTAGAGAAACACTTGCATAAACAACAATCAACTTTCCAAAATGATGTGTGCCTAAGACTTGGTTGAATTGATCTATTCAAGAAAACCCTAAAAAAATCAAGCTTTTAATCTCACTTGAATCCTAAAAGAAGGACCTAAAACTTCCCAAAGGACAAATAGGTGAAGTTGACCCACCTTGTTGGGTTAACCAATCTTGAAATTAGGTCACTTTTGCACTCAATACATCTAAAGTTCAAGTGAAATCTTAGGCACCCTTGCTCTTTAATAAAACTGGTAGACTTAAGAGGTCAAGTCCCCATTCTGGTCTACCTGGAACATTAGTGACAAGAGAGGTCGGGTGAGGGAAACCCTGTAACCCGTGGGGGTACTCACCGTGTAGGGGTCTTTGCGAGACTCTCCCTCTCTGGCTGCCCAGGTATTTCTCAAGTGGACGGCTTTCTGATTAAGGGGTATCATCCGCCCTGAACCTCTATGGTCATCCAAATTTTTTGGGTGTCTTGTTTGGGTCCATCACATTCTATCCTCATCCAAACCATCGGTGCATGTTTGGTAGGAGGTCCTTAAGACCATCCTTGAGGCCTCCTTTAGTCATTCACTCCCGCCGAGGCCAAGCCTCAACTTCTGTGTTTGTGTAGCAACCCCATCACATAGACATCTCCTTTGATTCATCTGAAACTAATTCTCCTTCCGTCATCATGGCACAACCTGCAGAAGAAGAGAATAACCTTGAGAATCAACTTCAGTGCCTTAATGATTTATTCCAAGCCTCTTTGAATCCACCGTAGCATCTTATGATGTGAGATCATTACAATCCCGCTGCAGTGGCGATCGAACCTTGAGTCCAAATCCCAGCTGGAGGTCCTGATTCTGAACTCAAGCCCAACATGACTCATGCTATTCCAAAGTTTCATGGGCTCAATTCTGAGGTTCCTTTTTAGCACATCAAACAGCTCAAGCATCTAGCCCAGACCATTGAGTTAAATGTCCAAAATCAGGACATTCTTCTCATAAAAATGTTCTTCTCTCTCATTGACAAAGCAGCTCACTGGTATCAGACTCAAATGCGTCCAATCAATACATGGGTTGAACTACAATCTTAGTTTCTGAAAAGTTCTTCCCAGTTAGTCGGACGAATGCTTTATGACACCAAATCACGCACTTCACATAGCAGCCTGGAGAACAACTTCACAAAGCATGGGATCATTTCCTAGATCTCATGCTAAAGTGCCCCCATCACGGAGTTCCTAAATGGGAACAAGTCTAGTCTTTTTACCAGGGACTCCGTGAAGATATCCCTTTATTTGTCAATGCAACTTACAAAGGAAATATCATAGGTCAACACGAAGACACTGTGTGGGAGATTCTCGAGAATATGTGCGAGAGCTCCATCAACAATGACTCCATGGGCTTATTCGACCGGACGAATGCCCATGCATCGAGGAATCTAAGGGGAGCACATGAGACGCAGGGCCTGTCCTCATCTGTCGACTTGGAATTGATGGCCAGTCTTTGGACAAGGACTCTATCATTGAGAAGAATGTGGATGAGCTAACTAAACATCTGCAGTGAGTGACCTCTACACAAATCCCATTCACACAGCTGCCCTTTGGGAGGGAAGCTGTGCATAACATCTATCACTGATCTTCTCAGGGGATGGACCTGTATCCACCCCCGTCTAACTCTAGGGTAGGAGGAAAATTCAACCCTGCCTACTCTAGTTAGGGGAACTTTGAACCCTCATACTCTGACTTTTCTGGGGTTCCTTAAACCTGCGAGGACCTCAACACCATCTAGAACGACCCATTCTCTAATACCTATAACCGTGGATGGAGGAATCATCCCAATTTCATGTGGTTGGGAAATAATCAGAATCAGAGACCACCATATCAACCCCATCCATAAGCTCCTCATCCATATCAACTGCCTTAGCCTCGGCCCAACCCCACTTATCAATTTGGGCTAAATCAGGTAGATCAAATGACTCTTATCCTTCAGACTCTGACTGACATTCAAAAGATGAATGCGGCTATGCAAAAATAGCACAAAGATTAGATCACAAAGGTTCACAATCAAGTCACCTAGATGGTGAATTCTTGCCAACCTGGCACACTCCCTTAGCAACCTCTATTGAATCCGAATAACTTACCCAACCAGAGGCACGTTATGAACCCAAATCTGGGCCAAGCTCACATGATTTATCAGGCCCCATCTCTCCATCACCTGACGAGATGGAAGCTTCGACATCGTACTTGGGATTTTAGTAGCAGCCACCTATTTTACCAACACCAAACTAGAACCAGGTAGGACTAAATTCAGTAACAACCTATAGTGGCAAAGCAACACAAGACCCACCTTACCTAAGCCACTTTCATCCTGGTAGTAACCCAAACTTTAGGATAGTTATCCAGGACACCCCTGTCCCAAATCAAGAACCTAGACCTATTCTAGAGGAACCATCCAAGGTTCCATTTCCTGAGGCCTTGACCAAAGGAAAGAGGACAACCAAACCCATGGTACCTGAGGAGGACCTTGTCAAGCTCTTTGAACAAGTCCATATAAACATCCCCTTGATGGATGTGATTCGCCACGTACCTGCCTATGCATGATTTTTGAAAGACATGTGTACACCTAAAGATAAGCCGCGAACCAAAAGTGGGAGCCCAATTGTATTGTCAGAGCAAGCCAGCTCTATCATTTTGAGCAAACTGCCACCTAAGGCAAAAGATCCAAGTACTCCCCTGATTTCCTGTACAATTGGTGATATCAAATTTGATAGAGCTCTATTGGATCTAGGAGCCTCCATAAACCTACTACCTACATCCCTACTTGACCATCTTGAGGAATCTGAGCTCAAATCCACAGAGGTGACATTACAGTTGGTAGATCGATCTATTAAGTCACCTAAAGGACTTCTTGAGGATGTCATTGTTAGGGTTCAGGATTTCTATTTCCCGATGGATTTCATAGTTTTGGATATGGATGCTCCAGAAAATCTGAAAAATGCACCAATCAAACTAGGGAGACCCTTTCTGGCCACAACTAGTGCCAACAGAAATTTTGAGGAGGGCCAAATTGAACAAAAATTTGGGAACCAAACATTAAAGATTGACATCTTTAAGGCCCAACAAGGGATTAATTGTGGAGTTATAGAACAGATATGTGACATTGAAGCTGTGGTTGACGATCAATATATTGAGGAAAACATGACTACTTCTGATCAACCACAAGAGGATCAAAACCCACAATCAGAGGAGTTCAAACTTGGCCTAGACACACCCATAACTCCTTCCCTTACTCCTGAACCACCTGCTGCTGCTGATAACCCTATTTTGGAACTTAAATCTCTTCCCGATCATCTAAAGTATGTCTTTTTGGGTTCCAATCAGATGTTTCCTATGATTATCAATTCCAGACTCACACTTGATCAGGAATCCTGTCTGATTTCTGTTCTCCAGCAACATCGAAGAGCCATAGGATGGACTCTAGATGATTTGACTGGCATCAGCTCCTCTTACTGCATACACCACATCTATACTGAAGAGGGCACACGACCTACCCATGAAATGCAGAGACGTCTGACTCTTAATCTGCAAGAAGTCATGAAAAAGGAGATCATCAAGTAGTTAGATGCTGGGATCATCTACCCGATCTCTGACAGCCAGTGGGTGAGTCCAATAGAGGTTGTGCCTAAGAAGTCAGGACTCACCGTGATCACAACTGAAACTAGAGAAATCATACCAACCCATGTGGTGAATTTGTGGAGAGTCTACATTGATTACAAAAGACTCAATACCTCCACAAAGAAGGATCATTTCCCACTACTGTTTATCGATCAGATCCTCGAGAAACTAGCAGGAAATAGATTCTTCTGCTTTTTGGATGGGTACTTTGGTTATAACCAGGTGGTAATCCATCCTGAGGACCAAGAGAAGACCACTTTCACCTATCCTTTGGGAACGTACGTGTTCCAAAGGATGCCGTTCGATCTCTGCAATGCACCTGCTACTTTTTAGCGGTGCATGATTACCATATTCTCAGATATGGTAGGTGATTATCTAGAAGTCTTCATGGATGACTTCTCAGTGTTTGGCGAATCATTTGACGATTGCCTTCTGCACTTGGCCCAGATCCTCAGGTGGTGCATTGATGTGAATCTAGTTCTTTCCTGGGAAAAGAGTCACTTCATGGTGCCTGAAGGAATTGTCTCGGGACATCTCATCTCAGAAAAAGGCATCCAGGTTGATCGAGCGAAGGTGTATCTGATTTCCAAACTCCCTATGCCTATCTCGATCAAGGACATCCAATCTTTCCTAAGGCACGTTGGTTTCTACCGTCGATTCATTCCTGATTACTCTAAAATCACACGCCCCCTGACTACTCTACTATCTAAGGATGTTCCTTTTGAAATCTCTAAAGAATGCACTCAAGCATTTGAAATCCTACATGATCGAGTTACCCAAGCCCTGATCCTACAGTCCCCTGATTAGTCACAACCCTTTGAGATCATGTGCAATGCTTCTGATTTCACTGTAGGAGAGGTTCTTGGGTAGAAAATTGATGGGAAACTTGTGGTCATCTACTATGCTAGCAAGACACTTGACGAGGCTTAGCATAACTACACAGTTACTGAGAAAGAGCTGCTAGCCGTAGTATTTGCCCTAGAAAAATTCAGATCGTATCTTCTAGGTTCCTGTGTTATCATTTACTCTGATCACATAGCTATGAGGCATCTCCTTGCGAAGGACGTGAAACCTCAACTAATCCATTGCATCTTGTTGTTGTAAGAATTTGACCCCAAGATTTGCGACAAGGCAGGAAAATAGAACGTGGTAGCTGATCACTTGTCCCGCCTTCCTTCTGATATTATCGACCCTTCCAGACCCCATTATGGAACATTTTCCTGATGAGCACCTCCTGACTATTAATATAGGGCTTCAATGGTTTGCTGATCTAGTAAACTACTTGGCATCACATCAGATTTCGTCCGATTGGCCAAAGGCCAAGAAGGATAAATTGCTTTCCGATGCCAAGTACTACTTTTGGGAGGACCCATATCTTTTCCTCATCGATGCTAATCAAATCATTCGACGATGTGTCCCGGAAGTGAAAATTTAGGGCTTCTTGTCCTTCTGCCATGACCAGGCATGCGGTGGACACTTCTCTGGTCATATAACCATAGCGAAAATCCTCTAGTGCGGCTTCTAGTAGCCCACGATTTTCAAAGATGCATACAATCCATGTAAGTCATGCACTCGTTGTCAGACCTTAGACAACATGAGCCACCATGATATGATGCCCTTACAGCCGATTTTCATATGCGAAATCTTCAACGTCTGGGGGATTAATTTTATGGGACCCTTCCCTATTTTAGATGACTTCAAGTACATTCTACTCATTGTTGACTACGTGTCCAAATGGATCAAAGCCATTCCAACCCGAACCAATGATCATAAGGTGGTTATCAAATTCATTCATCAGAACATCTTTTCTCGGTTTGGGATTCCACGTGCTATAATCTCTTATGGAGGGACCCATTTCACTAATGCTCAATTCAGGTCACTGATGACCAAATAAGGGGTGTCACACCGAATCTCTACTCCTTATCACCCCCAAACTAATGGTTTAGCTAAGCTATCAAATCAGGAGATTAAGAAAATCCTCCAGGTCACTATTCGACCTAACAAGAAAGACTGGTCATCCCAACTTCCGGAAGCTTTGTGGGCTTATAGGATCGCCCACAAAACCTAATTAGGTATGTCTCCCTTCAGATTAGTGTACGGGAAGGCATGTCACCTCCCCATTGAATTGGAGCACAAAGCCTATTGGGCAGTACAAAACTGCAATCTCGATCTTTCTAAGGCAGGAACCCACAGAAAGCTTCAAGTGAGAGAGATCGATGAATTATGCCACGACACGTATGAGAACTTGTGAATTTACAAAGAGCAGGTTAAAGCCTTTCACGACAAGCACATATCCAGAAATATGTTTTACCCTGGTCAAAAAGTCCTACTCTTTATTGCCAAACTCAAGCTATTCCTAGGAAAACTTAGATCAAAATGGATCAGACGTTACCTTGTCCAATGAATCTTTGGAAATGGAGTTGTCGAAATCAGTCAACTCAGCCACGATTCAGAACCTTTTGTCGTGAACGGTCAAAGACTCAAACCGTTCATTGAACTTATTGATACAAATTTGGTTGAGACATCTTTTACCCGCCATTCTCCCTGAGCTTATTATGCCCGGTCATTGGCGTTAAACTCAGTGCTTAATGGGAGGCAATCCATCATTTTGAAAAACTTGAAACTTTTCTTAACATCCTATGCTGAACTCATATTGCACTTTAGGGTTCATCCATTAGAACAACCGACTCCACCTCTGGTACACGTACCCGAGCTTGAAATCGTCCGCAACAGTCATCCCGACCCATTCACCAACCCAATACCTATTCTAATGAATGATCTAAGCTGAACTCGAACCCACCAAATTTACAATGAGGACATTGCAAATTGTAGGCATGGGGGAGTATGAAAGTGCAAAATGTCGTGAAAATTAGCTCACAAGAAAAGGTTTCATAAAAAAAATCATATATCCCAAAAATACCAAAAAAATGAAAAAATTGTTGAACAAGAACAAAAAAATGAGAGGAGAGAAAATTTTGAGGGCATATCAATTTTGAGGAGAAAAAGGGGAGAAGTTAAAAATGCCAAAAAGGAGCACAAGTTGAAAAAAAAAAGAAAAATAGATAGTCATTAGTAAGAAATTAAATAATTAACTTAGTTCTAGACCATATCATGAAAAAGAAAATGAAAGGCAAAAAGTGTTAATGAAACACAGAAGAGATTAGTAGGAACGCTGATTTTAGACTTCTTGGGCTGTGATCATAGGCTTAAAAATTTAAGCACCCACTGAGATCTGGATACTCCCCAAGAGGTTGGGGAAAATGTGAAGCTTAAGTATTAGGTGTAAGGCTTAGGGAGTATTCGGCCTCTAGTTAACTTACCTCTAGTTTAAGGAACTCGATAACCTAAGCACCCCAATCCACACACAGTTTAGTTCAGTGCGCTTAAGTATCAAAATCACGCAAATGCATTTAAGTTATTTCGAAAAAGTCGCCTAGATTAGGAGCGGCTGATCAACACAAGTTGATTTGGACGAGTTCCCGGCACAAAGAGGTGGGAAATTCCCCTCGAAGAGGCGCAATAACATATCGACTCCTCGGTGCTTGTGTCCTAGGATATCTACATATCCTACCAAGGCCATGTAAGCACCTTGTGCTGGTTCAGATGCCATGGGCAGCATTATCCCGAAATATCGATTGCCAAGGTCTGGATTTAGCTACAGAACACCATGGGTGGGATTATCTCGAAATCTCAAAAGTAAGGGTTTTAGGGGTTGCCATGGGTGGTGCTATCTCGAAGCATCGATTGCCAGGGACCCTTCGAGGATTGATGATGGAGACAAGGAATCTGATACAGACTATGTTGTGAAGCCAATCCGAAGCTAGAAATAAAAAGAAAAGAGAGAAAAAAATATCCAAAAATAAATAAAATTCCTCTGTCTCTGATGGGAACACCATCATGAGCCTTAACTAGCCCATTTTGACCCAATGAAGAGAATAAAGGCTCCTACATAACCAACTGAGGGTCCTAATTCACAACATAGCCTTTCTGAGAGAAAAATAAGAAACTAGGGGTAAAACTATAATTTTACCAATGCAGTGCAGCAACAGGTTTTTTGAAGGTCTAAATAAAGGTTAAATGGTCTTAATAAGATAATAAGTGGGTTGGATCAGACAGAAAAGGGTTTGTGTGAGTTATGTCAATTAAATGACTTCTTGAAACCTTAAAATAGACCCACTTGATTAACTAAGGTTCTGGTTAGGATAAAATTGACTAAAACCCTCTAAAAATCATATAAAAATATTCTCTATGATTTAGAACTTTCAATTTGGCTTTTGGAATCCATCTTGACCTAGAATGGAGTCTTAGACAGATATTTACCTTAAATTAGGTTTTTGCATAAATTTCCCAGTCAAACGTAGTCAAACCCAAAATCCAACTTCACCATTGGATTCCTTAGGTCCAAATTAGGTTTGTACCAAAATTTGAACCCAAGATGAGTTTACCTTAACCTAGTTTGCAACAAGGTCCAGCCTGATTACATTTCCACCCCTATCTTTCGAAAACCTTTGCAAAAAGCCACTAGCTTCTTCATCATTTCTGCAATTAGGTCCCTCCACCATTAAAGCGGAGGAATCCTACTCAGACAAGCTTTGGAAGGAGAGTTCTCCCTGATTGCTTGGAGGATCTCCTCTAAAATTGGAAGAGAGATCCTCTAAGAAATTCTCTCTTGTCTAAATCCTCATTGAGATCTGATTCTCTCCCAATCTCTCATGTGAACGCATGAGAGATATGGGTATCTCATTGACTTCCTTCTCTGGTGAGCCATCTTTGCTTGGGGAGCTTGCTTGCCAAGCCCTAACCGACCTCTAGGGCTCTATTTAAAGAAGCCTAGATCGCCCTAACTCCTCCACACTTGAAATTGGCTATGAATCCCCACAATTTGTCTCTTCTCCTCACGGCCGAAGGCTCCTTGATGTCCGGCGATCTTCCTTGCTCCTTCTCGTCATCCAACCGCCATACTTGTGGTGGATTCCTCCTCCCTGACATCAACCGTGTCTCGCCGCACGAGCAGATGCCCATTCCCCCTTCATCCTCGCCGTCCAACCCCCACCAAAGCCACTTTTGTCTCCAATGTCGGCTGCACCTCGACCGACGTCACCTTTGCCCCCCTTTGTCTCTTAACACCCTAGCTAAGTTCTCTCTCCCATCTACTTTCTTCTCTACTCTCTATTTCCCAAAATTGACCACTGCCAACCTCCATCACCCTCTTCTCCTTCATCTCCGGCGATGGCTTTTGGCAAGGCCATTCCACCTCCATAGGCGACCGCAACCCTCGCAGAACCTCCGCCACACTTCACTGATCATTTCCCCTGACTCATATCACCACGTCACTCACCCAAATGCACCCCCGAACACACCCACTCACACACATATAGTTTGACCTAGATATGCGCTCACAGGCACTACCACGCCACGCCACCACCCCCAGCACATTCACCGTGCTCCGGCGACGCTCCCTAAGTGCTTTGATGAGGCTGTGAGGCCATTCTTGTGATTTTAGGTTTAGGCATCATTCGCCATTAGTAATCAAGCTTGAAGCAAGCTCCAAGCCGCTTCAGGTCTTGCTAGTTCTAAGCTTCAGGCCTAGGTTGCGCGGAATCACTTCGTGCACGTACCCATGACCTCAATTGAAGACAAGAGCCTCAACAGTTGAGGCAATTGGAGGGAACCACCCTCTGCTGCAGACACGCAAAGAAAGAAGGCACGTTTAGTCCTGCATCGATGGCTGCAAAGCTCTCGAAGGTGCATAACTTGAATTTGTGCCATAGCCTTATCACCTCAGTTACCACGGGGTGAGGTCCCTCTCACCCAACCCAGTCTCGTCCACTGCACTACCCACGCGGATTTTGGCCTGACCTGACCCGACCTGCACTCCTCGCCCACCACCGCACGCTGGTGGGCCTGGTCTTGGGTACGTACTCGACCCGATTACCCGAATACTTGTGGCTCTGGGAGAGCAGAACCTAAGAGAGAAAGAGAGGAGAGCTGCATAGGGGAAGGGGGGGTTTTGCTCTGAGGAGTTTACCTTTGACACTTAGTCGAATTCAGAGAAAGAGCAGGGCTAAAGGAAGATGTTGAAGAAGGAAAGGAGGACCATAAGGCTTAAGGCAAGAAAGAAGAAGAGAAAGCATATGGTAGAGAAAGAGAAGAAGGAAGGAGAAGATAGAGGCAGAGAAAGAGAAAAGCAATCAGACACTTTAAGTCATCTGATTAAAGAATCAAATGACAGATTTTGGCTTCATTGCATATTTAGATATTGAATCATTTGGTGATGTTGTAGGACTATTTGGTGATCTACATCATCATTGTACTCCCATATTTTTGCACTCTGATACTGCTACTATTACAATCCTTTCAAGTTTAAATTGTGTTCTTAATTTCTAAATAGTAATTTGCTCCCTGTGTTCGACCTCGGAAATTCCTTCGAGTAATAACATTATATCTATTTTGAACACTATTTCGGTTGTACTACAATGCAATACTTTTAAAACCCAACTCAACGCTCTCAACATTTTAGTGCCATTGCCATGGAGCAATGGGCAATTTAGAATTCTTGATTACAATTCCTGATTTGGTACTAACTTGCTATATCTCTTTTGTTGTGGTTGTTGCAGGGAGAAGATTCAAAGAAAGATAGCCGTGCATCAAACACGCTAGGGGTAGGTAACTTCTAATTACTCTTTCTCTTAAGCCCCTCATTCTAAAAAGGAAAAAAAATAAAATCAATTAAGGCTACTTGCTTTACATTCTTAGCTAATTCATCAAGTTGGCTGATTTGATTTCAACAACAAAATTTATTTGTGCAACCATCTAAGGTAACTAGGGCTACCACTTTCTTGTTTGAGCTCTAGATACCACATTTAGCAAGCTAAATTGGACCAAGATTAGTGCCAAATTAAGGATTTCAGTTTTGGGTTTTAGAGATACACTTTCATAAGCAAGAATCAACTCTCCAAAAACATATTTGCCTAAGCCTTGGTTGAAGTGATTTATTCAAGAAAATCCTAAAATTCAGGCTCTTAATCTCACTTGAATCCTAAAAGAAGGGACCTAAAATTCTCAAAGGACAAATAGGTGAAGTTGACCCGCATTGTTGTGTCAACCAACCTTGAAATTAGGTCACTTTTTGCAGTTAATACATCTAAAGTCCAAGTGAAATCTTAAGCACCCTTGCTCTTTAGTAAAACTAATAGACTTAAGAGGTCAAGTCCCCATCAGTGACAAGAGAGGTTGGGTGGGGGAAACCCTGTAACTCATGGGGGTGCTCTACCGTGTAGGAATCTTTACGGGACTCTCCTTCTCTGGCTACCCAGGTATTTCTCAGGTGGCCGGCTTCCTGACTTAGGGGTATCATCCACCCTGAACCTCTATAGTCATCCAAATTTTTTTGGGTGTCTTGATTGGGTCCATCACATTCTACTCTCATCCAGACCATCGGTGCATGTTCGATAGGAGGTCCTTAATACCATCCTTGAGGCCTCCTTTAATTATTCACTCCCGTCGAGGCCAGGCCTCCACTTCCATGTTTGTGCAGCAACCCCGTCACATAGACATCTCCCTTGATTCATTTGAACCCAATTCTCCTTCTTCCATCATCATGGCACAACCTGCAAAAGAAGAGAATAACCTTGAGAACCAACTTCAGCGCCATAATGACTTATTCTAAGCCTTTGTGAATCCACTGCAACATCCTATGATGCGGGATCATTACAACCCCACAGTGGTGGTGATTGAACCTTGAGTTCAAATCTCAGCTGGAGGTCCTGATTCTGAACTCAAGCCCAACATAATTCATGCTATCCCAAAGTTTCATGAACTCAATTCCGAGGATCCTTTCCAGCAAATCAAACAACTCAAGCATTTGGCTCAGACCTTCAGGTCAGATGTCCAAAATCAGGATATTCTTCTCATGAAGATGTTCTCCTTCTCTCTCATGGACAAAGCAACTCACTAGTATCAGACTCAAGCGCATCCTATCAACACATGGGTTGAACTGCTATTTGAGTTTCTGAAAAAGTTCTTCCCAGTTGGTTGGACGAATGCTTTACGACACCTAATCACACACTTCGCACAGCAGCCTGGAGAACCACTTCATGAAGCATGGGATCGTTTTCTGGATCTTATGAGGAAGTACCCCCATCACGGAGTTCCTAAATGGGAACAAATCCAGTCTTTTTACCTGGGTCTCCATGAAGATATCTGCTTTTTCATTAATGCAACTTGCGGAGGAAATATCATAGGTCAACACGAAGACACTGTGTGGGAGATTCTTGAGAATATGTGCAAGAACTCCATCAATAATGACTCCATGGGCTTATTCGATTGGACGAATGCCCGCGCATCGACGAATCCAAAGGGAGCACATGAGACGTAGGGCTTGTTCTCATCAGTCAACTTGCAATTGATGGCCAGTCGTTTGGACAAGGTCTTTATCATTAAGAAGAAGGTGGATGAGCTAACTCGACATCTGTAGTGAGCAACCTCTATGCAAAACCCGTTCGCACAGCCGCCCTCTGGGAGGGAAGGTGTGCATAACATCTATCATCGATCTTCTAGGGGATGGACCCATATCCACCCCTATCTGACTCTAGGATCGGAGGAAACTCTGATCCTGCCTACTCTAGTTGGGGGAACTCTGAACCCTCGTACTCTAACTTTTCTGAGGTTCCTCAGACCTACGAGGACCTCAACGCCATCTAGAATGACCCATTCTCTAATACCTATAACCCTGGATGGCGGAATCATCCCAATTTTCTGTGAGTGGGAAATAATCAGAATTAGAGACCACCATATCAACCCCTTCCATAAGCTCCTCGTCCATTTCAGCTGCCTCAGCCTTGCCGCAACTCCACCTATCAATCTGGGCCAACTCAAACAGATCAAATGACCCTCATCCTTCAGACTCTGGCTGACATTCAAAAGAAGAATGCAGCTATGCAAAAATAGCACAAAGTTGAGATCACAAAGGTTCGCAATCAGCTCGCCTAGATGGCAAATTCCTGCCAACTAGGCACACTCCCTTCGCAACCTCTGCCGATTTCAAATAACCTGTTGAACTAGAGGCACGTTGTGAACCCAAATCCGAGCCATGCCCACATGATTTATCAGGCCCCTTCTACTCCATCACCTGACGGGATGGAAGCTTTGACATCATACTCGGGATTTCAGCAGCAGCCACCTATTTTTCCAACATCGAACCAAAACCAGGTAGGACTAAATTCAGTAACAACCCGTAGTGGCAAAACAACATAAGCCCGACCTTACCGAAGCCACTTTCAGCCTGGTAGTAGCCCATGCCCTAGGATAGTCATCCAGGATACCATTGTCCAAGATCAAGAACCTAGACCTATTCCAGAGGAACCATCTAAGGTTCTATTTCTCGAGGTCTTGACCAAGGGAAAGAGGACAACCAAACCCATGGCACCTGAGGAGGATCTGGTCAAGCTCTTTGAATAGGTCCAGATAAACATCACCTTGATGGATGCAATTTGCCATGTACCAACTTACCCATGATTTCTGAAAGACATGTGTACACCTAAGCGTAAGCCGCGAGCCAAAAGTGGGAGCCCAATCGTATTGTTAGAGCAACCCAGCTTTGTAATTTTAAGCAAACTCCCACCTAAGGCAAAAGACCTAGGTACTCCCCTGATTTCCTATACAATTGGTGATATCCAATTTGATAGAGCTTTATTGGATTTAGGAGCCCCCATAAACCTAATACCTACATCCCCACTTTACCATCTTGAGGAATTTGAGATCAAATCGACAGAGGTGACATTACAATTGGCTGATTGATCTATTAAGTCACCTAAAGGAGTTCTTGAGGATGTCATTGTTAGGGTTTGGGATTTCTATTTCTCGGTGGACTTCGTAGTCTTCGATATGGATGCTCCAGAAAATTCGAGGAACACACCAATCATATTAGGGAGACCCTTTCTGGCCACTGCTAGGGCCAACATAAATTGTCAAGAGGGCCAAATTGAACTGAAATTTGAGAAACAGACATTAAAGATTGACATCTTTAAGGCCCAACAAGGGATTAATGCGATGTTATAGAACAGATATGTGATATCAAGGCTGTGGTTGATGATCCATATATTGTGGAAAACCTGACTACTCCTGATCAACCACAAGCTGATCAAAACCCACAATCAGAGGAGTCCGAACTTGACCTAGACACACCCATAACTCCCTCCCTTGCTCCTAGCACACACCTTGAACCACCCGGTGTTGCTGATAACCCTATCTTGGAACTCAAGCCTCTTCCTGAGCATCTGAAGTACATCTTTTTGAGTTCCAATCGGATGTTTCCTATGATTATCAATTCCATACTCACACCTGATCAGGAATCCCATCTGATTACTGTTCTCCAGCAACACGAAGTGCCATTGGATGGACTCTTGATGATTTGACTGGATTTAGCCCCTCTTACTACACACACCATATCTATACTGAAGAGGACACACGACCTTCCCATGAAATGCAGAGATGTCTTAATCCTAATCTGCAGGAGGTCGTGAAAGAGGAGATGATCAAGTGGTTAGTTGCTGGGATCATCTACCCAATCTCCGACAGTCGGTAGGTGAGTCCAATCCAGGTTGTGCCTAAGAAGGCATGACTCACTGTGATCACGACTGAAACTGGAGAAATTATGCCAACCCATGTGGCAAATTTGTGGAGAGTCTGCATTGATTACAGAAGACTCAATACCTGCATAAAGAAGGATCATTTTCCACTACCGTTTATTGATCAAATCCTCAAGAAACTAGTGGGAAATAGGTTCCTCTACTTTTTGGATGGGTAATCCGGTTATAACCAGGTGGGAATCCATCCTGAGGACCAAGAGAAGACCACTTTCACCTGCCCCTTCAGGTAGTACACGTTCTGAAGGATGTTGTTCGGTCTTTGCAATGCACCCGCTACTTTTTAGCGGTGCATGCTTGCCATATTCTCAGATATGGTAGGTGATTATCTGGAAGTCTTCATGGATGACTTTTCAGTATTTGGTGAATCATTTGACGATTGCCTCCTGCACTTGGTTCAGATCCTCAGGCGGTGCATTGACGTGAATCTGTCTCTTTCCTGGAAAAAGAGCCATTTCATGGTGCCTGAAGGAATTGTTCTAGGACATCTCATATCAGACAAAGGCATCCAGGTCGATCGATCCAAGGTGAATCCGATTTCCAAACTCCCAATGCCTAGCTCGATCGAGGACATCTGATCTTTTCTAGGGCACATCAGTTTTTATCGTCGATTCATTCTTGATTTCTCAAAGATCATGCGCCCCCTGACCACTCCACTATCTAAGGATGTTCCCTTCTAAATCTCCAAGGAATGCACACAAGCATTTGAAATCCTACATGATCGAGTTACTCAAGCTCCAATCCTATAGTCCCCTGATTGGTCTCAACCCTTTGAGATCATGTACGATGCATCTGATTTCGCTGTAGGAGCGGTACTTGGGTAGAAAATTGATGGGAAACCTGTGGTCATCTACTACGCTGCAAGACACTTGACGAGGCTCATCATAACTACACAGTTACTGAGAAAGAGCTGCTAGCCATAGTATTTTCCTTGGAAAAATTCAAATCATATCTTCTGGGTTCTTGTGTTATTATTTACTCTGATTACATAGCTGTGAGGCATCTCCTTACGAAGGACACGAAACCTTGATTAATCCGCTGGATCTTGCTGTTGCAAGAGTTTGACCTCGAGATTCGCAACAAGGTGGGAAAACAGAATGTGGTAGCTAATCACTTATCCCGCCTTCCTTCTGACATTATCGACCCTTCCAGACCCATTACGGAACATTTTCCTAATGAGCACCTCCTGACTATCAGTACAGGGCTTCCATGGTTTGCTGATCTAGTAAACTACCTGCCATCACATTAGATCCCATCCAATTGGCTGAAGGCCAAGAAGGGCAAATTTCTTTCCGATGCCAAGTATTACTTTTGGGAAGGCCCGTATCTTTTTGCATCGGTGCTGATCAAATTAGTCGACGATGTGTCTGAGGTGCAGAAATTCAGGTCATCTTGTCCTTCTGCCCTGACCAGGCATGTAGTGGACACTTCTTAGGTCATAAAACCGCAGCTAAAGTCCTCCAGTGCGGCTTCTATTGGCCTACGATTTTCAAAGATGCATATAATCATTATAGGGCATGCACTCATTGTCAGACCTTAGGCAACATGAGCCATCATGATATGATGTCCTTACAGTCGATTCTCGTATGTGAAATCTTTGACATCTAGGGGATTGATTTTATGGGACCCTTTCCTATTTCGGACGGCTTCGAGTACATTCTACTCGCTGTTGACTACGTGTCCAAATGGATCGAAGCCATTCCGACCCAAACTAATGATCATAAGGTGGTTATCAAATTCATTCATCAGAACATCTTTTCACAGTTTGGGATTCCACCTGCTATAATTATGATGAAGGAACCCATTTCATTAATGCTCATTTTAGGTCACTGATGACCAAATACAGGGTGTCACACCGAATCTCTACTCCTTATCACCCCCAAACTAATGGTCTAGTTGAGCTATCAAATCTAGAGATCAAGAAAATCCTCCAAGTTACTATTCGACCAAATAGGAAAGATTGGTCATCCTGACTTCCAAAAGCTTTGTGGGCTAATAGGACCGCCCACAAAACCCAATTAGGTATGTCTCCCTTCAGATTAGTGTGCGGGAAGGCATGTCACCTCCCCATCGAATTGGAGCACAAAGCCTATTGGGTAGTATGGAACTGCAATCTAGATATTTCTAAGGTAGGAACCCACAGAAAGCTTCAAATGAGCGAGATCGATGAATTATGCCACGACGCATATGAGAACTTACGAATTTACAAAGAGTGGGTTAAAGCCATTCATGACAAGCGCATATCCAGAAAGATCTTTCACCCTGGTCAAAAAGTCCTACTCTTTGATGCTAAACTCAAACTGTTCCTAGGAAAACTCAGATCGAAATGGATTAGACCTTACCTCGTCTGATGAATCTTTGGAAATGAAGTCATCGAGATCAGTCAACTCAGCCACGATTTAGAACCTTTCATTGTGAACGGTCAGAGACTCAAACCGTTCATTGAACTTACTAATACAACTTTGGCTGAGACATCCTTTACCTTCCATTCTCCAGAGCTCATTGCTCCCAGCCGATGGCGTAAAACTCAACGCTTAACAGGAGGCAACCCATCATTTTTGAAAAACCCAAAACCTTTCTTGACACATCCTATCTAAACTCATATTGTACTTTAGGGTTCATCCATTAGAACAGCCGACTCCACCTTAGGCACCTGTACCCGAGCTTGAAATCATTCACAACAGTCATCTCGACCCATTCATCCACCCAAATCCTCTTCTAATGAATGATCTAAGCTGAGCTCAAACCCACCTAATTTACAATGGGGACATTGCAAATGGTAGGCATGGGGGGTTATGAAAGTGCAAAATGCCATGAAAATCATCTCACAAGAAAAGGTTTCATCAAAAAAATTACATATCCCAAAAATACCAAAAAAATGAGAAATTCTTGAAAAATAACAAACAATTTAGAGGAGAGAAAAATTTTGAGGGCATATCAATTTTGAGGAGAAAAAAGGGGAAAAGTAAAAAATGTCAAAGAGGAGCACAAGTTGAAAAGAAAAAGAAAAGAGATAGTCATTAGTAAGAAATTAAGGAATTAACTGAGTTCTAGACCATATCAAGAAAAAGAAAATGAAAGGAGAAAGGTGTTAATGAAACACAGAGAAGATTAATAGGAATGCTGATTTTAGGCCTCGTGGGCTATACTCCTAGGTTTAAAAATTCAAGTATCCGCTAAGATCTGGATAGTCCTCAAGAGGTTGGGGAAAATGCGAAGCTTAAGTATTAGGTCTAAGGCTTACGAAGTATTCGACCTCGTTAACTGGCCTCTGGTTTGTGGGACTCAGTAACCTAAGCACCCCAATCCACACATAATCTGGTTCAGTGCGCATAAGTATCAAAATCACGTAAATGAGTTTAAATTATTCTGAAAAAGTCACCTGGATTAGGAGCGGCCGATTGACACAAGTTGATTTGGACGAGTTCCTTACGTAGGAGGCGAGAAATTCCCATCAAAGATGTGCAATAACATATTGTCTCCTCGGTGCTTGTCTCCTAGGATATCTACATATCCTATTGGGGGCATGTAAGCACCCTGTGCTGGTTTAGATGCCATGGGCGGCATTATCCTGAAATGTCGATTACTAGGGTCTGGATTTAGCTACAGAATGCCATGGGAGAGATTATCTTGAAATCTCGAAAGCCAGGGTTCTGGGGGTTGCCATGGGCGGTGCTATCCCAAAGAATCGATTGCCAGGGACCCTTCGAGGATTGATGATAGGGACTAGGAATCTGATACAGATCGTGTTGTGAAGCTAATCTGAAGCTGGAAATAAAAAGAAAACTGAGAGAAAACTCTCCAAAAAGGAAAATTCCTTTGTCTCTCTCTTACAAAAATACATTGCAAACTGAACTGAGGCTAAAATATGTTACAAGCATGGGTGCTTTAACTGCGGAGTCCAACGAACCTTAGGATAGTTCCTGTGGGCCTTGAAAACCTTCGCAGTAGAATGAGGCTAGAGCTGGTCAAGTCCTGATTTTGGTTGGTACTTGAGTACCTCTAGGCCTCTTATCGGCATTCTAACCTAATCGACAGAAGAAATCACACATCACAATTTTGAGCATCAAAAAGATTACATGGTCTAGAATCAAAGTTAAAACCATAAAATTTTACTAAGGGACTAGCAAAAGCTAGGCATCAGGGTATGATGGGAACACCATCATGAGCCCTTACTAGCTCATTTTAACCAACGAAGAGAATAAAAGCTCCTACATAACCAACTGAAGGTCCTAATTCACTACATAAACTTTTTGAGAGAAAAATAAGAAGCTAGGGGTAAAACTATAATTTTACCAATGCAGTACAACAACGGGTTTTCTCAAGGGCTAAACAAAGGTCAAATAGTCTTAATAAGATAATAAGTGGGTTGGATTAGATAGAAAAGGGTTTGTGTGAGTTCTGTGAATTAAATGACTTCTTAAAACCCTAGAATAGACCCACTTGATTAACCAAGGTTTTGGTCAGGAAAAAATTCACTTAAACCTCTAAAAATCATAGAAAAATATTCTCTAATGTTTAGAACTTTCAATTTGGCCATTGGAACCCATCTTGACCTAGAATGGTGTCTCAGATAGATATTTACCCTAAATTGGATTTTTGCATAAATTTCCCAGTCAAACGTGTTCAAACCTAAAATCAAACTTCACCATTGGATTCCTTAGGCCCAAATTAGGTTTGTACCAAAATTTATACCTAGGATGACTTTGCCTTGACCTAGTTTGTAAGAAGGTCCAACCTGATTACATTTTTAACCCTAAGTTTCAAAAACCTTTACAAAAAGCCCCCTAGCTTCTTCATCATTTTTTCAATTAGGTCCCTCCACCATTATAGCGAAGGAATCCTACTCCTGCGAGCTTTGGAAGGAGAGTTCTCCCTGATTGCTTGGAGGATCTCCTCCAAAATTGGAAGGGAGATCCTCTGGGAAATTCTCTCTCGTCTAAACCCTCGTTTGAGATCTGATTCCCTCCAAATCTCTCATGTGAACGCATGAGAGATATGGGTATCTCAACAACTTCCTTCTCCGACGAGCCTTCCTTGCTTGGGAAGCTTGCTTCCTAAGCCCTAACCAACCTCCAGGGCATTATTTAAGGAAGGCCAGATTGCCCCGACTGCTCTATGCTCAAAATTGGCTGTGAATCCCCACAATTCATCTTTTCTCCTCATGGCTGAAGGCTCCACGACATCCGACGATCTTCCTTGCTCCTTCTCATCGTCCGACCACCATACCTACGGTGGATTCCTCCTCCCTGACTTTAGGCACGTCTCGCCGCACCAGCAGATGCCCTTTCCCCCTTCATCCTCACTGTCCAACCCCCACTGGAGCCACTTTCGTCTCCGACGTCGGCTACATCTCGACCAATGTCACCTCTGCCCCCCTTCGCCTCTTAACACCCTAGCTAAGTTCTCTCTCCCCTCTACTTTCTTCTCCACTCTCTTTTTCCCAAAATCGACCACTACCGACCTCCATCACCCTCATCTCCATCTCTGGCCACCACCTCTGCCGAGGCCATTCCACCTCCACAGGCCACCACAACCCTCACAGAACCTCTGCCACACTTCATTGATCATTTCCGCTCACTCATATCACCACGCCACTCACCCAAACGCACCCTCGAACACACCCACTCACATGCACACAGTCTGACCTAGATACGTGCTCACAAGCACTACCATGCCACGCCACCACCCCCATCACATTCGCCGTGCTTCGGCAACGCTCCCTGAGCACTTTGATGATGCCGCGAGGCCGTTCTTATGATTTCAGTTTCAGGAGTCATCCACCATTGGTGATCGAGCCTGAAGTAAGCTCCAAGCTGCTTCAGGTCTTGCCAGTTCTAGGCTTCAGGCCTAGGTTTCACGGAATCAATTTGCGCACGTACCTAGGACCACAATTGAAGACAAGAGCCTCAGCAGTTGAGGCAATTGGAGGAAACCACCTACTACTATAGACATGCAAAGAAGGAAGGCACGTTTAGTCCCACATCAGTGGCTGCAAAGAGCCCGAAGGCACATAAGTTGAATTTATGCCATAGCCTTATTGCCTCAGTAACCACAGGGTGAGGTCCCTCTCACCCTACCCGATCTCGTCCGTGGCACTGCCCATGCCGATTTGGCTTGACCCGACCCGACCTGCACTCCTTGCCCACCACGCACACCGGTGGGCCTGATCCCAGGTACGTACCCGACCTGATTACCCGAATACCTGTGGCTTTGGGAGATTGGAACCTATGAGAGAAAGAGAGGAGAGCTATGCAGGGGAAGGGGGATTTTGCTCTGAGGAGTTTACCTTCGACACTTAGTCGAATTCAGAGAAAGAGTAGGGTTGAAGGAAGAAGCTGAAGAAGAAGGAAAGGAGGATCGTAGGGCTTAAGGCAAGGAAGAAGAAGAGAAGGCAGACGGTAGAGAAAGAGAAGAAGGAAGGAGCTGAAGAAGAAGAAGGAAGGAGAAGACAGAGGTAGAGAAAGAGAAAAGTAATTAGATACTTTAAGTCGTCTGATTAAAGAATCAGGCGACAAATTTTAGCTTCATTGCATTTTTAGATATTGAATCATTTGATGATATTGTAGGAGTATTTGGTGATCTACATCACCATTTTACTCTCATATTTTTGCACTTTGATACTGCTACTATTACAATTCCTTTCAAGTTTAAATAGTGGTCATGATTTTTAAATACCAATTTGCTCCCTGTGTTCGACCTCGGAAATTCTTTCGAATAATAAAATTATATCTGTTTTGAATGCTATTTCTGCTATACTACAATGAAATACTTTTAAAGCCCGACTAAATGCTCTCAACAGTCTCTCTCTTACAAAAATGCACTGCAAACTAAACCTAGGCTAAAAGATATTACAAGCACGGGTGCTTTAACCACGGAGTTCAACGAACCTTAGGATAGTTCCTATGGGCCTTAAAAACCTTCGCGACACACTAAGGCTAGAGCTGGTCAGGTCTAAATTTTGGTTGGTACTTGAGTACCTCTAGGCCAACTATCGGCATTCTAACCTAATCTACAGAAGAAAGCACACATCACAATTTTTTAGCATCAAAGGATTTCATGGTCTAGAATCAAAGTTAAAACCTTAAAATTTTGCTAAGGGACTAGCGAAAGCTAGGCATGTGGGTATGATGGGAACACCATCATGAGCCCTAACTAGCTCATTTTGACCCAACGAAGAGAATAAATGCTCCTACATAACCAACTAAAGGTCATAATTCACTACATAACCTTTCTAAGAGAAACTTAAGAAATAAGGGGTAAAAGTGTAATTTTACCAATGTAGTACAACCATGGGTTTTCTCAAGGGCTAAACAAAGGTTAAATGTTCTTAATATGATAACAAGTAGATTGGATTTGACAGAAAAGGGTTTGTGTGTGTTTTGTGAATTAAATGACTTCTTAAAACCCTAAAAGTAGATCCACTTGATTAACCAAGGTTATGGTCAGGATAAAATACACTTAAACCCTCTAAAAATCATACAAAAATATTCTTTATGGTTTAGTACCTTAAATTTGTCCATTAGAACCCATCTTGACTTAGAATGGGTTCTCAGATAGATATTTGACCTAAATTGGGTTTTTTCATAAATTTTCCTATCAAACGTGGTAAAACCTAAAATCCAACTTCACCATTAGATTCCTTAAGTCCAAATTAGGTTTGTACCAGAACTTACACCCAAAATGAGTTTGCCTTGACCTAGTTTACAAAAAGGTCCAGTCTGATTACATTTCTACCCCTAACTTTAAAAAACCCTTCCTAACAGCCCCCTAGATTTCTCATCGTATTCACAAGTAGGTCCCTCCATCATTATCGCGGAGGAAACCTACTCCAGAGTCCTTTAACTTGGAAGTTCTCCTTGATTGCTTGGAGGATCTCTTCCAAAATTTGAAGGAAGATCCTTTGAGAAATTCCCATCAGTATGAACCCATCTTTGAGATCTGATTCCCTACCAATCTCTCATGTGAATGTATGAGAGATGTGGGTATCCTAATAGTTCCCATCTCTGGCGACCTTCCATGCATGGGAAGTTTTCTTTCCAAGCCACAACCAACCTCCAGAGCTCTATTTAAAGAAGCCTAGATCACCCTGACTCCTCCACGCTCGATTTTGACTACGAATACCCCTAATTCCTCTTTTCTCCTCATGGTCGTAGGCTTCTCGACATTCGGCGACCTTCCCTGCTCCTCCTCGTCGTCCGATCACCATACTTGCAATGGATCCATCCTCCTTGACTTCATCCACGTCTTGCCATACCAGCAGGCGCTACTTTCTCTTTGACCTCTCCAATCCCACCTCACCGGAGCTGTCTTCGTCTCCAACGTCGGCCACACCAGACCCGACGCCTTCGCTCACCGCCTTCATCCCTTAACGCCCTAGCTAAGTTTCCTGTCTCCTCTATCTACTTCTCTCTTTATCTCCCAAAATCCACCACTGACGCCCGTCGCACCTTCATCTCCATCTCTGACCACCAACTCTGGTGTGGCCATCCCACCTCCACAGGCCACCACAACCCTTGCCGACAATCCCACAACCTTTGCTTCACTTCTCTAATCACTTCCCCTAACTTCACTCACCACGCCACTCACCCAAACACCTCCCTGAACACACCCACTCACTTGCACAAAGTGTGCCCTAGGCCCACTCACAGGCACAGCCACGCCACGCCACCACACCCAACACATCCGCCGAGCTTCGGCGAACCTCCCTGAATGATTTGACGTGGCCAAAAGGTTGTTCTCTTGATTTCAGGTATCAAGCCTTGGCCGCCATTGCTGCCAAAGCTTTGAGCTTGCTTGCTGTTTCTCCAGGTCCTGTTATGCCCCAGGGCTATCTCCAGGCTGCATGGAATAGAAGCCCGCACAAATCCTAGTCTTCACACAAGGCCTCCAACAGTTGCAGGATTGCCAATTTGGCCACACATCCTGTTGCTGTTGTGCACGAAGACAGGTGGGACATTTAGTCCCACCTCAAAAGTGAAAAAGCACTTGCACCCACATAAAGTGAAAAAGTGCAAAAGGTTGTTCATCTCCAACATTGAGGGTGAGGTCCTCCTCCCCCTTCATCGGACTCGTCCATGATATTGCCCCCACGGACTTGGCCGATCCGACTACCCGCCTGACTTCACTCCTCGCTCACCACACACACCGGTGAGCCTGGACCCGGGTATGCGATAGGTGCAATTACCTGACCGGCTAAGGCTCTGGGAGAGCGAGACTGAAATAGAAAAAGAGGAGAGAGGAGAGCTGCATGGGGTTAAGGAGGTTTTTGCTTTGAGAGGATTGGCTCCACACTTAGCCAATTCAGAAAAGGAAGAGGAGGTCAGTTAGAAGAAGAGAAGAAGTGAAAGAGAAGGACCTCAGGGAAGGAAAAGGCAAAGGCAAAGAAAGAAGAGAAAGCCAAAGGAAGAAGCTGAAGAGAAAGAGAAGGATCGCAGAAGAAGAAGAGCAAAGGCAGAGAAAGAGAAGCAAAGAAGAAGGATCAGACTCTTTAAGTTGTCTGATTCCTTCATCAGACGATAGATTCTAGCTTACATTGCATCTTCATATATTGAGTTCCTTGGTGATATTGTAGGAGTATTTGGTGATCTAAATCACCATTTTACTCCCATATTTTTGCACTCTGATACTAATATTATTGCATACACTTTTAATTCTGAATTATGATCTTGATTTCTAAATACCAATTTGCTCCCTATGTTCGACCTCGGAAATCTTTTCAAGTAATAAAATTATATTTGTTTTCAAAGCGATTTCGACTATGCTGCAACGTGACTATTTAAAACATCGATCTCGCTTTCGATAAACATTAGGCAAAGGTTTTAATTCCAGTTGTGGGCCTGGCTCCAAAAGAATTTCTGCTTTTTGTGTTAGTGGTGAAGTGACAGTGAAAGGATCAGCTGGAGTGTTAGCTGAATGTGTGGTTAGGGTGGAAGGGTGAGAGGAAGTGGATTGTTTAGGAACTGTGTTAATAGCAAAATAGGAACCTAAATGTGAAATCTTCAAAGTTTCGTCCACTATATTTTCCATTTTTGAATTCGAGTCATCAAAGAAATTATGAAGCTTGAAAAATATCTAGGGTTACAGATTCACCACCACACATGATCTTCATTTTACCAGAATCACAATCAATATTTGCACGGGCGGTGGCTAAGAATGGTCTTCCAAGAATTATAGGGGCAAACTTTAACAGTACCTTTATATATAGGACTAATAAGTCTACTGCAAATAGATAATTTTTGACCCGGACAAGGACATCCTCAACAATTCCCCTTGGTTTAATTGTAGATCGGTCTGCTAATCGAAGAGTAACTTCAACAGGCTTTAATTCTTTGATCTTAAATTCCTCAAAAACAATTGTGAGGATAAGATTAATTGAGGCAACAAGATCCGACAAGGTGCAATTAAGGGAAGTGTCATAAATGATAACTTGAATCAGGGGGGTGCTTGGATCTTTTCTCTTAAGAGGCAGTTGGCTCTGCACAACTGAGTTGATTATCTCAGGAAGGATCACCTTTCCTAAATTTCTAGGCTACCTTTTTCGGGTACACAAATCCTTTAGAAATTTTGCATAGGCAGGGATATATTTTATGTCATCTAGGAGAGGGATGTTAATTTCAACATGACCAAATAAATCCATTAATTCCTTATCAGCGAACTCGGATTTCTTCTTTTTCTTATTTTGTGAAGAATGGAGGGCTTGTGGAAATGGTGCAGGGTTTCACTATTTTGCATTATTAGGTTCCTGAATAGTATTAGAGGAAGATGGGGAAGAGTTGATCTGTTTTTCATTGAAATGAGTTTCTTTAATAGGTAAGGGGTCTTAAGTGGTTTTCCCATTCCTCAAAGTAATTGCATTTGCAGTCTGGTTGTTTCTAGGATGAGGATGGGAAGCCTGACTATTACTGAAACTCGGGGGATGCTGAGGTGCTGGTTGAATGGGTTGACTGGGATAGCCACCTTGGAACTGATTCCGTTAATTATTCGGGTTGGGCATGGGTTAGGAATGTAAATTCCCAAGGTGTCGATGATCAGGAGTAACCTTAACTTGGCGTTGCAAGTTTGTAATTATGCAGATTACTTCTGTCATATGATTCTGCATACCTTGCAGAGTTTTCATGACCTGAGTATTAATATCTTCCTGGGATGGTCCAGGTTGATATGTAGGTTGCCCATAATTCCCAAAATGATTTTGTTCGGGAAAACGAATTGGGTTTGGGTTTTTCTAGGAGTGATTTGGGTTGGTCCTCCAATTTTGATTATAAATGTTGTAGGGGTTTCTAAATTTCTCCTGGAGAGTATAAATATTTTCTGTGGTGGGATAAAAGAATATTTTGATTCAAATAATCAAAATTCCTAGTCAATTCTTGTGGGAAATCAGTTGGAAATTGCTGACCAACAGGTGGCATCAATATTGTGCAGATTTTCTCTTCGGAGAAGTTGTGGAGTGTTAGTGTGTGGAGAGTTAAAGTGTGGAGCTTGCTTGTTTGTGAGCTTTTGTTCCATTTTTTTCTGGTGAATTTGCATCTTGTCCAGTCGTTGAGCTAACATGTATAGATCATCCTGAGTGACTGGAACAGAGGTGGATTTGGAGTCAATTTCATTGACTCCATGTCTGGGGTTTTGTGTTCTGCCAAAAGTATCCATTGAAGTCATATTAAATGAGTTTTCACTCATTTCTTCAAAGAGGAGATAGACACTTTTGGCATCCTTATTAAGGAAATTGCCCCCACATGAGGCATCCACAAATCGCTTCAATTGATCTTCTAATCCATGCTGTCATTGCGGAATTTCATGGCAAGGACAACTTCTTAAGAGTTCTTGGAATCTTTCCCAGGCTTCATGGAGGGGTTCACCAATTTTTTGTTGAAAGGTCGTTATGGATCTTCTTTGGAAAAGTGCTCTTTAATTGGGGCCAGGTGGTAATCGGGTACCTAACCGTTCTAAACCAATGTAAAGCTTTATCCTTTAGAGAGAGAGGGAAAAGTCTGATCAACCACACGTGTTCCTTCACATTGCGGGTATGAGTGGTTTGAGTGAGGACAATTAAGTCCTAGAGATGACAAAAAGGGTCCTCTCTTGGAAGACCATGAAAATGCTTGATCAGGTTCAGAATGGTTGGTTTGATCTCAAAATCTCCTTGTGGTATGACCAGCCCGAGTCTTTCCTCATGGTTGGAAGGATCATAGAAATCCTTAAGAGGAATGACAAGCTGCTGGCAGGGTGGTGGGTTTTGCCCTTGGTTAGCTAGGTTCATCATAGTCCTAGCCAAATTCTCTTGATTTTGTTGTAGTTGAACCAAATGGTCGACCATAAAGGCAAAGGGGTTTGTATTTTGAGTTTGGATTTGAGGGCCACCTAGCCCTACAGGAATTTCTGGTTGCTCCAGATGAGGGAGGTTAGGGATGTGGAAGTCAGCTTGTGGGTCAGCTGACGGGTTAGAAGTGGAAGCAGAATTTTTTTGTCGATTTCCCGGTTGTTCCATATTTTTCGAAGAGGGAAGAGAAGAAAACAAAGATTTTCTGGTGAGGGGGGCAAAATCAAATGGTCCCTCAAGATGTAGTTTTTGGGACCTTCACCCGTGCATGCACATTTTTGGAAGAATTGAAGGGGAGGAGAAGAGATGGAGATGAGAGAAAGTGTGCAATTCAAATAACAAATTCTAGACCTAACTTAAGTGTGACTCCCTAGAAAATTAACCTAAGACTTGGTCTATTTAGGAAATAAGAAACCACTAGTGAATACCCATTCTGTCAACAAATCCAGCTAGGTAAATCCCAGGTGCTTATACAAACCCGTGCTTGGTCATTTGACATGGTCGCTCAGCCTGAACACCAGATATAGATGATAGAATTGATATCAACTAAAGAGAACTTAAGACCTAGATAGCAAGCCTAAGTTGATGAAACCTTAGGGGTCAAATTGCTACAAATTTTAATTAGGTCTAGGTTACTAATGTGCACACGGAATATGGAGGGCTTTGATTTGGGTATTGCCTTGTTATTTTAATTTTTTTTTTGTTTGTGCAAGAATTGGAAGTTGATTCCAACAAAAAAAATAAGTTGTCATACAATTTTTGTATTTCAGTCTTTTAGGATTCAATTTAATTTAATGTGTTTTAGGGTTTCTCTTTTTAAATGTTCAAACAAGTTTGAAGCTTCTACAATAAAAGGAAAACAAGTTGTATTGGTGATAGTCGATTTCCTCTAAAAAATGGTTGTCTAGAAATACAAAGGAAAATCCTAATGCAATTTGATCCTAAGGCAGAAAATTACTACCAATGAGTTATTTTTAGGCTTTCTGTATTACATAGTGGTTCAAACATGGCAAACGACACCACTACTCTGAAGAAAATCAAACAAGGATTCCAGAAATTTTTTTTTAATATTTTAAGAATTTTTTTGATAATTTTTTGAATTTTTATTTGTGCTAGTGTTAAAGTCCATAAATGATATCAGTGGGTATTTTGGACTTTCTGTACCACCACTGACCTCAAAAACTTTTGGTGATTTTATATGATGCATGGAATTTCACAAGGATACCAGAAATCTAAGTTTCAAAAAATTGGATAAGTAGAAAAAATCTAAAAATTCATGGATATTAACAAAATAGGAAGAATAAAGGGTGTAACCCCTCCGTAGTTCATAAATTTTTAAAAATTAAATACAAAATCAATTGATATGAAATTGGAATAGATGTTCCCTACTTGATTCGATATCCTTGAGTGAAATTTCAAGATTTTAAGAGGCCTGTGGTGTCAGAAATTAATTTTTCAAGTCCGAACAGAAATCTAGACCCGAAAAATAGAATACCAATACTTGAATTGGAGTGGTGTTTAATGAAGCATACAAGCAAACAATGAATTTTAAATTTCACCACTCCACTTAATTAAGTTGTTTAAGGTCCTGAAAGACAAGTTTAGTGTGTTATTGGTAGTTTTTAGCAAATTATATGACCAGAAAAGGGTACCAACCTAAAAATTCATGGGATGACAAGATATTGTAATCGTCTCAAAAGCCTACTTTCTTCCTGCAATGCCTGCATACACAAAAGAAAAAGATAGAAGGGGATGAGATCCACTTCAAATAAGAGAAAGATTAAGCAAAGCCATGCCTCCCCGGCAACAACGCCAAAAAGTGATGCGGAAAATTATGCATTTTTTAAGATTAGGGTTTTAACTTGCTGCAACATGTAAACCGTTCACTTTTAAAATTTGTAACCTAGATAGGGGAGTATCTAGGATCGTCCAAGGAGGAAATATTTTGCGAAATTCAAGTCTGTTGCTTGGGAATGAAACTCAACTTTCTTTTTGTTTCTTTTAAATATATAATTTTTATGGATTTTTGAAATAACAGCAATATGAATTTTTGAAGAGATTTGGAAACAACTAACACCTAATCCACTATACTACTACTAAGGTGACAAGTAGAGCCTCTCCCTAAGCTCACTCTAGGCATGTGGAGGCCTAGAGTAATCAGGGAGAGGGAGTGAAAAGTGCTAGAACAAAAGTAAGCAAATGCAACAAAATTGCAAAGAAGGCAACTTTATAAAATGAGGAATTGTTTTACACAAAAACATAGTAGAGGAATGCTTCAACTACTAGAATTAAAAGTGCAAAACTAAAATAAAAATAGTTATCCTCTAAAATGATGTTGAAGATAGCAAGGCTCTTGCTCCAATTGCAGCTGCTCTCGCAATCAGAAAGAGCTCCTTCTTCTCTCAAGGCTTCTCCAAGTTGATGAACTCCTCTTAGTAAGCCCAAGGGGGGCGTGCTTGACTCGTCCAAGGTGGATGAAATTCCACCTTCAAAGGTTTCTCCCAAGGTGGCGCGGGCCACCTTTGATTCCTCCTCCAAGTGTGGTAGTGTACGACCCTCAAATCCTCCACTTCCTAGGGTAGGCGTGTGCCCTAGGTTGTCCTCCAATGCCTGGCTTCCTTCCTTGGCTGGTGTGGGCACAAGAGAGAAGAGAAGAGGGGAAGGCACCAAGGGGACAGAGTATCCCCTTAATCTTCTTCTTCTTCTCTTGACCTTCTATGTAGATGGAAATATGGGTAGAGAATTGTAGCCAAGGGTGAAGATTTAATGGTGGTGGTAGGGGGTTTATATAGGAATGGTAAGGGGTTAAGGGTGGTTATAGGATGGATGGCTATATAGGGGTTAGATGGCGGTTATAGGATCCTAGGGCTAGGGTTGTTGGAGCCAAAATGGAGGGGTACTTGGTGGTTGGAGTCAACCCTAAGTGGTAGCTAGGGTTAAGGGTTTGGTTAGGTGTGTTGTAGGGTGGAGATGGAGTTATATGGTGGTGGTTATGTGATGGAGGGTAGATATAGGGTGGTGCCAAAGAGGAGGGATGCTTGAGGTGGTAGTTGTGGTGGAGTTAAGGGAGTTGGTGCCACTTTAGGTGGATTAAAGGGGGGGTTAGGTGGAGTCACTAGATGGAGGGTTAGGATAGGTTGGGGGGTAATATGTAGGGTGTAGATGGGAGGAAGTGTTGGTGCCAAATGAAGGGGTGTTGGGGGTGATTTTTGGCACCAACTAAGGTAGGGTTTAGGGTAGTTATGGAGGGTTAGGGTTGGCGCCAAGTGTAGGTTTCTAGAAGGGGTTAGGTGGGTGGTAGGGATGGCTTTAGGTGGTTATCTGTAGGGTTAGGATTTACGGGGAAGTTGGCTCCAAAATGAAGGGGTGCATGTGGTGTTTTTGGCACCAACTTCAAGGGGTGTGAGTGGTGGTGGTTGGTGTGGGTTAGCGCCAAGGATAGGTTGGGTTAGGGTTTGGTTAGGGTTAAGGGTTGAAGAGTGGATGGCCATGGAGGTTTTTGGTGTAGAGTTTAGCTAAGGTAGCTAAGCTATCTTAGCTAGTAGAGTAGAGCTAGAGGAACTAGGGTTTCATGGAAGAGAGCTGAGGAAGAGTATTTTGGAGCTGGTATCAAGTACTCTAGAGCTGGGGTTGCTGAGGTAGCTTCAAGGGGAGCTCAACTACTGAGCTTAGCTACTTAGTTCTTATGCAATTAGCCAAGCTTAGGTAGTTGAGCTTAGTTGAGCTAACCCTAACCTAGCTAGAGCTAGGTTGAGCTGGAATTTCCTCTGATGAGAACTCTTGAGCTAGCTAAGCTACTAGTTGACAAGTAGTAGCTCAGCTAGCTTACAGTCTAGCTACTGTGAGCTGGTTGGAGCTGAGGTGAGCTGAGCTTGAGCTGAGGTGGACTCAAGTCAACTTAGTTGAGCTAGCTAGAGCTCCCAGTGAACTGGTGGGAGCTGAGATAACCTAGACTTAGCTGAGTTGAGCTGGATCTGAGCTGGCCTAAGCTAAGGTGAGCTAAGATGAGCTCTCTTGAGCTACCATTCAGCTAAGATGAGCTGAATGGAGCTGAATGGGGTTAACCCTAGTCCAATGGAGTTGGTATCCAACCATGATGAGCTGGAATTAGCTGAGCCCTAGCCTGATTGAGCTTCCTCTTCAACAGTTGCCTTCCCGAATGCTAGGGTTCTGGGGATCTGACTCTTTGCTTATCCCTAACACTCCAAGAAACATATCAAAAATAAAATAACAACTGCAATGCATGCCTAACATATTTTATGCCTAAATGCAACCCAAAAAGCTTGTTTGGGGAGTAAAATCCTAAGAGCTAAGTTTGTTTTAATGCATAAGAATGATGATAAACTGGCATTTATCAATGTTCAGTTAGAAGTTTAGAATATTTGCATCATTAAATATTTGGAAAAAGAATTTTTTAAATCTTGGAGAAATGCTGGCTAAATTTCCAGAAATAGTAAAGAGGCTTTCAAAAGAGATTTTGAAATGCAAAGTCCTCTTTTACTAAAAAAACTCTTTTTCTCAAAATTTTTCAAAATATTTTTTTTTTTCACACAAACAGCTAACCTAAAATTCGAAAAAAAAACTAAGACCTAAGATGGAGTTTATGCACCTATTTTGATCTTCGCCCGCACTCGCTGCGTGCACGATCCCCACTTTGATTTCTGCACACCACAAAGCAAGCAAATGCAAATGCATTAGAAATCAAAATCAAAAATCAGATTCACCCTGCCTCCCCGGCAATGATGCCATTTGTTAGGTTTAGATTTATGCGAAATTGATTAAGTTATGTTGTAGTATAGTCGCGTATCAAACTTAAACAAAAATAATAACAAAACTCGTGGTGAGTCTTGGTTGATCATTGGAAGGCAAAAGTGGCAAAAACAATTCTAATTTAGTTTTTCGTTCTTTTTCTTGCAACTCTAGCCTATCTAACCAAAAGTCGCAGTCAGGTTACGAGGTTATGCAAATACATCTCACTGGTAATGTTATGAATGTGAATAACATGAGTGTGTATGAAGAAGATAATAAATGTGAACGTGTGTATCGGTGTGCACAATCTCAATGATACGAACACTACTGACTGAAATCACATCAATTCCCATTTCATTTATATGATTTGATACTGCCATATTATTTTTGCATTTTTTTTTTGTTTTTTGATTTA
Source organism: Thalassia testudinum (assembly GCA_037157565.1). NCBI lineage: Eukaryota > Viridiplantae > Streptophyta > Magnoliopsida > Alismatales > Hydrocharitaceae > Thalassia > Thalassia testudinum. The sequence goes on from JAZHRO010000063.1 coordinate 62,333,155, forward strand.
TTTGTTGTTTTCAAATAAGGAGACTAACTAAGAATGATCCAAAATAAAGATATGAATTTGCATTTGATTGAATCATCCATTACAAGAGTAACTCATAAAGCGATGGTACATGAATGCTTGTACATGGGACATAAATCTAATCTGACTAATGCCATGCTAACAGAAAACTATCTCGCCTGGAATGCTCATAGAACCGTTGTCACTGGAGGATAGTGGTGGATAGACCATGGGCATGGATACCCATCTAAACCACACAGAGAGTAGCACGCCTACTGATAAGTCCACTTTAGTGGACTAATTTTGTGCCTAGGTACATTATTGTTGGAATGAAAAAGTAATACGAATCATGCATTGCATATATAAAATTAATAAAGCTACACAAATATCATGCCATGTATTGCATCAATTTTTATATCTTAATCAAATAAATTTGGGTCATTATGGAAGAGATAATCTAGATGAAATCATACCTAAATTTAGAGTGCATCTTCAGAGATTTAATTTATCATATAAGAGAAAAGGAAAGAAAGGAAAAAAAGGAAAGAAAGAAAAACCTTCCTTCTCTCTCCCTAAATCTCTCCTCTCTTTGATGACCCTCTTTCTCTCCTTGACTCTTTCTTTCTCTGATTCTCTCTCTTTCAACTCTATACATGCAGGGAAGGTTAAGGTAGAGGATCCATTTTCCTCCACGGGGAAGGGAGTCCTTCTCCACTCGAACTAACCACCACCGTGTGCTACCATTTGTGACAATTGCGTCCACCACTGATAGCCATCCATGACCGTGCCTGTGCACCAACGACATCGCCACCGTGGTCAGTGGTGACAGCATTGACATCACCAAAATCACCACCGTGACCACTCACCACCGCATTTCATCCTCCTCGCCACTGCAATCCTCCGCCTCGATGTTCACCATCGCGCTCCACCGTATTACTCAACTGCAACAACAACCGTGCCTCCCCATGCACTGCTTCTCCCTCTACAGCAACCAACAGAGCCCATCGACCTCTTCATCTTCTTCCTCGTTCTGCCATCTCTACCCTTTCCATCAAGAAACACGAACGACGGCCTCCTCCACACCCACAGCGCATGTCACTTCGCCTATGCATGTGCATCCAAGCTTCCACGCACCCAAGGCGCCACCACCGCACACCACCCTTGCCACCAGCAGTGTGCGCCTCTCGTGCACAGCCTGTGTGACCACACACATGTACATCAGCCATCGAGCCACAGCCCCAGCAACCTCGTGCCCCTAGTGTGCGTGTGCACAAGCAGTAGTAGCCGGTCATCCCTCCTCTCCTTATTCTTCTTCTCCTTCTTCTCCACCAATAGAAGAGAGGAGGAACCCATCACCAACACTACCTCCCTCTCCATAGTCACCTCCACGGACCTCTAATCTCCTCTTCGTCGATGCCATTGAATTCGCCGTGCCTCATGAGCTCGCTCACATTTTCAAGTGCTCTCTTGCAGTCCAAGCACGACCGTGGATGCCGCCACCGCCGGCGATCTCTTCTTCTCTAGTAGCTGACTCTGGCCACCTCCCACCATAGGAGCACCATCATCGGAAGCCTCTCTATGTCCTCAACGTGCTCCAAGAACCGTGCCTCAAGCCATGCCTCCTCCTCCTCGTAGGCACAAGGGGATGCATATCCCCTATTTTGCTACACAAGACCCTCCATTAGTTGAAATGAATATGGTTGAAGAATTGGATTTTTAGATATAATATTTTATATTATGTAGAATTTGCATGTGTGCCCCTTGGATTTTTTATATTTCATGTTACTGCTAATTCAAGCCACTCTTTATCTCATTTGATGCTACAGCTTAGTGACAAATTTAGTTTGCGTCATATTAAGCCTAGAACAACATACTCATGCACTGCAATATTGGCGATTTATTGGTTTACACCTCCCTGTGGATACAACGTAACTTTTGTGGTTAGTTTTTACTAATAAATATTTTTATTCAAAATTTTTTCACCACGCAATTTTACTGCAACGACTATTTTCTGACTTAATTTTCTGACATAATTTTCTTGTAAGAGAAATCTCCCATTCAAATGGTATCATTGTTAGGGAGGCAACAAATGCAATAGATTCACCCGATCATTTCTGATTATTCTAAGTTGTGCATTTATCTTATCATTCTTTATCTTTCTGTGCAAGGAATCTATTGAGACGATAGATGCAATAGAACGGCAACATCGACCTTCAGCGATGCCCGTACACATGGATAAGATGAGAAGAGGTGACTTGGATCTTCCTTTCACAAGGGATTCTCCTTCGTTGCGAATTTTATTTCGATTCTGTCTTCTCGCCCTTGTAGCAATTGGGGCATATTTACGGGGGTCAATCCCTACATTCTTTTGTGTCTAGGGACTATATTTTTCTGCTTGTGTGATTCATTTTTCTGCCTGCTTACCCAAAAAGGAAAAGACAAAAAAAATATCGAGCTACCTATTTAGGAGTTGCATGCCCTTAGGTGTGCGCATTTAGGGGTGATTGAGAAGCATATTAGATCTCTTTCCTTATAATGCGAACATATCTGCACGGAGATTGCTGGAGACAGGTATAGTGTTCTATCTTTGCATCCAACTACTGCTCACGCATTGCATGTGGATTAAATCTCAAGACCACCAAAATTGATTGAATTGATTTAATTCAGTGGTCGCCTAACCAGAATTGGGATTGTTAATCAGATTTGACAGTAAAACCAAATCACACTTGATCTGATCAAAAGGGACTTGTCTGCATTTCTTCTCAAAATCCAAATTGATTTGCAGTGTGATGCACACTTCTGACACTGAGCATGCAAACTAGGCATCGCACTAAGGCTTGGTCCCTTAAGGTTATAGGCATCGATCTCTTTATCGATGCAGACCCTCCTATTTTACTTTATGGTGGTGGTACTATCTTTTGACCAAGTGTGTTGATATTTCAACGAGGGGGACACCCCTTAAAAGAACAGCATGGTAGTTAAGAGGCGTCGCCTACGCATCGCCTCAAAGGAGGGGTTCAACCTACTTGCTTCCCTTTGTTCGTCCTTGGAGTAACTTCTCACTTGATCACCTAAGAATATCATTAAGGCAAAGTATAGGTCCTACGGCAAGCGAAGCTTGACTGAGGGCACGTAATTGATTGTGAAACTTCCCTTGACACCAAGAGAGAACGTAAATGACCTCTGTTCTTTTCCAAAGAGCTTGTTAGGGATCTCAAGTCACAGCTCCCTCTTATACCACTAAAGTGGGAACGAATAGGTGCAAACTTGACCCCATTGACAACTTTTAGGAGTAGGTTGGAGGTTAGCTCAAATATGCTCTAAGAAAAAAAAGAGAGTCCCATTGCTTTACATTTGATTGGGGTGTGTTGTTCAAGTCGTGTTTTCAGATGGATTACAATAGCTATTGCACTTCTTACTTTCACTCTAGAACACCAAATCCCAATCCCATGACTTGTAGTTATCCACCATCTGGTGAACAATGGGATCCTTTCTATTCCTACTATAGGAGCATTGGTTTGATTAATCCCCAACTTGATGATGATGAGCAGAACCTAGGAGAAGGGTATCCCAGCCCTAGCTCTTGCATGACTATACTCGACCCACCCACCCTTAATGAATTTGCTTATCGAGGCTGGACCGATACTTCGAGGCAACTGGAACCTGAGATTGACTTTCCTCCTGAAAAGAATGATAGCCTCTCCTCTTTTAAGAGAGAAATGCAAAAACAATTGATTGAAATGATGAAATCTTTAGGAGAGTCTTTGAGGACAAGTCAACAATTAAAAGAAGAAATTGGTCACTTGATTTACTCCCTTAAGATTGATTATAATACATCCATGCTAGATGCATATTCTTGCAAGAGCCACGCTACAAGATGAAAGGGGACATTAGGGACCCAATCTCGGAGTATAGCTACCCTCTTGAGGATATTGTAGACCCCTCCAGATGTGATAACTCATCTTTAAGAAGTCCTGACATTACGAGGGAGGAAGGCTACTTGGATATAATGGGAATTGAAAGGGGTAGTCAGTCACTGAATTGTGATATAGATTGGTGGTCGCCAGTAGAGGACTCCTCAGATTTTCCACTTCAGCTTTATTGGAGCCAATCAAAGGGGAAGATGGTTCCATTAGATGAACTCAACACAAATGATAGTATCTTCGCTACATTTGATGAAACTGGTCATAGTCAAATAGTCAACCCAACTCCCTGTCTTAATCTTAAGGCAGAATCTGTACCCCATTCTAAGGCAGTTGAGCATATACCATACATTTCTGAGGACCTTGCACCTTAGTTAGAGCTCCCTGAGGATTGTGATTTAGAAGTTAACAAATTCTAGGAGTCTTGGATGCCAATGAAATCATATGGGAAGGAAGTGATAATAACCACACTCCTTTATCGATGGGACCAACACCTGTCATTGAATATTCTAAGGATTCACAAGTCCCCAACACAAGTGGCCATGAGAAAATTGAGACAGAATTGGATGAATTGCATCAATATTGGTCTCAGGGGCATGAAGAGTTGATTTTTGAGGAGGAGTCAACAACACGTGATCTTGATTTTGAAGATTTTTCTGAGCCTCAAGGAAGAAGCATTGATAAGGATGATCATGACTTTGAAGGGATTAGACTCAGACTATGGAGTGACTTTACAGGAGAATATGTTTTGTTCGAGGACTTGCCCCCTGAGGATTTGACTGATATAGTAAAATCCAGATTCCTACATACCTTTGACTATCAAGATCATCACATTCAGAATGGCTGGAACCAATTACTACTCTTGAGGAAGAAATCTATACACCTTAGGGGCAAGATCTTAGCATCAAACAAGAACCTGGGGATGTCGTTATTGAGGACACTCACAACCTTATTGCTTCCACCCCACTTCTACAGGATAATGAAATGGGCGACACCCTTGAGCGGTTCAATTTGAAAGATGAACATTTGGGTCCATTTCAGGACATGCACACCCAAGATATGTAGCTTGAAAGGAAATCAATAACTAAGGCTACTTCTGATGACATTTAGGAACTGGAATGGTTGTCAAGGATGAATGCCGAACCGCTCAAACCCTCTTTAACCCTCTTCCCTATTCCTCACCTGAGAGACTTACACTCTTGCAGAAATAGCCTCCTAAAATCTCTGCTCACATTTTTGATTAACGGGGTGGACAACTAGACCAATACACCCTGTGGTAGAATGGCGAGTGTGGATTGACACTTTTCCTTGTCAACCCATCAATCTTAGGGTATCCTTCTTCGCACCTTCTGTTGCCCACACATATCTACTTGAGGAGCCTTGGCCTCCTCACCACACACGACTGGAGGTCACTACTCATGTGTGTCATGTAAAACCTCCAACATGAGCTTAGGAGTACCCTCTTTTCACCTGTATCTGGCGAGCATTTAGCCTCACTATCCATCACCAGCTTGCTAACATCTTGTGTTACTTACTCACTAGGACAAGTTTGTTACGTATCTTCTTTGGGGTCTCCTTCTGCTTCCCTTCTAAAGCCTGATTTGCAAGACATCCCAACTCCACCTTAGGTAATATCCTTTCGTGCTTTTGCTTTTCAATGAGGACATTGTCGGATTTAGGCATGGGGGGTATAACTTGAGGTTGTTCATATCATTTATACTTATTTTGCATGCAATTCAGGCATCCATCTTACACAAAAAAAAGGAGATGGAATCTTTGTAAGCTGAATTTCAAATATGTTGAGAAGGAAAGGAAAGAGAAGAGACACAGAGAGAATGTGCAAAAATTGTGCTTGTCCTAGCATTTGATTATGGAAGAGTTACTGAAGTTTTAGGCTAGAATGAATGATTAATTAAGTTCTAAAGTGTTAAAGAAAAGGAGATAACTGAGGGATACCGACTTTAGGCCTCGTGGGTCTATTTAAGGGTTTAAACACTCACATATTTGTTAAGATCTAGACTATTCCTCAAGAGGTTGAGAGAGTTGCAAGGCCGATGTATTAAGTCTAAAGCTTAGGGAGTATTTGACCCCATTGCCTACCCTTTTATTTGTGGGATTTGGTAACCTAGGCATCCCAAAGATCACACACTGGTCTAGTTCAGTGCACATAAAGAAGAATAAAGCCAAAAAGTTTCTGTTATGAAAATGTGTTCCTAAAAGTTTGACTTGGGAGCAACTCGAAGACACAAGTTGATTGGATGAGTTCCCAGCACAGAGAGGAGGAATGAAAATACCCCCCTCGAAGAAGCATTATAACATACCATCTCCTTGGTGCTTGTCTCCTAGGATATCAAAATATCCTATTGGGGGCACGGAAGCACCTTGTGCTGGTTCGGATGCCATGGGCGACATTATCCTGAAATGTCGATTGCCAAGCTCTGAATTTAGCTACAGAATGCCATGGGTGGCACTACCCTGGAGTGTCGAAAGCTAGGGTTCTACGGGTTACCATGGGTGGTGCTATCTCAAAGCATCGATTTCTAGGGACCCTGTGAGGATTGATGGTGGGGACAAGGAATCCAATACAGATTGTGTTTAGGGCCAATCCGAGGTTGGGTTTAGGGGAATTTAAAAAGAGTGAAAATGCTTGAAATAACATCTTTCTCCATCTCTCTCTTACTAAAAATGCACTGGCAAATTGAACCTAGCCTTCCTGTACATATGCACAGGTGCTTTAACCGCTAGGGTCATCAAACTTCTGGGCATTTTTTACGAGCCTTAGAAACCTTTGCAATGGACCCAAGGCTAAGGCTGGTCAGGTCCGTATCTTGGCTGATACTTGCATACCTTTAGGCCTATAGTTCATATTTTGATCTAATCTCTAGAGGTTTGGCACGATAAGGAATCCTGAGGGTAAAATTCAGCCTAGAGATCTAGTCTGTTTCATATGATTTTGCTCAGGACTAGTAAAACTTAGGCATGGGTGTATTTGATAAGTCCTCTTTAGTGGACTAATTTAGTGCCTAAGTACAATATTGTTGTAATGAAAATGTAATACAAATCATGCATTACATATATAAAATTAATAAAGCTACACAAATATCATTCCATGCATTGCATCAATTTTTACATCATAATCAAATAAATTCGAGTGGTTATGGAAGGGGCAATCTGGATGAAATCGTACCTAAATTTAGAGTGCATCTTCAGAGATTTAATTTATCATATAAGAGAAAAGGAAAGAAAGGAGAAAAGGAAACAAATGAAAACATTCCTTCTCTCTCCCTTACGAATCTCTCTCCCTCAAATCTCTCCTCTCTTTGACTCTTTGCTTCACTGATTCTCTCTCTTTCAAGTATATATGTGTAGGGAAGGTTAAGGTAGAGGATCCATCTTCCTCCATAGGGGAGGGACTCCTTCTCCACCCAAACTAACCACCACCGCACTTCCACCACTGTGTGCTACCAATTGTGACAACCGCATCCACCACTGTGAGCCATCCATGACTGCACCCATGCACCAACGACACTGCCACCGTGGTCAACGGCGATAGCACTGACATCACCACTATGACCACTCACCACCATGTCTTATCCTCCTCACCACTGTGATCCTCCGCCTCGACATTCACCACTGTGCTCCACCGTATTACTCAATTGCAACCACAACCGTGCCTTCCCACGCACGGCTTCTTCTCCCTTTATAGTAGCCAACAGAGGCCACTGGCCTCTTCATCTTCTTCCTCACTTTGTTGTCTTTGCCCCTTCCATCAAGAAACATGAACGTTGGCTTCCTCCTAACCCATAGTGCATGTCACTTCATTCGTGCATGCACACCCAAGCTTCCACGCAACCAATAGTGCATGCCAACAACTCCACGTACCCAAGGTGCCACCATTGCACATTGGCAGTGCGCGCCTCTCGTGTGATGCCTACACAGTCACACATGCGCACATCAGCCATCGCGCCACAGCCCCAGCAACCTCGTGCCCCTCGTGTGTTCATGGGCAAGCAGCAGTAGCCGGTCATCCCTCCTGTCCTTATTCTTCTTCCGCTTCTTCTCCACCAACAGATGAGAGGAGGAACCCATCACCGACACCACCTCCCTCTGCACAGTTGCCTACACGGTCCTCTAATCTCTGTTCCGTCGATGCCGTTGAACTCGTCGTGCCCTCATGAGCTTGCCCACACCTTCAAGCACTCTCCTGCAATCCACGCACGACTATGGCTGTCGCCATCGCTGAGGGCTGGCTCCAACCACCTCTGAGAGGTGTGAACCTGTGGATCTTACTTGGCCACAAACATAAGATCAAGAGTGATATCGATTATAAAAATATGGCACAAGAAAACAATCACACAATATATACAAAGATTTATAGTGGAAACCCTTCCAGGGTAAAAACCACTACCTAAGCCTCCTAGCTTAGGATTTTCCCGACTAGGCAACGCTAATCAATCCACTAACGTACCACTTGAATGAAGGTGACACAACCTCTTACAATGATCCCTTCTCTTACTAACCTGAAGAGAAGCACAATAAGAACAACAACAGTTTTCTCCCAACAACTTGGGACCCGTAATCAAAGCAACAATTAAAATAAAATAATATAATCCTATGGAACCTCAAGGAATTGAAATATGCAAACTGAGTTTTCTTTTGAGAAGCATAGAGCAACGTGCTTTTGAAGAGCATAGAAGAATGAGCACGAAAGCATGAGGAAGAATTGAAGTAGAAGCACTTTTTATCTTTGAAATCTTTTTCAATATATGTTTTGAAATGAGTTGCATTGAGCCCTATTTATAGGTGAAAATGGAGCATATTTGGAATGCTGAGAAAAATCATTCAAACCAAATTAGTCGATCAATTTACTTAATTGGTCGATCAATTTTCATTTTGGTCAATCAATTAACTTGATTGGTTGATCAATTACTGATCGATCAAATATTTAATTAGTCGATCAATTATGAGAAAATTGGATTTGACCATTAGGCCAAATTGGTCGATCAATATTCTTATTTTGATCGATCAATTGATTTGATCGATCAATTATAATATTTTGGTCAATCAATACTATCTAGATGTTTATTTTATGATTTATAAAGGTTTGTCTTTAATCCTGAGGTTCCTTACGGTAATTCTAGACTCAAGAAATATAAAAGAAATACATTGACTAAAGATAATTTTTACTTTGATCCATGTGGAGGGTAATTGACTTGATTTGTGTGTGCGTAATCCTGAAAGATTAGTACACAATAAAACATAATTTTGTTTCATCAAAACAGAGGTACTTACAACCTCTCATCGTGGGAGCACCATCATCGAAGGCCTCTCCGCATCCTCGACGTCCTCCGAGCACTACGCCTCAAGCCATGCCTCCTCCTCCTCATGGGCACAAGGGGATGCACATCCCCTGTTTTGCTATAGGAGATCCTCCATTAGTTGAAATGAAGATGGTTGAAGAGTTGGATTTTTGGATATAATATTTTATATTATGTAGCATTTGCATGTGTACCCATTTGATTTTTTTATATTGCATGTTACTGCTAATTCAATCCACTCTTTACCTCATTTGATGCTACAGCTTAGTGAAAAATTTAGTTTGTATCAGATTAAGCCTTGTACAACATACTCATGCACTGCAATATTGGTGATTTATTGGTTTACGCCTCCTTGTGGATACGACCTAACTTTCGTGGTTAGTTTTTATTGATAAATATTTTTGTTCAGCATTTTTCCACCACGCGATTTCACTGCAATGACTATTTTCTGACTTAATTTTCTGACATAATTTTTTTGCAAGCGAAATCTCCCGTTCACCTAAACCCAGGGAGAGCCTCGGCATACAAAAGGATGGATAATATAACTAGCTACTTTCAAGAAATATAAATGCAAAATTAAGAGCAATAGAAGAACTACTACTAATGGAACTAAGGGCACCAAGGGTGGTCCTTGGTGGCCGTATGGATTAGAGGTGGAGGGAGGGAGGAGGATGGCCACAAGGTGGTGGTGGTCATCCTCTTTGAGGTTGTAGGGAGTGCTTGAGGTGGAGGAGGAGGGGATGGCTATGGAGGGTGGAGGAAGATGGCCACAAGGTGGTCGTGGGCAATGTTTAAATAAGGAAGGGGAGGCTTAGGTGGGCGGCCATTGGGTTATGGTTAGGGTTTAAGGTGGCACCATCTTGAAGTTGTCTTTGGTCACTACCTTTGGAGGGGAGGGGGTTACGGAGGTGTATACTAAGTTTTGGTGGAGTTGAGGGGTTGTTCGTAATGGTTTTCGTAGGTGGGGTTGTGCTGTGTTGGGTCCTAATTAGGTTATGTTAACCTTGGTCCTAAGGGGTTGAGTCTAATAGGGTGTGTCCTTGTCTAATTAGGTGTGTGTTAGTCTAATTGGACTAAGGTAATCCAATTAGGTGCATGTGTGGTCCTAATAGGTCTTGGTCTAGTCTAATCAGGTTCAAGTGAAGCCAAATAGACATAAATTGGTAGAGATGGGTCATTTGGGTCCTAGGTGTATCCAATCGGATTTTGGTGCACCCAATTAAGTAGGGACGCACTGAATTAGGTGTAGGTTAATTGATTGGGTTTGGATAGAGTCCAATTAGACTCTTATGAGCCTAATTGGATTCAGGTTGGCCTAATCAAGTCCAACTGGACCCTATTGATTCAAATTTAGCCAATTAAGGTTACTATGGACCTAGATAGGATTCTAAGGTGTGGATTGGGTTGTGGATAGGAGGACTAGGGATATGGATAGTGGATAATGGGAATCTGGATAATACCATCCATGTTTTGGCTAATGTTGGGGAAATTCAGGGTTAGGGATAGAGATATCCTAGGTAGGGGATAAAAGTAGGGCCAATGTGGGTAAATGCATGGATAGCTGATAGCGAAAAAGCATGATTTGATAAAATCAAGTTTTGGTCATTGCAACACATTAATCCTATCACTTTTAAAATTTGTAATTACTGAGTACACAAAGAGTATTCAGGTTGTCCCAAGGGAGGCAAAAATGAGAATTCAAAGTCTCTCGCTTGAAAAATAGAAATCAACAGTCTTTTCGTAATTTTTAATATATGATTTTTTCTTATTTTTGAAATAAAGGGGTAATAGAAATGTGAAAAGAGAATACACCTAATCGCTAAATTTTAAGGTGACAAGAAGGATCTCTCTCTAAGCTCACCCTAGGTGCGTTGTTTAATCGATCTATCTATCAGGGATTTTAAGAGATGTGTTTGTTGTAATAATAATTCCTCAAAAATAGCTCGAACAATAGATAAAATTTATACTTGAATGAAAGTCTGAGGTCATTCGCTAGGAGCAAATATGGAATTCAATTACTAATCTCAACAAATAATATAAATGAGCACAGTTAATTACTCAAAAACTAATACGCAATGTATACCATGAGTATATGAAGAGTCAAAAGAAATCTAGACAAAATAATGGTGATTTTGATCACAAATTATTAGTCTAACGTATATAGCAAATACTCCAATAATATTAACTTTTCAAACCAAGTGCACAGTGCACTTCATCAGACGATAGAGTCTTTAACCAAACTGCTTAAGTTAGCCTTGCTACAGTGCTAAGAGGGCATTGTGCTTCTTCTTCAGCCTCCTCTTCTTTCTCTACTCTATCTTCTTTTTCCTTCTTCTTTCTCTACATGCACAGGCCTTCTTCCTTCTCCTTTCTTTCTTCTGTCCTCTGCTTTGCCTTTGCTTTCCTTCTTTCTTTAGCTATGTCTCTTATGCACAGGGGGGCAACTCTTCTTCAGATGCAACTAAGTGTTAGCCCAATACACAGGGAAGCGAAACCCCCCTTAACCCCACGTGCTCTCTCTCTCTTTCCTTCTCTTTGGTTTCTCCTCTTTCTTGCCTTCACAAGGCCATGCACAGTACTGCGTTATCGAGTAATCAGTCTAGAGTGCACCCAGGACCAGGGCTGTCGGTGTAGGGTTGTAGCCGCTGTGTGCGCAAGCATAGGCGAGTAAACGGGTCTGAGCTAGGGCTGCATGGTGGTGTCACGAGTGAGGCATGTGAGGGTGGTGGGGGACCTCACTCCCCTATGTGACTTGAGGTGAAAAGCCTCTGTCACTTTTTCCTTTTATGCCACTGTAGTCGCTTAGTGGTTAACGATGTGGGACTAAAGTCCCATACTTTCCTTCATGCACAGCAAGCAACAGTTGAAGGTGGAAGTCTGCTTCAATTGGTAGCAGCTATAGCTTGGGGTCTTTAATCCATGACCTAGAGTAGATCCTGGAATGTAGCCGCATTGATTGAGAGTGGCACCAGGTCGTCTCAACTCCAGAGGAGCTCGATCGTGGTCGAGGATGGTGGCCAATCGGCGAAGACTTGGAACATGAATACAAGCTCAAAGGCCCTAGTTAAATGGCTCCTTAGCTTCATTGTAACACAGCAAAGGTGATGGTGGCAGTCTTGTGGAGGATGGCGGCATGTAGAGGGTGGTCGGTGACGGACAAGACAACGTAAAGGTGCGTTGTTTGGTGGGAAGTTTGGGAGGTGGAATCAGCGTAATAGGAGAGTGGTTTTGATGGGTGAGTCATGGTGAAGCTTATGAGGTGGTTAGCAAGGCGGATGGAGGGATGTAGCGACGGGGACACCTCGTTGGAGGAGTGGCCAGAGACGGGGAAGACAAGGGTGATTGGTGGATTCGAGGGGTTTTTTTTGGGATTTTTGGGTAGGAAACTAGCCTACGAGCTATAAGGAACTAATCTAGCCTAAGATAATCAAATGAAAGGGGAGGATTCTCCTTACCAGGGTACACCGACTCTGGAGAATTCGAAGGCTCCAGTGATGTAGAAACGATGATGACAATGGGAAGGAGGCTCCTACTGGTACAACCAAGAGCGAACGAGAGAGTGGAAGGAAATCTGACCGCTGGTATTGCGAATGGACAACGAAGCAGATTAGGAGGAGTCGTCGGAGCTTACAGAGCTTCTCAGCCAGAGAGGAGAGAGGAAGGGGGGTTTCACGATTGAAATCAAGATTGGAAAGCATGACCTTGCACTAGGGTTGCTTTTATAGGTCTCTAGAGTGTGATTAGAGCTTGGGAAGCAAGCTTCCCAATCTTGGAAGGCCACCAGAGTTGGAAACTCTAAAGATACCTGAATCTCTCATCTGTTCGCATGAGAGATTGGGAAGGTTTTGGGGCTCAAGATCGGATTCGTTGGAAAGAGGACTCCATAAAGAATCTCCCTTCCAATTTTGGAAGGGATTCATTGATCAGATGAGTTCTCTTCTAATGAAACTCACCAGAGTAGGATTCTTGAGCGTAATGGTGTAAGGATCCATTTGTAAAGAATGATGATAAAGTTAGGAAACTTTTTGTAAGGATTTTGAAAGTTAAGGGCATGTGTGTGAGAGAAAAGACTCAAACTGGACCAAATTGTAAACTAGGTCAAGACATTCTCTGATTGGGCCTAAATTTTGGTACAAACCTAATTTGGATCTATGGAATCCAATGGTGAAGTTACATTTAGGTTTTGACCACATTTGACTAGAGAAATTACACAATTATCCAAATTAGGGCAAAAGTATGTCTGTGGCTCTATTTTAGGTCAAGACGGGTTCTGATGGTTGAATTAAAGGTACCAAACCCTAGGTAATATTTTTATGTGGTTTTTAGAGGGTTTATGTGAATTTTTCCCAACTAGAATCTCAGTAGATTAAGCAGGTCTGTTTTCAGGGTTTCAGATGTCATTAAATTCCTAAAATGCGCAAAATCCATTTCTGTCTGCACGGACTCTCTAGTTAGACATTTAAGATCATTTGACCTTTAATTAACCCCTGAGAAATCCCGTAATTGTTTTGCAATTGAGATATGTTGTTAGAATTACAGTTTTACCCCTATTTTACTATTAGTCCCTCATAATAGATTTGTAATGAATTACATCTCTCTAGCGATTATGTAGGAGCATTTAATGATGGAATATAACTAAATAAAGCTAGATATGGCTGATGATGATGTTATAATCATACCTCAATGCCTAACTTTTGCTAGTCCCTTAGCAAAATCTCATGGAATTAACTCAAATTCTAGACCATGTCTTTTTATGCTCAGATTTCTGTTGTATGCTTTCTTTTGTAGATTAAGTCAGAATGCTAACAATAGGCTAGAGGTACTCAAGTACCAACCAAGATCTAGACCTGACCAACTTAAGCCTCAGTCTACTGTGAAGGTTTCTAAGGCCCACAGAAACTAACCTGAGGTTTGTTGAACTTCATAGTTAAAGCACCCGTGCTTAAAACATGGTTAATCCAGGTTCAGTTTGTAGTGCATTTTTGTAAGAGAGAGATAGAGGAATTTTTTTTTAAAATTTTTTGGAGAGTTTTCTCTCTCTTTTTTTTCTTTATTTCTAGCTTCGGATTGGCTTTACAACACGATTTGTATCGGATTCTTAGCTCCCACCATCAATCCTCGTAGGGTCCATAGCTTTTAATGCTTCGAGAAAGCATCGCCCATGGCAACCACCAGAACCTTGGCTTTCGACACTTCGGGATAGTGCCACCCATGGCATTCTGTAGCTAAATTCAGGCCCTAGCAATCAACATTTCGGGATAATCTCGCCCATGACACTTGAATCAGCACAAGGTACTTACGTGTCCCCGATAGGATATTTAGATATCCTAGGAGACAAGCACTAAGGAGATGGTATGTTATTGCGCATCTTCAAGGGGAATTTCCACCTCTCCATGCCAGGAACTCATCCAAATCAACTTGTGTTGATTAACCACTCCTAATCTAGGTAGCATTTTCAAAACAACATTAACACTTTTGCGTGATTTTGATTATTAAGTGCACTGAACCAGACTGTGTGTGGATTAGGATGCTTAGGTTTCCGAGTCCAGTAAACTAGAGGTCAGTTAACGAGGTTGACTAATCCCTAAGCCTTAGACCTAATGCTTATGCTTCGCATTTTCCTCAACCTCTTGAGGACTATCCAGATCTTAATGGATACTTGAATTTTTATTCCGAAAACAAGCCCAAGAGGCCTAAGATCAGCACACATACTAATCTCTTTGTCTCTTAGCACTTTTTGACTTTTTATTTCTTTCTTTTGATTTGGTCTAGAACTTAAATAGATTCCATAATCTTTTACTAATGACTATCTCTTTTTATTTCAAATTGTTGCTCCTTTTCAACATTTAAATCACCTCTCTTTTCCTCCTCAAGAATGATATGCAATTAATTTTTTTGAAAATTTCCTCCCCTTTCTCCATTTTTTTGTTCTTTTTCAATTTTTATTTTTCTTGGCATTTTGGAATATGTATTTTTTTTGTGAGAACCCTTCAGAACTTTGAATTTTTGTTTGTTTTCACTTTAACAGCATCCCATGCCTAGGTTTTGCAATGTCCTCATTGTAAATGGAGGATATGAAATAGTTAGGGTTCAGGAGTTAGAATAAGTTCAACAGGTGAGTGAATGGGTCAAAAAGATCCAATCAAAACCCAACTCTTCCAACTCCTTGATTTATGTATTGTAGATTAGCGTGACTTCCAAAAAATCAATCTGTACCTCTGAGAAGGTTGGAGAGATGCACTCATCAACTACAGGCCCAGAATCATAATCCAGATTCAAAATCTGATTTCCATCACACGGGGCCTTGTAATCATCCCAATAAGGCTCAGATCCAAATTCTAGGTTAAAGATGTGGGTTAGATCACTAGAATCTAGGTTGGGCTCTACAGGGATGTCAAAATTGCTCTCAAGAGTCATCTTATCATAATAAGGGATGGAATTTACACCCTCAAGAGGTTCTAATTCAATCTTAGTAGCATAGGTGTCTGGGAAATCTAAGATTCATGAACTAGGTTCTTGATTTTGTAGGGCTGGCTCAAAATTGTGATCACCTGCAATCGTATCCTCCCAACCCTCATCAAGATCAAGAATGTCAATTGCTATGAAATTTGAATCTGAATTCATTTGGGTTGGTGATCCACAACAACTATTATCATTGAACTCGAGATTTGGGAAATTACATGGATTACTAGAATTACTCCAAGATGTCATCTTAACTTATGATGGGTATTTTTTATCGATGGTTCTATATAACCCATTCAGCAATTCTCCTCGTTCTTTCAAAAAATTTTGAAGTTCTTCCGGAATTGAAGGATTTGACATTATTGCAGGCAATCATTGCTGTGTAATTTCACCAATTCCATTTGTTTTGCTAAGAGATCATCCTGGGTTGAACCGTGGTTTAGTTGTATCCATATCATCTTCATACTATTCAAAATGTCGGTCATTGTTTTCTTGAATCTCTCCTGAATGTCCCTTTTACAATATTTTCATGGTTACCATAGGCATTCTCAACTATCTTTTCTTTTATGCTCATTTGGGACTCAGGTTCTCTAACCAGTCTACCTATATAACTAGGTTGCATTTTTGAATCAAATAGTGGAATCAAGATGTAGAATCAAAACTCAACATTAGATTGGAAGCTGATCAGATCTGAAAGAAATCCCAAAGATGATTTGTGTATGTGCACTAAATAGAAGGGATGAGGGTTTGGATGTGAAATTGACCTAATCAAGGCACCCAAAGATTTTTGGATGACTAAGGAAGTTTCAAGGTAGATGATACCTTTGAATCAGAAATTCGCACACCCGAGAAGTGCCTGGGAAGCCAGGAAGGGAGAGCCTCGCAAAGACCCCTACACGGTAGAGCGTCTCCACAGGTTACAGGATTTCCCCCACCCAACCTTCCTTGTCACTGAGGGTCTAGGTAGACTGGAATGTACGAACTTAAGACCTTAAGTCTACCAATTTTATGTCCTAATTTGAGCCTTTGATTTCACTTAATTAGAAGTTAATTCAACTTGTGACATAATTTAGAGGTTGGTTGACCTACAATGTAGACCAAGTTCACCTGACCTACCCTAAATATGGTAGAATGAGATCTAGGTCAAGACTTAGAAATCACCCTGATTTTACTCCCAGGTTATTAGGTCCAAGATTTTAAGACTCAAGTGAAATTAAAGCCTGATTTTAGGGTTTTTGTTAATTAGATCTTTTCAATCAAGGACTTAGGCAGTACACAAATGTCGGAGGGTAACTTTCCTTTAATTCAGGGAAAAATGTGTACTAGCACTCCAAACCCTAATGTCAAACCCTAATTGGCTCTATTCTGCATCCAATTTGATCTCAACATGTACACCTTGGACTCAAATAAGAAGGTGAGTAGTCCAAGATGATCAGAAATTAAGCATGATCCCTAATAGGCACAAGAAATTTGGGTTAGGGAATTCTAAACAAAATCATCTCAATCTTCAATCAGATTTAAAAAAATTTTTGCAAATTAGGAAACTTGCCATTTAAATGATAATTACTATGAAAAATAAGGTAGGTGATTCCTAATTGATTGTTTCCTTTTGTCTTCCCAAGATTATGAGATTGATTAGGGAAGAATAGAGAAGTTACCTACCTTGGAGTGGTTGATTTGCACAGAAGATCTCCTTGTGAAGTACCTTGCAAAATCACAATAAAGCAAACAAGGCAAGTAAGTGCTCAAATATAAAAATATAGCAAGAGAATAGAGGTGAATTGCATGTTGCTCCCTGGAAACGGCGCCAAAATATTTAATCGATCTATCTATCGGGGATTTTAAGAGATGCATTCATTGTAGTAATAATTCCTCAAAAATAATTCGAACAACAGATAAAATTTATACTTGAATGAAAGTCCGAGGTCTTTCGCTGGGAGAAAATATGGAATTCGATCGCTAATCTCAACAAATAATATAAATGTGCATAATTAATTACTCAAAAACTAATTTGCAATGTATAGCATGAGTATATGAAGAGTCAAAAGAAATCTAGACAAAATAATGGTGATTTGGATCACCAATTATTAGTCTAACATATATAGCAAATACTCAAATAATATCAACTATTCAAACCAAGTGCACAGTGCACTTCATCAGATGACAGAGTCTTTAACCAAACAGCTTAAGTTAGCCTTGCTACAGTGCTAAGAGGGCACAATGCTTCTTCTTCAGCCTCCTTTTCTTTCTCTGCTCTATCTTCTTTCTTCTTCTTTCTCTGCGTGCACAGGCCTTCTTCCTTCTCCTTTCTTTCTTCTATCCACTACTTTGCCTTTTCTTTCCTTCTTTCTTTAGCTCTATCTCTTATGCACAGGGGGGCAGCTCTTCTTCAGATGCAGCTAAGTGTTAGTCCAATAAACAAGGAAGCAAAACCGTCCTTAACCTCGCACACTCTCTCTCTTTCCTTCTCTTTGGTTTCTCCTCTTTCTCACCTTCACAAGGCCATGGACAGTACCGGGTTATCGGGTAATCGGTCTAGAGCTCACCCGAGACCAGAGCTGCCGGCATGGGGTAACAGTCGATGTGTGTGCGGCATAGGTGGGTAAACAGGTTGGAGCCAGGCCCGTGTGGTGCTGTCATAGGTGAGGCGTGTGAGGGTAGCGGGGGACATCACCCCCTGTGTGAATTGAGGTGAAAAGCCTCTATCAATTTTTCCTTTTATGCCACTGCAGCTGCCAAGTGGTTAACGATGTGGGACTAAAGTCCCACACTTTCCTTCGTGCACAGCAGGCAGCAGCTGGAGGTGGAAGTCTGCTTCAATTGGTAGTGAATGTAGCTTGGGGTCTTTAATCCAAGACCTGGAGCAGATCCTCGAACATAGCCATGTCGATTGAGAGTGGCACCAGGTCGTCTCGATGCCGGAGGAGCTCGATTGTGGTCGGGGATGGTGGCGGCAGTGGTGGCAAACCAGAAAAGACCTGGAACATGAATACGGGCTCGAAGGCCCCAGTTAAATGGCTCCTTAACTTCATCGTAACATAGAGAAGGTGATGGTGATGGTCTTGTGGAGGATGGTGGCGTGTAGAGGGTGTTCGGTGATGGAGAAGACAGTGTGAAGGTGCATTGTTCGATGGGAAGTTTGGGAGGTGGAATCGATGTAATAGGAGAGGGTTTTGATGGGTGATTCATGGTGAAGCTTATGAGGTGGTTGGAGAGGAGGATGGAGGGGTGTAGCGACGGGGATGCCTCGTTGGAGGAGTGGCTGGAGACAGGGAAGACGAGGGTGGTTGGTGGATTTGAGGGTTTCTTTTTGGGATTTTTGGGTAAGAAACTAACCTACGAGCTATAAGGAACTAATCTAACCTAAGCTAATAAAATGAAAGGGGAGGATTCTCCTTACTGGGGGTACATCGGCTCTAGAGAAGACGAAGGCTTCGATGAGGTAGAAGCGGTGACGACGATGGGATGAAGGCTCCTGCTGGTACGACCAAGAGCAGATGAGAGAGAGGAAGGAAATTTGGCTGTTGGTATTGCAAATGGACGATGAAGGAGATTACAAGGAGTTGCTGGAGCTTGTAGAGCTTCTCAATCGAAGCGAAGAGTGGAAGGGGGGGTTTCACGACCGAATCAAACTTGGAAAGCACAACCTTGCACTGGGGTTCCTTTTATAGGTCCCTAGAGGGTGATTAGAGCTTGGGAAGCAAGCTTCCCATGCTTGGAAGGCCGTCAGAGTGGGAAAATCTAAAGATATATAAATCTCTCATTCATTCACATGAAAGATTAGGAAGGTTTTGGGGCTCAAGACCGCATTTGTTGGAAAGAGGACTCCATAAAGAATCTCCCTTCCAATTTTGGAAGGGATTCATTGATCGGAGGAGTTCTCTTCTAATGAAACTCACCAGAGTAGGATTCTTGAGCGTAATGGTGTAAGGACCCATTTCTAAAGAATGATGATAAAGTTAGGGAACTTTTTGTAAGGATTTTGAAAGTTAGGGGCATGTGTGTGAGAGGAAAGACTCAAATTGGACCAAATTGTAAACTAGGTCAAGACAATCTCTGATTGGGCCTAAATTTTGGTACAAACCTAATTTGGATCTATGGAATCCAATGGTGAAGTTACATGTAGGTTTTGACCACATTTGACTGGAGAAATTACACAATTATCCAAATTAGGGCAAAAGTATGTCTATGGCTCTATTTTAGGTCAAGATAGGTTCTGATGGTCGAATTGAAGGTACCAAACCCTAGATAATATTTTTCTATGATTTTTAGAGGGTTCATGTGAATTTTATCTTGACCAGAACCTCAATAGATTAAGCAGGTCTATTTTTAGGGTTTTAGATGTCATTTAATTCCTAAAATGCGTGAAAACCCATTTCTGTCTACACGGACCCTCTTGTAAGACATTTTAGATCATTTGACCTTTAATTAACCCCTAAGAAATCCCATAATTGTTCTGCAATTGAGATATGCTATTAAAACTACAGTTTTACCCCTATTTTACTGTTATTCTCTCTGAATCGATTTGCAGTGAATTACATCTCTCTGGCGGTTATGTAGGAGCATTTAATGATGGAATATGACTAAATAAAGCTAGATATGGTTGATGATGATGTTATCATCATACTTGGAAACCTAGGGTAATTAGAGAGTGTGGGTGCACTAACTAAAGAGAAAAGCAAGTAAATAAATTGCAACAAAATGTAGAAAGGCAATTTTTATATAAGGGAGAAAAAGTTGTTTTACAAGAATGGTAGTGAAATGCTTCTACTACAAAAAAGTAAATTATGCAAAAGAACCAAATTTCTTCCAATGAAGATTGTAAAGAGAGAGGAAGCCTTTCTCTAAGTTCAATTGCTCTTGGGCCTAGAAAGGTTCCTCCAACTCCTCCCTTGAAATGCTTCTCTGAAGAGTGATGATGGTCCTTCTCTTGAAAACCCTAGATGGGAGTACCCTTTTCTCCTTCTAGAGTGGATGGTTTCCACTCTAAAAACTCCTTGTGTGGGCGTGGACTACCCTATGAATCCTCCTCTTTGGCCATCCTCCTGACCTTGCTCACCATGGAAATGGACCCCTTGGCATGGGCACAAGAGAAAAGGGAAGAGGGGAAGGCACCAAGGAGACAAAGTGTCTCCCTAATCTTTTTCTTCTCCTTCTCTTGGCTGAATATGGCTACTGGTTTAAGGTAGAAATATGAATAATGTATGTAGCCAAGGGTAAGTTTTATGTGGTTGTTATGTGGGTATATATAGAGTGGTAAGGCGGTAGGGTAGGCATGCATGGAAATGGATGGCTAGGATAGGTTTTTGGTGGTGGGTAGATGATCCTAAGGCCTAGGTTAATTGGTGCCAAACCAAAGGGTATGAAGGGGATTTGGTGGCTTTAGGGTGGATGGCTAGGGTTGATTTTGGGGAGGTGGTTGTGGGATCTAGGGTTAAGGATAAATGGCACCATGTGTAGGGTTTCTTAGGTGGTTGGTTAAGGGTTGGACCCTACCCTTGGTGGCTATCCATGGGAGGTAGGGGTGCCTTAAGTTGGCGCCAAGGGAGGGCTTCTGAAAGGGGGATTTTTGGAGGGAAAAATGGAGGGTGGTGATGGCTTGGGTGATGAGGTGAAGGGTTAGGATGAGGGGTATTTTGGAGGGAGATTTTGCCACCAATTACGGGTAGTTATAGGAGGTGGTTGGCATGGGTTTTGGTGGCTTTTGGAGGTGGTGGCATTGGTGTCAAGTTAGAGTGGAGGTAGCTTAGGTTTGAGTAGAGTTAAGGTGAAGGTACTTTAGGGTGGAGTTTAGGGTTAGGGTTGGTAGCCATGGAGGTGGACTGAGGTAGAGCTAAGCTAAGATAGCTAAGCTACCATAGCTAGTAGATGATTGGAAGGAGAAGCTAGGGTTTTGCTGATGAAAGGTAACTTTGAGCTGCTTTGGAATACATTTGGAGCTGAAGGAATTTTCCCAGAGTTGATTCTAATTGTAGAGGTCTTCATAAGAGCTTAGTTATTCAGCTTACCTAGCTAATTCTTCTGCTAGTAGCTAAGCTTGGGTAGTAGAGCTAAGTTGAGCTGGTCTCAAACTGTTTGAATTTGGGTTGAGCTGGACCTGCTTTTGATGGGAACTCCCAAGATAGCTTAGCTACTAATTTGACAAGTAGTAGCTAAGCTGAAGAGAGTTCAGCTACTGCGAGCTGAGTAGAGCTAGGGAGAGTTAGGCTAGAGCTAGAATGAACTCCTGTCAATTGTGTTGAGCTAGCTTAAGCTCCCAGTGAACTGATTGGAGCTAGGATAAGCTAGACTTAACTAAGTTGAGCTGGATCTGAGTTGAGTTGAGCTACCTTGAGATACCATCTAGCTAAGATGAGCTGAGTGGAGCTACAGAGAGTTAAACCTAACCCAGGTGAGCTGGTATCTAGTTGTGATGACTTGGATTCAACTACGATCCAACTGAATTGATCTTCCTCTTCATTTGCTGCCTTCCTGAATGTTAGGGTTTTAGGGATCTGGCTATCTGTTCATCCCTAACACTCAAATAAACATGTCAAAAAACATAAAAACTCTACAATGCATGCCTAACCTAAGTAGTGCCTAAATGCAACCCAAGAACCCATTTGCAGAGTTAAAACCCTTAGAGGTAAATCAATTTTAGGACATAAGAATGATGATAAAGTGGCATTTAGCAATAGCACTATCCATGTTTTGGCTTTTAGGCTAAATTAGCCTTACAGGAGGATGGCTTAGGGATAAGAGAAGGGATAATGTTATTCTAAGGAGTATGGATAGGGATAAGGTTATCCTAAGTTCTTCTATACATCAATTTCTACATTTATTCCTACAAGTAACCTAGTCTATCTCCTTCTTACCCTCTGTCTTCATTTCTTTATTTCCTATTTTATTCCAAGATCCCGTCCCAACTCTGCTGCAACTCCAACTCCAGCTCTACTGTAGCTCCAGCTTTTATGTAGCTTTTATTTAGCTTCTGGAGATCTCCTGAGCTCCTTATTATCTAGGAATACAATTATTCACTAATTAGTAAGGTAAAATAACATTATTCTATAAACAGCCAAGTAAAGCAGATGATGCAAAGTATGCAGCTTATGCATGTATTATTCCTAAGTTAAGCTAGGATCTAACTCAATTTAGGTTGATTAAGTCCTATGATTGTTGTATGATTAGCAAGAAAATCATTGTGAAGAGAAGTTGGATTTTGAAAAACCTGAATCGTTGTAAAATTCACAAGAAAATCCGCTACCAAAAACTTTTTAACCGAAACTCTAGTGAGTCCCGTGTCGAACACGGCGAGGCTACATTTGATTAAAATCAGCAATTACATTTTTTTGTAATTTTTTTTATAAAGAAATCATTCACAATGCTAATCTACTTGCAATATAAACAAGAGAGAGAAAGAGAGAGCGAGAGAGAACAACTTTTATAACTAGGAAAATGTCAATTACAACTAGTTGTTGCAACTATAAAGCTGAAAATCTGCACGAAAAAGTGGTAAAAGGATAGAGGATGAGAGAAATCCTTCTCAACGGTCCTTTGGAGGATGACTCGCCTTGATGACACCCCGAATGAAGGTAGTGAGAGGATGAATGAAGAAGAATGAAGTCAGAGGAAGTAGGATGGGACAAAACAGTGTCGAGGCAAGGATCTGCTTTCTGAATGTGGTGAGAAGATGACCACGAGATGCTCCATGAATGGGATTGAGAGAGCAGGAAAATAATTTTTATAAGCTCTAGTGGAGCATCCCAGGCTTGGGACAAGCTCCCAGAGCTTTGGAGGAGGTATGAGAGAAGAAGAGAAGGGATGTTCGACGAATGGGGTGTAGGTTCCCTTTTATAGGTGAGGTTTGAGGGAAAAAAGGTCATTTTAAAAGCTTAAAAAGGAATGTAGAGCCTTTAGTGACGGACGCAGCCGTTGTTGAAGCAAAATGTCATTGAAGGTGTGCGAAGGGAGGAGGAGCATCTGATCTTGATCCCACGATGAAGATTGTGCATCCCTTCGAGCGTGTGTTATCGTCGGAGAAGGGGAAGCTACTCTTAGTCATTGGATCACGGATGAACGGCCCAGATCGCGCGACATCCCACCTTCACAACGCGCACACCGTTCCACGTACGATTGGGCATGCGATCACTCGTGATTGTGTGCGTATGCATTGCAGTTGCATCCAGCACACTAGATTCATCCACATGGCTGCACCGCATCTGCTCGATCTTGATCATGTGACTGAATTTCATACGGGCCCCCTCTTGCAGATTAAATTCGCTCGTGCGGATTCAAGTGCGTACCATACGCTCAGCAAAATGTGCTTGATGAAAGCGTCATCATGAGCCATAACTAGCTCATTTTGACCCAATAAAGAAGATAAAAGCTCCTACATAACCTAGAAGAAGGCCTAACTGACGGAACAAGTGCCTTGAGAAGAAAACATTAAATAAAGGTTAGAACTACAATTTTACCATTGCAGTACGTAAACGGGATTTCTCAGAGGCAAAACATAGGTCAAATGATATAAATGAGATAAAGAGAGGGTTGAGTCAATCAGAAATGGGTTCATGTGCAATCTAAGAACTAAATGACACTTGGTAACCCTAAAACAGACCCGCTTAAATTAACAAGGTTTCGATCAGAACAAAAAGCAAGTAAACCCTCTACAAATCATGGAAAAACATCCTCTAGGGTTTAGAACACTTAATTTGGCCTTTGGAACCTAGTTTGACCTAGATTAGGGTCCTAGCTCTTCAATTAACCAAATTTGGGTTTTTACGCAAAATGTCCAGTCAAACGAGGTCAAACCTAAAATCCAACTTCACCATTGGATTCCTTAGGTCCAAATTAGGTTTGTACCAAAATTTGGACCTAAGGAGAGGTCATCTTGACCAACTTTGCAATTTAGTACACCCAAATCACAAATTGGTCCCTATCTTTTGAATACCTTTACGGAGAGCCCCCTAGGTTCTTTGCCTCCTTTGCAAACCAGTCCTGCCGCCATTGCTCTCTAATCCCTCAGAGATTCCCTCCTAGAAATGGAAGGAGGATTCTCTGAGGAATTCCCTTCCTTATAAAGCCAATTACAATCGGTGGTGTGAACCCAATCTCTCGTGCGAATGCATGAGAGATTTGGGTATCCACCTTCCTTCCAACTCCGGCAAGTCAGTAGACCTAATGGCGCGTTCTCCACGCACTGACAGGAGCGGCCAGCACCTATATAAGACACCCCAGACCCTGCCACAGAAGGCGAGCTTGATTTGGCCGAGTGTCCAGCCCCAATTCGTCTCCTCCTACCCGGCCAAAAGTCCCAGCAAGTTCCGGCGAGCCCCCCTCCCCTCCCTCTTCGCTCTGCCACAAAACCAGTGGCAGAGTTAGCTTTTTGACTTCCCTCCACGTCGTGCAGTACTCGTGCACACCGCCTCAACCCCGTCGTCGCTGCCATTCTCCCCCACTGGGCGTCATCTTCTCCGGCGACAGCAGGTACTGCTGTCCGCCTTCCGTCCCCTTTTGTCCTTACAATTAGGTTGGAACTCCTCTCCATCCTCTCCTCTCTCTTTTCCCCTTGTTATCTCAACTGATTACCCCTCGACCGACGCTGACCACCCTCATCTTCCACATCACCGACTGATCTCCGGTGAGCTGCTTCCACCATTCCAGCCCCCCACCCGGCTCGCCAACCACCTCGAGAGCTCTGCCTCACCACCAGGAACTCGCTCCACCCCACAACTGCCACTCCAGACCTCCATAATCGCCCCCCGAACAACCCACCATCTCCGGCCACAAGTTGACCTAGGCACGCATGCCTAGGCCGACCTACGGCTTGCAGCATCGTCCACCTCCTTCGCCGTGCCACGGCGAAGGTCTCTAGCTGATCTGATTGGGCCGAGAGGCTTGTTCTGTGCACGACAGTGTTTGAGCCGCTGCCACCATGGACGACCTCTGATGAAGCTCCAACGAAGCTCCAGGCATCAGGCTTCCCAGGCTGCAGATGCAGGAGACTCACGCGAGTGTCGCGAGGTGAGTGAGCCCAGCACGGAGCGCCAGCAGAGCCATTCGCTTGTGCAATTGCATACGAGAGTCTGCGGGCGCGCGTGAAATCAGGGCGGACCGTTTAGTCCCACATCGTGGGATTGCAGCACTCAAGTACGCTATAAATTGTATTTGTGCTTTAAGCCTATTGCCTCCGTAAGCACAGGGGTGAGGTCCCTCACTACCCTCACACGCCTCGTCCGCGACTTGACCTCGCGGATCTAGCTGATCCGACCCAACCTAGAGCTACGCACTCCTCGCGCATCACCACTTGCCGGTGCGCCTGGTCCCGGGTACGATCCGATCCGATAATGGTTGTGGCTTTGGGAGAGTGTCCATGAGTGAACTGCTTAAGAGAGAGATGCGCGGGTAGAGGGAGAAGGGTTAGGTTTTGCTCCTGTGCAGGCAGGCTAAACGTAGGAGAAGAAGGACTTGGCCGCTACAGACGAAGAAAAGGCAAGCCAAAGAAGAAAAGGAAGAAGGAGCAAGACAGAGAAGAAGAAGAAAGAAAGAAGCCTTCACAGGAGAAGGAAAGAAGAAGAAGAAAGAGCAAGACACAGAGAAGAAGAGAGGCAAAGAAAGATTAGAAGATCAAAAGAAGAAGAAGAAGGCTTCGCAAGACAAGAAAGAAAGCAGAGAAAGAAGCAAACGAGGAAGAAAACGAGAGATTGCAGAAGAAGAAGAAAAGGAGAAATACTTTTAAGACGTCTGATCTTGTGATCAGATGTCCAATTTCATATTTTTGTCCTAATTATTTTTAATTGCATACATTCACATTTGAATTGATATTTTGAGTAAATTAGAGTGTTCAATTACATTTTGACTAGTAGTAATTTCCATTTGCTCCCTGTGATCGACCTCGGATACTCCGGTCTTCGAGTAATAAAATTCTTTATATTTGTTTAGACGTTTTGTCGATTATACTACAATGTGACATCCTTTAAACCTGCACAAAAACGTCGACAACAATTTTGGCGCCGTTGCCGGGGAACAATGCGCGATTTACCACTAGTCTCTACATTCTTTTTATCATATTGAACACTAACTTGCCCTACTTTGCTTTGATGTGATCTTGCAGGTACTTCATGAGAAAATCTCTCCCGCAAATCAACCACTCCAGGGCAGGTAATTTCTTTTCTTCCTTAATCATCCCCTAATCTTTGAAAGACAAAAGGAAGAAAATCAATTTAGGAATCAATTGCCTTCTTTATATAGTAATCACCATCTCTAAGGCAAAACATTTCCTGATTTTGTGAAAATTTCTGCAAATATTCTTGAAGTTGGAGTGATTTTTTTTCCCATCCCTCAAATTCTTGTGCCTAATTGAAATAACGCTTAATCTCGGCGGACCACACACTTCTTGTTTATAAGTCCAAAGAGAACTTTTGAAAAAGAAAAAGAGGATTGGAAATAGAACCAAATTAGGGTTTCCACATTAGGGTCTTGAAGCGCTAGTCACACATGCCTGTGTAAAAGGAAATAAACCCTCCCGCATCAGTGTGCTACCCAAGCCCTTGATTGAAGAAAGCTAAATGAGACAAACCCTAAAATTGAGCTCTAAAATCACTTGAATCTTAAAATTTTCTTTTGACCTAATAACCTGGGAGTCAAATCAGGGTGATCTCTAGGCTCTGAGCTTAGAATCACTCTGCCATCTGTAGGACAGGTCAGGTGAAGTTGACCCCTTGGGTCAACCAACCTCTAAATTAGGTCACAATACCAAAAACATCTAAAGTTCAAGTGAGAACCCTAAAAGCACCTTTGAAATAAAAAGTGATAGACTTAAGAGGTCAAGGTCCCCATTCTGGTTTACTTAGAATCTCAGTGACAAGAGAGGTCGGGTGGGGGAAACCCTGTAACCCGTAGGGACGCTCTACCGTGTAGGGGTCTTTGCGGAACTCTCCCTCTCTGGCTGCCCAGGTAATTCTCAGGTGGACGATCTTCGGATCCAGGGGTCCATCCGCCCCGAACCTCCATAGTCATCCAAACATCTTTTGGGTGTCTTGATTGGGTCAAGAACATCTCCAGTCCTGCATCTTTTCTCTTTAGAGCACACACACTCATTCTCAGTGGGACTCGTTATTCAGATCTGATCGCTTCATAACACATCTTGAGTCAAACTCTGATCTTGATTCCACCACCTGATCCAAATATGCAGCCGAACCACCTAGGACTACCATTCAAGAAACCTGAATACCAGAGATCTATGAGAGATAAAATGATTGAGGATGCCATGAGATTTTATGAAAATGAAGAAACCTCAACAACAGTAGGAAACATTTAGGTTGATGACCCAACAACCACAACCTTTGTCATAACTTGTGCCCAAGTACTATTAGCAGAAGCCAACAAAGGATCAACCCGTGACTTGCTCATTACTGCATACATTGAGATAGAAAAATTGCACAATAGTGAATACCTTCAATGTATGACAAATCCTCGACTTTGGAAGCAACACCAAGATAGTCTTGAAAAATGGGAAGAGATAATGAGATTAATAAACAAGTGATTGATCAGAAATACTCGTACATACCACCAACAGAGGATGAGCTATCTTGGAACAACATCGAGGATAAATCTAACCTCGGGTTTGAGGCACAAAATGGTTGTGGATTCCCAACCCAGATGGAGTATAATGCACCTGATATTGAAGAAGGTTGGGAAGCTCCAAATGCAGGAAAAGACCATGATGAGCCCATTTTAGAATCCCAAGACTCCTGCAAGTATGAGAGTAGAACTGAACCTCTCGAGGGTGTAAATTCCGTCCCTTATTCTGATAAGGTGGCCCTCAAAGGTTATTCAGACCTAAATTCTAGTAATTCAACCCACATCCTAAGCCTAGAACCTAGATCTGAAACATATTTTGAAGATTTCAAGGCCCCAGATGAAGAAAATCAACCTCTTAATGAAGAATATGATTTTGGGCCTTGATTTGATGAATATCCCTTGTCAACCTCCTTAGAGGAACAAATCGATTTTGCGGAAGTCATGCCAATCTATGGCACAGAAACCGAGGAGTTGGACGAGCAGGGTTTCAATTAGGTCTGCCCTACTAGCTTAGAATCTGAGCCTCTACCAGATAAGGATACCCTTTTAAGCTCAGAATTAACATTTAGGCTAGATCCCAGTCAGGCTGCTGAATATACAACATATGATTTATTCTATGGTGGAACTCATGATCTAGAATCTCATTCAAACTTTGATTTTCGCAAACTCTCCGACGATCTCGAATCTGACCATAACATCGGAGAAAATCTGCCTCCTGATTATAACATGTCAATCTTCTTTGAAGCCACCTGCTCCACATATACAGAACCAATCAAAACCCGTTCCCCACCTCGACCCACAACCGGACTCAATTTCTTTTCCAATTCACCTCTCACTGAGCCGTTTGCAGATGATTCAACTCCATATCTAGACCAGGTATCGGGTACTGATCAGACCACAAATCAGGAGCCTCCATCCTTTGATCACCTCTGTATGGATTCCACACCTTACATGGATAATTTTTCGGAACCCTACTTTGACCAGGCTGATTCGACTCAGCCTGAACCCGAGTTTTCACTTCCATATCAATCGGAACGTCACTACATATGGTGGGTCCCACATCTGCTGATCTACGTCCATCAACCCACCAGACTTATTGGGTTCGGGCTGCATCATTAGCCCACTGATCTGAACAAGTACCTGGTTGGACCAACCAGGCTCTTAATCAAGGTGCTTGTTTTCCAAAACTCCATTGATTTGACCACTCCCTCTCCACCCCATTTTCTGCTCGACTGAAGGCATTAAATTTAGCGCTTAATGGGAGGCAACCCGTCATCCCAAACACAGAGACCCGTCTGATTATCCATCTGGACTCCACGTCTATTGCACCTTGAGACCAGCCTTAGACAGAGGATCCCACCTCTAGTACACGTATCAGAGCTTGAAATCATCCGCATCAGTCATTTACGACCCATTCACCCACCCGATGTATCCTGTTCTAAGCCCCTGACCTCAACACTAATTCACACCCTCTGTTTACAATGACATTGCAAAACTTAGCCATGGGGGGGTGAGAAAGTGCATACATACAGAACCAAGAAAAAATCAGGAGTCTCACACACAAAAAAATTTGCATATGTCAAAAACGCAAAAAAATTGAAAAAAATTAAGAAAAAGAACAAAAAAATGGGGGGAGGGAGGAAATTTTGTGAGCCACTTAAGCATAAGGAGGAGAAAAAGAAGAAAAATGACAAAAAGGAGCACAAAATGAAAATGAAAAGAAATAGTCATTAGTAAAAGATTAAGGGGTTAACTGAAGTTCTAGACCGAATCAAGAAAAAGAAAAGAAAAGTGCTACGGAGATATAACAAGAGATTAGCGGGAACGCTGGTCTTAGGCCTTTTAGGCTAGTACCTTTAGCTTAAAAAATTCACGTATCCGTTAAAATTTGGATAATCCTTAAGAGGTTGAGGAAAATGCGAAGCTTGAGTATTAGGTCTAAGGCTTAGGAAGTATTCAGCCTCGTTAATTGACCTCCGGTTTGCGGGATTCGGTAACCTAAGCACCCAAATTCACACACAGTCTGGGTCAGTGCGCATAAACATCCAAATCACGCGAAAAGCATTTAATGTTCTGAAAAAGTCACCTAGATTAGGAACGGTCAATCAACAAAAATTGATTTGGATGAGTTCCCAGAGCGGAGAGGCGGGAAATTCCCCTCGAAGATGCGTAACAACATATCGTCTCCTCGGTGCTTGTCTCTTAGGATATTTAAATATCCTACCGGGGGCATGTAAGCACTCTGCTGGTTCAGATACCATGGGCGGCATTATCACGAAATGTCGATCGCCAGGGTCTGGATTCGGCCACGGAACGCCATGGGCGGGATTATCTTGAAATCTCGAAAGCCAGGGTTCTGGGGGTTGCCATGGGCGGGATTATCTCGAAATCTCGAAAGCCAAGGACCCTTGAGGATTGATGATGGGGACGAGGAATCCGATACAGACCGTGTTGAGAAGCTAATCCGAAGCTAGAAATAAAAAGAAAAGAGAGAGAAAAGCTCTCCAAACAAATAAATCTTCTATCTCTCTCTTACAAAAAAATGCACTGTAAACTGAACTTAAGCTAAAAATGTCTCAAGCACGGGTGCTTTAACCGCGGAGTCCAACAAACCCTCGGTTAGTTTCTGTGGGCCGTAGAAACCTTTGCGGAGGACTGAGGCTAAAGTGGAACAGATCTTGATTTTGGTTGGTACTTAAGTACCTCTAGGCCTATTATCAGCATTCCTACCTAAATCACAAAATAAAAGGAGAAGCACTTATCATTATTGACAGACACTCAGGGTCTAGAATGGAAGTTAAAACTTTGAATTTTTGCTAAGGGACTAGCAAAAGCTAGGCATGGGGGTATGATGAGAGCCTCATCATGAGCCATAACTAGCCCATTTTGACCCAATAAAGAAGATAAAAGCTCCTACATAACCTAGAAGAAGGCCTAACTGAAGGAACAAGTGGCTTGAGAAGAAAACATGAAATAAAGGTTAGAACTGCAATTTTACCATTGCAGTACGTAAACGGGATTTCTCAGAGGCAAAACATAGGTCAAATGGTATAAATGAGATAAAAAGAGGGTTGAGTCAATCAGAAATGGGTTCATGTGCAATCTAAGAACTAAATGACACTTGGTAACCCTAAAACAGACCCGCTTAAATTAATAAGGTTCCGATCAGAACAAAAAGCAAGTAAACCCTCTACAAATCATGGAAAAACATCCTCTAGGGTTTAGAACACTTAATTTGGCCTTTGGAACCTAGTTTGACCTAGATTAGGGTCCTAGCTCTTCAATTAACCTAATTTGGGTTTTTACGCAAAATATCTAGTCAAACGAGGTCAAACCTAAAATCCAACTTCACCATTGGATTCCTTAGGTCCAAATTAGGTTTGTACCAAAATTTGGACCTAAGGAGAGGTCATCTTGACCTACTTTGCAATTTAGTACACCTAAATCACAAATTGGTCCCTATCTTTTGAATACCTTTACGGAGAGCCCCCTAGGTTCTTTTCCTCCTTTGCAAACCGGTCCTGCCGCCATTGCTAGGGCAGAACCGAGCTCCGGCGAGGTTCGGAGAGGGATTGCTCTCTAATCCCTCAGAGATTCCCTCCCAGAAATGGAAGGAGGATTCTCTAAGGAATTCCCATCCTTATAAAGCCAATTACAATCGCTGGTGTGAACCCAATCTCTCGTGCGAACGCACGAGAGATTTGGGTATCCACCCTCCTTCCAACTCCGGCAAGTCGGCAGACCTAATGGCGCGTTCTCCACGCACTGACAGGAGCGGCCAGCACCTATATAAGACACCCCAGACCCTGCCGCAGAAGGTGAGATTGATTTGGCCGAGTGTCCACCCCCAATTCGTCTCCTCCTGCCCGGCCAAAAGTCCCAGGAAGTTCCGGCGAGCCCCCCTCCCCTCCCTCTTCGCTCTGCCACAAAACCAGTGGCAGAGTTAGCTTGCTGACTTCCCTCTGCGTCGCGCAGTACCCGTGCACGCTGCCTCAGCCCCATCGTCGTCGCCGTTCTTCCCCACTGGGCGTCATCTTCTCCGGCGACAGCAGGTACTGCTGTCCGCCTTCCGTCCCCTTTCGTCCTTACAATTAGGTCAGAACTCCTCTCCATCCTCTCCTCTCTCTTTTCCCCTTGTTATCTCATCTGATTACCCCTCGACCGACGCTGACCACCCTCATCTTCCACATCACCGACCGATCTCCGGCGAGCCGCTTCCACCATTCCAGCCCCCCACCCGGCTCGCCAACCACCTCGAGAGCTCCGCCTCACCACCAGGAACTCTTTCCACCCCACAACTGCCACTCCAGACCTCCATAATCACCCCCCGAACAACCCACCATCTCCGGCCACAGGTTGACCTAGGCACGCACGCCTAGGCCGACCTGCGGCCTGCAGCATCATCCACCGCCTTCGCCATGCCACAGCGAAGGTCTCTAGCTGATCTGATTGGGCGAGAGGCTTGTTCTGTGCATGACAGTGTTTGAGCCGCTGCCACCATGGACGACCTCTGATGAAGCTGCAACGAAGCTCCAGGCATCAGGCTTCCCAGGCTGCAGATGCAGGAGACTCACGCGAGTGTCGCGAGGTGAGTGAGCCCAGCACAGAGCGCCAGCAGAGCCATTCGCTTGGGCAATTGCATACGAGAGTCTGCGGGCGCGCGTGAAATCAGGGCGGACCGTTTAGTCCCACATCGTGGGATTGCAGCACTCAGGTACGCTATAAATTGTATTTATGCTTTAAGCCTATTGCCTCCGTAAGCATAGGGGTGAGGCCCCTCACTGCCCTCACACGCCTCGTCCGCGGCTTGACCTCGCGGATCTGGCTGATCCGACCCGACCTAGAGCTACGCACTCCTCGCGCATCACCACTTGCCGGTGCGCCTGGTCCCGGGTACGATCCGATCTGATAATGGCTGTGGCTCTGGGAGAGTGTCCATGAGCGAACTGCTTAAGAGAGAGACGCGCGGGTAGAGGGAGAAGGGTTAGGTTTTGCTCCTGTGCAGGCAGGCTGAATGCAGGAGAAGAAGGACTTAGCTGCTACAGAAGAAGAAAAGGCAAGCCAAAGAAGAAAAGGAACAAGGAGCAAGACAGAGAAGAAGAAGAAAGAAAGAAGCCTTCGCAGGAGAAGAAGGAAAGAAGAGGAAGAAAGAGCAAGACACAGAGAAGAAGAGAGGCAAAGAAAGATTAGAAGATCAAAAGAAGAAGAAGAAGGCTTCGCAAGACAAGAAAGAAAGCAGAGAAAGAAGCAAACGAGGAAGAAAACGAGAGACTGCAGAAGAAGAAGAAAAGGAGAAATACTTTTAAGACGTCTGATCTTGTGATCAGATGTCCAATTTCATATTTTTGTCCTAATTATTTTTAATTGCATACATTCACATTTGAATTGATATTTTTAGTAAATTAGAGTGTTCAATTACATTTTGACTAGTAGTAATTTCCATTTGCTCCCTGTGATCGACCTCGGATACTCCGATCTTCGAGTAATAAAATTCTTTATATTTGTTTAGACATTTTGTCGGTTATACTACAACGTGACATCCTTTAAACCCGCACAAAAACGTCGACAACAGTGCTTCACCGCTGTACTGAGGGGCCACTTGAGTCAAGTTTTGGAATTAACTCACGTGCTTTCTTGACTATTAGATCTCGATCTAACCGTCGAAATCTGATGGCGTGGATGAAGGAGGTGGTCAATGCCTGTGGGCAGCTTAGATGGCTCCACATGGAGCCATTTGGGCCATCCATTTTCTTCTGGTCGTAAGTGGTGCCACGGATGTTGGATTAGGTCAATTTTCATGCCATTGGGCTACGATCGTTGATCTGAACCCATCCATGTGGTTGGATTTGCTATCTAAGGTACGATTTTGCACCACCTTGCCCCTTGACCTCTGATCTTCCTCAGACTGCATCAGTTGCTACAGAAGTCCAATCAGGGCGATCTCGGAGGTGTTGGACTCCGATTGTCGCCTTAATCAGGTCTGTACAGTTGGATCTTCAATCTAAGGGCCAGAAAGATATCACCCTGTCCCCAGATAACAAAACAGGTAAATTAACCTATAATTTTTACAATTTATTCTAAATGTAGAATGATGCATGCTATGAAGTATTTATAATGTTGAATGCAATTATACACCAACAGTGTGCATAAGTAGACAGTTTATGTGAAATAGATGTGTCTACATCACACCCACATGCCTATCTTTTGCTAGTCCCTAGCAAAACTACATGCTATTTATAAACATAATTAGGATCCAATTACTTGGGCAATAGTTATTTCTCAACAGTAAGAAATTTTTGTTAAAGAGATGAACTATAGGGACTCAACTATGCCTGAGTTTCTGCCAAAATACAATTGCCCAAGCCCTCGCCTTATTCAAAAACAAATATAGGTTTTTTATTTTTCTTCTTTTATAATTTTTTTTGGATTTTTGAGTTTAGAGTTTCAGGGAAGCTTTCTACGACTACCCAACCCACCCAAGACTTGAAAAAAAAACTCTAAGTCCTAAGCATCTTTTTGTGAAATTGTGATAGACTCACTGATTGCCAATTATAACGAACTTCAGGTTTCTACGAACCCTAAGTGACCTTGAAAATAAATTCTACCTCAAGGTGTGTCTGTTCGACCAATAGCTTTCTCTCTGCTTTTATTTTATTTTTTATTTTTTTATGTTTTTTTGTAGGGTCAACACAAAGGCAATCCTAATGTATATCTCCCTGGTTTATTTTACTTCCCCCCTTCTTCCTAAGTGTTTAGGAATTAAACGTGCATTTGTAAGCTAGGTTTTGGACAATCGATTAATTAGGCGTCAAACCCATGATAACTTGCCAACCATACTCATGCGGTGAAGTGTGGCATATTTATATATATTTTTTCTCCTTTTCTATTTTTCATCATACATGTATATATATATTTTTCTTTTTTGAGTTTTTTTTTTCTAAGTAGGTGTCTTCCTTAATCTAAGATTTACGTTAAGGCAATAGAATGAGAATGGCCGTGTAGTTGGGCTCTAGACGACCAGCCAATGGGCTGTTACCTACGACAACTTGCTAGCCTATTCATAAGGTACTACCATGTTTTAGAAAAGTATCTCATCGTAGTATAGTCGATAAAAGTGCAATGACAATATTTAAATTTATAATGCTCGAAAACACCATGAATTTCGAGCTTATTCGCTAGAAGCAAATATGGAATTCAAACCACTAATCAAAATAATAAATAATGAGAATAATAATTCATGATAAAGATATACAATGAATAATCCTAAAAAATATATTTAATAAGAATAATGTATCTCCACAATCAATGGGATGAAAAGATAAACAGAAACTAAAAATGGTGGTTTGAACCACCAATTAATCTCCTTAATTAGGCACAAATCCCAAGATCAACGTAATCTCAATGTTTCAATAATGCTTCAAACCACTTAGCCACGTCAGTACAACTCTCAATAAGTCTATAGTAACTTCAACAAAGCTCAGATGTCAGGCACCAACATCAGACGACTTAAGTCACCAAGCACATCAGCATAAGGCCTCTGGAATTTCACTAAGTGTTGAGCATGCGTGCATGTTTCCCAAAGAAAAAGCCTCCCCCTCCCTCTTCAGAAACCTCTTCTTTTCTCTCTCCTCAAATCCAAATCTGGTATAGGGTAGTTGGGTAATTAGGTATAGGGACTAGACTCGTTGGCGAGGTGTAGCAGGTGAGGAGTGAGGGTCAGGTGAGCATGAGGGGACCTCACCCCCCATGTAAGAGGCGATAAGCCATTGGCATGAATTCAATTTTATATGATGTTCTAGTTTCTACATATATGATGTGGTACTAAAAGGTGCCATCTTCTTCATGCGCGTGTGCTGAAGATGGGAGCACCAATTCGAGTTGTTGAAGGCTTCGTCTCGTCCAATTGAAGCAGCAGGAGGCCTTGTGGATGGGCTCCACTTTAGTTGGAGGGTTAGTGACGGTGATTACTGCCGAAGGATGATGGATGGAGGAGGCGAAGTAAAGCTCGCCGGTGACACTTGAAATATCAAAACATGGGCTACAAGCCCAAATTAAATGGTCCTTTGAGCTTCGCCATAAGGTGAGGAGTGTAACGGTGGTGGTGGCGAGGTGTTTTCTGAAGTATGGTGACCGGACGAGTTCGGTTAAGGTACCCAGTGGTTGGTGTGTTCAGGGTGTGTGTGGAGTGAGCAAAACTCTCAATTACTTAAGGGGTTTTGCTCATGTAGGTGAGTTGATGGTTGTGGTGTCCTGTGGTTGTGAGTTTGGTTGAGTGTGGCTACCAGACGAAGCTTGTCGAAGCTTCACTAGCCATGAGGAAGACAGAGAGGGAGAAGGTGGTATGGTGGTTGAATTATGGTGAGAAGGGGTTGAACCTAGTCTAGAGAGGGAGAGGAATCGAAGGAACCTAGCTATTGGATGAAAGGGGGGGCGGAGTCCACGGTGGGTTGTCTTACCGGCACGGTGGACAGAGAGACCTCCAATAAGAGAGATCACGGCGAGGAGAGGGGAAGGGTGCCTTTGCTGTGGTGGGCGAGAATTAGACGAAAGTGACGAGGAAGGAGGTACTCCCAATTTGGCCATTGGGAGGCCATAGGAGGACAAAGGAGGAGAGTCACTGGAACCATGGCGGATGTGGCCAAAGAGGAGAAGATAATGTGATTTTGGCTGGAACCGAGCATAATCGGATTGTGGGACTTCCTATAGCTAAATAAATGTTGATCAGGCCTCAATTCGCATGAAATTAGTGCAAATTCCTCGTAGAAATTGCAACGAAGCCTCATTGATTTCACAAGTTCTCCTGTGGTCTTCAATCCATCATAGGTCTTGTGATTGGGTTCAAAGGACTGGGCAACTTCTCTAGATCAATCCATCCATGTTTAGAGGGATTTGATCAAGAAACAAGAGAGAAATTTGTGATTGAATGGTCACGGTTTGGGTCTGAGGTGTTGTTCACATGGCTATGGCGGTAGGGAATTATTTTAAATACAAAAAGAAGGTTAGGTGCCTTTTTGGTAAAAACTTGAAACCTAGGGGTTTGATTGAGAGGAATAGAGATTTTAGAGGCCAAAATGAAAACTAGGTAAAGATGGACTCTAATTAGGCCCAAATTTTTGTGTTATCCTAATTTGGACCCAGGAAATCTAATGGTGAACTTGGATTTGAGTTTTTACCACGTTTGACTAGGTAAATTGCATAGGACCCAAATTAGGGCAAATTCCTGTTAGAAACTCTATTCTAGGTCAAAATGGACTCAGATGATCAAATCAATCGTACCAAGTCTCATAGAATATTTTTCCATGAATTTTAGGAGGTTTAGATTGATTTTATCCTGACCAAAACCTTTTCAATTCAAGTGTGCCTGATAATTAAGGTTTTGAGTCCTGTTTTCATCCTCGAAATGAGAGAAACCCTGATTCTATCAGTGTGAGCCCACTACATAGTCTTTTATGCTCATTTAACCTTTAATTAACACCTGAGTAACCCTATGGTTAATATACATTTGTGATGTGCTGTTAAAACAACATAATTAACCATGCTTTCTTATCATCTTCTCAAATTCGACTACGGTGGAATTATGGTCCTCAAGTGATCTTTTAGTAGCATTTATCTCTTGATTTCAATTAATTTAAGTTATTTATGACAAATGATGGCATTACCATCACAACCATACTACCCTAGGAAGTTCAGTAGCTACCAAATTTTCGTTAAAAATGTCGAAAAGTGAGTCAGTGCAAATAGTGTGTAGATGCTTTAAACTTAAAGTCTCCTCAAATTAGAGGGCCGATTGATAAGTCATGTACTTATCAACCCAACTTATTTAACCAATTAGAAATAAATTTAAAATGTCAAGGACTCAAGAAACAAGCCCACATTTTAGTGGACACCCAGGTTGATTAAGCCCGAAGACGTGAAGAGTCTAAGTGTCTAGATCCTATTGTATTATTTTCTAAAGTTGAAAAACTCTAATGCCCAAGTTCTCTTTTCCTTATTCAATTTCTTTTTTAAGTAAAGAGAAAATAGAAGAATTGGTGGAGCTAACAAAATAATTCAAATAAGGATATCCACCCCCTTGCCTATCAAATGCAATGTCCTCATTGTATTAAAAAGACATGAAAAAGAGTGGAGTATAGAGGAAAGCACCTAAATTTTGTGATTACTCGGTTAGCTCCGAGATGAAAACAGACTATATACGTGCTCAGTTTATTGCCTTCCGCTAGGCACACTATACAAACAAAGAAGAAATAAAGAATTTCCAAATGCAGGTCAGGATCAAAAGAAAAAGATCGATCCCCAGACCCACAATGATGTATCCACAAATGTGGACCAGATTGTGCTGCAGATCCATACCTTAAGGTCTAGTGTATCTAAGGTTTTGGATAAAAATTACCCAGAACTAGAGATTATTTTGTTTGTGAGGCTGAGCCTACGGTTTGTGAGGATGCAACCCAAGTCCAAAAAGTCATTCAATAGAAAAATCAAGATTAAAAAGATACTCAATGAATTTGTGCTTCGGTTGCACATCCTCAAAATCAAAAATATCATAAGGGTCCCTATAAAAAGTTGGTGGTTTCAGGCAAATAGGGACCCTTAGACTTAGACTTCTACTTCCCTTAGAATTAGCTTCTCAGATTTTCATTTCCCAGCTCTTATCCTCCATAATCAAAGTTTTTGGAACCTCAAAAGTGTTATCAACCTTGTCTAAAATATCCAAGTCTAAAATTTGTGGCTTAATCAGAATTGACTTAGGTTTGGCAATCTCAAGAAGATAATCATCATTATGCTCAACAGGGTATGTTTGAGGAATAAAGCTATGAATTGAATCCTTTATGAAATCAAGATCTGAATCCTCCATGCTAACCCCAATTAGATCAAAATCCTCAATTACCGAGCTATTAAATGATTCATCATACTCCTCGAGCCAGCATGTCTTACTAAAATTATTTTCCTCAAACTCGAGTGAGATTGCACATAAGGATTCTTTACCCTCAGAATCAAAGAATTCTGTATGCACATTTATATATGTCTCAAGATCATATGTTATTCCTGGCTACATAGAGACATATTTTTCCGTATACCTTGGTTTAGTGATCTTGGGTGAAGAAATCAATTCATACTAACTTGGTTGCTTTAGACCAACCTGGTCATCCCCGATCTTATAAAATGTGTCTCCCCTACAAGTGCCTGAGCAGGTTCGGACATTAGTTCTCCTGAAGGGGGTTCATCCTGGGAATCATCCCAAGATTGGACTAGATCAATCACAAATCTCATCCTCAACCTTGACAATTTCCTAAGTAAAAACTCACCCGGGTCCTTATGCTCAACATCTTGGAGCCAATCCAACAAATGCTTGTGAAGTTTGTCAATCATTTGAATTAGATGCTCCAATTCTTCAGTGTAGGGTGTTGGCTAAGCTTCTAAAGATTGAATGGTATTTCTTAAGTTAGCTAACACCCTATCTTGAACTTGATTCACCTGAACCAAATGGTTTGATTGAGGGTTGGGTGGGTTGGATTCAATCCAGGAGAGTCAAGGAATTGAGGTTCTTGAGGGTCTCCCTAATAATAGGTCATTTCGGGTTGTTCAAAGGGGGGTAGTAACCTGTATGCAATGTAATCCTAGGGAGGGTAAGAGTTGTAAACATCATATCCTTCATGATTCTAGATAGGGTTAGGTTGATCATCAAAAGATTGAGATATATAATCAGTATAGCTTGGAGAAGGATAGAAATCACAATCATGATGGCCAGGGTTAGACCCTGAACATGGAGGTCCGAAATTGTGTCCCCAATCAAAGTTATCCTAACTAGTGGATGGGTGGTCATAAGTTGGGTTGGAATAGTAATCATCTTGGGGATAAGTGGTGGTAGGAGGGTAGGAGTGGAAATATGAGTACGATGTAGAAGGATCCATGGCAAAGCGGGAGGAAAAAGAGAAAAGAAAGGTGCCCTACAGTACAAACAATCAAACCTGTCCTTAGGTGGGGTAGCCTAAATATCTACAGACTTCCAGAACCCATCTAAAGATTAAAGATGATTTAGTCTACTCCTATCCAATCAATCCAACCAGTTGAGGGAGGGATTGGGGAGAAGGTTCTTCTCTTGGCTTTTGCCTCAAGTTCCTTTGATACCGCCCAATCGCATTCATTTGACACTGCTCCCCTAGCTAGATATCAGATGGACCAGTAGAAGCAGATTAATTGTAAATAATCTTGATTTGGGTCCCGAAGAGTGAATCAAATCCTTAAGGCCAACGTCTACTCAGTTTTAATTAGACTTGGGATGATTGAGCTCTTGGAATGTGATGGGCCCTTTATATAGGTTGTTCCCTTGATGATCAATTAATTCGTGTGTGAGTGCACAACCAGGGTTTTCAAACAAGGTTATTTGATGATGTGTCTTTTAAGATTTAACCTTGTATGGTAGCTTTGAGGATACAATTCTTAGGTGTATTCAGACAAAGTTCAGTTGGCATGCCAGGTTTCCAAAGCACAGGTTCAGATATTTTCCTTTAAAACTCAAAAGAATGTGAAGTGCCTGGTTAATTCCTAAAGTTGAACCTTAAGGGGCAGCTACTTAATGAATCAATTTTATATTAAGTGGTGCGGCCCAGACAAATTAGACAAGTGGACTGATGCATCACTAATTAAGGCACCCAATCAGTTTTAGCCTATTCTAATGATTAATCACTTATTCTTAAATTGCATTGAGGTGTACCAGGTCATTAGGTCGGCTCCCCGGTTAAGTGATTGAATCAAACAAGAGTGGTGCACTTTAGTGTGTGTGTGGGTGTATAAGGTGTGCAAGTTTAAATAAATCCCACAATCAAAATATATATATATATATGTATGTATGTA
Organism: Thalassia testudinum; assembly: GCA_037157565.1. Lineage (NCBI taxonomy): Eukaryota > Viridiplantae > Streptophyta > Magnoliopsida > Alismatales > Hydrocharitaceae > Thalassia > Thalassia testudinum. The sequence goes on from JAZHRO010000063.1 coordinate 62,374,271, forward strand.
TATATATGTGGGGGTGAGGTTGGTGAGAGTGACAAACAAACAACGAAGACAAACCTTAGGATTTATGCAAGATCCTAAATTAATTAGGGTTTGCATTATTAAGTGGTGGAATGAAATCTAAGGGGTGGGTTGTAGGGATATACTTACAGAATCTTCGTTCACACTTTTCTCCAATTTAACTACTCTGGCCTACCTCGGAAGAGTACCTACAACCATAGCAAGATCGGAGAAAAAGTGAGATAAAGGCTAGGTAAGGAGTAAAAGGTGGGAAATCAAAGAATGTTGCCTCCTTGGCAACGGTGCCAAAATGATTAGCGAGAAAATCGTTGCGAAAGTTTGATTTTGGAAAACCAAAGTCATAAAATTCATAAGAAAATCTGCTACCAAATAATTTTTAATCGAAACTTTGGTAAGTCTTGGGTCGAACATGGGGAGGCTATGTTTGATTCAAATCTATAATTATATATTTTTGTAATTTTTTTATAAAGAAATCATTTACAATGCTAATCTACTTGCAATATAAACATGAGAGAGAGAACAACTTTTATAACTAGGACAATGTCAATTACAACTACTTGCGACAACTATAAAGCTGAAAATCTACACTAGAAAGGGGTATAAAGATAGGGGATGAGAGAAATCCTCCTCGATGGTCACTTGGACAATGACTTGCTTTGGCGACACCTCAGACGAAGGTGGTGAGAGGATGGACGAAGAAGAATGGAGCTGGAGGAAGGAGGATGGCGTAGGATGGAATCGCAGTGAGGATCCTCTTTCTAAACGTGGTGAGAAGATGACCATAGGATGCTCTACGAACAGGGTTGAGAGAGTGGGAAAAATAATTTTTACAAACTCTAGTGGAGCATCCTGAGCTTGGGACAAGCTCCTAGAGCTTTGGTGGAGGTGTGAGAGAAGAAGAGAAGGGATGTTGGACTAATGGGGTGTAGGTGCCCTTTTATAGGTGAGGTTTGAGGGCAAAAAGGTCATTTTAAAGGCTTAAAAATGAATGTAGGGCCTCTAGTGATAGATGTGGTCGTTTCTGAAGCCAAACGTCCTTAAAGGTGCTTGGAGGGAGGAGTATTTGATCTTAATTGCATCGAGAAGATCACGCATTGCTTCACACGTGCGTTATAGCCGATGAAGGGGTAGCTACTCTAAGCCGTTGGATTGTGAATGAACAGCCGAGATTGTATGATCAGGCATGCGATCGAACGTGATCGCACCCGTATGCACATCATTTGCATCCAGTGCACCAAATTCATCCATGTGGCTACACCGCATCTGCTTAATCTTGATTGCGAGGCTGAATTTCATCTGCACCTCCTCTTGCGGATTAAATCCACTTGCATGGATTCAAGCACATGCAGCACGCTCCTTGAAAAGTGCTTCATCACTGTGCTGAGGAACCACTTGAGTTGAGTTTTGGAATTAACGCTTGCATGCTCTAGACCATTGGATCTCAATCCAATGGTCGAGATTCAATGGTGCGAATGAAGGAGGAGGCTGGTGGCTGTCAGTGGCTTGGATGGTACCACGTGGCGCCATCTAGGCCGTCCATTTTCTTCTGCTCGTAAGTAGTGCCACGGATGTCAGATTGGGTTTTCGTATTGTTAGGTTGCAATCGTCGATCTAAACCCATCCATGTGGTTGGATTTGTTATCTGACGTACAGTTTTGCACTACCTTACCGTTTGACCTTTGATCTACCTTAGGCTACATCTGATGCTACGGAAGTTCGATTGGGGCAATCTCGGAGGCGATGGACTTCGATCGTTGCCCAGATTAGATCCATACAATTGGATCTTCAATTCAAGGCCTAGATAAATATCATCCTGTCCCCTGACCACGAAAAGGGTAAATTAACCTATAATTTGTACAATCTATTCTAAGTGTAGAATGATGCATGCTATGCAATATTTATAATGCTGAATGCAATTATATGCCTAAGAACACACATAAATAGATAGTTTATGTGAAATAGATGTGTCTACATCACTATGCAATCAATAGTCTCCCTAGTCCCCAGTATGGGTTGCCATAGGCCATTATCTTCCCCTTCAATATGAGTCTCCTGCAATAGAGTATAGTTAATCCCCCACTACCTCAGCCCACTCAATTCCACGCTAGGACCCTTAACATAAGGATTCTACAATACGCTCCTGCACACCCTCCCTGTGTGACACCTTCAAGTCCTTAGCCAAATGAATGATGCCCACATGTATCGATCCACAACTTCTAAGATGATACCTACCCCTGCCTGAAGTATCTACCCTTGGTGGGTGAAGTTGAACTTGCATTATACTTGAAAACAAATGTGCCTCCCCTTGTTTCTCCAAAGGAAGAATCACCAACTTCCTTGTGAATCACAATGGTACCATCCTCTCCATTGGTGATCCTTCCTGATGGCCCTACCTCAAAGCCCTTTTCATGCTCCACCATAGACACATCCACCACCTTACATTTCTTTAGCCCACTACTTTCCGATCCACTTTCGTCTACAACCAGACGGCACTGCATAGCATCCTATTTCCCTATCGTAGAAGTGTTCCTTTACCCTTCCTTTCCATTGTTTCTCACCAAAGGACAAACTATCACATGAAGATGGAGAAGCCAACAAGAACCACCACATCTGAGAATGACTCTAAAGGAACAACCCACCATGTCTAAGCTACACATCCACCCTCACCATACTTCCATCTCCTTCTGCCAGGCCCACAACCATGCCCTCCTTCAATGATGCAAAGCCCACAACAATACTAGAAACCACCGCATTAGAACGCAAGTGCAAAGGCAAACCAGAAATCTCCACAAGACCATCACAATCGAAAATCCGTTGTGACGATCTCTCATTCAATGCCCCATCAAACAGTGAAACCAAATGCCAAATCGTGAAAGTCAAACCAAATGACGACCACCGAAATTTGAGAAGACCAACATCAACATTCTCCAACCCGAAAACAAGGAACCTCGATGGGTTCAACACGGAGATCTTCCACAGAGGGGACAAGAGGGAGAGAGATCTTACAAACCTTTGGAGATCATCCAAGAAAGGGGCACCAGCCATGATTTCTCCAACAAGGGCATCGTGGAGGTTAGCCTCTACTGCTAAGACTTCTTGCATTAGGGGAACTTCCATGTCAAGGTAGGGGGGTTTAGGCAGAGAGGGGAGTACGCCTCCATGTAGATACATGTTAATCTGGTGCACGCCCATCATGTTGGTGTGGACCCCCACGACCAACATGTTCCTCATCCACATGCTTCTTAGGGTTAGGGTCTCCTCCTCCACGTGTTTGGAAGGACCCTCCCTTCCCTTCATTAGTTGTATGTGGCCTCCTACTACATGTGGTTCTACTATGACCTAAACCCCCACACTCGAGCCACACAAGGGCATTATGACACATCATAGCCATGTGTCCTCTCTCCCTACATTGACAGTAAGCCACGTCCCCCTCGCCCTCCCTTTCTCCTTGCCATGCCCTTGCATCACCCACCTTCTCCTCTCTCAACCTCCTCCCACCGGTCAGAAACCTATTCCCTCCTCCATGTCCTTGTCCCTCCACCCTTCTCCATTCTTCCTTAGTCGCCATCGTCATCGCCATCCCTCATTAAGTCAGTCACAATAGCAAAACTCGGTCATCTCCTCCTCCAAGCATGCAAAGCGCAACCAGCTGTGGTGCTAAGGTGATCAGCGGGCTTCCTAATTTCCTGGTAATCCACACCCCCATGATCTCACTCCACTTCATGGTGTGATTTTGACCTCCTTGGCATAATTTCTACTATTGATAAAAAACTAATGCCTTAGTAATCGAACCCCGATTCTGCTTTAATAAATAGCATTCGGTTTAATTTTGCTAAGGACTAACAAAAGATAGGCACGGGGTTGTGATAAATCTACAATATTACATGATAAAATGCCTATTATGAGGGTTCCTAAGCTATTTAGATGCATTTGGCATTATAAATAATGCATAACATCCATCATATGGTATTTAGATTAATTTGCACAAATTGTATACTAATTTTCTTATATTAATGGTTAGGGAACAGGGTGACTCATCTCTAGGCTTTAGATGGAGAATTTGACCATATGGATGTGACCGGGGTGATGATTGGAGTACAACACCTCAGAAATTGCCCCGGTTAGACCTGCATAGCATCTTCTACAAGCCATAGCAGATCATTGGCAAGGGGATAGCGTGATGCAAATCCGAGCACTAAATGACAAACCCAACCATACAAATGGATTTGGGTCGATGATCGTAGCATAACGTTGTGAAGATCGACTTAATCTGACATCCATAGCTTCCCCTACAAGTAATGGAAGATGGACAACCCAGATGGTGCCACATGGCACCATCAGAGCTGCCCTTATTGCCCACTGCCCTCCCTCCTCGTCTGTGCCATCAATCCTCAATCGTTGGATCAAGATCCAACAACTGATTGCTATTCACCATTACTAACTACTCTCCAAGTTACTATAACATCTCTAAAGAAAATCCAAACTTCCACGTAGTTATCTCCAAATAACCATAAGCATAGAAAAAAGGGGTACAAAATGTGCAGCATCGTGTGTTTAGAGGACAATAATTTGCCCTTTGTCAAATGATTAATGCTAATTATATATAATTCACTATTAACCAAAATACACTAATATAGATGATCTCATAAACATTTGTATATGTCTTGGAAATTTGTACGTGTATATTTACACAAGCAATGGTTGGGTGGTTCTACGAAAAGGACAAGTAATGCATGGACACCTAATTTAAGCATCACAAGTATGCACAACCAACATATTCAGTACCAAGGAGTGTGCCAAATTAATTGATTTTTCGATCTGCTAATTAAATTAAATACTAAACAAAACCACAAGCAAAGCCTTAGAAAACTATACGATCACAGAATTGCTGGAAGAACCAAGAGATTACTCAATTGCTTCGTGGAATCACATCCAGACCAAGCAATGCCCAAACGAGACCCTTAATCTACTCAGCCCGAAGGTTGAGGGAACAACTTTAATAATGTAAAAGTAAGAGGACTAAACGAGATGGAAAAAGGATTGGAAATCAACAAGAGAACTAAGTTATTTTATGATTAGTGGACTAATCTTGCTTTGATACCATCTGTGATGACCCAAGTCCTGCCAATCGACGAAATCCAAGTCGCCGTGTGCAAACAACAAGCACAACTCACTCACAAGATCGTAGTCACCCAACACATAATCATAAATATAAACATAGCCAACAAACTAATCGTATTGCATAAATTAAATGAACATAAATTGGATACTGACCAGAGGATTTACCATAGAACATTAAGTATATAAGTCTAAGGACATGCACAACCGAAATCACCTTACAAACTGCCAAGTATTCCTAAGTATGGAACCTAAAAAGAGCACGTCAATAAAAACTGAGTAGAGTAGAAACAACAACAGGAAAGTGTAACAGTAACCGAGAACTACAGAAAATGGGTACTACAGCTTTAATTAATCCATTTATTAGACATCTCGTAATCTGGTTCGTTTTATATATTGGAAGCCCAAATTATTATAGTTCAAAATCTGTCAACTGACGTCTCAGGGCATGAAACTATTTTGTGTAACTTCCTGTAGTGCAATACCGGTAGAAGGCACCCTCCTAGCTGAGAAGATAACTTATACCCATCAAGTAGCCACTTTCCATCACCCTGAGGTCATTATGGAAAGGAGTGGTGGTTGCATCGTGTAGCATGAACATGTACAAGCACTGTGTACGTTGAACCATAGACAGCCAATGACCCACCCACCGATCGAGAAGAGCCACTCCAAACTTCGAGCCCTACAATCCGTTAACCCATGTTGGCTGCTAAACCTAACCAAAGAGTCATAGGAAGGTTAGCAACTCCCTAAACCAGCCCCTGAAACCAGTCTGAAGGACCAAAGCTACTACCAAAATTTGGCAAGTAGTGGGGCTAAAACCAGTTATCTAATTCTTTTGATTCTCAACAAATCCATCATACTAATAATTTTCATTTTCATCGATTCAAACCATCCTTAATAATTTCACATTATTAATTCTAGAATTAACAAATATTCAAATTATCCTCCAACTTCTCTATTTCTAGGAAATTTCCAATTTCTGATTGTGGTTCGAATCAAATTATTATTTAACCATCCTAATGATGTTAGTTTTACTAAAATAGAATTTATTTCGTACATGCAATGACAAGATCACATCCCATATTCTAAGTTCTTCATAATTCATTTAATTCATGAAAATGGTCTAATAAATTTTGTTAACTCCTTTTAATCCAGCAGTTAACTATATCAATTTGATTATTCACATTCAAAGTAAACAACTTGATTTACAACATCCACATTTAATATTAAAATTCCCAAGATAGCAAGAAATACGAAAATGGGTCCAATCCCAACAAGAGATAAGAACTCACACTAAATGGTGCAACACACGAAGAAAGTCATAATGTAGACAATCACATGGACAAAGGGGGAGACTACTCTACCTAACGTCGTCGGGGGATCATGACGACTCCACAAAAACAGGTCAGAGATTCCCAACACCACACGTGTCTCACAAAATTGTGCCCTGGAAATAGAAGTGGAATCAGCCTAATCCAACTATACTGATGTGTTCGACACGCTCGAGAACCCCATGATCGACTTGCCTAATCAAAGAGCATGTATTAATGAGGAGTATAGGATAATAATTATAATTGACTAAACCATTTTGATAATGACAAAAATAGGGAGAATTTTTTTATTATTATGTGTGGTTTTGTCATCATCAAAAAGGGAGAGATTGTTGGAGCAAGGGTGCCACGATTGTTGATTTTGATGATATCAAAACACTTGGCATTTAACATTTGCATTGAGTTTAAGATTTTAGGATAAATGCAAATGGAGTCAAGTGTGAAGGAACTCAAGCTCACATCCATGGAGGATTGGAGGAGCTTGATAGAGGAAGAATTAGAGATGGAGCTTTGCATTGAGTGAGAGCTTGAACATGAGAAGAATAGGATAGATTTTTTTTTATACTTTGTACTTGTTGTTTATGTTCTTTGCTCTTCATTTTCTTAGATTAAATGTTAAAGAGCCCAAAGTAACATACCTATAGTCCTAGGAACATTTACACTACCCTAGAATACTTCGGTAATCTTAGATAATCTTGGAAATCACTTAGAAAACCAAAACAGTAATTAGACAGCCTGATTAGACATCCAATCTGAACTTCAAACGTCTGATCTTGGACTTTAAGACGTCTGATAGTTTGTACAGAGGTCCAAACACCTAGGCTGGACTAAGTACTCTCTGTCTATTACCTTCAAATGACTAGCCCATAGTCCAGACATCTTAGAAGACGTCAGATCACCATGACAGATGTCCATAGAACCGTTGGGCTGTCACAACATAATATCTAAATATTTCCTTTTAATCATATTTATAACACTTTTCAGACGTCCGTAGAACCTCCCAGGCATCTGATGAATAGACATTAGAATAAGATCTGGCCCAAATCTACTTTTGTCAGACTTAATAGCCATTTGAGCCTTGGCAAATCAATTCCTGCAATGAATTCTCTTTCCAGACGTCTAGACATTATGCCAGACATTGCATATGTCATCTAACCCTTCTAACACTAGAACCCTATTTCAATTTGGTGAAAACATGAAGAAATTCATCTCAGGATTAGACATCTGACTAGTTTCCCAGATGTCTTAAAATGACTTCTTAGACATCCATCTTGATCCAACCTTGTCCAGATGATCAACCCTTCTGAATTAGACAATCGACCTTTAGATCAGATGAAGACCCAGATGTTTGACCTTAAATTCAGACATTTAATAATCCTGTCAGAATCATGAATGACCTTGATTTCATTGGGTTTTGGCTTGATCTCTTGTTATTTATTCTCAACGGCTATGAAAGCCTTTCAAGGCCGTTTGAACCCTTTGTAGGGCCTCTATAAGTAAAGGAGGACCCTTCCTTTGTTAAACACACCTTGATAGAATACTTTCCATGATATTTGTGTCAAAGAAGAAATAGAAAGGAGTTCTTGCTCTCCAAGTCCTATTCAACAAATTTGAGAGTGTCGATACTTTGCTGAATTCACGTCGAATCACTTCTGATTTAGGGAAGATCCTTTCCCCTATAGTATATAAGTTCATTTACCTATTTGGGCTCTATCGGTTGTTGTTTTCTCTTTTCTTTTCTAGTTAGGTTTTTGATTTACAAATTCCCATCTCCTTCAAGAGACAAAATACTCCTCGTGAAGAGGAGGAGTTTTGAGGTACTCTACCCTCGTTCAAAGTAGCACGGCTGTAAGAGGTTGAGTCACCCTCATTTAAGTGACTTGGTTAGTGGATTTGATCTGCTAGGTCGATCGGGAAATACTAAACTGAGAGGTTTAGTTGGTGATTTTTACTCGAGTTTGGTTTTCCACCTAAAAATTATTGTGTGCTTGTGAGATTGCCATTTGTGTGATTGTTTACATATTTTTTCTGCATCTTATTTCCTTATTGCAATTTGATGATAACGTCATCATCAGCCATATCTAGCTTTAATTAGACATAATCAAGGATTAAATGCTCCTACAAAATCGCCAGAGTGACGTAATTCACTGTAAATCCATTTGAGGGAAATACAGTAAAATTGGGGTAAAATTGTAATTTTAATAGTATACCTCAATTATAGTACAATTATGGGTTTTCTTAGGGGTTAATTAAGGGTTAAAATGGTTCATAAAAGTCTAACAAGTGTAAAATTGGGGTAAAACTGCAATTTCAACAGTATATCTCAATTATAGTACAATTATGGGTTTTCTTAGGGGTTAATTAAGGGTTAAATTGTTCATAAAAGTCTAACAAGTGGGTTAGCACAGACAAAAAAAGGTTTTCGTGTGTTTTGAGAATTAAATGACATCTAAAATCCTAAAAACTAACCCGCTTAATAAACTGAGGTTTTGGTTAGGATAAAATCTACCTACACCCTCTAAAATTCATAGAAAAATATTCTCTATGATTTGTTATGCTTGATTTGATCATTGGAACCCAATTTGACCCAAAATAAAGCCACAGACAGACTTTTTCCCTAATTTTGATTTTTGCATAAATTACCCAATTAAACTAAGTCAAAACCAAAATCCAACTTCGCCATTAGATTCCTTAGGTCCAAATTAGGTTTGTATGAAAATTTAGGCCTATTTTGAGATTTTTTTAACCTAGTTTGCAATTTGGTTCTTTTTGATTCTTTTATCTCACACTCATGCCCCTAACTTTTGAATTTCTTACAAATAACCCCCCAACTTTGTCATCTTCTTCACAAATAGGTCCTTTCCACCATGAAATCCTATTCCTACAACTCCAGTGACCTTAATTTGGCAAGATCTCCATGATTTCTTGACGAACCCTCTCAAAATTTAAAGGGAAACTCGTCAAATAATTGTCTTCCTTTTCAACCAGATCGAAAGCTCCAGATCTTGCCTAAATCCTCATGCGAATCCTTCAAAGGAGTGGGTCTCCTATTCCGATGACATTCCAATCTTGGGAAGCTTGCTTCCTAAGCTCTAATCACCCTCGCATGGCCTATATAAGACTCCTCAGGGTAGACCGTGCCTTTCAGCTAGGTTTTGGCCCAAAAACCCTCTTCAAACTCCTTCCCCAGCCATCTCCACCCTAGCTTTGGCGAGCCTCCTCCTCTATCATCCTACAGCTTCCCAATGGCCAAATTGGGAGCATCTCCTTCCTCCCCGATTTCCTCCACCTCTCGATGATTAGAGGTGCCCTAGCCCCTTCTTCTTCGTCGTCTCCCTCGTTGGAGAATCCTTCGTCCACGCCGCCGACCAACCACAGCCAACGCTGCCCTCTCCCCTTTCATCCATTAGAGTAGCTAGTTAGGTTTAGTTAGCATCGTAGATTAGTTTTCCCTCTCTCTATCCTCAATTCAACCCCCGGCTCGACATGCTCCCCCTCGTCTTTTCCGCATTCGGCGACCACTCCGGCGAGGCAATTCCACTACTACACAACTCCATCTACCTCACCAAAACGTTCTACACCCTCACGACATCCACCCACATAAAACTCTTCTCCTATTTCATCCTCTCGCTCACCCGAACACGCACCCGAACAACCCACCTTCGCACGGCCATCTCTGTCTTCGCCAGCCACCTACACGCACTCTCACTCCATGCTACACCCACCACCACATTTGCCATCCCTCGGTGATACTGCTGAGCCATCTAATGCAGCCACGAGGCCCTTTTTCTTGCATTTCAAGTATCTGGTCTTCCATGCCATTAGCGGCGAGCTCGAGTGAAGCTTGCACCATTCTTCAACTGCTGCATGTCCCAGATCCCACACCCAGGTGTCGCGGCTACATCCCAAGAATCATCCCAGGTCTTCAATTGGAAGCCATATCCTTAGCAGTTGCCCCGATTGAGTGAGCAATCCAGCCGTAGACGCATGCAAGGAAGGTGGGACATTTAGTACCACCTCGAAGACCACTGAGCGTTCAGCACTGCATAAATTGATTTTGTGCTGTAGGCTTATTGCCTCAGACAAAAGGGGGTGAGGTCCCCACTCACTCGATGCACACCTCGCCCGTGACACTTCTCACGTCGGTTTAGCACTCACTTGATTACCTACCTAAGCCTACTCTCACACGTCAGCTACCATTCACGGCCGGCAGCCCTGGTCCCGGGTGCGCATATACCCGTTTACCCGATAACTCGGACCTTGGCCTTGGGAAGGCGGGAAAGAAGAAGGAAAACCCAGAGAGAAGGAAAGAGAGTGTAGGGTAAGGGGGGTTTTGCTCTCTTGAGAGTCGGCTGACAGTTAAATGCTGGAGGGATTGCCTCCCTTTGTGCGTGAAGAACAAAAGCCAAAGAGAGAAAAAAAAGAAGAAGAAGTAGAGAAAGGAGGCAAAAGAGGCACATAGAGAAGAGAAGAAAGAAGTCAAGGAAGAAGAAGAGAAGAATAAAAGGGGAAAGTACTGCAGCAAACGCTAATATATTTGAGTAGTTAAGTTTGAACGGTTGATGGCATTGTTGCATTATTTGAACTCAATGCATATATGCTTAAATTGAATAATTGGAGATCTAAATCACCATTATTTTTGCTTTGAGATTCTTTTTGTCCTGCATAGCTATTATTCAACTCATGCTTTACATTGATTGCCATTTCTCCGTAATTATTATTCATTTCTTGTTATTATTTGGCTTGAATCTTGTGCTCATTTATATTATTTATTGAGATTAGTGAGTGAATTCCTATTTGCTCCTAGTGAATGACCCTGGACTTTCACTCGAGTTATAAATTTTATCTATTTTCAAGCAATTTAAAGCTATACTACAACACAACATTTATAACCTCGATTTCGCTAGTTAACAAAATCTCATCCCCTCCGTCAGAAATTACACTATCCACACTATCCCTATCCCTAACCTAATTGGGCTAACCTATGTTCAATTAGGCTCATTTAAGCCTAATTAGATTCGACCCAAACCAATTAGACTAACCTACATCTGATTAGGTACACCAAAACCAAATTGGGCTCGCCCCTTTCTAATTAGACTCACCTAGAACCTAATTGGACCTAATTTGACCCACCTATCCCTAATTAGGCTAGGACCCAACCTAATCTAGTTGATCCAACCCTAAACAAACCTAGACCACACAATTCAGCTACACAATAAACACACAACACATATACACCCTTTCAAAATAGGAAGCCACCAAAAGTGGCGACTCCCAAAAATAGCACTAGAAAAAGTGGCGACAACCACTCTCCAAGAACCCAAGGCTCCCATATAAACCTAATTATAGAATTGACGCACACTATTCTTCTCTTCCACTTCTCAACTCTCCAACTTGTGACTGCACTTCCCTCCACCCTCCAATGGTCATCCCCTCCTCTTCCAAATGCAAGAGATGCCACCTCCCTCCTCTATGGATGACTTGAAAGGGAGTAAGCATCTTCATGTGAGTGGCTATAACATGAAGGAGATCAAAGGGTGCAACATCCTCTTCTCCTCTCTTCACTTAGGCGTGTCCTCTCTTCTACATAGAGAGGATGCACCCTTTTCTCCCTCTTTCTCTCGTTCCTCTTGGTCATCCATGAAGTCTCTTTTATAGCCTCTCATGGCCATCCACTTCCTTTGGTTGGAGTGTAGATGGGCTTTTAGGCACATGGTCTAGCCACCACTATCACACACAAGGCCGATAGCTGTGAAGGCATCCCTACATGATGGTTTCCTACTTATTTTATGTATTTTAATTTCTTACACTTTTTAGTAATTGATTGATGCAGTGATTTATGTTTTGATAATCTCTTCTCTCTTTGTTATGTTGGTAGAACATGTGAACGCAATCTTACTTTATTTTATGTGCTTAATTCAATCGTTGCTCCATTTTTATATTGTAGATTCACACACCATCTCCCTCAGTCCTCTTTAGGCCTTCCACCTTTAGGTTATCCATACTATGCACGACCACTATGGCCCTACTTAGGTGCACTTAGTCATTTAGGGTTTTTGCTAGAACAGTTAGATCTAGGTATTATCATGTTTGCTCTCACTTTTCAAAAATCAAAATTGTAAAAAAAATATATAAAATAAAAAGTCCAAAAATATTTAGTTAGGTCTAGGTTATGGTTTTTACTTCGCTTAGTTAGATTTAGGTTTCCGTGTATGCACTCTCACCTTCGCCTTCGTTTTGTAAAGAAAAGAAAATATTAAAAAAATTACAAAAGCAAAAAGCAAAAATGATTAAATTGAGGCTAGGCTAATAAATGGATCCGTAATCCACACAACCCACATTTTCAAATCATGCCTCCTAGAGATGACCGAGACTCAATTAATGATAAAATTGATGTGACTTTCGTAACAAAACAAATATTTTTGATTCAATTTTCATGAGACTACACTACAAACAACAACAATGATGTGTTATTTTCCAAACTTAATTGCTTGCTCAAATCGACCCTATCACACTTTTACCTGCCCCTACGAAACATACGCATTCTATAGGGTTCCATTTGGGCTATGTAATTCACCTGCCACCTTTCAGCATTGCATGCTAGCCATCTTTTCCTATATGGTGTGTAAATTCCTTGAAGTCTTCGTGGATGACTTCTCGATCTTTGGTAAAACCTTTGATAATTGCCTACAACACTTGGTTTAGATCCTTCAGTGGTGCATTGAAGTGAACCTGGTTCAATCTTGGGAAAGAGCTACTTCATGGTTCCTGAGGGAGTCATTCTTGGACACCTTTTATCTAAGCAAGGTATCCAGGTTGACCGAGCAAAGGTGAATTTGATTTCCAAACTTCCTTTACCTTCTTTGGTCAAAGAAATTCGATCTTTCTTGGAGCACGTCAGTTTTTATCAATGTCTCATTTCTGACTTTTCTAAGATTGCACGCCCCTTGGCAAATCTTCTCTCAAAGGACACTCCCTTTGGGATGACTAGTGAGTGTGTTTGCATATTTGAAATCTTACGTGACTAAGTAACCCAAGCTCCTATCCTACAATCTCTTGACTGGCCTTAGTCATTTGTGATCATGTGAGATGCGTCTAACTATGCGGTAGGAGGGGTGCTTGGGCAAAAGATTGATGAGAAATCAGTGGTAATATATTACGCTAACAAGACACATGATGAGGCTTAGCATAATTACACAATTATGGAGAAAGAGTGACTCACTATAGTATTTGGTCTGGAGAAATTCAGATCATACCTATTGGGATCCCATGTTATTATTTACTCAAATTAGTGCATTGTGAGGCACTTGCTAGAGAAGAACGACACCAAACCAAGGTTGATTAGATGGATCTTGCTCTAGCAAGAGTTTGACCTTGAGATATGCGATAACGTGGGAAACCAAAATGTTGCTGCAGACCATCTATCCCATCTTCCTTCTTCAATCATTGACCCATCTGGACCTATCATCGACCATTTTCCATATGAACATCTTTTGGTCATTCATGGACTTCCCTAGCTCGCTGGCATTGTGAACTACATTGTCACTAGGAATGTCCCATCTAATTGGAAAATAGGAAATTGGACAGCAATGAAAATCTTTGTATTACTAGCAAAGTTGAAGACAAGTAGCTGAATGCTTCTTATAAGAAAATGAAAAACAACTCTTGCTAATACAAAGAAAATACGGAAGAACAAAAGTGTCCTCCAGAGATGATGAAGAAGAGGTAGTTCTTTCTCCAAGCACAGTAGTTCCTATGATTGAAAAGAACTCATCCTTACCTCCAAGTTGATGCTCCTGGAAGTTTCCTCTAAGGGATGGGGCAAGTTGCCTCCAAGAACTCATCCTTGTCCTCTACGTCCACCACCCTTACTTCTCCTCAATGCCTAGTTGTTGTCCTCCTAGATGAATGCTTCTCCATGGTGGGGCATAAGGAAGAAGAAGGGAAAGGAAGAAGGGAGAGTTTTGACCACGTTTTGCTGGGTAAATTTTTGTCTAAAAGTTTTGACCACATTTTGCACATAAGCCCAAATTAGGGTAAATTTCCATCTAAAAGTTTGTTTTAGGTTAAAATGGTTTCAAATGATCAAACTAAAGGTATTAAACCTCTTAGAATATTTTTATATGATTTTTAGTAGGCTTAGATTAAATTTATCTTGGCCAAAACATTTTCAATTTAAGTGGGGTTAATAATTAGTGTTTTAGTATTATTTTTGCCCTCGAAATGTGTGAAACCCTGATTCAGTCAGTGTGGACCCACTTTGTAGACTTTTATGCTAAATTGACCTTTAATTAACCCTTGAGTAACCCCATGGTTAATCTGCCTTTGTGATGTGCTATTAAAATAGTAGAATTAACCATGTTTTCTTATTTTCTCCCTAAATCAGATCAGTGCGGAATTGTGATCCTCGGATGATCAAGTAGGAGCATTTACTCATTGAATCTAACTAATTATGGCTAGTTAGGACCCATGATGGTGTTACCATTAGCAAGCTCTAGGTGAGGCATTCCTGACTCCTCTTAGAGTGGAAGGTTTCCACTCTTGAACTCCTCCTTAGGGTGGAAGGTACCACCTTATGTGCTCCTCCTCCTAGATGTCCTCCTTGCCTAGTTGACCTTCTAGCTAAAATGGGCACTAGGTAGAAGAAGAGGAAATTGTGAAGGCACCAATGGGCATGTGTATTTCCTCTTAATCTTCCTCCTCTTCTCTTCTTCTCCTTGGTCGTAGCCTATTGTGGAAAGTAGGTGGATTTATGCTTGTGAATGTGTAGCCAAAGGTGTCCATATTTGGTGGTAGGATGAGGTATATATAGAGTGGGAGAAGAGGGGCTGGCATGGGATGTAGTGGAGGGATAGGATTGATTTTGGGAAGGTGGTTGTGGAATCTAGGGTTAAGGATAAATGGTGCCAAACCAAGGAATATCAGGGTGGCTTGGTGGCTTTAGGGTGGATGGCTAGGATTAGCTTTCGAAGGTGGTTAGGTGATCGTATGGTGGAGGGTATTTGGTGCCAACCTAAAGGGTTCTTACGTGGTAGTTATGGGTGGAAGGGGTGGCGTTAAGGTGGTGGTTAAGGCCATAGTTGGTGCCAAAACGAGGGCCTTCCGGAAGGGCACTTGTTGGCGCCAACTTTGGATGCTTGAGATGGGTTATATGGATGATGGATGGTGGAGATTGATGGGAATTTGGAGGGAAAAATTGGTGCCACATGTGGGTAGTTGATGGGAACACCATCATGAGCCATAAACTAGCTCATTTTGTCATAATTAAGTCAGTAAATGCTCCTACATGGTTGCTAGAGAGACATAATTCACTGCAAATCCATTCTGAGGGAGAAACAAGAAACAAGGGTTAAAACTGTAATTTTACCATCATAACTTGAATGTAGTACAACCACAGGTTTTCTCAGGGGTTAATTAAGGGTCAAATGGTCATAAAAGGATAACAAGTTGGTTAGAACAGACAGAAAAGGGTTTGTACGTGTTTTAAGAATTAAATGACTTTTGAAACCCTAAAAATAGACCCACTTAATTAACTGAGGTTTTGGTCAGGATAAAATTCACCTAAATCATCTAAAATTTATAGAAGAATATTCTCTAGGGTTTGGAACCTTCAATTTGACTATCAGAACCCGTCTTGACCCAAAATAGAGTCTCATACAGACATTTACCCTAATTTGGGTTTTTCCATAAATTACCCAATCAAAAGAGGTCAACACTAAAATCCAACTTCACCATTGGATTTCTTAGGTTGAAATTAGGTTTTTACCAAAATTTGGACCCAAGATGAAATTGTCTTGACCTAGTTTGCAACTTGGCCCTATCTGATTACATTGATGCCCTTAACTTTCAAAATCTTTACAAATAGACACCTAACTTTGTCATCATTTTCACAAATAAGTCCCTGCCGCCATTAATCCTACTCTTACAAGCACCGACGACCTAAAATTGGCAAGAACTCCTTGATTCCTTGACGAATCCCTTTCAAATTTGATAGGGAAGTTTGTCAAGGAATTCCCTTCCTTTTGAGCTAAATCCCAAGCTCCATAACCTTCCCAATCTATCATGCAAATGCATGGGAGATTTGGGTTTCTATTGTCAAGGCAAAATCGAGGTTTAAAAGTATGTTATAGTATAGTCAAAATCGCTTTGAAAATAAATAAATTTTATTACTCGATAAAGTTTCGAGGTCGAACACAATGAGCAATATGGCAATTTCAAACTCATGATCACAATTTAAGTCAAAGAGATTGCAATAATAATTATATCAAGTATCAATGTGTAAAAAGAATGGAGTAAAATGGTGATTTAAATCACCAATTACTCCTCACAATAACAGCAATTGCAACTCAATAACTATGTATGAAAGAAACTCGAATCAGTCGTCTGATTGAACTTATCAGATGTCTTAAACGTCTGGATGAACAGTGTTCTGATTTCTTCTTCTTTCTTTCTTTACTCTTCTTTCTCTTCTTTACTTCTATTTTTATGCCTTTCTTCCTTCTGCGGCTCTTCTATTTTTCTTCTCCTGCTCAAGCCTTCTTCTTTCCTGTCTCTGTTCAGCTACTTCACACAGAGGGGGAAGGCTTCTTGAATTGGCTAAGTGTTAGCCAGTTCTCTCTGCAGCAAAACCCTCCCCCTACCTGCATAAGCTCTCCTTCTCTTTCTCTCTTAGGCTCCACCCTCCCAGGACCTCTCAGTGGATACTCGGGTAATCGGGTATGCGCGTACCCGAGTCCAAGGCTACGGGCATGGTCGCAGCTGAGGAGTGTAGGATTAGGTAGGTCAGGCCCACCAGGTCCACGGGTCAAGTGTTGCAGATGAGGCGTAGGTGTGCATGGGTGAGAGGGACCTCACCCCATGTTTAGAGGCGATAAGCCTCTATCACAAATTCAATATATGCAATAGTGCCGCTTCGGTGTCTTCTGATGTGGGACTATCTGCTCCCACTCTTTCGCGCATTTGTAGTAGCAGTGAAGATGGCTCAAATTGGGTAATAGCTGTGCTGCTTCCTTCCAATTGAGAACCTGGGAACCTACAGTTGCTGAATCCGCACCGTCTGAGCATGTCGCCTGGAGCTGCAGGTGAAGAACAAGCTTTGAAGCTTGCTTCAGAGCTGTGCGTTAATGGTAGAGAGGGGCCGGTACCTAAAATCAGCAATATGGCCTCGTGGCCCAATTAAACTTGCTCAAGACCTTCACCGAACCACGACAAATGCAATGGTGGGGGTTGTGTGGCATGACGAGGTCCGTGGGTGCGTGGCAGAGGCAGATTGTGTGCGTGAGAGTGGGTGTGTTCAGTGGCATTGAGGAGAGGCTAATAGCCTCGATTACCAGAGGGCTTTTGCTCTCTAGGCTATGGCGGAGGTGTAGGGATGAACGGCAGACAGGTTGGTGGAGTGTAGTGGCCATGCGAGATCGCCGGAGGTACGCCGGCGAGGTGGAAGACGAAGGGCGGTCGGGCGAGTCGACGCTCGAAATGATGTTGCAAATGTCTGGAAATGAAGAGTTGAAGATGAGGTGTTGATCTGGGTAGCTAGCAAATGAAGTAGGGCAGAGGTGGCACCGATTTTGGTGTTGCCGACGCCGGAGAAGAGAATAGCTCTGGAGAGAGAGATAGTGAGGAAGAGGGAGATTAGGGCACCGGCTACTATGGCTCGACGAGGGAAGGAGTGAGGAGGATATCTCCACTACTGGTATTGCAAACGGGGGATGAAGATGGATGGAGGGGCTCGCCGGACGTCGAGGACCTTTCGGCCGAGAGAGAGAGAGAGGAATTAGTGGGGATTCTGGGCCGATTTCGAGCGTGAGGAAGATGGTGTGATTAGGAGGTTCTTTTATAGCCCTCAGGAGGAGATTTTGGGCTTGGGAAGCAAGCTTACCAAGATTGGAAAGCTCATCGGAGTTTGGGAATTCCTTGATACCCAAATCTCTCATGCGTTCGCATGAGAGATTGGGTAAATATTAGCACTTGGGATCGGGTTCAAAAGGGAATTTCTTGACGAACTTTCCTTTCAAATTTGAAAAGGATTCATCAAGAAATCAGGGAGTTCATTCCAAATTAAGGTTGTCGGAGCAAGTAGGAATAGGTTTAATGGCAGCATGGACCTTTTGTGAGAACGATGACAAAGTTACTAGTCTATTTGAAAAGATTTTGAAAGTTAAGGGTAGAAATGTAATCAGACAAGACCAAGTTGCAAACTAGGTCAAGACAAGCTCATCTTGGGTCAAAATTTTGGTTCCAACTTAATTCGGACCTAAGGAATCCAATGGTGAAGTTGGATTTTGGTTTTGACCATGTTTGACTGGGTAATTTATGCAAAAACTTAAATTAAGGCAAATGTCTATTTATGACTTTATTCTGTGTCAAAATGGGTTCTGATGGTTAAATTGAAGGTTCCAAACCCTAGAGAATATTTTTCTTTGAATTTTAAAGGGTTTAGGTGAATTTTATCCTAATCAGAATCTCAGTTAATTAAGCAAGTCTGTATTTAGTGTTTTAAAGAGTCATTTAATTCTCAGAACACGTGCAAACCCTTTTTTGATTATTTTAACCTACTTGTTAGCTTTCTAAGATCATTTGACCCTTAATTAACCCCTAGAAAAACCTATGGTTGTACTGCATTCATGATATGATGGTAAAATTGTAGTTTTAACCCTAGTTTCTTATTTTTCCCTCAAAATGATTATGCAGTGACTTACGACTCTCTAGCAGTTATGTAGGAGCATTTAGTGACTTAATTGGGTGAAAATGAGCTAGTTATGACTCATGATGGTGTTCCCATCATACCCCCATGCCTAGGTTTTGCTAGTTCCTTAGCAAAATTTCAAGGTATTAACTTTGATTCTAGAACATATAACTTTTGATCCTTAAAACTTTGATGTGTGCTTTCTTTTGTAGATTAGGTTAGAATGCCGATAGTAGGCCTAGAGGTACTCAAGTACCGACCAAGATCCGGACCTGACTAGCTCTAGCCTCAGTCCGCCGTGAAGGTTTCTAAGGCCTACAGGAACAAACCTAAGGTTTGTTGAACTTCGCGATTAAAGCACCCGTGCTTGTAACATGTTTTAGCCCAGGTTCAGTTTGCAGTGCATTTTTGTCAGGGAGAGATAGAGGATTTTTTCTTTGCTTTTGGAGAGTTTTCTCTCTCTTTTCTTTTTGTTTCTAGCTTCGGATTAGCTTTACAACACGGTCTGTATCGGATTCCTAGTTCCCACCATCAATCCTCACAGGATCCCTAGCAATCGATGCTTCAAGATAACACCACATGGCAACCCACAGAACTCTGGCTTTCGAGAATTCAAGATAATCCAGCCCATGGCATTTTGTAGCTAAATCCTCACCCTGGCAATTGACATTTTGAGATAATGCTGCCCATGGCATCGAACCAGCACAAAGTGCTTACAAGCCCCCGATAGGATATTTAGATACCCTAGGAGACAAGCACCGAGGAGATGATATGTTATTGCACATCTTCGAGGGGAATTTCCCAACTCTCCGTGCCAAGAACTCGTCCAAATCAACTTGTGCTGCTTAGCCGCTCCTAATCTAGGTAACTTTTTTTCAGAACAGATTTAACGCATTTGCGTGGTTTTAGTAGTTAGGCTCACTGAACCAGACTGTGTGTGGGTTGAGGTGCTTAGGTTACTAAGTCTCACAAACCAGCGGTCAGTTAACGAGGCCGAATAATCCCTAAGCCTTATACCTAATACTTAAGCTTCGCATTGCCCCAACCTTTTGAGGACTATCCAAATCTTACCGGGTACTTGAATTTTTAAGCCTAGGATTGCAGCCCAAGAGGCCTAAAATCACGTTCCTACTAATCTCTTCTTTGTCTTTTTAGCACTTTTTGCCTTTCATTTTCTTTCTTTTGATTTGGTCTAGAACTAAGTTAATTCCTTAATCTTTTACTAATGACTATCTCTTTTTTTGACATTTTTATCTCCTTTTTCTCCTCAAAACTAATATGCCATCAAAATTCCTCCCTTCTCATATTTTTGTTCTTTTTCAATTTTTTATTTTTTTGGATTTTTGGAATATGTGATTTTCTTGATAAAACCCTCTCTTGTGAGGTGATTTTCATGATGTTTTGCACTTTAATACCTCCCCATGGCTATGATTTGCAATGTCCTCATTGTAAATTAGGTGAGTTTGAGTTCAGCTTAGATCTATCAGGAAGGGTTTTGGATTTTTCAAAATGACAGGTTGCCTCTCGTTAAGCACTGAGTTTAACGCCATCAGCTGGGCACAATGAGCTCAGAGAGAATGGAGGGTAAAAGATACCTCAGCCAAATTTGTATCGGTGAGTTTAATAAATGGTTTGAGTTTCTGACCGTCCATGGCAAAGGTTTTGAATCATGGTTGAGTTGACTGATTTCGACAGCTCCATTTCCAAAGATTCATCGGACGAGGTATGGTCCAATCCATTTTGATCTGAGTTTTCCTGGGAATAATTTGAGTTTGGAGTCAAAGAGTAGGACTTTCTAACTAGGGAAAAAGATCTTTCTGAATATGTGCTTGTCGTTAAAGGCCTTCCCCTGCTCTTTGTAAATTCGTGACTTCTCATACACATCATGGCGTAGTTCATCGATCTTGCTCATTTGAAGCTTTCTGTGGGTTCCTGCCTTAGAAAGATCGAGATTGCAATTCCGTACTGCCTAATAGGCTTTGTGCTCCAATTCGACGAGGAGGTGACATGTTGTCCCGTACACTAATCTGAAGGAAGACATGCCTAATTGGGTTTTGTGGGCCGTACAATAAGCCCACAAAGCTTCCGAAAGTTAGGATGACCAATCTTTCCTGCCAAGTTGGACAGTGAGTTGAAGGATTTTCTTGATCTACCGATTTGATAACTCAGCTAGACCGTTAGTTTTGGGGAGATATGAGTTGAGATCCTATGTGACACCCCGTACTTGGTCATCAGTAATCTGAACTGAGCATTCATGAAATGGGTCCTTCCATCGGAGATTATGGCACGTAGAATCCCAAATTGAGAGAAGATGTTCTAATGAATGAATTTGTGATGTGCATACATCTGATTAACCTAAAATGTCTATTAATGAATGTTCTTAGTGTCACATTAGCATCATACATTGTAAATAGTGCATAACATGCATAATCATGCATTTAGACCAAGTTGTATAAATTGTATAATAACTGTCTCCTTTTTATAGTCAGGGATAGGGCGACTTTTTATTAGGGCCTCAGATCGAAGATCCAACCATATAGATCTGATCAGGGCGACGATTGGAGTTCAACGACTCCAAGATTGCCCTAATCAGACATCCGTAGAACCAGATAGAGATTAGGGAACCTTAAAGAGCAAGGGCAAAGATGGTGTTATTCCGCACCTCAGACGACAAATCCAACTGCATGGATGGGTTCAGATCGATGATCGTAGCCTAACGACGTGAAAATCGGTCCAATCCGACACCCGTGGCACCATCTACATCACTCAGAAGATGGACAGCCTAGATGGCTCCACGTGGCACCATCATAGTCGCCCAACACCGACCGTAGCTCTCCTTCTTCACTCACTCGACAAATCTTAGCTGTTGGATGCCCATTCAACGGCTAATATCGCACCCAGCCAAATCTGTAAGATCGTCGCGTCCTCTCTCTCTCCTCAGTCGAGCGATGGATCTAGACCATTCGATCACCATCCAACAGCCACAGATGCTCGAGCCTTAAAACCTCCACGCAACAAACTCACCCCAGTAGAGCAGTGGTCGAGAGCACTACACGAGCGTGCGACATGCGATCGATGCTGCATCCACAGTGCATGGGCATGCGATTAGAGCTGGGCGATGAAGATCCAGTGGTGGGAAGCGAGCGATAGCACCCACGTGCAATCAGACGTGCGGTGCTTACATGTATCGCACGTAGGCGTAGCCACTTTAAGCCCTCCGATCTCTTGATTGGACAGTTGAGAGCACGCAAACGTGCACGTGCGTTGAAGGGCGCTGAGGTGAGGGGGCACGCCCGTTGGCCTCATTCAGGCGTTTAGTGACGGATAAATCTGTCACTAAAGGTCCTGAATTAATTTTTTCAAGTTGTAATGTCTAAAATGCCCCCACTCCTTGCAACCATAAAAAAAGACCCCCTCCTTACGAATTTCTCACTCCTTTCTTCTCTTCTCTCCCTCTCCAAAGCTTAAGAGAAGCTTATCCCATACCCGGGATGCTCCTCAAGAGCTAAAATCAAGTTTTCGCCCCTGTTCTGGAAGCGGATCCCGTGACGACGACGACGTGTTGCCTCATTCCCATTCCTTCTGCTTCGACCTCCTTCTTCCTGCTCCGTTCCTTGTCTTCCAGGCGTTGTCTCGTCCAGCTCGTCCTCCAAGCGATCGTCGAGGAGGATAACTTCTCTCTCCCATTCTTTTTCCTGCTTTCTAGAGTAGAATTTTCCTACTTTCTAGTTGTAATAATTTATCACTTTCTAGTGTAATCTTTTCTCGCTTTCTTAGTTGTAAAAATATTTTGCAATATCAAGTGAATGTTTTCCCTCTCTCTCTCTTATTGTCTATATTGATTACAATTCATTATTATGCCCTTTAAACCAAAACACAAAAAAGATATATATAAATTGCGAATTTTGATTGACGTAGCCTCCCTGAGTACGACCTGAGATTTCTTTACAGATTTCTCGGTATAAATTTTATTTGTTGAACCTGAGTTCTTTGCTACTCGAACTACAATGACAGGTTTTCAAAACCAACTTCGATAGCATAGTCCTCCGACGTTCAACGTTTTGGTGCCATTGCCAGGGAGGCAACGATTTTTCAATCTTCTTTTCACATTTCACGCACTTTACTACCTTCTAACTTGCCTTCTCTCATGTCTATTGTTTTGCAGATACCTCTATCAGGGAATCGTCAAGCGGTAGATCAGAGTAAAGTGCAGTTGAAGACGACTATAAGTGCTTCCCATTCTTTACCCATTAGATTTCATTCCACCACAAAACAACACAAACATAAATCAACCTAGGTGCTCTTATAAACCCTAAGGTTAGTTTTGATTATTTGTTTGGCATCAACACCCGCCTTACCCTTCGCATTTAAAAAGAAAAATATTAAAAAATCTCATAGAGGTGCACAACCTTATTTTTCAAACTCAACCGGTAAACCGATCTTTGGAATCGGTACACACACCCAAACACATAATTGAGTAGAAATCAGATTAGGTAATCACTTGTGTGCCTAAAAAAGTGGTGCAATAGGCTGATTGTTTGAGTTGATTAGGCCTCACCACTTCAACTAAAATCAACTCATTAAGAAGCTACTACATAGGTTCAACTCTTACAGATTTACCAGGCACTCCATATTCTTTTAAGCTTCAAAAGTAAACATCTTCACCTATGCTTTCAAAACTTGGTGTGCAAACAAAACTTGTTTGAAAATACCTAAAGTTGAACCCTAAAAGCTACTAAGCAAGATTTGAACCTTAAAATTCACCGCATCAAAAATAATCTTGCTTGAAAACCACTAGTTGTGCATGCACACACACATCAATCAATTATTAAGTGCACAACCCAGATAAAGGGCCCATTACATGCCAAAGGACATTCAAACCTAACCCTAAATAAAACAAAGTAAACGTTGGCCTTAAGGATTGGACTTGCTCTTCGGAGCCCAGAACGAGATTATTTTTTCGATTAGTCTATTTCTACTATTCAATCGGATGTCTAGCTAGGGGAGTAGAATCAAACGATTGCGGCTGGCGGGTACACTAGGGACCGGAGGTGCAAGCCAAAGGAAGAACCTTCGCCCAAGTCCCTCTCTTTAACTGGTTGGATTGAATGGACAGAAGTAAATCAAATTGTTTCTTTATCTCAAGATGGGTTCTCGAAGTCTGGAGGTCTTTAGGCTAGCCCACTTAAGGATAGGTTTGATTGTTTGTATTGCAGGGCGCCTTTCTTCCTCCCTTCTTTCATGAATCTTTCCACTTTTCATACGCATTCTAGCTATTTTCATCCAGTTATGACTTATCCTCAACATGACGATTATCCCGACTCGTACTATAATCAACCATCTGTTAGTTGGGATAACTCAGATTTGGGATATAGTTTTGGACGTCCATGTTCGGGGCAAACCTTGAACACCAATATTATGATTTCTATCCTTCTTCGAGCCATATCGATATTAGATCGCCACCTTTTCATGGACAACTTAATACGATCTACAATCAAGAAGGATACATTGATCCTTACTCATCTTCTGAATACACTGCCTATGGGTCATCACAACCTTTTGAACAATCCGAAATGACCTATTATCTGGAAGGGTATCTCGAATCTCAATTTGTTAACTCCTCTACACTGATCCCCAACCCGCCCAACCCTGAACCAAGTTATTTGGCTTAGGGTAACCACGTTCAAGATAAGGTTTTCGCTAACTTGAGGAATACCATACAATCTTTAGAAGTTCAGGCAATGCCTTGCACTGAAGAATTGGAGTCGTTGATTGAAATGATTGATGATCTTAACAAGTATTTGTTGGATTGGCTCCAGGATGTTAAGGGTAAGAACCTAGGTGAATTTCTACTTGGGAAGTTAGCGAAATTAAGAATGAGATTTGTGGTTGCTTTAGTTCAATCATGGGATGATTCCCAGGATGAACCCCCTTCAGGAGAGCCAATGTTGGAATCGGCTCAAGCACCTATTGGGAGGGACACGTGTTATTAGGCTAACTAGATTGATTTAGAGCAACTAATTAAGGATGATCTGATTTCTTCACCTGAGATCCCTGAGTAGGGGTACGAGGAAACATATGTCTCCATGGACTAGAAAGTGATGGATGATTTTAGGATGTACATCAATACGGATTTAGATTTCTTTGAGTCTAAGGGTGAAGAATCAAATTGTGAGGTCTCACGTGAGCTTACAGAACATGATTTCTTTGAGACGAATGGGCTTGCGGAATCGGTTAAATCATTTGATAGCCCAATCACTGAAGAAATTGATGTTATTGGGGCTCACATGATGGATTCAGAATTGTATTTTCTGAAGGATTCAATTCAATGCCCCGATTGTCAGTTACACCCCATTGAGCTTACTAACAATTCTATTTTTGAGATAACTAGACCCAAGTCAATTCTGATTCAGTCACATCTTTTAGACTTGGATGAGGTAATTAATATGCATGAGGTCCTAGAATTTGACATTCTGAATGAGGAGGATAGAAGCTGGAAAATTTTGATTTGGGAAACAAACTCCGGAGGAAGTAGAAGACCAAGTCTAAGGGTTCCAATTAAGCTGAAACCATCAAAGCAGGACCCTCATGACATTCATACTGAGGATGAGCAACCTAAGCGCACATTCTTTGATTATCCTTTGGAGCTTGATTTCTCTATAATCTAACTTTTTGGTCTTGGGTTGCATCCTCATAAATCATAGGCCTGACCCCACTTGCATACTAATTTTAGATTTTGGGTAACTTTTATCCAAGACCTTAAATATTTTCGACCATGGGGTATGGGTTTGCATCATAATCTGGTCCACATCTATGGACATCTGCTGGTAGGTCTTAGGCTTCATCTTTTTATTATGATTCTGACCTGCACCTGTGAATCCTTTATTTCTCTTCTTTATATAGTGTGCCTAGCTGGAGGCACTAAATTTAGCACTTATACAATTTCTGTTTATCTTGGAACGGACCTGTTATTTACACAATTTAGGTGCTTTCTACTCTAGTCCACTCTATTTCATGCCTTTTTAATACAATGAGGACATTGCATTAAATAGGCATGGGGGGGTGGATATTCATCTCTGAATTACTTCGTTAGCTCTGTAGATTCATTTTATTTTCTTTTATCTATATATATATATAAATTTGAATTAGGAAGGAATACTTGGAGATTAGGACTTTCAATCTTAGGAAGCATTACAATAGGATCTGAACACTTAGACCCTTTAGGTCATTGGGCTTAATGAGCCCAGGTATCCATTAAAATATGGATTTATTTTTCAAGTCTTCGCCATCCTGAATTCTATTTTAATTTGATTAAATAAGTTTGGGTGATAAGTACACGACTTATCGACCTACCCTCTGATTTGAGGGAACTTTAAGTCTAAGCATCTACACACTATCTTGTCACGGACTTGTTGTTCGACGGTTTTAACAGAAATCGGGTAGCTAATGAACCTTCTAGGGTGATATGGCTGGCAAGTTATCATGGGTAACAGCCCATAGGTAGGTTGCCCAGAGCCTAGCCACTAGACCATTCTCTTCTTACTGCCTTTAGGTAAATCTTAGACCAGGGAAGCCACCTACTTAAAAAAGAGAAAGAAAGTCAAAAAGAAAAGAAAAAGAAAAAGAAAAAGGAGAAAAGAGAGAAAAAAATGAAAAAAAAGAAATAAGACACACTTCACCGCATGGATATGGCTGGTAAGTTGTCAGTGGTAATAGCTCATCAATCGGTTGTCTAGAACCCAGCTTGAGAAATGCACTAAAAATTCCCAAAACACTTAGGAAGAAGCGGAGAAGTAGAATAAGCTAGGGAGATATACACTTAACTCACCCTTGTGTTAACCCCATAAAAATAAAAGTAGGTAGAAAGCTACCGGTCTTAAAGATACACCTTTTGGCAGAACTCTCTTTTTAAAGTCACCTAGAGGCGTAGAAACCCGATGTCCATTCTAATTGCCAATCAACAAGTCTATCACATTCACAATAAGATGCTTAGAACTTAGGCTTCTCATTAAATCTTGGGTCGGTTGAGTGGCAGCAGAAAGCCACTCTTTATCCCTAAACTCGAAAATAAAAAAAAATAGAAACGAAGAAAAAGAGAAAAAGAGATTTTTCTTTGAATAAGGCGACGGCTTGAGGCGATCTGCATTTTGGCAGATACCTGGGCGCTATTGTGTCTTTGAATGTTCAGATCCTGAGCAAAAATTTCTTCATGTTGAAAATGACTTATGCCCAAGTAATCCAACCTAATTCTTTTATAAATAGCATGTAGTTTTTGCTAGGAACTAGCAAAAGATAGGCATGGGGGAGTGATGTGCATACATCTAATTAACCTAAAATGTCTATTAATGCATGTTCTTAGTGTTACATTAGCATCATACAATGTAAATAGTGCAGAACATGCATAATCATGCATTTAGACCAAGTTGTATAAATTGTATAATAATTGTCTCCTTTTTATGGTCAGGGATAGGGTGACTCTTTATCAGGGCCTCGGATCGAAGATCCAACCATACAGATCTGATCAGGGTGACGATTGGAGTTCAACTACTCCAAGATCGCCCTAATCAGACGTCTGTAGCACCAGATAGAGATCAAGGAACCTTAAAGAGCAAGGGCCAAGATGGTGTTAATCCATACCTCAGATGACAAATCCGACTGCACGGATAGGTTCAGATCGACGATCGTAGCCTAACGATGCAAAAATTGGTCTAATCCAACACCCATGGTATCATCTACATCACTCAGAAGATGGACGGCCTAGATGGTGCCAAGTGCCACGTCGCCCAACACCGATCATAGCTCTCCTTCTTCACCCGCTTGACAAATCTCAGCCGTTGGATGCCCATCCAACGGTCGATATCACACCCAGCGAAATCTGCAAGACCGTCGTGCCCTCCCTCTCTCCTCATCTGTGCGATGGATCTAGACCGTTGGATCACCATCCAACGGCCACAAATGCTCGCACCTTCAAACCTCTACGCGATAAACTCACTGCAGTAGCACAGCGGTTGAGCGCGCTACGTGACCACGCGGCACGCGATCGAGGCTGCATCCGCAGTGCGTGGGCGCACGATTAGAGCCGCGCAACGAAGATCTAGCAGTAGGAAGCGAGCGATAGCACCCACGCGCGATCAGACGTGAGGCACTTACGTGTGATCGCACACAGGTGCGCGGCGTGGGCGTAGCCACTTTAAGCCGTCTGATCTCTTGATCGGATGGTTGAGAGCACGCGAATGTGCGCATGTGTTGGAGGGCGTGAAGGCGAGGGGGCACGCATGTCGGCCACAATCAGGCCTTTAGTGACGGATAAATCTGTCACTAAAGGTCTTGAATTAATGTTTTTCAAGTTGTAATGTCTAAAATGCCCCCACTCCATGCAACTATAAAAGCAGACCCCCCCATATAGATTTCTCATCCCTTCTCTTCTCTCCCTCTCCAAGGCTCAAGAGAAGCTTGTCCCACTCCCGGGATGCTCCTCAAGAGCTAAAATGAAGTTTTTGCCCTTGTTCCGAAAGTGGATCCCGTGATGACGACGATGTGCTGCCTCATTCCCATTCCTCCTGCTACGAACTCCTTCTTATCGCTCCGTTCCTCGTCTTCCAGGCGTTGTCTCGTCCGGCTCATCCTCCAAGTAGTCGTCGAGGAGGATAACTTCTCTCTCCCATTCTTTTTCCTGCTTTCTAGAGTAGAATTTTCCTACTTTCTAGTTGTAATAATTTCTCGCTTTCTTAGTTGTAAAAACATTTTGCAATATCAAGTGAATGTTTTCCCTCTCTCTCTCTTATTGTCTATATTGATTCCATTTCATTATTTTGCCCTTTAAACAAAAACACAAAAGATATATATATATAATTATGAATTTTGATCGACGTAGCCTCCCTGAGTTCGACCCAGGATTTCTTTATAGATTTCTCTGTAGATTTCTCGGTATAAATTTTTTTTGTTGAACCCGAGTTCTTTGCTACTCGAGCTACAATGACAAGTTTTCAGAACCAACTCCGATAGCGTAGTCCTTCGACGTTCAACAATTTGATAACCACCTTATGATCGTTGGTTCAGGTCAGAATGGCTTCGATCCATTTGGACACGTAGTCAACAGTTAGAAGAATGTATTTGAAGCCATCCAAAACAAGGAAGTGTCCCATAAAATCAATCCCCCAGATATCAAAGATTTCGCATACAAGAATTGGCAGTAAGGGCATCATATCGCGACGACTCTTGTTGCCTAAGGTCTTGCAACAAGTGCATGTCTTGTAGTGATTGTATGCGTCTTTGAAAATCGTAGGCCAATAGAAGGCACACTGGAGGACTTTTGCTGTAGTTTTATGACCAGAGAAGTGTCCACAGCATGCCTGGTCATGGCAAAAGGACAAAATGTCCTGAATTTTTGCTTCCGGAACACATCGTCGGATGATCTGATTAGCACCAATGCGGAAGAGATACGGGTCTTCCCAAAAGTAGCACTTGGCATCGAAAAGTAATTTGTCCTTCTTTGCTTTTGGCCAATCGAATGGGATCTGATGTGATGCCAAGTAGTTTACTAGATCAACAAACCATGGAAGTCCCATACTGATAGTCAAGAGGTGCTCATAGGGAAAATGTTTAGTAATGGGTCCGGAAGGGTCGATAAGGTTGGAAGGAAGGCGGGATAGGTGATTAGCTACCACATTCTGTTTCCCC
Organism: Thalassia testudinum; assembly: GCA_037157565.1. Classification (NCBI taxonomy): domain Eukaryota; kingdom Viridiplantae; phylum Streptophyta; class Magnoliopsida; order Alismatales; family Hydrocharitaceae; genus Thalassia; species Thalassia testudinum. Next base: position 62,404,106 of record JAZHRO010000063.1, read on the forward strand.
ACCTTGTCACGAATCTCTAGGTCAAACTCTTACAACAGCAAGATCCAACGAATTAGCTGAGGTTTTGCATCCTTCTTCACAAGGAGATGCCTCACAGTAGTGTGATCAGATTAAATGATAATACGGGAACCCAAAAGATATGATTTGAACTTTTCCAGGGCAAATACTGCAGCTAGCAGCTCTTTCTCAGTAATTGTGTAGTTACACTGAGCCTCGTCAAGTGTCATGCTAGCGTAGTAGATGACCACGGATTTCCCGTCTATTTTCTACCCAAGTACCGCTCCTATAGCATAATCAGATGCATTGCACATGATCTCAAAGGGTTGAGACCAATTAGGGGACTGCAGGATAGGTGCTTGGGTAACTCGATCACGTAGGATCTTAAATGCTTGAGCGCACTCCTTGGAGATTTCAAAGGGGACATCCTTAGATAGAAGATTAGTCAGGGGGTGCACGATTTTCAAGAAATCGGGAATGAATCGACGATAAAAATCGACGTGCTCCAGGAAGGATCGGATGTCTTTGATTGAGCTAGGCATAGGGAGTTTGGAAATCAGATTCACCTTGGCTTGATCAACTTGGATGCCCTTTTCAGAGATGATATGTCCCAGGACAATTCCCTCAGGTATCATGAAGTGGCTCTTTTCCCAGAAAAGAACCAAGTTCACGTCACTGCATCGCCTAAGGATCTGGACCAAGTGTAGGAGGCAATCGTCAAATGGTTCACCAAATACCGAGAAGTCATCCATGAAGACCTCAAGGTATTCACCTACCATATCTGAGAATATGGCAAGCATGCACCGCTGAAAGGTAGCAGGTGCATTGCAAAGACCGAACAACATCCCTCAGAATGCATAAGTTCTGAAGGGGCAGGTGAAGGTGGTCTTCTCTTGGTCCTTGGGATGTATTGCGACCTGATTATAACCGGAGTACCTGTCCAAAAAGCAGAAGTATTGATTTCCTGCTAGTTTCTCAAGAATTTGATCAATGAATGGTAGTGCGAAATGATCCTTCTTCGTGGAGGAATTGAGTCTTCTGTAATCAATGCAAACTCTCCACATGTTTGCTATACGGGTTGGTATGGTTTCTCTAGTTTCAGTTGTGATGATGGTGAGCCTTACCTTTCTAGGCACAACTTGGATTGGGCTCACCCACTGACTGTCAGAGATCAGGTAGATGATCCCTGCATCTAACCACTTGATAATCTCCTCTTTCATGACATCCTACAGATTTGGATTCAGATGTCTCTACATTTCACGGGATGGTCATGAGCCTTCTTCAGTGTAGATGTGATGTATGCAGTATGAGGGGCTGATACCAATGAGATCGTCGAGAGTTCATCCAATGGCTCTTCGTTGTTGCTGGAGAACAAAATCAAGCATGTTTCCTAATTAGGTGTGAGTCGGGAGTTGATAATCACAGGAAACGTCTGATTGGAACCCAAAAAGATGTACTTGAGATGATCGAGAAGAGGCTTTAATTCCAAAATTGGGTTTTCTACAGCAGCGGGTAGTTCAGGATGGTTGTTGGGAGCAAAGAAAGGAGCTATGGGTGTGTCTAGGTTGAGTTCGGGCTCCTCTAATTGGGGGTTTTGATCCTCTTGTGATTGATTAGAAATAGTTGATTTTTCCACGATAAAGTCATCAACCACAGCTTTAATATCGCAAATTTGTTCTATGACTCCGCAATTGATTCCTTGTTGGGCGTTAAAGATGTCAATCTAGGATAAGGTGGGTCCTGTGTTGTTTTGCCAGTGCGGGTAGTAATAGAATTCAATCCTACCTAGTTCTGGTTTGGAGTGGGTAGAAGAGGTACTTGCTTCTGGTAACCCGTATATGATGTCGAAGCCTCCATCCCATCGGGTGATGGAGTAGATGGGGCCTAATAGACAAGGTGAGCTTGGCCCAGATTTAGGTTCATAACGTGCCTCTGGTTTGGCATGTTATTTGAATTAGGAAAAGGTTGTGAAGGAAGTGCACCAGGTTGGTGAGGATTTGTCATCTGGGCAAGTTGATTGCGAACCTTTGTGCTCTCGCCTCTATCCTGTTTTTGCATAGCTGCATTCATCTTTTGAATGTCAGCCAGAGTTTGAGTGATAAGAGTCATTTGATCTGTCTGAGTCGGCCCAGATTGATAAGTTGGGTTAGGCCGAGGTTGAGGCGGCTGATATGGATGAGGAGCTTGTGGTCGGGGCGGATATTAAGGTCTTTGATTTTGATTATTGCCTGACCATGCGAAATTGGGATGATTACGCCATCCAGGGTTGTAGGTGTTTGAGAATGGCTCATTCTGAATGGCATTGAGGTCCTCGCAGGTCTGAGGAACCTCAGGAAAATCAGAATATGAGGATTCAAAGTTCCCCCAACTAGAGTAGGTGGATCCAGAGTTTCCTCCGAAACCAGAATTAGACGGGGGTGGATATGGATCCATCCCCTAAGAAGGTCGGTGATAGATGTTGCGCATGACCACCCTTCCAGAGGGTGGCTGTGTGAATGGGTTTTGCGTAGAGGTGGCTCACTGCAAATGTTGAGTTAGCTCATTAACCTTCTTCTCAATAATAGAAACCATATCCAGATGACTGGCCATCAATTCCAAGTTGACGGAAGAGCATAGGCCCTACATCTCATGTGCTCCCTTTGGATTCGTCAATGAACAGGCATTCGTCCAGTCGAACATGTCCATGGATTCATTATTGATGGAGTTCCCGCACATATTCTTGAGAATCTCCCACTCGGTGTCTTCGTGTTGACCCATGATGTTTCCTCCACAAGTCGCATTGATGAATAATCGAATATCCTCACAGAATCCCTAGTAAAAAGACTGGACTTGTTCCTATTTAGGAACTCCGTGATGGGGGTACTTTCTCATGAGATCCAGAAAACGATCCCATGCTTCGTGAAGTGGTTCTCCTACTTGTTGTGTGAAATTTGTAATATGGTGTTGTAAAGTTTTTGTCCGACCAACAGGGAAGAACTTTCTCAAAAACTCGAATTGATGTTCCACCCATGTGTTAATTGGACAAGTTTGGGTTTGGTACCAGTGAGTGGCTTTATCCATGAGAGAGAAGGAGAACATTTTCATGAGTAGAATATCCCAATTTTGAGCTTCTGACCCGAAGGTCTAGGCCAAATGCTTGAGTTGTTTGATATGTTGGAAAGGATCTTTGGAATTATGCCCATGGAATTTGGGAATGGCATGAGTCATGTTGGGCTTGAGTTCAATGCCAGGACCTCCAACAGGGATTTGTACTCGGGGTTCAATTGCCACTGCAGTTGGATTGTAGTGATCTCGTATTATTTGATGCTGTAGTGGGTTCACAATGTCTTGGAATAGATCATTGAGGCGCTGAAGTTGATTTTCAAGATTATTTTCTTCTGCGGGTTGTGCCATGATGATAGATGAAGGAGAATTAGGTTCAGATGAATCGGAAGAGATATCAATAGGATTGGATTGTTGCACAAACAAGGAGGTCGAGGCTTGGCCTCGATGTGAATGAGTAGCTAAAGGAGGCCTCAAGGATGGTCTTAAAGACCTCCTCTCGAACATGCATCGATGGACTAGATGAGAGGTAGAATATGGTAGACCCAATCAAGACACCAAAAAATATTTTGGATGATTATAGAGGTTCGGGTCGGATGATACCCCTTAGTCAGAAAGCCATCCACCTGAGAATTACCTGGCAGCCAGAGAGGGAGAGTCCCGAAAAGACCCCTATATGGTAGAGCGCCCCCACGGGTTACAGGGATTCCCCCACTTGACCTCTCTTGTCACTGATGTTCCAGGTAGACCAGAATGAGGACATGACCTCTTAAGTCTACCAATTTTAATTAAGAGTAATTGTGCTTAGGATTTCACTTGAACTTTAAGATGTGCTGAGTGCAAAAAGTGACCTAATTTGAAGATTGGTTGACCCAAAAAGGTGGGTCAACAACACCTGTATTGTCCTTTTGAGAATCTTAGGTCCCTCTTTTAGTGTTTAAATGATTTTAAGAGGCTAATTTTTAGGGTTTTACTTGAATAAATTAGTTCAATCAAGGTCTAGGCACACATTGTTTGGAAAGATGATTTCTTGATTAAGCAAGTGTGTCTCTAAAAACCCTAAACTGGATTCCTAAATGGGCTCTAATTTGGTCCAATTTAATTTGTCAAAATGTGGTACCTAGGGCTCAAGCAAGAATGTGATAGCCCTAGATACCTTAAGCTTCTAGTGGGCGCACGGATCAAGATTTGTTGTCTAAATAAAATGTATCAAATCTGGCAACTTGATGAATTATCTAAGGATAGAATGCAAGTAGCCCTCGGCAACGATGCAAAAATGTCGTCGAGGTGAAATCGAGGTTTAGAACTGCGTTATAGTATAGTCGAAATCACTGTAAAAATAAATAAATTTTATTACGTGAAAAAGTTTCGAGGTCGAACATAAGGAGCAATATGGCAATTTCAAACTCAAGATCACAATTTAAGTTAAAGAGATTGCAATAATAATAATATCAGGTATAAATGTGCAAAAAGAATGGAATAAAATGATGATTTAAATCACAAATTACTCCTCACAATAATAGCAATTGAAACTCAATAACTATGTATGAAAGAAACTCAAATCAGTCATTTGATTGAACTTATCAGACATCTTAAACGTTTGGATGTACAGTGCTCTGATTTCTTCTTCTTCTTTCTTTCTCTACTCTTCTTTTTCTTCTTTACTTCTTCTATTTCTCTGCCTTTCTTCCTTTTGCGACTCTTCTATTTTTCTTCTCTTGCTTAAGCCTTCTTCTTTTCTTTCTCTGTTTAGCTACTTCACATAGAGGGGGAAGGCTTCTTGAATTGGCCAAGTGTCATCTAGTTCTCTCTGCAGCAAAACCCTCTCCCTACCCGCGCAAGCTCTCCTTCTCTTTCTCTCTTAGGCTCCACCCTCCCAGGACCTCTCAGTGGATACTCGAGTAATTGGGCATGCACATACCATGGTGTAGGGTTGTGGCCGTGGTCGCAGCTGAGTGCAGGCTTAGGTAGGTCGGGAGCACCAGGTCCGCCGATCAGGTGTCGCAGATGAGGCGTAGGTGTGCATGGGTGAGAGGGACCTCACCTCATGTTTATAGGCGATAAGCCTCTATCACAAATTCAATATATGCAATAGCACCGCTTCGGTGGCTTCTGATGTGGGACTATCTACTCCCACTCTTTCGCGCATTTGCAGCAGCAGAGAAGATGGATCGAATTGGGTGACAGCTGTGTTGCTTCCTTCCAATTGAGAACCTGGGAACCTACAGCTGCTGAATTCGCACTGTCTGAGCATGTTGCCTGGAGCTGAAGGTGAAGAACAAGCTTTGAAGCTTGCTTCGGAGCTGTGCGTCAATGGCGGAGAGGGGCTGGTACCTAAAATTTGTAATACGGCCTCGTAGCCCAATGAAACTTGCTCAGGACCTTCACAGAACCATAGTGAATACAACGGTGGGGTTTATGTGGCGTGACGAGGTCCATGCATGTGTGGCGGAGGCAGACTGTGTGTGTGAGAGTGGGTGTGTTCGGTGGCACTGAGAGGATAATAGCCTTGATTACTAGAGGGCTTTTGTTCTCTGGGCTACGGTGGAGGTGTAGGGATGAATGGCTGCCAGGTTGGTGGAGCATAGTGGCCGTGCGAGCTCGCCGGAGGTATTCCAGTGAGGTGGAAGATGAAGGCCGGTTGGGCGAGTCGGTGGTCAAAATGAAGTTGCTAATGTCTGGAAATGAGGAGTGGAGGATGAGGCATCAATCTTGGTAACTAGCAGATGAAGTAGGGTAGAGGTGGTGCCTGCTATGGTGTTGTCGGTGCCAGAGAAGAGAATAGCTCTAGAGAGAGAGACGACGAGGAAGAGGGAGGTTAGGGCGCCGGCTGGTATGGCTCGACGCGAGAAGAAGCGAGGAGGATATCTCCACTGCTAGTATTGCAAACAGAGGATGAGGATGGATGGAGGGGCTCGCCAGACGTCGAGGAGCATTCAGCCAAGAGAGAGAGAGAGCAATTAGTGTGGATTCTGGGCTGATTTCAAGCGTGAGGAAGACAGTGTGATCAAGAGGTTCTTTTATAGGCCGCAGGAGGAGATTTTGGGCTTGGAAAGCAAGCTTCCCATGCTTGGAAAGCTCGCTGGACTTTGGTAATTCCTTGATACCCAAATCTCTCATGCGTTCGCATGAGAGATTGGGTAACTTTTAGGACTTGGGATCAGGTTCAAAAGGAAGGGAATTTCTTGACGAACTTCCCTTTCAAATTTGAAAGGGATTCATCAAGAAATCAGGGAGTTCTTTCCAAATTAAGGTTGTCAAAGCAAGTAGAAATAAGTTTAATGGCGGCAGGGACCTTTTTATGAGAATGACGACAAAGTTAGGGGTCTATTTGAAAAGATTTTGAAAGTTAAGGGCAGAAATGTAATCAAACAGAACCAGGTTGCAACTAGGTCAAGACAAACTCATCTTGGGTCCAAATGTTGATACCAACCTAATTTTGATCTAAGGAATCAAATGGTGAAGTTGGATTTTGGTTTTGGCCACGTTTGGCTTGGTAATTTATGCAAAAACCCAAATTAGGGCAAATGTCTATCTGTGACTCTATTCTAGGTCAAAACAGGTTCTGATGGTCAAATTGAAGGTTCCAAATCCTAGAGAATATTTTTTTATGAATTTTAGAAGGTTTAGGTGAATTTTATCCTGATCAGAACCTCAGTTAATTAAGCGGGTCTATTTTTAAGAATTCAAATAGTCATTTAATTCTTAGAGCAGGTGCAAACCCTTTTCTGATTGTTTTAACCCACTTATTAGCTTTCTAAGATCATTTGACCCTTAATTAACCCCTAGAGAAACCTGTGGCTATATTGCATTCACGATATGATGGTAAAATTGCAGTTTTAACACTAGTTTCTTATTTTTCCATCAGAATGATTATGCAATGACTTATGACTCTCTGGCAGTTATGTTGGAGCATTTATTGACTTAATTGGGTCAAAATGAGCAAGTTATGGCTCATGATGGTGTTCCCATCAGTTTCCTACTCTAGCAATACTTTCTAGCTTCCAAGCATCCAAGCTCAAAACTCCCTCCTGTGCTCTATAAAGAGATCCCTAGGGCACGTCCGTGCTCTCAAGCTCAAATTCGACCGAAGTTACCCCCCAATTCTTCTCTCCCGCTTCGAAAGAAGTGCTGATCGAGCTCCAACGATCCCCTTGCCTCTCCTCATCATTTGACCGCAATACCAGTGGCAGATCCTCCTTCCTTGCCTTCTTCCACGTCGAGTAGCACTAACCGGCGTCCCTATCCCCTTCATCCTCGCCGTCCAACCCTTATCAGAGCCAGCTTCATCTCTGGTGCCGGTCATACCACAATCGGTGCCATCTCTGTTCCCCATCATCCGCTACCTCTCCCAGATGACTCCTTAGCTTCCCCGTATCAACACAACAACTTCAACACTCTGATTCAACCCCACCAATGCCCTCCATGACTCCATCTTCCATCTCGCTGGCAAACCTCCGGCGAGTGCTAGAGGCCACCACAGCCCACTTACGTCTCCGCTCTCGCACTCCACACCTTCACCATTCACCGTAGATCAAAAACCCTAACTTAGTTAGGGCTATTGATCACTATCGCTCGTCCCCGAACACACCCACCTTCACATGCACAGTTCGAATTCGCCCCACACGCACAGACCATGCCACACCTCACAACCGTCACCGTTGCACTCGCTATGGTCCGACGATACTTCCTGAGCCTTCTGATGTGGCCGAAAGGCCTTCTTATTGATTTCAGGTACTCACCCCCTCCGCCATTGACGCAGCAAGCATTGAGCTTGCTTGAAGCTCTTTCCCGACCTGCAGCTCCAGCTCCACGACTCTAGACGAAGCGGAGTTGGTCCAGGAACACACTCACCTGGTAAATTGGAGATATTGACCACTCCTTGCACGCGAATTAGGCAAAGGTAGCAGCAGTAGCGTGTGCAAGGAAGAGGATACAGGATAGTCCCACATCATGGGATTTGAAGACTCTGAAGGAGCATAAGTTGATTTTGTGCCTAAGGCTCTTTGCCTCAGACACTGGGAGTGAGGTCCCCACTCACTTGCTCTCCTGTACCTCACCTGTGACCCGTCCCCCACAGGCTGGCGCAGATCCGACCGCCTAACCTGTTTCCACTCCTCAGCTATGATGATGCCCGCAGCCCTAGTCCCGGGTGCACTCTAGGTCTGAAACCCGATAACCCAGTACTATGGAAGGCTCTGGGAGAGCATGACCCAGAGAGAGAAAGAGGAATAGCGCACGAGGGTAGGGGGTTTTTCTACAGGGAGTAACGGCTGACACTTAGTCGTTTGAAGAACCTTTCCCCTCTGCGTGAAGAAGGAAGAAGAAAGGTAGGAAGGTAAGAAGAAGAAGTGAAGGACCTGAGATAGAAGAAGAAAAGGAAAGGGAAGGAGAGTCGCACAGGAAATGAAAAAGAAGAAGGAGAAGTGTAGAAGAACATAAGAAGATGAACAAAAGGAAGAAAAGAAGACAAGGTAGGGGAAGCAGAAGAGAGACCCTTGAGTCTCTAAACAACACTGTAGCATTTGGCTGTTTAAGTTGTCAGATACATCTAATTACATATATTTGAGGTTTTGATTTAGTTACTATTTGTGGGGAGTAATTGGTGATTTAAATCACCATTTTACTCCATTCTTTTTTCACATTGATACCTAACATTATTCTTATTGCAATCTCTTATATTTCTGATTCAAATTGTGATCTTGAGTTTTAAATTTCATATTGCTTCCTGTGTTCGACCTCAGACTTAAAATTCAAGTAATAAATATATTTGTTTTCAAGCGATTTCGACAATGCTATAATGTAGTATTTAAAACCTCAATTTCGCTTGACAACATTTTGGCACTGTTGCCGGGGAGCAACACGCAATTCAGATATCTTGGTTGCAATATCCAATTCAATACTAACTTGCTCTATCTCTTTTGACTTCAATCTATTTCAGGGGATCCATTCAAATCCTTGTAAGCCCTTGAATATGAAAAAGCTAAAAAAGGAAGAAATCAATTAGGGCTACTTGCATTATATTCTTAGATTAATCATCAAGTTGCCTGATTTGATACATTCTATTTAGACAAACATTCAAACCCTGATTTGTGCACCCATTTGAAGCTAAGGTATCTAGGGCTATCACATTCTTGTCTGAGCCCTAGGTACCACATTTTGACAAACTAAATTGGACCAAATTAGAGACAATTAAGGATTCTAGTTTAAGGTTTTAGAGACACACTTGATTAATCAAGAATTTATCTTTCCAAAGAAGGTGTGCATTGATCTATACAAGCAAGGCCTTAAATTAGTCTCTTAAATTCATTTGAACACTAAAAGAGGGAGCTAAATTTCTCAAGAGGACAAAACATGTGAAGTTGACCTACCTTGTTAGGTTAACCAATCTTCAAATTAGGTCACTTTTCAGAAAAACATCTTAAAACTTCAAGTGAAATCATAAGCACCCTTGCTCTTAATCAAAACTGGTAGACTTAAGAGGTCAAGTCTCCATTCTTGTCTACCTGGAATATCAATGACAAGAGAGGTTGGGTGGGGGAAACCCTATAACCTGTGGCGGCACTCTATCATGTAGGGGTCTTTGCGGGATTCTCCCTTTCTAGCTGCCCAAGTATTTTCAGGTGGACGGCTTTCTGACTGGGTATCATCCACCCTGAACCTCTATAGTCATCCAAAATTTTTGGGTGTCTTGATTGGGTCCATCACATTCTTTCTCTCATCTAATCCATCGATGCATGTTTAGGAGAAGGTCCTTAAGACTATCCTTAAGGCCTCCATTAGATATCCACTCTCGTCGAGGTCGAGCCTCGACTTCCATGTTTGTGCAACAAACTGATCACATTGACATATCCTCTGATTCAGAACCCACTTCCCCTTCATCAACTACGGATCACCAAGAAGAACAACCTAACCTTGAGCAACAATTCCATGACTTCCAAAATCAAATCAATGCTATCATCAACCCACCACCGCATCCTCAAATGCAAGATCACTATAATCCCACAGCGGTAGAGATCGAACCTCGAATCAACATTCCTGTGGGAGGACCCAAGGTAGATCTCAAGCCTAGCATTCTTCATGACTCCAAAATTTCATGGCTTGAACTCCGAGGATCCTTTCCAACACATCAAAAACCTAAAACATCTTGCCCACACCTTTGGGGTAGATGTACAGAATCAGGATGGATTACTCTTAAAACTCTTTTCATTCTCCTTGGCTGACAAAGCTGCTCACTGGTTTCAGACTCAACCACATGCGATCAACACATAGGGAGAACTTCAAACTGCCTTCCAGCAAAAATTCTACCCCATCGATTGTACCAACATAATGCGGCACCAAATCACACACTTCTCCTAAGGAATGGGAGAATCTCTACGAGAAGCATGGGATCGCTTTGTGGATCTCAAGCGTAAGTGCCCCCATCACGGAGTTCCGAAGTGGGAACAAGTCCAATCCTTTTACCATGGGCTCCGTGAGAATATCAAGCTCTTTGTCAATTCAACCTATTGTGGTAGCATCATGGGTCAGCATGAAGACACAGTCTGAGAAATTCTCGAAAACATGTGCGAGAACTCCCTGAACAATGAATCATTAGGTGCATAGAACCGGATGTTCACCCGTGCATTGACAAATAATTGGGGGTACACAAATCCTGAGGGCTTTCCGCATCCATTGATATGGAGTTGATAGCCAGTCATTTGGACAAGGTCTTCATCATCGAGAAGAAGGTGGACAACATCACTCATCATCTACACAAATCCACCTCTACACCTTAAGGCACATACGCGCACCCGCCCATGGGAAGGGAGGCTGTGCACAACATCTACCACTCCCAAGGAATGGATGTATATCCATCTCCGCTTGGTTATGGATTCGGAGGCAACTCCGGATCAGGCCACCTTAGTTGGGAGACTTTGAACCCCCGTACCTTGATTATCTCGGAGCTCCTCAAATCTATGAGGATCTTCATGCCGTCTAGAATAATCCTTTCTCCAACACTTACAACTCTGGATGGTGTAATCATCCTAACTTTTCGTGGTCGGGTAATAACCTGAATCTAAGACCTCAATTCCAATCTCGACCACAGGCTCTGCAACCTTATTAGCCCACCCAACCAAGGCCCACTCAAAACTTCCAATCAGGAACACCTAAAGAAGATCATACATCTCTAATTCTCCAGACCTTGGTTGACATGCAAAAACAACACAAAGAAGAGATCTCTGAGCTATGAAATCAACTGGCCCAGCTGGCAAGTGCTCACCAGCTTGGTGCACTCCCTTCTAAGCCTCTTCCTAATCTACATAACGTGCCAAACTAGAGGCATGTTATGAACCCAAATCAGGGCCAAGCTCACTTTGTTTATCAAACCCCTTCTGCCCCATCACCTGACGGGATGGATGCTTCAACTTCATACTTGGGATTTCAGCAGCAAACACCTATTCTACCCACACAAAACTAGAACTAGTCAGGATTGAATTTTGTTACTACTCGCAGTGGCAAAACAACACAGGACCCACCTTATCCAAGCCACTCGCAGCTTGGTAATACAAACCCTAACCCAAGGATAGTCATCCAGGATACCTCTGTCCCAGATCAGAAACCTAGACACATTCTAGAGGAACCATCTAAGGTTCCATTTATCGAAGCCTTGACCAAGGGAAAAAGGATAACAAAAATCGTGGCACCTGAGGAGGACCTGGTTAAGCTCTTTGAGAAGGTCCATATAAACATCCCCTTCATGGATGCGATACGCCTTGTACCAGCTTACGCATGATTTCTGAAAGACATGTGTATGCCTAAGCATAAGCCACAAACCAAAGGCGGGAATCCAATCGTATTATCAGAGCAAGCTAGCTCTGCATTTTCAGCAAACTCTTGCCAAAGGCAAAAGACCAAGGCACCCCTCTAATCTCCTATGCAATCAATGATATACAATTTGACCGAGCCTTATTGGGCTTAGGAGCCTCCATAAATTTGATACCTACATCCCTACTAGATTACTTCTAGGAATCTGAGCTTAAACCGACTGAAATGACTTTACAACTAGCTGACCGATCAATTAAGTCACCAAAAGGAATTCTCGAGGATGTCATAGTTAGGGTACATGATTTCTATTTTCTAGTTGATTTCATTGTCTTAGACATGGATGCTCCTGGGAATGTGAAGAATACACCGATCATACAAGGGAGACCCTTTTTGGCCATTGCTAAGGCTAATATCAATTGTGTGGAGGGCCAAATTGAATTAAAATTTGGGGGCAAGACACTAAAGATCGACATCTTTAAGGCCCAACAAGGAATTAATTGCTGAGTCATAGAACAGATTTGCGATATCAAAGTTGTGGTTGATGACTTTATCGAGAAAATCGACTATTTCTGATCAACCACAAGAGGATCAAAACTCGCAATTACAGAAGCCCGAACGTAACCTAGACACACCCATAGCTCCTTTGCTCCCGACACCCACCTTGAACCACCCGCTGCTGCTGACAACCCGATTATGGAATTAAAGCCTCTTCCCGATCATCTCAAGTACGTCCTTTTGGGTTCCTATCAAACGTTTCCTGTAATTATCAACTCCTGACTCACACTTGATCAGGAAACACGCCTGAATTCTATTCTCCACCAACATCGAAGAACTATTGGATGGACTCTCGATGATCTAACTGGTATCAGCCCTTCATACTACACACATCACATCTACACTGAAGAAGGGTCATGACCATCCCGTGAAATGTAGAGATGCCTAAATCCAAATCTACAGGATGTCATAAAAATGGAGATCATTAAGTGGTTAGATGCAGGGATCATCTACCTAATCTCCAACAGTCGGTGGGTGAGTCCAATCCAAGTTGTACCTAAGAAGGTAGGGCTCACCGTCATCATGACTGAAATCGGAGAAACCATTTCGACCCGTATAGCAAACTCATGGAGGGTCTGCATTGATTACATAAGATTCAATTCCTCCACGAAGAAGGATCATTTCCTACTACCATTCATTGATTAGATTCTCGAGAAACTACCAGGAAATCGATTCTTTTTCTTTTTGGATGAGTACTCCGATTACAATCAGGTCGCAATCCATATCGATGACCAAGACAAGACCACCTTCACCTACCCCTTCGGAACATATGCATTCCAAAGGATGCCATTCAGTCTCTGCAATGCACCTGCTACATTTCAGCGGTGCATGCTTGCCATATTCTCAGATATGGTAGGTGAATACCTTGAAGTCTTCATGGATGACTTCTCGGTATTTGCTGAATCATTTGATGATTGCCTCCTGCACTTGGTCCAAATCCTCAGGCGATGCATCGACGTGAACTTGGTTCTTTCCTGGGAAAAGATCCACTTCATGGTACCTGAGGGAATTATCCTGGGACATCTCATCTCTAAAAAAGGCATCCAAGTTGATCGAGCCAAGGTGAATCAGATTTCCAAACTCCTTATGCTTAGCTTGGTCAAAGACATCTGATCCTTTCTGGGGCACGTCTATTTTTATCATCGATTCAATCCTGATTTTTCGAAAATCGCACGCCCCATCACTAATCTTCTATCTAAGGATGTCCCTTTTGAAATCTCCGAGGAGTGCACTCAGGAGTTTGAAATCCTGTGTGATTGAGTTACCAAAGCACCTATCCTGCAGTCCCCTAATTGGTCTTAACCGTTTGAGATCATGTGCGATGCATCTAACTATGCTGTAGTGGCAGTATTTGGGCAAAAAATAGATGGGAAATCCATGGTCATCTACTACACTAGCAAGACACTTGACAAGGCTCAGCATAACTATACAGTTATTAAGAAAGAGCTGTTAGCCGCAGTATTTGCCCTTGAAAAATTATGACCACATCTTTTGGGTTCCCGTGTTATCATATACTCAGATCACACTAAAGTAAGGTACCTCCTTGCAAAGAAGGACGTGAAACCTCGACTAATCCGCTAGATCATGCTATTGCAAGAGTTTAATCTTGAGATTCGTGATAAAGCAGGAAAGAAGAACATGGTAGCCAATCACTTATCCCACCTTCTTTCTAATGGTATCGACCCTTCTGGACCCATCACAAAACATTTTCCCAATGAGCACCTCCTGACTATTAGTACGAAAATTCCTTGGTTTGTTGATTTAGTAAACTACTTGGCATCACATCAGATCCTGTCTGATTTGTCGAAGGCCAAGAAAGACAAATTGCTTTCTGATGCCAAGTACTACATGTGGGAAGATCCATACCTCTTCCGCATTGCTGCTGATCAGATCATTAGATGGTGTGTCCCGGAAGTGAAAATTCAGGACATTTTATCCTTCTACTATGACCAGGCCTGTGGCGAACACTTTTTCGAACATAAAAACACAACAAAAATCCTCCAGTGAGGCTTTTATTGGCCCACAATTTTCAAAGACGCATACAATCACTGTAAGGCATGCACTCGTTGCCAGACCTTGGGCAACATGAGCCACCGTGATATGATGCCTTTATAATCGATTCTCGTATGCGAAATCTTCGATATCTGGGGATTGATTTCACAGGACCCTTCCTTGTTTCAGACAGCTTCGAATACATTCTTCTCGCTATTGACTATGTGTCTAAATGGATCGAAGCCATTCCAACCCGAACCAATGATCATATGGTGGTAATCAGATTCATTCATCAAAACATCTTTCCTTGGTTCGAGATTCCACGTGCTATTATCTCTAATGGAGGGACCCATTTCATAAATGCTCAATTCAGATCACTAATGACCAAATACAGGGTGTCACACCGAATCTCTACCCCTATCACCCATAAACCAACGATTTAGCTGAGCTATCGAATTGAGAGATCAAGAAAATCCTTCAGGTCACTGTCCTACCTGATAGAAAGGATTGGTCATCTCGACTTCCGAAAGCCTTATGGGCCTATAGGATGGCCCACAAAACCCAATTGGGCATGTCTCCTTTCATATTGGTGTATGGGAAGGCATGTCACCTCCCTGTCGGGTTGGAGCACAAAGCCTATTGGGCTATACGGAAGTGTAATCTAGATCTTCTAAGGTAGAAACCCACAGAAAGCTTCAAATGAGTGAGATCGATGAATTATGCAATGATGAGTATGAGAACTTGCAAATTTACAAAGAACAGGTTAAGGCCTTTCACGACAAGCACATATCCAAAAAAATATTTCACCCTAGTCAGAAAATCCTACTCATTAATGCCAAACTCAAATTGTTCCCAGGAAAACTCAGATAAAAATGGATTGGACAATATCTTATTAGATGAATCTTTGGAAATGGAGCCATGGAAATCAGCCAACCCATCCTTGATTTAGAACCCTTTGTCGTAAATGGTCAGTGACTTAAGCCATTGATTGAACTCATCGATATGAACATGGACGAGGTATCTTTTGATCTCCATTCTCTTTGAGCTTATTGCACCCGGCTGATGGCGTTAAACTCAACGCTTAACAGGAGGCAACCCGTCATCTTTTTTGAAAAATCCGAAACCCTTCTTGACACATCTTATGCAGAACTCTTGTTGCACTTTAGGGTTCATCCATTAGAATAGTCGACTCCACCTCTGGTACCCATACTCGAGCTTGAAATCATCCGCAACAGCCACCCCGACCCATCCACCCACCCAACACCTATTCTAATGAATGACCTAAGCTGAACTCAAACCCCCCTAATTTATAATGACGACATTGCAATCGTTGGAATGGAGGGGTATTAAAAGTGCAAAACGCTGTGAAAATCACTTCACAAGAAAGGATTTCATAAAAAAAATCACATATTCCAAAAAAAATTAAAAAAAATAAAGAATTTTGAAAAAGAACAAAAATAGAAGGGAGGAAATTCTGAATTGATTGCATATCATATTTGAAGAGAAAAGGAGAGGAGATAAAAATGTCAAAAAGGTGCATAATTTGAAACGAAAAGAGAAAAAAGTAAAAGATTAAGGAGTTGACTTAATTTTAGACCAAATCAAAAAGAAAGAAAATGAAAGACAAAAAGTGCTAAGAGACAAAAGAGATTAGTAGGAATGCTGATCTTAGGCCTCTTGGGCTGCGATCCTAGGCTTAAAAATTCAAGTATCTGCTAAGATATGGATAGTCCTCAAGAGGTTGGGGAAAATGTGAAGCTTAAGTATTAGGTCTAAGGTTTAGGGATTATTTGGCCTCATTAACTGACCTCTGGTTTGCGGGACTTGATAACCTAAGCAACCCAATCTGTACCCAGTTTGGTTCAGTGTGCTTAAGTATCAAAATCATGCAAATGCGTTAAATCTGTTTTGAAAAAGTTACCTAGATTAGGAGCGGCTGATCAACACAAGTTGATTTGGACAAGTTCCCAGTGTGGAGAGGCAGGAAATTCCCCTTGAAGATGTGCAATAACATATCATCTCCTCAGTGCTTGTCTCTTAGGATATCTAAATATCCTACTAGGGGCATGTAAGCATATTGTGCTGGTTCAGATGCCATGGGAAAAATTATCATGAAATGTCGATTGACAGGGTCTAAATTTAGCTACAGAATGCCATGGATAAGATTACCTAGAAATCTTGGAAGCCAGGGTCCTGGGGCTTTCCATGGGTAGTGCTATCTCGAAGCATCAATTGCTAGAGACCTTACGAGGATTGATGATGGGAACTAGGAATCCAATATAGACCGTGTCTTAAAGCTAATCTAAGGCTAGAAATAAAAAGAAGAGAGAGAGAAAACTCTCCAAAAATAAAGAAAAACTCTTCTGTCTCTCTCTTACAAAAATGCACTGCAAACTGAATCAGGGCTAAAACATGTTACAAGCACGGGTGCTTTAACCGCGGAGTTCAACGAAGCTTAGGTTAGTTCCTGTAGGCCTTAGAAACCTTTGTGGTGGACTGAGCTAGAGCTAGTCAGGTCTGGATTATGGTTGGTACTTGAGTACCTCTAGGCCTACTATCGGCATAATGACCTAATCTACAAAAGAAAGCACACTTTAAAGTTTTAAGCATAAAATGGCATATGGTCTAGAATTATAGGTAATTCAATGAGATTTTGTTAAGGGACTAGCAAAAGCTAGGCATGGGGGTATGATGGGAACACCATCATGAGCCATAAACTAGCTCATTTTGATTTAATTAAGTTAATAAATGCTCCTACATGACTGCCAAAGAGCCATAATTCATTATAAATCGATTATAAGGGAGAAATAAGAAATCAGGGTTAAAACTATAATTTTACCATCATAACTTGTATACAGTACAACCACAGGTTTTCTCAAGGGTTAATTGAGAGTCAAATGGTCTTAAAAGGATAACAAGTGGGTTAGAATAGATAGAAAAGGGTTTGCTTGTGTTTTGAGAATTAAATGACTTTTGAAGTTCTAAAAATAGACTAGCTTAATTAACTAAGGTTTTGGTCAGCATAAAATTCACCTAAACCTCTAAAATTCATAGAAAAATATTCTTTAAGGTTTGGAACCTTCATTTTGACTATCAGAACCCATCTTGACCAAAAATAGAGTCTCAAACAGTCATTTATCCTAATTTGGGTTTCTACATAAATAACCTAGTCAAACGCAGTCCAAACCCAAATCCAACTTCACCATTAGATTCCTTAAGTCCAAATTTGGTTTGTACCAAAATTTTGACCGAAGCTAAAATTGTCTTGACCTAGTTTGCAACTTGGTCCTATCTGATTACATTTATGCCCTTAAATTTCAAAATATTTACAAATAGCCCCTGACCTTGTCATCATTTTCACAAATAGGTCGCTGCTGCCATTAATCCTATTCCTACAAGCACTGGCGACCTAGAATTGGTAAGAACTCCTTGATTCCTTGACGAATCCCTTTCAATTTTGAAAGCGAAGTTCGTCAAGAAATTTCCTTCCTTTTGAGCAAAATCCCAAGCTCCATAACCTTCCCAATCTCTCATGCAAATGCATGAGAGATTTGGGTTTCCTACACTGACAATAATTCCTAGCTTGGAAGCTTGGCTTCTAGGCTCAAAACCCCCTCTTGAGCCCTATAAAGAGATCCCTAGGGCACGTTTGTGCTCTCAAACTCGAATTCGACCGGAGTAACCCCCCAACTCTTCTCTCCTCCGGCCGAAGTGCTCGTCAAGCTTCGGTGAGCCCCCTTGCCTCTCTTCAACATCTGACCGCAATACCAGTGGTAGATCCTCCCTCCTTGTAGACGTCCTTATCCCCTTCATCCTCGCTGTCCAACCCTTACCAGAGCCAGCTTCGTCTCCGACACCAGTCATACCACAACCGGCACCATCTCCATTCCCCATCGTCAATTATCTCTCCCAGATGACTCCTCTACTTCCCCTCATCACAACAACAACTTCAACACTCTGATTCGACCCAGCCAATGCCCTCTGTGACTCCGTCTTCCATCTCGCCGGCAGACCTCCGATGAACGCTAGTAGCTACCATAGCCCACCAACGCTAACTTTCTTGCACTCCACACCTTCACCGTTCATCGTAGATCAAAAACCCTAACTTAGTTAGGGCTATTGATCACTCTTGCTTACCCTCGAACACACCCACCTTCAAACAGATAGTCCAACTTCGCCCCACATGCACAGACCATGCCACGCCACACAACCATCACCGTCGCACTCGCCGTGGTCCGACGATACTTCCTAAGCCTTCTGATGTGGCCAAAAGGACTTGTTGATTTCAGGTACTTGCCCCCTTCGCCATTGATGTAGCAAGCTTCGAGCTTGCTTGAAGCTCTTTCCAGACCTATAGCTCCTGGTCCTCAACTCCAGACGAAGCAGAGTTGGTCTAGCAACACACTTACCTGGTCAATTGGAGCTATTGATCACTCCTTGCACGCGAATTAGGCAAAGGTAGCAGCAACAGCGTGTTCGAGGAAGAGGATACAGGATAGTCCCACATCGTGGGATTTGAAGGCTCTAAAGGCGCATAAGTTGATTTTGTGCCTAAGGCTCCTTGCCTCAGACACTGGGGGTGAGGTCTCCACTCACCCGCTCACCTGCGCCTCGCCCATGACCCATCCCCTATGGGCCTGGCGCAGATCTGACCCACCTAATCCGTTCCCAATCCTTGGCTGTAATCACGCCCACAGCCCTAGACCCAGGTGCGCTCTAGGTCCGAACTTGATAACCCGATACTGTGGAAGGCTCTGGGAGAGCTTGACCTAGAGAGAGAAACAAAGATAGTTCGCGGGGCAGGGGGTTTTGCTACAGGGAGTAACGGCTGACACTTAGCCATTTGAAGAACCTTCCCCCTCTGAGTAAAGTAGGAAGAAGAAAGGCAGGAAGGTAAGAAGAGGAGAAAGACCTGAACCAGAAGAAGGAAAGGAAAAGGAAGGAGAGTCATACAGGAAGAGAAAAAGAAGAAGAGTAGAAAATAGAAGAAGAAGAATAAGAGGTAGAGGAGAAGACAAGGTAAGAGAAGCAGAAGAGAGACCCTTGAGTCTCTAAACATCACTGTAGCGTCAGGCTATTTAAGCCGTCTGATACATCTGATTACATATTGTTGAGGCTTTGATTTAGTTGCTATTTGTGAGGAGTAATTGGTGATTTAAATCACCATTTTACTCCATTCTTTTAGCACATTGATACCTGATATTATTCTTATTGCAATCTCTTATATTTCTGATTCAAATTGTGATCTTGAGTTTTGAATTCCATATTGCTCCCTGTGTTCGACCTTGAACTTAAAATTCGAGTAATAAATATATTTATTTTCAAAGCGATTTCAGCTATACTATAACGCAATTTTTAAAACCTCAATTTCGCTCGACAACAGTAGTTATGGGGGGTAGTTGGCGCCACGTTTTGGTAGCTCTCGGAGGTGTTGGTGATGTGAAGAGATGTATTTATGGTGGCATCATGTTGGAGTGGAGGTTGGTAGCTTAAGTGGTGGTCTTAGAATAGAGTTAAGGTGGAGCTAGCTTAAGGTTCAACGTTGGCCAAGGTAAGGGAGTAAGGGCTCAGCTAAGCTTGCTTAGCTAGTAAAAGAGTAGTGGAGAAGCTATGGTTGAGCTGGGATAAGGTACACAGGAGCTGTCTGAAGCATATCTGAAGCTGAAGGAAATTTCCCAGAGCTGATTCTAACTAAAGAGGTCTTCATAAGAGCTCAGCTACTCAGCTTAGCTAGCTAATTCTTCTACTAGTAGCTAAGCTTGAGTAATAGAGCTAAGTTGAGCTGGCCTCAACCCATCTAAAGCTGGGTTGAGCTGGACCTGCTTCTGGTGGGAACTCTCAAGCGACTTTAGCTACTAAGTTGACAGGTAGTAGCTAAGCTTGAGGGAGTTCAACTACCGTGAGCTTAGTGGAGCTGGGGAGAGCTGGGTTGGAGCTGGAATGAACTCCTGTCAACTGAGTTGTGCTATCTTAACCTCCCAGTGAACTGATTGGAGCAAGGATAAGCTAGACTCAACTAAGTTGAGTAGAATCTAAGCTGAGTTGAGCTACCTTGAGCTACCATTCAGTTAAGATGAGATGAATGGAGCTAGAGAGAGCTAAACCAAGCCCAGGTGAGCTAGTATGAAGATGTAATGAGCTGGTATCTAGCTGTAATCTGTTGGATTTAGCTATGGTTTAGTTGGAATGAGCTTCCTCTTCACCTTCTGCCTTCCTGAGTGCTAGGGTTTTAAGGATATGGCTATCTGTTCATCCCCAACACTCAAATAAATGTATCAAAAATACAAAAAGTATGTAATGCATGACTATCTTAGATGATACCTAAATGCAGCCCGAAACTCATTTGAGGAGATAAAACCCTAAGAGCTAGATCTGTTTTAAGGCATAAGAATGGTGATAAACTAGTGCTTATCACACCCGCATGCTTACCTTTTGCTAGTCTCTTAGCAAAACTATTTCACAAAATGGATATTTGGGAAAGATAATTTTTTTTTTACTTTTGAGGAGAAAGAAATATGGGATGCTGGTTGAATGGGAACACAAGAGGTACAGGATTTGTTAAGGATAAAACATTGGGATTTCTCATTGGATCCAAAAAGCTAGATTAATCGAGATCAATGTACCCTTCAAAAATTTCAAGTTAACTCCTTGTTAATTCAAATGACCAGAAATCATTTTGCAATTAGGGTTTCCTTGGCTCTTGAATTTAACTCGTAACTCAAATAACTTTGAAAACCTTGTGTCATTGCTTGTCAATGCCAACATCTATGGGGTCGTGTTTTTGATTTTTTTGATTTTTTTTGTCTCCCCTATGCTTATTCTTAGCTAGATCTTATAACAGATGTGTTAGGATCATCATTCCCATTACCAATCCTCAAGGGGGTTCTAGCACCAGTAGTTCGAGATAGTACTATCCAAGACACCATCCAAGAGCTCACAACCCCAAAACATAATGCGGTGTAAAGGGGCGCTCTAAGCAAATCAGGCACTTACTCCGACACAATGGGGTAGATGATGCGAACACCATCATGAGCCACAACTATCTCATTTTGACTGAATTATGTCAGTAAATGCTCCTACATAACTGCCAGAGAGTCATAAGTCATTGCATAGTCATCTTCAGGGAAAAATAAGAAACTAGGGTTAAAACGATAATTTTACTAGCTTATCATGAATGCATTTCAACCATGGGTTTTCTTAGGGGTTGAATGAAGGTCAAATGGTCTTAAAAGGAAACAAGTGGGTTAAGGCAGATAGAAAAGGGTTTGCGTGTGTTCTAAGAATTAAATAACTTTTGAAACCCTAAAAATAGAACTGCTTAATTAACTGAGGTTCTGGTCAGAAAAAAATTCAACTAAACCCTCTAAAATTCATAGAAAAATATTCTCTATAGTTTGGAACCTTCAATTTGACCATCAGAATCCGTTTTGACCTAGAATAGAGTCACTAACAGACATTTGCCCTAATTTAGGTTTTTACATAAATTACCTAGTCAAATGTGATCAAAACAAAAATCCAACTTCACCATTGGATTCCTTAGGTCCAAATTAGGTTTGTACCAAAATTTGGATCCAAGATGAGTTTGTCTTGACCTAGTTTGCAAATTGGTCCTATCTAATTACATTTCAACCCTTAACTTTCAAAAACTTTTCAAAAAGGACCCTAACTTTGTCATCATTCTCACAAAAAGGCCCCTACCGCACAGAACTACTAATCCTACAACTTCAACGACAATCAATTCAGGATTTCTTCTTGATTGATTGATGAAACCTCCCCAAAATAAAACCAGAGATTCCTCTTGAAATTCTCTTTCAATTAGACCGATTCTTGTGCATCAAATCTTTCCCAATTTCTCATGTGAACGCATGAGAAATTTGGGTTTCCAACTCTAATGACCTTCCAAGCTTGAAATCTTCTTCCAAGCTCTAATCGACCCCCTGATACATATATAAAGACTCCCAAGGCCTGCCCAATTCGAAAAAGGCTTGAATTCGACCAGAGAAACCCCCAATTTTCGTCCCTCCTCCTCCGGCTGAATTGCTCTTCAAGCTTCGGCTACTCTCCCTACCTCCCCTCATCATATGACTGCAATACCAGTGGCAGACTCTTCCTCCTTTCCTTCTTCCGTGTCAAGCAACTCCCACCGGCACCCCTATCTCCATCCTCGCCGTCCACCTCTTTTTAGAGCAGCTTCATCTCCGATGCCGGCTGATTAGCCCATAGTTGTGGGCTATTTAAGTATTTAAGTGCCTAGACATTAGGTTAATTCTAACATTTATTTAGCATAAATTAGGATGTAAATAGATTAATTCATATTTTTAATTTAATTACATAATCCATGCATTGCATTCATATTTTAAGTGCATTTAGAATTAGCTTAGAATGACATTCATCTAATTAGTTAACCAGTTAGGTACATTATTTTCATTAACATAAAATTTGAGGGTCTGTATATAAATGACCATAATATTTTAACATTATTTTCTTTATTCTTCTTCTTGCAGGAACGGCTGGCTGCCGCTCCAATGCCACCAGCTGCCGCAATGAAGAACCCATTCAAGGAGGAGCGGATATGTTGGATCTGGTTGGGCAGCTGATTTCAAATTTGTGTAGGGCACTACAAAAGGAGGAGGGAGGCAGCCGAGCTCAGCAAGCCTCCACCACCGACCACCACTGTGCAGAGAGATCTCCTCTCTTCCATTCCTTACCGCCGGCCTCAACCGTGGGGGCGAGTCTCCACCACCGTGGGTGTGTGGTGTGACAGACGACACCGCCATCCGGAGCTCGTTCGCATTACCGTGAGCACCTTAGCATGCATCTCCCTCGCCGTCGTCACCAACAACCTCCTCCGCAACCACTCTGCAATCACCTTCTCAGTTAGTTAAGACGTTCGGGAAATTTCTTGGACGTCTGAAGCCACCCACTCTCGCCGCCTGCAACCGCACCCGCACAACCACATCCGCCCACTTCACGTCCAGTGCCTCCTTCCACGCCCTCCATCCTAGGTACACGTCTGAAGCCATCACCACCCACGCCATAGCAGCCACCCGCTCACCTCCAGCCGCGTGCAAGAACCCGCCACTTCCTCCCGCTCTCATCGCCTGCACACCCATGCCAACAGAGCGCGCAAATGCCCATGCTCACTCGCCCTCCAGCCGCATGCAAGGCATGCACAGCCTCTAGCCCTACGCCTGTTCACTCCACCTTCCCCGCGCCTGCAGCCTTCGCCATGTCCACGCGCAATCGCCTGCGCACCCACGCCAGCTGCAACCGCACCTGCAGAATCACTCCCACACCTGCAGCACCTTCCCCGTGCCTGCCGCACCTGCTCTGACCGTCAACAGAGCGCGCACCGGCTGCAGTGCGCACCCACGCCTCCAGGCAACACACAGCAGCAGCGCGCGGCAGTCCTCACTGCCAACAGGCCGCGTGCGCTCCCGCACCCGCCTGCCACGCCCGCCAACAGCAGCTACAGCACCGGCTACAGCCACCTCCATCGGAGCTCGTCCGGCCGCCTCCGGCCGCCGCGCGACATGCCGCCACCACCGTTTCGAAGCCCTCGGTCCAAGGGACTTCCTACGAGCTTCCCACGTCCAGCCGTCCACTCCTCGTCATGCACACCAAAGGGGAAAAAATCCCCTATTTTGCTACAGTAACCGGGCCATTAAAAATTACATTTTCTACCATTGTCGATTGTTATTAATATTTTATTGATTCTACATTGCGAGAAATATCCTCTAGTTACTCATAATTGCTATTTCAGCATTGTTTCTTGTTTCAACCTTAATCTGAAGGCAAATCTGGCTTGATTCTTGTCCAAACTAACTACGAACAAACGTTTTAATTGGTGCGAATTTAAATACGTCATTGCCTCCCTGTGGATACGACCCGCTCCTCTGTGAGTGGTTGTTTCTTTTTAAATATTGATTGGTCAATTTTTCCACCACATAAAGCTGCAAACGACTTTAAAGCGAATAATCGACTCGTCAAATGGCACCGTTGCCGGGGAGGCAACAGACGCAATAATTTCGCCTGATTTTATTTTGATTATTTGTCGATTGCACACTGATTTGACCATTTATTATTTTCTTTTCTGTGCGAGAAAATTTGTGCAAGAATTAGCCATTGTGAGAAGGCAACCCTTGACGTCGCCAGAGGAGGAGAAGGACGAGGGCGTGACGGACATCAATGTATATTTAGTCGCTAGTTTGATAGAATTAAGACTTTAGATTTAATTTTTTGTTGCATTTTGTTTGAAACCCATGTTCTGGGGTATATTTTGAGGGGTTTGTTCCTCGATTTTGTTTTGGGCCCGTGTTGGGTAATTTTTGGGAGCCTGTTCCCTTTTATTTAGATTTAGGTTTTTAGTTTATTGATTACTTTTATTTGCTTGTACATAAGTAGTTTAAAAATAAAAAGTAAAAAAAAATGAGCTGCCTGCTAGAAGCTGCCTGCCCTAGGATGAACCATTTAGGTCTGTATGAGCAGCCTCTAGATTTATTTCTCTGCATTGCGTGCATTCTTGCATTGTTGATTGCTGGAAGCAAGATACGCATTCTCTTACTTTGTATCCTATTCTTGATCATGCATTGCATTTGGAATTAATTCAAAGACCACAAAGTTTGTCTTGAAGCTATTTAACAAGTGGTACATATTTTCTAAAAAATGACTAATTAAAGGAGGGACATTTTAAAAATCAAGGCCTTGATTGTAAAACGTGGTGTGCGATTCAAAATTCAAAATCTTTTTGCGGTGAATGCACACTTATATCTGTTGCACCACAGCACTCATTTAGACACTCCTAAGTCTTGAAACGACTAGGACAAGAGCCCTCCTACTGTTGGATTCTGAAGTGTTCGGAACTTGAGATCAAAGGTTTTGTAAATCCAAAGAGGGGGATACCCTGTCACGGATTTTTGGGGGTAGTTGAGAAGCACCGCGAAAGCACAACTTCAAAGGAAGACTTAGGCCTACTTGCATCCCTCGATCTTCCGTCTTTGGATTTACTTGACCATTTGAGATTTAGGGAAGAATACCTAAGCTCCAACTAGGTCATTTTAGGCATTTCGAAGGTTGACAATAGGCGCGTAATTGATTGGGCAACTTGTTTTGTCACCTACAATTTGAACTAAAGTCAAAAGCCTAAATCTGTAAAGACCAAACAAGTCCTTTTTGAATTGTGTTTGTAGTGCATGCTTGGTAGGCATTCTCTTAGGAGACAACTTGTATTTGATCCTGAACCTAAAAGAATCCTAAGAAGAGACCTTCCAAGGGTAGAAATGGCCGGTCAAAGGAGCCTTAAGGAATATTTCATCCCAACCAATCAAGCTGGCCCAGCACTACGTAGACCTGGAGGGGACAATCCGTATGAGATCAAAAGTAGTACCATATCCTTGCTACCCTCCTTTTATGGTACTACTAGGGAAGACCCTTACAGGCATATTGAGGAATTCACCGAGGTCTGTTCCACGGTGAAGCTGCAGGGCGTTACTAATGACACTGAAATGCGGACCCTCTTTCCCTTCTCCCTAAAGGACAAAGCCAAGTATTGGTATCACACCCTTGATAATATAAATACTTGGGATGCCCTAAAGAAGGAGTTTTTGAAGAAGTATTTCCCAATGAGCAAAACAAATCACTTTAGGAGGGAAATTATGAGTTTTGTTCAAAAGCATGGGGAAGCATTCCATGATGCGTGGGAGCGCTTTAACGATTTGCTGAGACTTTGACCACATCACCAGGTGCCTAAATGGCAATTGGTTGAAAGGTTCTACACCGGATTTAATGATTCGCATAGGCAAACTGTGGATGGTGCCTGTGCAGGAACCTTTCTATCTAAAACTGAGGATGAAGCTTGGAACTTATTTGATACTTTGAGTGAGAATTCTATTCACTTGAATTCTGCCTACATGGATAGAAAGCTCACTCTCATGCAAAGAAAGTTGGAGGCGAATGAAGCAAGGGACACCCAGAATTTAGCCTATCAGATTCAATTATTGAATCAAAACATGGAAAGGCTTATGTCGAACCCGAGTTCATTTGTACCTAACACCTCCACATCCCAAGCTTCCGAATGCGTAATTTGTCAAGGCAATACACAAGCCACTGTGGATTGCCACTTGGCCTCCCAATTCCATGAGCTTGTACAAGCAGATTTGAATGCCGCTCAAGGGTTCCGTCCAAGACCTCGTAATGATCCTTTCTCCAACACTTATAATGAGGGATGGAGGAACCACCCAAACTTTTCATGGAGACAAGGAAATGTCTCAAATTCAGGGAATTACAAACCACAATCCTTTCAAAACCATCAAATGAACCAACCTCAGACCTTTGCCCAACCTAAAACCTCTGAGATGGATGAATTGAAGGCAATGTTGAAAACTATGCAAGAAAGTCAAAGTGCCATCATCCAATCTCATGACAAGGCTATACATGAGATGAAATCACAAATTGGACACCTTGTTGAGGCCGTTAGACAGAGGGAGACTGGGAAGCTCCCCAGTGCTGCTGAGGAAAATCCTAAAGGAAAAGGAATTGTCTTTAGGGAGCATGCTCAATCGGTGACTATTCTGAGGAGTGGGAAAGAAATTTCCAAACCCGATACTCCTATAGTCTCACCCCCAAAAAAACCATCCACCCCGACTTTCACCCCCACCGGAGAAGACTTGCCCAAATCTTCTCCGCTTGAAATCACCTCATCGGAAGAAGTTGCCCCCATTCCACCCCTTACTCGACATGACAACCCTTCCACCCAGAGATCGAGAGTGCCTTTTCCAGAGCGCTTATCCACCTCTGGGCAGACTTCTGCTGGCTCATCTGGAGCCAAAGATAAGACGGATGAGATTATGGAAACTTTCAAGCAAGTGCAGATTAACCTACCTTTGCTTGAAGCTATCAGGCAGATTCCGTCTTATGCCTGCTTCTTAAAGGACCTGTGCACGAAAAAGCGACAATCTAGAAAATAGGTCCAATCAAAAGTTGTCCTGCCTGATTCTGTTAGCTCAATTGTTCAACATGGCACACCCCCAAAACTTAAGGAACCAGGAGCCCCATACATCTCTATAGTTATTGGTGACTTACAAATTGAAGAGGCTCTACTTGATCTGGGTGCGGGGGTGAACATCCTTCTGAGCTACGTGTATGAACAACTTGGGGGAGGCAATCTGAAGCCTAGCCCTATAATCCTTCAAGTTGCTGATCGATCACTTAAGACACCACGAGGAATTTTGGAAGATGTCCTCATAAGAGTGGAGGATTTCTTCTTTCCCGTTGACTTCTTAGTTTTGGGCACTGACCCTACCAACAAGCCAACCAAACCCTCCAACATTTTGGGCCACCCCTTCCTTGCAACTTCTCATGCTTCAATTAATTGCAATACTGGGGCATTGAAAATGGGCTTTGGGAACAGGAAAATCTAGCTTAATGTATTTGATGCTTACAAACAAGCCGAACTTGAGGAATGTTCTCAAGTTGAGGTGATAGATGACCTGATTGAAGAGGCAACTCCTACAATGTTATGTGATGACCCCCTTCAGCATGTCATGCTAAATGAGCATTCCCATCTCCTGGAGGAATGTGAAAGGGATATACTAGAACTAGAGGAATTGCTAGGAGTTTTTGCTGAGTCTCTTCCCCCATCATTTCCACCGAAGGTAGATTTGCTACCTGAGATGGGGACATCTATTATGAAACCCTCAACCATACAAGCCCCCGACCTTGAGTTGAAACCCCTCCCTGACACTCTCAAGTATGTTTTCCTAGGTGCCAATGATATGCTCCCCGTTATCATTTCGGCTGTGCTATCTGAGGCACAGGAGGGAGCCTTGATTGAATGCCTGTCTAAGCACAAGGAAGCTATTGCTTGGAGCTTTGCTGACATTAAGGGTATAGACTCTACACTCTGCATGCACCACATTTATACTAATGATTCCATCAAGCCTTTTAGGGACATGCAGAGACGTCTGAACCCTACTATGAGGGAGGTTGTAAAAAAGGAAATCCTGAAGTGGTTGGACGTTGGGATCATATATCTCATTGCTGACAGTAAATGGGTCAGTCCCATTCATGTGGTGCCAAAGAAGGCAGGCTTTACTGTGGAAATCAACAACCAAGGTGAACAAGTTGTCACTAGACCCTCAACTGGATGGAGGGTCTGTATTGATTACCCCAAGCTGAACACCACGACCTAGAAGGATCACCTTCCTTTGCCTTTTATTGATAAAATTCTCGAAAAATTGGTAGGGAATAAGTACTATTGCTTTCTCGATGGATATTCTGGGTACAATCATGTGGCAGTCTTTCCTGATGACCAGGAAAAGATGACATTCACGAGTCCTTACGGTACTTTTGCATTCAGGCGTATGCCATTTGGATTATGTAATGCCCCTGCAACTTTCCAGCATTGTATGATGTCTATCTTTTCGGACATGATTGACAAGTGTGTCGAAGTATTTATGGATGACTTCTATATTTATGGCTCGTCTTTCGACCAGTGTCTCCTGCACCAGGAGAATGTGTTGAAACGATGTAAGGAGACTGGTTTAGTCCTCAGTTGGGAAAAAAGTCACTTCATGGTACAGAAAGGAATTATACTTGGGCATGTTGTATCTAAGCAAGGTTTGGAAGTAGATAAAGCCAAGATTGATTCTATTTCCAAACTTCCATTGCCTACGAATGTCAAACAGATTAGATCCTTTCTGGGCCATGCTGGCTTTTATAGGTGGTTTATTAAAAATTTTAGTAAGATTTCTAGGCCACTTTGTGACTTGTTGGCGAAGGAATCTTCCTTTAGTTTTGATTCAAAGTGTGCCGACGCCTTTCAGACTCTAAAGGAGGCCTTAATCTTTGCGCCTATTCTCTAAGCTCCTGATTGGACACTCCCATTTGAGCTTATGTTTGATGCTTCGGATTATGCAGTAGGAGCTGTCCTTGGACAAAGGGTTGAGGGAAGACCTCATGTGCTACATTATGCAAGCAAGACTTTAACCGAACCTCAGCAAAACTACATCGTCACTGAAAAAGAATTACTTGTTGTAGTTTTTGCTCTGGAGAAGTTTAGGTCTTATCTACTTGGGTCTAAGATGGTTATTTTTACTGATCATGCAACAGTGAAACATCTCATTGCTAAGAAAGATTCTAAGCCATGTCTGATTAGGTGAATCCTACTCCTTCAAGAATTTGACTTAGAAATACGTGAAAAGAAAGGAGTAGAAAATGTTGTGGCTGACCACCTGTCTCGCCTTCCTCTTAGTGACTCTCTTTCTAGAGACATTCGCGAGACATTTCTCGATGAAACTCTGATGGCGATAACACCAACTTTACCTTGGTATGCAGACACTGTAAATTACTTGGTCACTGGACAAACTCCTACCTCTTGGGATGAGCAGAAAAGAAAGAGATTCATTTCTCAAGCAAGATATTTTCATTGGGAAGAGCCAGAATTATTTAGAATTGGACAAGACCAAGTATTGAGACGTTGTGTGCCTAAAGAGGAACAACAAAGTGTGCTGAGTTTCAGCCATGAACTTCATTGTGGAGGACACTTTGGTACTAAGAAAACTGCTTTTAAGGTTCTCCAGTTCGATTTTTGGTAGCCTTCCTTATTTAAGGATGGATTCTCATAATTTTGTTAAGGCCTGTATTATATGTCAGCAGATTGGAACGATTGGGAAGAAAAATGAAATGCCTCAACATCCAATTCAATCTGTTGAAATTTTTGATGTGTGGGGAATTGACTTTATGGGCCCCTTACCGTCGTCCCATGGTTTTGAATATATCTTGGTGGCAGTTGATTATGTCTCTAAATGGATAGAGGCCATTCCTACGTGCACAAATGACCACTCTGTGGTTTTGAAATTTGTGAAGGCCAATATCATATCCCGTTTCGGCTGCCCCAAGACTATTATAAGTGATGGGGGACCTCATTTCCGACACCACCACTTCAATCAGTTAATCAAGAGTTTGAAAGTGACTCACAAGGTTGCTACCCCTTATCACCCTCAGACAAGTGGCCAGGTTGAAGTATCAAATAGGGAGATAAAAAATATTTTGGAAAAGACCGTTAGACCTGATAGGAAAGACTGGTCCCAAAAGCTCGATGATGCTTTGTGGGCTTATCGAACGGCCTATAAGACCCCTTTGGGTACTTCTCCCTTTAGGATGGTGTATGGAAAAGCGTGCCATTTACTTGCTGAGTTGGAACATAAAGCACTTTGGGCTATTCGAAGTGTTAACATGGATTTAGAAAAGGCAGGTAAGGCACGACTTCTAGAATTAAGTGAGCTTGAGGAGCTGAGGAATGATGCTTATGACACCTCTCACGATTATAAAGAAAGAACTAAGGTCTTGTATGATAAGTTTATTCTTCGAAAGACCTTTGAGCCCAACCAACAAGTCTGGCTTTTCAATTCCAGGCTTAAGCTTTTTCCTGGGAAGTTAAAACTCGTTGGGATGGGCCTTACATAATCACCAAAGTATTTCCGCATGGAGCTGTGGAGATCAAAAATCCTTCCTCTTCAGCAACTCCCTTTATCGTCAACGGTCAATGGTTAAAATCGTACATAACTTTAGATGGCCATCTGGTGGACGAAGTCACTCTTGAGGAGCCTTAGCTCCTACCATTCTCCGCCTCAAGTAATTCTTCCTTTAGTTATTTTTGTTTTCAATGAGGACATTGTTTGAACCAGGCATGGGGGAGAGGACCTGAGGCATTTTGTTTATAGCATGCATATAAAAAGAAAAAAAGAAGAGAAAATAAAAAAAAAAAAAGTTTTGAGCTTAACTGGCTAAGTTCTACAGTCTTAAGCAAATCAGAACTCTAGGGTAGACTAAGTTAATTCTAGGGTCAAACTTTAGAAGCTAAATGAGCTATTAGCTTTAGACCTTTAGGGTCCTCTGTGAACTTAAAAACTTAAGTAGGAGTTAAGTTGCGGACCATTCCTCAAGAGGTTGAGGAAGGGAAGCTAGGGTTTGAGTTAAAAGGTGGGGTAGTACCTGGAGTCTTATTCTACCTTTTGGTTTACGGGTCCTTGCAACCCAAGCATCCAAATTTCACACACTTGGTCTGGTAATTAACTCAATTTCTTTCTTTTTGAAAAGAGATTTGGTTCTCTTAGTTTTGACTTAGGAGAGGCTTGAAAACACATTTTGATTGTAGGAGTTCCCGCCATAGGAGAGGTGGAGTATATACTCACCTTGAGGATGCGATGATAACATGTTACCTCCTCGGCACTTGTCTCTTAGGATATCCATCCTATAGGGGGCATGTAAGCGCATTGTGCGGTTCAGGTACCATGGGCAGCCCTATCTCGAAGTGTCGATTGCCATAGGCCTGAATTCGGTTAAGAAATCCATGGGCGATACTATCTCGAAGTGTCGATTGCCAGGAGTTCTTGGGGTCGTTATGGGCTGTGCTATCTCAAAGCATCGAAAGCCAGGCACCCTTCGAGGTATGGTAATGGGGACAATGAATCCGACACAGATCGTGTTGATAGCTAATCTGAGGTTAGACTTAGAAGAATCAAACAGACAAAATATATATATATATATATATATAAATTCTTTAACTCAAATAACTCAAACCAATGCACAGGCACGGATGCTTAAATCTCAGGGAGCAATAAACTTTAGGGTAGAGTCAGAAATCAAGGAAACTTGTGCCTGCAACTCATCTTTAGCTGACCTAGTCTGTACCTTAGCAACTACTTAGGAACCTTGGGTCTAGAGTCTGAACTTAATATGCTTCTGAAGGAAGACTAAGTGAGTTGACTAGTCTACTTGGAGTGCTAGGTTTTGCTTAATTTTGCTAGGGACTAGCAAAAACTAGGCATGGGGGTATTTGATTAGCCCATAGTTGTGGGCTATTTAAGTATTTAAGTACCTAGACATTAGGTTAATTCTAACATTTATTTATCATAAATTAGGATGTAAATAGATTAATTTATATTTTTAATTTAATTACATAATCCATGCATTGCATTCATATTTTAAGTGCATCTAGAATTAGCTTAGAATGACATTCATCTAATTAGTTAACCAATTAGGTACATTATTTTCATTAACATAAAAGTTGAGGGTCTGTATATAAATGACCATAATATTTTAACATTATTTTCTTTATTCTTCTTCTTGCAGGAACGGCTGGCTG
The DNA here is from genome assembly GCA_037157565.1 of Thalassia testudinum. Classification (NCBI taxonomy): domain Eukaryota; kingdom Viridiplantae; phylum Streptophyta; class Magnoliopsida; order Alismatales; family Hydrocharitaceae; genus Thalassia; species Thalassia testudinum. The sequence goes on from JAZHRO010000063.1 coordinate 62,436,645, forward strand.
CCGCTCCAACGCCACCAGCTGCCGCAGTGAAGAACCCATTCAAGGAGGAGTGGATATGTTGGATCTGGTTGGGCAGCTGATTTCAAATTTGTGCAGGCCACTACAAAAGGAGGAGGGAGGCAGCCGAGCTCAGCAGGCCTCCACCACTGACCACCACTGTGCAGAGAGATCTCCTCTCTTCCATTCCATACCGCCGGCCTTAACCATGGCGACGAGTCTCCACCACCGTGGGCGTGTGGTGTGACAGACCACACCGCCATTTGGAGCTCGTCCACATTACCATGAGCACCTTAGCGTGCATCTCCCTCGCCGTCGTCACCAACAACCACTACCGCAGCCACTCTGCAATCACCTTCTCAGTTAGTTAAGACGTCCGGGAAATTTCCTGGACGTCTGAAGCCACCTGCTCTCACCGCCTGCGGCCGCACCCGCATAACCACATCTGCCCACTTCACGTCCAGCGCCTCCTCCTACGCCCTCCAACCTGCACACATGTCTGAAGCCATCACCACCAACACCGCAGCAGCCACCCGCTCACCTCCAGCCGCATGCAAGAACCCACCACTTCCTCCTGCTCTCACCTCCTGCACACCTACGCCAACAGAGCACGCAACCGCCTGCGCCCGCACGCCCTCCAGCCGCACGCAAGGTGTGCACAGCCTCCAGCCCTCACGCCTGCTCACTCCACCTTCCCCACGCCTGCAGCCTTCGCCATCTCCACCCACAACCACCTGCGCACCCACGCTAGCTGCAACCGCACCTGCAGAATCACTCCCACGCCCGCAGCACCTTCCCCGCGCCTGCCGCACCCGCTCTCACCGTCAACAGAGCGCACACCGGCTGCAGTGCGCGCCCACGCCTCTAGCCAACACGCAGTAGCAATGTGTGGCAGTCCTCACTGCCAACAGGCTGTGCGCACTCCCGCACCCGCCTGCCACGCCCGCCAACAGCAGCTGCAGCACCGGCTGCAGCCACCTCCACCGGAGCTCGTCCGGCTGCCGTGCGACACCCTGCCACCACCGTTTCGAAGCCCTCAGTCGAGGGGACTTCCTACGAGCTTCCCGCATCTGGTCATCCACTCCTCGTTGCGCACACCAAAGGGGAAAAAATCCCCTATTTTGCTACAGTAACCGGGCCATTAAAAATTACATTTCTACCATTGTCAATTTTTATTAAAATTTTATTGATTCTGCATTGCGACAAATATCTTCTAGATACTCATAATTGCTATTTCAGCATTGTTTCTTGTTTCAACCTTAATCTGAAGGCAAATCTGGCTTGATTCTTGTCCAAACTAACTACGAACAAACCTTTTTAATTGGTGCAAATTTAAATACGTCATTACCTCCCTGTGGATACGACCCGCTCCTCTGCGAGTGGTTATTTCTTTTTAAATATTGATTAGTCAATTTTTCCACCACATAAAATTGCAAACGACTTTAAAGCGAATAATCGACTCATCACCGGCCATACCTCAACCGGCACCAACTCCACTCCCCTTCGTCTGACTCCTCTCCTAAACAACTCATCTTCCACTCTTCATTTTCTGACACTCACCACTCCATCTCGACTACTGACTCACCCCACCGTCCTCCGTCTTCCACCTCACCGACGTACCTCAAGTGAGCTCGCACAGCCACTACACTCCACCAACCTGGCCGCTGTTCATCCCTACACCTCCACCATGTCCCAGAGAGAAAAAGCCTCTGGTATTCGAGGCTATTATTCTCTCCAATGACCCACCGAACACACCCACTGTCATGCACACAGTCCGACTCAACCACGCATGCACGGACCTTGCCACACCACTCAACCTCAACCATTGCACTCGTCGTGGTCCGGCAAAGGTCCTAAGAAAGTTTAATTGGGCCACGAGGCTGTTTGCTTGGTTTCAGGTGTTCTAGCCTCCTCCACCATTGACGCAGCAGATGCGAGCTTGCTTGAAGCTCTAATCAGGCCTACAGTTCCAGGACTTTGACTCCAGACAGAGCGGACTACCTCCAGGAGCATCCTTGCACAATCAATTAGAGCCTTTGAGCTCTCCTTACCTGTGAATTGAACAAAGGAAGCAACAGTAGTGTGCGCGAGCGAAGCGGGAGCAGATAATCCCACATCGGTTATTGAAGAGTGCCCGCCATCGCATATATTGAATTTGTGTTAGAGGCTTATTACCTCGACACACAGGGGGTGAGGTCCCTTGTATGCTCCCCTCACACGCCTCGTCCATAACACCTGACCTGCGGACCTGGTGTACCCGATAACCCACCTAACCTAAGCACTCCTCGGCTGTGACCCATGCCCGCAGCCCTGGTCTTGGCTGCGCGTGTGACCGATAACCCGATATCCTGAGAAAGGCCCTAGGAGGGTGGAGCCTAAGAGAGAAAGGGAAGGAGAGATTGTGTTGGATAGGGGGGGTTTGCTACAAAGAGTATTGGCGACACTTAGCCAAGTCTAGAAGCCCCCTTGTGTGAAGAGGCTAGACAGAGAAGGAAGAAGGAGAAGGCAGAAGAGAAGAGAAGAAGAGAAGAAGAAGAAGACAGAGAAGAGAAGAGAAGTAGAAGAAAAGAGAAGAGAAGAAGAAGAAAAATCTTAGCACTGTAGCACAGGGCTACTTAAGATGTCTGATACTTTGATTGCGTATATTTGAGACATTGATTTAAGTGTTATTTGTGAGGAGTAATTGGTGATTTAAATGACCATTTTATTCCATTCTTTTTGCATATTATGCTTGACAGTACTCTCATTGCAATCTTTATACTTGATTTAAATTGTGATCTTGAGCATTAAATTCCATATTGCTCCTTGTGTTCGACCTCGGAACCTTTTCGAGTAATAAAATTTATTTATTTAAGTGCTATTTTGGCTATACTACAATGCAATAATTTTAAAACACCGATCTATCGCTTGAACAGTAGAGCACCATCCAAGACACCTGAGTTGCAAAATTGTACCTTAATGCTCTGTCTAAAGATATGAAATATAGATATAGAGTAGTGCCAAGGTGGTAACATGTTGACATCGTGTCCTTGAAGGAGGCATTTTCCTCCTTCTTGGCGGTGGGAACTCAAACTCATCATCTGCTTCGAATTTCATTAAGACTAAACAAGGGGCTTTTCTAGTTTTTCTAGTTATTTTAGGTGCTGGCATTGTGTGTGAAATTTGACACAAGAATTTTTCAAGAGACGCAAGTTTTTGAGTTGGAAACTAAGCCAAGTAACTTCCAAGTCACAAAAAGAGATCAAATCAGCTAAATCATCATGAGTTCTGGTGGAATTCAGAGGATACTTTATCTAGTCTAAAAATCGACGCAAAGATTCTAATAATTAGATCCTCATCCTAGTCCCTAGTTTGTTAAAGATTAAATCCCATTGTACCTTAAAGTGAAAATTTCAACCTTAGTCCTGATTTTCAAAGTTTTCCTCAAAAAGTTTTATGATTTTTCTATTTTTTTGGTATGCATGCAAAAATGAAATAAATATTTGAATGTTTTTAGGTTTTGAAAATCTCAAATCAATCGTCAAAATTCATAAACACACCCCCATGCTTAAGATATGCAATGTCCTCAGGAAATGGGAAGGGAGAAATAAGTTACCTTGGTGAAAGCGATCAGGCTCAGGATAGTCAAAACCTCTGAAAAAGAAAATGAAAAGCAAAAAGTAGGAAAAATGATGGGTTACCTCCCATCAAGTGACATGAGAGATTTGGGTCTCTTTCGATTTTCCATTACTGGTGAACTTCCCTTGTTGAACGAATTGAATCGCTCCCCAGCAATGGCACCAAAATGTTGAACGGTCGAATCGCTACGCTAACGTGTTTGGTTTTGGAGAACCTGTCGTTGTAGCTTGAAAGCGAAGAATTCATGTTCAACAAATAAAATTTATACCGAAATGAAAATTCCAGGTCGAACAAAGGGAGGCAGACGTTTGATTTAAAAACTACGTGTTTCTTTTTATTTGTCAAGAAGTAATTCAATTTAAAACTATCTAATTAGTTGCAATAAATAGAAGAGAGAGTGAGGGTAAGAGAGAGAGAGAGAATATTACACATAGAAATCAAAATGAGATGTAGAATAAACTGAGAATTTATCATTAGTGGGATTTGTTCATTACAACTAGAAAGCATAAAACAATTGCACTAGAAAGTGATAAATTTACTCTAGAAAGCATTAAAAGAATGGAGGGAGAAATGTCCTCCTCGACGATCGCTTGGAGGACGAGTAGAACTACACTAGAAAGCAGTAAATCTATACTAGAAATCAGTAAAAGGAATAGGGAGAGAGAAATCCTCCTCGACGGTCGCTTGGAGGACGAGTCGGACGGGACGATGCCTGGACGAAGGAGAACGAAGCAGGACGAAGGAGGACAAAGCAGAAGAACGGGAATGGAGTAGCACGCCGTCGTCGTCGTGGGATCCACTTTCGAAGGGGGACAAAAATTTGGACTTTATCTCGCGAGAAGCATCCCGGGTGTGGGCAAGCTTCTCTTGAGCTTTGGAGGGGTAGAGAAGAGAAGGAAGGGATGAGAATTTCATATAGAGGGGGTAGTTGCAAGGAGTGGGTGCAAAATGGACATTACATCTTTAAAACATTAAATAAGGGGTCTTTAGTGACGGATAAAATCGTCGCTAAAGCCTCCTTCGTGGGCGTCGTGGGCGGCTTACGTGCGCCTGCTCGCCTGCTCACGTGTGCAACGCCTGCGCATGTCCCCTGAATCTCAGCCGTCCGATCGCAAGATCGGACGGCTTAAGTCATGCCTTTACCCGCTGCGCTGAGTGCGCGATCGCGTGCGATCGCGCGTGACGCCGCGCGTTCAATCGCGCGTGATTGCTATCGGGCGCGCACGGCCGTACGATCGCGATCCAACGCCCGCCCACGCTCAATCGCCCGCGCCTTCCAGCCCTTCGCTGTGGCTCGAATCGACGCCCGCCGCTCGCGTTAGCGCGCTCGACCGCTACGCTACGAGGCGCGGATGGTTAAGCGGGCGCTTTTAAGTGCGGCCACCCACAGCTATTTGATTGAGATCCAACGGTGGAGAGCGAGCGGGTGCAGGGCCTTCGTAGAATGTAGGCGGCCATTTGGGCGACCGAGATGGCGCCATCTTGGCCGTCCATCTTCTGGAAGTTGTAGATGGTGCCACGGATGTCGGATTGACTCGATTTTTGCGTCGTTGGGCTGCGATTGTCGATCCGAATTCATCCGTGCGGTCAGATTTGTCATCTGAAGTCAGATTTACACCATCCTGGCCCTTGATCTTCTAGGGTTCCCCGATCACTATCTGATGCTACGGATGCCTGATTAGGGCGATCTTGGAGTCGTTGAACTCCAATCGTCGCCCTGATCACATCCATACAGTTGGATCTTTGATCCGAGGCCCCGATAAAATGTTTGCCCTGTCCAAGCACATAAAAGGAGACAATTAACCACCATTTTTTTCAAACTACTCTAAATGCAAGATGATGCATGTTATGCAATATTTATATCATGAAATGCAATCATATGCTTAAGAACTTGCATAAATAGACATTTTAAGTAGTGCAAATGTGTTTACATCATACCCCCATGCCTATCTTTTGCTAGTCCCTAGCAAAAACTATATGCTATTTATAAAAGAACTAGGTTGGATTATTTGGACCTGAGTTATTTTCAATCATTAAGAAATTGTCTACTTAGGAACTAAAGTTTCAAAGACACAACAGCACCCGCGTATCAGCCAAAATGCAGACCGCCTCAAGCCTCTCCTTATTCAAAGAAAAATTTCTTTTTCTCTTTTACTCTTTTCTAATATTTTTTTGGATTTTCAAATTTTAGGGTTTAAGAGTGGCTTTCTACGGCCATTCAACTCACCCAAGATTTGATGAGAACCCTAAGCTTTAAGCCTCTTATTGTGATTGTGATAAACTCGTTGACCGGCAATTAAAACAGACTTCGGATTTCTACGCCTCTAGGTGACCCCAAAAAGAATTCTGCCTAAAAGTGTATCTTTACAACCGGTAGCTTTCTCCCTACTTTTATTTTTTACGTGGTCAACACAAAGGTTAATCTAGTGTATATCTCCCTGGTTTATTCTACTTCTCCGCTTCTTTCTAAGTGTTTTGGGAATTTTTAGTGCATTTACTGAGCTGGGTTCTGGACAACCGGTCGATGAGCTATTACCACCGACAACTTGCCAGCCAAACTCGTGCGACGAAGTGTGGCTTATTTCTTTTTTTTTCTTTTCTCCTTTTCTTTTTGATTTTTTTTTCTTTTTTTTTTTTAAGTAGGTGGCTTCCCTGGTCTAAGATTTACCAAAGGGCAGCAAAAAGAGAAAGGTCCAGTGACTGGGCTCTGGACAACCTACCTATGGGTTGTTACCCACGATAACTTGCCAGCCATATCACCCTAGAAGGTTCATTAGCTACCCAATTTCCGTTAAAATCACCGAACAACGAGTCAGTGCAAAGAAAGTGTGTAGATGCTTAAGACTCAAAATTCCCTCAAATCAGAGGGCAGGTTGATAAGTCGTGTACTTATCACCCAAACTTATTTACTCCAATTAAAATAAAATTCAAGTTGGCGAGAACTTGAAAAACAAATCCACATTTTAGTGGATACACAGGCTGATTAAGTCCAAAGACCTGAAGGGTCTTTGTGTTCAGATCTTAATGTAGTATTTCCTAAGATTGAAAATTTTCTTAAACCCAAATTCTCTTTCCTAATTCTGATTTATTTTTATATATATAAAAAAAATAAAACAAATATACGGAGCTGACGAATGAATTCAGAGATAAATATCCACCCCCCCATGCCTATCTAATGCAATGTCCTCATTGTATTAAAAAGACATAAAACAGAGTGGAAAAGCGTAGAAAGCACCTGAATTATGTGAATGTCAGGTTCGCTCCAAGATGAAAACTAAGAAAAACTGTATATGTGCTGAGTTTAGTGCCTCAGCTAGGCACACTATACAAAGAAAGGAAATGAAAAATTCACAGGTGCAGGTCAGAAGCAGAATAAACAGAAGAATCCTCTGACCTATCAACAGTAGTCCACAGATGTGGACCAAATTGTGGTGTAGACCCATCCCCCATAATCGAGAATATCTTAGGTTCTGGATAAAAATTACCAAGAACTTAAAATCAGAATGCAAGTGGGGTCGGGCCTGTGATTTGTGAGGATGCAACCCAAGACCAAAAAGTCGGGTTACAGAGAATTAAAGCTCAAAAGGATAATCGTTGAATGTGTGCTTGAGTTTGACATCCTCGAAACAAATGTCGTAAGGGTTCTGATTTGATGGTTTTAGCTTAAAAGGAACCCTTCGACTCAATCTTCCATTTCCTCCAAAATTAACTTCCCAAATCAGAACTTCCCAGCTCCTAGCCTCCTCATTCCGAATGTTAAATTCCGAGGCCTCTTGCATGTTAATCACCCTGTCTGAAATCTCCAAGTCTAAATGATGTGGCAGAATCAGAATTGACTTGGGTCTAATTATCTCAGAAACAGAATTATCGATAAGCTCAACGGGGTGTAACTGATAATCAGGGCATTGAATTGATTCATACAGAAAATGTAATCCTGGATCTGTAATGTGTGCCCTAAGATCAGTTTCCTCAGTTATTGGGCTATCAAATGATCTATCAGATTCCTCAGGCCCAATCGCCTCACAAAAATCGTGTTCAGAAAACTCACGTGAGACTTCGCAACTTGAATCTTCACCATCAAAAAAATCAGGATCCGTATCAATGTATGTCCCAAAATCATTTGTCACTTTCTGTTCCAAGGAGACATACGTTTCCTCGTAACCTGGCTCTGGGATTTTAGGTGAAGAAATCAGATCATCCTTAATTGGTTGCTTTAATTCAATCTGGCTAGCCTCGTAACACGTGTCCCCCCCAACAGGTGCCTAAGTGGGTTCTGTCATTGGCTTTCCTGAAGAGGGTTCATCCTGGGAATCATCCCAAGATTGAATCAAAGCAACCTCGAATCTCATCCTCAATTTTGGTAATTTCCCAAGCAGAAACTCACCCGGGTTCTTATCCTTAACGTCCTGGAGCCAATCCAACAAAGACTTATTCAAATCATTAATCATTTCAATCAGGGGCTCCAATCTCTCAATGCAAGGTATTGGCTGAACTTCTAAAGATTGAATGATATTCCTCAAATTAGCCAGAACCTTATCTTGAACTGGTTAACCTGAACCAAATGAGTTGGTTCAGGGTTGGGCAGGTTTGGGCTCAATGTAGGGGAATTAACGAATTGAGATTCGTTATACCCTTCCTGATAATAGGTCATTTCAGATTGTTGAAAAGATGGTGATGACCTAAAGGTAGTGAAATCAGTGGATGGGTAAGGATCGATGTATCCTTCTTGATTGTAGATCATATTAGGCTGTTCATGAAAGGAAGACGATCTATAATCGATGTAGCTCTGAGAAGGATAGAAATCAGAATCAAAGTGTTTAGGGTTAGACCCTAAACACGAAGGTCCGGAACTGTATCTCCAATCCAAATTATCCCAACTAACTGATACTTGATTATAGTACGAGTTGGGATAATCGTCATGTTGAGGATAATTCACAATAGGAGGGAAAGAGCAGGAATGCGTGAAATATGTGGAAGGATTCATGAGACACGGGAGGAAGAAAGGTGCCCTGCAATACAAATAATCAAACCTGTCCTTAAATGGGTTAGCCTACAGACCTACAGACTCCCAAAACCCGTCTTGAGATAAAGAAATGATTTTATCTACTTCCGTCTATTCAATCCAACCAGTTAGAAGGAGGGACTGGGGAGAAGGTTCTTCCTTTGTCTTGCGCCTCCGGTTCCTAGTGTACCCCCCAGCCACGATCGTTTGACTCTACTCCCCTAGCTAGATATCAGATTGAACAGTAGAAACAAACTAATCAAAAATAATCTCGTTCTGGGTTCTGAAGAGCGAGTCCAATCCTTAAGGCCAGCGTCTACTCTATTTTATTTAGGGCTAGGTTTGAATGTGCTTTGGAATGTGATGGGCCCTTTAAATGGGTTGTGCCCTTAATGATTGATTGATTTGTGCGTGAGTGCACAACCAGTGGTTTTCAAGCAAGATTATTTTTGATGTGGTGAATTTTAAGGTTCAAATCTTGCTTAGTAGCTTTTAGAATTCAACTTTAGGTGTTTTCAATCAAGATTCGTTGGCACACCAAGTTTTACAAGCACGAGTGAAAATGTTTTCCTTTGAAGTTTAAAAAGAATGTGGAGTGCCTGGTAAATCCCTAAGAGTTGAACCTAATTGGCAGCTACTTGATGAGTTGATTTTAATTGAAGTGGTGTGACCCAAACAACTCAAACAATTGGCCACAAATGCACCACTAAGTTAGGCACACAAAGATGGTTAACCTAGAATGATTTCTACTCTTTTATGTGTTGCTTTGTGTATACCAGTCCCACAGATCAGAACCCAGTTGAGTAGAAACAAATCAATTCGGTTAAGTGCCTTTGAATGTGGGTGTACGTTGTGTGTTTGTTGAAAATTGCTCCACAAAATTATCTTTTCGTTATTTTTCTTTTTTTATGAATGAGGGTGGAATGAATATGAGTGGAAATCCAAACAACCAAACTATTCCTAGGATTTATGCAAACACCTAGGTTAATTGGAATTTGGATTCAGTGTGGCGAATGAAATCTATGGAGGGGGAAAGAATGGGGGATAACTTACAAAACCTTCCACAGCACTTTACTCCAATCTACCGCTTTTGCTCATCTCAAAAGAGTCCCTGCAATCACAATAAGAAAGGAGAGAAGTGAGGTAAATGATTTGTAAGTTACAAAACAAGAAGAGAAATCAAAGATCGTCGCCTCCCCGGCAATGGCGCCAAAATGTTGAACGAATCGAATCGCTCTCCGGCAACGGCGCCAAAATGTTGAATGGTCGAATCGCTATGCTAACGTGTTTGGCTTTGGAGAACCTGTCATTGTAGCTTGAAAGCAAAGAATTCGTGCTCAACAAATAAAATTTATACCAAAATGAAAATTCTGGGTCGAACATAGGGCGGCGGACGTTTGATTTAAAAACTACACATTTCTTTTTATTTGTCACGAAGTAATTCAATTTAAAACTATCTAATTAGTTACAATAAAAAGAAGAGAGAGAGAGGGTAAGAGAGAGAGAGAGAATATTACACAGAAATGAAAATGAGATGTAGAATAAATAGAGAATTTATCATTAGGGGGATTTGTTCATTACAACTAGAAAGCATAAAACAATTGTACTAGAAAGCATTAAAAGAATGGAGGGAGAAATGTCCTCCTCGACGGTTGCTTGGAGGACGAGCAGAACTACACTAGAAAGCAGTAAATCTATACTAGAAAGCAGTAAAAAGAATAGGGAGAGAGAAATCCTCCTCGACGGTCACTTGGAGGACAAGCCGAATGGGACTACTCTTGGACGAAGGAGAACAAAGCAGGATGAAGGAGGACGAAGCAGAAGAACGGGAATGGAGCAGCACGCCGTCGTCGACGCGGGATCCACTTCCAAAGGGGGATGAAAATTTGGACTTTATCTCGCGAGAAGCATCCCGGGTGTGGGACAAGCTTCTCTTGAGCTTTGGAGGGGTAGAGAAGAGAAGGAAGGGATGAGAATTTCGTATGGAGGGGGTCTCCTTTTATAGTTGGAAGGAGTGGGGGCAAAATGGACATTACATCATTAAAACATTAAATAAGGGGTCTTTAGTGACGGATAAAATCGTCGCTAAAGCCTCCTTCGTGGGCGTCGTGGCCAGCTCGCCTGCTTGCATGCGCAACGCCTGCGCACGTCCTCTGAATCTCAACCATCTGCTCGCGAGATCGGATGGCTTAAGTCACGCCTTCACCCGCTGTGCTGCGCGCCCGCCCACGTGCGATTGGGCGTGACGCCGCACGTTCAATCGCGCGTGATCACTATCGGGTGTGCGCGGCTGTCCGATCGCGATCCAACACCCTTCCAGCCCTTCGCTGCGGCTCGAACCCACGCCGGCTGCTCGCGTAAGCACACTCGACTGCTGCGCTACGAGGTGCGGATGGTCGAGCGGGCGCTTTTAAGCGCAACCGCCCACAGCCGTTGGATTGAAATCCAACGGTGGAGAGCGAGTGGGTGCGGGACCTTCATAGAATGTAAGAGGTAGTTTGGGCGGCTGAGATGGCGCCACGTGGTGCCATCTTGGCCTTCCATCTTTTGGAAGTTGTAAAGGGTGCCACGGATGTCGGATTGACTCGATTTTTGTGTCGTTGGGCTATGATCGTCGATCTGAATTCATCCGTGAGGTCGAATTTTTCATCTGAAGTGCAGATTTACACCATCCTGGCCCTTGATCTTCTAGGGTTCCCCGATCACTATCTGATGCTACGGATGCCTGATTAGGGCGATCTTGGAGTCGTTGAACTCCAATCGTCGCCCTGATCACATCCATACGGTTGGATCTTTGGTCCGAGGCTCCAATAAAATGTTGCCCTGTCCAAGCACATAAAAGGAGACAATTAACCTCCATTTTATTCAAACTACTCTAAATGCAAGATGATGCATGTTATGCAATATTTATATCAAGAAATGCAATCCTATGCTTAAGAACATGCATAAATAGACATTTTAAATAGTGTAAATGTGTTTACATCACCCAACCTCCATGGCCTATTTAACAGACCCCAATTCACCCCGCATCTCCCAAGCTTGAAATCAGCCGGAGAACCCTCTCAATTTCGTCTCTCCTCCTCTGGTCTACTTGCCCGTCAAGCTCCGGCGACCTCTCCCACTCTCCCTCATTGCCTAGCCACAGTACTGGTGGTAGGTTTCTCTTCCTCACGCTTGTCCGCATCGCGCAGCACCTGCCGATGCCCCTACCTCCACTTCGTCCACGCCGACCACCCTTACTGAGCACCTTCGTCTCCGACGTCGACGATACGAGCCAGATGCCATCCCTGCCTCCCCCTTCGTCTCTTCACTCCCAGATAAGTCTGTCTCACTCTCTACTTTCTTTTCCTCTCTTTATTTCCTTCAAATGACCACTGCCACACTCCACTACCATCATCCCCATCACCTCCGGCCACCACTCCGGTGAGTTTGCTCCACCTTCACAGACCACCTCCCTCCTCGCCGACTAGTTCCTAAGCACCGCCTCGACTCACTGATCATAACCCCTTACTCACAACTCTCCGCCACTCACCCAAACGCACCCTGAAACACACACACACGGGCGTTCCCAAACCACGCCGACCACCTCTGCACATTTTCCATGCCTTGGCCAATCTCCCTGAGCATTTTAATGTGCCCACGATGCCGTTTGTGTGATTTTAGGTCCAAGGGCTTGTCGCCATTGGCGCACAGCCTAAAGCTTGATTGCAAGTTGCTCCACGCCATGCCCACTCTAGGACACAGTCCCAGGTCATGCGAAGAGCCTTTGCGAACATCTCCAGGCATCCAATTGGTGTCAAAGGCTGAAGCTGCAGCTGCAATCGAACGAAGCCACTCTGCTGCAGGCACGCATGAAAGGGGGTGGGAAGATACTCCCACCATGGAAAGATTTGGAGCGTCGCATCTGCATAAATTGATTTTCTGCATTAGGCTTATCGCCTCCAACTCACAGGGTAAGGTCCCTCTCACCTGACCCGACACCTCATCTGCAACCATGCCCGCAAACCTGGTGACCCGACCCGACTAGCACACCTCACCCACCACCGCACGTCGGTGGGCCTAGTCCTAGGCGCGTACCCGACCTGATTACCTAAGAAGCTATGTCTCTAGGAGAGCGAACCTAAGAGAGAAAAGAGAGAAGAGAGCACGCACAGGTATGGGGTAGGTTTTGCTCTGTAGGCCAAAGAGAAGGAGAAGGTAAGGAAGTAGAGAAGAACAAAGAGAAAGGAAGGAGAAGGGCTGCAGCAGAAGGAAGGAGCCAAAGCCAAAGCCAAAGGAGGAAAGGCAAGGAAGGCAGAGAAAGAAAAGAGAAGGAAGAGAGAGGGAAGAAGAAGCTTAAGGTAGCCTGCAAAGAAAGAAAGAGAAAACGGCAGAGGAAGAGAAAGACCAAGGAAGAAAGGCAGCCGCCAGAGAATAGAGAAGAAGGAAGATAAAAAAGAAGATCGAAGACAAAGCCAGAGACAAAGAAAGAAGAATAGGAGAAGTAGAAGAAAGAAAAGAGATCAAGCACTGTAGCATAAGCATTTTAAGATGTCTGATTCATAAATTAGATGTCTAATTTTGAGTGCAATTGACATACATTATTTGCTTTAGTTTATTCCTATCTTTTTGCACTATAACATTGATCTTATTACATATTATATTCTTTCAAATTCTCAAGTTGTGATATTGATTTCTAAACCCTAATTTGTACCCTATGTTTGACCTTGGACTTTAAAATTTGAGTAATAAATTGTATTTGTTTTGAATGCTTTTTTGACTGTACTACAATGTGACATTTTTAAAATCAGATCAAGCGCTCTTAACATTTTGGTGCAGTTGCTAGGGAGCAATGAACGATTTAGAAATCTTGATTACAATTGCTGATTTGGTACTAATTTGATATATCTATTTTGTTGTTGTTGTTTCAGGGGAGAAGATTCAACAAAAGATAGCCGCACATCAAACGCGGCCGGGGTAGGTAATTTCTGATTAATCTCTTTCCCTTAACCCCTCACTATGAAAAGGCAAAAAAAAATGGATAAAATCAATTTGGGCTAGTTTCTTTCCATTTCTAGCTAGATTCATCAAGTTTCCTAATTTGATTTCAACAACAATACTGATTTGTGCACTCATTTAAGGTAACTAGGGCTACCACCTTCTTGATTAAGCCCTAGATACCATATTTTGGCAAACTAAATTGGAGCAAGATTAGAGCCAAACTAAGGATTTCAATTTAGGGTTTAAGAGAGACCTTCATAAGCAAGAATCAACTCTCCAAAAAGAGGTGTGCCTAAGCCTTGGCTGAAGAGATCTATTCAATAAAACCCTAAAATTCAGGCTCTAAATCTCACTTGAATCTTAAAAGAAAGGACCTAAACTTCTCAAAGGACAAATAGGTGAAGTTGACCCCCTTGGTTCAACTAACCTTGAAATTAGGTCACTTTTGCACTCAATACATCTAAAGTTCAAGTGGAATCTTAAGCACCCTTGCTCTTAACTAAAACTGGTAGACTTAAGAGGTCAAAGTCCCCATTCTGGTCTACCTAGAACATCAGTGACAAGAGAGGTCGGGTGAGGGAAACCTTGTAACTCGTGGGGATGCTTTATCGTGTAGGGGTCTTTGCGAGACTCTCCCTCTCTAGCTGCCCAGGTATTTCTCAGGTGGACGGCTTTCTAACTAAGGGGTATCATCTGCCCCAAACCTCTATAGTCATCCAAATTTTTTGAATGTCTTGATTGGGTCCATCACATTCTACTCTCGTCCAAACCATCAGTTCATGTTCGGTAGGAGATCCTTAAGACCATCCTTGAGGCCTCCTTTAGTGATTCACTCTCACCGAGGCTAGGCCTCGACTTTCATGTTTGTGCAGCAACCCTACCACATAGACATCTCCTCTGATTCATCTAAACCAAATTCTCCTTCTTCCATCATCATGGCACAACCAGTAGAAGAAGAGAATAACCTTGAAAACCAACTTCAACACCTTAATGATTTATTTCAAGCCTTTGTAAACCCACCGTAGCATCCTATGATGCAAAATTACTATAATCCCACTACTATGGTGATCGAACCTCAAGTCTAAATCTCGGCTGGAGGTTCTGATTCCGAACTCAAGCCCAACATGATTCATGCCATCCCAAAGTTTCATGGGCTTAATTCCGAGGATCCCTTCCAGCACGTAAAACAACTCAAGCATCTAGCCCAGACCTTCGAGTCAGATGTCCAAAGTTGGGATATTCTTCTCATGAAGATGTTATCCTTCTCTCTCATGGACAAAGCAGCTCACTGGTATCAGACTCAAACACGTCCAATCAACACATGGGTTGAACTACAATCCGAGTTTGTTAAAAAGTTCCCAGTTGGTTAGACAAATGCCTTACGACACCAGATCACACACTTCACCCAGCATTCTGGAGAACCACTTCATGAAGCATCATGCGAAAGTGCCCTCATCACGGAGTTCCTAAATGTGAACAAGTCCAGTCTTTTTACCAGGTACTCCGTGAAGATATCTGCATATTCGTCAATGCAACTTGCAGAGGAAATATCATGGGTTAACACAAAGACACGGTGTGAGAGATTCTCAAGAATATGTGCAAGAACTCCATCAATAATGACTCCATGGGCTTATTCAACTAGACGAATGCCCATGCATCGACGAATCCGAGGGGAGCACATGAGATGCAGGGCCTGTCTGCATCCGTCAACTTGGAATTGATGGCCAGTCAATTGGACAAGGTCTCTATCATTGAGAAGAAGGTGGATGAGCTGACTCGACATTTGTAGCGAGCCACCTCTATGCAAAACCCATTTGCACAGCCACCTTCTGGGAGGGAAACTATGCATAACATCTATCACCGATCTTCTCAGGTGATGGACTTGTATCCACCCCCGTCTGACTTTAGGACCGGAGGAAACTCCAATCCAACCTACTCTAGTTGGG
Source organism: Thalassia testudinum (assembly GCA_037157565.1). Classification (NCBI taxonomy): domain Eukaryota; kingdom Viridiplantae; phylum Streptophyta; class Magnoliopsida; order Alismatales; family Hydrocharitaceae; genus Thalassia; species Thalassia testudinum. Next base: position 62,452,188 of record JAZHRO010000063.1, read on the forward strand.
GGAACTCTAAACCCTCCTACTCTAACTTTCCTGACGTTCCTCAGACCTTCGAGGACCTCAACGCCATCCAGAATGGCCCATGCTCTAATACCTATAACCCTGGATGGTGGAATCATCCTGATTTCCTATGGATGGGAAATAATCAAAGACAACCACATCAACCCTGTCCACAAGCTCCTCGTCCATGATAGCTGCCTCAGCCTTGGCCCAACCCACCTATCAATCTAGGCCAACTCAAACAGATCAAGTGACTCTTATCCTTAAGACTCTGGCTGACATTCAGAAGACAAATGCGACTATGCAAAAACAATACAAGAATGAGATCACAGAGATTCACTATCAACTCACCCAAATGGAGAATTCCCGCCAACTTGGCACACTCCCTTCGCAACCTCTATGGAATCCGAATAACGTGTAGAACCAGAGGCGCATTATGAACCCAAATCCGAGCCAAGCCCACATGATTTATCAGGCCCCTTCTCTTCCATCACTCGACGGGATGGAAGCTTCGACATCATATGCGGGATATCAGCAGCAGCCACCTATTTTACCAACTCCAAACCAAAACCAGGCAGGACTGAATTCTATTACAACCCGTAATGGCAAATCAACACAAGACCCACCTTACCCAAGCCACTTTCAGCCTGGTAGTACTAACCCAAGCCCTAGGATAGTTATCCAGGATACCCCTATCCCAGATCAAGAACCTAGACCTATTCTAGAGGAACCATCCGGGATTCCATTTCCTGAGGCCTTAACCAAGGGAAAGAGAACAACCAAACTCGTGGCTCCTGAGGAGGATATGGTCAAGCTCTTTGAATAGGTCAAAGTCAACATCCCCTCAATGGACGCAATCTGCCACGTACCGGCTTACGCATGATTTCTAAAAGATGTGTGTACACCTGAGCATAAGCCACGAACCAGAAGTGGGAGTCCGATCGTACTGTCAAAGCAAGCCAACTCTGTAATTTTAAGCAAACTCCCACCTAAGGCAAAAGACTCAGGTACTCCCCTGATTTCCTGTACAAATGGTGATACCCAATTTGATAGAGCTCTATTAGATTTAGGAGACCCTATACACCTAATACCAACATCCCTACTTGACCACCTTGAGGAATCTGAGCTTAAACCAACAAAGGTGACATTACAATTGGCTGACCGATCTATAAAGTCACCAAAAGGAGTTCTTGAGGATGTCATTGTTAGGGTGCGGGATTTCTTTTTCCCGGTAAACTTTGTAGTCTTGGATATGAATGCTCCAGAAAACCTGAGGGATACACCAATTATACTATGGAGACCCTTTCTGGCCACTACTAGGGCCAACATAAATTATGAGGAGGGTCAAATTGAACTGAAATTCAGAAACCAAACATTAAAGATTGACATCTTTAAGGCCCAACAAGGGATTAATTGTGGTGTTATAGAACAAATATGTGACATCAAGGCAGTGGTTGACGATCTGTATATTGAGGACAACCTGACAACTTCTAATCGACCACAAAAGGATCAAAACCTGCAATCAGAGGAGCCTGAACCTGACCTAGATACACCCATAACTCCTTCCCTTACTATTGATACCCACCCTAAACCACCCGCTACTGCTGATAACCCTGTCCTGGAACTCAAGCCTCTTCCTGACCATCTCAAATACGTCTTTTTGGACTAGAAATAGGTTCTTCTGCTTTTTGGATGGGTACTCCGGTTATAACCAGGTGGCAATCCATCTTGAGGACCAAGAAAATACCACTTTCACCTACCCCTTTGGGACATACGCGTTCCGAAGGATGCTGTTCGATCTCTACAATGCACCCACTACTTTTCAGCGGTGCATGCTTGCCATATTCTCAGATATGGTAGGTGATTATCTGGAAGTCTTCATGGATGACTTTTTCGTATTTGAAGAATCATTTGACGATTGCCTCCTGCACTTGGTCTAAATCCTCAGGTGGTGCATTGACATAAATCTAGTTTTTTCCTGGGAAAAGAGCCACTTCATGGTGCCTGAAGGAATTATCCTGGGACATCTCATATCAGAAAAAGGAATCCAGGTCGATCAAGCCAAGGTGAACTTAATTTCCAAACTCCCTATGCCTAGCTCGATCAACGACATCCGATCTTTTCTGGGGCACGTCGATTTTTACCGTCGATTCATTCCTGATTTCTCATAAATCACACGCCCCCTGACCACTCTGCTATCTAAGGATGTACCTTTCAAAATCTCCAAGGAATGCACTCAAGCATTTGAAATCCTCCGTGATCGAGTTACCCAAGCTTCGATCCTACAGTCCCCTGATTGGTCTCAACCCATTGAGATCTTGTGAGATGCATCTGACTTCGCTGTAGGAGCGGTACTTAGGTAGAAAATTGGCGGGAAACCCGTGGTCATCTACTACACTAGCAAAACACTTGATGAGGCTTAGCGTAACTACACAGTTACTGAGAAAGAGCTACTAGCCGTAGTATTTGCCCTGGAAAAATTCAAATCATATCCCCTGGGTTCCTATGTTATCATTTACTCGGATCACACAGCTGTGAGGCATCTTCTTGCGAAGAAGGATGCAAAACCTCAATTAATCCACTGGATCTTGCTGTTGCAAGAGTTTGATCTCAAGATTCGCGACAAAGAAGGAAAACAGAATGTGGTAGCTGATCACTTATCCCACCTTCCTTCTAAGGTTACCGACCCTTCCGGACCCATCATGGAACATTTTCCTGATGAGCACCTCCTAACTATCAATACAGGGCTTCCATGGTTTGCTGATATAGTAAACTACCTGGCATCACATCAGATCTCGTTCGATTGGCCGAAGGCCAAGAAGGAAAAATTGCTTTCCAATGCCAAGTATTACTTCTGGGAAGACCGATATCTTTTCCGCATCGGTGCTGATTAAATCATTCGACGATGTGTCACGGGAGCAAAAATTCGGGGCATATTATCTTTCTACAATGACCAGGCATGCAGTGGACACTTCTCAGGTCATAAAATTGCAACAAAAGTCCTCAAGTGTAGCTTCTATTGGTCCATGATTTTCAAAGACGCATACAATCACTATAGGGCATTCACTCGTTGCCAGACCTTAGGTAACATGAGCCATCGAGATATGCAGCCCTTACAGCCGATTCTCATATGCAAAATCTTCGACGTATGGGGGATTGATTTCATGGGACTCTTTCTTGTTTCGGACGGCTTTGAGTACATTCTACTCGCTATTGACTACGTGTCCAAATGGATTGAAGCCATTCCGACTCGAACCAAATATCATAAGGTGGTTATCAAATTCATTCATCAGAACATCTTTTCGAGGTTCGAGGTTCCATGTGCTATAATCTCTGATGGAGGGACCCATTTTACTAATGCTCAGTTCAGGTCACTGATGACCAAATACGGGGTGTCACACCAAATCTTTACTCCTTACCATCCCCAAACTAATGGTCTAGCTGAGTTATCAAATTGGGAGATCAAGAAAATCCTCCAAGTTAATGTTTGACCTGACAGGAAAGACTGGTCATCTTGACTTCCAAAAGCTTTGTGGGCTTATAGGACTACCCACAAAACCCAATTAGGCATGTCTCCTTTAAGATTGGTGTACGGGAAGGCATGTCACCTCCCCGTCAAATTGGAGCACAAAGCCTATTGGGTAGTACGGAACTGCAACCAAGATCTTTCTAAGGCAGGAACCCACAGAAAGTTTCAAATGAGCAAGATCAATGAATTACGCCCTGATGTGTATGAGAACTCACGAATTTACAAAGAGCGGGTTAAGGCCTTTCACGAAAAGCACATATCCAGAAAGATCTTTCACTTTGGTCAAGAAGTCCTACTCTTTGATGCCAAGCTTAAACTGTTCTGAGGAAAACTACGATCAAAATGGATCAGAGGCTATCTCGTTTGATGAATCATTGGAAGTGGAGCCATCGAGATCAGTCCACTCAGCCATGATTCAGAACCTTTCATCATGAATGGTTAGAGACTCAAATCATTCATTGACTTGACTAATACAAATTTGGCTGAGATATCCCTTACCCTCCATAGCCCCTGAGCTCATTGCGCCCGGCTGATGGCGTAAAACTCAGCACTTAACGGGAGGCAACCTGTCATTTTTGAAACCCCAAAACCTTTCTTGACATTCCTATGTTGAATTCATATTGCACTTTAGGGTTCATCCATTAGAACAGTCGACCGCACCTCAGGTACCCATACCTGAGTTTTGAAATCCTTCGCAACAATCACCTTGACCTGATCACCCACCCAGAACCTGTTCTAATGAATAATCTAAGCTGAACTCGAACCCACCTAATTTAAAATGGAGACATTGCGAATCATAGGCATGGAGGGGTATGAAAGTGCAAAATGCCATGAAAAATCATCTCACAAGAAAAGGTTTCAACAAAAAATTCACATATCCCAAAAATACCAAGAAAAATGAAAAAATTCTTGAAAAAGAACAAAAAAATTGTGAGGGGAGAGAAAATTTTGGGGCTATACAAATCATAAGGAGAAAAATGGGAAAAGTGAAAAATGTCAAAAAAGGAGCACAAAATAAAAAGGAAAAGAAAAGATAGTCATTAGTAAGAAATTAAGTGATTAACTGAGTTCTAGACCATATCAAGAAAAAGGAAATGAAAGGAAAAAAGTGCTAAGGAAACACAGAAGAGATTAGTAGGAACACTGATCTTAGGTCTCTTGGGCTAGACTCCTAAGCTTAAAAATTCATGTATCCGCTAAGATCTGGATAGTCCTCAAGAGGTTGGGGAAAATGTGAAGCTTAAGTATTAGGTCTAAGGCTTAGGGAGTATTCAGCCTCGCTAACTGACCTCTGGTTTGCAGGACTCAGTAACCTAAGCACCCCAATCCACACACAGTCTGGTTCAGTGTGCATAAGTATAAAAAATCACGCAAATGTGTTTAAATTATTTTGAAAAGGTCATCTAGATTAGGAGCGACCGATCAACACAAGTTGATTTGAATGAGTTCCCGACGTTGGGTGGTGGGAAATTCCTTTTGAAGATGTGCAATAACATATTGTCTCCTTGGTACTTGTCTCCTAGGATATTTACATATCTTACTAAGGGCATGTAAGCACCTTGTGCTGGTTTCGATACAATGGGCAACATTATCATGAAATGTTGACTGCTAGGGTTTGGATTTAGCTACAAAATGCCATGGGCAGGATTATCTCAAATCTCGAAAGCTAGGGTTCAGGGGGTTGCCATGGGCGGTGTTATCACGAAGCATCGATTGCTAAGGACCCTTCGAGGATTGATGATGGGGACTAAGAATCCGTTATAGACCGTGTTGAGAAGCCAATCTGAAGCTAGAAATAAAAGAAAAGAGAGAGAAAACTCTCCAAACAAAGAAAAATCCTCTGTCTCTCTGTTACAAAAATGCACTGCAAACTGAACCAAGGCTAAAATATGCTACAAGCACAGGGCTTTAATCACGGAGTCCAACGAACCTTAGGATAGTTCCTGTGGGCCTTAAAAACCTTCGCGGCAGACTGAGGCTAGAGCTGGTCAAGTTCGAATCTTGGTTGGTACTTGAGTACCTCTAGGCCTACTATTGGCATTCTAACCAAATCAAAAGAAGAAAGCACTTATCATAGTTTTTGAACATCAAGGAACTCATGGTCTAGAATCGAAGTTAAAACCTTAAAATTTTGCTAAGGGACTAGCAAAAGCTAGGCATGGGGGTATGATGGGAACACCATCATGATCCCTAACTAGCCCATTTTGACCCATAAAAGAAAACAAAAGCTCCTACATAACCAACTGGTGGTCCTAATTCATAGAATAACCTTTCTGAGAGAAAAGTAAGAAATAAGGGGTAAAATTGTAATTTTACCATTGTAGTACAACAACAGGTTTTCTTAAGGGCTAAACACAGGTCAAATGGTCTTAACACGATAAAAAGTGGGTTGGTTCAAACAGAAAAGGGTTCATGTTAATTCTGGGAATTAAATGACTTCTTGTAACCCTAAAATGGATCCACATGATTTAACAAGGTTCTAGTCAAAATAAAATTCACCTAAACCCTCTAAAAATCATAGAAAATATTCTGTAGGGTTTAGAACCTTCAATTTGGCCATTGGAACCTATTTTGACGTAATATGGGCTCTGAAATAAATATTTACCCTAAATTGGGTTTTTACGTAAATTACCTTGACATATGTGGTCAAACCCAAAATCTAACCTCTCCATTGGATTCCTTAGGTCCAAATTTTGGTAAATTAGGTTTGTACCAAAATTTGGACCTAAGGGGAACTCATCTTGACCCACTTTGCAAATAGGTCTGACCCAATTAGATTTCTACCCTTATCATTCAAAAACCCTTACAATTGACCCCCTAGCTTCTTCTTCGTTCTTTGTAATTAGGTCCCTCCACCATTATAGTGGAGGGAATCCTACTCCGGCGAGCTTTAAAGGGTGATTTCTCCCTGATCTCTCAGAGAATCCCCTTCAAAATTGAAAGGGAGATTCTTTGAGAAATCTCCTCCAATGTGAACCCAACTAGAAGCTCTATTTGGTACCCAATCTCTCATGCAAATGCATGAGAGATTTGGGACTCTTTCAATTTTCCATTACTGGAGAACCTCCCTCCAGCACAAACCTGACCTTCAGGGCCTATTTAAGAGACCCCAATTCACCCCGCATATCCCAAGCATGAAATCAGATGGAGAACCCCTCAATTTCATCTCTCCTTCTCCAGTCGACTTGCTCGTCAAGCTTCGGTGACCTCACCCACTCTCTCTCGTTGCCTAGCCACAATATCAGTGGCAGGTTCCTCTTCCTCATGCTCGTTCGCATCGCGTAGCACCTGCCGACGCCCCTGCCTCCGCTTCGTCCTCGCCGACCACCCTTACTGAGCACCTTTGTCTCCGACGTCGACGATATGAGCCAGACGCCATCCCTGCCTCCCCCTTCATCTCTTAACTCCCAGATAAGTCTCTCTCACTCTCTACTTTCTTTTCCCTTCTTTATTTCCTTCAAACAACCGCTGCTGCACTCCACCACCATCATCCCCTTCACCTCCGACCACCACTCCGGCGAGTTCGCTCCACCTCCACAGACCACCTCCCTCCTTATCGACCAGTTCCTAAGCACCACCCCAAGTCACTGATCATAACCCCCCACTCACAACTCTTCGCCACTCACCCAAACGCACCCCCGAACACACCCACACACACAGCTGCAGTGTGCCCTAGGCATGCTCCCACAGGCATTCCCAAACCACGCCAACCACATCTGCGCATTCGCTGCACCTTGGCAAAGCTCCTTGAGCTTTTTAATAATGCTGCGAGGCTATTTGTATTATTTCAGGTCCAGGGGCTCGCCGCCATTGACGCACAGCCTGAAGCTTGCTTGCAAGCTGCTCTAGGCCGTGCCCACTCCAGGACATAGTCCCAGGTTGAGCCTTTGCGAATGTCTCCAGGCATCCAATTGGTGTCAAAGGCTGAAGCTGCAGCTGCAATCGAAGGAAGCCACTTTGCTGCAAGAGCACATGAAAGGGGGTGGGAAGATAGTCCCACCTCGGAAAGATTTAGAGTGCCACACCTGCATAAATTGATTTTCTGCATTGGGCTTGTCATCTCCAACTCACGGGGTGAGGTTGCTCTCACCTGACCTGATGCCTTGTCTGCGACCACTCCCCGTGAACCTCGTGACCCGACCTGACCAGCACGCCTCACCCACCACTGCACGCTGGTTTACCTGGTCCCAAGCTCGTACCCGACCTGATTACCTGAGAAGCTGTGGCTTTGGGAGAGCGAACCTAAGAGAGAAAAGAGAGAAGAGAGCTTGCGCGGGTAGGGGGTAGGTTTTGCTCTACAGGTCGAAGAGAAGAAGGAGAAGGCAAGGAAGAAGAGAAGGCCAAAGAGAATGGAAGGAGAAGGGCTGCAGTAGAAGGAAGAAGCCAAAGCCAAAGCCAAAGGAAGAAAGGCAAGGAAGGCCGAGAAAGAAAAGAGAAGGAAGAGAGAGAGGAAGAAGAAGATGAAGGCAGCTAGCAAAGAAAGAAAGAGAAAAAGGTAGAGGAAGAGAAAGGCCATGGAAGAAAGGCAACTGCCAGAGAACAGAGAAGAAGGAAAATAAAGAAGAATGAAGACAAAGCCAGAGACAAAGAAAGAAGAATAGGAGAAGAAGCAAAAGAAAGAAAAGAGATCAAGCACTGTAGCATAAGCATTTCAAGACGTCTGATTCATAAATCAGACGTCCAATTTTGAGTGCAATTGACATACATTGGTTCCTTTAGTTTATTCCTATCTTTTTGCACTATAACATTGATCTTATTGCATATTATATTCCTTCAAATTCTCAAGTCATGATCTTGATTTCTAAACCCTAATTTGCTCCTTGTGTTCGACCTCAAACTTTAAAATTCGAGTAATAAATTATATTTGTTTTGAACGCTTTTTCGACTGTACTACAATGCGACCTTTTTAAAACTAGATCAAGCGCTCTTAACAAGGGTCATTATTACACTTTATCTTACATTAACTTTAATTATCAAGTATATGACTCTTAAATTGAAGTGAATAAATATTTAAACAATGTAACAATATTATAAAGATTTATCTTAATAAAAAATAAATATTTTCATTTTAAAATTAAATAATGAAAAAGTGGTAAAACATCTAAACTAATTATACGTTTTTGTAATTTAATGGTAGTAAGAAAGCACAAACATCTAAAATGACACGTCGATCATATACAATATTCATTCATCAACCAATAGTCTTTTATTAGAAGAAAAAAATTCCATAAACAAGTCAAAGTTATTGTTTGTGCGAAATTGTCGATGTTTAAGATATATGTCATAGTATAGTTGATAAGATCACATAAAACATTTAAATTTATAAAACTTAGGTTCAAAAAGGAGTCTGAGGTCATTCACAAGGAGCAAGTGGAATTCACAGACTAATCTTGATTCATAATTAATGAGCACAGTAAATTAAGCACAATAAAAGATATGTAATGAATAAAACTTTTTAGATTGATATTCAATGTAATCTAATGTGTCTCAATAAATATAGGGACAAAAAGAATATAGGAAACCTAAAAAGTGGTGATTTTGATCACCATTTAGATCTCTCTAATTAAGCATACATCCCACATTTAATTCAACTAAATAATCCAACAGCACCTCAATCAATTAATCCACTTCATTCTCAAGCACTTAAATATTTCCACAGTAACCAGAATGCTTCAGACGATAGAACAAGGCATCAGACACCTTATCAAATGTGGCATAGCACCATAGAGGAAGCACAAGGGAGACAACCTCTCAAGGCATTCTCTTCTTCTGGCCTTCTCAAGCACAGCACAAGGCCAACTCTCTTAGAGGCTAACTGTAAAGCCTCTTCCTTCAACACATGCCCAAGGTATTTAACCGTGTAGCAAAACCCTCCCCCCACCTCTCATAAATCCTCCTCTTTTTCTCTCTGACCTAGGTTTAGGTGGGTCAGAACATGGGTAATTGGATTCAGGCAGGGGACTAGGCTAACCAGGAATGGGGGTGAGTGAGGTGTGCGTGCGCATGTAAGAGCGACCTGACCCCTCGTGACTTAGGCAAACAGCTCATGTCACTAATTCAATTTATGCACTGCTGCGAGTTTGTCCCACAAGATGTGGGACTATCTGCTGGGGCATCTTCGTGCGATGCTGCAAAGAAACCTCCTCTCTTAATTGAAGCGGATGGAACTGCTCTTCTCTTCAATTGATGCTGCACATAGTTTCATTGAAGAATTCTACAGCTCTCAGAGTTGGAAGCGAGATTGATTAGTGGTCGTATGGTAGTGGTCGTCATTGGAGAAGACAACAGCGATGGCGGAGTTGACCTACAAGAGAAACATGGCCTAGGGCCCAATTAGATGGCTGGTGACCTTCGTGTGGGTGCAATTTGGTGCGAGAGAGTGTAAGGTGGTTAGATGATGACGGTGTAGGTGGCTGTGAGTGAGTGAGTCTGATTGGTGATTCCAGAGGTCAAGAACTCCAACAACCTTGGGGCTTTTGATCTCTGGATCATGGGGAAGGTGTGGGTTGAAGTTGTGGGGTGTTTGGTGTCATGTGTTCGCCGAGTGAGCTCATCGGAGCTTCGCTGGTTGTGGAGAAGATGGAGGGAGATAGTGATGGTCGTCAGTTGGAACAAGTGGGGAAGGAGCTAGAAAAATTTAGGAGAGGGAGAGGAAGGATGCTATCTAGCTAAAGGACAAAGGGAATGAGGAGAGGCACCGACTGTGATTGGCCGGCGTCAAGGAAGGAGAATCCTCCAGTGATGGAAGCGGTGACGACGAGGGGGTCTAGGAGCTTCTGCTATGGTTGGCGAGAAGTAGAGGAAGGCATGGAAGATGATCCTACATCCTATGGTATGTAGCAGCGGGAGAGGAAGTCAGAGAGAGAGGAGTTGTCGGAGCTACGACGAAGGTGGCTGGAGAAGGAAGTTTTGAAAACTTGAGGCCAAAAACCAAGCTAGGGAATGCGGCATTGCAAAGGAAACAAGCCCAAATTGGCTTGTGACTAAGCATGAGACACCTACAAATTTTGTGGGTTCGCTAGAATGCACCCTTGCAATTTGGGAGCCAAGACCGATCCTAATTGATTCCTTATGGTGTGAACACTAATCCCACCAAATTTGGTGGGATTTGGTGGCGATTTAAATGGGATTTGATTTGGTCAAACCACTGCATGAAGGTCAGTTGACATTCAATGGTGCTAGGGACCTTTCTATGAAAATGACAACAAAGTAGAGATTGATCTGCAAATATTTTGAAAGTTAGGGGCTTAATTGAGAGGAATAAAGTTTAAATGGACTAAAATGCAAACTAGGTCAGGATGGACTTTGATTGAGCCCAAATTTTGGTAAAAGCCTAATTTAGACTTAAAAAATTTTATGGTGAAGATTGATTTGAGTTTATACTAAGTTTGACTGAGATATTTGCACAGAAACCCAAATCAGGGTAGAAATCTGTTTGTGACTCTGTTCAAGGTCAAAATAGGTTCAGATCATCAAACCAAGGGTACCAGACCTCTAGTGATGGGAACACCATCATGAGCAATAACTAGCTCAATTTGGTCTGATAAGGTTGATACAAGCTCCTACATATCCATCAGAAGGTCCTAAGGGCACATTATCTTGTTTAGAAAAGAAGAGAAGAATGCAAGGTTATTTTTGCAAAATTAATAGTATTTCATAAATATAGACTAACCACAGGGTATTTCAGGGGTTTATTAAATGTTAAATGATCATAAATGTTTAATAAGTGAGTTCATGCAGAACAAAACGAGTTTTCATTCTTTTCAAGAATTAATGGGCATCTGAAACCCCAAAAATAGATTCGCTTAATTAACTGAGGTTTTATTTAGGATAAAATTCATTTAAACCTTTTAAAAATCATATAAAAATATTCTCTAAGGTTTGGTATCCTTGATTTGACCATTTGAACCCAATTTGACCTAAAATAGAGTCTTAGACTAACAATTGCTCTAATTTAAATTTTTGCATAAATTACCCAGTAAAACTTGGTCAAAATGAAATTTTGACCTCACCATCATATTCCTTGGATCTAAATTAGGTTTGTACCAAAATTTGGATCCAATCAGAGATTATGTTGACCTGGTTTGCATTTTGATCCAATTTGACTCTTTTTCTCTCAAATAGCCCCTCAATTTTTGAAATCTTTGCAAAAAGCCCGCCAACTTCTTCATCTTCTTCGCAAATTAGTCCTTTCCTCCATTGGAGGTCAACTGACCTCCAAGTAGGCTTTGATCGACACAATTCCCACTCAAATGGCAACACATGCCACCAAATTTGGTGGGATTGATGTTCACACCTAGGGAAACCTATTGGGATCGATTCTAACTCCTAAATCCTTCTGATTTGTGTGTGCAAACCCATAAAATCAATGGTGTTCTTCTTGAATCCTAAGAAAGCTAACGAAGCTTGTTTCCTGTTCTAAAGCTCTCCTAAGCCCTATAAAGTACCTCCCTCACCTGCCTCACCTCCTTAGCAAGTTTTTGAGCCAAAAATACTTATTTCCCTACCTCTGGCTCGCTCCAACTCATCTCCAGTGACTCCTCTACTTCCAGCCTCTTCTTCGGCCGCCACATACCATATGTGGTCGATTCCAACTCTCCCCGTCTTTCCGCACCTCGCAATACCAACGAGGTGTCTCCTAACACTCTGTCATTGCCATTCTATCCCACCAGAGCTTTCATCCCCTCTGACGCCGGCCATACCAGACCTGACGCCTACTCCATCCTCTTTCGTCTGCTAGATATCTTCGTCATCTCCCTATTGTCCACTCATCATCACCGTGCGCCACAACTCTATTTCGACCTCCGACGCACTTGATCCACCTCTATCTTCCAACTCGCTGGTATAACTCTGGCAAGACATTCCCACTACCACATACCGCCAAATTCCACGCCACCGCATCCACGAGCATCGCCTTGCATCATTGATTAAAATCCCAAAAGAAATTTGGGGTTTAGCTCTTTCTATCACCTCACTCGACACCTCTCACCTCGCACCACCATCTCGAGGTTGTTAGACCTCCACGTCACTTCTCACTCCACGCCATTACAACCACCGCACTCGCTGCACTTTGGCAAACCTTCTGAGCTATTTTGATGCAGATAAAAGGCGTTATTCTATATTTTAGGTTCCAAGTTGGAGCTCCACCGCTATGCCATTTTTCCAATGCTGTTCGTCATGTTCTAGCCACATTCTTCAAGGCTGCCACCTCCAGGTCGTGTGGTAGGATTCCAGGAAGGCCTCCAGGTCTTCAATTGAGGGATCCATCAGTTGCAGCTCACCCAATTGAATGAAAGAATCTTACTGCTGCTCGTGTAAAGAAGCCTTGGGACATAGTCCCACATTGTGTACTGATGAGCTCACAAAGGCGCATAAGAGGAATTTATGTTTCCATCCCTTCACCCAAGTCACGAGGGTTAGGTCCCCAGCACTCTCACCCGCTTACTCGAGCGCCTACTGCTCACCTGTGATCATGCCTACAGGCCTGCACCCGGTCCTAGTCCAATTACCACATTAGTTAGGTTTGAGAGAAAGAAGAGAAAAGAGAGAGAGGGGGGGCTTTTGCCTTGTTCTCTAACTATCTCACACTTAGCAGATTTCAGAGAGGCCTTTGCGTCTGTTGCTCGTGGCTTCTGTGCCTCTCCCTGAGACTTGAAGAGAAGACTCCTTTGCCTCTGTGCATGACTTAAGAAGAAGAAGAAAGGTCTTTGCATCTACTGGTTAAGGCATTTGAGTGCCTATTCTGTCGTCTGATTCTGAAGATTTGATAATGTGGTTAAGGTTTCATATATTAAGTGCTTGTAAAACCTAAAGAGTAATTTGGTGATTCAAATCACTATTTTACTCTATTCTTTTTGAACTTTTAGACTTGAATCTTCTAATAAATCATTATTCCTCTTTTTATAATTTCTTATACCTGTGATTCTATTGTGATCTTTGAGATTAATTGCTATACTTGCTCCCTGTGTTTAACCTCAGACATTCTTGACGATCTTTTGAGTTATAAATATTATTTATTTTTACGCTAGTATGGCTGTACTACAATGCATCTTTTATAAAACCCCAATTTCGTGCTTAAACATCTATAGGAATATTTTTCTATGAATTTTAGTAGGTTTAGATGAATTTTATCCTCACCAAAACCTTTGTATTTCAAGTAGGTCTGAAATTAGTGTTTTATGTTATGAATCAATTCTTGTAATGTGTGAAACCCTGTTTCTATCTGTGTGGACCCACTTATTAAACTTTAATGCTCATTTGACCTTAGATTAACCTTTGGCAAACCTCGTGGTTACTTTGCATTCATGATGTGATGTTAAAACTGCAAAATTAACCCTAATTTAATGTTCTTCTTTCAGAATTGATTTGAATGGGATTATGGCTCTCAAGCGACTATGTAGAAGCATTTGTCACTTGATTATGACTAATAAAAGCTAGTTATGGCTCATGATGGTGTTACCATCAGTTATAGAGTAACATAAACAAAAAAGATACATGTCCAAGATAAAGCAAAAAAAAGTCTAAAAAAATATTTTGACTAAATTAAAAACACATGAAAAGATTTCTGTCGATAACCCGAGTGCATCTTCTATTAGCAAGTTGAAAAGATCTTGAAAAAAAGAAAAATTATATCAGAAAATAATTCTAGGATACATTAAATAAAGGAAGAGTTACGTTTAAATACCATGGTTCAGAATAATTTTATTACAATACCTATCATGAAATAACAAACATCTTAGGCCAATCAATGATAGCTCCAATTGTGTCACTTTAAACTTCATATTTGCCATATAGCCTGATTAACATCTCTTCCTCATTGATGGCAACTTCAACATAAACCTTGCATAAGTGGAACCAATGGAAGCTCCTTAAATAATTGCATTAGGATCAATAGTATGCACTTGTGCAAGTGCAACCTTCCTCTACATGTCTACCATGGTTAGTGGATACACATCCTACAAGTGAAATATTATAGCAATAAAATGATAGTATCAAGATCAATTTAGTTCTAGTTTTTATCAAAAGTTTAATATTGAATATAAATTTTAATGTAATTTTACATAAAAGTTTACCTGGCCTTCAGCCAACATAGATTGAGTGCCATCCTTATGCTAATTCTTTGTCTTCTTTAAACTTGCACAAATGTTACCTTGTTGCGTAACCACATCTTGAGTACCCTGATTGTAGATGATATGATTAGTTTCTTAACTTAAATATATTCAATTATTTAACTAAAAATCATAATACCTGTGACCTCTTTAATGATGGGGAAATCTGCAAATTTGCTCTTCCTAAAGACTGGAGTAGCATTTCTTGAAAGTTTGCTTGCCTTTCTTTCATTTCTTTTATCTATTCCATAAATCGCATCACAATTTGTCTTTCCCACTCTTTCCTTTGTTCTTGTTCCTCAATTTCTTTTTGCCTGCACAAATTAGAATGTGGTGATATTAATCCATATCCCTTAACACAACCATGTTTATCTTTTCCAACAACTTTGGCATAAATTTCATCAACCAATGAAGGTTCTTCTGAACCATCTATCTTCTCAATTGCCTAGTTAACTTGTTCCTATAAGAAAAACTTGTCATCATATAATCCTCTATGCTATTAAAATAGTTATGAAGAAATTGAAGCTAATAAAAATATCAACTAAATGGCATAAAAAAAAGGTCAACTTAAAAAGTTTATTCCTAATCAAAAACATACATTAAAGTAAACAAAATTACCATTTATTTGAAAGCATTATAATTTTACCACTATTTAATGGTTTAAGTATCTTACATAAAAAAAATTATTATTTGTTCTCCTAATTTCATGAACAAGTTGATACTATAAATGAAAATAAATGTAAACAAAGAACAAATGATAAATTGCACATCAAGAATAAGTTATAATGTGTTTAACTTGCAATCATAGAAGCTACTCTTTCTTCCATTGGCTTGCCATCCTTTTTATAAACATTTACAAATAAATCAATCTTGTTTACCTTTCTTCCCATTTGTTTCTACATCTAAAAGTAATAAAAATTATGATACTCAAATCATCAACTTAAAAAGTGAAAATTTTGAGAATAAAGAATGTACCTCATCCCGTGCATATGCATATCCTTTTATCCCCGCAGTATGATGAAGCATTAATTTTCCTCTATTTTCTTGAGTTTTAGAACAACCTAACTACAAGAATCATAATTTTTTAGAACTATTTTCTAAGTTAAGGTAAAGAAAAGAAATACAATTTTAAATGCCTTTGACTTTTCTAAATCCCAATGCTCATTAGGGAACTTCCAATGTTCCTTAGTTACCCATGAATCACGATACTCTAATATTTCTTCCATGGAGAGATGTGGGTGATAATATTTCTCCTTAACGTAACATTTAAATTCTCTCCATTTCTTAGCTATGCTTAGAAGCACCCATGGTCTCATCTTCTCATTATATTGAAATTTGCACTACATCATAAAAAATGTTAAATCATCAAAACTTAAATATAATTAACAAAATTATTATGGTTAAGAATTTACCTCTACAAATTCTATCATTTTATTCTTGTATTCTATAGGCATCTTCCTCTAATCATCATAATCCAATGGGGCTAAATCTAAATTGCGTGCAACAGTTCCACAAAAATTTTTCAAATGATTTTGATTTTCTCCAACTTGCTAGTATGAATTATTCATCTCGACAAATATCTTCTTTCCATATTGATTGTTCCATACTTCCAAGCACACAATAGGTCCTCTCTTACCCTTTCCTTTTGAATTAGAATCTAGATTTTTAATGGCAAAAGAACACTATTAAATGAATTCAAATTTAATCTATGTATGATATATAAATCTCTTAAACTAGTAAGAAAATAGTAAAAGATGTATTATAGAAATAAGTTTTCACACATGGAATATCTTACCAATGTCCTAAAGGTCAATTTTATCAATTTCTCCAACTACAGAATGTGTACAACTTGCTATGTTACCTTGATATTCTCTTTGAATGTTTCAATGGCAGCATGTCTTTTTTGTTTTCCTAATCATGGAATGATCTTTCCTTATAATTTGCTTTTCCTTAGATTGTTTCTTCAATAACACTGGATTATTCTTCAATGTAGAAGTTATAGCTCTAGTTCCATTATCATTATGTGTTGGCTTAACATTTTGTTTGTTTAGGGTTGCCAAAATTTTCTTTGATATCCTCCTAGAACTGGAATAACTTGAGAATCAAATTGTGGTCGCTTTGACAGCCTATATGAAACATAATAAAGAAATAAGTTAAACAATCAACAAAATAAAGTCATAACATATAACAATGAAAAAAATTACTTGTTAAAAAATTATCTTCATATCAAACAACAACAAATAACTTACATCAATCTAGTTGTCATCATCTGACTCACTTTCATTGTTATCAGCTCTATTAATATCATTAATATGTTGTTCCCAGTTCTCTCTAGAAAAAGAAGCACCATCAATGTCTGTATGTACAACATTAATGACATCATCGTTGCCATTTGTATCCATCTCACTTTCATTCAAATCATAGGAGTAGCCATCTACCGTATCATCATTATCTAAGTGATCGAATTTTTCTTCAATAGCAAAGAAATCTCTAGGTCTTGTTATTGACAACAAAATGCCAATCCTTGCGTGTCAGATGTTGAACGTAAAATACTTGTACTATATTTGGTTTAGGAAGGCAAAATGTAATGAATTGAGAGTGATTTTTTGGATTTCATACTATTTGTGATTCCATCCATTTCTCTAGCTACTGAATGACACTTTTTTTTCCAGTAGGGCAGGATTATGAAGAATCCCATTTTACAGCCAGAGCTGCTCCAAAGCTTTAGCAGGTGCTGCTGTTGGCATTGGAAATGTCTTCAGTTCATAGATTCATTTGGTAGCCAGAAATCTTTCATTGGCTAAATAATTATTTGGGTATGCAATTTTGGGCTTTGCTCTAACCGAAGCCATTGCATTATTTGCCTCAATGATGGTAATACAAATGGATCATTTTCATGTCCTAAACATGATAAATTCACTGATGTTAGTCCATTTGCTTTCCCAATTGCATTTTTTGACTTAGTATTTATCCACTGGTGTTTGAATAATACTGTTTTAAACTTTTCATAATAATTCAACTGAATTATGGCTATGATCACTCCATAATAATCAACTTCACCAATTGAAGGATTTTTATCTGATGCTTTGAAAAGCTCTCAGTCTGGGCATTAACAACAACACCATTATTTTGTGTTTGTCGATTCTTCTCTATGTTTTTTGTATGAAATCTAAATCCATTAATAATATAGCCACTATAATACATCACTACTTCATGAGGGCCTCGAGCAAGCACTCAAAGATCTTCTGATACAAATTCCTTTTTTGCCTTTTCTTCAATTTGAATCACAAAAAGTAACAATAAGTGTCTCAAGATATTAAAAGTACTAGATTGGCAATTATTTATGAAACATACATATCTCTTGAACCACTTGGTAAAAGTGTCATTATGTTTATTACAAAGTTCCTTCTATGATAATTGATGATATGAGTTCTTAAGTACATGACGATATTCTCTGCAAATTTATAATAATTATTAAAATGTTGTGATAGAACATGTAACATGAATAATTCAAAGGACATGAGTTTCAAGTGCTTACTCTTTAAATGGAAGTAGAGCATTGACTGCGCAGCAATCATAGGTCTTAATTGACCTAAATTAGGCTAGGACTTAGCATAAGTTAGGGTTATTCATGCATGCATACGCATTATCTGCATCTTTACTGCTTTCCTTTAGCTATGCATAAAATAATGTTATAATGTGCTGATTAAGTGCATTATGTCGATTGTAAGGAATAAGCTGATCAGGAGCTGGATCTGAAGCTGGATCAGGAATAACGGGAGTTGTAGCAGAGCTGGAGCAGAAGGCCTAGTTTAGATGTAGGAATAATAATGTAAGGGGGTTAAAGGTTTTCTATTCTATTAAGTAGAAATAAAGTAGTAAAATGTGAAGAGCATAGGTCCATCCTAGCCCTAGGATAGCCTAGAGACTTCCCCAAGCCTTAGCCACCCTTAGATTAGGTCACAACACCTTAGGAAGCCCTAAAACCCTAGTTCCAACCCTTCTCTGGACGTCCAGATAAGTTTTAAGACGTCCAGGACCCTTAGCCAACTCCCGCACACTTCAAACCCACTTCTGCAGTGTTATTGGACGTCCAGACACTTTGTCAGACGTCCAATTTCTGCAGAATACCCAATACAGAACCCGAAATCCTTCCTGACTCTGATTGGACGTCCAGACAACAAGTCTAGACTTCTGATTTTTGAGTATAAGAAGTCTGATTATATAATTAGACGTCTGATACTGCTCCCCAATTCCTGTTTTGAGATTTAAGCCTTGATCTTGGATCTCTAGGTCCCTAAACCCAATTCCAACCCCATAGGAACCTAAATTAAGGTGCCCTAACCCTAGTACATCACCTCTAGACCTCCCTAAGGACCTAATGAGGTCCTCACTAAACCTAATTGACTTGGATCTTAGTCAAATCTATCAGCCTATTCAGTTGGACTCATTGAGTCCAATTGAGCCCTGATCTTAGCACACACTGTCCAATTGGAATCAGTGAGAGTCCAATTGACCTATGTTGGTGCTAGAGTCTAAGCCTTCCAAAGCCTTCCTAAGGCCTCTATAAATAGAGGGGAGCCTTTGCAACACAAAAATACACTTGGATACACTTAGATACACAAGAAACACTTTGCAATACACTAAGATCAAGTATTTCCACTCTCTTGTGTCCAAGAAGCTCTTGCTCTCTAAGCTCAAGTTCTACATCTTGAGAGCATCATTCCCTTCGCGCACCCGCTCTCCCGCCGTTGTCTACGAGAGCGACATTGCGCCGTTGCGTGGCTCACGCACCCGCGTCATCGTCGACGCACTCCTTGCAAAGGGGAGTTTCCTAAATCCTATAGAAGCTTAGGCTTATTACTTTGTTGGCTCTATAGGTTTGTTGTTTATTTTATCTTTGTCTATTGGTTGGGTATTCGCTTTGCGAATTCCCGTCTCCTTCGTGGGACAAAATCCTTCTCGTGGAGAGAAGGGGTTGAGGAACGCTACCCTCGTACTTGTAGCGTGGTTGTATTGAGGTTGAATCACCCTCGTTTTAAGTGATTCGGTTTAGTGGATTTGATCAACTAGGTTGATCGGAAAATCCTAACTCGAGAGGGTTAGGTGGTGGTTTTCACCCGGTTTGGGTTTCCACCTAAAAATTCCTGTGTACATTTTGTGATTGCTTATTTTTGTGAGATTGTTTATATTTTCAATTCCGCATTCTTTTTTGTCACGCTGATCTCACCCCTCCAAGTAGGGAACTTTCAACCTAGACCTGACTTAATTGAGTTTTTTTACTCTCAATTAAGTTTCCACACACCCAATTAAACTTGTATTAAATTTAATTGCACTTTACCTTAGTGAATTAGGGTTTATAACCCTAATTTGAGACCTACCTTGACATAAACCCACTAGAACCCAACCTAATCAACCTAGCCACCTAAGTTTCGACCCACACACACCCACACACACCCACACACACCATCCACACGAAAATATCTATCCTAGAGTTCTCTATAACTCTCTGCCATGTGTGGTTGCCTTGGTTGCCAAAAATACCAACCAAGAGCCATTCAATTTTTAGATCCACATTTGGTGGATCTAAAAACCACCGTCCACCCTCTCTCTCTCTCTCTCTCCCACGAGCTCCCACCATAAGCCTTCTAGAGAATTCCATAATTCTCTAGAGAGCTTCCCTTAGGTCTATAAAAAGACCCCTTGGGTGGCCATTGGCACCCATTCACTTCTTTGGCAATTGCACTCCATTGGTGCCATTCACTCCACCTCCACTTAGCCACTCACTCCACCTCCACGAGCTCACTACCACCACCATGGAGGACACCGTGCCGGGATGCTGGATCAACCCTACTTCTCTCCAAGGGTCGGCCTAAGCTACATTGGCCGCCCCTCATTCTCCTCTCGACCACTCCGAGGCCATCAGGGACCACCCCTGAATAACCTCTACTCTTTTAGCTCTAAATCATGCTTTTCATAAGTTTTACTTCTTTGTAGAGTAGTTTCTCTTCTCCCCCAATGATGCATGCGAAATCCCCCCGTCGATTCTTGTATGCAATCGTTTTCTAGTAGCTAGGTTTAATTTCAAGCATTCCTGTATAAGCTTTCCTCTAGATTTCCTGTACAAACAACTCTCCCCCAATGAATGAATGAAAATGCATTTATATATATATATCTCTTTATGTGTTTGAAATCACCATGAGCTGAATGATTATTTTATTTGCATGATTTAAGTGCCTGTTCTTTAACCGCCTATATATTGCGCACCAGAATATTAAGTAGAGCGACTTTAAGATCGATTTCAAAAATAGAAACACGCCTCCCAGAGACGAATGATCGGGACTCAAGTGTCGTTATTTTACAAAACAATATTTTTGACGAACATTTTGCGCGACTATACTATGACTTTCGACGACTTTCAAATGCTCGAAAATGGCTTTCTATCAAAATGGCGCCGTTGCCGGGGAGGCAATGTCATTTTTCTTGATTTCGATCTTTTACTTATCATTGACAAATCTTCCTCTACTTCATTTTTCTTGATGTGTAGGACAACAGGGAAGAAAAATGGGATCTGTGCACACAACGAGCGCGGGAAAAAAAAATCAGGTGCACATCACATTCTTTTAGATTAGGTTTATTTTCTGAACCCTAGGACTAGATCTACTTCCTGCAATTTCTTTTGAAAAAAAAAATAAAAAAAAAGATTTTTCTCATTTTCGTGAAAAGGAAAAAAAAATCAAAAAGAAAAATTTTGAAAAAAAAATCTAGATTAGGTTTTCTTTCGAATCTAGGTTATTTTGAAAAAAAAAAGAGAAAAAAAGAGATATTTTCTTTGAGTCTTTTGAAAAATAATTCTTTTTGAAAAAAAAAAGTGCAAAAGATTAAAAAGAAAAAAAAAGCATTTTTGGTGGAAGGCTTGAATTTCAAATTCAAACCTCTTTAAAAGCTTTTCGAACACCTTCTGATTTTTGGCCAGTTTTAAAATCTCACTTAAAAATTCGATTGCGAAAAATTCTGAAATTCGGGTAAAACCTTCATTTTCAAACCATATTTCAAATGGCACCGTTACTTTGAAAAAACTCCAAGCAAAAAATTTTGGAAAATTCGTGAAGTGCACTGGGGTCAGATAGACCTAGATTCAAAAATTTTCAAAGTTCCAAAAGCGATTTCGAGCAATCTGCGAATCTATTTTGACTAAAAATGGTGGCGTTTGAAAGATGATCTAATTGGATTTATTTTCCATATTTTTCCCAAATTTTTGAAGATCATTTGATACTGTTTAAAAGTGAAAAACCATCCAGGGGTCAACATTCCAAATCTGACCCCTTGATATTTAAAATTTCATAAAAATTCGGTTGAAAGAGTAAAAATTCAAAAGAAATATTCTATGAAAAACTAATTGAAAAAAGAATCTACTCGCAAAATTTCAAGTTAATTGGATTCTAATTATTATCAGAGAATCTACATTAGTTTTGTGGTCTGTTGAAATAAAAGAAAAAACCCTAGAAGTGCATGCAACTTAGGTTGAACATTTAGGGTCACAACTAGAGACCACACTTTTGGCTAACCTAGACTTAATCAAGTCTAGTTAGCCGGTGAGCTTGGTCACCTTGTGGGCCTCTCACCACAACCCCACTGAAGAAAACAGGTTAAAAATAATTTTAAAACACGAATTCAACTCGAGTTCGTTGTCGTACTACTGAATGGATTTAATCTCTCTTGCCAAACCTGGTGACTAAGTCTGCGGGGTAGTGTCAAACGACCGTGGCTCAGGGGTCAACGGAACCGGAGGCGTAAGCCAAAAGAAGAACCTTCCCCTTAGTCCCCTCGTAACCAGACTGGCTAGGTTAGCTTGAGAGGTGGGATTCACGTTCAGTCAGTTGTACGACGAACTTATCTTCAGGAATTCAAATCCCTAACGAAAAATCTGGTCACCTGATTTATAAGGACCATTTGATTGACAGGGCCTTAGCCTTGTTCTACGTGGCTACACCAACCTAGGGGTTGGGCGGTGTATGCACGGAAGGAGGTCACTTCGACCTCACTTGGTTGGACCTTGGGAGCCACTCCCAAGGAGGCGAGTCACCTTGCCCGACCATCTTCTCGCCCCATTTATTCTATCTGCTAAGCCGCAATGGCTAACATTGGATCTGGACCTAATCAGGATCCAGAAGAGCTGGACCCACGAGCTTATCTGAGAGCTTGGGTCATTGAATCAGCTCAACCTTGGGATCAGAACCCAGGGTGGCGAAGATGACTTTTCGCTTCGCTTGATCCTTCTCCTCGGGTTACCGAAATGGTTAACCCATATCCTAACCCTGGATATTATGACCCATACCAGTCGGTCCCTCAAAGGGTCGCATATTATAACCTAGGATATGGATTTCATACTCCTGCTTCTCACCCATGGAACATGAGTAGACCTGATTCACCCCTTGGAACCCCTAAAGAGTTACCGATGCATATGCGGCCACATTATAGAATACAGAGAGCTATAGCGAGCGCTAAGGAAAAGGCCTCATCCTATCTACGCGAAATCCAGGCTATCATTGAGCCGAACCAAAGACAAAGCCGGATTCCTCATCAACAAGCCGTGATGGAGCTCCTTTATGAAACAACAGAGATAACAAGGTGAATTGGACAAAATCGAGAAACTCAAGAACTATTGCTTTTGAGATATCAAGTGGAAAATAGCATTGAAGACCTCGAAGAATCTGAAACAACTACGCCGAAAGAACACACAGAAGATTCTCGGGAGCAGATGCCTGAAGATCACTCAAGGGAAAAAGAATCTAGCATGGAAATGAGATGGGAGCAGGAAGTATGCCGAATGGGTTCATCTGAAATTGAGGAGGAAAGGACTGATATCTCCAGGATTGAGTCGCAGTCAGATTATCCTGAATCCTGGGAGACACCTTTTGGGTTAGATAACCCGATCGAGACAAGGGAAGTAGATCCAATTGAGGATATCGATCTTGAGGCAAACATTACATGCAACACTACTGATCAATCTAGACCACTTCCCATTGTAGGTGAACCTGTGCTAGAGCCAACATCTTCTGATCTGCACTCTCCTTCTTTCACCTACATCCCTAATTCGGATATTAGAGATTCTAAGATGACACTTTCTATCCTTGATCCTAACATCTGAAAACCAGAAGTAGCTATGGATAACTCGAACAAAGAAATAAATATGCTACCTGAGGTAGGAATTACTGAGGAGCCCAATGCATATGAGGGTGAAGCTTCGAGCAGAATGAGCTGGGGACGCACCTATCATCCTAGTCAATCTAATAGATGGCTCGACCCTGAGCCTGAAGAGTCAGCCTCCAATGAATCAGAGATGGGTACTAATGAGGATGAAGTAATTTCTGACGAGGATTTCAGTGACCTCCCCACAGATCTTCTACTTTCATGGATACCCCCATCTGACCCAGAGCATGGAGAGGGTAGGATCTTTGATGTCAATTATCGTTATGAGGATCCATATGACTCAGATTCTGGCTCTGAGATACATTTTGATCTACTCCCTCAGCAACTTCCAGCTGAATTGTGGGACATGATAAATCAGCTAAATCAACATCATGATCCCCCCTCTGTTTATCCTCTATTTTCCACCACCACTCCACACTTTCTTATAGCTAGACTTTTTGGAGTAGGGGTGCACAATCAGCTGGTCCGCATCTCTGGACCACTGATTCTAGGAGCATACAAGCACATCTTTCCCTTAATTTTGACCGGCTCCTATGCAAGAATTGAGACATCTGATTGAGTGCTCGCCTAGCTGGAGGCGTTAAACTCAGCACATATAAATACCATTCCACCATCATTAATACATAACCATTTTTATACATAGAATATTTTTCCTTTAGCATATTTCCTTTGTATATTCCATGTTAACAGGTTGGTCGGTGCTGAATATAATTTCAGGAGTAATTCCAGGTGACTTCTACCCACTCATCCTCTGTCGAATTTATTTTCTTTTATATTCATGCATGAGGACATTCAAGAACTTAGGCATGGGGGGGTAGATACAGAAAAACTGAAAAAAATTTTTGTGCCAACACTTAGGAAAACCTCGGAGCTGCATGCAAAACGTACTTTAGGACCTTAACTAAAAGAACAATCGACTCCACCTCCAATGCTCGCATTGGAGCTAGAAATCGTTCGCAACAACCAATTCCGACTCACCCGCTCACCTTTTGTTCTAAATTTAGGGTCAAGCTGATTGTAACCCGATACGGGAAATTCACGAAGTACAAATTATACGAGGTTACATGTCTATAACATATATACATATTGCATTCATGAATAAGATTATTTTATTAAGAGAATGCATTAGGGATTTTTATCCCTTAGTTGATTCCTGTAATCTGGAATCCAGTACAACTTTTTACACACACGTAGATTTTGCAATGGATTCACGGTGAAGGCTGATAAACGTCTTCAGTCTATCGAGAAGAAGCAGTGCTTCTTTTCCTGAACCCTTGGACAATGTTTTGGGAGTCAGGCAGATTTTCCTCCAAAAATCCACCAAATAATGTGAGAGAGTAGAGTATACTGGTCCTCTAAGATTAGTGCAAGGAATCTAGAATCCTAGATAATTAGGTGATGATACTCTAAGATTAGACAGTTTTCGCTCTCGGTTCCCACATATAAATTTTTGTGCGAAATTGTGAGAGACACCAAATAAGGCAAATATGCGGAGAGCGAGTTTTCATAAAACTAGGGCTAAGGTGGATGGTTATGACCATTCTTTACGGAATCCTCGGCTGAAGGAGGGTATTGATGTCAAGGTCAGAAATACACCGTCCTATCCGTCTCTCCCGGTGCCGTGAGTAGGCACTTCCATCAAGTAAGCCACCCAATGTCTCTTGAGTTCCACCAATCCCTAATAATGCCTCCTTAATAAAGTTCATGGATGTATGCCAGTTGTGTTATGCTGAAAAAAAAAAGAAAAATAAAGAAAAAAGAGAAAAAGAAAAAGAAAAAGAATGATGAAAAGAAAGAAAAATTGAAAAAAAAAAAAACTTAGAAAAAGAAGAAAAAGAGTGTGAATATTTAGTATTTATTTCATTTGCATTGAGGCAATACCACCAAACAAAATTGAGCTCCACCAAATATGGCCTTAACCTATTTTTCTTGTGTTTCTGAATGCCCGAATACTGGCTGAGGAATCCCGACTTAGTGTTAGGGTTATGAGAACTCAATTAAAGTGTTAATGCCTAGTGAGACCACCAAATACAGATCCTATGTGTGAATCTGGTGAGGTTGTGAGCTCTAAGAAAAAGAAAGAAAAAGAGTAAGAGAGAATGAATACAAAGGAATCAAAAGGGAGCATAGTTTTTCTCGTCTTTCTTTGAGTTGAGTTACTTAGTAATCCGGGAATCTAGATTCTGCAGTACTAGTCTCTATGTAGCACCAAGTGAGAATGAGCCACCAAATATATAATCCTTTCCCTCAGAGATTCTCTACATAAGCCCAAAGTCGGGGTGAAATTCATAAAATATCTTGAATACCCTGAGGAAAGAAATCCACCGATCCCGCTAGAATTTTTATTAGGGGTCAAGTACAGGCTTTAGAGGTGTATTAGTTTTCACTCGAATCCATTGCAAAAGCTACATAGCTGCACCTTCACGATTGTCTGGATTTCTAGAGCATAGGATGAAAACAAAAGGGAGAAAAATCTCTATGCAAACACTTGATAAAATAACCAGTCACTTAGGGACCCTTGCTGTAAATAATCTAGTCTTGCATTTGCTAGGGACTAGCAAGATTTAGGCATGGGGGTATGATTGCGCAGCAATCATAGGTCTTAATTGACCTAAATTAGGCTAGGACTTAGCATAAGTTAGGGTTATTCATGCATGCATACGCATTATCTACATCTTTACTGCTTTCCTTTAGCTATGCATAAAATAATGTTATAATGTGCTGATTAAGTCCATTATTTCGATTGCAGGGAATAAGCTGATCAGGAGCTGGATCTGAAGCTGGATTAGGAATAACGGGAGTTGTAGCAGAGCTGGAGTAGAAGGCCTAGTTTAGATGTAGGAATAATAATGTAAGGGGGTCAAAGGTTTTTTATTCTATTAAGTAGAAATAAAGCAGTAAAATGTGAAGAGCATAGGTCCATCCTAGCCCTAGGATAGCCTAGAGACTTCCCCAATCCTTAGCCACCCTTAGATTAGGTCACAACAACTTAGGAAGCCCTCAAACCCTAGTTCCAACCCTTCTATGGACGTCCAGATAAGTTTTAAGATGTCCAGGACCCTTAGCCAACTCCCGCACACTTCAAACCCACTTCTGCAGTGTTATTGGACGTCTAGACACATTTTCAGATGTCCAATTTCTACAGAATACCCAATACAGAACTCGAAATCCTTCCTGACTCTGATTGGACGTCCAGACAACAAGTCTGGACTTCTGATTTTTGAGTATAAGACGTCTGAATCTATAATTAGACGTCTGATACTGCTCTCCAATTCCTGTTTTGAGATTTAAGCCTTGATCTTGGATCTCAAGGTCCCTAAACCCAATTCCAACCCAATAGGAACCTAAATTAAGATGCCCTAACCCTAGTACATCACCTCTAGACCTCCCTAAGGACCTAATGAGGTGCTCACTAAACCTAATTGACTTGGATCTTAGTCAAATCTATCAGCCTATTCAATTGGACTCATTGAGTCCAATTGAGCCCTGATCTCAGCACACATTGTCCAATTGGAATCAGTGAGAGTCCAATTGACCTAGACCTGACTTAATTGAGTTGTTTTACTCTCAATTAAGTTTCCACACACCCAATTAAACTTGTATTAAGTTTAATTGCACTTTACCTTAGTGAATTAGGGTTTATAATCCTAATTTGAGACCTACCTTGACCTAAACCCACTAGAACCCAACCTAATCAACCTAGCCACCTAAGTTTCGACCCACACACACCCACACACACCATCCACAGGAAAATATCTACGCTAGAGTTCTCTATAACTCTCTACCATGTGTGGTTGCCTTGGTTGTCAAAAATACCAACCAAGAGCCATTCAATTTTTAGATCCACATTTGGTGGATCTAAAAATGACCATCCACCCTCTCTCTCTCTCTCTCCCATGACCTCCCACCATAAGCCTTCTAGAGAATTCCATAATTCTCTAGAGAGCTTCCCTTAGGTCTATAAAAAGACCCCTTGGGTGGCCATTGGCACCCATTCACTTCTTTGGCAATTGCACTCCATTGGTGCCATTCACTCCACCTCCACTTAGCCACTCACTCCACCTCCACGAGCTCACTACCACCACCATGGAGGACACCATGCCGAGATGCTAGATCAACCCTACTTCTCTCCAAGGGTTGGTCTAAGCTACATTGGCCTCCCCTCATTCTCCTCTCAACCACTTCGAGGCCATCGGGGACCACCCCTGAATGCCCTCTACTCTTTTAGCTCTAGATCATGCTTTTCATAAGTTTTACTGCTTTGTAGAGTAGTTTCTCTTCTCCCCCAATGATGCATGCGAAATCCCCCCGTCGATTCTTGTATGCAATCATTTTCTAGCAGCTAGGTTTAATTTCAAGCATTCCTGTATAAGCTTTCCTCTAGATTTCCTGTACAAACAACTCTCCCCCAATGAATGAATGAAAATGCATTTATATATATATATCTCTCTTCATGTGTTCGAAATCACCATGAGCTGAATGATTATTTTATTTGCATGATTTAAGTGCCTGTTCTTTAACCGCCTATATATTGCGCACCAGAATATTAAGTAGAGCAGCTTTAAGATCGATTTCAAAAATAGAAACATGCCTCCCAGAGACGAACAACCAGGAGTCAAGTCTCGTTATTTTACAAAATAATATTTTTGACGAACGTTTTGCGCGACTATACTACGACTTTCGATGACTTTCAAATGTGCGAAAATGGACCTCCGTCAAGCATCACAATTGGACAAGATATATCCATGTGCCTGTTTTATCATAATCAAATTTAATTTCCTGGGAGTCCTCTTTCCTATTGCATGACCAGATTGTGAAAATTTAGAAAACCCTTGATCCACATCACATAATTCATCTGGAAAGTTTCTTGATGTAAACCTTGTCTCCACTCCTGATAAATATCTTGAACAAAATATCAAGCATTTATCTGCTATATACCCTTACGCAATAGTGCCTTCTAGATGATTCTTATTATGAACATAACTTTTTAGTTTAACAAGATACCTATTAAGTAACCATGTAAGAGTTAAAGAATATGTTAAAAAGCATTTATATTGACTTTTTTAAAATGCTATTGGAGCATACCTTTCTATGGGATACATCCATCAAAATTGATCTGGTCTAGCTATCTTTTCTTTTGTGGCCAAATGCATTCCTAAATGTATCATAATATCAAAAAATGATGGTAGGAATATTTTCTCCAATTGACAAATCAATATGACAATCTTCTACTCTAACTGTTCAAGATATTCTGGATCAAGCTCTTTTGAACATATATCTCAAAAAAAGCTGTAGAAATCTATCAATATATATTTTTTTTTTTGAAAGAAAGGAATGCTATCGAATCAACGATAGCAAACCAGGAGAGCTATTATTGATAATAAAAAAATAATTTACAAGTTCGACTCCCAGTACTGTATGAGCCTCCAGCAAAAATTTACAATGTTTTCCACATGAGCTGGGGTCTCCTGAAAAACACACTCATTTCTAGCCCTCCATACCGCCCACAGAACCGCCACCATATGTATATAAGGGTTATTCCCATCTACCAGACAGCTCCACAAATTTCCCCAGGTGGGTAAGGACTCATTGCATACTCTCCTCCAAACATAATCAGTGATAGCACATGAAGAGAAGATATGATCTGTAGAATCATTATGCAACCCACACAAATAACAAAACTGGGATGGGGTCCCCATCCTTCTGTGCCTCAGATCTCCAGTAATCAAACCATCCCTCCTACACAGCCATAAGAAAATTTGTAACTTTAATGGTATTTTTAACTTCCAAAGCTTTTTCCCCATTTCTTCATCTTCCGCCATCCTAGAGGACATTATCAATTTGTCATAGGCAGCCGCAGTAGAAAAATTACCTTCCCATTTGTATGTATCATATTCATGAGGCATGGGTTTGAAAGCAGCAAGCTCTTGCATGAGACGTTCATTCTCTACGCGTGTTCTTATTTCATGATTATTCCTCCCACCAATATTTAACAGCCACTGCTTCGAATCCACATCCCAATAATCAGCTACCACTGCATTTTTATTTGCTGCAGCAGCATAAGCAAGGGGGAACCTATCTTTAAGCGTCCCTCCGTGCCCCCAATTCTCCAGCCAAAACTTAAAGCTTTTTCCATCACCTAAAACAGATTTGAAAAAGTTCCAATTTTCCTTCAAGGCATGCACCACAGAAAGCCAAAACGGGGATGGTTTACGTGGGTTAAGACGATTTATCTCATCATTGGTACTCCCATAACTGTCCTGAATAATTTCTGTCCAAGTTTTTTTTCCCCCTGCAGTAACCGAATAGCCCATTTCAACAGTAAAGCTTCATTGAATTCCTTAAGGGATCTGACACCCATGCCTCCCAGCTTCTTTGGTTTGAAAATTAACTCCCATTTTAAGGGTTGAAAGAAAGCCCCTTTATGGGAGGCCCCTTTCCCAAAGAATCTTTTCCGCATCACCTCCAGCTTTTTCCAAATAGAATTTGGAGCTCTCAGGACAGAGAAGAAGAAAACAGGAATCGATGTGACAACAGAATTCAGTAATATATACCTCCCCCCTTTTGATAGGTATCTACTGCTCCAGCCCTCCAATTTTGTAGCTATCTTTTCAAAGAGGAAAGACCAATCTGCTTTCTTCAGCTTAGAACATTTCAAAGGCAGACCCAGATATTTAATCGGTAGTGGCACCACAGGTGTACCAAGAGTGGCATAGATCTCATTCTGTAAACCATCATTCATCCCAAAACAGACCAGGGAAGATTTACTTCCATTCAATCTGAGCCCAGAAACCTCTCCAAACAATTTAACCATATGTAACAAAGCCTGCGCTTCTCTCTTCCCCCCTTCTACAAGAAAAATAGTATCATCAGCATACTGAAGTATAGGAGCTAGAGCCCTATGATTAGACATTGAATACCCCCTTATAAAACCATCCACAGCCAATTTGCAGGCAAACCTAGCCAAAGTATCCACCGCAAGATTAAAAATTAGAGGGGCAATAGGACAACCTTGCCTTACTCCACATTGGGGCTGAATCCAAGAACGGCACGGTTTACCATTTATCAATGGGGAAAAAGAGGCTGTCGTAATGCATCTCTTCACCCATTGAATCAATAAGGGTGGAAATTTCCTCCTTTTAAGGATCTCCCACAAGTATGACCAGCAGATAGAATCATAGGCTTTTGAGAAGTCTACTTTCCATAAGAAAGCCTTTGATTTTCTCCTTTGCCACCCCATTACAATTTCCTGCGCCACAATGAATGACTCTTGTAACGATCTCCCAGGAAGAAAAGCTGATTGAACAGGCATAATCAAATCCTTTAAAACCTCCCGCAATTTGTTAGCAATAACCTTACTAATAATAAGGTAGATGGAATTTGATAACACAATGGGTCTGTAATCAGAAAAACTTTCTGCACTTGATTTCTTGGGCAACAAAAACAGGTAGGATTTGTTTAGCCTCTCAAAACCAGAGTTACCCACTTCAAACTCATGGATGACCTTCATTACATCCACCTTAACAACATTCCATAACTCTCTGTAGAAAAACACCTGAACACCATCTGGACCTGGAGCCCCTTCATTATTTAAATCTTTAATGGCCTTTAGCACTTCCTGTTCAGAAATAGGGGTCACAAGCATGCCACTCTGTTCATTATTTACACAAGGGAAATCCATTGCTGCCATCCTCCATGAACCTCTTGGAGTTGCCTTGGAAGCTTCTTTAAAAAATTTTGTTGCTTCAGATCTGATCTCCTTAACCGAGGTAATATTTCTTTCTTCAACTTTAATAGATGAAATAAGGTTGAATCTCCTTCTAGCACTGGCCGCAAGATGGAAAAATTTTGTGTTCGCATCACCCTCTTTAAGCCAAAGCTGTCTGGATTTTTCCCGCCAATCCATTTCAATTTTCAGGTCTTCATCCCTCACAATTGCTTGCATTTGCTGCCTCAATTGCTACTCCTGTTGGTCCAAATTCAGCCTGCACTCTTTCATATCTAAATCCCTGATGACTGTCAAGGCTTCCTTCCTCTTCTAGTCTCTAATTAGGTTCACAGCCTACCCATATTCTTTCAACATTTCACGCAGACCAACCAATTTTGCAGCCAACTGCTGTGTGGCAGTGCCTTGAACATCCTTGCTCTGCCACCACTGAGAAACCATTTGCACAAAGCCTTCTTCCCTAAACCAAGATCTCTTGAGTTTGAAATATGACCCCGTGTCTGCATTCACCCCACTGTCCCAAACCAAAGGCGTGTGGTCAGAGAACGGCCTATCAAGGCTCAAAACAGCTGATAACTAAAAACTCTCTAACAAACTAGGACTGCCAAAGAACCTGTCCAATTTGGAAATCTGTCCACTTCCATTCCTCCAAGTATATTCCACACCACTGATGGGAAATTCAGTCAAGCCCATGTTCTGCACAGCCAATTGGAAGCCTGTTGAAGAACTGTCCATTCTCCCATCTGGATTGTCATCACCAGAAAGATAACAATTGAAATCACCCCCTAACAACCATGGAGTCTCTTGCACTCTTTGATGCATTGCATAAAGTTCCTCCCACAAGCCAACCCTCTCTGCTGCCACACAAGGACCATAAATACATGATATAAACCATTCCATATCACCTTGGGGAGATTGACACCTGCAGGAAATTAAGAACCTATCACGAAAACTCTCAGTTACTGAAATGGCAGACTTTCTCCACCAAAAAGCCATACCACCAGACCGACCAGTAGCACCCTTAGCCACAATATCACTATGGCCAGATTGTTTGAAACAGTCCCATTCTTGACCATTCTCCCTCTCCAAGTGAGTCTCTTGTAAAAGGGCACAGTCTATCTCCCACTCAGAGAGATATCTACAAAGAGAAGCCCTTCTTTGCTTGTTGCGTAGCCCACGCACATTCCACGACAAAACTCTCATTTCTCACTTGAAAGATCCCCATTGACCTTGCAACCCACATATTCTACCATAATAGATTTAGCAATATCTTGCTCCACAATAGGATGCTCCTTTCTTCTCCTTCGCAACACATATGGAGATCTGCCCACGCCTCTCTTTTGTTTGGACCCACAGCCACACTGCAAATCAGTTGGAGTAGCAAACTGTAACTGGCTCTGCTCTTTAAGCCTCAACTCCCTTTCTAAACTACCCAATTCCACACTGCAATTCATCTTAGACTCTGCCAAATCAGTCTCAGTAACCTCTAAACAATCACCCTCTTTGACTATCAGAGCTAATCTATTTTCAGCAGGTGTTGCAGCATCTTCCATCAAGTCCTTCTCAGCCATAATACAATGGCAGTCCTCCCTCTCTTTGGGCTCAGGAACCTCAACTGCAGGAGGACTCAGGTGCTGCATCTGGTTTGGTTCTTTAAGCCTCAACTCCCTTTCTGTACTTCCCAACTCCATACTGCAGATCATCTAAGAATTTGCCACTTCATTCTCAGCAACCTCCAGACAGTCACCCTCTTTGCCTATCAACACTGATCTAATTTCAGCAGGTGTTGCAACATCTTCCGTCTGATCCTTCTCAGCCATAGCACAATGGCACTCCTTCCTCTTTGTGAGATCAGGAGCCACAGCTGCAAGTTTGCATCCTTTAAGCCTCAACTCCCTTTCTAAAGTGCCCAATTCCACACTGCAGTTCATCTCAGATTCTGCCAAAACAGTCTCAGAAACCCCTAAACAATCACCCTCTTTGACAATCAGAGCTAATCTATTTTTAGCAGGTGTTGCAACATCTTCCATCTGGTCCTTCTCAGTCATAACACAGTGGCAGTCCTTCCTCTTTTTGGGCTCAGGAACCTCAACTGCAGGAGGACTCAGGTGCTGCATCTAGCTTGGTTCTTTAAGCCTCAACTCCCTTTCTGTACTGCCCAACTCCATACTACAGATCATCTCAGAATTTACCACTTCAGTCTCAGCAACCTCCAGACAGTCACCCTCTTTGCCTATCAACACTGATCTATTTTCAGCAGGTGTTGCAACATCTTCCATCTGATCCTTCTCAACCATAGCACAGTGGCACTCCTTCCTCTTTGTGAGATCAGAAGCCTCAGCTGCAGGGTTGCATCCACAGCTGTCACATTGTTTGCTCACCTCATTTTTGGTTCCAGACATTGGTTTCTCCTTAGGAGAATTATCTTGACAGCAATCAACCTGCCCAATAATAGCTAACCTAACAAGCCAAGAGGTGCCCCCACATCTGATAATGATCGAATCTGGAAGTGAACCAGCATTAGCAACTTCCACCTCAATTCTTAACGACCTAATGTCTCCTTCTCCAATCAGAACATCAGAACCATCACAGATTGATGCAAAACCTGCTAGCATCTTGGCGACAACACCCTTTACCCGCAGGTGCAGTGGTAGTCCAGAGATCTCAAGGATGACCCTCCTGGAGGACACTCTTTGTGGAGGCCGTTCAGATAGTGCCCCATCAAAAGGAGAGACCATTCTCCAGATCACAATGAAATCTTTGAAGATACTTGAACGAAATCTTAATCGCTCAACATCCAGCATGCCCAAACCATACACCAAGAATCGAGAAGGGGATAATAGAGCAACTTTCCAGCCCGCAGACAAAAGATCTAAGGAAAGTACCAGGTTCTGAAGCATTTCGATCGAAGGCCTACCTGACATGATCTCCCCAATCAAAGCACCTCTCAGTGTGATCTCTGCAGCCGAGATCTCTTTCATAGATGGGATCTCAACTTCAATTGTATGCCTGCCCAAAATCGGTGGTGCTGGCGACCGAGGTTCATTTTTGACCCTCCAAACAGGACGTGAGACTGCCCGCCATTGTCGCAAAGGGAACCTCCTAGGGCACAAATCGCTTTTGTGTCCTTCGCCCCTGCACTCCAAGCAGATCTGAGCATTCTTACATATCGCAGCCACATGCCCCCTTTGTCTGCATCTGAAGCAGAGAACATCACCATTCTTCCGCCTCCAAGGACGTCTTTGAGAACGGTCAGACGACCTAAAAAACCTCTCCTGCCACAACCGCTCTCTTCTCCTCCAGGCCCTTGATCTCCACGTCTTCCATTCATCTTCTGCGCCCACCCTGGATGGATTCGCCCCACTACCTCGCTCCGCCCATCGCCGATCGCCCACCACTCGCCCTCTCCATCGCCGATCGCCCATCCTCCTTGCTTCTAGTTGCGATTCTCTATCAATATTGATCGAATAATATCATTTGATATGGCAACTTGTAATGATATGGGAAGTAGTTGATGCATCATGACTTTTCAAGCCCAAAATCTTGCAATCACATAGATTTACACATCCTTATATATTAGATGCATAACCATCTGGAGCTTTAACTCTTTTAAATATCTTACATAGATTTGACTTCTCATTCTTGTCTAAGTTACAACATGCTGGAGGCAAGATAGTCTTATTTCCAACCTCTTTGGGATGAAGTACATGTCTAATGTTCAACTTTTGCAAGTCAATATGACTCTTTATACCATCTTTGCTTTTCTTTTCCAATTGTAATAAAGTTCCTAGTATACTGTCACATACATTTTTCTCAATATGCATGACATCAAGATTATGACATATAGCATTCTCTCTCCAATATGGTTTTGTCCAATTAGGCCAATACTTACACCTCTTTTTGGGATCTATGCCAATAATACTAGGAACTTTTTCTAATTGTGTCATTATCAATGTGTTTGATAATCTTTTTTGTATACACCTCAAATCTTGCTTTCCATTGAAGGGTGTTGATTGCCTTCGAAATCTATGATTCATTAGAAGAAAATGACGATGGCCCATGTAGCATACCTTTTGACTACCTTCCAAGTATTTGAATCATTATCATTATTACAAGATGGACATGCAAGATATCCTTTTGTGGCCCACTCTAAAATATTAGCATATGCCAGAAAGTCATTGATAGTCCACATTATTGCAGCATG
The DNA here is from genome assembly GCA_037157565.1 of Thalassia testudinum. Classification (NCBI taxonomy): domain Eukaryota; kingdom Viridiplantae; phylum Streptophyta; class Magnoliopsida; order Alismatales; family Hydrocharitaceae; genus Thalassia; species Thalassia testudinum. The sequence goes on from JAZHRO010000063.1 coordinate 62,487,965, forward strand.
CAACTGAAACATTTCTTTGCGATCAACATCAAATGTTGGAATACCAGCCTCCCATAAATCTTTCAATTCCTCAATTAATGGTTGCAAAAATACACCTATATGAGCTTTTGGACTAGACGGACCAAGAATTAATGTTGATAATAAGAAATTTGATTGCTTCATTCATAACCATGGAGCTGAATTGTAGGGAATCAGGATAACAGGACAACCTACTTTGTTGTGGTGTCATCGTCCTAAAAGGATTGAACCCATCATTAGCTAAACCAAGGTGAACATTTCGAGGCTCTGTAACAAAATGAGGATATTTACTATCAAATGTCTTCCATGATAGGGAATCTGCAGGATGTCTAAGCATTTTATCTTTTAATTGACCTTCAGAATGCCATCTCATTAGTTGTGATGTCTTCGATGACATGAATAGTCTTTGTAACCTTGGTTTCCATGGAAAGTACCACATAACTTGAGAAGCAATTCCTTTATCTAATTCAAGCTGAAGAGTTTCATCAACTTTAGATTGTGATGTTCTTTGTCTCCATCTCGAAGTACTACATATGTGGCATGAATTATCATTTGCATGCTCTTTCCAATATAACATACATTTCTCTGGACATATGTCAATTTTTTCATAAGCAAGGCTAAGTTTAGCTATAATTTTCTTATTTTGATAGAAAGAATTAGGAAGGGTTTCTCCCTCTAGCAATGCATCTTTAAGAAGCTGATGCAACATGGTAGAAGATTTGTTTGTCCATCCATTAAGGCACTTTATGTGATAAAGTTAAACTAAAAAAGATAACATACTAAACTTCTTGCATCTTGGATATAGCTCTTGTTTGGCATCGTCCAATAATTCAAAAAATGTATTTGCATCTTCATTAATATTATTTGGCAAATTGTATTCGAAGTAAGATGCATCCTTGTCCATATCTTGAAACCTAAAAGCTTTATGTAGGAAATCATGCACATCATCCCCTACTTCTTGATTGTCATTAACTTCTTCTTGGATGTTTTCAAGCTCTTTGATGATAACATTATCATGAGCCATAACTAGCTTTATTTAGTCATAATCAAGTAACAAATGCTCCTACATAGTTACCTACGAGCCATAATTCCTTGCATATCAATTCTTAGAGAAGAACACTAAAGAAGTGATAATTCTACAACTTTAACACCATATTGCGAAAGTAGAGTAACCACGGGGTTTGCCAGGGGTTAAGTTAAGGTCAAATGAGCATTAAAGTCTAATAAGAGGGTCCACAAAGAAAAAAATAGGGTTTCACATGTTTCGAGAACCAATACAGCACCTAAAACCCTAATTTCATACCCACTTGAATTACAAAGGTTTCGACCAGGATAATGATGATAACATCATCATCAGCCATATCTAGCTTTATTTAGTCATATTCCATCATTAGATGCTCCTACATAACCGCCAAAGAGACGTAATTCACTACATATCCATTCTGAGAGAAAGTAAAATAGGGGTAAAACTACAATTTTAACAGCATATCTTAATTTCAGAACAATCATGGGTTTTCACAGGAATTAAATAAATTCAAATGGTCTCAAACGTTTAATAAGAGGGTCCGTGTAGACAGAAATGGGTTTTCGCACATTTTAGGAAATAAATGACATCTGAAATCCTAAAAGTAGACCTGCTTAATCTACTGAGGTTTTGGTCAGGATAGAATTCACATAAACCCTCTAAAAATCATAGAAAAATATTCTCTAGGGTTTGGTACCTTCAATTTGACCATCAGAACCTGTCTTGACCTAAAATAGAGCCATAGACAAACTTTTACCCTAATTTGGGTTTTTGCACAAATTGCCCAATCAAACAAGGTCAAAACCTAAATCTAACTTCTCCATTAGATTCCTTGGATCCAAATTAAGTTTGTACCAAAATTTGGGCCCAATCTGAGAACATTTCGACCTAGTTTGCTTTTTAGTCCATGACTAATTTTTAATCTCCTCAATAACACCTCAGCTTTTGAATTTATTGCAAAAGGCCCTCCATCTTTGTCATCTTCTTCAAATAGGTCCCAACCGCCCTAGAATCTTAATCCTACAACTTTGGTGAGCTTCATTTGACAAAATCTCTTTGATTTCTTGACGAATCCTTCTCAAATTTGAAAGGGGAATTCATCAAAAAATTAGCTTCTTTTTTAGACAGATCAGAAGTCCCAAAAATTGCCCAAATCCTCATGTGAATCCCTCAAAGAATTGGGTTTCCAACTCTGGAAAGCATTCCAAGCTTTGGAAGCTTGCTTATCAAGCTCTAATCGCTCCCTAAGGCCTATATAAGGATCCCCAGGGCCTGTCCATTCTTCTCAGTTAGGTTTAAGGCCAAAAATCTCTTCTTGTCTCTATCACCGGCCACCTCCAACCTAAGCTTCGGTGGACCTTCTCGATCTCTCTCCTCCATGCCTCCAACAACCAAATTGGAAGTGTAGCAACCTTCCCCATCTTCCTCCGCATCTCGCCGGACATGGTAGGCACCATCTTCCCCTCTCCTCACCGCCGTCCCCCACACAGAGGATTACTGACACCAGCTGATCAAAGCTGGTGGCATCTTCCCCCTTTCGTCTACTAAATTAGGGTTAGATTAGATCCGTAGTTCGTTTAGGTTAATTCCCTATACCCAAAAGGCCAAAAAGACCCTTGATGCCATCAACCACCCTCATCTTCTCCATCTCCAGTGACCACTCCGACGAGGGTTTCCGTCCGCTACACATCTCCATCCCCCTCACTGACAGGCCCACTCCATCTGCTAGTGCATTCGGAGAGGAGGCCTAAGATTGTCCCACATCGTGTGGGACAATGCAGCTGAAGGCACATATATTGCTTTTGTGACACCAGCTTATTGCCTCCTAACACACAAGGGTGAGGTTCTCCTTACCCACTCAAGCCTCGCCCGTGACATGCATCATGCAGGCCTGGCTCTGACCTATTTACCCACCTATGCCCATGCACAATGATGAGTCAAATTTTCGCTTTCGCAAATGATGATTAAGAAGATTTATCATTGTATTTCTAAGTGGTGGAAAATCGACTAATCAAAACAACTAGAATTAGAATTAAAACACTCACAGGAGAGTAGGTCATATCCACAAGGAGGCAATGACCTATTTAAACTCGCACTGGTTAAAAACATATGTTCACGATTAGTTTCATCAAGAAATCAGATCAAAATCGCTTTTCAATTGAGATAATAAGATAATATCATGCGGATATTGTAGTTATGCAAAACAAGAGGGAGATGCTCATAAAATCAACCAAATAGAATATTATTAACTAAAAGTACCTTCCACCTCAATGGAAAAAAATGTAAATTTTAATTAACTTTAAAACAGGGGATTTGTTGTAGTGGCTAGTGCGCAAAGGAGTAGGGGAGACAGGCGTCGTGGCTGTAGCTGAAGGTCCACCCCGCTCGGGCCGCACCTGATGGTGGTGATGGCACAGCGGATGGCAGCCTGTGGTGGCTGCAAGAAGGAGAGGAAGGTGGAGGGTGGTGGCTCTTCTCGCTACTGTTGAGCACACGAAGGCGTAGTTGGGGGTTGTGCCCGCACGGTGGAGCTGCAACGAGGGGAGTTGGGTGACGAAGGGCTTACATGTGGAGGTCGTGCATGGTTGGAGTAGAGGGTGTGTTGGGGGTGTGTGCATGCGGTGGCAGAGCGGGGACTACCTGTGTTGCTGCTAGAGGAGCGTGCTCTGTAGTGCGTGGGCAGAGGTTGGATGAGGGTAGGCATGTGTGGGCTGGAGGTGGAGGGCTACTGCGGGTGTGATGGAGGTGCAGCAAGGGGTACACAAGGTCCTGCTGCTGTAGGAATGGCGAGGGAGCGCAGCACTGCGCGGTTGCTGTAGCACATACTTTGCGCACGTAGGCGAGGGCCGATGGGTTGGAGGACGTGCGGCTACTACTGCAATGGAGCTGGAGGGCAATTGTGTAGGGATGGCGAGGGAGTGCAGCGCTGCGCGGTTGCTATAGCACAGAGGTGCAGGAAGGGGCGCAAGGATGGTTTTATTATTAAAACAGAGGCAGAAGAAGGAAAAGAAGAAAATGGTGTTGATGGTGCTTGGACAGGGAGGGTGATCTGGTAGTTGCATGGTGATGGCCAAGCTCACTAGATTGGTGCGGCGAGCTGTCACCTTGCCAGCGCACGGTGTGGTGGAGCTCGATCTTGGATACCATGGTGGTGGAGTGGAGTGCACAGTGGTGGAGTGGTGCGGTGTCTCCCCGAGCATAGCTGCCTCCTCCTCTCCCTTGTAGTCGCAACTGCCCCTGACCTGATCCATCTCTCCCGCTCCTCCATGAATGGGGTCTTGAGTGCAGGTAGCTAGCGAAGATTGAATGCGTAGGTGGAGGAAGTGGAGTGGTTGCCTATGGGAAGAAGAAGAAGAATTAATAAAATAAAATATTAAGATTATTTATACACAAATCCTTAAGTTCTATGTTAATTAAAACAATGCATGTAATGCACCTAATTACATGCCATTCTAAGTCAGTTCCCAATGCCTTTAATTATGAATGCAATGCATGAATTATGTACTTAAATAAGAAATATAAATTAATCTATTTACATCCTAATGCATGCTAAATAAATGGATGCATTACCTTAATGTTTAAGCATTTAGACATCCAATTAGCTCAAAAATATGAGCTTATCACACACCTCGGCTGCTACCCTATGCCGATAGTCTTGGTCCCAGGTGCGCTCTAGATCGATTATCCGACTGCCTGGTATTGTGCATGGCCATGTGAAAGGCGGGAAGGAGGAGAACCCAGGGGAAGAAAGAGAGAGCGTGCAGGGTTAAGGGGGGTTTTGCTTTGTTGTGTATTGGCTGACACTTAGCCAAAAATCAAAGATGCCCCCTTGTGGAGATAGAGCGAAGGAAAGAAGGAAAGAAGAGGCGAGGTAGAGAAGCTAAGTAAGAAAGAGAAGAGAAGAGACAGAAGGCTGAAAAAGAGAAGGCTTGTGCTTACCTTCTGTTAAGACGTCTGATTGCTTGCCTGTTGGTTGATTTGAATTGGTGGTTGAATGCATACTTAAACTTTAGAGGATATAAATGGTGATTCAAATCACCATTGTCTTTTATTCTTTTCTATTTTTATCCTCATATTCTTGATATACATTGGATTTCAGTGAATATTTAATGTGACAGGTTATTATTCATTGAAAATCTATACTTCGCTTAATTAATTATGCTCAAGTTACATTAATTGTTGAGATTAGCATGTGAATTCCATATTTGTTCCTAGTGAACGACCTTAGACTTTCATTCGAGTTATAAATTTTATCTGTTTTGACCAATTTTGTCCTATACTACGACACATCTCTTAAACAACAACGAACTCGCTATAAACATTTTGGCATCGTTGCTAGGGAGCAACGTGCAATTCATCGCTATTCTCCTCCAATATTTTGATTATATTTGAGCACTAACTTATCCTGTTTGCTTTATTGTGATTTTACAAGGTATTTCACGAGGAGATCTTCTGCGTAAAATAGCCACGCCAGGGCAGGTAACTTCTATATTCTTCCCTAGTCAACCTCCAAATCTTGGGAAGACAAGAAGGTAACAATCAATTTGGAATCACCTACCTTTTTTTCATAGTAACTATCATTTAAAAGGCAAGTTTCCTAATTTGCGAATTTTTTTTTTGATTGAAGATTGAGATGATTTTGTTTAGAATTCCCTACCCCAAATTTCTTGTTCCTATTAGGGACTACGCTTAATTTCTAATCTTCTTGGACTATGCACTTCTTATTTGAAGTCCAAGGAGAACATTTTAAAGATCAAATTGGATGCATAATAGAGGCAATTAGGATTTCAATTTTAGGATTTTGGAGTGCTAGTTCACAGTTTCCTTCATAAAAGGAAAGTTCCCTCCCACATTTGTATGCTACCCAAGCCCTTGATTGAAAAGATATAATCAGAAAAACCCTAAAATCAGGCTCTAATCTCACTTGAATCCTAAAATGTTGGACCTAATAACCTGAGAGTAAAATCAGGGTGATTTCTAGGTCTTGACCTAGATCTCATTCTGCCATCTTTAGGCCAGGTCAGGTGATATTAGTCTACATTATAGGCCAACCAACCTTCAAACTAGGTCACAAGTTGAAGTAACTTCCAATCAAGTGAAACTCAACGCATAAATTAGGACATAAAATTGGTAGACTTGTCTTAAGTTCAGACATTCCGGTCTACTTGGAACCTCAGTACAAGGAATGTCGAGTGGGGGAACCCTGTAACCTGTGGGGATGCTCTACCGTGTAAGGCTCTTTGTGGGGCTCTCCTTCCTAGATGCCTAGGTAATTCTCGCGTATGCAAATTTTTGATTTGGAGACATCATCTGTCTCGAAGCTACCTTAGCCATCCAAAAATCTTTGGGTGCCTTGATTGGCTCAATTTCACATCCAGTCCCTCATCCCTTCTATTTAGAGCACATACACATATCATCTTACAGATTTCTTTCAGATCTGATCAACTACAATCTAATCTTGAGTTTGATTCTACATCTTGATTCCACCACTTGATTCAAAAATGCAGCCTGACATGTTAGGAAAGGTGATTTGGAAACCTGAGTCCTAAATGATTATCAAAGATAAGGTGATTGAGGTTGCTTATGGATACCATGAAGAATATTATAGAGCCTTAGATGAGGACATTCAGGATAAATTTGCAGAAACAACAACCCACATTGTGAACCATGTTGAAATACTTTATACTCGAGTCTTACATGGTTCAACCCGGGAGAATCTTTTATCAGAATTCAGTGAATTATGGAGATTACACAATATCGAGTGTCTACAATGTTGTTTGAATGGAGAATTTTGGGAAACATATCAAAGTCTAATAGAAAAATGTGGGGACATGCTAAATACACTACAAAAGACAATTATTCAAAGATACCCATACATTCCTTCAGAAGACGATGAGACATCTTGGAGCAACATTAAGGAGCAAAATCTCCCACATCCCGGGTGTGATGATCAAGGTTGTTGTGGACCCCCAACCCAAATGGAATCTAATTCAAATTATGAACAAATTGATACACCTGATCTTGAGATGGGTTGGGAGGATTTGATTGTAGGTGATCACAATTTTGAGCCAACCCTAGAAAATCAAGAGCATGGTTCACCAAGGTTAAATTTCCTAGACACCTTTGATACTAAGATTGAATCAGAATCAGAGGGGTGGGCGAATCACAACTGGTGAGAATGGGGCATTGGGGCTCTAGTGACAGGAGGGAGAACGAGGGCTGGGAGGTATGGAGATCGAAGAGGTGGAGGCGCAAGGCAGATCGCAGAGAAGGGAGGGTCACTATGGAGGCTAGGTGGTGGGAGAAGGTGGGGAGGTCCTTTGCTTTCGATGTAGGGCAAAAGGACATATGGCGGCAGTGTGCAGGGGGCCTCTAATCTATGTAGCCTGCGGCAGAGAAGGCCATAAATGTGATATGTGTAAGAGAGGAGGGACACAATAGGGAGGAGGAAAGGTTCCACACCATCACCCTCCCTCGGGGCAGAGGGGATGGAGGGCTCCACCGCCTCCACCTCCAACTTTTGCTAGGCACTTCCTTGATGTGGAGGTCGCGTACTCAGAAGACTTTCATGCGGTGGATTTGGTTTTAAGGGGTGCACTGATTGGGGAGGTGATGATAGGGGCTCCGTCTTTGGATCGACTTCAACAGTTGGTAAGATCCCTAACCCTAAGCTCACCGAATTAGAAGGTTGCAACCTTGGGTCCTTCTCGCTTCCTTTTATATGGATTAGGTATGATGGACGTCGAGTTGCTACAATTTTAATTGAGAAAGTTTATGAACATCAATGTGATGTGGAGGTATGTTTTGTCGTTTGATAGGGCATTGAAGGAGCGACCCCCACAGAAGGTGGCATCCAAACAGTGGAGATTGGAGATTAGTGGTATGCCTTTGCATTTGAGAGCCAAAATGGTTGTGGCGAAGATGATTGAAAGCTTTGCGATGCTGAAGGAGGATTCAGAAGTTGTGATTAGGGAAGGGGATGGGAGGGTGCTTTGGGTGAATGTGGTGTTTGCATGTAGTGGCTCTTTACTTAAAAAAATCATCCTTAGATGTGGGGGAAGCTCGTGGTTGATCCGGCTTTGAATTTACTTGGATATTGAGGAAGTACATGGGCAGCCGAGGGCAAAGACCTTCGCATGGTTGGTCCAAAACCAATCTGTCCAGGAGAATCGAGATGGATTTTCTGCAAAAGAGAGACCAGTGATAAAGAAGAGAAAGGAGCACCATGTTGAGGAATGAGAAGGGACCTAATGTTTGAAGCAACTGAATCAATGATGAATGAGGATAGTATGCATAAGAGAGGCTCGCAGATGATTGTATTAGTGGAGGAGAATGCTAGAACAGGACCTCGAAAGTTGGGGGTGGAAACTCCTTTTTCTTTTGGTATGCCTGAAGAATTTACATACGATGTTAGGACCAAAGGCAAAGGGAAAGGTGTACTAATTAGATCCCCATACAAACTGTGGAGGAGAGGTGAGGACAGGATGGGAATGGAATTGAGCACGGTGGCAAGAGTGCTTGGAGTGATGAGGATTGATGGGAGGGCATGGAAGGGGAAACCTGACACAAGATGAGAGTTCTATAATGGAACATGCGTGGGTTGCGCGACGGGGTGAGAAGAGCCCCCCTCGCTAGATATATGAGAGAGTGGGATGTTGATTGTGCGCTTATGTAGGAAACACAAATTGAAGAGGATGGACAGAATTCTTGGAAGCCGCTGATATAGGAGGAGAGATCTGAAATCACTACTGTGAGGGCCCAAGGCTGGTCGGGAGGCATGGCCATATGGTGGAAGCTCACAAGGCTACAGCTGACGGAGGTACTGCGGGCTGAATTCCATATAACCTGTAGATTTTAGGCAGTCCATACGGGATGTTGTCTGTATATCACCTGTGTTTGTGGACCATGTAATGCGACTAGGAGGACTGCACTATGGTCTGAGCTTGCTGAGAAAGTGGAGGGGATTGGGGACAATCCATGATTTGTAGGGGGCGACTTCAATTGTACACTATCCAGTTAGGACAGAGTGACTAGGTGCACTAACCAGTCTGCTATTGGTTTCTTATTATGAGGAATGACCAGGGGTGGTCATACTAGAAGGGGACATCGAGATCAAGCTGGCGGTTCTGAACCTGATTAAACAATTCCATGACCTTCCTAGGGAAGACCATTTCAACCACCTTGAAGAGCTGACACTTCTTGCACAAACAACCCGTTCCCGAAATGTGCAAGAGGACCTATGGCTGATGCGGCTATTTCCATTATCTCTTAAAGATAAGGCCACTTACTGGTTCAGAATTATTGGCCGACCCATCACCACATGGCCTCAGCTCAAGAGCACCATCCTCAAGAAATTCTTTCCCATAGGTCGTACTAATTCCTTGCGAAGATCTATTACGACCTTTTAACAGAATCTGATGAGACTTTTCATGATTCTTGGGAAAGAATTCAAGATCTCCTAAGAAGTTGCCGGGACCACGAGATTCCTTTATGGCAGCTTGTGGAATTCTTCTATCATGGATTAGAAGATCAAATTCAACGTTTCGTCGATGCCTCATGTAGCGAAAATTTCTTGAATAAGGATGCTGAGAGTACCTACGACCTATTTGAAAAAATGAGTGAAAACTCATTTAATCAAGCTTCCATGAACACATTTGGAAAACACCAAACCCACAGTTCGGTGTTCATGAAGTAGGCACCTAATCTATTCCTGTAAGCTAGGATGATCTTCAAATGATTGCACAAAAACTCAATCAGATGCACATTAATCAAAAGAAGATTGAGGAAAGACTTGCCACATCAACCCAAGCTCCACACAGTCCACATCTAACCCAACCTAACTTTCCACGAAGAGAATTTACACAATCTCAACACTACTCCTACTGATTATTACCAGTACTCTGAGGTTGCTCATGATTCACTGGAGAATTACAACTATCTAGATCTTAACCCCACTCAAAATATTTCTGCAATCCAGGAACCATTTCAAAATTCTTCCAATTGGAAGAACTACTTGAACTACTCCTGGAATAATCAGATTCCTCCCCAACCAAATCAATTTAGTGGGTATGGGTCTAATCTCACCTTTCATCCTGGGCCATCCCGACAAGACATCAATGCCTAGATGATGAGAACCCTGAAGGAAATGCAGAGAAAGATGACGAAAGTAACCCGCACCATCACAAATCTGAATAATCAGATTGGGGTTACTCCCACTATAAGACCTGTAGGGCATTTACCCTCCCAACCCATGCCCAACCCTAATCCCCAAAGGAACCAGTATCCGGGTAGAAATCCACACTACCTAAATCAGCCTCCTACTAATCCACCACTTTAGCAGCCTCCCAGGTTCCTACAACCACAGGACCCCTACCTCCTCTAAATAGTAATCTAACTACACATGCAGTTATGTTAAGGAGTGGGAAAACCACCACTAATCCCCGGCCTTCCAAAAAAGCTGGAGAAATCCCCATTGATGTAAACATGTTTACACTACTTAAGATGTCTATTTATGCATGTTCTTAAGCATAGGATTGCATTGCATACTATAAATATTGCATAACATGCATCATCTTGCATTTAGAGTAGTTTGAATAAAATGGAGGTTAATTGTCTCCTTTTATGTTCATAGACAGGGGAAACTTTTTATCGGGGCCTCGGATCGAAGATCCAACCGTACAGATGTGATCAGGGCGACGATTGGAGTTCAACGACTCCAAGATCACCCTAATTCGACATCTGTAGCATCAGATAGATATCGGGGAACCCTAGAAGATCAAGGGCCAAGATGGTGTGAATCCACACTTCAAATGACAAATCTGACCACACGGATGAATTCGGATCGACGATCGCAGCCTAACGGCGTGAAAATCGACTCAATCCGACACCCGTGGCACCATCTACATCATCCAAAAGAAGGACGGCCAAGATGGCACCACGTGGTGCCATCTTAGCCATCCAACTGGCCCTCAGGACCGCCGTTGCCTCTCCAAAGAAAATCCAACACGCAATCTGGGCCATTGGGTCTTGATCCAACGATCCTGATCGTGGGTACAAAAGTTCGGCTACCCACCTATCCACGCACACAGTGCAGTGGATAAGGCGCTCGGTCGCCTTTAGACGCAGGTTCGAATCCGCATGTATGGGCTAGCGGGCGTGAGGAGTGTCAGATCATCATCTAACAGCTACGCGCACCCGATAGCGCTCATGCGCCATTAGACGCACGGCGAAGGTGCTGCATCACACGCGATGAGGCGCATTGCTGAGGCGGGTGATGGACGCATCTCAACTATTCGATCTCGCAATCAAACGGCCGAGATTTAAAGTACGTGAACGAGCGTTAAGGAGCGGAAGGCGAGCGGGCGCGCGCGCGCGCAGCCCACGAAAGCCACGTTTGGACCTTTAGCGACGGTTTTATCCGTCACTAAAGGTCCTGAATTAATGTTTTCAGAGTTGTAATGTCCAAATTGCCCCTACTCCTTGCAACCATAAAAGGAGACCCCTCAATATGAAATTCTCATCCCTTCCTTCTCTTCTCTCCCTCTCCAAAGCTCAAGAGAAGCTTGTCCCACACCTGGGATGCTTCTCACGAGATAAAGTCAATTTGTCGTCCCCCTTTCTGAAGAGGATCCCACGACGACGACGACGTGCTGTCCCATTCTAGTTCTTCCACTTCGTCCTCCTTCATCCTGCTCCGTCCTTCGTCTAGGCGTCATCCCATCTGGCTCATCCTCTAAGCGACCGTCGAGGAGGATATCTCTCTCCCCATTCTTTTTACTGCTTTCTAGAATATATTTATTACTTTCTAGAGTAGATTTATTGCTTTCTAGTGTAATCATTTTCCCGCTTTCTAGTGTAATGAATAATCTTTCTGATGATGAAATTCCATGTTCATTCTTCATCTCTTTTTGGTTTTTGTTTGTAATATTCTCTCTCTCTCTCTTATTCTCTATCTCTCTCTTCTATTTATTTTAAATAGTTAGATAGTTCTAATCAATTAATTTACTTCATGACAAATAAATCAAACGCGTGTTTTTAAATCAAAGTCCACCTCCCTGTGTTCGACCTGGGATTTTCATTCCGGTATAAATTTTATTTGTTGAACACGAGTTCTTCACTTTCAAACTATGACAAGTTTTCAAAATCAAACACGTTAGCGTAGCAACCCGTACATTCAACACCCATCCCTGTGCAAATTGACTCTCCACCTTCCCATCAAGAAGAAAATGAAACACAAAAATCTCAAGACACGACTCCTATCCCTTTTCCACAAGCTCTCCACCCTACAACTAATAGAAAAAAGAAATCTAAGCCCACCATAGAAGAACTCATGGATCTATTTGGGCAAGTTCAAATCAATATTTCTCTCCTAGATGCCAACAAATATATACTTGCCTACGCCAAATTTTTGAAGGAGATCTGTACTCCTAAAAGGTAGGCCAAAATTCTTGGACAGGTACATCTTTCGGAGATAGTAAGCTCTATCATACAGAGCATGCTGGCTCCTAAGATGAAAGATCCGAGGGTGCTATTAATTTCAGTGATTATTGATGATACTACCTTTGATCACACTCTCCTTGATCTTAGTGTCTCAGTTAATATCATTCCCTTGATTTTATTTGAAGAGTTTCAGATCGGTGAATTAAAACCCATCGAGGTTACCCTGCAATTAGTCGATCGATCTACAATCAAACCTTGTGAGATTGTTAAGGATGTTTTAGTCAAGGTCCAGAATTGCGTCTTCCCTGCAGACTTTCTAGTCCTTGACATTGAGGTACCCAAATCTTTACTAAATGCCCCAATAATCCTTGGACGACCCTTTTTGGCCGCTGCAAAGGCAAATATCAATTGCCACACAGGCAAAATGGATGTCACCTGCACAGGCCAAACTATCACTCTAGATATTTTCAAATCCTCTAAGAGATTCCATGATGATAACTTTTTTGAGGACTCAGATACTGAAATTTCAAATATGGTGGAGGAGACAATGTTGATAGATACCCTTACCGACCACAATATTTTTGAGGAATCAGATTTAGAATCAGTGGTCGGTGAAATATGTGATTTGGAGACTTGTCTTCAACAACAATCCATTCTTGATGATCCCCCTGATCCTTTCCTTAACCCACCCACTCTTCTCTCAACCCACCCTTCCACTCTAATTTCACCCACCCTTCACCATTCTTCCCCCAAACCCTTTCCATTGGACCTGCCACTAGACCCGCCCGAGTTTGGCATTCAACCTGATTTCAAACCATGGCTAGACTCGGGCTACAGTTATCATTTTCTATCTAGCTTTGATCCCTATATTTCCTCTAATCAATTTTCTCAGGATTCAGAAGAAGATGCCTTTTTTACAGGCATCCACGTGTCCAACTATTTACATGATTTCCCATCTTTCGTTCATACCTTCATGCTCGACTGAATGGCATAAAAGATAGCACTGGATGGGAGGTAACCCATCATTTTTTCCTACTTTCCTTTTTCCTTTCTTTTTCAAGGTTTTGACCATCCTAAACCTGACCACCATTCACTAAGGTGACCCCTTTCCACTCCTAATGCATGAGGACATTGCATATCATAAGCATGGGGGGTGTTTTTAAAATTTTGACGATCGATTTAGGATTTTTAAAACCTAAAAATATGCCTTTTTTTCTTTCTTTTGTCATTTTCTTATTTTTTGCTTGCATAACCAAAAAAATAAAAATGTTGAAAACTTTTTGAGGAAAAATTTCAAATCGGAACTAAGTTTGACAACTCACTTTTGGTACAATGGGATTTTATCTTTAACAAACTAGGGATGAGGATACAGATTTGATCATTAGAATTTTAGGGTCAATTTTTTTAGACTAGATCAGATATCCTTTCTTCTTTCCTAAAATTCTACCTAAACTCGTGATAGTTCAGGTGACTTGATCCTCTTTTGTAATTTGGAAAGTATCTAGCTTAGTTTCTGATTCAAAAACATACATCTCATGGAAAACTTCTTGTGCCAAATTTCACACACAAGCCAATACCTAAAAACAACTAGAAATTAGAAAAACCCCCTTGTTTGGCCTTAGTAAAAGTCTAAAGTAGATCATTTGTTTGAGATCCCACCGTCGAGAAGAAGGAAAATGCCTCCTTTGAGGATGTAATGTCAACATGTTACCACCTCGACACTGCTCTATATCTATATTGCATATCTTTACACAGAGCATTTAAGCGCATTTTTGCAGCTCAAGTGTCATGGACAGTGATCTATCTATAGTGTCGGAGCAAGAGGTTGACTTTGTTTGGAGTGACCCTTTTCACCGCATTGTGTTTCGGGGTTGTGAGCTCCTTGGTAGTGTCATGGACAGGCTATCTCGAAGTAGTGGTGTCAGAGCCCCCTCGAGGTTTGGTAACGGGAATGATATCCTGACACATATGCTGTAAGACTAAGCTAAAAATAAGCATGGGGGAGAGAAAAATAAAAAACTTTAACACACCCATATAAATGTTGGCTTTTCACAAGCATAGACACAAGTTTTTAAAGATTATTGCAAGTTGAGAATAAGATTCAAGAGCCAAAAAAAATCCTGAAAATAAAAATCTCAAGTCATCTGAATTAACAAGGGGTTAATCCATGAATTTTTTGGAGGATATATTGATCCTATTTTTGTCTAATTTTTGGATCCAAAAACAAATCCCAATGTTTATCCTTAACAAATCCTGTACTCCTGTGTTTGGACCAACCAAGGTCCCATAATCTCTTTCTCCTCAAAAGTCAAAGAAATTAGATTTCCCCAAAATTCCATTTTGCAAAAACTAACATTTTGCTAAGAGACTAGAAAATGATAAGCATGGGGGTGCGATAAACGCCAGTTTATCATCATTCTTATGCTTTAAAATAAACCTAGCTCTTAGGATTTTGCTCTATAAACAGGTTTTTGGGCTGCATTTAGGCATTAATTAGGATAGGCATTGCATTTCTTATTATGTTTTTGATATGTTTTTATGAGTGTTATGGATAACCAGATTGCCAGATCCCTAGAACCCTAGCACTTAGGAAGGCAACTGGTGAAGGAGAAACTCAAACCAGCTAGAACTCAACTTAATCCAGCTTGCCATAGCTGGAATCCAACTCACCTGAATTAGGGTTAGCTAACCCTAGCTCCATTCAACTCATCTCAGCTGAATGGCAGCTCAAGAGAGCTCATGTTAGCTCACCCAAGCTCAGGTCAGCTCAGATCCAGCTCAACTTAGCTGAGTCTAGCTCATCTCAGCTCCCATTAGTTCACAGGGAGCTCTAGCTTGCTCAGCTGAGTTGAATGGAGTTCACCTCAGCTCAGGACCAGCTTGTTCTAGCTGCACTCAACTCCACCAAGCTGAAGATGACTTCATTTTAGCTTAGGAAACTCAAGTCCAGCTCCTGGGGACTCAGCTTAGCTCAACTAAGTTGAGCTAAGCTACCTTAGCTGCCTCAACTAGCTTGATCCTCCCGAGGAGCACCAGACCCAGCTCACCACAACTCCTTATGGTAGAAGCCAGCTTACTTTAGCTTGGCTTAGCAGCTAGCAAAGAACTAGCAGGCTAAGCTAGCTAGAGTAGCTCCATGCCAACCTCTTCAGTAGCTGCCAGCTCCATTTTAGCACCAGACTTCTTCTATCTAGCTCCTCTCCTCAAACCCTAGCTCCCATTTCCAACTCCTCTACTCCATTACTAGCTAAGCTAGCTTAGCTTAGCTATGCTCCAGCTCCCTTGGCATTTACCACCTTAAAATCCCTCCTAACTAGCTCCGCCAATTAACCCTAACCCAAAGTCCACCTAGCTAACCTAGTCCACCCCTAACTTGGTGCCAACCCTAGCCACCTTTTCACCCCTCACCTCCCTCCAAAAGCCACCTAAACTTGGTGCCAAAACACCCCTCATAACCACCACTAAAATGACGCCAACCCATCTGATAAACGCTAGTTTATCTTCATTCTTATGCGTTAAAACAAACCTAACACTTAGGATTTTACTCCACAAATGGGTTTTTCGGCTGCATTTAGGCATGCATTGCATTTTCTTTTGTTGGTTTAATGTGTTTTTGTGAGTGTTAGGGATGAACAGATATATAGATCCATAAAACCCTATCACTGAAGAAGGCAAATGGTGAAAGAGGAGCTCAGACTAGCTGAAACTCAGCTTGATCCAGCACACCACAGCTGGAACCTAGCTCACTTGAACTAGGGTTAGCTTATCCTAGCTCCATTTAGCTAATCTCAGCCGAATGGCAGCTCAAGAGAGTTCATCTTAGCTCACCCTAGCTCAAGTCAGCACAGATCCAGCTCAACCGAGTTGAGTCTAGCTCATTTTAGCTCCCATTAGTCCACAGGAAGCTCTAGCTAGCTCAGCTAAGTTGAATGGAGTTCACCCCAGCTCAGGTCTAGCTACATCCAGCTCCACTCAACTCTAGCTAGCTGAAGATGATTTCATTCCAGCTCAGGAAGCTCAAGTCCAGCTCCCAGGGACTCAGCTTAGCTCAACTTAGTTGAGCTAAGCTACCTTAGCTACCTCAACCAGCTTGATCCTCCCCGGGAGCACCAGACCTAGCTCACCTCAACCCATTATGGTAGAAGCCAGCTCACTTTAGCTTGTCTTAACAGCTAGAAAAGAACTAGCAAGATAAGCCAACTAGAGTAGCTCCATGCCAACCTCTTCAGCAGCTACCAGCTCTAGTTCATGCTCCAGACTTCTCCTCCTCAGCTCCTCTCTTCAAACCTTAGCTCACATTACCTACTCCTCTACTCCATTGCTAGCAAAGCTAGCTTAGCTAGCATCCAACTCCTTGGCCATCCACCACCTTCAACTCAACCCTAGCTAGCTCCATCAACTAAGCTCACCTAAGCTAGCTATCCTTCTCCATGTTGGTGCCACCACCATCACACCCCTTCACTCCATCACCACTACCAAAAGCCACCTTTCCCTCCAAAATAACCTTCTAGAACATTTTCCTTTTGGCGCCAACTTTCCCTCCAAAATTCCCTTCATCTCCACCATACACCTCTCTTTAAAATCATCTCCACCATCCACCTCACCTACTTTCTGTAAGCCCCATAGTTGATGCCAAATATAGGTGCCCTTTCACCACCATAACCACCCCATGGCACCCGTTGGGTTGGCGCCAATTACCCTTAGCCATAGGATCCCCAACCACCTCCATCTTCCCATCTTAGCCTCCATTTCAAGAGTCACCTTAGCCTCCTTCCTACTCTATATAAACCCACCACCTACCACCATTTTAAAGCATCCTCCATTAGTGTCTACTTCCCCCTACATCCACCTATACCTACGACCAAGAAGAAGGCGTAGAGAAGAACATTAAAGGGGCACATCACCAGCCCCTTTGGTGCCTTCTTCTCCCCACTCTCTTCAACTTGGGCCACGCGAAGGAGGAGGACTTTTCTACTTCAAGGAGGATGGCCAGGCAAAGGAGAAGGACCTAGGGTGGTCGTCCACCCTTGAAGAAAAGCTTAGGGCATGCCCCCTTAGGGCTTGCTTTGGAGGACATCACCTTGGCAGAGCTATAGGAGGAAGGAGCTAAAGATCTTCTTTTCAGGCCCAGGAGCTACCAAGCTTGGAGCAAGAAGAGCTTCATCCTCTTCATCACCATCATCATCTAATGGATTTGTCTTTATTTTGTTTTCAATTTGTTCTTTTTTGTAGAAGCATTCATCTACTAGTAGGCAATTTCCTTTAGTATAAAAAAGAAGTTGCCTTAATTTCTTTTTGCACTCTTTCCTTTTGCATTACCTTGCTTTATCTTTAGTATAGTTGCACTCCTCATTTCTAATTAACCTAGGCCTCCACGCACCTACATTGAGCTTAGAAAGAGGATAATTTTTGTCACTTAGATTAGCATAATAGGTGTAGTAATTTTCCCGCCAACAACTTCGCATGTTGCCTTAATTTCGAAAACATAAAAATGATATATTGAAAAAAGACCAAAAAGAAAGTTGAGATTTATATTCCAAGCAAGCGATTTAATTTTTGCAAACTTGCCTCCTTGGACGACCCTAGATACCCCAGTATCTAGGTTTATAAATTGAAGAGTTGATCAGTTTTGCGCGTTACAATGATGTATTTTACAAACCGCGTAAAATTCGCATCACTTTTTGGTGCCATTGCCGGGGAGTCACGGCTTCGCATTAGTCATTTTTCTGCTTGAAGTGGATCTCATCCCCTTCTCTTTCTTTTCTTTCATGTGTGCAGGAATTAAAGCGGGTAAGTGGGAATTTGGAAGCGAAAGCTTAAAGTTCCTTTTCTTCCCGTGGATTTCAGGTTTGTTCCCCATTTCTTGTCACATTTAGGCTAAAAGACTACAAAAAAAATATTAAAATTGGCTTTTAGGACACTAAACACTTTAATTAAGTGGAGTGGTGCCCATAAAAATTCATTGTTTGCTTAAATGTTTCGTTAACACCATTCCATTGCAAGTATTAGTGTTCTATTTTTCGAGTCTAGATTTCTATCCGGATTTGAAAAATCAATTCCTAACACCATAGGGCTCCTAAAATCATAAAAATTCATACATGATTCCAAATTGAGCTAGGAGCATATGTTTTAAGTTTTAGATTAATTGGCTTTGTATTTAATTTTTGAAAATTCGTTGACTGCAGAGGGGTCACACCCTCTATCTTCTATTTTGCTACTATCCACGAATTTTTAGAATTTTTATACTCATCCAATTTTTGTGAAATTTAGCTTTCTAGAATTCTTGTGAAATTTCACACATATAAAAAATCACCAAAATTTTCTGGGGTCAGTGGTAATACTGAAAAGTCCAAAATGCCCACAGGTATCATTTCTGGACTTTGACACCAGTACAAATGAAAATTTAAAACAATTATCAAACAAATTATTAAAATCTTACAAAAATATTTTCTGAAATTCTTGTTTGATTCTCTTCAAAGTAGTGGTGTTGTTTGAATTGTTTGGACCACTACTTAATACAGAAAGCCTAAAAATAACTCATTGGTAGTAAATTTCTATCCTAGGATCAATTTGATTAGGGTTTCTTTTTTCATTTTCAGAAACAAACAACAAAAGGAAACATATCTTCACCCATACAACTTGATTTCCTCTTGTTTGTGGAATCTCAAACTTGTTTGAAAACTTAAAAGGAAAACCTTAAAAATACACTAAGTTAAATCCAATCCTAAAAGATAGAAATACAATAATTGTGTGACAACTTGCTTTTCATTGGAACCACTTTTCAATTCCTGCACATACATAAAAAAAATTGAAATAACAAGGCAACAACCCAATTAATGCCCTCCACATTCCGTGTGCATTATAGTATCCTAGACCTAACTAAAATTCGTAGCAACTTGACCCCTAAGGCTTCATCAACTTAGGCTTGCTATATAGGTCTTAAGTCTTCTTTAGTTAATACCAATTCTATCATCTATATCTGGTGTTCAGGCTGAGGGGCCGTGTCAAACAACCAGGCGTAGGTTTGTACAAGCACCTGGGGTTTTCCCTGGGAAATGTTTAGGCCCAAACCTCCCCTTAAGCAACTTAGCTAGATTTGTTGACAGAACAGGTATTCACTATTGATTACTTATTTCCTACATAGACCAAGTCTTAGGTTTATTTTTAGGGAGTAACACTTAAGTTAGGTCTAGCTTTGGTTGTTTGATTTGCACACTTCTCTCATCTACATCTCTTCTCCTCCCCTCCAGTTTCTTCCATTTTGCACAGGCGGTGGTCCAAAACTCCACACTTGGAGGGACCACTTGATTTGCCTCCCCAAAAAGACTTTTCCTGCATTCTTCCTCTTCTTTAAAAATGGAAAATAAAAATTGGTCCTCGAACTTGCATGCTAATTATTCTTTCCCCAATCTTTCCACCCAGGAGCTACTTAATCAGGCCCCTCCACCTAATCTCTACTCTATCAAGGCTCAGCTAGAAATTCAGCAAAAATAGTTGCACAAGGAATTAATTGACCTAGCCAACCAGGGGTAACCTGCCACACTTGCCCAAGCTCCACACATTCCACATCTCACCCCTTTTAACACCTGCAAGAGAGAAAATCTGCATAAATCTCGTGCTGAGTATAATTATTATTCTGAGGCTTTCTATGGTTCAATAGGGAATTATGTTTATCCCAATCATCACCCGTTCCAGGAGAATTTGAAAATTTCCTCTAATGGGGGGAATTATTCGGTTCACTCCTGGACCAATCCGGTTCCACACCAACAACAGAACCCATTTGGAGGGTATGATTCAAATCAGACTTATCAATATGGGCAATCTCAAGAAGACATTAATGCCCAGATGATGAAAGCCCTATAGGAGTTACAAAGAAAAACAAAGGAAACAACCCATCTTATTAACAATCTCAATGATCAAATTGGGGATATTCCAACTCAAAGACCTGCAGGACACTCACCATCCCAACCCACACCAAACTTTATTAATCATAGGAACCAACACCCAGGTGGATGCCAACATCAGAACCACACAGTTCAACCTCCTATTAATCCAAGATCACAGCACCAACCTAGTTTCTATCAACATCAGGCCCCCCACCTCCTCCCAGTGATCACCAAACTACGTATGCAGAGACTTTGAGGAGTGAGGAAACCACCATGGATTTAAGGCCTTCACATTCAAACGATGAAACTGATTCTCAACCAATGTAGATTGACTCCCCTAACCTCAATAAGGAAGAAGAAAAAGAAATCCCAAAAACACCAGATTCAAACCCTATTTCCCACTCTCAAAAATTGCAATCCAACAATCCAAAATCAGAGCCCTCTGACCACAATCCTTTGGACTTATTTGAGCAAGTCGAGAGGAATATTCCCCTCCTAGATTCTTGCCATGCCTCTAAAATGTTTACTTCAAAAGGGCATGATCAGAATCTAGAAAGGTTGGTCCTTTCAAAGACAGCCAGCTCAGTTTTTCAGAGCACGCTGCCTTTCACAAAAAAGGACCAGGGCACATCACTCATCTCAGTTGTCGTAACTGACACCATTTTTTTTCGCACCCCTCTCGACTTAGGTACCTCTAGTAATCTCATCCCCCCAATCTTATTTGAGGAATTTTGATTCAGTGATTTAAAACCTACTAAGGTTCAATTCCAATTGGAAGATCGATCTACCATTCAATCGCGAGGAGTTGTTGAGGATAGTATTTCAAGGTCCAGAATTGTCTATTTCCGATAAATTTTCTAGTCCTTGACATAGAGGTACCTAAGGCTCTCATTAATGTCATCCTTGGAAGACCTTTTCTTATTATGGCAGTAGCTAATATCAATTCTCATTCTGGGAAAATGAATATAAGTTGCAGTAACCCGACCTTCTCACTAGATTTGTTTCAAGCTTCCAAAGGTCCATTGATCACAAAATTTTTGAGGACACTAATAATAAAATGGAAGCAGTATTTGAGAAGTCTATGTTGATCCAATCTCATTCATCTTTGACCACTATTGATCTAGATTTTATTAATTCTTATTCTAAGGATAATTATGTGGTCCAAGACTTTCGAGATCAACTAGGATTTGACTTTCCCCCTTTCCATCTTCTTGTTTTTTCACCAAAAATATCCACACTAACTTCACCCATCTTGCATCTCACTAACTCCTTTCCCCTCCCTTTTCTATTGGACCTACCACCAGATTGACTTGAGTTTGGCTTTCATCATCAATTCAAACCATGCCCAGACCTGGGTCCTTTTTCCATTACTCTATTTTATTTTGATCCCTTTATCTTTACCACTCGTCTTTTTAGGGATCTTGAGGAAGAAACTTTTATTAAAGACATTGAAGTGTCCAACTATTTACACGATTTTCTGTCTTCTGTGCATACCTTCATGCCCGGCTGAATGGTGTAAAAGATAGCATTGGATGGGAGGTAACCCATCATTTTTCCTACTTTCCTTTTTCCTTTCTTTTCCCAAGTTTTGACCATCCTAAACCTAACCGTTCTTCATTAAGGTGATCCCTTTTCCCTCCTAATGCATGAGGACATTGCATATCTTAAGAATGGGGGGGTGTTTTTAAAATTTGGCGATCGATTTAGGATTTTCAAAACCTAAAAACATGCATTTTTCTTTAGTTATTTTATTTTTCTGCTTGCATACCTAGAAAAATAAAAATGTTGAAAACTTTTTGAGGAAAAATTTTGAAATCATGACTAAGCTCCAAAAACTCACTTTTGGGTACAATGGGATTTAATCTTTAATAAACTAGGGATGAGAATGTGGATCTGATCATTAGAATTTCAGGGTCTATTTTAGACTAGATCAGATATCCTTCTTTAAAAATTTCACCTGAACTCATGATAGTTTAGGTGACTTGATCCTATTTTGTAATATGGAAAGTATTTGACTTAGTTTCTGATTCAAAAACTTGCATTTCTTGAGGAATTTCTTGTGTCAATTTTCAGACACATGCCAACTCTTAAAAACAACTAAAAATTTGAAAAACTCCCTTGTTTGGACTTAGTAAAAGTCTGAAGCAGATCATTGGTTTGAGTTCCCACTGCCGAGAAGGAGGAAAATGCCTCTTTTGAGGATGCGATGTCAACATGTTACCAGCTCGACGCTGCTCCATATCTATATTTCATATCTTTAGATGGAGCATTAAAGTGCATTTTAGTAGCTCAAGTGTCTTGGACGGTGCTCTACCTATAGTGTCGGAGCAAGAGCTTGAGTTTGCTTGGAGCGCCCCTTTACACCGCATTGTGTTTTGGGGTTGTGAGCTCCTGGGTGGTGTCATGGACAGTGCTATCCTGAAGTACTAGCACCAGAGCCACCTCGAGGATTGGTAACGGGAATGATGATCCCGACACAGCTGTTGTAAGACTAAGCTAAAAATAAGCATGGGGGAGAAAAAAAGAGAATAAATAAATAAATTAACATGCCCCTATAAATGTTGGCTTTTCACAAGCATGGACACAAGGTTTTAAAGGATTTTGCAAGTTACGAATCAGATTCATGAGTCAGAAAAATCCTGAAAATAAAAATTTCAAGTCATCTGAATTAACAAGGGGTTAATTTGTGTATTTTCTGGAGAATATATTGATCCCGTTTTGTCTAATGGTTGGATCCTTAATAAATCCCGATGTTTATCATGAACACATCCCGTACCTCCTGTGTTTAGATCAACTGAGGTCCCTTAATCTTTTTCTCCTCAAAAGTAGAAAAATTCGATTTCCCAAAAATTTCGTTTTCTAAAAAAATTTAACTTTTGCTAAGAGACTAGCAAAAGATAAGCATGGGGGTGTGATAAATGCCAGTTTATCATCATTCTTATGCATTAAAACAAACCTAGCTCTTAGGATTTTACCCCGCAAATGGATTGTTGGGCTGCATTTAGGCATTAACTAGGTTAGGAATGCATTGCATTTTCTTTTGTTGTTTTAATGTGTTTTTGTGAGTGTTAGAGATGAACAGATATACAGATCCCTAAAACCCTAGCACTTAAGAAGGCAAATGGTGAAGGAGGAGCTCAGACTAGCTGAAACTCAGCTTGATCCAGCTTAGCACAGCTGGAACCTAGCTCACTTGAACTAGGGTTATCTCATTCCAGCTCCACTCAGCTAATCTCAGCTGAATGGCAGCTCAAGAGAGTTCATCTTAGCAAACCCTAGCTCAAGTCAGCTCAGATCAAGCGCAATCTAGTTGAGCCTAGCTCATTTTAGCTCCTACTAGTCCATAGGAAGCTCTAGCTAGCTTAGCTAAGTTGACTGGAGTTCACCCCAGCTCGGTTCCAGCTACATCCAGCTCCACTCAACTCCAGCCAGCTGAAGATGACTTCATTCCAGCTCAGGAAGCTCAAGTCCAGCTCCTAGGGACTCAGCTTAGCTCACCTTAGTTGAGCTAAGCTACCTTAGCTACCTCGACCAGCTTGATCCTCCCCGAGAGCACCAAACCCATCTCACCTTAGCTCATTATGGTAGAAGCCAGCTCACTTTAGCTTGGCTTAGTAGCTAGCAAAGAACTAGCAAGCTAAGCCAGCTAGAGTAGCTCCATGCCAGCCTTTTCAGCAGCTGCCAGCTCCAGTCCAAGCTCTAGACTTCTCCACCTCAACTCCTCTCTTCAAACCTTAGCTCACATTACCTACTCCTCTACTCCATAGCTAGCTAAGCTAGCTTAGCTTAGCTTAGCTTAGCTAGCATGCAACTCCTTGGCCATCCACCACCTTCAACTCAACCCCAACTAGCTCCATCAACTAAGCTCACCTAAGCTAGCTATCCTACTCCAAGTTGGCGCCACCACCATCACACCCCTTCACCCCATCACCACTACCAAAAGCCACCTATTTTCCCTCAAAAATAACCTTCTAGAACCTTTCTCTTTTGGCACCAACTTTCCCTCCAAAATTCCCTTCATCTTCACCATCCACCTCACCTACTTTCTGGAAGCCCCATAGTTGGCACCAAGTATAGGTGCCCTTTCACCACCATACCTACCCCATGACACCTCTTGGGTTGGCGCCAATTACCCTTAGCCATAGGATCCCCAACCACTTCCATCTTTCCATCTTAGCCCTCCATTTCAAGAGTCACCTTAGCCCCCTTCCTATTCTATATAAACCCACCACCTACCACCATTTTAGAGCATCTTCTATTAGTGTCTACTTCCACCTACATCCACCTATACCTACGGCCAAGGAGTAGAGAAGAAGATTAAAGGGGCACATCACCAACCCCTTTGGTGCCTTCTTCTCCCCACTCTCTTCAACTTGGGCCACGCCAAGGAGGAGGACTTTTCTACTTCAAGGAGGACAGCCAGGAAAAGGAGAAGGACCTAGGGTGGACATCAACCCTTGAAGAAAAGCTTAGGGCACACCCCCTTAGGGCTTACTTTGGAGGACATCACCTTGGCAGAGCTATAGGAGGAAGGAGCTGAAGATCTTCTTTTCAAGCCCAGGAACTACCAGGCTTGGAGCAAGAAGAGCTTCATCCTCTTCATCACCATCATCATCTAAAGGATTTGTCTTCATTTTGTTTTCAATTTGTTTTTTTTTCTAGCAGCATTCATCTACTAGTAGACAATTGCCTTTAATATAAAAAAGAAGTTGCCTTAATTTCTTGTTGCACTCTTTCTTTTTGCATTACCTTGCTTTATCTTTAGTATAGGTGCACTCCTCCTTTCTAATTAACCTAGGCCTCCACGCGCCTACGTTGAGCTTAGAAAGAGGATATGTTTTGTCACTTAGATTAGCATAGTAGGTGTAGTAATTTTTCCCGCCAACAACTTTGCATGTTGCCTTAATTTCAAAAACATAAAAATGATATATTGAAAAATGACCAAAAAAAAAGTTGAGATTTATATTCCAAGCAAGTGATTTAATTTTTGCAAACTTGCCTCCTTGGATGACCCTAGATACCCCACTATCTAGGTTTAGAAATTTAAGAGTTGATCAGTTTTGCGCGTTACAACGACGTATTTTACAAACTGCATAAAATCCACATCACCATCTCCTCATCACCACCCTACACTTCACCAACCAGCACATCTCCACCCTTGATTTTTGGCACCAAGAACACCCCCTTCTAGAAGCCAAAGTTGGCACCGAAACAAGGTGCCCTTCAACCCCATACTCGACCACCAAAGGCCACCTTCAAACCCCCTTCACACCCCCTTGGTTGGCGCCATTTAACCCTCTCCATTGGATCCCTAACCACCTCCCATCAAACCATCCTAGCCCTCCACTAAAGGCCACGCCAACCACCACCATCCCACTCTATAGAAACCCATCACCCACCACCATTTTCATCATTCCTCCCTTTAGTATAATTCCACCCTACAATCACCATACCCATGGCCACGGAAGAAGAAGAAGAGAAGAAGATTAAGGGGGCACCCTACCTACCCCCTTGGTGTCTTGTTCCCCTTTTTCTTCTCCCTCATGCCACGCCAAGGTGGAGGAGCACTCCCCCACTAGGAGGACATCCAGGCAAGGAGGAGCAAGGGTGGTGCACGCCCACCCTTGAATAAGATCATTAAAGGTGGTAGCTTCCACCTTAGAGGACATCATTTGGAGGAGCATCTAAAAGAAGGAGAAGGAGTTGCCTTTTCAAGTCAAAAAGCTACTTGGCTTGGAGCAAGAAGCCCTCTTCTTCATCATTTTATTTAGAGGATTTGTGTTTTATTTTTCCTGTATTTTCAAGTAGAGTAGAAGCATTCCTTTATAGCTTTTGTGTAGACAATTTTCATTAAATCAAGTTGCCTTCTCTTAATTTTTGTTGCATAGCTTTTTACAAGCTTTTCCTAGCATTTGTTTCTCTCCCTCTCCCTAATTACTCTCAGCCTCCACGTGCCTAGGGTGAGCTTGGGGAGAGGCTCTACTTTTCACCTTAGGGTTAGCCATATTAAAATTGGTATTAGTTGTTTTCCTGCTATCAGCAAAATTCGCATGTTGCCATTTGCCCTCCTTGGACGACCATAGATACTCCCCTATCTAGGTTACAAATTTTAAAAGCGTATGCAATTTCGCATGTTACAATGACTCTAAAAATCCTAATTACAAATCACGCTAAAATCCGCATCAGGTACCCATGATTTTACCTTCTAAATCTATTATGACCATGAACAGAGTCTTAGATGGATTTCTACCCTAATTTGGGTTTTTACATAAGTTTTCCAGTCAAACTTGGGTAAAACTAAAATCAAACTTCACCATCAGATTTCTTTGCTCAAAATTAGGCTTACAGCAAAATTTGGGCCAAATCAGAGTCCATCTTGACCTAATCTGCATTCTAGTCACTTAAAACTCTATTCTTCTCATCTAAGCCGATAACTTTCGAAAATCCTTGCACATCAATCCCTAACTTTTTCATCTTCATTGCATAACTGCCTCTGCCACCATTGTAGGTCAACTGAACCTCCATGTAGCTTTTGACCATGCCTAAACCTATTCAAATCATCATCAAATCCCACAAAATTTGGTGGGATTGATGTTCACACTATGATGAATCCTTTGAGATAGATCTTGGCCCTTTAATCGCATGAATTAGTTCATGTGAACACATGAAAATCTTGAGTATGTTATGACTTAGATTCCAAGCCAATCAACATTGTTTCCTGATCTAGAGCTTGCCTAGGAGCTCTATATAAGCTCTAGCATCTCCCACCATCCAAAACTACTTCGGTTTGGCCCTAAAACCTTCTTCCCTTCTTCCTCTAGTCAACTTTGACTGCCACTCCGATGAGCACTCTCGACCTCCCTCCTCTAATTATTAGATGAAAAATTCTAGTGGTCCACCGTCTTCCTCTTCTTCCTCCACTCCTCGCCAGCCACAACAAGAGTTCGCTCCATTATCATTGCCGTCGTCTTCCCTCGATGGAGAGTTCGTCCCCTCCAGTGCCAGCCAATCATAGCCGGTGCCTCTCCTCTTCCCCTTCGTCCACTAGCTAGGTATAATCCTTCCTCTCCCTCTCCTGAACCTCTCTATGTCCTTCCTCTTTTATTTCAACCAACGACATGCCCTCAATGCCCTTCATCTTTCTCTGCTCTAGCGACACTTCAGAGTGGCCATCTGTCCTCCGCAGACCACCATTCGCCACTACGACACCTCCAAAACTACCGCTAGCACACCACCATCAAAACCTCTCTTCCTATTTCACGTTCCACCCATCCAAACTACCCACCGAACTCACCCTCAATCGTACCACCTCCTCAACTTCTCCAGGCCACCACATGAACTCCTACAGCAGAAGGACATTGCCATCGCCTTCACCATCCTCGAGCAACCCTCCTAAGCTATTTTGACGTGGCTACAAGGCCTTATTCTGTATTTCAGGTGTTCGCCGTCACTCGCCGTCATTGCTATCATCTCCAACTAAAGGTGCAACAACTCAGCTCTAGAACTCTCTACAGGACTTCAATTGTTGCTGCCAGAGCTCTCCTCATCTACAATTTGAGCAATCTCAGAAGTAGCTACGCAATAGAAAGAGGTAGGGACATAGTCCCACCTCATCGTTAGGCTCACATAGGGATTTAAAAGGAATTCCTCACTCAGCCTCTTCACCCAAGTCACCAGGGGTCGGATCCCCGCCCATGAGCCTTCCACGCCTCGCTCGTGCACACAGCACGTAGGTATGGCCACTCTTAGGATCCGATTACCTGATGCCTTATTTGAGTATACACCCGATTATCTGAGAGAGAAGAAAGAGGAGAGATCTGTTAAAGTGGAGGGGGGAGGGTTTTGCTGTGTAACCCTTTGCCTTGGGTGCATGCTAAGAAAGAAAGGCTCTATAGTTAGCCTCTCTGAAGAGAAAAGCCCTGTTCTTGTGCAGTGCTTGAAGGCTTGTGAGAGAAAAGCCTTGGTCTTTAAAAGGTTCGAAGAAGAAGAGAAGGCTTTGTGAGCTCTACCTTCTGTAAGGCTCTGCTATGTGAAGGTTATGACATTTGATTTGATTCTATTAGTATTGTTGGATTATTTAAGTACCTAAGTTGACTTGGATTAATTGATTAAAGTTACTATTGATTTATTTGAATGGTTTAAATGCTGGGATATATGCTTAATTAAGAAGAATAATTGGTGATTTAAATTACCATTATTTTATCTTTGTATTTCTTTTATCCTATGACTCTTTAAGCCATTGTTGATTGTTATTAAATATCAATTTGACAAGTTTTATTCATTGTGTATCTATTATAGTACTCAATTTATTTTGCTCATTTATTTCAAATGAAGATTAATGTGTGAATTTCATATTTGCTCCCTGTGAACGATCTCGGACTCCAATTAGAATATGAGTTTCATAAATTTAAATGTTTATATGATTTTATCGATTATACTATAATGCATATATTTCTTAACACTCGACGAAACCATATAAACACTCTTCACCATGTAAAACTGGTGTAGACCAGGATAGGTTGTGTTAATATGATGATTTAATCGTTGAAATGCATATAGTAGTTAACCTAAATCAGGCCTAACCATCTTTTTACAAAAGATTTTTTTTTTTACCTAGCCTACTTGATTTTATCTTGGTCACTTTTAGGCCTAGAGTCGAACTCAGGGAAGCTGGATTAGAGGTGAACAAGTTTCTACGCCTTTCCTACAATGAATCTCTTCCATTCGTTTATTGTGTTTTTGGTATTTTTCTATTTAAGATTTTTTTTCTGATAATTTTTGTCCTTGAGGTACACCCTCAAAATCAGGTTCTTTGGATTTGAGCCAAATTAGGGTTTCAAAATTGGTCTTGCTATTCGCAAGACTGAGTACCTGCAAGTCAAGAATTATCTTTTCTCTTTTATATATTTTTTTATCTTTTTAATGGCAGGAAAAAGAAATAGAAGTAAGATACATATAGTATATATATATGTATATAGGGGTGGAGGTGGGGGTGGAAATGGCGTGTAGCACGGTGTCGAGTTGATCGTCGTCTAGGAAGACGCAACCAATAGGACGAAGTGCCGAGTGGAGTGTAGGATGGATGGGTGGAAGATGTGTGCGAAGACGCTTTCTGTATGCGTGTATCAGGGAATATCAGCAACTGGTGCAGATATTCCAGCGATACAATGTGTGGTAGGTGATATGAAAAAAAATATATATATGTATATATGTAAATATATATCTATATGTATATATATAGATATGGTTATAATTATATAGGTGTGTATGTAGTTATATATGTATATATATATGTATATATATATATAGATATGTAAATATATGTATAGATAGATGTATGTATATATATATATTTAAAATTAGATATATATGTATGTAGATATAACTATATATAGATATAGATATATATATATATATATATATATATATATATATATATATATATAGTAATATATGTATATAGTTATATATATGTGTATATGTATATATATATTAGTATAAGTATCTATGTATATAGATATACGCATATATATATATATATATATATATATATATATATATATGTATTTATAGTTATGGATATATATGTATATATGTATAAATATATGTATATATATATGTGTGTGTGTATATATATATATATATATATATGTATGTATATATGCTTATATATAATTGTATAGGTACTAGTATGTGTATATATATATATATATAAATATATATAGGTATATATATATATATAAGTGTGTATATAGGCATGTACAAATGAGAGTGTGAGTGTACACGTGAGTGTGTAGAAGTGTGGTGTGTGTGTGTGCGTGAGGTGAGTGTCTGTGAGAGAGAGAGAGAGAGAGAGAGCGAGATCGTCTGTTGGAGGAGGAGGTGCGGCGAGTTAAGCCGTCTGGATGCAGCGGCCGACGTCTGGTGGTCCATGCATAGGTGCAGGCGTGTACACACATGAAGACGCGCATGCACGCTGGAGGGAGCGGGCGCGGGAGGAAGGTGTAGCGCAGCGCGCTGCTGAGGTGAACGCGGGCGAAGAAGCAGGCGCTGAAGCGAGCGAGTGTAGATGCGAGCGCAGGCAATGGCATATGCAGGAGCGGGAGCACGGACGGGTTGGCGACGGTTGCGGTGTGGATAGAGAGTGCGCGGTGACTGGATAAGTTAGAGATTTTTCGATCACCGCACTGTAGCCACAGTGTCGCGCTCTCTAGCGTGAACAGTGGCTACAGTGCACACTCAGTGCGGGCGACCGGTTGCGCCCAGTTCAGCATGCGAGGTGGCTGTGGAGCAGGCTGGCACGCACGCGGAAGCAGCTACACCGGCTGCTGGCATGCGTGGTGTCCTGTGCGCGGGCGAGAAGTGGCTGGTGCCTTGCTGCTGCTGTTCTTGAGCTTCAAAGCTCGAGTCTTGCGGCAATGGGGGAAATGGCTGGAACGACGAAATTAGAGCGGTGAACCACCACGCCCACCTGCTCTTTGATGAGCTGGACTGTGGTGGGACTTACAGTGGTGGTTGTGTACCACTGTGAGCTGCTCCTGCCCATAGCGTAGCTCTTCAAGAGGAATAGAGGCTGCGTATGGAGGGGAGAGGGGAGGAGACGGCCTGGAAGAAGAAGATGCTGTCTGTGTGATGTTGGACCAGGCTCCCCTCAAAGAAGATAGTCGTGCCCTTTTTAAAGAGGATAGAGGCAAGCACAGCCATGCCATGGGCTATGCATGGCTGTGCATGCGACTGGCAGGGCATGTAGTGTAGAGAATGGCGCGAAGAAGAAGCTACCTTGCCCTGCAGCAGCGGAGAAGAAATTCAAAGCCAAAAATAAAAATAAAGATGGTGAATTTGCAAGGCAACAGTTGAGGAATACGTTAATTTCAAGGCCATTTTATTCACTCTCCTCCCCTCTCAAATAAATGCATGCATGCGTTTATTTTTACAAATGTGACTTTGGCTACCTAATATGCACTGGCAATGCTAGGAAATAGCACAAGATGGCACAATTGTTCGTGTATTTTTGCTATGCAATCATACCCCCATGCCTATCTTTTACTAGTCCCTAGCAAAACATTTTTGTATTGTATTTAGAAATGATCTTAAGCTGAAGATTTTCTTCTGAGGCGACATAGGTGTGTTTATTTGTTGGATATTGTGAGAACCAATTGTAGAGAAGACTATCAGTACTTTAAGTCTTATGTGACATAGACTATCTCTTGAATAACCAGGACTCTTGATATTTAAACCTTAAGTGCGATTTCCAAGATCCAGGAGGCTTTTGCCGTACTCGAGAGCTCAAGAGCTTATGGCTTGTGCTTAGTGAAGGATCAAGACTGACCAGATGAACATTAAGACTCAAGACTAGGGTTTCATGAATTTTTAAGTGCAGGTTGGTCCCAGTTTCAGCTCATGTATTTGGATTGACCCTCAAAAAGATGACAGAGAACTCAACTCCCATTTTATTACATTTGTGTCTCAAAGAAAATAGGGTATTTGTAACTTGCCCTAAAGAACTTTTGTAGGGAGAAGACTTTCCTGACGTTTGTGAGATATACTGACTTATTTGTAGGTTTTTTTTTTTTTTTTGAAACACATGTCAGTATATCTCTTACAACATTATTTGGAGGAGCACACTTTTCTTTTGGAGGGAGAGTTCCTTTTTGGTGGAAAGAGTCTCTCCAAGACTAAAGTCTGGGATGAAAAGTCTACTTGCGCGCACAGGTAAGGACTCCACCTTCTCTAATGAACACTAGGGTTTGATCTTATGTTCACCTGGTCTTTCTTGATATGTGTAGTGTGAACCAAGGTTACTTAGGCTCTCGAGTAGAAGCAAACCAACGAATCCTGTACTGGTGTCTCAGGTACAAGAATACGTCCTAAGTTAGGAGAGATTCCGATCTATTTTGTCAATGCTTAAGTGAATTAAGCCAAGCCTGAGCGAATCATGCTTCTGTGGCCTGAAAAGTCTTCAAAACAGTGGTTGAATATCCATAAACACTTATTGTATTTTTGTTTCAGCCTTCAGATCATTACTAAACACCTCTTTTTTTTTTTAAACATATTTATAGATAGATGGAGACTGCATGATACCCTAAAATACCTAGATCCTATAGATGCCTATCCACCCCCCCATGCCAAACGATGCTATGTCCTCATATGCATGCAGGGTAGGGTAGAGGAAGGACGAAAGATCAGGTAATGAGAGCTGAGGTGCAGGGTATACAGCAGGGTGGTAGGGTGGGTGGATGGTGGGTGGTGATGTGAAGAGTGAAGTGATCGTGACAGTGGCAGAGTGTTGTTGGGGTGCCTCCAAACGAGCACTGAATTTAACGTCCCCAGCTGGACTCAGAATGAGGCACAACATTAGTTACCCTCCAGTAGGGCAATAGTTTCTCCAACGGGGGCAAGTTCATATGTAAGATAGGGTTTCAAATGCTGCCCATTGACCGTAAATTTATGCCCAGATTTGGGATCTTCAATCTCAACGGCCCCGTTGGGAAATGGTCTCGAAACCAGGAAAGGACTAGTCCATTTGGACTTCAGTTTCCCAGGAAAGAATTTGAGCCGGGCATTGTAGAGCCAAACTTGCTGAGATGGCTTAAATTCCTTCCGTCGAATATGGCTGTCGTGAAAAGCCTTAGTGCGTTGCTTGAAAGTTAAGGCAAAATCATAGGCTTCACGATGGAGGTCTTCCAGCTCCTAGAGTTGGAGTTTTCTTTCTCGACCACACAGGTCTAGGTCGAGGTTACATTGGCGAACCACCCAATAAGCGTGGTGCTCCAACTCCACGGGCAAATGACAAGGCTTCCTGTAAACGATTCTATAAGGAGACATACCAAGGGGAGACTTGAAGGCGGTCCGATACACCCAAAGTGCGTCAATCAGCTTGTCGGACCAATCCTTACGGTCAGGCCGAACCATTTTCTGGAGAATTTACTTGATTTGCCAGTTCGACACCTCTGCCTGGCCGTTCGTCTGAGGATGATATGGGGATGCGATACGATGGTGGACTTCGTATTTCCTCAGAAGTGCCCGAAAGGAAGAATGGGTAAAGTGGCTTCCTCGATCCGAGATAATGGCTCAAGGGATCCCAAAGCACGCAAAGATGTGGTCTTTGACAAATCGAGTGGATATAATAAGGTCAGCACAGCACGTGGGAATAGCCTCGATCCATTTCGAAACATAGTCAACAGCCATGAGAATGAATTCGAAGCCGTTGGAAGGAGGAAGGGGACCCATGAAATCAATTCCCCAAATGTTGAAGATTTCCGCAGCTAGGATGGGTTCCAAGGGCATCATGTCATGACGTGACATTGACCCTAACGACTGGAACCTTGTGCAATGTTTGGCATAATTGTGTGCATCCTGGTGAAGGTAGGGACAAAAGAAACTGCATTGCAACACCTTGGCTGCAGTTTTCCTCCCAGAGAAATGGCCTTCGCAGGCCTGATCGTGGTAAAAGGGTAGCACACTGGGGAATTCGCTGTCAGGAATACAGCGACAGATGATTTGATCAACACATATTCGAAAAAGAAGTGGATTATCCCAGAAATAATACTTTGCTTCTTCCATGAGGCGCTCGCGCTGGTTTTTAGGCCAGCCACGTGGAAGGGATCCAGAAGCAAGGTAATTGGCAATGTCAGCATACCAAGGTCCACTTGCCACATTAATTGCCAATAGGTGCTCATCAGGAAAAATCTCATTAATCGGCAGAGTAAGTCCAATATGGTCAAGGTCCAGTCTGGAAAAATGATCAGCCACAACATTCTGGGCTCCAGCCTTATCACAGATTTCAATGTCAAATTCTTAGAGCAAAAGGATCCAACGAATCAGTTTAGGCTTGGTATCCTTCTTATGCATGAGATGGTGAATGGCCGCATGATCAGTGAAAACAATAACATGTGAGCCCAGAAGGTAAGAGCGGAATTTCTCCAACCCAAAGACGATCACCAGTAGTTCTTTCTCAGTGGTAGTATAATTACACTGGGCCTCGTCCAACGTCTTACTGGTGTAGTACACCACGAAGGGGTGTCTATCGTGTCTTTGTCCCAGGATGGCTCTGACTACAAGTTTTGAAGCATCACACATGAGTTCAAAGTCGAAGGACCAATCAGGTGGCTGGAGGATAGGGGCCTTGGTGACAGCATTACGTAGCTGCGTGAATGCTCGTACGCAGTCGGGGCCCATATCGAAGGGTACGCCAATCGATAGGAGATGAGTTAAAGGTCGAGAAATCTTGGAGAAATCTTTGATGAATCTCCTATAGAAACTGACATGTCCCAGGAAGGAGCGGATTTGTTTGACAGAGCCAGGCACAGGTAAATCAGCAATTACATCAAGCTTAGCTCTGTCAACCTCTATACCCCTGTCAGAGATGATATGCTCGAGAACAATTCCCTCGTGTACCATACAATGACTTTTCTCCCAAGAAAGCACGAGGTTTACATCAATACATCTCCTAAGGATATGGGTCAGGTTGGCAAGACAGTCATCGAAAGATGGTCAAAAGATCGAAAAGTCATCCATGAAGACCTCAAGAAAGTCACCCACCATGTCATGAAATATTGCCAGCATACATCTCTGGAAAGTTGCTGGCGCGTTACAAAGTCCGAACGGCATCCTTCTAAATGCAAAGGTGCCGAAGGGGCAAGTAAAAGTGGTTTTCTCTTGGTCCCGAGGGTAAATTGCCACCTGGTTATATCCTGAAAATCTATCCAGGAAACAGAAAAATTTATTTCCCGCTAATCGCTCCAGGATTTGGTCAATGAAAGGTAGCGGAAAGTGATCTTTCTTAGTTGCAGCATTGAGTTTCCTATAATCTACACACACTCCAAGATGTAGGAGTGCGTGTAGGGATGGATTCACCCCTGTCATTGATTCGGATGGTGAGTCCCACCTTTTTGGGCATGACGTGAACCGGACTCACCCAGGGGCTATCGCTCATCGGGTAGATTATACCCGCATGCAGCCACTTAATAATTTCCTTTTTAACGAGCTCCCGCATGTTAGGGTTGATACGTCGCTGCATCTCGCGGGAAGGTCAAGCCTCCTCCTCCATATATATATGGTGAGTGTAGTAGGAGGGGCTAATGCCAGTTAAGTCTGATAAAGGCCATCCAATGGCTGCCTTGTGTTCCATAAGGACCTTCGTTAGTTTGCACTCTTGCTCCCTAGTCAATTTTGAACTGATGATTACGGGGAGTGTTTCATTTGGTCCCAAGAAAACATACTTAAGTGTACTAGGCAGCTCTTTCAGCTCAGGAGGGGATGGTGAAAGATCTAGCATTTCTTGGGACGAGAGTGTCCCAGGTGGATTGGAAAACAAGTCAGGAGGAAGAAGTTGGCCCTCAGATTGGCCAAGAAGAGGCGCTTCTTGGATAGATGGATCCAAAAAGGAATAGCCCCAGTGTGTAGTATATGGGCTCAAGGTCCCAGTGTGGAGTTGCAACTCCGCTTGATTTGGCAGGAAAGAAAGGGCAATCCGGTCTTCAAGAGTATGGATCGGCGATGAGTAGCCTGGATGTGACTCAGACCACGAGGTATGGGAAGCGGAGAAAACCTCGTCAGAAGTCTGGTCAGGAGAAGGTATGGGAATAGGGAGGGATGGGGGAATGTCACAATATGTGTCGGTCAGGCAATTGTCAGTGTTTAAAGGCAGTCCGCATCAGTCAGAATAGGTCCCAATTAGTCCGATACACGCGCTGAAGGCCATGTCCTCATTAGATGTGCCATCCTCGATGCAATCGCAATCAAAGTTCTTGGCTGCCTTGAAGATGTTAAGCTTGAGTTTCTCTGATCCAACGGTAATCTCAATACAGCCTGACTCACAATCGATATGGGCGCGGGCTATGGCGAAGAAAGGTCGACCAAGGATGATCAGACAAACAGAAAGTGAGCTAGGAACTTCCATATCTAAAACAAGAAAGTCAACAAGAAAATAGAGACTGTTGACCCTAACCACCACGTCTTCCACCACACCCTTCGAAATTTTGACAGAATGATCTGCCAACTGTAACGTGATAGGGGTGGGTTTCAGATTTTCCAAGGAAAATTTTTCGAGCATGATGGTTGGTATAAGGTTGATGGAAGATCCTAGATCAAGCAGAGCACGGTTAAAATTGCAGCCTTGGATGCTACAAGAAATAAGTGGTGTGCCCGGATCTTTCTGCTTCAGTGGTAGATTTGATAGTATAGCACAACTCGCATGAGGCGAGAGAACCACCGGATTCTTAGTTTTCTTTTACTGTCACCTGGGTGTTGTGTAGTCTTTGAAAAATCGGGCGATAATAGGTATGTGGTCGATAGCCTCGAGCAGGGGTACCTTGATTACAACATCCCTGAATAAATTACGCAGGTTATCAAAGGCTTGCATATCCTTCTTCTTGCCTTTTGGCTCCCTCAGTAGAGCCTCAGGGAATGGGACTGATTCTGGCACCAATTTGGGTGTATCGCCCTCTCGCGAATGTGGCGTGCATCCCGAATGAGAGGGCGATGAAGAAGTTGGGCCAGGATCAGGTCGAGGTGGATCGATGGTTAGCTTACCGCTCCTCGTAGTGATCGCATTGGACGATGCGGGTTCAGTGGGATCATACGCCAAAGGAGGGTTCGCAATAGGGACATAAGAGTGAGGTGCTACAGTGGGATTAGCCAGAAATCCCGGTGGAATGCTCGGAGCTTGCTGAATCTGATGAACCTGCCCTTGAGAAGGTCGTAACTGTGGTTGAGGACCACGAGGTATGAAATTTCGTGGGTTTGGAATAGGTTGGGCTGGAAGAGTGCCCTGAGATCGAGTCACCATGAGTAGTTGACTGATCTTAGCATTCTGCTGCGCCAATTGGTGCTGAAGAGAGGTCATGCTCTCTTCATGGTGCTTTGACATTTCCGTCATCATTCACATCAATTTGTCAAGAGGACTTGATCCGTGTTCTGCTTGCGATACGCAAGGGCCTGATGGCGGATTCGCCATAGGATTAGACTAGGCCCTTGGGATGACGGGTACAGACGATCGCATTGGTCCACCCGCGGGGTTTTGGCGCTACGGGTTGTTGGACCATGTGAAGTTCGGATGATTTTGCCACCCTGGGTTATAAGTGGCAGAGAACGGGTTGTTCCCCAGGGCGTAAGCATCTTCCATGCCAGAAGATGCGTCTTCATGTAAATATGCTTCCGAGCACACGGAGGCTTGGTCCTCTGTGTAAAAATACTGGCTTGCAGGAGCCAGATCCACATGACTTACCGAATTGCTCGGTGAGACACTCGGTAAGGAAGGTCCTACGGGGTTTCTTGGGATGAGCCTAGTGTTGGAAGAATTGGGATTGTGACGAAGTGGTGAGATGGGGGTGTTTGCCATAGAACGAGCGGGGTTGGCCAGAAGCTCATCCAGCTTCTCGTTCATGACGAAGACTTCATCTAGTTTCTGTGAGATAAGGCTGAGATCTGTGGATGAATGGGAGGGTCCCATGTCAACTTCGTGGACATTACGGGGCAGGCTGGTATAATTAAAGGTGATAATGGAGGCATTGTTCATTGAGTTTTCGCTCATATTTTCAAATAATTCAAATGCTCCATTCTCGTCTTTATTCATGAAATTCCCTTCGCAGGAAGCATCTGCAATCTGCTTCAAAGTCTCATTTAGCCCATAATAGAAAATCTGGGCTATATGCCACTTAGGCAGACCATGGTGCGGACACTTCCTGAGGAGGTCATTATATCTCTCCCATGCCTCATGAAACTATTCGCCATTTTGTTGCGTAAATGAAGTGATAGCATGGCGAAGTGCATTGGTTCGCCCGATTGGGAAGAACTTCTTAAGAAATGCTATTCGCATCTCTTCCCGAGAGTGGATGGTTCTCGCAAGGGTGCGTAATCATTGCGATGCTTTATCCCACAATGAAAATGGGAACATTTTCATGAGGACTATACGTAACCCGATATTTCTTGGTTTTACAGTTTCAGCCAATCGGGTTAGGTCTTCCAAGTGGAGAAAAGGATCTTCACTTGCAAGACCATGGAAGTGAAAATTTATCAGGCCAATTATGTTAGGTTTCAATTCAAAGTCGTCCCCACCCATGGGGACCCGAATTTGTCCTATGGTCTTTGTAGCAGTGGGATTATGATAAGAGCTAAGAGACCTAGGCTCCTCCCGTTCAAGAGGGTTTTGCATTTCCTCCAATGTTTCCCTAATGGCTTCAATTTGTTCATTATACATTTCCATTTAGGCTTGGAGGTGGGTTATGGGATCCAAGGCTCCACCACCTGGTGGGTTTTGAGGGCGGTTTCCTCCCTCGGGATTTGGGGTGGGTGTGCAGCCATATTTGTGGAGGAGGACGATTCAGCTTCTTTTCTAAATTTATCAGACAATTCACACAATTCAGGGTTTTCTGACCCCTCCTAAACATGCACTACCGCAAGAAGAATTAGGGGGGATACGAAGGAAAAATGAGATGAGAGAAATGACACTGCAAAGGTACACTTGATGACAAATCAATACAATCAAATTCCTAACCTCTACAGTGTGCCCTTAGACCTAAAGATCTAAGTTACCTACTATCATGACCTACGGAACCGAATGCGAGCACCGCGGAACCACCGGGCCAGATTGAAAGGCCGTTTGCCCTAGTCTTAGACACCCGATAGCTCGTGGGAACCCTCACCAGCACGTAGGCGCTACACGCAGGTAGTTAGACCTCCAATCCTTAATAATAGTCAAGTTGCTACCAGTTTTAGTTAGAGGCTTAGGATCAAGTGCTTCTGGAATGTGAAGGGTGTTATTCACGGGTAATGCCCAAGTGATTGATTTTGTGAAGTGTGTAAACCAAGCATGCAACGGGGAAATCTCCCCGAATTGAAGTTTTAATTGGTGAATGGTTTTTAGAGTTTCAGCCTTAAGTAGTATGGATTTTAGGATTTCTTTGAATTACCAATTCAACCAATCTTCGGCTTTTGAGAGAATACAATTTTCTTCTAAGCCCAACAAACCCTTCTTCAATGTCAATTGGTTAATGCATGCTAAATTGCAATGGGCTTCCCTAGATGGTGTTTTCTATGTGTGGATGCATGAGTCAATTTTAGATTAGTGTGAAAGGGAGCCAAAGCACTTCAATCCAAGTGCTCCCAATCACCAAAATGATTTCCGCACACAAGGCTCAACCATAAGATAAAGAAAACCAAATTGTTGGGGTTGAAGTATTCGGGATCGAATCTTAGGCACGTGAAAGGTCGTGGTGGGGTTGGAATCAACTCAATTCCAAGTCTCCCCACCAAAAAGGTGATCCCAAATTGCAGATAAATGAGGCAAAGAGGGATGGCAATCAATCTATTTATCTTTGCCTCCATGAATACTTCACACGGCGAAAGATTCCAGAATCAAGATTCTTGGATTTTCGCTATGCGAAGTTAGGCAGGAAATCCCAGGGCGGTGGGAGTGATGGCAAACAATCAAACAAGTGATTTTTAATCCACTCCCCCCAAGAGATCCCAAAAATTATTGTTTTTAGTTTTTTTTTTTTTATTAAGGGTGACAAGTTGACCTAAGTTGCTAAGAAAGAATGACCTACCTGTTCAGCAACGTGGGTGAAACTCCAGTGCGATGCCAGCGACTTCACGCTCCCGTTCCCGCCTTAGATCTGCCCACATCTCCAACTTCGTCTGCCTGCCTTCTCCTTGCAACTGGTTCACCTGCACACCAACAAACAGAAACACCAGTGAAGAGAAGGGTGTGAGAAGAGAAAAATTAAAGGAATGGAGTAGAAACTTACCTGAATGCGCACCTCCCCGGCAACGGCGCCAGAAAAAGTGTCGTGTAGACCCAGATAGGTTGTGTTAATATGATGATTTAATCATTGAAATGCGTATAGTGGTTAACCTAAATCAGGCCTAACCATCATTTTACAATTTTTTTTACCTAGCCTACTTGATTTTATCTTGGTCACTTTTAGGCCCAGGGTCGAACTCAGGGAAGCGGGATTAGAGGTGAACAAGTTTCTATGCCTTTCCTACAATGAATCTCTTCCATTCGTTTATTATGTTTTTGGTTTTTTTCTATTTATGATTTTTTTTCTGATAATTTGTCCTTGAGGTACACCCTCAAAATCAGGTTCTTTGGATTTGAGCCAAATTATGGTTTCAAAACTGGTCTTGCTATTCGCAAGACTGAGTACCTGCAAGTCAAGGATTATCTTTTCACTTTTATATATGTTTTTATCTTTTTAATGGCAGGAAAGAGAAATAGAAATAAGATACATATAGTATATATATGTATATATTATATATGTATATAGGGGTAGGGGTGGAGGTGGAAATGGCGTGTAGCATGGTGTCGAGTTGATCGTCATCTAGGAAGACGCAGCCAAGAGGATGAAGTGCCGCGTGGAGTGTAGGATGGATGGGTGGAAGATGTGTGCGAAAATACTTTCTGTATGTGTGTATCGGGGAATATCAGCAATTGGTGCAGATATTCCTGCAATACAATGTATGGTAGGTGATATGAAAAAATATATATATATATGTATATATGTAAATATATATCTATATGTATATATATATATGGTTATAATTATATAGATGTGTATGTAGTTATATATGTGTATATATATATGTATATATATATATAGAAATGTAAATATATGTATAGATAGATGTATGTATATATATATATATATTATAATTAGATATATATGTATGTAGATATAACTATATATAGATATAGCTATATATATATTTATATATATATATATATACAGTAATATATGTATATAGTTATATATATGTGTATATGTATATATATATTAGTATAAGTATCTATGTATATAGATATATGTAGATAGATAGATACATATATATATGTATTTATAGTTATAGATATATATGTATATATGTATTTATATTTGTATATAAGTATATATGTATAAATATATGTATATATATATGTATATGTATATATATATAGGTATATATATATAAGTGTGTATATAGGCATGTACAAATGAGAGTGTGAGTGTACATGTGAGTGTGTACAAGTGTGGTGTGTGTGTGTGTGCGTGAGGTGAGTGTCTGTGAGAGAGAGAGAGAGAGATCGTCTGCTAGAGGAAGAGGCACAGTGAGTTAAGCCGTCTGGATACAGCTGCCGACGTCTGGTGGTCCATGTGCAGGAGCAGGGACGTAGGCGCACGAAGACACACGCGCATGCTGGAGGGAGCAGGCGCTGGATGAAGGTGTAGCACAGTGCACTGCAGACCACAGCACACCGCGCTGCTGAGGTGAATGCAGGAGAAGAAGCGGGCGGGTGCAGACGCGAGCGCAGGCGCTGGCGTATGTGGGAGCGGGTGCATGGATGGGGCTGGCGATGGTTGCGGCGCAGAGAGAGAGCACACGGTGACCGGATAAGTGAGAAACTTTCTGGTCACCGCATTGTAGCCACAATGTCGCACTCTCTAGCATGAACAGTGGCTACGGTGCGCGCTCGGCACGGGTGACTGGTTGCGCCTGGTTTAGTGTGCACGGTAGCTGTGGAGTAGGCTGGCGCACGCGCGGAAGCATCTGCGTTGGCTGCTGGCGTGCGTGGTGGCCTGCGCGCGAGCGAGAAGTGGCCGGTGCCTTGCTGCTGCTGTGCTTGAGCTTCAAAGCTCGAGTCCTGCGGCAATGGCGGAAATGGCTGGAATGATGAAATCAGAGTAGTGAACCACCACGCCCACCGGCTCTTTGATGAGCTGGGCAGTGCTGGGACTCACAGTGGTGGTTGTGTACCACTGTGAGCTGCTCCTGCCCACAGCGTAGCTCTTCAAGAGGAAGAGAGGCTGCGTATGGAGGGGAGAGGGGAGGAGACGGCCTGGAAGAAGAAGATGCTGTCTGTGTGGTGTTGGACCAGGCTCCCCTCAAAGAAGATAGTCGTGCCCATTTTAAAGAGGATGGAGGCAAGCACAGCCATGCCCTAGGCTGTGCATGCAGCTAGCAGGGCATCCAGTGTAGAGAATGGCGCGAAGAAGCTGCCTTGCCCTGCAGCTGTGGAGAAGAAATTCAAAGCCAAAAATAAAAATAAAGATGGTGAATTTGTGAGGCAGCACTTGAGGAATACGTTAATTTCAACGCCATTTTATTCACTCTCCTCCCCTCTCAAATAAATGCATGCATGCATTTATTTTTACAAATTTTTACAAATGCGACTATGGCAACCTAATATGCACTGGCAATGCTAGGAAATATCACAAGATGGCACAATTGTTGGTGTATTTTTGCTGTGCAATCAAAAACCCATTGAGTATAACCTTTGGAAAACCCTTTCCATAATAAGTGCTCAACAACTGTTTATTGATTAACTCGAATAGCGTTAGCATAGTCTTGACAAGGGTAAGTGATGTAGACACATCCATTTTTGTTAAAATGCCTATTTATGCATGTTCCTAGGCTTAGATTTGCATTCCATATTATAAATATTGCATCGCATGCATCATTCTGCATTTAGAGTAGTTGTGTATATTTTAGGTTAATTGCGTCCTTTTTGTGGTCAAGAGAGGAGATTTATTTCGGAGCCTCAGATTGACGATCTAACTGTATGGATCTGATCAGGATGATGATCAAAGTTTAACGCCTCCAAAATCACGTTGATCGGAGTCTCGTAGCACCATATGCAATCCGAGGAAGATCAACAGCAAGGGGATTAGGTGACGTGATTTGGAGCTTCAAATGACAAATCCAACTGCGCGGATGGATTTAGGTCGACGATCACAGCCTAACGACATGAAAATCGACTCAATCAGACCTTTGTAGCAGCCCCTACAACGGAAAGAAGATGGACAACCCTGATTGCGCCACGTGGCGCAAACCCAGGCTGCCCATGCGCATGCACACGCCACCGCATGCGCATGTGG
The DNA here is from genome assembly GCA_037157565.1 of Thalassia testudinum. Taxonomy (NCBI): domain Eukaryota; kingdom Viridiplantae; phylum Streptophyta; class Magnoliopsida; order Alismatales; family Hydrocharitaceae; genus Thalassia; species Thalassia testudinum. The sequence goes on from JAZHRO010000063.1 coordinate 62,531,188, forward strand.
AGCCACGCATGTGCTATAGCGGCAAGGCACGTAGGCGCGTAGTGTATGGAGGAGCGTGACACTGGGGGGCACGTGGAGCCACAGTAGCAGCATGGGTGTATTGTCTGTCTTCAGCGACATTTACGATGGATCTTCAGCGATGTTTATGACAGTCACTAAATGTCCTTTGTACGAATTTGATTCTTTCCTCCACTATAAAAGGACCCCTACCCCTCCCATTTTTCTTCATCTCTTCCGTTCGTCCTCTCACCACCTCCAAGGCTCTAGAGAGAGCTTGTCCAAAGCCTAGGATGCTCCACTAGAGTAGAAGAGAAAATATTTTTCCCATGTCTCATCCCCATTCGTGGAGCATCCCATGGTCGTCCTCTCACAGCCCTTTGGGAAGAAGACCCTTGCCACGATGCTGTCCTACCCCATCCTCCATCCTCCGGCTCTGTCCCCGTTCGTCCTGCTCCTCACCACCTTCATCTAGGCGACGTCAGAGCGAGTCATCCTCCAAGCGACCGTCGAGAGGGATTCTCTCACCTCTTTCTATCATTTTCGCTTTCTTAGTGTAGTTTTTCCGCTTTCGTATTTGTAATAAACATTTATTGATAATTAGATAATTGTTTCTCTCTCTCTCCTTTATGTTTTGCAAGTAAATTAGCTAGAATTCATCAACCTGATCTCTTACCCTATTAAAATACCAAAAGAATTATAAAAGATAAAAATGACAAAAATAAATAAAAGCGAATAGAGGATTTTTCAAAACCAAACGCTTGCCTCCCCATGTTTGACCCGAGACTCACTTTTCGAGTTTCAGTTATAAATTTTATCCTATCGACGGATTTTCTCGAGAATCGAACTACCACAATGAGTTTTCCAAACTCGAACCCTTTACACGTGCGAATCTGCCACCATGATATGATTGCATGTCAAAGTTATCACAAGGGTCTTGGTAGAAAGTAGGTGGTTTCATATCAACAAGAATCCTTTGATCGAAATTTGTAGTTCCCTCAGAATTAACCTCCTAAATTTCCATTTCCACATTTTTATCCTCCAACATCAAGTGTTTGGGGTCCAGGACCTCTAGCAGATCATTCACCCCATATGATTTACCCAAGTCCAAAAATCGTGGATGAATCAGAATTGACTTGGGTACAATAATCTCAAAAGTATGATCATTCAGCTATTCAGGGTGTGGTTGAAGGTTAAGGCTGCTGATTGGATCATCCATTATATTAGGATCAGTATCCTCCATGTCAGCCCCAATTGGATCACAATCTTCAATAATCGGGCTATCAAATGGTTCATCTTACTCCTCAAGCCCATGAGTCTCACTAAAATCATTCTCGTTAAGCTCAAGTGAGACTTCACTAAGAGATTCCTCACCCTCAGAATCAAAGAATACATGATCCTCATTATATGTCTCAAAATCATATGTCATTTCATGGTCCATGGAGACATATTTTTCATCATTCCCTGGCTCTAGGAACTCGGGTGAGAAACTTGGATCATCCTCAATGGGTTGCTCTAGCCCAACCTGGTCATTCCTGATCTCAGAACATGTATCCCCCCTGACAAGCGCCTGTGCAGGTTCAGACATTGGCTCTCCAGAAGGGGGCTCATCTTGCGAATCATCCCAAGATTGGATTAGGGCAACCACACATTTCATCCTCAACCTCGATAATTTCCCAAGTAGAAACTCACCCAAGCCCCTATCCCTAACATTTTGGCACCGTTGCCGAGGTGGCAACGCTCTTTACTTTTTCTCGTGTTTTCCTGCATTACTTACATATTTATTTAACCTATCTTCTTTGATTATTGTCTTGTAGGAACCCGATAGAGGAGCCGAAGGCAGTAGATTGGAGTAAAGTGTGGGTAGAGACATTTGTAAGTTTATCCCCTACCACCCCCACCCTAGTTTCCATTTCGCCACACTAATAACTCAAACTCAAATCAACCTAGGTGCTTTTATAAACCCTAGGATAGATCTGATTGTTTGATTGTCACTTAGCCTCACCTCACCCACCCTCATATATTAAAAAAAATAAAAAAATACTCTTCTTGTGTGGGATTTATCTGAAAGCTACACACTTAACTCCCACAACTTCTCACCTTAAGGTGCACCACTACACATTGATTTTACCACTTAACCCATTACGCATACGTGCCTCCGCACACACGCGTGCCCGAGCTGCTGTGCACGTGAGGTGGCACGTGCGTGCACGTGAGGTGGCATGGGTTGCACCACGTGGCACAATCTGGGCCTTCTATCCTCTTGCCATTGTTGGGGCTGCTACAGAGGTCGGATTGAGTCGATTCTCATGTTGTTAGGCTGCGATCGTTGACCCGAATCCATCCACATGGTCGGATTTGTCATTTGAAGCTTCGAATTATGTCATCGAGTCCCTTGGGCGTTGATCTTCCTTGCACTCCATATGGTGCTACAAGACTCCGATCAAGGTGATTTTAGAGGCGTTGGACTCCGATCGTCGTCCTGATCAGATCTGTATAGTCGAATCATCAATCTGAGGCTCTAAAGTAAATTTCCTTCTCTCCTGACCATAAAAAGGATGCAATTAACCTAAAAAATACACAACTACTCTAAAAGTAGAATGAAGCATGCTATGCAATATTTATAATATGGAATGCAAATCTAAGCCTAGGAACATGTGTAAATAGGCATTTTAACCTAAATGGATGTGTTTACATTAGCAAGCAATGGTTCCTGCCTTGCCCACTTTATTAAATGCAAACTCAATGAAATTTGCAACACACACTAGGTATTTACTACTGGACCTATCTTCAGATATCCAACTTTTATCCATTACTTTATTTGGCAGAAGAATATGATATCCTGAAAATATACTATTGGATATTTATTGTTAATGATACAGTTAAGTGAAGATCTAAGGAAAAGTTTAGCGTGAAAGCACTAACACCTAGAAAAATGAAAATCAAAACCAACTAACAAATAAAGTGAACCAACTTCTTTGAGTTTTTTTTAGCTCTTAGTTGGATTAGGTTTAGCAAATGCCAGAGGGTGACAAGATTTGGGAATTATGTTGTTGGCAATTTTGGTGATAGCAATATTGACATTAGGATCTTCCATTAGACTCCAATTCTACTGATTAGTGTAGAGTCTACATAATTAGAAATTGGTTCCTATATTAAAACAAAATTCTAAAATAGGATCGGTAGAAAGTATATAACAACTTTGATTCTGTCATTAAGCAAACAGTAGTTTACCTCATAAATGATGTTGTATGCCAAGACTAAATGAAATATTTAGAATTCTTCACAAGACTAATTTACTCACAAGATTACTCAATGAATGGAGAATAAATAACATGTAAATGAAGTGCATAAGAATGAAAAAAAGCCAAATAGATTTCTTTGCGGGAATATGCAATGGTGGACATCTTATTTTCAAGAAACTCTCAGTAGCGTTGGATCTATAATTGACAATCCAAGTTTGAGGAATCTAAATAACTAAAGGGCTAAATTCTGCCAAAACTTCAATAGAATTTTCGTTGCTTTATTGCATTTTTCCCAAGAACCTATACTTGTAAAGAAGTGACCTATGCAACAATATATAATAATGTGGTGGGTACACCCTATAATCACATTTACAAACCACAACAAATATAAGAAAAAAGCATTTACAAGTACAGGCACACATACCCACATACTATTTGTTACAAAATAAAGGTCCCTCCAAACAAAATATTACATCACATTTTTATAGTGTTATACAAAAACTAAGAGCCTAAACCAAGTCATTACATTAAAAATGTACAACATGTCCAAGTTGAAGTCCTATTCCAAAGTATCCTAACCCCATTTTTGATAGAAATTTCACTAAAAGAAAAGTGGACATAACTGATATGCCCCAACTCTAGGCACACATTTGGGTCATGGATTTAATGGAGATGTTAAGTCGGCGGTATGCGATTGCATCGCAAAGAGGAGTGGAGGGGGGGGATCACCTTCTCCTCTTGTGCCTCCCTTCTTTTCTCCTCCCTAGAAAGGGGATCTTTACTTTTTATGAAACAATTCCATATTGCAAGCATCCTTTGTCATTCCCCGATAAACCTCCCATTGGATTGGAAATGAATCTCTAAGGGTGTTGGCACTATGGTCTTAGCTACTGAGTGGCTCAGGTTATAATTCATAGTCCTATCAATTATGTCCCTCTTAGGAAGATCGATTTAAAATTAAATGTAAGGCCAAAACCTACCAAAAATTTAATAGAGTTTTCCCTTTTTAATCTATATTTTCTCAAAATCCATACCTGTAACTTCACCTGTACATGCATACCACAAATTAGATGGATGGGCACTCCCCACCATAACACCACAAAGGCAGAAATAACAACAATGAAACACAAGCGGGTACACCTCACATCCAAAAGTGGAAAAAACACACGAAATAGCTAGAAACAAAGCCAAGTTACTGCTAATATATTTCCACAAGCAACCCCAATTAACCATAAGACTCTTGTACAATTCACTGTTTAAAACACAACATGTACAACCAATCATACATTACATTTACAAGCATTTATACAATGGGAATTACCTTTCTACAAACTAAATAAAAGAAACCCAACCATGCTAATTACATTACTTACCAAAGGCTACCGAAAAGAAAAATAAAGCAAGTACTCTATTATTTGTCGAGGTCCTCCTAGAGGTACAATCATGATCAAGGCTTTCTCTTCGATCTTCAAAATGAGGATAGAATCCTCTTTTTCCCTCCAAATAAGATTTAATTGGGGTTCATTTGACTTGACCCTATAGACCAGACTAGTGGTTGGCAGATGGTGTAAGTCTTGGTACCAATTTTCAGGACCAATACTAGGCACCACCAGATATACATTTCAAGACATTGAGGATTAGGGAAGTGGCTAGTACTAGTGCTAATTGCATAGCATCGGTACTGGGTACTTCCAACCCCTTTACTTGTAAGTCAATATGGCCTAGAAATACCATCCAGTACCCATTTCGAGATGATAAACCAACCTCATTACTATTTAAAGTGACTAAGTTCCTTTCTTCTATATCCTTTAGAAGCACTTCACCCTTAGGTATGTCGTTCACCTTGGCAATGGAACTAAGGAGTATAGCATAAGTAGTTAAATTAGGCGAAACACCCTTTGCCTTCATCTCACTCTACAGATTCAAGGTCATGCATATGTGATGATGGTTGCACAACCCTGCGATGAGGTCATTGTAAGAGATGTCATCAAGTTCCAAACTATAATATCCCATCAGACCTTGAATGTAGAAGGCATCAGTAAACTTCCCTTTCTTGCACAGCTAATGCATAATGGTTCTAAAAGTTCCAATAGTTGGCACAACTCTTTTTGGAAGCATTATTTCAACAACTAAGATTGCCTCTTCAATTTTATCGACCTGACAAATACCCTTCACGATAGTACCCTCAATGACACCATTAGGAAATAAACCTAACAACTCGATATCTTCTCCAACTTAGATACCCCTCGAATATTACCAACTCTGCATAATACATTAATCAATGTGATGAAGTGGGTATGTTTTGGGATGAGCCCTTTCTCTGTAATATCCAAAAATAACAAATAAGCTTCCTAAAAAGCATCTATGGCATTTAGTTCCATAATCATGGTATTACAAGTATGTACTTTTATTAGGTGAAAGACCTAGCTTACTCATGCATGTCACTATCTTGAAGACATTCCTAATCTAAATATTTTTACTTAACTTGGTTAAAATAATGTTTAGTGACAATTGATCAAAGATCATTCCTCCAAAAACCATCCTCTCTAAGAATTTAACCCCAACATCTACAACATTAAACTTGCATAGTACAACAAACAATGCATAATATGTTACATCATTAGGTGTCAAACCTTCCCTAACCATGTTCTCAAAGGGAAATTGTCTAAGATTTTTTAAAGTTGTTGATGTGAAGAATGCGTGATTTGTTAAAACTAGGGTTTAAGTCGTTGCAACACGCAATTTCGCAATCACTTTTGAAATTTCTAAACCTAGATAGTAGTAGCATCTAGGATCGTCTAAGGACGCGGGAATGCACTTTAAAAACTCTTCCTTGAAAAAAAGGAAATCAACTTTCTTTTTAGGTTTTTAAATATAAGATTTTTTTTGTGTTTTGAAGTAACGGGTAAATACGCAATTTTGAGTAGGAAAATGATTGCACCTAAATTACTATTGCTAACACTAAAGTGATAAGATAATCCTCTCTCTAAGCTCACCCTAGGTACGTGGAGACCTAGGATAATTAGAGAGAGGGAGTGAAAAACTGCTAGAAAAGATAACAAAGATGCACAAAATTTAAGGAACTTAATATAAAGAGAAACTTTTTTTATAGGAATGCTTGTAGAGGAATGCTTCTACTACAAAATTAAAAAACAAAGAAAATAGTAAAATAAAGATCCTCTTGATGATTGTGGTGAAGAGGACAGAGAGGCTTCTTGCTCCAAGCTCAGCTGCTGCTGGGCTTGGAAAGAAGCTCTCCTTTTCCTTCCTTGAATAGCACCTCCAAAATGGTGTCGTCCTTGGCAAGCCCTGAGGGGGGCGTGCCTTTGCTCCTCCAAAGGTGGGTGATCTCCACCCACAAATCTCCTCCTAGGGTGGTGTGTACCACCCTTAAGACCTCCTCCTAAGGTCTTCCTTGCTTGGCTACTCCTCTGGCTAGTGGTGGCACAAGAGAGAAGGGAAGAGGAGAAGGCACCAAGGGAGCAAAGTGTCCCCTTTGATCTTCTTCTCCTTCTTCTCTTCGCCAACTATAAGGTGGATTGAAGGTGGAAATTATGAAGCCAAAGGATGATTTGAAGTGGGTAGTTAGTGGTCTTTTTATAGGATGGGTAGGGTTGTAGGTATTGTTATGGGATGTATTTCTAAGATGGCTTATAGGGGGTGGTTATGGGATCCTAGGGCTGGGGGTGGTTATGGGATCCTAGGGCTGGGGGTGAAGAGCTTCGAGCTCACCTCCATCACCACCACCATGCATCTCCAAGGTTGAGCATTGCCACACTGTGGGCTGGTGGGGTGATAGACCGTCGTGCCAATCCGGCAAGCTCAGCCATCACCCTGCACGTGTGTCTCCGATGGCCACACAATCATCATCGTGCATCACCACTGTGAGTCCTCCCCTGTCCACCATCAACACCACTGTAGCCGAGCACCAACAGCCATCCACGCATGTTTAAGACATTTAGGAATGTTCCCAGATGTCTGAAGCCCCACAGCACCACCTCCATCTTCACTTTCTTCTTCTTCTTTCTTTTCATCTATTTCTCCTCCACCAACAAACCCAACACCTTCTAACAGATCCACCAGCCATGCCTTTCCACAAAGCACCTCCACAGCCTCCTCTTGCAGTGCATGACCATCTCTTCCATGCACTCACGCAGCAGCTACAACTGCAGTAGTGGACGCATCCTCCTTGGACCCTCCTCACCTCCGGCAGCACTGCGCTACCCCTCATCTCCACGCCACACCTGCAGCAGCAACACCTTGCATGCCTCTTTGCACAGCAGTAGCGGCAACCACCTCCAGCACTTGTGCGTGCCCCTGGACCTCCTCACGTGCATGCCTCTGCATGTAGCAACCAGCAACTCGCTCCCACGCACTACCAGCAGTGCACACCTCACCTTGTTGCATCTTTGCCCACACGCTACAGAGCACGCTCCTCCAGTAGCTCCCCCGTGCGTGCCTGCACGTCCTTAGCCAGCCCCAAGCGCATAGCCTTCGCCAGCACCACTTGTGCCTCCCAGCTGTGGGTGTGCCACCTCCATGCATGTGCTGTTGCAACTTGCAATAGCTACCTCCCATTGTTCGTGCCTCACCCAGCCACCTCAGGCCGTCTCACACCGTGCTAGACCTACTCCTGCGAAGCTCTCCCTCCGGTGATCCTTCGACGAGAAGCTCGCCATCGACCTTGGTCTCCTTCTCATGCATGACTGAGGAGAATATCCTTCCTTGTTTTGACAGGAGAAGCCCAAATAGTTTTTACATTCACATGCCATTGACACTCTTTTTATTTTGGATATTTTAATTAAATATTGCAAATAATTTATGCAAGTTACCTCCTTTCTCATAATGCCATTTCAGCATGATCTCTTGTTGTTTTCTTAATCTGCTCGATTTCTTGATGAAATTAATAGTGAACAATGATTTTTGACCCTTGTGAGTTTGTAATAGCCAGTGCCTCCCTATAGATATGACCCGCTCTTTCGAGTGCTTAACTTTTATTATTTTAATTAGCGATTTTCCACCACTTGCATACTACAACACGACATTTTATGTGTGAAACAACGAAAGCGAAAATCGACTAGTAAAATGGTGCCGTTGCTAGGGAGGAAATAGTCTTGTTAAACTCGCATTCCTTTATTTATTGGTTCACACATTTTATTTGTGGTGCATTTCAATTACAATTATCTGTTTGGTGCAAGGTACGCGCATTTGCAGACATCTTGTCGCACTAGCCTCAGCAATCAGGCAATCCTTGACGTCGCCAGTAGAGTCACAACACTGGGAGAAGGAGCATCACATCTACCTCTGCAATGCCTTGGTGGACCTTATTTCCACCACTAGAGAAGATATCTGGAGGACCACATCCTCATTTCATTCTTTCAGCTGTAGATAGATTTTTATTTTTCTTCTCTTTATTTCAATACATTCATTTGGAAGACCCTTGTTTTGGGGTATAGTTGAGGGGTTTGTTCCCCAACCTTCTTTTAGGCCCCTGCTTGGGTAATCTTTCGGGAGCATGTTCCCTTTTCTTTAGAACTAGGTTTTTATTTAATTTTGTGGTTGTTTATCCTTTTCTTTGTTTGTGCATAAGTAGATATATATATATATATAAAATCATGAACTACCTACAAGAAGCTGCATGCCCCTAGGTTGAACCATATAAGTGTGTATGACAACATCTAGATTTCATTTTGCATTGCATGCATCTTGCATTGCTGATTGCTGGAGGGAAGGTATGTCCTCTTTCTTTGCATTCTATATTGTTCACACATGTGCATCTGGATTTAATTGTAAGACCACCTAATTGAATCGAAAAGATCTAACAAGTGGTCACATATTTTTCTTGAAAAAGGACTTTAAGTTAAGGAGGAACACTAAAAACCAAGAACTTGAGCTGAAAACTTGTCATGCATTTCAAAACTCAAACTCAAAATTTTGCGGCAATTGCACATGTGTATGATTGTGCACCAAGGTACGCATTTAGGCATTGCTAGGTTTTTGAGCTGCTAGGCAAGAACCCTCCTACCCTTGGATTCTAAAGTATTCAGAACTCAAGATCAAAGGTTTTGTAACTCCAAGGAGGGGGATACCCTATCATGGATTTTTGAGGGTAGTTAAGAAGCATCGCGAAAGCAAAGCTTCAAAGGAAGGCTTAGGCCTAGTTGCATCCCTCGATCATCCGTGTTTGGAGTTGCTTTACTATTTGAGCTTTAGGGAAGAGAACCTAAGCTCCAACTAGGTCTTTTTAGGCATTTCATAGGTTGACAATAGGCACGTAATTGATTGGGCAACTTGCTTTGTCACCTACAAGTGGACTTAAATCTCAAATGCCTAACTGATTAAAGACCTAAAAAGTCCTTTGATTTGTGTTTCTATTGCGAGGAATCTGATTGTGGTGTGAGTTAGAATGGACCACGTTGACTTACATCCTTTCACATATTACCCACACCCTTACCCCTGGTTTGCGATCTTTGATCCCATATGCCGCTATCGTCCATATTTTGATGGACAAAATGACAACCAGTGGGATCCTTTTTACTCCTATTATAGGAGTACTGGCCTAGTTAAGCCCCAAATTAGTGAGCAGAACCTAGGAGAGGGATTTGCCTTACCTAATATGCCACACACCATACAAATGCCCAACCCACCCTCCCTGAATGATTATAATGGTTGGACAAAAACACCTTGGAACTATGAGCTTAAGCCTGACTTCTCTCCTGATAGTAATGATGACCTCTCCTCCTTGAAGATGGAAATATAGAAAATGTAAGACGAAATGATTGATTTATTAAGAGAATCTTCAAGAGCAAGCCAACAAGAAAAAGAAGCCATTAGTCACCCAACCTACCCCATTGAGGATGAAGTGCACCCCTCTACACTAGATACATCTTTCGTGGGAGAGCCACACCCTAAGTAGGAGGGGAATTTTGGGGATAATGTAAGGGAGAACAGGTACTTTTTAAGGATTGATTTTGAAACCTTCTCGCTAGATGACACTTCCTTAAGAGGTCCACGCCTTAAGTGGGAGGAGAATATGTATGAAAGTAGCTATGCATTGGATGAAGAAAGGTGGCAACCCGAGGAAGATGATGATCATGTTGAGTATCCACCTGAATTATATTGGAGTCAAAAGAAGGGATTGATGGTACCATTGGAAGACCTCAACCCAGACAGTATTTTCGTGACATTTGATGAAGTGGGTCGAAGTCAAGTTGTTAATACTACCCTCCCTTCTGATCACGAAATGGAACTCAAGCCCGCCCTTAGGGAACCTAACCCTGAAGAAATTCACCTAGCTGAGGAGTTCGATGTTACCAGTGTAAACCATGAACCCCAGATAGAGTTCCCTAGGGGATCTATTGAGATTTTAGATAATTCTAGACCTTGGGTATATGATGAATCGTATGATGAGGAGAAGGATGAATTATATGAGGAACCTACATTCAAGATTTGGAGTGACACTAAGGGTGATTATGTCTTATTTGAAGAATTAGCCCCTGAGGATGTCACAAATTTGACCATATTAGGTTTCCTTAAGACACACCCATTGATGTTATCTCTCTTCATCATGAAATAATGTTAAACATAGAAGCAACTTCTGAGATCTATGTGGATTCACATATAGACTCGGGGAGGATTTGAGTAAAGAACAAGAACCTGGGGATGACATTGATAGGATAATCCCTACATCTGTAGCTTCTAACCTACCCTCATACAATTGGGAGTTACCCTCTGATTTCCTATGTCTAAAGCAAAAATTTGACTCCACGTACAAAAATGATCACTAATGAAGAGTAGGTAGATACTTGTGATATTACCAGAGATGCTAGGGGCACGATTGAAGAACTGGAAAGGTTGTTAGGCATGGACACTGAGCCGACTGGGCCCACCTCAGATCTTATAGCCATCCTACTGCCTTGAAACTTGGACACCCTAGACAATCCTTGGATTAGGAAATTGCTCACTTTTGTTTTGATCAGGGGGCTTAATAGACAAATATCTCTTGTAATGTGGTACTGGGTATGGATTGATGCTTTCTATGGTCAGGCTATCACCCTAGGGATTTATTTCTACACCATTCCTTCCCCATTCCTTTTGGAGGATCCTTGTCATCCTTCCCCTACCCTTTTGGAGGTTGTTATGCCAGTTTATCCTTTAAAACCTCCTTCGATGATCTGGGATGATTTCATTCCCATCCTGGTTGGGCGATCATTTGCTTTCAGGATTCATCATCAACTCGCCAACATCCTAGGTTACCTGTTTTCTAGGCCAGCATTACTTTGCTCATTTTTAGGGTCTATTTCTTTGGTTTTGGAACTTGACTTGCAAGTTCTTTGGCTACTTGGCTGCTAACAAAATAACGGCAGCCCATCTCTGACCCAGGTAATACCTTTCTATATAATGGGGACATTGTAGATTTTAGGCATGGGGGAGTGTACTTGGGGATATACATAGCATTATACATAGTGCATTCATGTATTTAGTTAAAGTATTCTACATTGCATACAATTGCATTGATTTAAAAATATATATATATTTTTTTAGTATTGAGAATAACTGGTTAGCCATACATTCTTAGGCATAAGACCAAAACATTAGATTAGACTAAGTTGACTTTAGGTGTCTGACTTTAGAAGCTAAGTTGAGCTATTAGCTTTAGACCCTTAGGGTCCATTTGGACTTAAAAACTTAAGTAGGAGTTAAGTTGTAGACCACTCCTCAAGAGGTTGAGAAAGGAAAGCTAGGGATTGAGTTAAAGGTTGGGTAGTACCTGGTGTCTTTTTCTACCTTTTGGTTTGCGGGTCCTCGTAACCTAAGCATCCACATTTCGCATACACTTGGTCTTGTATAAGTAATGATCACCTTAATTTCTTAAATAAAATTTGCTTCTCTTAGTTCTGACTTAGGAGAAGCTTGAAAACACAATTTGATTGGACGAGCGCCTACCACAGGATAGGTGGAGTATATACTCACCTTGTGGATGCGATGATAACATGTCACCTCCTCGGTGCTTGTCTATTAGGATGTCCATCGACGAGTCAACTTTTGCTTTCATTTTTTCGCATATAAAATGACTCGTTGTAGTATGCAAGTGGTGGAAAATCGACTAATCAACAATTAAAATAACTGCTCACTTAGGAGAGGGTCATATCCACAAGAAGGCAGTGACCTATTTACACTCGCAAAGGTCAAAAACGGATGTTCACTACTAATTTCGTCAAGAAATCAAGCCAAAATCGCTTTTCAATTGAGATAATAAGACTTTAACATACTGATATTGTATTTACGAGAAAGAGGGAGGTTCTTTGCATAAAATCACCATAATAATTAAATCAGAAAATGCAGTTCACAATGGCATGAATCATAAAATCTAATAGGTTCTTTACTATAGAAAAATAGGGGAAAAAATTCCCCTTGTTCGTGCACGAGGAGGAGGATATGGCCGGAGGTGCAAAGCTCAGAGGAAGATCTCTAGACCAAGGGCTTCGTAGAGGTGGCGGCAATGAGTTACGAGGTGGCTAGAGCTGGCCGGATGGAGATCCAGTGAAGGTGGGTTCCGGCGGCCCTTGCTGCTGCTAAAGACGGAGAGGTGGCAGTTGCTGAAGGGCTTCACCCGCATGGAGGATGCTGAGGACATTTAGGCACACAAGTGCATGCAGGGAAGATGGCAAGGATGGCAGTGAGGAGGTGAGCATGGTGCGGCCAGAGGCAGCTCGGGCATGCTCTAGGCATATGGCTAAGATAGCGAGGATGCAGCGTGCTCTACGCGTAGGAAGGGTTGCTGCGAGGAGGACGTGGAGGCTGCTGCTGTGGGTGATGAGGATGCATGCATTGGTCGTGTTGCGAGGCTGCGTAGGATGACATGCTCGAGGAGCTAGTTGCGTACGTCAATTGCACAGGTCGAGAGGTGCGCGAGATTTGGCCAAGTACGGTGGGGTGCCCACGGGTGACAAGGAGGGCAGTGGCGCGTTGTTGGTGCTTGTGCACACAAACTGCCACGCATGGCATGCATGGAGATGGCGTGGCATTGGATGTGGCTGCTGATGGTCATTGGTGTTGGGTTTGTTTTTGGTGATGAAAAAACAAAGGAAGAGAAAATGAGGGGAAGAAGATGAATAGTGCATTGAGTTGGGACTTCAGACTTCTGGGAAACTTCTCGGACGTCTTAACTTGCATGAATGGTTGTTGGCACGTGAGAGCGGTGGTGGCTGATGGTGATGGCAGTGAGGGTGGTGCACGTTGAGGTGCTCACACTAATGCAATGGCGGAGTGGCTTGTCACGCCACACGCCCACAGTGGTGGAGGCTTGCTGCCATGGTTGAGGCCAACGGTGGTGGAGCGGGAATGTGTTTGATGTACGCACAGTGATGGAATCGGGGTGGAGGCCTACTCTAAACGGTAGCCATTCCCCCTCCTTTGTAGCCACAGCTACAAAGATTTTGAAATTCAAACAGGCCACCATCGAGTAAATGGTGGATAAGTGAATGCACAAGAGGAGGAGGCAGAGATGGAGCTGTTACCTGTAAAACGGTGAAAAAGAATAATAAAATAATTAGGATTATTTATACATAACTCCTTAACTTCTATGTTAATTAAAATAATGTATGTAATGCACCTAATTAATTAACTATTCAAATGCATGCAATCCTAGGTTAATTCTAAATGCATTTAGATATGGATGCCACACATGAATTAATTTAATTACATCCTAATGTATGCTATCTAAATGTTAAAATTAACTTAATGTCGAGGCACATAAATACTTAAACAGCCCACAAATATGGGCTAATCAAATACCACTATGCCTAGTTTTTGCTTGTCCCTAACAAATCTAAGCAATAACCTAGCACTCCAAGTAGACTAGCCAACCCAATCGGTCTTCCTTTAGAAACATGTTAAGCTCGGACTTCAAACCTAAGGTTCCCAAGTAGTTGCTAAGTTATAGACTAGGTCGGCTAAAGGCGAATTGCAGCCATAGGTTTCCTTGATTTCTAACTCTACCCTAGGGTTTATTGATCCCTGAGATTAAAGCATTCGTGCATGTGCATTGGCTTGAGTTATTTGAGGTTGGTATGATTGCCAACCTAGAGAGGAAAAAGGATTTTTTTTTAATATATATATATTTTTGTTTGATTCCTTTAAGTTTAACCTTGGATCAGCTATCAACACGGTCTGTGTGGATTCATTGTCCCCATCACCGTACCTTGAAGGGTGCTTGGCTTTCGATGCTTCGAGATAGCACCACCCATAACGACCCCAAGAACTCCTAGCAATTGACACTTTGAGATAGTATCGCCCATGGATTCCTTAAGAGAATTCAGGCCTGTGGTAATCGGCACTTCAAGATAGGGCCGCTCATGGTACCTGAACTATGCACAATGCGCTTACATGCCCCTAGTAGGATGGATATCCTAAGAGACAAGTGTCGAGGAGGTAACATGTTATCATCGCATCCTCAAGGTGAGTATATACTCTTCCTCTCCTATGGCAGGAACTCTTCCAATCAAATTGTGTTTTCAAGCTTCTCCTAAGTCAAAACTAAGAGAAAATGAATTAGGGTGATCACTTACTTACACAAGACCAAGTGTGTGTGAAATGTGGATGCTTTGGTTACAAGGAGCCTTAAACCAAAGGTATTGCAAGAGTCTAAGTACTACCCAGCCTTTAACTCAATCCCTAGCTTTCCTTCCTCAACCTCTTGAGGAATGGTCTGCAACTTAACTCCTACTTAAGTTTTTAAGTCCACAAAGGACCCTAAAGGTCTAAAGTTAGTAGCTCACTTAGCTTCTAAAGTTTGACACCTAGAATCAACTTAGTCTAACCTAAAGTTTTGGTCTACTTAAAAATGTAGGGCCCAGCCAGTTAAGCTCAATAATACAAATTTTTTTTTGTGTTTTTTTTTTTGCTTTTTTTAATGCAATATGCATGAATGAATGCAAAATGTAGACATGCTATAAACAAATGCCTCAGGTCCTCTCCCCCATGCCTGGTTCAAACAATGTCCTCACTAGGAACAAAGTAGTTAAAGGAAGATATTACCTGAGGCAGAGAATGACTGGAGTAAGTCTCCTCCAGAGTGACCTTGTCAACCAGATGGCCATCCAAAGTAATGTATGGTTTTAACCATTGACCGTTGACGATAAAGGGAGTTGCTGAAGAGGAAGGGCTTTTAATCTCCACAGCTCCATGTGGAAACACTTTAGTGATTATGTAAGGCCATCCCAAAGAGATTTTAATTTCCCTGGGAAAAGCTTAAGTCTAGAATTGAAAAGCCAGACTTGTTGGTTGGTCTCAAAGGTCTTTCTATAGAGATACTTATCATGCAAGTCCTTAGTTCTCTCTCTATAAGATTGAGAGGTGTCATAAGCATCATTCCTCAGCTCCTCAAGCTCACTTAATTCCAAAAGTCATGCCTTACCCACCTTTTCTAAATCTATGTTAACACTTCGAATAGCCCAAAGTGCCCTATGTTCTAGCTTAATGGGTAAATGGCACTCTTTCCCATACACAATCTGAAAGGGAGATGTACCCAAAGGGGTCTTATAGGCCATTTGATATGCCCACAAAGCATCATCGAGCTTTTGGGACTAGTCTTTCCTATCAGGTCTAATGGTCTTTTCTAAAATGTTCTTTATCTCCCTATTCGACACTTCAACCTAGCTACTCGTTTGAAGATGGTAAGGCGTAGTGACCTTGTGAGTCACTCCCAGACTCCTGATTAGTCGATTGAAGTGGTGGTTTCGGAAATGAGGTCCCCCATCACTTATAATGGTCTTGGGGTAGCCAAAACAAGTTATGATATTGGCCTTCACAAATTTCAAAACCACAGAGTGGTCATTTGTGTGTGTAGAAATGGCCTCTATCCATTTAGAGACATAATCAACTGCCACCAAGATATATTCATAACCATGGGACGAAGGGAAGGGGCCCATAAAGTCAATTCCCCACACATCAAAAATTTCAACAGATTGAATAGGGTGTTGAGACGTCTCATTCCTCTTTCCAATCATTCCAGTCTGTTGACATCTAATATAGACCTTAACAAAATTATGAGAATCCTTAAATAACGAAGGCCACCAAAAATCAGACTGGAGAACCTTAAAAGTAGTTTTCTTAGCACCAAAGTGTCCTCCACAGTGAAGTTCATGGCAAAAGCTCATCACACTTTGTTGCTCCTCTTCAGGTACACGTCTCAGTACTTGGTCATGTCCAATTCTAAGTAATTCAGGCTCTTCCAAATGAAAGTATCTAGCTTGGGAAATGAATCTCTTTCTTTTTTGCTCATCCTAAGAGCCAAAAGTTTCTCCAGTGACTAAGTAATTTATGGTATCAGCATACCAAGGTGAAGTTGGTGTTACCGCCATAAGGGTTTCATCAGGAAATGTCTTGCGGATGTCTCTAGATAGAGTCATTAAGTGGAAGGAGAGACAGGTGGTCAGCCACAACATTTTCTACTCCTTTCTTTTCACGTATCTCCAAGTCAAATTCTTGAAGGAGTAGGATCCACCTAATCAGACATGGCTTAGAATCTTTCTTAGAAATGAGATGTTTCACTGTCGCATGATCAGTGAAAATAACCACCTTAGACCCAAGAAGATAAGACCTAAACTTCTCTAGAGCAAAAACAACAAGTAATTCCTTTTCAGTGATGGTGTAGTTTTGCTGTGGTTCGGTTAAAGTCTTGCTGGCATAGTGCAACACATGAAGTCTTCCCTCAACCCTTTGTCCAATGACTGCTCCCACTGCATAATCCGAAGCATCACACATCAGCTCAAATGGGAGTGTCCAATCAGGAGCTCAGAGAATAGGCATAGAGATCAAGGCCTCCTTCATAGTTTGAAAGGCCACAGCATACTTTGAATCAAATTGAAGGAAGATTCCTTCTCTAACAGGTCAAAAAGTGGCCAAGAAATTTTACCAAAATTTTTAATAAAGTGCCTATAAAAGCGACATGGCCCAGAAAGGATCTAATCTGTTTGACATTCGTGGGCAATGGGAGTTTGAAAATAGAAGCAATCTTGGCTTTATCTACTTCTAAGCCTCGCTCAGACACAACATGCCCTAGTACAATTCCTTTCTGTACAATGAAGTGGCTTTTCTCCCAGCTGAGGACTAAGCCAGTCTCCTTACATTGCTTCAACACATTCTCCAGGTGCAGGAGACACTGCTTGAAAGACGACCCATAAATGGAGAAGTCATCCATAAACACTTCAACACACTCGTCAATCATGTCTGAAAAAATGGACATCATACACAGCTGGAAGGTTGCAGGAGCATTACATAATCCAAACGGCACACGCCTAAATGCAAAGGTATCGTAAGGACTTGTGAACGTCATCTTCTCCTAGTTATCAGGGAAGATTGCAACCTAGTTGTACCCAGAATATCCATCAAGAAAGCAATAGTAATTATTCCCTGCCATTTTCTCGAGAATTTGATCAATAAAAGGCAAGGGAAAGTGATCCTTTTGGGTAGCGGTGTTCAGCCTACAGTAATCAATACAAACCCTCCATCCAGTTGAGGGTCTAGTTACAACTTATTCACATTGGTCATTAAATTCCATAGTAAAGCCTACCTTCTTTGGCACCACATGAATAGAACTTCCCCATTTACCATCTGCAATGGGATATATGATCCTAGCATCCAACCACTTCAGGATTTCGTTTTTAACCACCTCCCTCATATTATGGTTTAGACGTCTCTGCATGTCCCTAAATGGGTTGATGGAATCATCAGTATAAATGTGGTGCATGCAGAGTGCACAATCTATACCCTTAATGTCAGCAATGCTCCAAGCAATAGCTTCCTTGTGCCTAGACAAGCATTCAATCAGGGCTCCCTCTTGTGCCTCAAATAGCACAGTCAAAATGATAACGGGGAGTGTATCATTAGCACCCAGGAAGACGTACTTGAGAGTGTCAGGGAGGGGTTTCAACTCAAGGTCGGGGAAGTGCACGTTCAAGTAAGTTTTTACTCCATTCCTTTAATTTTTCTCTTCTCACACCCTTCTCCATGGGTGTTTCTGTTTGTTGGTGTGCAAGTGAACCAGTTGCAAGGAGAAGGCAGCCAGACGAAGTCAGAAACGTGGGCAGATCCAAGGTGGGAACGAGAGCTTGAAGACATCAGCACCGCACTGGAGCTTCGCACACGTTGCTGAACAAGTAGGTCTTTCTTTCTTAGCAACTTAAGTCCTTGTCACCTTAATAAAAGAAAAAAAACTAAAAACTTCTTGGGATCTCTTAGGGCAAGTGGATTAAAAATCACTTGTTTTCTTGTTTGTCATCACTCCCACCGCCCCGGGATTTCCTGCCAAACTTCACATAGCGAAGATCCTAGGATCTTGATTCTTGAATCTTTCACCATGTGAAGTATTCTTTGAGGCAAAAATAAAAATGATTGATTGCACCCCTCTTTGCCTCATTTATCTGCAAATTTGGGATCACCTTTTTGGTGGGGAGACTACAAATTCATCAAGGAAGACTGCAACCTGGTTGTACCCAGAATATCCTTCGAGAAAGCAATGGTACTTATTCCCTGCAAATTTTTTAGAATTTGGTCAATAAAAAGCAAGGGAAAGTGATCCTTCAGGGTAGCGGTGTTCAGCTTGTAGTAATCAATATAAACCCTCCATCTAGTTGAGGGACTAGTCACAACTTGTTCACCATGGTCATTAAATTCCATAGTAAAGCCTACCTTCTTTAGCACCACATGGATAGGACTTACCCATTTATTATCTGCAATGGGATATATGATCCCAGCATCCAACCACTTCAGAATTTCCTTTTTAATCACCTCCCTCATATTAGGGTTAAGACGTCTCTGCATGTCCCTAAATGGTTTGATAGAATCATCAGCATAAATGTGGTGCATGTAGTGTAGAGTCTATACCCTTAATGTTAGCAATGCTACAAGCAATACTTCCTTGTGACTAGACAAACACTCAATCAGGGCTCCCTCTTGTGCTTCAGATAGCACAGCTGAAATGATAATGGGAGTGTATCATTGAAACCCAAGATGTACTTGAGTGTCCAAGAGGAGTTTCAACTCAATGTCGGGGGCTTGTATGGTTGAGGGCTTCATAATAGATGTGCCCATCTCAAGTAACAGATCTACCTTGGGCAGAGATGATGGGGAAATAGACTCAGTAGAAACACCTAGCAACTCCTCAAGTTCTACTATATCCCCTTCACATTCCTCCAAGAGATGGGAATGCCCATTTAGCATAACATGCTAAAGGGGGTCATCACATAACATTGTAGAGGTTGTCTCTTCAATCAGGTCATCTATCACCTCAACTTGAGAACAATCCTCAAGCCTGGGTTGTTTATAAGCATCAAACACATTAAGCTAGATTTTCCTATTCCCAAAGCCCATTTTCAATGCCCCAGTATTGTAACTGATTGAAGCATGCAAAGTTGCAAGGAAGGGGCGGCCCAAAATGATGGAGGGCTTGGTTGGCTTGTTGGTAGGGTCAATGTCCGAAACTAAGAAGTTGACAAGGAAGAAGAAATCCTCCAATCTCACGAGGACATATTCCAAAATTCCCCATGGTGTCTTAAGTGATCGATCAACAACATGGAGGATATTGGGCTAGGCTTCAAATTGCCTCCCCCAAGTTGTTCATACACGTAGCTTGAAAGGATGTTCACCCCCGCACCCAGATCAAGTAGAGATTCATCAATCTGTAAGTCACCAATAACCACTAAGATATATGGGGCTCCTAGGTCCTTAAGTTTTGGGGATGTGCCATGTTGAGCAATTGAGCTAAGAGAATCAGACAGGATAACTTTTGATTGGACCTGTTTCCTAGATTGCTACTTTTTCGTGCACAAGTCCTTTAAGAAGTAGGCATAAGACGGAATCTGCCTGATAGCTTCAAGCAAAGGTAGGTTAACCTGCACTTGCTTGAAAGTTTCCATGATCTCATCCGTCTTATCTTTGGCTCCAGATGAGCCAGCAGAAGTTTGCCCAGAGGTGGATAAGCACTCTGGAAAGGGCACTCTCAATCTCTGGGTGGAAGGGTTGTCATGTCAAGTAAGGGGTGGAACAGGGGAAACTTCTTCTAGTGAGGTGATTTCAAGCGGAGGAGATTTGGGCAAGTCTTCTCTGGTGGGGGGAAGGTCGGGGTGGATGGTTTTTCAGAGGGTGAGACTATAGGAGCATCAAGTTTGGAAATTTCTTTCCCACTCCTCAGAAAAGTCATTGCCTGAGCATGCTCTCTAAAGATAATCACTTTTCCTTTATGATTCTCCTCAACAGCACTAGGAAGCCTCCCAGTTTCCCTCTGTCTAACGACCTCAACAAGGTGTCCTATTTGCGATTTCATTTCATGTATATCCTTGTCATGAGATTGGATGATGGCACTTTGACTTTCTTGCATAGTTCTCAACATTGCCTTCATTTCATCCATCTCAGAGGTATTAGGTTGGTCAAAGTTTGAGGTTGGTTCATTTGTTGATTTTGAAAGGGTTGTGGTTTATAATTCCCTGAATTTGAAACATTCCCTTGTCTCCAAGAAAGGTTTGGGTGATTCCTCCATACCTCATTATAAGTGTTGGAAAAAGGGTCATTACGAGGTCTAGGACAAAACCCTTGAGCAGCATTCAGATCTGCCTGTACAAGCTCAGGGAATTGGGAGGCCAAGTGGCAATCCACAGTGGCATGTGTATTGCCTTGGCAAATGGAGCATTCAAAAGGTTGCGATGTGGAGGTGTTAGAAATGAATTGGCTCGAGCTCGACATAAGCCTTTCCATGTTTTGATTCAACAATTGAATCTGATAGGTTAAATTCTGGGTGTCCCTTGCCTCATTCGCCTCCAACTTTCTTTGCATGAGAGTGGGTTTTCTATCCATGTAGGTAGAATTCAAGTGAATAGAATTCTCACTCAAAGTATCAAAAAGGTTCCAAGTTTCATCCTCAGTCTTAGATAGAAAAGTTCCTGCATAGGCACCATCCGCAGTCTGCCTGTGTGAATCATTAAGTCCAGTGCAGAACCTTTAAACTAGTTACCACTTAGGCACCTGGTGATGTGGGCAAAGTCTCAATAGTTCATTAAAGCACTCCCACGCATCATGGAAAGCTTCCACATCCTTTTGAACAAAACTCATAATTTCCCACTTAAAGTGATTTGTTTTGCTCATGGGGAAGTACTTCTTCAAAATCTCCTTCTTCAGGGCATCCCAAGTGTTAGTATCATCAAGGGTACGATACCAATACTTGCCTTTGCCCTTGAGGGAGAAATGAAAGAGGGTTCGCATTTGAGCGTCATCAATAACGCCCTGCAGCTTCACTGTGGAATAGACCTCGGTGAATTCCTCTATATGCTTGTAAGGGTCATCCCTAGCAGTACCATAAAAGGAGGGCAACAAGGATATGGTACTGCTTTTGATCTCATAAGGATTGTCTCCTCCTGGTCTATGTAGTACAGGGCCAGCTTGATTGGTTAGAATGAAATATTCCTTAAGGCTCCTTTGACCAGCCATTTCTTCCCTTGGGAGGCTCCTTTTTAAGATTGTTTCAAGTTTAGGATCAAACACAAGTTCTCCTAAGAGATCACCTACCAAGCATGCACTACAAACACAAATCAAAAGGACTTGTTTGGTCTTTACAAATTTAGGCTTTTGACTTTAGTTCAAATTGTAGGTGACAAAGCAAGTTGCTCAATCAATTACACACCTATTGTCGACCTTTGAAATGCCTAAAAAGATCTAGTTGGAGCTTAGGTGTTCTTCCCTAAATCTCATATGGTAGAGCAACTCCAAAGATGGAAGATCGAGCAATGCAAGTAGGCCTAAGCCTTCCTTTGAAGCTGTGCTTTCGCGATGCGCATTAACTACCCCCAAAAATCAGTGACAGGGTATCCCCCTCTTTGGATTTACAAAACCTTTGATCTCAAGTTCCGAACACTTCAGAATCCAATGGTAGGAGGGCTCTTTTCCTAATAGTTCCAAGACATAGAAGTGTCTAAATGCGTACCATGGTGCAAGAGATACAAGTGTGCATACACTGTAAAATTTTGAGTTTTGAATTTTAAACCGCAGCACAATGTCTCAATTCAAGTCCTTGGATTTTAGTGTTCCTCCTTAACTTAAAGTCCTTTTTCAAGAAAATATGCGACCACTTGTTAGTTCTTTTTAATTCAATTAGGTGGTCTTGCAATTAAATCCAAATGCACATGTGTGAACAATATAGAATGCAAAGAAACAGGACATACCTTTCCTCTCGCAATCAGCAATGAAAGATGCACACAAATGCAAACAAAATAAATCTAGAGGCTGCCCATTCACACCTAAATGGTCGTCATAAGGCAGGCAGCTTCTACTAGGTAGCTCATTTCTTTTTTTTTTTCAGCTACTTATGCACAAGCAAAGAAAATGATAAACAACCACAAAATAAAGTAAAAACCTAGATCTAAAGAAAAGGGAACTAGCTCCCGAAAATTATTACCGGGCTTAAAACAAAATCGGGTAACAAACCCCTAAAACTGTACCCCAGAACGAGGGTCTCAAACCAAATGTGGAATGAAAATTAAGTTCTAAAACCTAAATTCTATCTACTGGAAAAAATCGACGAAGATGAAGATGATCACTCCAGATGTCCTCCTTCGGTGGAGGAGACAAGGCCCACCACAGTGCATCGAGGTTGGTGCATCAACTCGTATGTAATATACATACCTCGCACCAAATTAGATAAAACAAGTTAAATATGCCTCAATTAAAACGTGAACAAATAAATAGATAAATGCGAGTTTAACAAGCGTGTTGCCTCCCCAGCAACGGTGCCATTTGACAAATCAACTTTCACTTTCGTTGTTTCGCATTTAAAATGACTCGTTGTTGTAGTATGCAAGTGGTGGAAAATCAACTAATCAACAATTAAAATAACCACTCAATTAGGAGCGGGTCATATCCATAGGGAGGCAGTGGCCTATTTAAACTGGCAAAGGTCAAGAATCGATGTTCACTATTAATTTCATCAAGAAATCATGCCAAAATTGCTTTTCAATTGAGATAATAAGACTTTAACATGCTGATATTGTATTTACGAGAAAGAGGGAGGCTCTTTACATAAAATCACCATAATAATTAAATCAGAAAATGAAGTTCACAATGGCATGAATTGTAAAAACTAAAAGGTGCTTTACTGTAGCAAAATAGGGGAAAAACTTCCCACTGTCTGTGCACGAGGAGGAGGATATGGCCGGAGGTGTGAAGCTCAAAGGAAGATCTCTAGACCAAGCGCTTCGTGGTGGTGGTGGTGGCGAGTTGCGAGGTGGCCGGAGCCAACCAAATGGAGCTCTGGTGAAGGTGGGTTCCAGCGGCTCTTTCTGCTACTGAAGACGAAGAGGTGGTGGTTGCTGAAGGGCTTCATGCACGCGGAGGATGCTGACGATGTGTAGGCATAAAGGAACGACACTACTACAGGTGGCACGTAGGTGTTGCAGGGAAGATGGAGAGGATGGCAGCGAGGAGGCACGCATGGTGCGCACGGAGGCTGCTCGAGCAGGCACTAGGCGTGCGACGAAGATGGTGAGGATGCAACGCGCTCTGCATGCGGGCAGGGTTGCTGCGGGCAATGAGGATGCACGCACTGGTCGTGCTGCGAGGGTGCACAGGACAACACTCTTGAGGAACTGGTGGCATGCGCTAGTTGCATTGGCCGAGAGGTGCGCGAGATCTGGTAGAGTACGGGGGGTTGCTTGCCGGTGATAAGAAGGGCAATGGTGCGTTGTTGGTGCCTGTGTGCACGGACTGCCACGTGTGGCACGCGTGGAGATGGCGTGGCATTGGACATGGCTGCTGATGGTCGTTAGTGTTGGGTTTGTTTTTGGTGATGAAAAAACAAAGGAGGAAGAGAAAATGGGGGGAAGAAGATGAATAGTGTGTTGAGTTGGGACTTCAGACATCCGGGGAACTTCTTGGACGTCTTAACTTGCGTGAATGGATGTTGGCATGTGATGAGTAGCTACTCATCATGGCTAAAAAGCTGAAATTAAGCTAGACACTAAGTAAAATAATATCAAATTAACAGATAAAAAGGGTTAAGTGTGGGAATTAAAGAAAAAGACCTAAAACGTTTACACTATGTTTAAACTTCATAATTAGGTCACAAAATGAGATATTCTGAATGCAAAACACAAATGATGATCCATGCATCAATTGAACACATAAATAAGTTTGAAAGGCCAAATCAGAAGTAAAATCAATGTCTTAAATGTTCAATTAAGCACATATAAAAATTTGAAGGCAATTGGACATCATTTAGGTTAGGAAATAGGTAGTTTACACTTAGGTCCTTCATGCATTACACTCTTACCCTTGAAAACTCCTCCTTGGACCTACTTGTAAGCCGCAGGGACCCTTTTGAAAGGCTGCAGCGCCCTTCCAGTTGTAGTTCTTCTCACTTATGGGCCTGCACGTAATTCTTCTACCCCTTCGTTCAAGGGTCTTCCTGCAAAATTTCCTTCATTTCAGAGAGAGGCCTGCTATACTTCATGCGCACTGTAGCACGCAAAGAACACGGCCAATCTCAGCCATCCGTCGCTCTTCAGATCTTGATTTGCAGTTGGATTCGAATGGAACTTTCGCGCAATTCGATGCGTGCGTTCACCTCTCTCCCCAGATCTCATCTGACGGTCAGATCTTGTGCTCAGCTCACCGCACGCTCTGCCCCTCACATCCTCACTGCCGGTTGCATCTTGTTTATTCTCACCTGCGCGGTGATCTCAGCCATTGAGCTGCTACTTAAGCACCTCAATGGTGTCACGCGCAAGGGATCGCTCCCTCCTACACCTCTTAGCGATCAATTCGTCCACTCCAGTCGCTCCTCCCCATCTAGCCTCTGATTTCACAGCCACCGGCTATGAAATCATCACCTTCTCTCGACACTCCTAGTCGCTAAGGACTTCGTAGCACCTGAGGACGACCCTGGAGCCTCACTAGCAGACTCTTCCCTCCGCTGGAGTCATCTTCCTCATTTCTTCCTCCTTAGCCACTGGCTACAGACCCATAGGTCCCATTCTTCCTGTTAGATTAGGTTTTTAATTCTGCATAATTAGTTTTAGCTGTAGTTAAGTAGTTTAGAGTAGAATTAGCATAATTGTTAATGTTTAATTTTCACTGTAGGTTAAAGTAGCTGTAGTAATAGAATTAGGCTTAAATTCCCTCCCCTCACCTCCTCTGATCAGTCCAGATCAGAGGGGAAGAATTCATCAAACCATGTTTGAAATTAGCTCCCTCTCCATTTTTTTTCACAATCCAGTTCTGATTTTTTTTCACGATAGATTTTTCTCATCTTTCACCCACACACTCTAATCCAATTTCAGATCTGGTTGGTTTTCAACCTCAGATCTGAAATTGGAGTCACAAGCACCTAAGGGGCTTCTCACTCACCTCATCTTTGATCACAAAAGCCCCTTGATTATGGGTCGAATTTTTCAGTTTGTCAGATTTCTTTTCAACATGGATTTTAAGGATTTTTAGCTTTCTGGATTTACTGCCTGATCTGACAGATTGAAGCTGAGTTGAATTCCTTGTTGGCAAGGATTCTGAGAGGATTTCTGGTGACAGAAATCATCTCAGAAGAGCCATACTTAAATCTGTTTTGATAAGCCTTGAATGCATTGAATGCAAGTTATATCTGAGGATAATTACTGTGGTAATTTGAAGTCTGATCTTGCATTCATAAGTTTTTTTTTTTATGGATGTCTAGTTTGTCTGATGATTTCCTAACCTAAGGAGTTCTCAATACTCCTTAAGGTTGCAATAAACTGGGATTTGATCTTATGATTTTAATTGACTGAATTAATCCTTCCTTCATGCTGTCTATAGCATTAGGAAGAATTAATTCAGTGATATTTGTGGATTTAATCTGAAATGAAGTTTTTGATGAGGGTTTTTGGGCATATGAATTGAGACATTTATTGATTTTCGTGAGAAATTGAACCCTTGTCAGATTTGGGATTTACTTAATTGCTTTTCAGTTGATTTTGATTGACTTTAATCCCAGTAACACAGTAAATTGCTGCATCTTGCAACTACATATTTCCTTCTCTCCAAACCCTTCCCTTCTCACCATTTGGATTCACCTTCCTTCTCAAATGGACTAACTGCAGCAGCAGTTAGCCCATTTGACAGTGGCTTAAGCTGTTACAAAAGAGAAAACTAAACACTCTTCCCCTCTTCACCCATTTGACAGTGGCTGAAGCTGCTATTAGAAAAGAGAAAATTAAACACCATTCCCCTTCTCATCTCTTGGATAGTAGCTTCGGCTGCTGTTAGAAAAGGAATTGAACATAATTAATCCTTCCTTTCTCACCTCCTACTGAAATCTAACTATAAGTATACTGAAATCTGATACTGTATATATACATATACAACTAACTATAACTATAATGTACATAATAACTATGTAAGTATATATACATCTATACTGAAATGTATGTGTATATAATTAATCACCTCTTGAACAGTATATATACATATAAATTAGATAAATTAGTAATTTAGGGTTATAATTAAGTTAATTGAATATGTAGACTTAGGTTAATATATCTTAAGTAATTTAAGCAAGTTAAAGTATATTTATACCTTTTTCATACTACTTTAACTTAGTTTATAAGTTAAACAGCGAAAAACTGCTACTTAAATATAAATAAAATAGAAATTGGTTCGAAAAAAATATAATAAAAATATGTATAAAATACTTATGTATGTAATCTAACTCTGTATAAGGTCAATTAGACCATATGCTAACTAATTTATAAGTAATTAACTAAGAAAGCTCCTAAATCAGCATGTAAAAATAGCCCACTTTAATGAATTTATTTGTATAGGAAATATATTTAAAATTCAAAATTAATTGAACAATTATATAGTAATATGTAAATGCTTTATATTCCATAATTTATTTTATTTTTTTTAATAAGTTATGGCCCTCGAATTGAGGGCCAAAATCGCTTCCAGACAACAGCTGCGTGCGATTTCCAGTGCAGATGTGGCGCTAGTATAGCGCCACATCGTGCGCTGCAAACCGCACGCAGCGGTTTATATTACTTTTTTGCATATGCCAAGCAGTCGTCACGGGCGCCAGGCGCCCGAAACAATCGAACATTACATGCATACCCGATCCGATTATGAGCATTTTTGTACATGATATTGTGGGGCTGGGGGCCTGAGAAGCTTGTGTGCGTGGGGCTGAGACCCTGCACTGAGTTAAGAAAGAAAAATGTAATTAAGTGGCCTAATGAGAATTAGGGTGCGCTAAGTAGAGGTCTGGTCCTACCCTCTCGGTGCTGTGTATCCCTCGAAAAGCACGCTCGCAAATTAAACACATTTTTAATTAATTAAAGAAAGTTAATGACAGTGTTAAGTGCCTTTACCCTACTGTATTTGAAACTTGTTAAGGTAGAAACGCAGCATAACAATGGAAGAACGTCTGAAGCAGATGTGTGTTAAGTAAGAGAGAGAGACAGAAGATGTACATACGTAAATACAAATACAAGAAAAAGATATAAATATATACATGTATACGTAGTATAGCCAATTATTTGTATAAATGAACCCATATATTTACTAACAGAATAAAATGTCACCATAAACGTCGCTACAGACCCCAGTTTTCCTCTTTAGGTTTGTATATAGTGTTTTCTGAGATCTAGCGACGCTTTTGTCTGTCACTAAAACTGTTGTATGTGTTACTGTAGATATCAGACTAGTAAGTTAATATACTATGTAATCTTAGTCTATTGTGTACTTTCATGTAAGTATTAATACTATAACTTGTAAAGACATAGTTTATAGTATAGTAATAAATTGTTTGACGCTTGTTTATAGTTAGTTTTTGCAAGCATTACAATTGATTCTTATTAAGTAGATAAACAATGTCCACATTCATTCATTCTTTAAAAAGATGTAAAGCTACGTTTTGGAATTAGAGGATAATTTTGAGACCAAAGAGCGATGTAAGTAAATAAATTGCCTCCCAGTGAACGACCTCGAATAAAATCAGTAAAAATTAGATAAGTAAATAATAATAATGGTTATAATGACTAGTACTCCATACAACTCACCACAATGACACTCATGATGTTTCAAATCACAACATACTACAATAATCATTATCACATCAACACAACCAATTGTTATTATTAGCATGTGAGTGCGATGGTGGTTGCTGGTGATGGCGGTGAGGGTGGTGCACACTAAGGTGCTCACAGTAATGCAATGGCAGCGTGGCCTATCACGCCACACGGCCATGGTGGTGGAGGCTCGTTGCCACAGTTGAGGCCAATGGTGGTGGAGCGGGAATGTGCTTGATGTGTGCATGGTGATGGAATTGGGGTGGAGGCCTACTCTGAACGGTAGCCATTCCTCCTCCTTTGTAGCCATAGCTACAAATATTTTGAAATTCAAACAGGCCACCGTCGAGTGAATGCTAGACGAGTGAATGCATAGGAGGAGGAGGCGGAGATGGAGCAGTTAGCTGCAAAAAGGAGAAGAAGAAGAATAATAAAATAATTAGGATTATTTATACATAACTCCTTAACTTCTATGTTAATTAAAATAATGTATGTAATGCACCTAATTAATTAACTAATCAAATGTATGCAATCCTAGGTTAATTCTAAATGCATTTAGATATGGATGCCACACATGAATTATGCACTTAAGATAAAAATATGAATTAATTTAATTACATCCTAATGTATGCTATCTAAATGTTAAAATTAACTTAATGTTGTGGCACTTAAATACTTAAATAGGCCACAAATATGAGCTAATCATCCATCCTGCTAGGGGCATGTTGGCACATTGTGCGGTTCAGGTACCATGGGTGGCCCTATCTCAAAGTGCCGATTGCCACAGGCCTGAATTAGCTTAAGAAATCCATGGGCTATACTATCTCGATATGTCGATTGCCAGGAGTTCTTGGGGTTGCTATGGGTGGTGCTATCTCGAAGCATCATAAGCCAGGCATCCTTCGAGGTTCTATTATGGGGACAATGAATCCGACACAAACTGTGTTGATAGCTGATCCAAGGTTAGACTTAGAGGAATCAAACAAAAATATTTGAGCAAAAAAAAAATCCTCTTTCTAGGTTGGCAACCATACCAACCACAAATAAATCAGACCAATGCACATGCACGGATGCTTTAATCTTTGGGACCTATAAACCCTAGGGTAGAGCAAGAAATCAAGGAAACCTGTGCCTGCAACTCATCCTTAACTAACCTACTTTGTAACTTAGCAACTACTTGGGAACTTCAGGTCTAAAGTCTAAACTTAACATGTTTCTAAAGGAAGATCGATTTGGTTGGCTAGTTTACTTGAAGAGTTGGGTTATAGCTTGAATTTGCTAGGGACTAGCAAAAAGTAGGCATGGGGGTATTTGATATGTCCATATTTGTGGGCTAATTAGTTACTTAAACGCCTAGACATTAGATTAGTATTGCCATATAAATATCATACAGTAAGATGTAAATAGATTAGTCTAATTATTCACTTATTTGCATATTCCATGCATTGCATTCATATCTAAATACATTTAGAATTCATTTAGAATAACATGCATTGAAATAATTATTCTATAGATTGCATTACATGCATGTATTAGAATTAACACTTTATGTGAGGGATTGTAGATAAATAACCCATCATTTATTTTCTTATTAATCTATTTCTTCCTCTTCTTCAACGGCTGCTGTCTCTTCACACCACACCAGCTGCCTGCATTGAAGACACACATTCAAGGAGGACCGAGAAAAGTGGATCTGGTCGATGCTCCATCCTCGTCTTCATCTTCCCCTACAGGTATAAGAAAGGGGGAGCCACAACCAGACTCGAGGAGACTCTGCCCCGACTCCACAACCGTGAAGAGCTTCAAGCTCACCTCCATCACCACCACCGTATGTCTCAAAGGTTGAGCATCACCACACCGTAGGCCGGAGGGGTGACAGACCGTTGCGCCAATCTGGTGAGCTCAGCCATCACCGTCTGCGTGTGTCTTCAACGGCCACGCAATCGTCATCGTGCTTCACCACTGTGCATCCGCCCTTATCCACCGTCAACACCATGCAGCCGTGCACCAGCAGCCATCCACGCACGTTTAAGACATTTGGGAATGTTCCTAGATGTCTGAAGCCCCACAACACCACCTCCATCTTTGCTTTCTTATTCTTCTTCTTCTTTCTTTTCCACTGTTTCTCTTCCACCAACAAACCCAACACCTCCAAACTGATCCACCAGCCATGCCTCTCCACACAGCACCTAAGTAGCCTTTGCCCACAGCGCACGACCATCTCCTCCACGTGCTCACACAGCAGCTACAGCTGCAGTAGTGCACACATCCTCCTTACGCCCTCCTTGCCTCCAGTAGCACTACGCTGTAGGAATCTTGTTCCACATCTTGTTTTGGTGTTAACAAAATTATTGTGGATTAATTTTTCCATTGAGTGCTTTTTAGATTTAGGTGAAGATCAAGGTAGACAGGAAATGATGGAGGCATGATGATGAGAAGAAGATAATGATATGGAGATGGAAAGATGACAAGGAAGGATCGAGGAGAAGAAGATCATCTTCGACCCTTTGATTTTTAGCTTAGGTTTTCATAGAATGTATGCCTCTTAACAAAGGAATGCAACTTAGATCGTAAAATTTATTACACATAATTTAGGATTAATATTACGATTATTTTCAAAGAACATAATTGATTAAATCACTTAAGAAAGGTACTTGTTAACCCATAGGTACTAGTACTAAAGTTTAGTACCAGTACATGTGAGTTACAAGTTTGGGTTTTCCCAAAAACAAACCTGTACCCTGTGAGTTCTGGTACTCATGATCAGTACTGGTACTGGAGGCAACAAGTACTAGTACAAGTAGGTTACAAATTTATATTAAGAGTTTGAAATCCAAATCTGGAAGCAACGTGCATCGGTACTCATACTTTAGTATTGGTACCAACAAGTTGTTGGCTCAAAATAGAACGGCTAGAATATTTATTTTGTCAATGTGAATGCTGGGAATTAAATCCCAACTTCTAGGAGTCGTATCCCTATGGTCCTAAACTCTATAAAATGAGCTTTGGACTCTTTGTTTGCACAGAAGATATACAAGAGACATAAGAGAAAATAATTCATATTTTCCACCACATATTCAAGAGAAGATATCGTGTTTGCTGCTTTCCAATCGTGCCACGGGTTTGCAAACACATTGACATGTTTTGTTCACGTAATCCAATGTGATTCGCATCCTTACTAGGTTCTCAAACTGGTATTATCTTATATATATATATATTTGTTGAGAGGCTTAGGTCTTAGTTGTAAGATATTTTCTGTCTTACACTTGTATTTCATTTGTTCTTGAGTATTTGCTTGTTGGGTTGTAACAAACCTGTTTTCTTGTACTTGGGTTGAGGTAACCTGTTAATTACCTCGGTTTAGTAAATTGATTCTCTTGGGGTTGAGGGAGTCGGTTTAAAAGCCCTAAGCTGGGAGGCTTAGGTAGTGGAGTACCCAAGTGAGGGGAACCACTTTACATTTTGTATCCTTTGTGGTTTGATTGTTTGTGCAAATTTCTGTGTACTACTATTATTTCACTTTTGAGTGTTTGTGCACATAGCCATATTCCATATTTTAGATCCTACAGGTGGTATCAGAGTGAGGTTGCATGAAGATGTAACAACTCAAGTCACAATGGCATCTACATCAAGGCGCACCAAAGGACAGTCTTCTACCTGTCCTCCCTATTTCGATGGGACGGACTACGGGTATTGGAAGAGGAGGATGCAAGTCTTCCGCAAAACAATGGATGAGGAGGCTTGGACCCTCATTCAAGAAAAATACTCAAATTTGGAGTCGCAAGGAGTAGTGTGGACAGCAGATCAGATGAAAAACATCGTGAGCAACGTGAGGGCAATGAATGCATTGTATTGTGCATTATTGAAGGTGGAATTCAACCGCATCTCAGTGTGCGAGTCAGCATTTGAGATATGGAACACTCACAAGGTCACCTATGAAGGTACAAACAAGGTAAAGGAAACTCGTATCTTTATTCTAACAGAAAATTATGTGTTACAGGATGGAGAAAGGTGAAATGATCAAGGATATGTATACGAGGTTTGGGGAAATTGTAACCCCATGAAGAACCTCGGAGTCAAGTTGAAAGATGAGCAACTTGTAAAGAAGATCTTGAGATCTCTTATAAGCGATTGGTCTCCAAAGACCACAACCATTCACGAGGCAAAGGACCTATCCACTATCCCCTTGGATGATCTAATTGGATGCTGCATGGCATATGAAGTCCAATTGGATAATATCAAGAAGAACGAGGAGAAGGAGACAAGCAAGAAGAAAAGTATTGCTTTTAGAGCAATCAATGAGGACTCAGACTCAACAACATCAGAATCCAAAGATGAGGAGATGGAAATGCTTACTGAGAAATTCCATAAAT
Organism: Thalassia testudinum; assembly: GCA_037157565.1. Lineage (NCBI taxonomy): Eukaryota > Viridiplantae > Streptophyta > Magnoliopsida > Alismatales > Hydrocharitaceae > Thalassia > Thalassia testudinum. The sequence continues at coordinate 62,563,882 of JAZHRO010000063.1, forward strand.
TCCTCAAGAAACAAGGTAAACAAGTAAATAAAATTTCTTCTAATATTATTTGTTATGAGTGCAAGAAGGGCCACTTGCGAAAGGATTGCCCCTTAAACAAGTAGGACAATAGGAAAGAAACAAAGGAGCTCAAGAAGAAGAAGAATAAGGCAATTAAAGTGACATTGGATGATAGCGATTGTGACATGGACACTAACTCCAGTGAATCAGATGAAGACAAGGTCGTACACCTTTGTATTGTTGCAACTTCAGAAGACATAGAAGAAGAGGTAAACCCTGATATTTCTTTTGAAGAATTATTAGAAGCTTTTGAAGAACTATATTATAAAGCTAGGTTATTTGAAAGGAAAATAAGGTTTTAAAGAATAATTATCAAACATTAGAAATAGATAAATCATGTTTAGAAATGGAATTAGAAATGCCAAAAAAGACTAACAATCAGTTGCATGCAAAGATATTACAACTAGAAGATATTTATGAGCACTTTGAAGAGACTTTGGATAATCTTAAAACAACAACTAGGCTAAACATTAAATTCTGTGATTCATTAAAATCAAAATTTCAAAGTAAAAAAAGCACACAAACTAGATCATGTGCACCTAGACATGTAAGGATGTACCAAAAGGCCAAAAATCCCAAGAATTATAGATCTAACGGAAGAGAGGTCTATAAATCACAGGGCATGAAAGGTACTAACTTAAAAGGACCCACAAGAAAATGGGTACCTAGAAAAGATATTTTACATTGTTCTGCTGGAATAGATCAAAGAGATCAGTGGGTGTTCAAGGCACACAACGGAACATTTCAACCTTTCTATAGGTTGAATGAAGACCAAGAACGATGGCCTAATGGAGCTTGGTACCCAAATTCATCATTCTAGTATTGGTAAATTTTATGGTATGATATTATTTACCCTTTCATTTTTTGATGGTTGAAAAAAAGGGGGAGAAAAATAAAGGGCAAATAGTAATATTTTTATGTGGACCATAATTAAGGGGGAGGATTAAAGTAAAAGTTTTTTTCTTCTTCATATAACATTGTTAAAAATTATTTTTTCTTATAATTATTTACTTGCAAGATAATTTTGTCAACACCAAAAACGGGGAGATTGTTGGAACCTTGTTCCACATCTTATTTTGGTGTTAACAAAATTATTGTGGATTAATGTTTGCCATTGAGTGCTTTTCAGATTTAGGTGAAGATTAAGGCAGACAGGAAATGATGGAGGCATGATGTTGAGAAGAAGATCATGATATGGAGATGGTAAGATGATAAGGAAGGATCGAGGAGAAGAAGATCATCTTCAACCCTTAAATGTTTAGTTTAGGTTTTCATAGAATGTATGCCTCTTAACAAAGGAATACAACTTAGATCGTAAAATTTATTAGAGATAATTTAGGATTAATATTGCAATTATTTTCAAAGAACATAATTGATTAAATCACTTAAAAAAGGTACTTGTTAACCCACAAGTACCGGTACATGTGAGTTATAGGTTTGGGTTTTCTCAAAAATAAACCTGTACCCTGTGAGTATCGGTACTCATGATCAGTACCAGTACTGGAGGCAACAAGTACCGGTACTCATGATTAGTACTGGTACAAGTGGGTTGCAGATTTGTGTTAAGAGTTTGAAACCCAAATCTGAAAACAACAAGTACTGGTACCAACTAGTCATTGGGTCAAAACAAAATGGCTGGAATATTATTTTGTCAATGTGAACGTTGGGAATTAAATCCCAACATCTAGGAGTCGTATCCCTGAGGTCCTAAACTCTATAAAATGAGTCTTGGACTCTTTGTTTGCACACAAGATATACAAGAGACATAAGAGAAAATTCTAGAGCATATAATTCATATTTTCCACCACATATTCAAAAGAACATATCGTGTTTGCTGCTTTTCAATCATGCTACGGGTTTGCAAACACATTGATGTGTTTTGTTCATGCAATTCAACATGATTCGCATCCTTCCTAGGTTCTCAAACTAGCATTATCTTATATATATATTTGTTGAGAGGCTTAGGTCTTAGTTGTAAGATCTTTTTTGTCTTACACCTGTAATTCATTTGTTCTCAAGCATTTGCTCATTGGGTTGTAACAAACCGATTTTCTTGTACTTGGGTTTAGGTAACCCATTAATTACCTTGGTTTACTAAATTGATTCTCTTGGGGTTGAGGGAATCGGGTTAAAAGCCCTAAGCTGGGAAGCTCAGGTAGTGGAGTACCCAAGTGAGGGGAACCACTTTACATTTTGTGTCCTTTCTGGTTTGATTGTTTATGCAAATTTCTGTGTACTACTAATATTTTGCTTTTGAGTATTTGTGTGCATAGCCATATTCCATATTTTAGATCCTACATGAGTTGCCCCTCATCTCCGTGACACACTCGCAGCAGCAACACCCCACATGCCTCTTCACATAGCAGCAGTAGCCACCTCTAGCATGAGTGCATGCCCCTGCACCTCCTCGCTTGCGTGCCTCTGCATGCAGCAACTAGCAACGTGCACCTCACCTCATCGCATGTCCGCCTGCATGCTACAGAGCACGCACCTCCAGTAGCCTCCCTGCGCGTGCCCATGCATCCTTTGCCAGCTCTGTGCGCACAACCTCTGCCAGCACCACACATGCCTCCCAGCCGTAGGCATGCCACCTCCATGCATGTGTTGCTGCAACTTCAGTAGCTACCCACCATCGTTTGTGGGTCACCCCACCACCTCATGCCATCTTGCATCGCACTAGACCCACTACTGCAAAGCTCTTCCTTCGGTTCTCCTCTGACGAGAAGCTCGCCATCAGCCTTGGTCTCCTTCTCATGCATGGCTGAGGAGAAGATCCTCCCATATTTTTCTATAGGAGAAGCCCAATTAGTTTTTACATTCACATGCCATTGCTACTTTTTTTATTTTGATTATATATATTAAATATTATGGCTAATTTATGAAAGCGACCTCCCTCTTTCTAATAAATGCCATTTCAGCATGATCTCTTGTTGTTTTCTTAATCTGAAGGTAGATTTGGCTCGATTTCTTGAAGAAATTAATAGTGAGCATCAATTTTTGGCCCTTGCGAGTTTGTATAGATAGTGCCTCCCTGTGGATAGGACCCACTCTTTCGAGTGGTTAATTTTTATTATTTTGATTAGCGATTTTCCACCACTTGCATACTACAACACAACATTATATGTGCGAAACATTGAAAGTGAAAATCATCTTTTTAGTTAGGATTAGGTCTTTACGTGGTGGTTATATGGTGGAGGGTGTAGGTTAATTAACGCCACATGAAGAGGTGTGGGATGGTGGGTTTGGGTTGAGTTGGTGCAAATTTAGGTGTGGTTAAAGGGCTTGGTTTTGGTGCCAACATATGGATGGAGGTGATGGGTTATGGTGGTGTTTGCATGGTGGTGATTGAAGGTAGAGTTGGTGCCAATTTGAAGGGTTGTGGATGGATGTTTTTGGCGTCAACTGAGGTGTGGTTAAGGGTAGTTAAGGTAGTGAAAGGGGGTGTTAGAGTTGGCACCAAAGTGGGGCTTCTAGAAGAGGTTAGGTGGTTGGTGGAGATGGGTTCTAAGGGATATGGATGGTGGTGATAAGTAGGGGTTCTGGAGGGAATGTTGGCACCACCTCTTGTGGTGGCTTTTCAAGGTGGTGGTGTGAAGAGGTGTGGTGGTGGTGGCGCCAACTATAGGTGGAGGTAGGTGGTTAGTTTAGGCAGTGGACTCGGAGTAGAGTTAGGGTGGGGTTAGGTTAGGGTTTAGGTACTTGGTGGATGGCCATGGAGGTGGAGCTGGTTTTGGGTTTAGCTAAGCTATCTAAGCTAGCTTAACTTATAGGATAGTAGTGGAGGAGTTAGGGTTTTAAGAAGACGAGCTAAGGGAAAGCTGACTAGAACTGCATTAGAGCTGCACTGGAGCTGAATCTGCTGAGGAAGTCTTCATGAGGAGCTCAACTACTTAGCTAAGCTAGCAAGTTCTTATGCTAATAGCTAGGCTTGATTAGTTGAGCTGGTTTCAACCTAGCTGAAGTTAAGTTGTGCTTGAATTGCCTCTGATGAGAACTCTCGATCTAGCTTAGCTACTAAGTGGGCAAGTAGTAGCTAAGCTGGAGGGAGTTTAGCTACCATGAGCTGAGTGGAGCTGGGGAGAGCTAGACTTGAGCTGAGGTGGGCTCTTGTTAACTTAGTTGAGCTAGCTAAAGCTCCCAGTGAACTGATTGGAGCTGAGATGAGCTAGAATCAACTAAGTCGAGCTGGTTTTGAGCTGACTTGAGCTAGGTTGAGCTACAAAGAGATGCCCTGAGCTGCCATTCAACTAAGATGAGTTGAGTGGAGCTAAATGGAGCTAACCCTAACCCAAGGGAGCTAGTATCCAGATATGATGAGCTGGAATTGGCTGAGTCCTAGCTGGGATGAGCTTCCTCTTCACCAGTTGCCTTCATGAGTGCTTGGGTTTTAAGGATCTGTTTATCTATTTTCCCCTAACACTCAAATAAAGATATTTAAAATACAGTAAACTATGAAATGCATGCCTAACCTAATTGATGCCTAAATGCAACCGAAATACTTATTTGCAGAGTTAAAAACCTAAGAGCTAGATCTATTTTAGGTCATAAGAATGATGATAAACTGGTGTTTATCAGTTGTCTTGAGGGAATTTTAAGGCCAGGAAAGTATCTAAGATTTTTCCTCATTGAAGCTAAAAATGTGAATGTGGCTGGCTTTAATTAGATGCGGTGCATATTTTGTATATGTAAGAATATCTTGTCATGTTGCCAGGGCTACAAGGGGAAGGTGGAAATTTTTGTCACCATTACAAAAGAAAAAAATAAAAAGGAATCTGATATATTAGTTCACAATTTTGATTCCTCGAATTTCAATTCACAATTCAGTTAATAGTTAACTGATCCATGATCCTTACACCCAAAGTTGAGTTCCATTACTAACCAGTTTCCATCCACTCTTTCAGACATGGAAAATAGGTAATAGATTGGAATGGAGGAGACAAAACATGGATGTAAACTACTCAATCACTTGGTTTCTAGATGCAACTAAACTAATTAAATGTTGCAAACCATATCTAAAAAATCCCAATTACAAACTCTTATGCATCAAATAACACTTGTACTTGATGGTAATAAGGAAAAACCAAATACTTTGTGAATCTCAAGAGGCATGCAAGAACAACACAAGGCACAACTGAAAAGCATAATCATCTGAAACCATAATTGGTATACCAATAAACCATACTTCATCTTCAATGTAGATTACCGTAAATACAATATTTGCAATTTCTAATCTCTTTAAAAAAGTACTTCCAAATGATGCTTTCAACAATATGAATATTTTTCACTAGTCCACATAAAGTAGGTATCATAACTTGTTTTCAACAGGAAAAAACATGTGTTGGAAGTTGCTATGGGCGATCGGCGATGGAGAGGGCGAGTGGTGGGCGATCGGCGATGGGCGGAGCGAGGTAGTGGAGAGGTTTTTTAGGTCGTCTGACCATTCTCAAAGACATCCTTGGAGGAGGAAGAATGGTGATGTTCTCTGCTTCAGATGCAGACAAAGGGGGCATGTGGCTTCGATATGTAAGAATGCTCAGATCTGCTTGGAGTGCAGGGGCGAAGGACACAAAAGCGATTTGTGCCCTAGGAGGTTCCCTTTGCGACAATGGCAGGCAGTCTCACGTCCTGTTTGGAGGGTCAAAAATGAACCTCGGCCGCCACCACCACCGATTTTGGGCAGGCATACAATTGAAGTTGAGATCCCATCTATGAAAGAGATCTTGGCTGCAGAGATCACACTGAGAGGTGCTTTGATTGGGGAGATCATGTCAGGTAGGCCTTCGATCGAAATGCTTCAGAACCTGGTACTTTCCTTAGATCTTTTGTCTGCGGGCTGGAAAGTTGCTCTATTATCCCCTTCTCGATTCTTAGTGTATGGTTTGGGCATGCTGGATGTTGAGTGATTAAGATTTCGCTCAAGTATCTTTAAAGATTTCATTGTGATCTGGAGAATGGTCTCTCCTTTTGATGGGGCACTATCTGAACGGCCTCCATAAAGAGTTTCCTCCAGGAGGGTCATCCTTGAGATCTTTGGACTGCCATTGCACCTACGGGTAAAGGGTGTTGTCTCCAAGATGCTAGAAGGTTTTGCATCAATCTGTGATGGTTCTGATGTTCTGATTGGAGAAGGAGACATTAGGTCATTAAGAATTGAGGTGGAAGTTGCTAATGCTGGTTCACCTCCAGATTTGATCATTATCAGATGTGGGGGCACCTCTTGGCTTGTTAGGTTAGCTATTATTGGGCAGGTTGATTGCTATCAAGATAATTCTCCTAAGGAGAAACCAATGTCTGGAACCAAAAATGAGGTGAGCAAACAATGTGACAGCTGTGGATGCAACCCTGCAGCTGAGGCTTCTGATCTCACAAAGAGGAAGGAGTGCCACTGTGCTATGGTTGAGAAGGATCAGATGGAAGATGTTGCAACACCTGCTGAAAATAGATCAGTGTTGATAGGCAAAGAGGGTGACTGTCTGGAGGTTGCTGAGACTGAAGTGGTAAATTCTGAGATGATCTGTAGTATGGAGTTGGGCAGTACAGAAAGGGAGTTGAGGCTTAAAGAACCAAGCCAGATGCAGCACCTGAGTCCTCCTGCAGTTGAGGTTCCTGAGCCCAAAAAGAGGAAGGACTGCCACTGTGTTATGACTGAGAAGGACCAGATGGAAGATGTTGCAACACCTGCTAAAAATAGATTAGCTCTGATAGTCAAAGAGGGTGATTGTTTAGGGGTTTCTGAGACTTTTTTGGCAGAATCTGAGATGAACTGCAGTGTGGAATTGGGCACTTTAGAAAGGGAGTTGAGGCTTGAAGGATGCAACCTTGCAGCTGTGGCTCCTGTCTCACAAAGAGGAAGGAGTGCCATTGTGCTATGGCTGAGAAGGATCAGACGGAAGATGTTGCAACACCTGCTGAAATTAGATCAGTGTTGATAGGCAAAGAGGGTGACTGTCTGGAGGTTGCTAGGAATGAAGTGGCAAATTCTGAGATGATCTGCAGTATGGAGTTGGGAAGTACAGAAAGGGAGTTGAGGCTTAAAGAACCAAACTAGATGCAGCACCTGAGTCCTCCTACAGTTGAGGTTCCTGAGCCCAAAAAGAGGGAGGACTGCCATTGTATTATGGCTGAGAAGGACCTGATGGAAGATGCTGCAACACCTGCTGAAAATAGATTAGCTCTGATAGTCAAAGAGGGTGATTGTTTAGAGGTTACTGAGACTGATTTGGCAGAGTCTAAGATGAATTGCAGTGTGGAATTGGGCAGTTTAGAAAGGGAGTTGAGGCTTAAAGAGTAGAGCCAGTTACAGTTTGCTACTCCAACTGATTTGCAGTATGGCTGTGGGTCCAAACAAAAGAGAGGCGTGGGCAGATCTCCATATGTGCTGCGAAGGAGAAGAAAGGAGCATCCTATTGTGGAGCAAGATATTGCTAAATCTATTATGGTAGAATATGTGGGTTGCAAGGTCAATGGGGATCTTTCAAGTGAGAAATGAGAGTTTTGTCGTGGAATGTGCGTGGGCTACGCAACAAGCAAAGAAGGGCTTCTCTTTGTAGATATCTCTCTAAGTGGGAGATAGACTGTGCCCTTTTACAAGAGACTCACTTGGAGAGGGAGAATGGTCAAGAATGGGACTGTTTCAAACAATCTGGCAATAGTGATATTGTGGCTAAGGGTGCTGCTGGTCGGTCTGGTGGTATGGCTTTTTGGTGGAGAAAGTCTGCCATTTCAGTAACTGAGATTTTTCGTGATAGGTTCTTAATTTCCTGCAGGTGTCAATCTCCCCAAGGTGATATGGAATGGTTTATATCATGTATTTATGGTCCTTGTGTGGCAGCAGAGAGGGTTGGCTTGTGGGAGGAACTTTATGCAATGCATCAAAGAGTGCAAGAGACTCCATGGCTGTTAGGGGGTGATTTCAATTGTTATCTTTCTGGTGATGACAATCCAGATGGGAGATTGGATAGTTCTTCAACAGGCTTCCAATTGGCTGTGCAGAACATGGGCTTGACTGAATTTCCCATCAGTGGTGTGGAATATACTTGGAGGAATGGAAGTGGACAGATTTCCAAATTGGACAGGTTCTTTGGCAGTCCTAGTTTGTTAGAGAGTTTTCAGTTATCAGCTGTTTTGAGCCTTGATAGGCCGTTCTCTGACCACACGCCTTTGGTCTGGGACAGTGGGGTGAATGCAGACACGGGGTCATATTTCAAACTCAAGAGATCTTGGTTTGGGGAAGAAGGCTTTGTGCAAATGGTTTCTCAGTGGTGGCAGAGCAAGGATGTTCAAGGCACTGCCACACAGCAGTTGGCTGCAAAATTGGTTGGTCTGCGTGAAATGTTGAAAGAATATGGGCAGGCTGTGAACCTGATTAGAGACCAGAAGAGGAAGGAAGCCTTGACAGTCATCAGGGATTTAGATATGAAAGAGTGCAGGCTGAATATGGACCAACAAGAGCAGCAATTGAGGCAGCAAATGCAAGCAATTGTGAGGGATGAAGACCTGAAAATTGAAATGGATTGGCGGGAAAAATCCAGACAGCTTTGGCTTAAAGAGGGTGATGCGAACACAAAATTTTTCCATCTTGCGGCCAGTGCTAGAAGGAGATTCAACCTTATTTCATCTATTAAAGTTGAAGAAAGAAATATTACCTCGATTAAGGAGATCAGATCTGAAGCAACAAAATTTTTTAAAGAAGCTTCCAAGGCAACTCCAAGAGGTTCATGGAGGATGGCAGCAATGGATTTCCCTTGTGTAAATAATGAACAGAGTGGCATGCTTGTGACCCCTATTTCTGAACAGGAAGTGCTAAAGGCCATTAAAGATTTAAATAATGAAGGGGCTCTAGGTCCAGATGGTGTTCAGGTGTTTTTCTATAGAGAGTTATGGAATGTTGTTAAGGTGGATGTAATGAAGGTCATCCATGAGATTGAAGTGGGTAACTCTGGTTTTGAGAGGCTAAACAAATCCTACCTGTTTTTGTTGCCCAAGAAATCAAGTGCAGAAAGTTTTTCTGATTACAGACCCATTGCGTTATCAAATTCCATCTACCTTATTATTAGTAAGGTTATTGCTAACAGATTGCGGGAGGTTTTAAAGGATTTGATTATGCCTGTTCAATCAGCTTTTCTTCCTGGGAGATCATTACAAGAGTCATTCATTGTGGCGCAGGAAATTGTAATGGGGTGGCAAAGGAGAAAATCAAAGGCTTTCTTATGGAAAGTAGACTTCTCAAAATCCTATGATTCTATCTGCTGGTCATACTTGTGGGAGATCCTTAAAAGGAGGAAATTTCCACCCTTATTGATTCAATGGGTGAAGAGATGCATTACGACAGCCTCTTTTTCCCCATTGATAAATGGTAAACCATGCCGTTCTTGGATTCAGCCCCAATGTGGAGTAAGGCAAGGTTGTCCTATTGCCCCTCTAATTTTTAATCTTGCGGTGGATACTTTGGCTAGGTTTGCCTGCAAATTGGCTGTGGATGGTTTTATAAGGGGGTATTCAATGTCTAATCATAGGGCTCTAGCTCCTATACTTCAGTATGCTGATGATACTGTTTTTCTTGTAGAAGGGGGGAAGAGAGAAGCGCAGGCTTTGTTACATATGGTTAAATTATTTGGAGAGGTTTCTGGGCTCAAATTGAATGGAAGTAAATCTTCCCTGGTCTGTTTTGGGATGAATGATGGTTTACAGAATGAGATCTCTACCACTCTTGGTACACCTGTGGTGCCACTACCGATTAAATATCTGGGTCCGCCTTTGAAATGTTCTAAGCTGAAGAAAGCAGATTGGTCTTTCCTCTTTGAAAAGATAGCTACAAAATTGGAGGGCTGGAGCAGTAGATACCTATCAAAAGGGGGGAGGTATATATTACTGAATTCTGTTGTCACATCGATTCCTGTTTTCTTCTTCTCTATCCTGAGAGCTCCAAATTCTATTTGGAAAAAGCTGGAGGTGATGCGGAAAAGATTCTTTTGGAAAGGGGCCTCCCATAAAGGGGCTTTCTTTCAACCCTTAAAATGGGAGTTAATTTGCAAACCAAAGAAGCTGGGAGGCATGGGTGTCAGATCCCTTAAGGAATTCAATGAAGCTTTACTGTTGAAATGGGCTGTTCGGTTACTGCAGGGGGAAAAAAAAACTTGGACAGAAATTATTCAGGACAGTTATGGGAGTACCAATGATGAGATAAATCGTCTTAACCCACGTAAACCATCCCCGTTTTGGCTTTCTGTGGTGCGTGCCTTGAAGGAAAATTGGAACTTTTTCAAATCTGTTTTAGGTGATGGAAAAAGCTTTAAGTTTTGGCTGGAGAATTGGGGGCATGGAGGGACGCTTAAAGATAGGTTCCCCCTTGCTTATGCTGCTGCAGCAAATAAAAATGCAGTGGTAGCTGATTATTGGGATGTGGATTCGGAGCAGTGGCTGTTAAATATTGGTGGGAGGAATAATCATGAAACAAGAACACGCGTAGAGAATGAACGTCTCTTGCAAGAGCTTGCTGCTTTCAAACCCATGCCTCATGAATATGATACATACAAATGGGAAGGTAATTTTTCTACTGCGGCTGCCTATGACAAATTGATAATGTCCTCCAGGATGGCGGAAGATGAAGAAATGGGGAAAAAGCTTTGGAAGTTAAAAATACCATTAAAGTTACAAATTTTCTTATGACTGTGCAGGAGGGATGGTTTGATTACTGGAGATCTGAGGCACAGAAGGATGGGGACCCCAACCCAGTTTTGTTATTTGTGTGGGTTGCAAAATGATTCTACATATCATATCTTCTCTTCATGTGCTATCACTGATTATGTTTGGAGGAGAGTATGCAATGAGTCCTTACCCACCTGGGGAAATTTGTGGAGCTGTCTGGTAGATGGGAATAAGCCTTATATACATATGGTGGCGGTTCTGTGGGCGGTATGGAGGGCTAGAAATGAGTGTGTTTTTCAGGAGACCCCAGCTCATGTGGAAAACATTGTAAATTTTTGCTGGAGGCTCATACAGTACTGGGAGTCGAACTTGTAAATTATTTTTTTATTATCAATAATAGCTCTCCTGGTTTGCTATCGGTGATTCGATAGCATTCCTTTCTTTCAAAAAAAAAAAAACTTGTTTTCAACAGTATCTTAATTATTTTCCAACTGAACTGATTAAAACATGCAAACTATATCTAAGCAATCCCAAATACTAACTAACATGCATCAAATAACAACTTATACTTGACAATAATAACCAAGGAAAAAATGAATACATTGGAAATCTCAATAGGCAAGCAAGACCAACACCAGGCACAACTGGAAAGCTGAAATCATCTCAAACCACAACTGGAATGCCCACAACCACTCTTTTGCTTTCAATTGTTACCCATATCACATATGAAAATTTCCCTATTTATCCTAGATGCCATTGTCCTACTAATCAATTATGTGGATAGGATGCCCACTCCATTATGATCACCCATTTATTTTAAGCAAAGAAGAAATATATCACATCAAAAGCATTTATATCATGATAAGGGAAGATTTTCCCTTACTAATTGATCTTTTAATTGCATTAATAGATATCCATCTCAACTATAACATTATATAGTCCATTTCATACAAATCCCATGACAATGTAAATGTTGTTGAAGAGTTTGTTGAGCATAAGGATGAAAATAAAATATATCTAGGTGCAACTACCATTGAACAAATAAGCTCTATTTTGAAGGATATGACACCACTAAATGATTGCTATAGCAACCCTATTTACTGGTAGGACTTTTATATGTGGCGAACCTTTTATCTTGATCTTTAGAAGGTGCACAAGAGTCAATGGAATACCTGTGAGAACCAATTCTATCCTACTGCCCATGAATATGTCTACCCTGTTGATCAAAGACTTCAATGCATTCCCTTTAGAATGATAACTCCAGGCTATCCATATGATTATCAGTTTCAAGAATTTCAATATTTCGTAGTTATGGATTTCTACCATGTAGATAGGCCAAATATTTTTACCAACTCATTCAGTTCAAAATCTTATTCCATTTGAGATAGAAAATAGTTGCTAAGGTGAACTACTCATATAGATACGTGAGACAAATAGTCACCATACTTGAGCAAACAAATAGATACGTAAGGCAAATAGGATATTCAAAGTTATAATGAGATGGTTAGTATCATGGTTTGCTACTTTATAAGTGGTTTTAGGTTTACATCTCATCTTTAACACATTGGCACTGATAGAACATGGACTCTATTTTCCTTTATCTTTTAATTTCTCCAAGTTCTACTAAACATAGCCAGAAAATGCATACATGAGCAGAAAAAATATTACTTCCAACTCCTAAGTTTAAACTAAGCCTAACACATATTGCACATTTGTCATTTATCATGCAAGAAATAGATGGTGACATATACAACACACATCCCACATTTTTTATTGGACCAAATTTCCATTTTATGAGTTAACTTCATGCTTTTGAAATTACATAATCTACTAAAAATGCGTAAAGGGAAAAACCTACAATGAAATCTAGAGAATAAGCACATTTAGAGATATTGGTCCATGGAAAACTATCGTATAAAAATTAGAAATCCAAATCTGCAAGACATGGGTCTGGAACATAGGTAAGATGATGACAAGAAGGCTTGCGAGATTGACGAGAGAGTGCGGTTTGCTGCGTTCGGTGACGAGCGGGCTTGTAAGGAAGAATGGGCTTGGGGAAGGGGGCTAAGGTTGGCAATGAGTATGGGAATCAGGGTAGGCACTCAAGGGTTTTGGGAGGCAGAGGTCGTAGGGGAAAAGAATGGTGGTAGAGGTCATGATTGGGGGAGTTTGATGGGTCGAGGGCAGTAAGGTCGTTGGTGAAGGGGATTAGGGAAAGGAGGGAGCAGGAAGAGGAACCTGTGGTTGCGGGCCTTAGGAGTGCAATGGGATTTGAGAGGGGATTTCGAGGATGTGCCAAAGATCGTCGGGTGGTCACAGGCGAGTGTGAGGGGAATCAGAGGTGGAAGGGGTGGTGGAGATATGGCGATGGCACGATTGATAGGAGATTTCGCGAGGGGAAGATGATGGCAAAGAGTGTGGATTGGTAGTGGAGATTGTGGAATGGCAGGATCTAAGGGAAGATTCGCAAGGGTTTGGAGCACGATGGAGGGGGTGGTGGAGCATGATAGAGGGGAGTGGCGAAAAGGGGGGTTCTTCTTTTGGAGGTGCGAGAGGATTAAGGGGACAGCAAAGCACAGGGTCTTTGAGGCATGAGGAGATTGGGTTTTTTGAGGCTTCATGGTGGAAATTTTGGTTTTCCTCAGTGGTGTGGTGAATTTTTGTGTTTGCAGGGTTTTTGTAGAGGCACAGTGGATTTTGTCGAAGGTAGGGGTAGAATTTTATGATAAAGTTTTAGGATTTTGTGATGGAGTAGAGAGAAGAACTTAAGGAATTATAAGAAATTTTTGAATAATGTGCATAAAAAAAGTTACTATAATCTTTTTGTCATTTGTGAAAGTATATTTTAAATTATATCTTGGTGCATTAATTAACAATAACTTTTTTTATTAATATATACCTTGAGGATGATCAATACATCTCTTCCTAAATTGTAATAATATTGATATTTATATTCAACAATGTAGTGGCAAATAAATAAATTTGTCCTTAACTCATAAAAATGCCAATGAATAAAACTTGTTGCTAAAAGTATTTGACAATTAACATATTTACATAGCGGCAAATGATATAGCTATGTCGCTAATGTATGACTTTACGGACATAAAAAATTACCACTAAAAAATTGTGTTAGCTAACATTTTTTCTTTCACATAGAATTATTTGGACATGTCGCTAGTGGGTACTATTAGCAGCATGTACTTTATTCGTTGCAAGGTGAAATATTGCTAAATCTATATTTTGTTGTAGTGATCGATGCCTTTCAAATCACTTTTAGTCCAACCAATTGCTTTTAATATTTGTTTGGGACTTCGAGTAGTTTTTCCTCTTGTACTCCAGAAAGATGTGCATTTATAATAAGGAGCATTGTATAATTGGGGCCCAAAAACATGTATTTTAGAGAATCCATTAAGGGTTTCAGATCTAGTTGTAGGCTGGGTTCTAGATTGGGGTTAGTGGTTAGTGTGAAATTAGTGTGGTGGGTGAGGGTAGGTTAGATAATTGCTGCAACTCGAGAGAAGAGTTGATTGCAAAACACGTGTTCATATTAGAGATGGAAAGCATTTCCTCCACAAGATTAGAGGTTTCAAAATCTAAGTCGTCGACGAAATCTAGCTCATGGAATCTTTTGGAATCCTTAAAAATATTTAAAGTGAGTGTTTCACCATAGCAAGTGATGTCCATTTTACCACTGCTGTAATTGATATTAGCTTTAGAGGTGGCAAGGAAAGCTCTTCCAAGAATGATGGTGCATTTTTAAGTGCTTCGAGTCCATCAATGTCGAGGATTAAAAAGTCCACAGTGAAGAAACAATTTTGTACCTGAACAATGACATCCTTTACTATCCCTTTTGGGTGTATTACAGATCGGTTAGCAAGTTGAAGGGTTACCTTCACTTGTTTAAATTCACCGAATTGGAATTCCTCAAAAAGTATGGTAGGGATAACGTTTGTAGATGCACCTAGGTCTAAGAGGGCATGATCAAAAGTAGTGTCATTAATGACAATTGATATTAGTGGGGTGCTTCGGTCCCTTCTTTTGTGAGGTAGCTTGCTCTTGATAACAAAGCTGTCTCAGAAAGGACTACCTTTCCTAGATTTTTAGGTTGCCTTTTTGGTGTAGAAATTTCTTTCAAAAATTTTGCATAGGTAGGAACATATTTAATCGCATCGAGGAGAGGGATGTTTATTTCCACTTGGCTAAATAATTCTTGCAATTCATGTTCAGATGGCTTAGTTTTTCTGGTTTTCTTTTTCGTGGAGTTTAATGCTTGTGGGAAAGGTATTGTGTTTGTGCTTTCTCCTATATCTTGAGAGTGAATGCAGGTGGAAAAAATTTTCTCTTGACCCGATTTATTCTCATGTGAGGCTCCAACATTTTATGCAGTTTTGCCACTTCTTAATGTAACTTCATTGGCAGTATGATTATTTTGAGGTGGAAAACATTGATTTTGTTGTGGGTTTTGAAAATTGGGTGAGAATTGAGGCGCAGGATTTATTGGTTGCAGACCCTTATTATTTTCACTTGGAAATTGGTTCCGTTGATTTCGAGGGTTTGCGATAGGTTGGGAAGGTAAATTTCCCATAGGCCTTTGATCGGGCATTGCCGTGATTTGGCATTGTAGATTTAAGGCAGCATAGGTAACGTCGCCCATTTGTTGTTGCATTCCTTGCAGGGTTTTCATTAATTGGTTATTAATATCATCCTACGAAGGTTGGTTTTCGCCAAAATTACCCATTTGATTTTGAAATTGCGGAACTTGATTGGTATTTTTCTAGGAAAAATTAGGGTTATTCCTCCAATTGGGATTATAGAAATTTGATGGATTATTTCTGAAAATATCCTAGAGAGTGGAAAAGTTTACAATGATTGGGACAAACATAGTAGAATTATCAAAAGTCCAAGAAAAATCTTGTGTAAGGTGAGGGTTTTGAAATCCATTGTTGTCCATTTGTTGCAAATTTTCCCGATGGAGGAGGGTCGGGTTTGTGTTAGAGTTAGAAAAGCGAGGGTTAGAATTGGTCGAACCAGAGTTTTGTGGTAGCACATTAACCTTCCATTTTCTTTTGATTAATTTGCATTTGGTCAAGCCTTTGTATAAAAAGTTGCAAATCATCTTCTGTGATATGGAGAGATTGCTGCATGCCTACTTCATGGAGACCTACTCGGGGGTCAACATTTCTACCAAAGGTGTCCATGGATGAATGTTTGAAAGAATTTTCTCTCATTCATCAAAAAGTTCGTAGGCACTTTTGGCATCTGATGTAGACACAACTATTGAGGATAAAATGCCTATTCATGCATGTTCCTAGGCTTAGATTTGCATTTCATGTCATAAATATTGCATAGCATGCATCATCTTGCATTTAGAGTAGTATATATTTTAGGTTAATAACGTCCTTTTTATGGCTAGGAGAGAAGAAGATTTATTTCAGGGTCTCGGATTAACGATCCGAATGTACGGATCTGATCAGGATAATGATCAAAGTCCAACACCTCCAAGATCATCCTAATTGGAATCCCGTATCACCTTATGCAATTTGGGGAAGATCAACAACCAAGAGGGCAATCTGACATCCTTACAAGCTTCAGATGAAAAATCTAACCATACGGATCGATCCGAAGCGACGATCATAGTCCGGCAGCACGAAAATCACCTCGATCCAAGCACTGTGGCACCCTCTGCAATAGAAAGAAGATGGACGGCCTAGATGGCATCATGTGGCACCATCTATGTCTCCCAACATCGGCCATCAATGGCTAATGGTGCCCCCTCATCATGTTCACCTTCGAATCCTAACCGTTGGATCATCATCCAACAGTTAGAAGCCTCCACGTTGCAGCCTTAAGAACTTCTCCTTGTGACCATCCCCAACTGTAGCACATTGGTTGGGCTATTGGCCTCCTAGGGAGGGTCGCAGGTTTGAATTCCTGTAGCACCCCCCAATTAACCAATTAGAGATGGCCGCACGCGCGCATAAGGGCATCGCGCACAGCACAGCTACGAGTAGCAGCAGCCAATGCATGCCAGCGCACGTGTGCGACACGATCGCACGATGCGCGTGCCTACAGCTATGAGTAGGCGTGTGCTTGGCTGGTGCCGACCTGCAAATGACATCCTAGGCGGGCCTTTAGTGACATCACTAATTGCCTGTAGGTGCAAGGACAGCAGTGGGTGTGAGCGGTGGGGGCACGATCTTCAGCGACAACTGCAGGCGTCTTTAGTGATGCTTGTAGCTGTCATTATAGCCCTCTACACGAATTTTTTCCTCTTCCCTCCACTATAAAAGGACCCCTACACCTCCATTCTTCACCATCTCTACCTACTCTACTCCCACCTACTCCTAAGCCTAGTAGCACACCAAAGCTCCATTAGAGCTCCAAAGGCCTCCTATTAGAGTAATATTCCTATTTCCCACTAGATATTCATCCTTCATCCTACCACCTTTATAGGTTACCTTGGACCCATCCTCCCACCTCCATTCTAGTAGAAGATGGTCTCTGTCTCCTTACCTCCATTCCAAAGCCTCGGTGAAGCATTCCTCTACCCGACGTCCTCCTGCATCTCACCTCCATCATCCTGCATCTCACCTCCTTCATCCAAGCTTCCACCAGGCACCGTTGTCTCGTCGAATAGCCGATTCGGGAGATTTCCTCTCATCCCTATCTCTTTTATGCTTTCATAGATTATTGTAATAAACATTTGCATGATATATCATAGTTGTTTCATCTCTCCTATGATCTATTGATCGCATGGGTTTCGCGAGATTGAAATCAGGGTTACAGGTAACCCGTCGTCGTAGTTGCAAAAATCGTGGCCAAACAAAATTTATACCGAAACTCTAAGGGAGTCCCGGGTCGAACACAAGGGGGCGACATTTTACTTTAACTGAAATCCATGCTTCGTTTTGTTTATTTTTGGTATTTTAGGGTTTTGTTATTTTTTTGTATTTTTGAAAGAAGACAAGCAAATGAATCACAAGATAGAGATTGAACAAATATGATATATATATCACTCCAATGTCGATTACAATAAACTATGAAAGCGTTAAAAGAGAGGGGGTTGAGAAGAAATCCCCCGAATCAGCTGTTCGGTGAGATGACGGCTCCTGGTGGAAGCTTGGATGAAGGAGGTGAGGAGCAAGACGACGAAGGTGAGATGCAAGAGGACGTCAGGTAGAGGAAAGCTTCGGTGAAGCTCCGAAATGGAGTTGAGAAGGTAGCGATGATTTGCTACCAGAATGGAGGTGGGAGGACGGCTCCAAGGCAACCTATGAGTGGGGATGGGAAGTTGGAGGAGTATTTGGTGGGGCAGAGGTTCGTTATACTAATAGGCACCTTGGGAGCTTGAGAGAAAGCTCTAACAGAGTGTTGGTAGGCTTACTAGAGCTTGGGAGTAGGTGGGAGCAGAGTAGGTAGAGATGGCTTGGAAGGGAGGGGGTGTAGGTCCTTTTATAGTCAGAGAGAAGAGGCAAAAATAGGTATGGGGCCATTAGTGACCTCTAGGCCGTCGCTGGAAGCATCACTGTAGACAGCTCATGCTCGCTCATACCCATAGCTAGCTTTGCTGGCATGCGAAGAAGTAGCAACAACTGTAAGCATCGTTGTAAGTCTAGCTCATGCGTCGTTGTAGGCTGGCGCCAACCGAGCACGCGCCTGCCCCATGCTCCGCTGGTGTTGCCTGTGCTGTGCCCGCACATGCATGTGGATTGCGCGGCAACCTGTTGGTATGCGCTGGCATGCGCTGGCATGTGCACTCAATTGAGAATGGGGGGGCTACAGGGATTCGAACCCGTGCCCCTCCCTTGCAAACTGTTGCCCCACCCGTTGCGCTAAAACTTCATATGCGTAGCGAGGAGGAGTTTGCAGCTACGTTGCACGGCAAGCTCCCAACCGTTGGATTTGCATCCAGCGGCTGAGATCACTTGATGGGCAGCCTTTGAAGATGTGGCAGGTGGCTGTGGGCACTCCAAATGGTGCCACATGGCACCATTTGGACCATCCACACTTCATTGCTTGCAGAGGATGCCATGGTGCTCAGATCGAGGTGATTTCTAAGTTGTCGGACTACGATCGATGCTCCGGATCCATCCGTACTATTGGATTTTTCATCCGAATTCTGTAAGGATGTTGCATTGCCTCCTGGCCATATAGAATGAAGGAATTAATATACAAAACAAATAACAATCCTAAATGGCATGCAATGGATGTTATGTAATATTTATAACATGATATGCAATGCTAAACCTAGGAAGTATCATAAATAAGCAATTTATCACGAATTCATGTGTGTCCATCATCTCTCTTGCTTGCTTCTATAAAAACAAAAGAAAAAAAATAACAAAACCCCAAAACACCAAAAAGAAACAAAATGAAACGTGGATTTCAACCAAAGTAAACATCGCCTCGCTATGTTCGACTTAGGACTCCCTTGGAGTTTTGGCTATAAATTGTATTTGACAACGCATTTTGCAAGCTACGACGATGGGTTCTCCAAACCCCGATTTTAATTCGCGAAACAGGACTCATCATTTTGGCATCGTTGCCAGGGAGGTAATAGAATTTACCTTCCTATTTTCTATGCCTCTTTGCATTTACATATTATAAACCTCGCTTGTCTCTGATCTACGGTCTTGCAGGTACCCTAGCATGGAGATCCAAGTGCAGCAGACCGAAGTAAATTGCAGGTAGAGTAATTTGTAAGTGCCCCCCACATTCTCCCCCACTGGTTTCATTTGCCACATTCATAACCAAGACCTAATCTATTTAGGTGTTTGCATAAACCCTAGGATAGAATTTGTTTTTCTTGTTTGCCACCTCCACTCATCTTACCTTCGCATATAAAAAAGAAGATACTTTTTGTGGGATGAATCGACATACACACTTTATACACCCACATTTGGGGCACCTAACCTAACTTGATTTTTATATACTCAACCGGGATTCCGACCTATGGAACCAATACACCAATTCAACACATAAAGGAGTAGAAATCATATCAGGTTAATCACCTTTTTGTGTGCCCTATTCGGTGGTGCATTTAGGCCGATTGATTGAATTGTTTGTACCGCATCACCTAATCTAAAAGAAATTCATTTCATAGCTGCCCCATAGGATTCAATAATTAGGTCAATGCAGGCACTCCATATTTCTTCTTGATTTATAAAGGCAAAACACTTGAACTCATGATTTCAAATTTGGTTTGCCTCCTGAAAACTTGGTTGAATACACCTAATATTTGAATCCTAAAAGCTACTAAGCAAGATATGAATCTTAAAACTCACTTCATCCTTAATAGTCTTGCTTGAAAACTTTTTGGTTGTGCACATACACACATTCTTAAACAAATCATTAAGGGCACAACCCATTATGGGCCCATCACATTTCGAAAGCACTAAATATCCTAAGCCTAACTAAAATTGACTAGACATTAGCCATAAGGATTGATTTGCTCTTTGGAGCCCAGATTGAGATTGTTCATGATTAACTTGCTTATACTAGTCCATCTGATGCCTAGCTAGGGGAGTAGTGTCAAACGACCGTAGCTAGGGGTACACTAGAAATCGGAGGTGCAAGCCAAAGGAAGAACCTTCTCCCCAATCCCTCCTAACTGGTTGGATTGACTGGATACAAGTAGAGTAAATCGTCTATAATCTTAAGATGGATTCTGAGAGTCTGTAGACCTTTAGGCTACCTAAAATAAGGATAGGCTTGTATTTTTTGTGATGTAGGGTCCCTTCTCTTCCCCATCCTTCCTACTTCCTTCCAGTGTATGCTTGGAAGGAGGTCATTGAACCCTCATTTGGAAGGACCTATTGACCATTCCTGGAGGCGAAGGCTGAGTTATAGCCAAGTAGATCCCAAGGCAGATCAACAACCACCTCCCCTACCCCCGAACTAGCAGGAACTGATTTAGAGGCAGTTGGAAGAATTGCAACAGATGCAGCAATGGTTCCAACGAATGAATGGTTAGGGTGCTTGGCCCTTGAAGGATTTTTATGATCCTTCAAATTGTGAGAATCATCCCAGCATTATGATCCCCACCAGTGATGTTGAGATCAAGCCCTAGGTTTTGAGTCTAATTAAACACTTTGATGGGCTTGGCTCAGAGGACCCATTCCAACATTTGGAGGACTCGATCACTCTGGTTCAGACTACCAAATCGTGGAATGTGGATGACGAATAGATGCTCATGAGGCTTTTTCCCCATTCACTCAGGGATAAGGTTGGATATTGCTATCATACCATTAGAAGATCGATTGCTACCTGGACAGCTTTGAAATCGGCCTTCCTGAAGAAATTCTTCCCAATTGGGCGAACTAATGCGTTGCGACGGGCAATTACCACTTTTGCCTAGAGGTAGGGGGAACCATTTCATGGGGCCTGGGAGCGATTCTAGGATCTGTTGCGGAAGTGTCCACACCATGAGGTGCCTAAATGGCAACTTGAACATTTTTTTTATCATGGGTTGAATGATCAACTCTATAATCATGTGGATGCTTCTTGCGGAGGTAATTTCCTCAACAAAGATGCAAATAGTGCGTATGATTTGTTTGAGGAAATGAGCAGAAAGTCTTCAAACCATGCCTCCATGGAAACTTTCAACCAATCCCAACAAACTAGATCAAATGCCAATGAGGTCCAAGATTCTCATACATTTGATATGGAATTGATCTGCAATAAATTAGATAAGGTGGATCTGGTTGCTAAACGAATGGACGAGTGGATGTCCAGAAACTCTAATTTTTCTAGATCCACTCAATCCTAGGGCTTGGAATTCCATTCTTTGCATGCTCCTACAGGACGGAAGTTTGCGAACCAGCTGGAGTTGGCTCGACCTTCGAGCCAGCTCTTCTCGGAACCTTATGGGTTCCAAACTGGGGCCTTTGATCCCAGTTTTTCTGATCCTTCTTCATCATCATCTTATGAGGATGTTCATACTGTGCAGGAGAATGTTAGGTCCAACCCTTACTCGAATTCCTACAATCCTGGTTGGAAAAATCACCCTAACTTCTCTTGGAAAGATCAGGGGTAGCAGACCCAATATCAACCCAACAATTATGTACCGCAAAAACCAATGGATCAGGGTCATGTATATACTCAGTTTCCCTCAAATCATGTTAATCAGTCCATGTGGAATGCTCAACAACCTGTTGAGTAGGCTAATTTAAACCTAAAGATGGTAGAAATGCAAGGGTCAATGCTCCAGCTTATGCAACAAATGAAAACTTTGCTGGACACCTTGCAATTCGGACTTAGTGCAAACAATCGATAGCCCGGATCTCTAGCATCACAACCTATACAAAACCCAAGGAATGTATAGAACCGAGGCATTGGGCCTCAAGGGTTTAGTAATGATGGGGAGTCTCATGCTTAAGCTATCTATCAGGCTACCCCAACCCCTCCTAGAGCGAAACAAGTTCCTACCATAATCAACCGGGAGCCTCCTATTTTGCCACGGTAAATACCATCACCTTGAGGAGTGGTAGTAGACACAAGGGACCTACCCAACCCCATGGCAATACCATTAGGCCCCGTAGTAAGAATTCTAGACTCCCAACTAAGAATGTGATTAACAAAACATCAGAGTCTGATTTCGGAGTATGTTGTTATTGTATTGGCAAATAGAAAAAGTCGGAGGAGAAATTGGAGGAAAGGATGTCCTTACTTCAGGGTTTCAAATTGACAATCATTTTACTCCTTGAGGCTATTGGATCAATCCCCACCTACATCATAGGTTTATTGAATTCATATAAAGCAAAGTATAGAGAAGAATCTGAAAACATTAGGAGAGTAGTCTTGTCGATAACTCAAGCACACTGATCTTAAAGAAGCTACCTCCTAAGAAGTAGGATCCGGGAGCCCCGTTGATTTCCTACACAATAGGAAACATCACTTCTGACTGGGCCCTCCTCGACTTGGGCACTTCCATTAATGTGATCCCCACCTCATTGCACATGGAATTAGGTCTAGGCTACCTCAAACACATTGACATAACCTTGCAGTTAGCCAATAGATCCATTAACAAACCAAGGGGCATTTTGGAGGATGTTTTAGTCAAGGTTAATGGTTTGCATTACCTTGCTGATTTCATGGTCCTGGACATGGAAGCAACAAAACAACTCAACCACACCTCGATTATTCTAGGAAGACCTTTCTTGGCTACCCTCAAGGCAAGGATTGATTGTGAATCATAAAATATAGAAATGGCCTCTGGGAATAAAACAAATCGATTTAATATTTTTAAGGCATCAAAGAAGGATAAAATTAAGTGTGGTTTGATGGAGGAGCTTGGCAGAATAGAGTAGATAATGGCCATACATACCTTAGACAACCTTTTAAGGGTCAACTCAACCCAAACTCAGGAAGAAAATCACATGGTTATAGGGATAATTGAGGACAATAAAGACATACATCAAACTGTGGCAACCCGGGATGAGGAAGATATTCATGAATTTGGAAATTTGTTGGATGATTCACATGATCAAGTTAAAACCCAACAATGTCCTCATCTTAAATTTTTAGAGTTTGATGTTCAACATTTGGGTGGGAATCATGAGGATCAGGATGGTTGGATTAAGCACCCTAATTGTGACGATGATATTGATCTTTAGGGAGAAACTCTTGAAACGTTAGGTATTCTAGAGTACTCACAAACCCTCGACACATCACAAAACCCTCATCATCCTTGTTCACCCAACCATTGCACAATTCTATATCTACCCACACCTCCTCTTTGCTGAATCAACAAAACTCCTATTAGAGACCATTTGGGCTCTCCCTACACCACCAGCTTGCCACTTTCATTGATCATCTCTTTAGGAAGCCCATTTTTACTCTCTAGGACCCATATCTAGGGTCCCAGAAACTGTGTTATTGTAGCCTCAATGTTAGTTATTTTTTATTAAGGACATCGCCTAGCTGAAGGCACTAAACTCAACACATGTAAAGGTTGTTTCGAGCTGACCAAAATCTCACAGAAACCAGGTGCTATTCTTCCATTTCGACTCTCGTGCATGCTTTCATTTTAACAATGAGGACATTGCATTAGTTAAGCATGGGGGGTGGATATCTTATGAAATAATCTTTTTATCATCTATAACAGTAATTTCTTATTATTTTATTTAAAAAAAATAGAAGTAGGAGAAGAGAACTTAGGCATTAGGAGTTGCAAACTCTAGGAATTGATACTTTGGGACCTGAATACTTAGAGTCTTTAGGTCTTCAAGCTTAATTATCTCAGGTGTCCACTCAAATGTGGACTTAGTCTCGAGTCCTCGCCAAGTAATTTTATTTTAATTTGGCTAAAAAATTAGGCTGATAAGTATATGACTTATCACCTCACCCTCTGATTTAAGGGGACTATAAGTCTTAGCATCTACACACTATTTGCACTAACTCACTTTTCGATGATTTCTTCAGAAATTAGGTTGCTAATGAACTTTTTAGGGTAGTATGGCTGGCAAGTTTTCATGGCTAACAACCCATTGGCCAGTTGTCCAAAGCCCAGCTACATGACCATACTCATTCTATTGCTTTTAGGTAAATCTTGGATCAGGGAAGCCACCTACTTAGAAAAAAAAATGATGCTCAAAAGTAAAAAGAAAAGAAAAAAATAGAAAAAGGAGAAAATAAAATAAAATAAAATAAAATCACACTTCACCGCATGAGTATGGCTGGCAAGTTATTGTGGGTAACATCCCATTAGCCGTTTGTCCAGCGCCTAGCTCACAAAAATGCACAATAATTCCCAAAACACTTAAGTTGGGAAGTAGAATAAACTGAGGAGATATACACTAGGTTCACTCTTGTGTTGACCCCATAAAAAATAAAGTAGGGAGAAAGCTACCGTTCAAAAAGATGAACCTTTAAGTAGAAACTTTTAATGTCACCTAGGGTCGTAGAAACCCAAAATCCATTTTAATGGTCGCCTAGTGAGTCTTTCACTCTTTTCAAAAGATGCTTAGCACTTAGAGTCCTTTTCGAGTCTTGAGTGGGTTGGGTTGCCGTAAAAAGTTATCTCAAAACTCTCAAACCCAAAATAATCCAAAAAAAATTAGAAAAGAAGAAAAAGCAAAAAAAAAATTGCATCTTCCTTTTTTTCAAATAAGGTGAGGGCTTGGGCACTCTGCATTCTGGCAGACAATCAGGCGTTGTTGAGTTTTTGTAACTAGGTCTTGGGGTTGAAATTTTCTAAAGCAATCAACAAATCTTTCCTAAGTAATCAAATCCTGATTCTACTTTTATACATAGAATATAGTTTAATTTTGCTAGGGACTAGCAATAGATAGGCATGAGGGTATGATGTAGACACAACTACTGAGGATAAAATGCCTATTCATGCATGTTCATAGGCTTAGATTTGCATTTCATGTTATAAATATTACATAGCATGCATCATCCTACATTTAGAGTAGTTGTGTATATTTTAGGTTAATTACATTGCCTCCGAGATCATCCTAATTGAAATTCTGTATAACCTTATGCGATCCGAGGAGGATCAGCGACCAGGAACTGTGATATCCTTACGGGCTTCAAATAAAAATTCGACCATACGGATGGATCTGAAGCGACTATCGCAGTTCGGCAGCACGAAAATCACCTCAATCCAAGCATCGTGGCACCCTATGCAACAAAATGAAGATGGATGACCCAGATGGCACCACGTGGCACCATCTAGGCCACCCAACATCAGCCATCAATGGCTACTGGTGCCCCCTCATCATCTTCACCTTCGAATCCTAACCATTGGATCATTATCCAACGGTTAGGAAGCCTCCACACTGCGGCGTCAAGAACTTCTCGTTGTGAAAATCACTGGCTGTAGCACATTGGTTGGGACATTGGCCTATAAAAGAGGGGCACGGGTTAGAATCCCCTCGGCCCCCCAATTAGCCAATTAGAGATGGTTGCACATATGCACAAAGGCATAGCACATAGTCGTGCACGTGCACAAGGGCACCATGCACTGCACAGCCGCATGCAGTAGTAGCCAGAGCATGCCAGCACATGCTCGCAACACGGCCGCGTGATGCGCACTGCAGTAGCTGTGAGCAGGCGTGTGCACGGTTGGCACCGACCTTCAACGGCAGCCTGGGTAGGCCTTTAGTGACACTTGCAGCCATTACTAATTTCCTATAAGCGTGAGGACAGCTGTGGGCGTGAGTGGTGGGGGTGCAATCTTCAGCGACAGCTGCAGGGGTCTTTAGTGATGCTTGCAGCTGTCACTACAACTCTCTACATGAATTTCTTCCTCTTCCCTCCACTATAAAAGGACCCCTACACCTACATTCTTCACCATCTCTACCTACTCTACTCCCACCTACTCCTAGGATCTAGTACCCTACCAAAGCTCCATTAGATCTTACTCTCAAGCTCCAAAGGCCTCTTATTAGTGTAATATTCCTAGTTCCCACTAAATATTCATCCTTCACCCCACCACCTTCATAGGTTGCCTTGGAGCCATCCTCCCACCTCCATTCTAGTAGAAGATAGGCTTTGTCTCCTCACCTCCATTCCAGAGCCTCGATGAGGCATTCCTCTACCTGGGGCCCTGCATCTCACCTCCATCGCCCTGCATCTCACCTCCTTCATCCAAGCTTCTGCCAGGCACCGTCATCTCACCGAACAACCAATTTAAGAGATTTCCTCTCCACCCTATCTCTTTTATGCTTTCATAGATTATTGGAATAAATATTTGCGTGATATACCATAGTTGTTTCATCTCTCTTGTGAGCTATCTTGCTTACTTCTATAAAAATAAAAGAAAAAAAATAACAAAACCCTAAAATACCAAAAAGAAACAAAACGAAACACGGATTTCAACCAAAGTAAATGTTGCCTCCCTGTGGTCGACTTGAGACTCCATTGGAGTTTTGGTTATAAATTGTATTTGATAACATGTTTTGCGACCTACCACAACAGGTTCTCCAAACCCCGATTTTATTTCGCGAAGCATGATTCATCAGCATCTTTGTTTAAAAAATTGCCCCCACATGAGGCGTCAACAAATCGCCTCAGTTAGTCATCAAGACCATGGTAAAATATTTGCACAAGTTGCAAAAGTGGCACCTCGTGGTGGGGGAAACTTCTTAATAAATTTTGAAATCTTCCCCTTGTTTCATGGTTAGGCTCGCTAGGGTTTTGTTCGAAAGCGTGATGTAAAGCATTGGTTTGACCAATTGTGAAGTATTATTTTAGAAATGCGCTTTTCAATTGAGTCTAGGTTTTGATGTGTTTTTTGTTCCGCCCTAGACTAATAGGTAGCCTTGTCTTTAAGGGAGAGCAGAAAGAGCCGCATTAGCCATAGGTCTTCCCGCACATTGCGGGATTTAGTGGTTTGAGCGAGGATCATAAGTTCCTCTAAATGGCTAAATGGGCCTTCCCGAGGAAGGCCATGGAAGTGCTTAATAAGATTTAGGGTAGCAGGTTTAATTTCAAATTCTCCATCAGCTATGACTACCCTACGTCTTTCTTCATAATTTGAGGGATCATAGAAATCACTTAAACGAATAGTTGGTTCAGCATTGGATGTCCTATTATTTTGTAGGTTTGTAACAATCCAAGTCAATTGTCGTTGATTTTCTTAGAGTTGTTGGAGTTGGGTTACCATCATGAACAACGGGTTTGAATTGTCAAAATTCAAATTTCCCGTCAAGTTTTTCAAAGGTGGCATTTCAAATTGTGGTTAAGGAACTTCAACTTCGGGTTATTGAAAAATGGTGTTCCCATTTTGATGGTTAGATGTTGATGAGTTGTTAGTATTTTTTGTAGGATTTTGGGCATTTTCCATTTTTTGTTGATTTCATGTAGAGAAAGAAAACAAGTGAGTACGAGTGGTGTGGCGGGTTGAAAAATTAGTTGGTCCCTCCAAGTGCGGATTTTGGGACCATTTGCCATGCTTACACTTAATGGAAGAATGGGAGGGGAGGAGAAGAGACAGATGAGAAGTGCGAAAATCACACAACCAAGCCTAATTCCATCTTAAGGTTAACTCCTTAGAAACCTAAGACTTGAGAACCTGGAAAGTAAGGAATCAATAAGTGAACCCACTTCCCAAAGATCACTGGGCTAGACTAAAGGGGTGGCCTGGGCCCAAGCATGTCCTGGGAAAATCACTAGGGGCTTGCGTAAACCCTTGCCTGTCGTTTGACTACCCTGTAAGTTTGTCACTGCAATTTCTAAGGGAATTAACAGCGATTAATGATCCTTAAAATCCAGATATCAAGCATAAATTTGATGAAGTCCTTAAGTGGTCAACTGACTACTTATTTTAATTAGGCTTGGGTACCTAAATGTGCATGGGAATGTGAAGAGGATTGATTGGGCTAATGCATAGTTATTTCTTTTCTTTGGTGTGCGAAAATTGGACGAAGTGAGTCCAATGCCAAATCAAGTTCACACAAAATTTTTATTGTTCTTCTGCTTTTAGGATTTGATATTAGTAATGTATTTTAGGGTTTTCTTGTTAAGTGTCCAAAATAAGTTTTGAATTCCATAATCACAAGGAAAACAAGTTGTATTAGTGGGGATAGATTTCCTTTAGAATGTGGGACTATAAAATGAAAAGAAACCCAAAGTGATTTGAACCCTAGGCAGAAATTTAATTATCAAAGAGTCTTTTCATGCTTTTCTTGTTAAGTGGTGGTCCAAACAAAAAAAGCAACACCACTACTGGAAGGAAAATGAAATAAAGGATTCCAAAAATTTTTTTTTTGTGATTTAAGGAATTCGTTTGTTTTTTTGTTTAGAATTTTTCATTGTACTAGTGTCAAGTCCAGAAATGATATGCATGGGTATTTTGGATCTTTCAGTAACACCACAGGCCACCAAAAAATTTTGTGATTTTATATTTTGTGTAAAATTTCCCAAGGATTCCAAAAATCTAAATTTCATAGAAATTAGAAATGTAGAAAATTCATAAAATTTGCAATAGTAACAAAATAATGAAATAAGAGGAGATGACCCCTTTGTGGTCCACGAATTTTTAAAAATGTTCTACAAATCTAAATGCCATGAGATTTTGAACAAACGTTCTTGACTTGAATTGTAACCTTTGGGTGAAATATCATGATTTTAGGAGGCTATGGCATTGGGACTTGATTTTTGAAATCCAGATAGAGGTTTGGGCCTGAAAATTAGAACACCCACACCTTGAGTAAAGTGGTGTTAAATAATTCAAACAATCAAACATTGATTTTAGAAATCACCACTCTACCAAATTTAGATGTTTTTTATTCTAAAAGCTTGATTTAGTTTTCTTTTATAGTTTTTAGGATTTATGTGACAAGAGAGAAGGCACTAACCTCGAATCCACGGGAAGAAAATGAACTTCAAGCTTCTTTTTGAAAATCTCACTTTCTTCCTATAGTACCTACACACACACAAAATGAAGCAAAGAAGAGGGGATGAGATCCGCGTATCAATCAAGAGTAGCAATGATATGCAAAGCCATGCCTTCCCAGCAATGGCTCCAAAAAGTGATTGTGAAAAAGCATGATTTATCAAAATCAAGTTTTGGGTTGTTGCAATACACAATTTTGTTCACTTTTAAATTTGTAGGGACTGAGTACTAGGTGAGTATTCTGATCATCCTAATGGATGCAGAAATGTGATTTGAAAGTCTCTTCCTTGAAATCCAGAAATCAACTCTCTTTTTGTGTTTTTAAATATATAATTTTTTAATGTTTTTGTATATGGACAAAAATGAATGTGGAGAAAATGAAAATAAATATGCTAATAATAAGGCAACAAGTGCCTTGTTTCTCCAACCCACTCCAAGCACGAAAGGCTTGGAATAAGGGAGGAACAAGACACAATGAGAAAGCAAACACAAGCTAACTAGAAGAACAATAGAGGACTAGTTCTTAAAAAAAAACTATTTTATATAAATGGTTAGAGAGCTCACAAGTGAGAAGGATTCTCACTTGTAATCTCCAACAAAAAGGCAAGCACTACCCTACAATGCAAAGAATATGCAAAATAAAGGAAAGCTTGTGGTGAAGAAATTGTTGCTACTGCAGAACTCCCACTCCAATTCTGGTTGCCTCAGAATTAAAGGAAGCTCTCTCCTGGATCTCCTCCTCTTGGCAAGCCCTAGGTGGGGTGTGCCTGGCTCCTCCTAGAGTGGAAGGTTTCCACTCTTGAACTCCTCCTTAGGGTGGAAGGTACCACCCTATGTGCTCCTCCTCTTAGACATCCTCCTTCCCTAGCTAACCTTCTGGATGGCGTGGGAACTGGCTAGAAGATGAGGAAAAGGTGAAGGCACCAAGGGGGCAAGTGTATGCCCCCTTAATCTTCCTCTTCTCTTCTTGTCCTTGGCCATGGCCTATGGTGGAAAGTAGGTGGTTGTATGCATGTGAATGTGTAGCCAAGGTGTCCATATTTGGTGGTAGGATGAAGTATATATAGAGTGGGAGAAGAGGGGTTGGAGTGGGATGTAGTGGAGGGCTAGGATTGATTTTGGAAAGGTGGTTGGGGAATCTAGGGTTAAGAATAAATGGCACCAAACCAAGGTATATCAGGGGGGTTTGGTGGCTTTAGGGCGGACAGCTAGGATGGGCTTTAGGAGGTGGTTAGGTGATCCTATGGTAGAGGGTATTTGGTACCAACCTAAAGTGTTCGTAGGTGGTAGTCATGGGTGGAAGGGGTTGCATCAAGGTGATGGTTAAGGCCATCGTTGGGACCAAAATGAGGGCCTTCTAGAAGGGCTCTTGTTGTCACCAACTTTGGATAGTTGAGATGGGTTATATGGATGATGGATGGTGGTGATTGATGGGAATTTGGACGAAAAAATTGGCGCCACATGTGGGTGGTTATGGGGGATAGTTAGCGCCACATTTTGGTGGCTCTTGGAGGTGGTGGTGATTGTTGGGTGCATGGAATTGTGTTTTTAAAAATAATTTAATCGTAGCATAGTGTGAAAACACATTGATAAACAATTATAATGACATTGGTAAGTCTCGGTCGAACTTAGGGAGGCAAAAAAAATGACTTGATTCAATACTTATTTAATCTAACTAAAACTAAGGCCTAACTAGAACTAAACACTAAGCAGGATAGATATAAAACAACTCAATTTTATTTAGATAATTATCAGGTAATTCTTCCATTAGCTGAATGCTTGACAAGAATATTAACTAGAACAAACCAAAACGAAATAACTAGAACAGGCATCACTAGAATTAGAACTACTAGAATAAATAAAAAGAACTATCTAGTCTACTAGAATAAGGGCACCAAGGGTGGTCCTTGATGGCCTTTAGAGAGGCGTGGAGTAGCAGCAGCAGTGTACCAAGGGTGGCCATGTTGAACGTCTCAGAGGAAGAGGGCAGAAGGGAGTTGGAGAAGTCTGAAGGAGGAGATGCCTCTCAAATGGGGGGTCCGGGGTCCTTTTTATAGCCAAACTAAGGCACAAAATAGGTGTTTTAGACCACCAAATTATGCAATAGCTTTGGGGCAACCAGATTCATCGATCTGGAGATCAACGGATAATATCATGCCTCAAAAGAACCTTCATCACGCCTTCATCGTGCGGATGCATGCAATCAGGCCACGTGGCGCACGCACGACTGCCTGCTTCACTGCCTTTGCACTACTTGCATGTACATGCACACATTTAACCTCAACCGTCCAATCGCAAAGATCGACGGCTTAAAATGCATGACGCACCGCCTTTGGATTTTGCATACAACGACGTGTGAAATTGCACGTTCATCCGTGCATCCGCCACACTGCCAGATCTGACGCATCACCATGCGCCACGTAGCTCAGGCTGCACCGTCGATTGCAGATCCAACGCTCCAATTTTGCCTGCACTGGCCACTGCCTTGATATTTCACTCCGCGTGATTTGAACGTGTGTCTTGTGCTTCTAATTGAAGGTGCTGACCATCATGCTACGCGTACGGATGGTCATGCTTTTGATCTTGTGTTGAATGGCGGAAGACTATGCTATCGGAGTTGGTTTTGAAAACCTATCATTATAGTTCGAGTAGCAAAGAAATCCGTTCAACAAATAAAATTTATACCAAAAAATCTGTAAAGAAATCCCAGGTCAAACATAGGGAGACTATGTCAATCAAAATTCGCAATTATATTTTTGTGTTTTTGTTTAAAGGGTGGAATAATCACAATGGAATCAATATAGACAATAAGAGAGAGTGAGAGAGAGAGAGAGAGAACAATCACTTGATATTGCAAAATATTTTTACAGCAAAGAAAGTGAGAAATGAATACACTAGAAAGCGATAAATTATTACTAGAAAGTAGGAAAATTCTACTCTAGAAATCAGTAAAAAGAATGGAAGAGAGAAGTTATCCTCCTTGACGATCGCTTGGAGGACGAGCCGGACAGGACAACAACTAGAAGATGAGGAACGGAGCGGGAAGAAGGAGGACGAAGCAAGAGGAATGGGAACAAGGTAGCACGTCATTGTCATCACAGGATCCGCTTCCTGAATCGGCGCGAAAACTTTATTTTAGCACTTAAGGAGTATCCTGGGTGTGGGACAAGCTTCTCTTAAGCTTTAGAGAGGGAGAGAGGAGAAGGAAGGGATGAGAAATCCGTATGGTAGGGGTCTGCTTTTGTAGTTGCAAGGAGTGGGGGCATTTTGGACATTACAACATGAAAAACATCAATTCAGGACCTTTAGTGATGGATTTATCTATCATTAATGGCCTGAACATGGCCGACGTCCGCACGCCACTCATGTGCCCCCTCACCTCCATGCTCTTCAATGCCAACGCACGTTCGCGTGCGCTCAGCCATCCAATCAAGAGATCGGACGGCTTAAACTGCCTATGCCCGCATCGCACGCCCATGTGCAATTGCATGTTTACGCCGTGTGTCTAATTGTGTGTGGGCACTATCGGTTGATCTGCACTATTCGATGTGCATCGCGATGCTCCAATCGCATGCCTACTCACAAGAAGTGTTGCACCTGCGATTCGAACCCAAGCCATCCACCTCCGCAGCGCCATAATCGCTACGCTATGAGTGCGATTGAGGCACGTTGAGGAATTTGCGCACGACAGATCTCAGCCGTTGGATCTTCATCCAACGATTGAGACCAAGCATTGCTTGTGCCTTCAGAAGAGGAGAGCGCTGGATGAGTGGTGGCATGGCACGTTCTCGGTCGTTGGATGGGCATCCAATGGCTAAGATTTGTCGAGCGGGTGAAGAAGAAGGGCTGTAGCCAGTGCTGGGCGGCTATAATGGCGCCACGTGGCACCATCTAGCCCATCCATCTTCTGAGTGTTGTAGATGGTGCCATGGGTGTCAGATTGGATCGATTTTCATGTCGTTAGCCTGTGATCGTCAATCCGAACCCATCAGTGCGGTCGGATTTGTCATCTGAGGTGTAAATTAACACCATCTTAGCCCTTGCTCTTTAGGGTTCCTCTATCTCTATCTGGTGCTACGGATGTCCGATTAGGGTGATTTTGGAGTCGTTGAGCTCTAATCGTCGCCCTTATCAGATCCGTACGATTGGCTCTTTGATTCGAGGCCCCAATTAAAAAGTTGCCCTGTCCCTGATCATAAAAGGAGACAATTACTATACAATTTATACAACTTGATCTAAATGCATGATTATGCATGTTATGCACTATTTACAATGTATAATGCTAATGTGACACTAAGAACATGCATTAATAGACATTTTAGGTTAATCAAATGTATGCACATCACACCCCCATGCCTATCTTTTGCTAGTCCCTAGCAAAAACTACATGCTATTTATAAAAGAATTAGGTTGGATTACTTGGGCATAAATCATTTTCAACATTAAGAAATTTTTACTTAGGATCTGAACTTTCAAAGACACAATAGCGCCCTTGTATCTGCCAAAATGCTGATCGCCTCAAGCCCTCGCCTTATTCAAAGAAAAATCTCTTTTTCTTTTTTTCTTCTGTTCTAATTTTTTTGGATTTTTGTGTTTAAGGTTAAAGAGTGGCTTTCTACGACCACTCAACCCACCCAAGATTTGATGAGAACCCTAAGTTCTAAGCATCTTATTGTGAATGTGATAGACTCGTTGATCGGCAATTAGAACGGACTTTGGTTTTCTACGCCTCTAGGTGACCTTAAAAAGTAAGTTCTGCCTAAAGGTGTATCTTTACGACCGGTAGCTTTCTCCCTACTTTTATTTTTTTATGGGGTCAACACAAGGGTGAGTGTAGTGTACATCTCTCCATCTTATTCTACTTCTCTGCTTCTTCCTAAGTGTTTTGGGAATTTTTAGTGCATTTCTTGAGCTGGGTTCTGGACAACCGGTCGATGAGCTGTTACCACCGACAACTTGCCAGTTATACTCGTGCGGCGAAATGTAGCTTATTTCTTTTGTTTCTTTTTCTTTCTTTTCTCCTTTTTATTTTTATTTTTCTTTTCTTTTTGACTTTCTTTTTCTTTTTAAGTAGGTGGCTTCCCTGGTCTAAGATTTACCTAAAGGTAGCAAGAAGAGAGTGGTCCAGTGACTGGGCTCTGGACAACCTACCTATGGGCTGTTAACCACAATAACTTGCTAGCCATATCACCCTAGAAGGTTCATTAGCTACCCAATTTCTATTAAAACCACCGAACAAAGAGTCAGTGACGAGATAGTGTGTAGATGCTTAGACTTAAAGTTCCCTCAAATCAGAGGGCAAGTTGATAAGTCGTGTACTTATCACTCAAACTTATTTAATCAAATTAAAATAGAATGCAGGATGGCAAGGACTCAAAAAACAAATCCACATTTTAGTGGATACCCGAGCTGATTAAGCCCAAAGACCTAAAGGGTCTTTGTGTTTAGATCCTATTGTAATATTTCCTAAGATTGAAAGGTCCTAATGTCCAAGTATTCCTTCATAATTCAATTTTTTTTAATGTATATATAAGAAGAGAAATAGAATTTATAGAGCTAACAAAATGATTCAGAAATGAATCCACCCCCCCATGCCTAGCTGATGCAATGTCAGCATTAAGAATAAAAGACATCAAAGGAAGGGTAGAGTGCAGAAGATGTCACCTGAATATGAAGCTCGGGTCAACTCTGAGTCACACTGTACAATTGCTGCATTTAATGTCGTCAGCTAGGGAAAGT
Organism: Thalassia testudinum; assembly: GCA_037157565.1. Lineage (NCBI taxonomy): Eukaryota > Viridiplantae > Streptophyta > Magnoliopsida > Alismatales > Hydrocharitaceae > Thalassia > Thalassia testudinum. The sequence goes on from JAZHRO010000063.1 coordinate 62,598,671, forward strand.
CTAGCCAAGGAAGTCATAACATGGCTAGAGCAACCATTTCTGAGATGGGTTCTGGAATAGTACGGTCAATAACAGGTTTCAAACGTTAACCATTGACTTTGAATGAATTACCTATCTTTGGGTCAGAGATTTGAATAGCTCTGTTTGGAAATATCTGGTTGATAATGAATAGGCCGTTCCATTTCAATCTAAGTTTTTCGGGAAAGAGCTTAAGTCGAGAATCAAATAGCTAGACCTTCTAGTTCGGCTCAAAGCTCTTGCGGGAAATCAATTGGTCATGTAGAGCTTTGGTTCAAGCCTTGTAGATCTTGGCATTCTCATATGCATCATTTCTAAGCTCCTCCAACTCAGATAGTTGGAGTTTCTTGGTCTTCCCGACTAAACTCAGATCAAGATTGCACTGCTTGATTTCCCAGAATGCCCTATGTTCAATTTCTATGAGTAAATGGCAAGCCTTTCCATACACCAGCCGAAATGGAGACATGCCGATGGGCATTTTATACGTCGTACAGTAGGCCCAAAGTGCATCCTCAGGCTTCTGAGTCCAGTCTTTGCAATCAGGCCTAACCATTTTCTGTAGAATATTCTTGATCTCCCGATTGGAGATCTCGGCTTATCCATTCGTCTGGGGATGGTAAGGTGTGGAGATTCTGTGATTAACCTCGTATTTTTCCAGTAAATTACGGAACTGGGCATTAGTGAAATGAGTGCCACCATCGCTAATGATGGCCCTTGGAATCCTGAACCTGCTGAAGATGTTCCTGACAAAATCGATGACCACCTTGTGATCATTAGTTAGGGTGGGAATTGCCTCGATCCATTTGGATACGTAATCAATAACGACGAGAATGTATTGATGTCCAAAAGAAAGGAGGAAGGGTCCCATGAAGTCGATGCCCCAAACATCAAAGATTTCGACAAGAAGAATCAGGTTTAGGGGAATCATATCTCTCTTAGTTATGCTCTCGAGTGCTTGGCATCGGGAACATGACCTTGAGAATTCTTGGGCATCCTTGAATAAAGACAGCCAATAGAATCCAGATTGCAAAACTTTTGCAGCCGTCCTTTTGCTGGAGAAGTGTCTACCACACGTAGATGCATGGCAGAACTCGAGTATACTCTTGAATTCATTCTCTTGAACACATCGGCGAATAATTTGATCAGAGCCAATGCGGTACAGCTTAGGGTCCTCCCAGAAGTAATATTTGGCCTCAGATTTGAGTCTATCCCATTATTGCTTGGTCCAATCCTGGGGGATTTGACCAACAGCCAAATAATTAACAATGTTAGCAAACCACATGGTTTAGACACCAGAAAAGTATCAGCAATTGGAATGTCCAAATGAGAAGAATCACTCAGAAGTCTCGACAGATGGTCTGCCACCACATTCTGTACCCCAGATTTATCCTTGATTTCAAGATCAAATTCTTGAAGCAGAAGAATCTAATGAATAAGTCGAGGTTTGGCATCCTTTTTGGCCAAGAGATGTCTCAAGGTCGAGTGGTCGATATATATGATAGCGTGAGACCCTAGGAGATAAGCTCTAAATTTCTGCAAAGCAATTACTACGACTAGTAATTCTTTCTCAGTAACAGTGTAATTCCTCAAGGCCTCATCCAGAGTTTTAGTAGCATAGTAGATGACAGAGGGCTTCCTATCATGTTTCTGACCTAAAACAGCCCTGAAAACATAATTAGAAGCGTTGGTCATGATATCAAAAGGGGCTGTCCAAATCGGTGGTTGCAACACTGGGGCACAAGTGACTGCCGTTTTAAGAAAATCAAATGCCTTACAGCATGATTCGTCGAAATCAAACGACATTTCTTTGGCAAGAATATTGCTTAAGGGACGAGCAACCTTCGAAAAGTCCTTAATGAATCTCCTGTAGAATCCCACATGACCAAGAAATGATCGAATTTGTTTGATAGATGTGGGAGGAGGAAGTTTAGCGATAGCATCAACCTTAGCTTTATCCACTTCAATTCCTCATACAAAGATGACATGACCCAAGACGATGCCTTCTTATGTCATGAAATGACTCTTTTCCCAGCTAAGGACCAGTCTTGTTTTGATGCATCGTATAAGAATCATTTCAAGATTAGCTAGACAAGAGTTAAATGATTCTCCAAAAACAAAGAAATCATCCATGAAGACTTCCATAAAATCTCCCACCATGTTAAAGAATATGGCCAGCATACACCTTTGAAAAGTCGCAGATGCATTGCATAAGCTGAATGGCATCCTACAGAAAGCAAAGGTTCTGTAGGGATAGGTGAAAGTCATTTTCTCTTGATCCTCAAGATGGATAGGAACTTGGTTGTATCCCGAGTAACCATCAAGGAAACAGAAGTACTTCTGCTTGGCTAATCTTTCCAAGATTTGATCAATGAAAGGCAGAGGAAAAAGATTCTTTTTTGTGGCCGTGTTCATCTTCCTATAATCGATACAAACCCTCCAAGAGGAAGCTAAACAAGTTGTGACAGATTCTCTTTTCTCATTAGTCACAATGGCAATCCCGACTTTCTTGGGAACAATATACACGATACTTACCCAAGGACTATCAGAGAACGGATAAATGATTCCTGCATCGAGCCACTTAATAATCTCCTTCTTGACCAGTTCTCGCATATTTGGATTTAATCTCCTCTGCATCTGGCGAGAAGGGTAGGATCCATCTTCCAAAAATATTATGTGATTATAATAAAATGGCTTGATCCCCATAAGCTCATGAATGATCCAACCAATTGCCTCCTTGTGTTCCTTTAGGACCTTAATCAGTTTAATTTCCTACTCCTTTGTTAATTTAGCTTTGATAATCACAAGGACAGTCTTATGTGGTCCTAAAAACTGATATTTCAGATTCTCAGGCAATGGTTTCAGTTCAAGCTGGGGCGGGTTGATGATTGAAGGTAAGGAAGATGCTGATGAAGACTCATCACAAGGAAGAGGTTGAGAGTGAACAAAATCAATAACCTTTTCAGAAGATAGCGGGTCTAGCATAGAGGGTTGCGGGTCTAATTCATCATCAGAGGAGGAACTTTCAAAAGCAGAAACCATCATACAAGTTTCAATATTCACATTATCATCCTCAAGTTCCTCAATAAATCCACAATCCTCTAATTTATTCATCTCCTTAAAAATATCCAATTTCATTTTTTGATCTCCAAAGGCGATTTCCATGCTACCGCTTTCACAGTTAATGTTGGCCTTGGTGGTAGCTAGGAATGGATGCCCCAGAATGATGGGCGTGTTCCTCAGATTTTCAGATACATCCATGTCAAGGACAATGAAATCTACAGGAAAATAGAAATCCTTAACCTTAACAGTAACATCTTCAATAACACCTCGCGGATTTGTGACCGAATGGTCCACTAACTACAGCGTTACTGAAGTCGGTTGAAGTTCACCTAATCCGAACTTCTCGTAAAGAGAAGTCAAAATTAGGCTGATGGATGCACTCAGATTCAGTAGTGCTCTATCAAAAGTGTAATCTCTGATGACACAAGAAATCAAAGGAGCACCTGGATCTCTCTTTTTCTAAGGGAGGTGGTGCAGGGTAACAAAACTAGCCTGCTCGGAGAGTACCACCTTCCTTGGAACAGATTTTCTCGACTTACGCTTCTGTGTGCATAAATCTTTTAACAATTTTGCATAAGCCGGTATATGTTTGATAGCATCGAGGAGTGAGATATTGATCTCAACATTCTTGAAATATTCAGAAGCTCCTCATTACTATCAATAGACTTCTTCTTCCTTGATCTGATCAAGGCCTCAGGAAAAGGAACATGAGTCGGATCTTTGGAACCAAGTTCCTAAACCTTGATTTCTTCTCTAGAATTCTCCTTTCTCTCCTCAGGTTCTTCAGTATTCGGTAAATCAGAATAGTGTGGTTGTGGATCCTGAGTTTGTTTACCACTCCTCAAGGTAACAGAATTTGCGGATGCATACAAGTTTGGGTCTTGGGGAGGGTTAGGAAAGATTGGAGGGGCTTCATTATCCAAGAATCGTTGATTTGCTGAAGAAGAAGAGGAAGGACCCTACTCAACCACCTGAGCATGTGCGTGTGGGTCTCTCTGAGTCCCATACCCATGAGCTTGATTGCCCGAATTCAGAATATTATGTGGGTTGGGTACGGGTTGAGATGGTAAAGATCCGAGTTGATGAGAATTAGTTATGAGCCCGGTTTTCCAGGTTTCCAGTGAGGTTTTCATTTGTTGCATGAGCTAGAGCATAGATCCTTGCATCTCTACCATTTGTCGATTCAAATCAGCCTTCCCTACAAGTTTATGGGCGTTCCAAGCTGGCTAATTGGCCTGATTCGATGGCAATTGAGTATAAACATGACCCTGACCCATTGGTCGTTGTGGAGCATAGTTGCTGGGTTTGGATTGGGTCTGCTACCCTGAGTCTTCCAAGAGAAGTTAAGGTTGTTTCTCCAACCTGGATTACAAGCATTGGAGTAGGGGTTGGATCTAACAATCTCCTGTATAGCATAAACATCTTCATAGGGTGAGGATGGAGAGAAAGACAAGGAAGGATCAGAGAAACTAGGATCAAAGGCCCCAGTTTGGAACCCGTGGGGTTCCAAATAATGCTGGCTCACAGGTTGAGCCGGATCATGTTGATTCACGAACTCCCATCCAGAAGGAGCTCGCGATGAATGGAATCCTGAATTTTGGGATTGAGAGTTGTTCATTGAATTTCCAGCCATCCACTCCATTCTCTTGGTAACCAAGTCCACCTCATCGAGTTTATTACAAATCAATCCCATATCGAATGAATGAGACTTAAGTACTTCATTAACATTCGATCTGGATTGCCGGGATCGGTTAAAAGTATCCTTGGAGGCATGATTGATCGAATTCTTGCTCATCTCCTCAAACAAATCATGCGTGCTATCTGCGTCTTTGTTGAGGAAATTGCCTCTGCAAGAAGCATCCATGTGATTTCTGAATTGCTCAGTGAACCTATGGTAGAAAATCTACATGAGTTGCGATTTCAGCACCTCGTGGTGTGGACACCACTGCAATAGGTCCTGGAATCGCTCCCAGGAAACATGAAACTGCTCCCCAGGCTGCTAGGTAAAAGTAGTAATTGCCCGTCTCAAAACATTGGTACATCCAACAAGGTAGAATTTCTTCAGAAAGGCTGATTTAAACTCATTCCAAGTTGCAATTAGTCTTCCTATAGTCCTGTACCAATGAGCAGCTTTATCCCTAAGAGAGTGGGAGACGAGCCCCATGATAATTAGCTCCTCATTCATGTTTCGTGCCTTAGTGGTTTAGACCAAAGTGGTCAAGTCATCCAAGTGCTAAAACGGGTCTTCAGAGCCAAGCCCATGGAAATGTTTGATCAAGCTTAACACCTCGGGCTTGATTTCTACGTCTTCGGTAGGAATCTGGATGCCAGGACATTGCCCGTAATCTGAAGGATCATAAAAATCCTTCAAGGGCTGAGCACCCTGCATTCTATGGAACCATTCTTGTATTCTTTGCATTTGTTCCAACTGCCTCTGAAATACCTCCTATGGATCCTGAGGCAGAGGAGACTATTGATCGACCATGGGATCAATTTGGCCAAAATCCAACCCGCGCCTCCTAGAATACTCTAGTGGTCCTTCTAATCAGGGATTCAATGACCTTCTTCCCAGCATAAACTAGGAAAAGGTCAGAAGGACTGGGGATAAGAACCCTGTAGCACAACAAAACAAGCCTGTCCTTAAGTGGGGTAGCATAAGGATCTACAGACTCTCAGAACCCGCCTTAAGATTATTAATGATTTACTCTACTTGTGTCTGCTCATTCCAACCAGCTGAAAGGAGGGACTGGGGAGAAGGTTCTTCCATCGACTTGCACCTCCAGTTCCTAGTGTACCCCCTAGCTGTGGTCGTTTGACGCTACTCCCCTAGCTAGACATCAGATTGATCAGTACAAGCAGGTTAATCATAAACAATCTCAGACTAGGCCCCAATGAGTGAATCAGTCCTTAAGGCCAACGTCTACTAGATTTTATTGAGGCCTGGGATTGTAGTGCTTATAGAATGTGGTGGGCCCCTAAGATGGGTTGTGCCCTTAATGATCAATTGAGTATGTGTAAGTGTGTTCACAACCAGGGTTTTCAGCAAGATTATTTATGATGAGTAAATTTTAATGTTTAAATATTGGTTAAGTAGCTTTTAGGGTTTACAATTAGGTTGAATTCAATCAAGTTTGAGGCAAGCCAGGTTTTCAAGCACGGGTGAAGATTGCTTTCCTTTTGAAATTAGAAATAAAGTGGAGTGCCTAGTATGAACCTAGATTGAAAACCCTAAGAGGAAACTACTTGGTGAGTTGATTTTATGTTGAGTGGTACAGCCCAAACAACTCAAACAATTGGCCACAATTGCACCACTGAATTAGGCACAAAAAAATGATTAACTTAGAATGATTTCTACTCTTTTATGTGTTGATTTGGGTGTATTGGTTCCACAGATCGGAATTCGGTTGAGTAGAAGAAAATCAATTAGGTTAAGTGCCTTGAATGTGGGTGTATGTTATGTGTATGTCGAATTACCCCACAAAAATATCTTTTTGTTTTTTTATATGTGAGGGTGAAATGAATGTGGGTGGAAATCCAAACAACCAAACTAATCCCAAGATTTATGCAAACACCTAGGTTAATTGGAATTTGAATTTAATGTGATGAAATGAAATCTATGGAGGAGGAAGAATGGGGAGCACTTACAGTCGTCTTCAACTGCACTTTACTCCGATCTACTACTTGACAATTCCCTGGTAGAGGTATCAGCAAAACAATAGACACGAGAGAAAACAAGTTAGAAGAAAGTAAAGTGCGTCAAATGCGAAAAGATCAGAAAATCGTTACCTCCTTGGCAGCGGCGCCAAAATGTTAAATGGAGGAAGACTACGCTATCGGAGTTGGTTTTGAAAACCTATTGTTGTAGTTCAAGTAGAGAAAAAGTCCGTTCAAAAAATAAAATTTATACTGAAAAATCTGTAAAGAAATCCCAGGTTGAACACAGGGAGACTACGTCAATCAAAATTCGTAATTATATTTTTATGTTTTTATTTAAAGGACGGAATAATCACAATGGAATCAATATAGACAATAAGAGAGAGAGAACATTGACTTTATATTGCAAAATGTTTGTACAACTAAGAAAGCGAGAAATGATTACACTAGAAAGTGAGAAATTATTACAACTAGAAGGCACGAAAATTCTACTCTAGAAAGTAGTAAAAAGAATAGGAGAGAGAAGTTATCCTCCTTGATGATCGCTTGGAGGATGAGCAAGACGGGACGACATCTGGAAGACGAGGAACAAAGCAAAAGAAGGAGGATGAAACTAGAGGAACAGGAACGAGGCAGCACGTCATCGTCGTCACGGGATCTGCTTCCAAAACAGGGGCGAAAACTTGGTTTTAGCTCTTGAGGAGCATCCTGGGTGTGGGATAAGCTTCTCTTATGCTTAAGAGAGGGAGAGAGGAGAAGGAAGGGATGAGAAATCTGTATGGTAGGGGTCTCCTTTTATAGTTGCAAGGAGTGGGGGCATTTTGGACATTACAATGTGAAAAACATTAATTCAGGACTTTTAGTGACGGATTTATCCGTCACTAAAGGCCTGAACATGGTCGACGTGCGCACACCACTCACGCACCCCGTTGCCTTCGCGCTCTTCAATGCCCGTGCACGTTCACATGCACTCTTAATCGGACAGCTTAAACTACCTACGCCCACGGCCATGCCCATGCGCGATCGCACGTTTACGTCGCGCGTCTAATCGTGAGTAGGCGCTATCGGTCAATCTGCACCATTCGATGCACATCGTGCGGCTCCAATCGCGCGCCCGCCCCTAAGGAGAAGCTCTGCGCTTGCGATTCAAACCCATGCCATCCACCTCCGCAGCACCTTAACCGCTGCGCTACGCATGCGGTTGAGGCACATTAAGGAATTTGTGCATGACCGATCTTAGTCGTTTGATCTTCATCCGACGGTTTAGATCAAGCATTGCTTGTGCCTTCAGAAGAGGAGAGCGTTGGATGAGCAGTGGCATGGTGCATTCTTAGTTGTTGGATGGGCATCCAAAGGCTAAGATTTGTCGAGCTGGTGAAGAAGAAGAGCTACGGCCGGTGCTGGGCGACTATGATGTCGCCACGTGGCGTCATCTAGGCTGTCCATCTTCTGAGTATTGTAGATGGTGCCACGAGTGTCGGATTGGATCGATTTTTGCATCGTTAGGTGGCGATTGTCGTTCCGAACCCATCCATGAGATCGGATTTGTCATCTGAGGTGCGGATTAACACCATCTTGGCCCTTGCTCTTTAGGGTTCCTCTATCTCTATCTGGTGCTACGGATGTCCGATTTGGGCAATCTTGGAGTCGTTGAACTCCAATCATCGCCCTGATCAGATCCGTATGGTTGGATCTTCGATTCGAGGCTCCAATTAAAAAGTTGCCCTATCCCTGACCATAGAAGGAGACAATTACTATACATTTATACAACTTGATATAAATGCATGATTGTGCATGTTATGGACTATTTACATTTTATAATGCTAATGTGACACTAAGAGCATGCATTAATAGACATTTTAGGTTAATCAGATGTATGCACATCATCTTACGTGCTGCTGCACTCAGCCATTGGATCCAACAGCTGAGATGAAGTCTTCCTTTGATGAGGCACTACTGAGGTGTCAACGTGGTGCTTTTGTGGCCGTTGGATGGCGATCCAACAACTCACAAGGCACATAGAACCTCCTTTCATTGATGGGGCCGATAGCTTGGGCGGCTAGGATGGTGCCACGTGGCACCATCGTGGCTGTCCATCTTCTTTGCTTTGTATACAATGTCACTGATGTTGGATTGGATTGATTTTTACACCGTTGAGCTATGATCATTGATCTGGATCCATCTGTGTGATTGAATTTGTCATCTGAGGTTCAGATTTGTGCCACCTTGCCCCTTGGCCTTTGATTTTCCACAAACTGCATATGATGCTACGGAAGTCCGATCAAGACGATTTCGGAAGCATTGGACTCCAATTGTCTTCCTGATTAAGTCCGTTTGGTCAGATTTATCTCCATGGCCCTAAATCATTTGCAATTAATATCTCCTCTTAATTAAAACATAAAATAGCATTATTATTTACAAAGCTAACAAATCAACTATGATGCAAAATATGCTGCTCGTGCTTGTGTTATCCCTAAGTTAAGCTAGGACCTAACTTAATTCGGGTAGATTAGGTCCTATGATTGCTGTGCAATCATACACCCATGCTTAAATCTTGCTAGTCCCTAGTAAATGCAAGACTAAATGCAAAATAGTCCTAGATAACTAATTTCTATCAAGAGTTCGACTAGAGATCTATTTCTTTTGCTTTCATCCAAAAATTTAGAAATCTAGATAATTATGGAAGTGTAGTATTGTATCCTATGCAACAGATCCAAGTGAAAGGTCAATCCACATCTAAAGTTCGTACTTCACCCTTAGTAAAACTCTATTAGGATAGGCAAACTTCTTCCCTCAGGGGTATAAAATAAACTATAATTTCAGCCCCAGTTTTGGCTTAGGAAGAAGATGTCTGAGTCAAGTGGGTTTGTATTGGGTGGCTCACACTCCTCTAGTACTACATATAGACTACTACTACAGAACCTAGATTACCAGATTATTGAATAAATCAACTCAGAGAGAGGCGGATAAACTGTGCACTCTTCAGTTCCTTTGTACTCATTCTCTCTCTCTTTCTTTTTTCCCCACTCTTTTCTTCTCTTTTTTTCCTTTTTTTTTTCTTCTAGCTCACAATCTCACTAGATTTGTAAATATATTTTATTGTCTCTCATGACATTAACACTTTAATTAAGTTCTGATAACCCTATAACAAAGTTAGAAATCCTCAGCCAGTATTCGAGCGGCCAGAAATACGGAAAAGTAGGTCAAGGTTGTATTTGGTGGATCGTAATGATAGTAGGTGTTATTGCCTCAATGTGCTTGACATGAAATAAACGCAACTCAACACTTTTTTTTCAAACTTCTTCAGTCTTTTCTATTTTTTTTATATCTAACACAACATACACATTTTTATTCAAGAGGCATTATTCAGGATTGGTGATGTTCAAGAGGATATCGGGTAGCTTATTCTGTGGAAATTCCTATTCTCGGCATAAAGAAAGGAATGGATCAGATAACATACATCTAACCTTGACATTAATACCCTTGTTCAGCCAAGGATTCCATAAACGACAGTCGTAACCATCCACCTTAGTCCTAATTCTATTAGAACACGCTCACTTTGTATTTGCCTTATTTGGTGGCTCTCAGAAATTCACACAAAGAGTTTGTATGTAGGAATCGAGAGCGAAAACTATGCCTAACTCTGAGTATCATTATCCAATTATATAGAAATTAAGATTCCTTGCATTAGACTTAGAGCACCAATAGACTCTCTACTGTCACCTCACAATTGCTTGGTGCATCTACTAGAAGATGGTTTGCTTGTCTCCTTAATTACTGTCCAAGGGTTCAGGAAAAGAAGCAATGCTTCTTCTCAACAAACTAAAGATTTCTATCGGTCTTCACAGTGGATCCATTGCAAAGTTTACGCGCAAGTGTGAAATTGTACTGGATTCTAAATTCAAGAATCAAGTAAAGAATAAATCCCTTATAAAACCTCTTGATAAAAATCTATTTCCTAAGGTGTTGATAGATAAATTTTTTAGTTTATGTGTACTACCTCACCATGCCTAAGTTCTTGCATGTCTTCATGCATGAATAAGAGAAAAATAAAGTAAGGCAGGGCGTAAGTGGATAGAAATCACCTGGAATTTCTCCTGATTTTTCTTTCAACATATGCCAACACAAACATGATAATCTCAATATGCAGAGCAATATGCGAAAATGAAATATGCTATGTATAAAATAGACAGCATATCTTATCTATAAATGTTGAGTTTAACACCTCCAGCTAGGCAAAAAACTTAATCAGATGGATCAGTGATTGCAAAAGAGAGGGCAATCTAAATGATAGGGACTTTGAGTTCCATTTCCAGCATTGAGCTAGACACACAGATCAACTGCCTATGAATACCAAGCCCAAAAGGTCAGAAAAATACATTAATGGGACTTAGAGTTGGTTGTAGCCAGGTTTTACAAGAGAAATGAAGATAAATCCGAGTAATAGGGTGAAAGGTAGAGAGTGGCAACCCTATAGAATGATGTATGAGTAATGCAGATGAGGTGGATACAGAGATAAAAGTGGGAAACAAATCATACGGGTCCTGAAAGTGGTGAGAAATAAAAGGATAATAATACAATGGATTTGTGATGACTGATGTGATAATGATTGATTGATGTACTGTTGTAGTATGTAACACTGAGAGTGTCATAGTGGTGAGTTAGGGTGAGTACCAGTCATTACAACCATTATTATTATTTACTTATCTAATTTTTACTGGTTTTGTTCCAGGTCGTTCACTAGGAGGCAATTTATTGAATTACATCGCTCACTCTTTGATCTCAAAATTATCCTCTAATTCCAAAAAGAAACTTTACATCTTATTAAAGAATGAATGAATATAAAAATGGTTTGCCTACTTACTAAAAGTTAATTGTAATGCTTGTAAAAATTAACTAAAACAAGCACCAAACATTTTATTACTATACTAAAAATTATGTCTTTACAGGTTATAATATTACTACTAACATGGAAGTACACAATAGACTAAGATGTTATAGTATATTAACTTAACTTACTAGTATGTTATCTACAGTAACACATACAGCAGTTTTAGTGACAGACATAAGCGTCGCTAAGTCTCAGAAAACACTATATACAACCCAAGGAGGGAAAACTGAGGTCTTTAGCGACGTTTATGGTGTCATTTTATTCTGTTAGTAATTATATAAGATTACTTATACATATAATAGGCCTATACTATGTGTACATATGTATATCTTTTTCTTGTATTTGTATTTACGTATGTATACTTCTTCTGTGTCTGTACACCTTCTATCTCTCTGTGTTAAACTCACTAAGTATCTATTCTTCTTCTCTTTTGTTTCTGAGTTATGTTTCAACCTTAACAGAGATTTCAAGTGCTGCGGTGAAGAGGTGATTAAGCAACCATCATTAGCTTTCATTAATCAATTAAAAATGTGTTTAATTTGCGGGTGCACCTTTCGTGGGATACACAGCACTGAGTGGGTGGGACCTGACCTCTACTGAGCGTGCCTTAATCTTGATTAGGCCGCTTAATTATGCTTTTAGACTCAGCGCAGAGTATCAACCCCACGACACACGCTCTTCTCAGGCCCCCGGCCCCACACAATCGTATGCTCAGTACATATGCTCAGATAGAAGCTCAGATAACATGCTCAATGTAATCGGATCGGATATGTAAGCTCTCTTTCGGGCGTCGCGCGCCCGTGATGACTGGTAAGGCATAGACATAAAATCAATATAAACCGCTGCATGCAGTTTGCAGTGCACGATGTGGCGCTATTCTAGCGCCACATCTACGTTGGAAATCGCATGCAGCTGTGGTCTGGAAGCAATTTTGGCCCTCAATTCGAGGGCCATAACTTATTAAAAAAATAAAATAAATTATGGAATATAAAGTATTTACATAATACTACATAATTGTTCAATTAATTTTGAATTTTAATTAGGTTTACTATACAAATAAATTAATTAAAGTGGGCTATTTTTATAGGCTGATTTAGGTGCTTTCTTGGTTAATTACTTATAAATTAGTTAGTAAATGGTCTAATTGACCTTATACAGATTTAGATTACATACTTAAGTATTTTTTACATATTTTTATTACATTTTTTATTTATGTTTAAGTAGCAGTAATGGCTGTTTAACTTATAAACTAAATAATAGTAATATAAAAGGGCTATAAATATACTTTAACTAGCTTAAATTACTTAAGATATATTAACCTAGGTCAACATATTCAATTTACTTAATTATAACTCTAAATTACTAGTTTAGCTAATTTAATTTAACAATCTGGCTATAACTGAATAAATTCAAATTAGTATATATGTAAATACAATTCAGTAATTATATATGTATAAATTCAATTCAGTAATTCAGTATTTATGTATATATGTACATAAGTTACATATATATAGATATATATAATTTTATACATTATACAGTACGCTACATATATACTTATAAGGTAATATACTATGTAAATGCTGCCTATATACCGATATATATATATAGATAGTATTTTAAATTAGATTACAGTATACTTATAGTTAGATTTTAGTAGGAGGTTGAGGAAAGATGGATTGATTGTATTTAATTTTCTTTTTCTAACAGTAGCTTTAGCCACTGTCAGAGAGATGAGAAGAGGGGAATGTGTTCAGAGTGTTCAGTGTTTTAGATGAGAAGGGAAGAATTTAGTGAAGAGGGAAACATGTAGCTGCAAGATGCAGCAATTCACTTTGTAACTAGGATTAAAATCAATCAAAATCAACTGAAAAATAGATAAGTAAATCCCAATTCTGACAAGGGTTCAATTTCTCATGAAAATCACTAAATGTCTCAATTCAAATGCCCAAAAAACCCTCATCAAAAACCTCATTTCGGATTAAATCCAAAAACATCACTGAATTAATTCTTCCTAATGCTATAGATAGCATGAAGGAAGACTTAAGTCAGTCAATTAAAACCATAAGATCAAATCCCAGTTTCTTGCAACCTTAAGGAGTATTGAGAACTCCTTAGGTTAGGAAATCACCATACAAATCACCTCAGTAATTATCACAGTAATCATCAAAATAGAAAATGTATGGCTATTCTGAATTATCAAAATAGTACTGAGAATTCATTAAGGGAATTCACAGTAACTTGTGAAAGCATTAACAGTATAGCAAAACAGATTCAAGGATGGCTCTTCTGAGATGGTTTCTATCACCAAAAAACCTCTCAGAGTCCTTGCCAACAAGAAAATCAAATCATCTTCAATTTGTCAGATTAGGCAGTGAAATCCATAAAGCAAAAATCCTTAAAATCGATGTTGAAAAGAAATCTGACAAACTGAGAAATTTGACCCAAAATCAAGGGGCTTTTGTGATCAAATATGGGGTGAGTGAGAAGCCCCTTAGGTGCTTGTGATGCCAATTTCAGATCAGAGGTTGTAAACCAGCCAGATCTGAAATTGGATCAGGGTCTGTGGGTGAAAGATGAGAAAAACTTATCATAAAAAAGAAATCAGAATTGGATTGTGAAAAAAAATGGAGAGGGAGATAATTTGAAACATGATTTGATGAATTCTTCCCCTCTGATCTGGACTGATCAGAGGATGTGAGGGAAGGGAATTAAAACTAATTCTACTCCTACAGCTACTTTAACCTACAGCGAAAATTAAACACTAACAATTATGCTAATTCTACTCTAAACTACTTAACTATAGCTAAAACTAACAATTATGCTAATTCTACTCTAAACTACTTAACTACAGCTAAAATTAATTATGCAGAATTAAAAACCTAAACTAACTGGAAGAATGGGACCTATGGGTCCTTAGTGGGTGGCTAAGGAGGAAGATGACTCCAGCGGAGGGAAGAGTCTACCAGTGAGGCTCCAGGGTCGTCCTCAGGTGCTACGAAGTCCTTAGCGATGAGGAGTGTCGAGAGAAGATGATTTCACAGCCGGTGGCTGTGGAATCAAAGACTGGATGGGGAGGAGAGATTGGAGTGGACGAATTGATCGTTAAGAGGTGTAGGAGGGAGCGATCCCTTGTGCGTGACACCACTGAGGTGCTTAAGTAGCAGCTCAGTGGCTGAGATCACCACGTAGGTGAGAATAAACAAGATGCAACCGGTGACGAGGATGTGAGGGGCGGAGCATGCGGTGAGCTGAGCACAAGATCTGACTGTCAGATGAGATCTGGGGAGAGAGGTGAACGCACGCACCAAATTACGTGAAAGTTCCATTCGAATCCAACCGCAGATCAAGATCTAAAGAGCGACGGACGACTGAGATTGGCCGTGTTCTTCGCGTGCTACAGTGCGCATGAAGAGCAGCAAGCCTCTCTCTGAAATGAAGGAAATTTTGTAGATAGACCCTTGAACGAAGAGGTAGAAGAATAGCGTGCAGGCCCATAAGTGAAAAGAACTATAACTGGAAGGACCCTGTAGCCTTTCAAAAGGGTCCCTGCGGCTTACAAGTAGGTCCAAAGAGGGGTTTTTAAGGGTAGGAGTGTAACGCATGAAGGACCTAAGTGTAAACTACCTATTTCATAACCTAAATGATGTCCAATTGCCTTCAAATTTTTATATGTGCTTAATTGAACATTTAAGACATTGATTTTACTTCTGATTTAGCCTTTCAAACTTGTTTATGTGTTGAATTGATGCATGGATCATCATTTGTACTTTGCTTTTAGAATATCTCATTTTTGTGACCTAATTACGAAGTTTTAACACAGAGTAAAGGTTTTAGGTCTTTTTCTTTAATTCCCACACTTAATCCTTTTTATCTGTTAATTTGATATTATTTTTCTTAGTGTCTAGCTTAATTTCAGCTTTGTGGCCATGATGAGTAGTCACTCATTAGGGACCTGAGTGGTGCAATCTGAAATGGTATAAGGAACCATTTCATGAGTGGATCTGAGTATGGGTAGGTGCGGAGTAGGTATGTCAAATAAGAACTAGTGTTCCATCCCAATAGCTCCCGATTTGACCAAATCAATCTCATCCTTGGGTTAATAAAAAATTTCTACGAATCGCCCAAATCCTGTTCATAACACGAATCCTCAATTATACTAGCCAACAATTCATTATCCCCAAGGTGTGGAAAATTAGAATGTAGATGCAATAAAGCCTCAAATTCTTTTATTTTCAATTATGTGGCTTCTGTGAAATCCTCAATGTTGGAATCCAAAAGTGAAGGTGTGAAAGAAGACGTAATAGATTCATCCGATCCCAAATCCAAAAATGACAAAAGATTTTTTAGATTTTCCTCATAATCAGAAATGGGGTTTTTACCAGATTCATCCTCAACTTCGATTGGATTCTTTGATAATTCAAAATTAGCCCCATGGATGTATGGAATCTCATGTAAATCCATGTCCTTAATGTATTCGTCATTTAAACTTTTCAAGGGGTTTTCAGGAAATTCCACTCCAGATCTTTCATAATCAAAATCATGTGCCTCATCAATTGACTTTGGCAAATCAATGTTCACCACAATGTTAGATCATTATAAATCAAATTTGGAGTGTCAAGGTTAGGGAGTAGCGAAAAAGAACTAGGATTAGCAGCAGCAGTCTCATCCAAATCTTTGGCTACCATAACTTGGACCAAATCAATGAGCCCGACAGAAGCTATCTGCGGAGTCAACTCGCAAAGAAGCTCTATGTTTGCACAATGCTCATATTCATCATCATTTGAGTCCTCGATAAATGACAATGTGGGTTTTTGTTTGCCCGAAAAATATCCAATCTGAGTTTCTCATTTCCCAGGGTGATCTCCATACACCCGGATGCACAGTTAATGTTAGCCTAGGCGATTGCCAAAAATGGGCGACCTAAGATGTTAGGTGCATCATGGAGACTAGGAGGAATGTCCATATCCAAGATGAAAAGATCTACTATGAAGCAAAGCCCATGGATTTTTACAATGACATTCTCCACCACTCCTTGGGTAGCTTTGACTGAATTGTCAGCCAACTAGATAGTGATCGAATTGGGTTTTAGCTCCCCAAATTGGAAGTGGTTAAAAATAGCAATGGGGGCTAAATTAATGGACGAACCCAAATCAAGCAAGGCCCTATCAAAAGGAGCATCCTATAGCTAACAGGAAATGAGTGGGGCTCCCAGGTCTTTCTTTTTAGGTTGTAGATCAGACAAAATGACTGCACTAGCATCCTTAGACAATACCACCTTATTTATCTTCCTAGACTGTCACTTGGGTGTACAATATTCTTTAAAGAATTTAGCGACAGTAGGAATATGTTCAATGGCATCAAGGAGGGGGATTTTAATGTCAACCTCTTTGAAAATCTCCTTTAAATCCTCGCTACTTTTGATTCCCGTATCTTTCCTTTAGGTTCACGAGTTAAGGCTCTAGGGAAGGGTAAGGGGATGTCAGTGATCTCAGTGATTGGTTTATTCCCTTTAGATTTCTTCTCCTTAGTCTATTCCTTGGAAGAGTTAGAATGGGAAGAGGAGCTAGCCTGAGAAGAGGGTAGAGAACTATCATGACCCGCCTACCTAAATGTTGGGTCCTATGTAGATTTTTTGCTCCTCAATGTGAAAGCATTTACACCGACATACTGTCCATAAGGTGGGGGAGGGGCAGAAGGGGCAGATTAGGATAGGATTGGTAATAGAGTAGGTTGAGCTGGCGCATAACTAGGAGGTATAGGAGGTGCCTGTAATAAAAATGTGCTTGTCCCTATGGTGCCTAGAACCTAGGCGAGGCACCTTGGTTCTGCACATACCTCAAATTCAGGATAGGTTTGGATGGCAAAGCTCCCTACACCCTATGTTCCTATAGCATCTGGCTTTGCATACTCTGAATGCTTTGAATCTGATCAGCCATTGTTTTTATGAGCTTTAATGCGTTGATTTCCGCATGGATTCTTATACCTCCTCTCTTAAATCCTCCAAAGGGTTGGACCACTTTAGAGGATGATTGGTATCATGGTGCAATGACTGATAAATG
Organism: Thalassia testudinum; assembly: GCA_037157565.1. NCBI lineage: Eukaryota > Viridiplantae > Streptophyta > Magnoliopsida > Alismatales > Hydrocharitaceae > Thalassia > Thalassia testudinum. The sequence goes on from JAZHRO010000063.1 coordinate 62,616,356, forward strand.
GTATGTGGCTACTACCTCAGGTTTGTGGTTTGCGCATTCCTGCATTGTCTGGTTCGATAATGTAGATCTTAATTTGGTCTCTGTGTGTTACCTGACCAGCAAAAGTTTGGATGCTGGCACCAACTAGGATTATACATCTCTGAATATGGGTTATTATGCCCTTAGCCTTAGATAGCGTTGACATCTTCGTAGGCCGAAGATGTCTGAGATGTATATTCATCAAGCGAATTCACAATAAAATTTTCACATGGTGCATAACCTTGATTATACAGTGCCAGATCGAGATTATTCACAGGTTCTTGAAATGTAAGATCACTTGAAGATGTAGAAGATACATCCCAAGTAAATGCACTCGAGCAGGAGGGACTTAGGATGCGAATGAAGAGTGAGAAGCAATAGAATTGCCAGGAAATATAGGTTGCATACGGATTAATTCATCGAGCTTCTTTTCCACCAAATCCACCTTTTTCCAGCTTCTTGGTGATAATGTCCATATCTGCTCGGGCAAATTCGGCTTGAGCTTCATGGACACTAACTCGTTGCTATCCAGGTTGCTGGAATTGGTTCATAGACACGGCATTCATTGAGTTCTCTACCAAGGACTCGAACAATTCGAATGCATTATTTTTGTCCTTTGTGAGGAAATTCTCATTGCTAGATGCATTGACCAAGTATCGATGTGTGTCATCCAACCCATAGTAGAAGATTTGAGCTAGGTGCCATCTAGGCATACCATGGTATGGCCATTTCCTTTGAAGATCATGAAATCTATCCCAGGCATCATGAAATTTCTTCCCTGGTCCTTGGGAGAAGGTCATAATTGCACACCTCATTGCATTTGTTCGATCAGTTGAGAAGAACTTTTCAAGGAATTCATGATATAATCCTGCCCAGGTTTCAATCGGCCTCCTGATGGTCTTGAACCAATAAGAAGCTTTATGTTTAAGAGAGAATGGAAAAAGCTTCATGAGAACAATCCCTAAATCAACATTTCTAGGTCAAACCATTTTCGGAATTCGACTAAGATCCTCGATGTGGTGTGATAAACGCTAGTTTATCATCATTTTTATGCATTAAAATAAACCCAGCTCTTAGGATTTTGCTCCGCAAATGGGTTTTTGGGCTGCATTGAGGCATCAATTAGGTTAGGCATGCATTGGACCTTTTATTGTCTTTTTAATGTGTTTTTGTGAGTGTCAGGGATATACAGATTGTCAGAACTCCAAAACTTTAGCACTCAGGAAGGCAACTGGTGAAGAAGAAGCTCAGACTAACTGGAACTCAGCTTGATCCAGCTCACTTGAATTTGGGCTAGCTCATCTTAGCTCCATTCAACTCATCTCAGCTGAATGGCAGCTCAAGAGAGCTCAACTTAGCTCACCCTAGCTCAGGTCAGCTTAGATCCAGCTCAACTTAGCTAAGTTTAGTTCATCTCAGCTCCCATTAGTCCACAGGGAGCTCTAGCTAGCTCAGCTGAGTTGGCTGGAGTTCACCCCAGCTCAGGTCCAGCTACATCCAACTCCAACCAGTTGAAGACGACTTCATTCCAGCTTAGGAAGCTCAAGTCCAGCTCCTGGGGACTCAGCTTAGCTCAACTCAGTTGAGCTAAGCTACCTTAGCTGCCTCACCTAGCTTGATCCTCCCTGGGAGCATTAGACCCAGCTCACCTCAACTCCTTTCAACAGAAGCCAGCTTGCTTTAGCTTAGCTTAGTAGCTAGCAAAGAACTAGCAAGCTAAGCTAGCTAAGGTAGCTCCTTGTAGCTCTCTTCAGTAGCCACCAACTCTAGTGTAGCTCAAGATGACTACCTCCAGCTCTTCTCCCTGAAAACCCTAGCTCCAAATTCCTCCAACTCTACTCCCTACTAGCTAATATAGCTAAGCTACTTAACTTAGCTAGTCCACCTCCATGGCACCAAAACCTACTACCCTACTACCTAAGCTCTAGCAAAAGGATCACCTACTCCTACTTTATTTTGGCGCCAACTATCCCTTCCATCACCACCCTACATCCACCATCAAAACCCATCTCCACCCTCCATTTTCTCCCTCCAAAATTTCCTTCTAGAAGGTATTTTTGGAGGGAAAACCAAGGCACCTCTTCATTTCCCTCCCATTTTTCCCTCCAAAAATATCCAAGCACCCATTCATTTCCCTCCAAAAAAAAACACCATAACCACCCCACTTCCCATCTTATAAATACCCTACCCTACCACTACGTAATTCCCATCCTCCATTAGTGTATTATTCTACCTATACCCACCTACACCTACGGCCAAGAAGAAGGAGTAGCGAAGAAGATTAATGGGGCACATCACCCACCCCTTTGGTGCCTTCTTCTCCCCACTCTCTTCAACTTGTGCCATGCCAAGGAGGAGGGCTATTCTGCTTCAAGGAGGATGGCCAAGCAAAGGAGAAGGACCTAGGGTGGATGTCCACCCTTGGAGGAGGAGAATTGAAGGTGGTAGCTTCCACCTTGGAGGACACCATCTTGGAGGAGCATAGCAAGGAACGAGTTGGAGGACTCTTTTAAAGCCCAGGAGCTACCAGGATTGGAGCAAGAAGCCATCATCTTCTTCACCATTTCATTTAGGGGATTTGTGTTTTTATCTTCTTGCATTTCAAGTAGATTAGAAGCTTTCCTCTATGAGTTTTGTGTAGAACAAGTTCATTTTAATTCAAGTTGCCTTCTTTCAATTTTTGTTGCATAGCTTTTTACAATTTTTTCCTAGCATTTGTTTAAATCCCTCTTCCTAATTATTCTAGGCATCCACGTGCCTAGGGTGAGCTTAGGGAGAGGCTCTACCTGTCACCTTAGGGTAGCTTAATTGAAGTAGGTTTTAGTTGTTTTCTCACTATCAACAAAAACTCGTGTGTTGCCATTATTTCAAAATCATAAAAACTATATATTCCGAAACATCAAAAAGAAAGTTGAGTTTCATCTTTAAAGCAAGGGATTTTGATTTGTAAACTTGCCTCCTTGGATGACCCTAGATACTCCCCTATCTAGGTTTATAAATTTAAGAGTTGATCGGTTTTGCACGTTACAACGACGTATTTTACAAACCACGTAAAATCCGTATCATGGTGGAAGGGATCTTCATTAGACTTTCCATGAAAATAAGTCTAAATCAGACTTATTATATTCGGCTTCAGCTAGAATGCGTCTCCACCTACGGGAATCCAGATTAGGGTGCCAAAATCATAGCAACTGGATCATAGAAGTCCCGCAGTTGTTCTCCGTGTGGTGGCTATTGCATTCTATCCAGTGTGGTGAGAATCCTCTAAATACTATCATGATACTTCTATTCTGATTCCCCAATCCTAGCTTCCAGATAAGCCATTGGGTATAGATTTTCGGGGCCTTGACTAGGTCCATGACCAAGAGTAGCCATCTCAGCTAATCAAGAAGAAGATGAGGGTTGAGAAGAAGAGCTAGGTGAAATGGAAAGTCACCTTCTTGCCTTGGGTTTGGTTCCCAAGGTCCAACTAATTTAGGTCTTAAAGACCTCCTTCCCTGCATACACCAACAACAAGAGTTGGTGTAGCCAAGGCAAACAAGGCTAACACCTTATTAATCAATTTGATCCTTTAGAATTAGATGACCAGATGTTTCGTTAAGGTTTAAATTCCTGAAGAAAATTCGTCAAGAGACAAACTAAAAATGATCTCCACCTCTTAAGTTAACCCGGCTAGTCTGTTATGAGGGAACTAAGAGGAAGGTTTTTCCTTTGGCTTTCGCCATCAGGTTCTTAGTACCCTTTAGATGTGGTCATTTTACACTATCTCGCAGGCTAGGAACTAGGTTTGGCTAAAGAGATTGAGACTACTGAGTAGTTAAAAGATGAATACAAATCAATTGATATAATTTTACAATTTTTTCTTAACCTTTTCTTCAGTTTCAGTGTGTGGTGAGTGGTCCACAAGGTGACTCGACTCACCAACTAATCATGGACTCAATTAATTCTAGGCTAGTTCATTGCAGTCTCTAAATGAGACCATAAAGGTTAAACCTAGGGTTCATGTAGTTTGACTAGGCAGACCATAGTTTGATTGAAAATACTCTCTAAGATGTAATTAGAATCCAAATGATATGAAAATTGGAAGAAAGATTACTTTTTCAATAAGCTTTACATAGAATATTTGTTCAGAATTTTTACTATTCCAAATAAATAAATATGAATTATTAACTAACGGAGTAAGATATGAGATTTTGACCTCATGTTGGTTTTTCTTTTGAAAGAATAACAAATATGATCAAAAATTTTGAGAGAAATATGGGAATATGGAATTTATAGAAAGATTACCTTTTCAATAAGCTTTTAATAGAATATTTTTTCAGCATTTTAACTGTTCTAATTAAATATATATGAATTTTTAATTAACAGGGGGTCAAATATGAGATTTTGACCCAGTGTTAGTTTTTCTTTCTGAAACAGTATCAAATGTGATCCAAAAATTTGAGAAAAATATAGGAATGAAAGCTAACTTGATTATCTTTCAAACGCTACCATTTATTGCTTAATCAAATCTGCGTGTTGTTCGAAATTAATTTTTGAAGATCAAAAAAATCTAGATTTAAGTTTATTTGACCCTTGTGCACTCCGTGAATTTTTTAAAATTCCAAAAATTGAATTTTTTTGAGGAAATGGTGGTGTTAGAAAGATAATTTTAAATTGTAGCACCTACCAAAATTTCAAAATTGTTGGACCATTAGAAACGTGATAAATGATTTTTCAAATCTGTGTCAAAATCTGGCCGAATTTCCAAAAATGGTAATAAGGCTTTTAAAAGAGTTTTTCAATCCCAACTAAGCCTATCCACAGAGATTTTTTTTTTTTGAAATTTTCTTTTCTATAAAGCAAATACTAATCTAAGTGATTGTGTGTACCTGAGTTTCTTCAACTACAAGTGATGTGTGAACAAAATCCTTGTTTTGTATCTACACACCAAAGATAATACAATAAATCAGATATCAATTCAAGAATAGTCATGCCTCCCAGGCAATGGTGCCATTTTGTCGGGTGCATGGAATCACATTTTAGAAAATAATTTTGTCATAGTATAGAGCAAAAGCACGTTGACAAACAATTATAACAAGATTGGTTAGTCTCGATCGAACTCAGGGAGGTAGAAAAATGACTTGATTTAATACTGATTTAATATAACTAAAATTAAGGCCTAACTAGAACTAAACACTAAGTAGGATAGATATAAAGCAACTCAACTTTATTTAGATAATAATCAGGCAATTATTCCATTAGTTTAATGCTTGGGAGGAATATTAACTAGAACAAACTAGAATTAAATAACTAGGACAGGCATTACTAGAACTAGAACTTCTAGAATAAATAAAAACAACTATCTAATCTACTAGAATAAGGGCACCAAAGGTGGTCCTTGGTGGCCTTTGAAGAGGCGTGGAGTAGTAGCAGCAGTGCACGAAGGGTGGCCTTGGTAGACGTCTCAAAGGAAGAGGATAGAAGGGAGCTGGAGATGTCTGGAGGAAGAGATGCCTCTCAAATGGGGGGTCTGGGGTCCTTTTTATAGCCAAAGTGAGGGACAAAATAGGTATTTTGAACCCCCAAACCATGCAACAACCTTGGGGCAACCGGATTTGTCGATCTGGAGATCAACGGATCAGATCACACCTTAAAAGAACCTCCATTGCACCTTCTTTGCACAAATGCAAGCGATCACACCACGTGGTGCACGCATGGCTGCCCACTTCACTGCCTTCGCGTTGCTCGCATGTGCACATGCACGTTTAACCTCAACCGTCCAATCACGAAGATTGACTGCTTAAAATGTTCACCGCACTGGCTTTGGATCATGCATACAGCGACACCTGAAACCGTTCATTCATCTGCGTGTCCACCACATAGCCTAATCTAATGCATCACCGCGTGCCACGTGGCTCGCGCTATACCGTCAATTGTCAATCCGACACTCCAATTTCACCTGTGCTAGCCACCGCTTTGATTTTATGCTCCGTGCGGTTCGAATGTGCATCCCACACTTTTGGTTGGAGGTGTTGACCACAGCACTACATGCAAGGATGGTCACACTTTTGATCGTGCGTGCGGGCACCGTCAGCTGTTGGATGAAGATCCAATGGTTGAGATGAAGTGTTCCTTTGATCATGTGCTTGGAGGGTATTGACATGGCACTTTTATCGCCATTGGATGGCGATCGAATGACTCACAAGGTGCATAGAACCTCCTTTAGTGGATGGGGACAGTGGCTTTGGGTGGTTATGATAGCACCATGTGGCACCATCATGGCTGACCATCTTCTTTGCTTTGTAGAGGACTCCATAGATGTTGGATTGGAATGATTTTTACGCCGTTGGGCTACGATCGTTGATGCAGATCCATCCGTGCGGTCAGATTTAGCATCTGAGGTTTGGATCTGTAACACCTTGCCCCTTATTCTTTGATCTTTCTTGAACTACATATGATGCTATGGAAGTCCGATAAAGACAATTTTGGAAGCGTTGGACACCAATCGTCATCCTGATTAGATTTGTACGATCAGATTTTTCATCAGTGGCCCAAATCATATGCAATTAATATCACCACTCAATGAGAACATAAAATAGCATTATAATCTACAAACAAAACAAATCAACTTTGATGCAAAATATGCTGCTCATGCATGCATTCTACCTAAGTTAAGCTAGGATCTAACTTAATTCTGGTAGATTAGGTCCTCTGATTGCTGTGCAATCACTGATGGGAAGAGTTGTATGCATGGTGGCCTCATGTTGGAGTGGAGGTAGGTAGGTTAAGTGGTGGTCTTGGAGTAGAGTTAAGGTGAAGCTAGATTAGGGTTCAAGGTTGTCCAAGGTAGGGGAGTAAGAGCTGAGCTAAGCTAGCTAAGCTAGCATAGCTAGTAGAAAAGTAGTGGAGAAGCTATTGTTAAGATAGTAGAAGGTAGACAGGAGCTATTTGAAGTATACCTAGAGCTAAAGGAATTTCCCAGAGTTGGTTCTGACTGAAGAGGTCTTCATAAGAGCTCAGCTACTCAGCTTAGCTGGCTAATTCTTCTACTAGCAGCTAAGCTTGACTCGTAGAGCTAAGTTGAATTGGTCTCAACCCATTTGAAGTTGGGTTAAGCAGGACCTACTTCTGGTGGGAACTCTTGAGCTAGCTAAGCTACTAAGTTCACAAGTAGTAGCTAAGCTAAAGGGAGTTCAGCTACTGTGAGCTGAGTGGAGCTAGGGAGAGTTGGGTTGGAGCTATAATGAACTCCTTCAATTGAGTTAAGCTAGCTTAAGCTCCCAATGAACTGATTGGAGCTAGGATAATGTACACTCAACTAAGTTGAGCTGAATCTGAGCTAAGTTGAGCTACCTTGAGCTACCATTTAGCTAAGATGATCAGAATGAAGCTAGAGAGAGCTAAACCTGACCCAGATGAGCTGGTATCTAGCTACGATGAGCTGGATTCAGCTATGGTTCAGCTGGAATGAGCTTCCTCTTCACCTTCTTCCTTCCTGAGTGGTAGGGTTTATGGGATCTAGCTATCTGTTCATCATTAGCACTCAAATAAATGTGTAAAAAATACAAAAAGTATGCAATGCATGCTTATCCTAGATGATACCAAAAAGCAGCTTGAAACCCCATTTGCGGAGATAAAACCCAAAGTGCTAAATTAGTTTTTGGGCATAAGAATGATGGTAAACTAGCATTTATCAGTACCACTAATCAATGGTTTGCATGTGATTAAGGCTTAGGTGTAGGGTTGGGATGGGGGGAATTTTGGATGGAAATGGTAGAGCCAAAAGGGGATAGCTAGGAGTGTTTTGTTGCCACTTTTTGGTGGCTTTTTGTGGTGGTGGTGGTGTGAAGAGGTGTGTAGGGTTGGCACCAAAATGGAGTAGAGGTGGAGGTAGATTAGGTGGACCTAGGTAGAGTTACTTGGTGGAGCTAGTTAGGTGGAGTTTTAGGGTTAGGGCTGGGAGCCATGGAGGTGGAGCTCAAGTTGGTTAAGCTAGATAAGCTAGCTTAGCTAGTAGGGAGTAGGATAAGAGGTAAAAAAGTTAGGGTTTTAGCTTGAGGAGTTGCAATAAGCTGCACTAAAGTTGGCTGAGGCTAAAATGGGTTTCCTCTAAGCTCATTAACTAGCCTAGCTAGCTTGTTCTTTGCTAGCTACTAAGATAAGATATGATGAGCTATCTACTACTGATACGAGCTGAGGTGAGCTGGAGTTGGTCTTGCTGAAGACTACCCATCTAGCTGAGGTAGCTAGCTTAGGTCAAGTAGCTCAGCTCAACCAAGTTGAGCTGAGTTGAGTCTTCGGGAGGTCGAGTTGAGATGGCCTGAGCTAGGTAAGGACTTCTTCAGTTGACTAGGCTTAGATAGTTGATGTTAGTGGCTAAGTATAGTCTAGTAGAGCTACCACAAATTATCTTGAGCTAGGAGGGGCTAGAATAGAGCTGGCTTGAGCTACCATTTAGCTGAGATGAATTGAATTGAGCTAAGGGTAGGTTGATCCAACTAGAATGACTTGGGAAACAGTTGGAATGAGCTGGATCTAGCTGAGATCTAGCTGATGTGAGCTTCTCCTTCATTTTCTGCCTTCCTAAGTGCCAAGTTTATAGGATCTAACTTATTGCCTATCCTTGACACTCAAATAAACTCATCAAAAGATAATTAAATGCAATGTATGCCTATCCTAGGTGAATGCCTAAATGTAGCCCAAAAATAAGTTTGTGGAGTTAAAATCCTAAGAGCTAACTCTATTTTATGGCATAAGAATGATGATAAACTAGCGTTTATCATACCCCCATGCTTATCTTTTACTAGTCTCATAGCAAAAATTATTTCCACAAAATGGACTTTTGGGAAAGACTATTTTTTTAACTTTTCAAGGGAAGAAATTACAGGACTTTGGTTGATTGAAAACATGAAAGGCAAGGGATTTGTTAGAGATAAAACATCAAGAGTCATTTCTGAATCCAAGAGTTAGATGAATCGGGATCAATGTATCTCTTAGAAACTCACAAGTTAACTCTTTGTAAATTCAAATGACACAAAATCATTTTGCAATTAGGATTTCCTTAGCTCTTGAATTTAACTCATAACTTGCATAATCTTTTAAAATCTTGTATCAATGCTTTGCTAATGCCAACATTATTATGCTATTTATAAGGTCGTGTTTTTCAAACTTCCCTCTCTTTTTTCTATTTTATTTTTTTATTTTCCCCATGCTTATTCCTAACTTAGTCCTACAACAAATGTGTCGGGGTCATCATTCTCGTTACCAATCATCAAGGGGGCTCTGGCACCAGTACTTTGAGATAGCACCATCCACGACACACCCCAAGGGCTCACAACCCCAAAATATATTGCGGTGTAAAGGGGCATGATTGCACCGCAAAAATATGCCTGCAATTGTGCCGTCTTGTGCTATTTCCTAGCATTACCAGTGCATATTAGGTATCCCTAGTCACATTTGTAAAAATACACGCATGCATGCATTTAATTGAGAGGGGAGGAGAGTGAAATAAATGGCCTTGCAATTAACATTTTTCCTCAAGTGCTGCTTTGCAAAATTCACCATATATTTATTTTTAATTTTACATGACTTTGAATTCTTCCCGTGGCTGCATGGCATGGCTGGACCTTCCTCCTCGTGCCATGCTCTACAGCAGGCTTGCCCTGCAGCCGCATGCCCTGCCAAGCCATGCACAGCCGCATGCACAACCAGGACATGGTTGTGCACGCTTTCTTCCTCTATAAAACAGGTGCGGCTCCTTGCAAAGAAGGCCTGGTCCAGCCAAAAAAAACTCCACAGCATCTTCTTCTCCAGGCCGCCTCCTCCTCTCTCCCTCCATACGCAGGCCCTCCTCCTCTGAGGAGACACTCTACGGACAGGAGTACCTCACGGTGGTGACCAACCACCACCGTGAGTCCACCACCGCCCAGCTCATCAAAGAGCTGGTGGGCATGGTGGTTCTTTCCCTATTTCAACGTCCAAGCCACTTCAGCCATTGGAGTAGGAGCTTCAAGCTCTGAAGCTCAAAGCTCCACACGCAGCAGCAGCAGCAAGGTGGCGGCAGCCGCAAGGCCACTGCGCAAGCCAGCAGGCCACCGTGCGTGCCTGCAGGCTGCCTTCGCCTTCTGCTTCTTCGTGTACGCCCGCCTCCCCATGCCCGCAACCAGCCGACGCAACCCTTCGACGCGCGCACCAGCTCGCGCGCGCCTGCAGCAAGCCTCCCGCACTCACATCACCGGGTGCACCCGGTCACGCGGCTCGCCCCAGCACTGTAGCCACTGTTCATGGATTTCAATGGAACACTGTGGCTACAGTGCGATGACCGGTAAGTTCCCTACTTATCCGGTCACCCGGCGCGCAGCAACCGGCCGTAGCCTGCGCGCACGTCCCACCCTGCGTCCCGCTCCAGCGCCTGCCCGCGCGTCTGCCAGCGCCCACACCCGCCTGCATCTTCGCCCGGTCCCTTCCCCCGCGCACGCTTGCGTCTGCCCGCTCTAGGCCCTTCGCTCAGCGCGGTGCGCTGTAGTCGTCTCCCCATGCTCACTCCCTCCCAGCGCACGCCTCTCTGCGCGCATATGTGCCTGCGCTTGCGCGTGAAGCCTCAGAAGACTCTCTACTGTGCGCGGATGGCTTAAATGCCTCCACTCCAGTAGGAAGCTCTCCCTCTCTCTCCCTCTCCTCCCTCTCTCTCTCTCACAGCACTCTCTCACTCTCTCTCTGCCGACACTTACACACACACACTCACACTCTCATACACACACACACACACTCACACTCTCATACACACACACCTATACTCTACTTTAGACATATATATATATATATATATATATATATATATGTACATATATATATTTATATATATATATATACTTATGTACATATATATAAATAGATACATATATCTATACATATATTAGTACTTATATAACTATGTATTAATCTATATACATACATACATATATACATCTATGTACTTATATATATATATATATATACACACAAATATACTTACATATATACATATATATATACATATATCTATATATATATACTATTACATATATAACTAAGTATAAGTATAGATACATATATATATATATACATATATACACACCTACTTATAAATAAATAAATATATATATATATATATACAAATATACATACATATATACGTATATATCTATATAACTATATATACATATATATATACATATACACATATCTATCTACATATATCTATATACATATATTACTATATATATATATACATACATTTATATACATCTATATAGTTATATATACATACATATACATATATTTATACATATACATCTACACATATATCTATCTATGCATATATTTACATATCTATATATATATACATATATACATATATATATATATATACATATATAAGTACATATATACCTATATATTTATAACCATTTATACATATAAATATATTTACATATATACATATATATATATATCTATATATATATATATATTTTTTCACATTACTTACCATATGTTGTATTGCGGGAATATCTGCACCAGTTGCTGATATTCCCTGATACACGCATACAAAAAGCGTGGTCACACTCATCTTCCATCAATCCACCTTACACTCCACACAGCACTTCGTCCTATTGGTTGCGTCTTTCTAGACGACGGCCGACTCAACACCGTGCTAAACTCCATCTCCGCCTCCACCCCCACCCCTTTATACATATATATATATACTATATTTACTTTATTTCTGCTTCTCTTTCCTGCCAATAAAAAGATAAGAAAATATATAAAAGAAAAAAGATAATCCTTGACTTGCAGGTACTCCGTCTTACGAATAGTAGGACCAGTTTTGAAACCCTGATTTGTCTCAAAGCCAATAACCTAATTTTGAGGATGTGCCTCAAAAACAAGAATTATCAGAAAAAAATCTAAGTAGAAAAACACCAAAAATACAATAAACGAACGGAAGAGATTCGTTGTAGGAAAGGCGTAGAAACTTAACTTCTAACCCCACTTCCCTGAGTTCGACCTTGGGCCTAAAGGTGACCAAGATAAAATCAAGTAGGCCAGGTAAAAAATTTTGTAAAGAGATGGTTAGGCTCGATTTAGGTTAACCACTATACTCATTATAACGACAAAATCACCATATTAACATAACCTAACCGGGTCCCGAACCCATCCCTTTCATGGTGCCATTGCTAGGGAAGTGCGTATTCAAGTAAGTTTTTACTCCATTCCTGTAATTTTTCTCTTCTCACACCCTTCTCTTCACGGGTGTTTTTGTTTATTGCTGTGCAGGTGAACCTGTTGAAAGGAGAAGGCAGGCAGATGAAGTCGGAAACTTGGGCAGGTCCAAGGCGAGAATGAGAGCATGAAGACGTCGACACCGCACTGGAGCTTCGTACACATTGCTGCACAAGTACGTCTTTCTTTCTTAGCAACCTAAGTTAACTTGTCACCTTAAAATAAAAAAAAAACTAAAAAAAAAACTAGAACATCTTCTTGGGATCTCTTGGGGCAAGTGGATTAAAATTCACTTGTTTGATTGTTTCCCACCGCCCCAGGATTTCCTGCCTTACTTCACATAGCGAAAATCCAAGAATCTTGATTCTTGAATTTTTCATCGTGTGAAGCATTCTTTGAGGCAAACATAAAAAGATTGATTGCACCCCTCTTTGACTCACTTATCTGCAAATTCATGATCACATTTTTTGTGGGGAGACTTGGAATTGAGTTGATTCCAACCCTACCATGACCTTTCACTTGCCTAAGATTCGATCCCGAATACTTCAACCCCAACAATTTGATTCTCTTTATCTTTTGGTTGAGCCTTGTGTGTGGAAATCATTCTAGTGATTGGGAGAACTTGAATTGAAGTGCTTTGGCTCCCTTTCACACTAATCTAAAATTGATTCGTGCATCCACACATAGAAATCTCCATTTAGGGAAGCCCATTGCATTTTAGCATGCATTAACCAATTGACATTAAAGAAGGGTTTGTTGGGCTTAGAAGAAAACCTGTATTCTCTCAAAACCCGGAGATTGGTTGAATTAGTAATTCAGCAAAATCCTAAAATACATACTACTTAAGGCTGAATTCTAAAAACCATTCACCAATTACAACTTCAATTCAGGGAGATTTCCCCGTTGCATGCTTGTTTTACACACTTTGAAAAATCAATCACTTGACCATTACCCGTAAACAATGGCCTTCACATTCCAAAAGCACTTGCTCCTAAGCCTCTAACTAAAATTGGTAGCAACTTGACCCTTATTAAGAATTGGAGGTCTAACTACCTGCGTGTAGCTCCTACGTGTTGGTGAGGGTTCCCACGTGCTATTGGGTGTCTAAGATTGGGGCAAACGACCTTTCAATCTAGCCCAGTGGTTCCACGGTGCTCGCATTCGGTTCCATAGTTCGTGATAGTAGGTAACTTAGATCTTTAGGTCTAAGGGCACACTACAGAGGTTAGGAATTTGATTGAATCGATTTGTCATCAAGTGTACCTTTGCGGCGTCATTTCTCTCATCTCTTTTCCCTTCTTATCTCCCCAATTCCTCCTGCGGTAGTGCATGTTTGGGAGGAGGTCACAAAACCCTGAACTGTGTGAATTGCTTGATAATTTTAGAAAAGAAGCCGAATCATCCTCCTCCTCCACAAATATGGTTGCACGCCCACCCCCAAATCCCGAGGGAGGAAACCGCCCTCAAAACCCGCTAGGTGGTGGAGCCTTAGATCCCATAACTTGCCTCCAAGCCCAAATGGAAATGTATAATGAACAAATTGAGGCCATTAGGGAAACATTGGAGGAAATGCAGAACCCTCCCAAACGGGATGAGCCTAGATCTCTTAGCTCCTATCAGAATCCCGCTGCTACAGAGATCATAGGACAAATTCGGGTCCCCATGGGCGGGGACGACTTTGAACTGAAACCTAACATAATTGGCCTAATTAATTTTCACTTCCATGGTCTTGCAAGTGAAGATCCTTTTCTCCAATTGGAAGACCTAACCCGATTGGCTGAAATTGTTAAACCTTGAAATATCGGGTTACCTATAGTCCTCATGAAAATGTTCCCGTTTTCATTGCTGGATAAAGCATCGCAGTGGTTATGCACCCTTGGGAAACCATCCACTCTTGGGAAGAGATGCGAACAGCATTTCTCAAGAAGTTCTTCCCAATTGGGTGAACCAATGTGGTTCGCCGTGCTATCACTTCATTTACGCAACAAAATGGCGAACAATTTCATGAGGCATGGGAGAGATATAATGACCACCTTAGGAAGTGTCCGCACCACAGTCTACCTAAGTGGCATATAGCCCAGATTTTCTACTATGGGCTAAATGAGACTTTGAAGCATATTGCAGACGCTTCCTGCGGAGGGAATTTTATGAATAAAGACAGGAATGGAGCATTCGAATTATTTGAAAATATGAGTGAAAACTCAATGAACAATGCCTCCATTGTCACCTTTAATCATACCAGCTTGCCCTGAAATGTCCACGAAGTTGACACGGGACCCTCCGATTCATCCACTGATCTCAACCTTATCGCACAGAAATTGGATGAAGTCTCCATCGTGCACATGAAGCTGGACGAGCTTTTGGCCAACCCCGCCCATTCTATGGCAAACACCCCCACCTCACCACTTCGTCACAATCCCAATTCTTACAACACCAGGCTTATCCCGAGAAACCCTGTAAGACCTTCCTTACTGAGTGTCATGCCGAGCGACTCGGTAAGTCATGTGGATCTGGCTTCTGCGAGCCAGTATTTTGACACGGAGGACCAAGCCTCCGTATGCTCGGACACATATTTACATGCGGACGCATCTTCTGGCATAGAAGATGCTTGCGCCCTGGGGAACAACCCGTTCTCTACCACTTATAACCCAGGGTGGCAAAATCATCCAAATTTCGCATGGTCCAACAACCCACAGCGCCAAAACCCCCCAGGTGGACCAATGCGACCGTCCATACCCATCATCCCAAGGGCCCAGTCTAATCCTATGGCGAATCTGCCATCGGGTCCTTGCGTACTGCAAACAGAACACGCATCAAGTCCTCTTGATAAATTGATGCGAATGATGACGGAAATGTCAAAGCACCATGAAGAGAACATGACCTCTCTTTAGCACCAATTGGTGCAGCAGAATGCTGAGATCAATCAACTATGCATTGCGACTTGATCTCAAGGCACTCTTCCCGCCCAACCTATTCCAAGCCCGCAAAATTTCGTACCCCGTGGTCCTCAACCACAGGTACAACCTTCTCAGGGGCAGGTACATCAAATTCTGCAAGCTCCGAGCATTCCATCGGGATTTCAGGCTAATCCCGCACTCTTATGTCCCTATTGCGAACCCTCCTCCGCCGTATGATCCCACTGGACCTGCATCATCCAATGCTATCACTACGAGGAGTGGTAAGCAAACTGTCGATCCGCCTCAATCTGATCCTGGCCCATCATCTTCGTCGTCCTCTCATTCAGGATGCACACCTCCTTCGCGAGAGGACGATACACTCAAATTGGTGCCAGAATCAGTCCCATTCCTTGAGGCTCTACTAAGGGAGCCAAAAGGCAAAAAGAAAGATATGCAGGCCTTTGATAACCTACGTAATTTGTTCATGGATGTATAAATCAAGGTACCTCTACTCGAGGCTATCAACCACATACCTACTGTCGCCCGATTTTTCAAGGACTACACAACACCTAGGAGACAGTCAAAGAAAACCAAGAATCTGGTGGTTCTCTCGCCTCATGCGAGTTGTGCTATACTGTCAAATCTACCACCGAAGAATAAAGATCCAGGCACATCGCTCATTTCTTGCAGCATCCAAGGCTGCAATTTTAACTGTGCCCTACTTGATCTAAGATCTTCCATCAATCTTATACCGACCATCATGCTCGAAAAATTTTCCTTAGGAAATCTGAAACCCACCCCTGTCATGTTACAGTTGGCAGATCGTTTTGTCAAGATTCTGAAGGGTGTGGTGGAAGACGTGGTGGTTAGGGTCAACAGTCTCTGTTTTCCTGTTGACTTTCTTGTTTTAGATATGGAAGTTCCTAGCACACTTTCTAATTGTTCGATCATCCTTGGTCGACCTTTCTTGGCCACAGCTCGCGCCCATATCGATTGCAAGTCAGGATGTATTGAGATTGACATTGGATCTGAAAAGATCAAGCTTAACATCTTCAAGGCAGGCAAGAACTTTGATTGTGATTGTATCGAGGATGACACGTCTGACAAGGACATGGCCGTCAGCGCATGTATCGGACTATTTGGGACCTATTCGGACTGCTGCAGATTACCTGTAAACATTGACGATTGCCTGACCGACACATATTGTGACGTTCCCCCATCCCTCCATATTCCCATACCTTCTCCTGACCAGACTTCTGACGAGGCTTTCTCCGATTCCCATACCTCGTGGTCTGAGTCATATCTGGGCTACTCACCGTCAGTCCACACCCTTGAAGACCGGATTGCTCTTTCTTTCCCGCCAAATCAGGCGGATTTGCAACTCCACACTAGGACCTTGAGCCCACATCCTACTCACTAGGGCTATTCCTTTTTGGATCCATCTATCCAAGAAGCCCATCTTCTTGGACAATCTGAGGGCTACTTTCTCCCTCCTGACTTGTTCTCCAATCCGCCTGGGACACTCTCATCCCAAGAAATGCCAGACCTTTCACCATCCACCATCACTTTTCATGCCACTATCACGATCACTTCACTTTTCACTTCACCACCCACCATCCACCCACCCTACCACCCTGCTGTATACCCTGCACCACAGCTCTCGTTACCCGATCTTTCGTCCTTTCTCTACCTTTCCCTGCATGCATATGAGGACAGAGCATCGTTTGGCATGGGGGTGTGGATAAGCATCCATAGGATCTGGGTATTTTATGGAATCATGCAGTTTCCACTTATTTATAAATATGTAAGAAAAAAAAAATGGTGTTTAGTAATGATCTGAAGGCTGAAACAAAAATACAATAAGTGTTTATGGATATTCAACCTATGTTTTAAAGACTTTCCAGGCCACAGAAGCTTGATTCGCTCAGGCTCGGCTTAATTCACTTGAGCATTGATAAGATAGATCGGAATCTCTCCTAACTTAGGACGTATTCTTGTACCTGAGACACCAGTACAGGATCTGTTGGTTTGCTTCTACTCGAGAGCCTAAGTAATCTTGGTTCATACTACACATGTCAAGAAAGACCAGGTGAACATAAGATCCAACCCTAGTGTTCATTAGGGAAGGTGGAGTCCTTACCTGTGCGCGCAGGTAGACTATTTATCCCAGGCTTTAGTCTTGTGTTTAGGAGCGACTCTTTCCACCAAGAAAAAACTCTCCCACCAAAAAGAAAAAGGGTGCTCCTCCAAATAATGTTGTAAGAGATATACTGACACGTGTTTCAAAAAAAAAAAAAAGGTGCAAATAAGTCAGTATATCTCACAAATGTCTGTAAAATCTTCCTACAAAGTTTTTCAGGGCAAAAACCCTATTTTCTTTGAGCCACAAATGTCAGAAAATGGGAGTTGAGTTTCAATCATCTTTTTAAGGGTCAATCCGAAGACACGAGCTGAAATTGGGACCAACCTATACTTAAAAATTCGTGAAACCCTAGGCATGAGTCTTAATGTTCATCTAGTTAGTCTTGATCCTTCACTATGAACAAGCCATAATCTCTTGAGCTCTCGAGTACGGCAAAAACCTCTTGGGTCCTGGAAATCGTACTTAAGGTTTAAATATCAAGAGTCCTGGTTAGTCGAGAGATGATCCATGTCATGTGAGACTTAAGGTACTGGTAGTCTTCTCTGCAATTGGTTCTCACAATATCCAACAATAAACACACCAATGTCGCCTCAGAAGAAAATCTTCAGCTTAAAGATCATTTCTAAATACAGCAAAAAAATGTTTTGCTAGTGACTAGCAAAAGATAGGCATGGGGGTATGATTGCACAGTAAAAATACGCCTACAATTGTGCCATCTTGTACTATTTCCTAGCATTACCAGTGCATATTAGGTATCCCAAGTAGCATTTGTAAAAATACACGCAAGATGAATTTAACTGAGGGGAGGAGAGTGAAATAAATGGCCTTGCAATTAACATTTTTCCTCAAGTGCTGCTTTGCAAAATTCACCATCTTTTTATTTTTAATTTTACTTGACTTTGAATTCTTCCTATGGCTGCATGGCATGGCTAGACCTTCCTCCTCGCGCCATGCTCTGCAGCAGGCTTGCCCTGTTGCCGCATGCCCTGCCAAACCATGCACAGCCGCATGCACAGCCAGGGCATGGCTGTGAATGCTTTCTTCCTCTATAAAATAGGTGGTGCTTCTTCTTGCAAAGAGGGCCTGGTCCAGCCAAAAAAAACTCCACAGCATCTTCTTCTCCAGGCTGCCTCCTCCTCTCTCCCTCCATACGCAGGCCCTCCTCCTCTGAGGAGACACTCTGCAGACAGGAGTACCCTACGGTGGTGCACAACCACCACCGTGAGTCCACCACCGCCCAGCTCATCAAAGAGCTGGTGGGTGTGGTGGTTCTTTCCTTATTTCAACATCCAAGACACTTCAGCCATTAGAGCAGGAGCTTCAAGCTTTGAAGCTCAAAGCTCCGCACGCAGCAGCAGCAGCAAGGCGGCAGCAGCTGCAAGGCCACCGGGCAAGCCAGCAGGCCGCCGCACACGCCTACAGGCTGCCTTTGCCTTCCGCTTCTTCACGTACGCCCGCCTCTCCACGCCCGCAACCAGCCGGTGCAATCCTTCCACGTGCGCACCAGCTCGCACAGGCCAGCAGCAAGCCTCCCGCACTCACAGCACCAGGCGCACCCGGTCACGCAGCTCGCCTCGGCACCGTAGCCACTGTTCATGCGTTTCAGCGGAACACTGTGGCTACAGTGCAGTGACCGGTAACTTTCTTACTTATCCAGTCACCCGGCACGCCGCAACTGGCCGCAGCCCACCCGCGCGTCCCGCCCCACGTCCCACTCCAACGCCCGCACCCACCCGCGTCATAGCCCGCTCCCTTCGCTCGCGCACGCCTGCCTTTGCCCGCTCCAGCCCCTTCGCGCAGGGCGGTGCACTGCGGTCCTCTCCCCACAATCACTCCCTCCCAGCGCACGCCTCTCTGCACACATACGCACCTGCACGCACGCGTGAAGCCTCAAACGACGCTCTGCTGTGCGCGGACGACTTAAACGCCTCCTTCACTCTAGCAGGAAGCTCTCCCTCTCTCTCCCTCTCTCTCTTGCTCTCTCTCTCTCTCTCACAGCACTCTCTCACTCTCTCTCTACCGACACTTACACACACACACTTACACTCTCATACACACACACACACACACCTATACTCTACTTTATACATATATATATACGTGCATATATATATTGATATATACTTATATACATATATATATATATACATATATCTATACATATATTAGTACTTATGTAACTATGTATTAGTCTATATATGTACATACATATATATATATATATATATATATATATCTATATACTTATATATATATATACACATATATACTTACGTATATATATATATATTGACATACATATATATATATACAAATATCTATATATTTATATTATTACCTATATAACTAAGTATAAGTATAGATACATATATATATATATATATAAAAATATACACACCTACTTATACATATATATATTTATATACAAATATACATACATATATACTTATATATGTATATAACTATATATACATATATATAGATATATATATATATACACATATCTATTTGCATATGTCTATATACATATATTACTATATATATATATATACATACATATATATACATCTATATAGTTATATATACATACATATACATATATATATATATACATCCATACATATATCAATCTATACATATATTTACATATCTATATATATATATACATATATACATACATATACATATACATATATAAGTACATATATACTTATATATTTATAACCATATATACATATAAATATATTTACATATATACATACATATATATATATTTTTTCACATTACTTACCATACGTTGTATCGCGGGAATATCTGCACCAGTTGCTGATATTCCTCGATACACACGTACAAAAAGCGTGGTCACACTCATCTTCCATCAATCCACCTTACACTCCATGTGGCACTTCGTCTTGTTGGTGGCGTCTTTCTAGACAACAGCCGACTCGACACCGTGCTACACTCCATCTCCACCTCCACCCCCACCCCTTTATACATATATATATACTATATTTACTTTATTTCTGCTTCTCTTTGCTACCAATAAAAAGATAAAAAAATATATAAAAGAGAAAAGATAATCCTTGACTTGCAGCTACTCCGTCTTGCGAATAGCAAGACCAGTTTTGAGACCCTGATTTGGCTCAAAGCCAAGAACCTAATTTTGAGGGTGTGCCTCAAGAACAAGAATTATCAGAAAAAAATCTAAATAGAAAAAAACCAAAAACACAATAAATGAATGGAAGAGATTCGTTGTAGGAAAGGTGTAGAAACTTGACTTCCAACCCCACTTCCCTGAGTTCGACCCTAGGCCTAAAAGTGACCAAGATAAAATCAAGTAGGCCAGGTAAAAAATTTTGTAAAGAGATGGTTAGGCTCGATTTAGGTTAACCACTATACTCATTATAATGATAAAATCACCATATTAACATAACCTAACCGGGTTCCGAACACATCCCTTTCAGGGCGCTCCAAGCGAACTCAGGCTCTTGCTTCGATGCTATGAGTAGATATTTATGTGAAATCGTCGATGCCTAGAAATATGCGTTATAGTATAGGATGAAAATCTCATGAAACACTTAAATTTATAAAGCTCAAAATCAACTTGGAGCCTAGGGCCATTCGCATGGAGCAAATATGATAATTTCAATTCACTAATCACAATAGCAATAATAATATGTAATTGAACCAATGAAATGCTAACAATAATACTCTAATAATGATCAAATAGTTATTACAAAAAGATTGGGTTAAAATGGTGATTTGAATCATCAAATTAACCCTTAAGTTTTAAGCTCATAATTATTTCAAGTAAATGAACAGTATGCAGAATCAAATATCAGAGTCAAAACCACTCAAATGCCAGATCCGACAACAATAGAAGAACTCAGATGCCTTAACTAGCAAGAGATCACAAGGCACAAGGGCCTTTCCTTAAACCTCACAGAAGAGGTGCAGCAGCAGCACCAATGGAGGCACAAGGGCGTCAGAGACTAACTATTGAGAGAGGGAGAGGGCACGAGTGCAAAACCCTCCCTCCTCTCTCTCTGATTCTCTTCCCAGTCTTAGCTCAAACCCACATCACAATTATCAGGTAATCAAGCAGGTAATCTAGTATATGGTCAGAGGTCTAGGCTTGTGTGCATGTGGGCACGGGCAAGGGTGTGCAGCTCGTGTGAAAGGGGACTCGATCCCTGTGTCTTGGGCGAGGGGTCGAATGCACAATTACGTAATAAATGTTGTTGGCAGCTCGTTCGCTAATGACGTGGCACTAAGGAGCCTGCCTTGTTGACTCTACAATTATCAGTGTTAATATCATCAATTAAAGTCAATTTCGAGGTTACTTGTGCGATAATGTCATATTATAGTGGGTTTGGGAGCATTGCATGCATATTAAGTGATCTTTACATTTAAAATGCTTAGAATTAATGTTTAATGACCTTGTGTACAAGACCATATTGAAACAGGTCTCAGATGAGCAATCGGACCATACAGATAAATCTAGATCGACGAATGGAGTCCAACGGACTCAAAATCATCTCAATCCGACCTCCGTAGCTCCCACAACAAGTCCAAGGAAGATTAATGGCCAGGAGGCAATGCGACGTCCTTACAGGCTTTGGATGAAAAATCTGACCATACGGATGGATCTGGAGCGACGATTACAGTCTGGTAATGTAGGAATCATTTTCATTTCAGCACCGTGGCATCCTCTACAACATAAAGAAGATGGATAGCCCAGATGGCTCCACGTGGTGACATTTGGGCCACCCAACACCGGCCAGCATGTACCCAACGTGCCCTTCATCAACACATCATCCATTCTCAGCCATTGGATCTTGATCCAATAGCTAAGAAACCGTCACCACCATGCACCCATAACTCCTCTTTGCGAAAGACTCGTAGACTTGGCACGGCGGTCGACAGGGGCACTCTCAAAGAGAGGGCGTGGGTTCAAATCCACGTAGGCCCCCCAATTTGCAATTGAGGCATGGCACAGTAGTAGCAGTGGCAGCACACGCATAGCGCACACACACGTAGAGCAGCAGCGCAATGCCAGCGCAACGCACAGTGCATGGATGCGTGACATGCCGTGCGGGGCATGTGGGCCAGCACACATGTTGAAGGCAGCGGGCACATTGGCAAGGGCTTTGGCAACATAAGCGACGAGTCTTCAGCAACGCTTTGAATGTTGCTATTGATTTGAGGATGAATTTTAACCCTCTTCACCACTATAAAAAGGGACCTAACCCCCTCATTTACACCAATCTTCTACCTTATCAATTCCACCACTCCATAGAACTCCCAAGAAAGATTGTGAACACACCGAGCCACCGACAGAAGTCCCTCCACTATCATGTCTGTATCGATGCCATTCGTCGCCTTACATTTAGTTTTAATTCTTTAATAGTTGTAGTTATTCCTTATATTCAAGCATTCATCTATATTTGGTTGAACATGACATTTGATAAGCAATTGTATATGTTTTTGATATCTGGTCTTTGCAACGAGTTATTGTGATTCTCTAACCCTATCTCCTCCCCTCTCTCTCTTGCTCTCTCTCTCTCTCCCCTTATCTCTCTCTCTCTTTCTCAATTCATTTTGCAAGCGAACAAATCGACATATTTTTGTGACACTGAAGTGAGTAAATGTTACAGATCTTGCCTCCTTATGTTTGACACTCGGACACACATCTGATAACTTTTATTTAAAATTGACGTCGTAAAGCATGCTACAAATGTGTTTCGCGACTGTCACTTGCTCCTTCGCGCAGCAGTAGTGAATGGTTGCTCTGATTGGGGTCGACGGTAAAACCTACTGTTTCAATTGAGGACTTCGAAGTGATCTTGGAATTGGTCCGCAACACCTAGAGGAAGTATTGAAGAAGAACTCGGCCAGATAGCTACAGACGAAGCCGGAGAAGGAGGTGGTAGTGATGGAGCTTCGACGTAGGCCTAAAATAGAGAATACGACCTCTCAGCCCTATAAGAATTACTCAGGAGGATCACCTAAGTGTGGCAAACTTGCTGATGCTGGTTGCGTGTGGTGAGGAGGTGTGTGTATGTGTGGCGAAGTTGTAGAAGGTGGTTGAAGGTGGTGCTTCTTGGTGGTGTGCTGGAGAGATCAAAGCCCCAAATTTGTTTGGGGCTTTAGATCAGTGAGATGAGGCAAAGCTCGAAAACTTGGTGGCAAGCAGATTGGTAAAGTGGAGCGATCGTGTGAGCTCGCCAGAGGTACGTCGGCACTGAGGAGCATGGAAGTGGTACAGGTAGTGTGGTCTGTGAACGTAGGTTTTAAGGGTGTAGGAAGAGTCAAGGGAAGGAGAGAAGTCGAATATGAATGACTATGGATGAGGAAAGAGTGGCTATGGCACCAGTTATGATTGGTCGACGCTGGAGAAGGAGGTAGCTCCAGAGAGGGGAACGACGATGTCTGAAGGGGGAGGAGGTTCCTAGCAGGTATGGTGAGGAGCAGACAATGGAAAGGAAGAGTTTCCCTTTGCCTATGGTATGTAGTGGAGGGCTAAGAGGTCAGAGGAGGAGGATCATCGGAGCAATCTTGTAGCAGGCCGAAGGTAGAGGAAAGAGATGAGTTTTTGGCCTAGAACTTGCTAAGGAGAATGGCAATCGAAGGGGGTCTTTTTAAAGCCCTTAGGCAGAGCTCCAACTTGGGATGAAGCTTGGGAAGCTTGAGATTTCAAGGGAGAAAATCCCCAAATTATCTTGCATTCGCCTGCTATGAGGGGCTAGATTTAGGTTCTGAAATGATTAGGAAGGTCAGGATTATTCCCTCCAAACTTAGAGGGATTCGGTTGAGTAATCGGAGAGGAATCTCTAATTGATGGTCAGCTACTTTGAGTTCACATCAGCAATGATGGTAGGGACCTTTTTTAAGAAAATGTTGAATAGTTACGTGGTAAATGCGAATAACTCAAAAGTTGGGGGCTTGGCTGAAAGAAGCAGAGACTTAATGGACTAAATTGCAAACTAGATCAAAATGAACTTTGATTGGGTCCAAATTTTTGTACAAATCTAATTTAGACTCAAGGAATCTAATGGTGAAGTTGGATTTTAATTTTGACCAAGTTTTACTATGCAATTTTCATAAAACTCAAATTAGAGTAAAATTCAGTCTGAGACTATTCAAGGTCAAAATATGTTAGATGGTCAAACCAAAGGTACCAAACCTCTCAATATTTTTTTATGAATTTTATGAGGTTTAGATGAATTTTATCCTGACCAGAACCTCTTTAATTTAAGTGGATTTGAAATTAGGGTTTTTGTGTGTTGTTCTCGAAATGAGTGAACCCTATTTCTGATAATGCTAACAAACTTTTTGGACTTTTAAGCTTATTTGACCTTTATTTTAACCTTTGAGTGACCCTATAGTTAATCTATGCTTGAGATGTGCTATTAAAATTGTAGAATTAACCCTGATTTCTTATTTTCTTCTAAAATTTGAATATTATGGAATTATGACCCTCAAATGATTATGTAGGAGCATTTATCCATCAAACTTAACTAAAAGTGGCTAGTTAGGGCCTATGATGGTGTTCCCATCATACCCTCATGCCTAGCTTTTGCTTATCCCTTAGCAAAATCCTATGGTTCAAACCAGGCCTCTAGGTTAGATGTAACCGTCAGGATGCCCTAGTAAGCCGCATCTCTAGAGATCATATCAGGATACCAACAATAGGCCCAGAGGTACTCAAGTACCAGCCAAGATCCAGACTTGACCAGCTTCAGCCTAAGTTTGCCGCAAAGGTTTCTAAGTTCCATAAAAACTGCCAGAGGTTCATTGACCCCAGCTATTAAAGCACCCGTGCGTAGATGTATCATGTCTAGGTTCAATTTGCTAGTGCATTTTTGTAAGAGAGAGATAGAGAAAGATTTTTCATTTGGAGAGTTTTCTATCTTTTCCTTTTTTATTTTTCCCTAAATCCATCCTCGGATTTGCCCTAAACATGGTCTGTAACGGATTCCTTGTCCCCACCATCAATCCTCGAAGGGTCCTTGGCTTTCGATGTTTTGGGATAACACCGCCCATGGCAACCTCAAGAACCATGGCTTTTGACACTTCGGGATAGTGCCACCCATGGCATTTTGTAGCTAAATTCAAGCCCTGCTAATCGACATTTTGGGATAATCCCACCATGGCAGCTGAACTAGCACATGGTGCCTACATGCCCCCAGTAGAATATTTGGATATCCTAGGAGACAAGCATCAGGGGGACGATATGTTATTACATATCTTCGAGGGGAATTTTCCACCTCTCCACATCGAGAACTCGTCCAATCAACTTGTGCTTTTGAGCCGCTTCTAAGCTAGATCTTCAGGATAGCTTTTCATAACAGAATACTTTTGGCATTATTTCTTTGTTAAGCACACTGAACCTAACTTAATGTGTGGATTTTGGGTGCTTAGGTTACCAAGTCTTGTGAACGAAAGGGCAGGCAACCAGGTCAAACAATCCCTAAGCCTTAGGCCTACTACACTAGCTTCGCACCTTCCACAGCCTCTTGATTAATCTGGATCTTAACAAATATGTGAGTGCTTAAGCCCTAAATATAAGCCCAAGTGGCCTAAGGTCGGTACTCATCTCTAATGTCCTAGGTTTCAATTTTTTAGGTCTTAATTCATTATCTGATCCAACCTAGAAGTAAGGTAAGTTCCATACTCAATTTCAAGGGATTATCTCATTCTTTTCTTTTTGTTTGCTCCTTTTTTCTCTTTTCATTTTTTCTCCTCAATTGTTTTTCATTCAGCTCAAATTGACCTCTCCTTTCCTCTTTTCTCCCCTTTTTTTTTGAATGAAACCCTTCCATGCATTGATTTTCATAGTGGTTTGCACTTTAATACCCTCCATGCATAAAATTTGCAATGCCGTCATTATAAATTAGGTGGCTTCGAGTTCCACTCAATTCATACATTAGAACAAGTGGGTGGTGAACAGGTCGGAATGACTGTTGTGGATGATGTTTAGCTCTGATACAAGTATCAAAGGTGGAGTCGGTTGTTCTAATGGACAAACCCTAAAGTGCAATATGATTTTAGTAAAGAAATTGGTCAAAAGGGTTTCAGGTTTTTCAAAGATGATGAGTTGCCTCCCGTTAAGCATTAAGTTTAACGTCATCAACTAGGTGCAATGAAGCTCAGGGGGAATGGAGATTAAAAGATACTTCAGCCAGATTTGAGTCAGCGAGTTCAAAGAATAGTTTGAGTCTCTATTTATTTATGCAAAAGGTTCTGACTCATGGCTAAGTTTGCTGATTTCGACGTCTCCATTTCTAAACACTTGTCTCACGAGGAATGGTCCAATCCATTTTGATCTGAGTTTTCCTAGGAAGAGCTTGAGTTTGGCATCAAAAAGTAGTGCTTTCTGGCCATGATGGAAAGTTTTCCATGAAATGTGCTTATCATGGAGGGCTTTGACCCACTCTTTGTACATTCGTAAGTTCTCTTATGCATCATTTCGTAGTTCCTCAATCTCACTCATTTGCAACCGACGGTGGATTCCAACCTCCATGAGATCCATATTGCACTTCCGTACTGCCCAATAAGCTTTTGCTCCATTTCTATGTGTAGGTGACGTGCCTTCCCATACACGAGTTTGAAGGGAGACATTCCTAACTGGGTCATATGAACAGTCCGATAGGCCCATAAGGCTTCTGGAAGGTAGGCAAACTAATCTTTCTTGTCAGGCCGAACAGTAACTTGAAGGATCTTCTTGATTTCCCTATTGGAAAGCTCAGCCAATCCATTCGTCTGGGGGTGATACGGAGTCGAAATACGGTGTGACATCCCAAACATTTTCATCAGGGACAGTAAGTGCACATTAACAAAGTGGGTCCCTCCACTAGAGATGATAGCTCGTCCAACACCGAACCAAGAAAAGGTGTTGATGAATAAATTTTATCATGACTTTATGATGATTGGTTCAGGTCGGGATGTCTTCGATCCATTTGGACACATAGTCCACGGCTAGATGTATGTATTCAAAACAATCGGATTTTGGGAAGGGACCTATGAAATCAATCCCCCAAATGTCAAAGATTTTACACACGAGAATTGGCTGTAAAGGCATCATGTCATGATGGCTCATGTTGCCTAAGGTCTGGCAACGAGTGCATGCCTTACAATAGTCATGTGCATCTTCGAAAATTGTGGGCCAATAGAATCCGCACTAGAGGACTTTTGCTGTGGTTTTATGTCCAGAGAAGTGACCACCGCAGGTTTGGTCATGGGAAAAAAATAAAATGCTATTGATATCTGATTCCGGAACACATCGTTTGATGATTTGATCAGCACCAATGGGGAATAGGTATGGATCTTCCCAAATAAATTATTTGTCATCTGAAAGTAATTTGTCTTTCTTTGTCCTTGTCTAATCAGATGGAGTCTAATGTGATACCAAATAGTTCACCATTTCAACATACCGTGGAAGTTCCGTATTGATTGTTAAGAGATGCTCATCTGGAAAATGCTTCGTGATAGGTCCAGAAGGGTCAATGATTGAAGAAGCAAGACAAGATAAATGATCAGCTACCACATTCTGCTTTCCTGTGTTGTCGTAAATTTCAAGATCGAATTCTTGTAATAGCAAGATCCAGTGGATTAATCTAGGTTTCACATCCTTCTTCATGAATAAGTGCCTCACTACAGTGTGATTTGAGTAAATGATGATGTGAGAACCCAGAAGGTATGACCTAAATTTCTCCAGGCCAAATACTATAGCAAGAAGCTCTTTGTCCGTAATGGTGTAATTACACTAAGCCCCATCCAATTTCTTGCTGGTGTAATATATGACTACCGATTTCCTGTCAATTTTCTAACCTAGCACCGCTCCTACTACGTAGTCAGATGCATCGCACATGATCTCGAAGGGTTGAGACCAGTCAAGAGATTGTAGGATTGGTGCTTGGGTGACTTGATCACGCAGGATCTCAAATGCGTGAATGCACTCACTTGATATCTCAAATGGCGTGTCCTTCGAAAGGAGATTTGTCAAGGGGCACATGATCTTGGAGAAATCAGGTATGAATTGTTGATAACATCTAACATGTCCCAGGAATTATCTGTTGTCTTTGATCGAGTTAGGCATAGGTAGTTTGGGAATCAGATTCACCTTAGCCCAGTCGACCTGGATACCTCTCTCAGAGACTAGGTGTCCAAGTTCGATGCCCTTAGGAACTATGAAGTTGCACTTTTCCTAGGAGAGAACTAGGTTCACTTCAATGCATCTCTTAAGGATTTGGACCAAATGCAAGAGGCATTCATCAAAAGATTCACCGAATACCAAGAAGTCATCCATGAAGACCTCAAGATAATTACCTACCATATATGAGAATATGGGCTCACCCAGCGGTTGTTAGAGATTGGGTAGATGATACCAGCATCTAATCACTTGATGATCTCCTTCTTCATGACCTCCTAGAGACTTGGATTGAGTCTTCTCTGCATCTCTCGAGATGGTCATGAGACCTCTTCAGTGTAGAGATGTTGTGTGCAATACGAGGGGCTTATACCAATCAAGTCATCGAGAGTCCATCCAATGGCTCTTCGATGCTGCTAAAGAATAGAAATCAACTTTTTTTCCTAATTAGGTGTGAGTTGAGAGTTAATGATCACAGGAAATGTTTGATTGGAATGCGAGAAGATGTACTTCAGATGATCTGGGAGGGGCTTCAGTTCCATAACCAGGTTATCAGCAGCAAGTGGGGGTTCAGTTGGGATGGGCCTTGGGAGCTATGGGTGAATTTGGATTAGTTTTAGACTCCTCTATTTGTGGGTCAAGATCTTCTTGAGGTTGAGAATTGGGGATAATCAGGTTTTCTTCTATAATTGACTCCTCAACAACAAAACTGATATCGCATACTTCTTCAATCACCCGACAAATTATTCCTTTTTGGGCCTTAAAGATACCAATCCATAATGTCTTATTCCCGAATTTCAACTCGATCTGGCCCTCTTCACAGTTGATGTTTGCCCTAGCTATGGCTAAGAATGGTCTCCCTAAGATGATTAATGTGTTCCTCCAATTTTCAGGAGTATCCATATCTAATACAATGAAGTCCACTGAGAAATAGAAATCTTGGATCCATACTAGAACATCCTCAAAAATTCCTCAAGGTGACTTGATTGATCTGTCTACTAACTGCAAGGTCACCTCAGTCAGTTTGAGCTCAGTTTCCTTGAATTGGTCTAGTAGGGATGTAGGAATCAGGTTTATGGAGACTCCTAAATCCAATAATGCTCAAACAAATTCTAAATCACCGATCCTACAAGAGATCAAAGGGATGCCAGGATCCTTTGCTTTTTGCAGGAGTTTTATCAAAATGATTGAGCTGACATGCTAAAATAAAATGATCGGACTCCCATCTTTGTTTCGTGCTTATGCTTTGGTGTACATAAATCCTTTAGAAATCTTGTGTAAGCCATTACGTGGCAAATCGCATCCATCAAGGGGATGTTTACTGGACTTCCTCAAAGATCTTGACTAGATCTTCCTCAAGTGCCAGGGGTTTGGGTTTCCTCTTTCCTTTGGTCAAGGCCTCAAGAAATGGAACCCAGGTTTTGGGTGTTTAGGATAAGGTGGATCCTGGGTCGATTTGGCACCATGGGTGGTAACAAAATTAAGACCCACCTGGTTTTGGTTCGGAGTTGGCAATAGAGGTGGCTACTGCTGATATCCAGAGTACGATGTCAAAGCCTCCATCCTGTTAGGTGATGGATAGAAGGGGACTGATAAGCATAGTGAGATTGACCAAGATTCGGGTTCATAATGTGCCTCTGTTTCGGTACAGTATTTGGATTAAACAGAGGTTGAGATGGAAGAGCACCAGGTGGCAAGATCCTACCATCTGTGCGAGCTGGTTTCAAACGTTTGTGATCTCGTCTTTGTGTTCTTTCTGCATAGCTGCATTAGTTTTTTGAATGTCAGCCAAGGTTTGTAGAATCAGAGTGATGTGAACTTCCCTTGGTGAACTGGATTGGTAATTTGGGTTGGGCATAGGCTAAGTGGGTTGATATGGGCATGGGACTTGTGGTTGGGGTTAGAATTGAGATTTGGTGTTCTGATTATTTCCTGACCACGTGATATTAGGATGATTACGCCATCCAGGGTTGTAGGTATTGGAGAATGGATCATTCTAGATGGCGTGGAGATCCTCATAGGTCTGAGGAACTCCAGAAAAGTCAAAGTATGAGGATTTAGAGTTCCCCCAACTAGAGTAGGTAGGATCGAAGTGTCCTCTGAAACTAGGATTAGATGGGGGTGGATATGGATCCATCCCCGAGTGAGAGTGGTGGTAAATGTTATGCAAGCCCTTCCTTCCTGATGGCAATTGTGCATACATGTTTTCTTGTGAAGTGATGGCTCTTCGCAAATGTTGAATCAATTCTTCCACCTTTTTCTCAACGATTGAGACTTTATCTAAGTGGCTGGCCACCAACTTCAGATCGACGAATGTGTTTTGGCCTCAAGTCTCCTACACCCGCCGCATGTTTGTCAATGCACAGGTGGTCATCCAGCAGAACACACCCAGCGATTCATTGTGTGTGGAGTTCTAGTACATGTTCTCGAGAATTTCCCAAACAGTATCTTCATGTTGACCCATGATACTTCCACCATAGTTTTCCTCAACAAAGAGCTTGATATCCTCATGGAGCCTATGGTAAAAAGACTGGACTTGTTCCCACTTAGGAACTATGTGATGGGGGCATTTTCGCATCAGATCCGAAAAGCGGTCCCATCCCTCCTGAAGTGGTTCTCCTACAATTTGTGAGAAGTGCTTGATTTGGTGCCTTAAAGCATTTGTCTGACCAATGGGGAAGAATTTTTGTAAGAATTCAGTTTGGAGTTCCCCCCATGTGTTGATTGGATGAGTCAGGGTCTGAGACCAATCAACAGCTTTATCCATGAGAGAGAAGGAGAACATCTTCATGAGTAGGATGCCTCAATTTTTTATGGCAAGCCCGAAGGTCTGGGCTAGATGCTTTAGTTGCTTGATGTGCTAGAAGGGATCTTCAGAGTTCAAGCCATGGAATTTAGGGATAGCATGAATCATATTTGGCTTAAGTTCAACATCAGGCCGTCCAACTGGGATTTATAACATGGGCTTGATCTCCACCACAATGGGATTGTAGTGCTCCCACATCTAAGGATGCGGTGGTGTATTTATGTGTGCATGGAATAGATCATTAAGGCACTGTAGTTGATTCTGAAAATCGAGTTCTTCTCGATTCTCCATGGATGTGGATGAAGGAGATCTGGGCTCAAAAGTAGATGAATCTGAAGAGATATCAATCTGGTCGATGGTAGCACAAACAAGTGGGTTGAGGCTTGGCCTCAACGAGAATGGACTGCTAATGGAGGCCTCAAGGGTGGTCTTAAGGACCTCCTCCCAAACATGCACTATAGAGTCGGATGAGGGATAGAATGTGTGATGGACCCAATCGAGACACCCAAAAAATTTTTGGACAACTAAGGAGATTCAAGGCAGATGGTACCTCTTGATCAGAAAGCCACTCACCCGAGAAGTACTTGGATAGCCAGGAAGGGAGAGCCTCGCAAAGACCCCTACACAGCATAGCATCCCCATGGGTTACAAATTTTCCCCCACCTGACCTTCCTTGTCACTGAGGATCCAAGTAGACCGGAATGAGCAACTTGACCACTTAAGTCTACCAATTTTAGTCTTGAATTATAGTGCTTTGAATTTCACTTGAACTTTAGAATTGATTGTGATTGTGACATAACTTGAAGGTTAGTTAACCCACATGGTGGGTCAACTTCACTTAACCTGCCCTAAAGTTTAGGATGAATTGGGTAAAGAACCTAAAATCACCTTGCGTGGTTTGCAAGCAAATTATTAAGTCTCAAATTTTAAGGATTCAAATGAATGTTGGAGCCTTTTTTTTTTTTAAGGCCTTCATGATTAGATCAATTCAATCAAAACTTGGTTGGTACACAACGCGAGAAATCAAATTTCTTTCAATTTAAGCAAGTATGTTTTTCTCAATCCCTAAATTAGAAACCCTAATTTGGCTCTTTTCCAGGTCCAATTCTTCCCAAATTGGGCACCTAGGGCTTAATCAAGAAGGTGAATAGCCCTAGGCTCCTTAAGTTTCTAGTAGGTGCAGATATCTGGAAGGGGATTTCTAAATAAATCAAATCAGGTAATTCAAGTGATTAATTCTAAGAAAGAATACCAGTTGATCCTAATTGATTATTCTTTTAGTTCTTTCCAGAAATAAGGGGCTCAAGAAGAAGGAAATGAGTTTACTTGCCCCTGGAGTGGCTCTGTGCAGCTGATCTTCTCCCATATACCTCGAACAAACACAACATAACACATAAAGCAAATTAGAATCAAATCAGAATTGTAATCAGTGAAATGAAATGGCACGTTGCCCCCAGGCAAGGTGCCAAAATGTTTATGTGAAATTGTCGATGCTAAGAAATATGGATGAAAATCGCATGAAACACTTAAATTTATAAAGCTCGAATTCAATTTGGAGTCTGAGGTCGTTCATAGGGAGCAAACATGATAATTTCAATTCACTAATCACATTAGCAATAATAATATGCAATTGAACCAATGAAATGCTAAAAATAGCATTCCAATAATGATCAGAGAGTTATTACAAAAAGATGGGGTTAAAATGATGATTTGAATCAACAAATCAACACTTAATTTTTAAGCTCATAATTATTTCAAATAAATGAACAGCATGCTCACTCAAATATAAGATTCAGAACCACTCAAATGATAGATTGGACGACAATAGAAGGCTTCAGACACCTTAACTAGCAGGAGCTCACAAGGCACAAGGGCCTTGCCTTAAGCCTCACAAAAGCGGCATAGCAACAACACCAATGGAGGCACAAGGGCCTCAGAGACTAAGTGTTGAGAGAGGGAGAGGGCATGAGAGAAAAACCCTCCCCCCTCTCTCTGATTCTCTTCCCTGTCTCTTAGCTCAAACCAACGTGAAGAGTACCGAATAATCAGGTAATCGGGTACATGGTCAGAGGTCGAAGCCCGTGTGCATGTGTGCACGAGTGAGGGTGCGCGGCTCGTGTGAAAGGGGGCTCAACCCTCGTGTCTTGGACAAGGGGTCAGATACACAATTGAGTAATAAACACCGTTGGCAGCTCATTCGCGGATGATGTTGCACTACGGTACCTACCTTCCTCCTTCGCGCAGTAGCAGCGGATGATTGCTTTGATTAGGGTCAGCAGTAACACCTGCTACTTCAATTGAGGACTTGGAAGTGATCCTGGAACTGGTCCGCAACAACTGGAGGTAGTATTAAGGATGAACTCGACTGGATAGCTGCAGATGGAGTCGGAGAAGGAGGTCATGACGACGGAGCTCTGGTGTAGACCTAAAATGGAGAATACAGCCTCTCGGCCCTATCAAAATTGCTCAGGAGGATTGCTTGAGTGTGGTAAAGGTGCTAGTGGTGGTTGTGTGTGGTGAGGAGGTGTGTGTGTGCATGGTGAAGTCAGAGAAGGTGGTTGAAGGTGGTGGTGCGCAGTGGAGTGCTAGAGAGACCACAACAACAAATTTCCTTGAGGCTTTTGATCAACAAGATGAGGCGGAGCTCGCGAACTCAATGGCAGGCAGATTGGTGAAG
Organism: Thalassia testudinum; assembly: GCA_037157565.1. Lineage (NCBI taxonomy): Eukaryota > Viridiplantae > Streptophyta > Magnoliopsida > Alismatales > Hydrocharitaceae > Thalassia > Thalassia testudinum. The sequence goes on from JAZHRO010000063.1 coordinate 62,650,289, forward strand.
TGGAGTGGTTGTGTGAGATCTCTGGAGGAACTCCAGTGCTAAGGAAGGCTAAGGTGGTACAGGTAGTGTGGTGTGTGAACTTAGGTTTTAAGGGTGTAGGAAGAGTCAGGGGAAGGAAAGGAGTTGGGACCGAATGACTACGGATGAGGAGAGAGTGGGGATGGCGCAAGCTATGATTAGTCGGTGCAAGAGAAGGAGGTGGCTCTGAAGGGGGGAACGACAATGTCTAAAGGAGGGGGCTCCTAGTAGGTATGGCGAATAGTGGACGACAGAGAGGAAGAGCTTCCCTCTGCCAATGGTATGTGGCAGAAGGGAAAAGAGGCCAGAGGTGGAGAGTTACCAGAGCAAGCATGGTGCTGGCCAGAGATAGAGGAAAGAGAGGTGTTTTGGCCTAAAACTTGTTAAGGAGAACGACCGATCGAAGGGGGTCTTTTTAAAGGCCCCAGGTAGAGCTCCAAGCTTGGGAAGAAGCTTGGGAAGCTTGAGATTTTAGGGGAGAAGATCCCCCAATTATCTTGCATTCTCCTGATCTGAGGGACTAGATTTAGGGTTTGAAAGGCAGTGCAAATGATTAGGAAGGACCTCAGGATCATTCCCTCCAAATTTGGAGGGATTCGGTTGAGTAATCAGAGAGGAATCTCTGATTGAAGGTCGACTGCTGTGGGTTCACACCAGTCATGGCGACAGGGACCTTTTTGAAGAAAATGATGAATAGTTAGGGGATACGTGCAAATAATTTGAAAGTTAGGGGCTTGGCTGAAAGAAACAAAGACTTAATGGACCAAATTGCAAACTAGGTCAAGATGGACTCTGATTGGACCCAAATTTTGGTAAAAACCTAATTTGGACCCAAGGAATCTAACGGTGAAGTCGGATTTTAGTTTTCACCAAGTTTTACTAGGCAGTTTGCATAAAAACTCAAATTAGGGTAAAATTCCATCAAGATTCTGTTTAAGGTCAAAATAACCAAGGGTATCAAACCTCTTAGAATATTTTTCTATGAATTTTAGGAGCTTTAGATGAATTTTATCTTTACCAGAACCTCTTTAATTTAACTGAGTTTGAAATTAGGATTTTTGTGTGTTGTAGTTCTTGAAATGTGTGAACCTTGTTTCTGACAATGCTTACCCACTTTTGGGACTTTTAAGCTTATTTGACCTTCACTTTAGCCACTAAGTGACCCCGTGGTTAATCTATGTTTCAGATGTGCTGTTAAAATTGCAAAATTAACCCTAATTTCCTATTTTCTTCTCAAATAAGAATATTATGGAATTATGACCCTCAGGTGGTTATGTAGGAGCATTTATCCATCAAACTTGACCAAAAGTGGCTAATTAGGGCCTATGATGGTGTTCCCATCAGTAGAGCACCATCCAAGACACCTGAGCTACAAAATTTTCCCTTAATGCTCTGTCTAAAGATATGAAATATAGATAGTGTCGAGGTGGTAACATGTTGACATCGCATCCTCAAAGGAAGCATTTTTCTCCTTCTTGGAGGTAGGAACTCACAGTAATCATTTGCTTCGGATTTTACTAAGGCTAAACAAGGGGCTTTTTTAATTTTTTCTAGAATTTTTTTAGTTGTTGGCTTCGTGTGTGAAATTAACACAAGAATTTTGCAAGAGATGAAAGTTTTGGGTCAGGAACTAAGCCAAGTAATTTCTAGGTTGCGAAAGGAAATCAAGTCACCTAAATCATCATGAGTTTAGGGAGAATTTAGAGAAAGATACCTGATCTAGTCTAAAAGTGGACCCAAAAGTTTTGACAATTAGATATGCATCCTAGTCCCTAATTTGTTAATGATTAAATCCCATTGTACCTTAAAATGAATCTACAATCTTGGTCTCAATTTTCAAAATTTTCCTTAAAAAGTTTTATGATTTTTCTAATGAAGTTACATGCAAAAAGAATAATTGTTTTTATGTTTTTAGGTTTTGAAAATTTTGAATCGATCGTCAAAATTTAAAAACACCCCCCCATGCTTATGATATGCAATATCATGCATTAGAGGGAAAAGAGATCACCTTAGTGACAGGCAGTCGAGTTCTGGATGGTAAAAACCTAGAAAAAGAAAGAGAAAAAGAAAGCAAGAAAAATGTTAGGCTACCTCTTATCCAATGCTATCATTTACTCCATTTAGTAGGGCATGAAGCGATGCACAGAAGACAAACAATCATGTAAAAAATTGGACACGTGAATGCCCTCATGAAGGATGACTTCCTCTTGATCCCCTAAAGGATGAGTGGTAGAAATGTGGGGACCAAAATGAGATGGAAAAATGGAAGAATGACCCGAGTCTGGCCATGGTTTTAGTTCACGATGAAGGCCATACTTGAGGGGGTCAGGTGGTAGGTCCAACAGAAGGGAGTAGTGGAAAAGTTAGTGTAATGAAGGATGGGATGTTGAATGGAAGTTAGAGTAGGTGGGTAAGGTGATGAGTCAGGAAGAGAGTTGGATTGAAGACAAGGCTCCAAGTCATTGATGTCGTTGACCATTGATTCAGAGTTTGAATCCTCAAAAAAATTATGGTTGGGAAGATTATCCACTATTATTGTTTCTTCCACCAAATTAAATGTTTCATTATATGAGTCCTCAAAGAAATTATCATCATCATGGAATCTCCTAGAGGATTTGAAAATATCAAGAGTAATTGTTTGGCCTACGCAAGTGATATCAATTTTACCTATATGGTAATTTATATTTTCTTTTGTGGTGGCCAAAAAGGGTCATCGAAGAATTTTAGTGGCATTAATAAGAGATTCGAGTACCTCAATGTCAAGTTCCAGAAAGTCTACTGCGAAGACACAGTTCTGGATCTTAACAAGAACATCCTTAACAATCACCCTAGGTTTAATTGAAGATCGGTCGGCTAATTATAGGGTAACATCGATAGGTTTGAGATCACCGATCTTAAATTCTTCGAAAAGAACAATGACGCTGATATTAACAGAGGCATCAAGATCGAGAAGGGCACGGTTGAAACTGGTGTCATCAATAATAACCAAAATTAAAGCTACGCTCGGGTCTTCATCATAGGAGATAGCTTGCTCTGTATGATAGAGCTTATTATCTCCAAAAGATGCATTCTACCTAGATTTTTGGTTTGTTGTTTTGGAGTACAAATATCCTTCAAAAAATTTTCATAGGTAGGTATATACTTGATTGTGTCTAGGAGAGGGATGTTGATCTAAACTTGCCTAAATAATTCCATGAGTTCCTTATTTGTGGGCTCAGAGTTCTTTTTTCTATTAGTGATGGAGTGTAAAGCTTGGGGAAAAGGGATAGGAGCCAAGTCAATTTCTTTTTCTTCCTGATTGGTGTTAGGAGAGTCAACTTGCATGGGATTAGCATGGGTTTCACCATTTTGGTGTGAAGACCCAGGATTAGTGGTGGTTTTCCCACTCCTCAATGTAACTACACTCACAGTCTGGTTATTCCTAGGACGAGGTTGGGGGGCATGTTGTTGATGGAAACCAGGTGGGTGCTATGGTACCGAGTTAATGGGAGGCTGGCTATGGTTGGCTTGATTTAGATTTTCACTCTAGTATTGATTCCTTTGATTATTAGGGTTGGCCATGGGTTAGGAAGGTAGATGTCTTGTAGATCTCTGTGTTGAAGTAACCCCAATTTGGTCATGGAGATTTCTTACAATGTAGGTTACTTCTGACATTTGACTTTGCATTCCCTATAGGGCTTTCATAACCTAGGCATTGATGTCTTCTTTGGATGGCCCAGCCTGATAAAAATTCAAATTCGACCCATATCCTAAAAGTTGATTTTGTTTTCGGAAGGGAACCAGATTTGTCCAGGAATGAGTTAGGTAATTCCTCTAATTGGAGTTGGAGGGATTTGTAAATTGCTCTTGGAGGGTGAAAATATTCTTAGTGGGGCTGGGATTTGGATAAGTGTAAGTCACTGGTGAACCTAGAAAACCTTGAATTATTATTCTTAATAGAGATAGTATTGAGATTATAAAAGTTTCCCTTTTAAGCATCTTAGGTGGGGTTAGATGTGGAGCTCGGTTTGGATTCAACTTTTCTTCAATCTTTTTCTACAGAATTTGCATCTGATCCAGTCTTTGTGTAATTAATTGTAAATCATCCTGAAGCTGGAACAGATGTAGATCTGGACTCAATTTCATTAATCCTAATTCTTGGTTTTGTAGTCGAACCAAAAGTGTCCATCGAAGCCAAATTAAAAGAGTTTTTACTCATTTCCTCAAAAAGCAGGTAGGCACTATCAGCATCTTTATTAAGGAAGTTACCCTGACATGAAGCATCCATAAACTATGTTAATTGATCATCTAATCCATGATAGAATATCTGCACTAGCTGCCATCGTGGAATCTCATGGTGGGGAGAACTCCTTAATAATTCTTGACACCTCTCCCAAGACTCATGGAGAGATTCACTAGATTTATGTTGAAAGGTCATAATAGATCATCTTAAGGCATTTGTACGACCGATCGGGAAAAACTTTTTCAGAAAAGCACTCTTTAATTGGGGCTAGGTAGTAATAGGACACCCAACCTTCCTAAACCACTATGATGCCTTGTCTTTTAGGGAGAGAAGGAAAAGTCTCATGGGCCATAGATCTTCTCGCACATTGCAGGAATGGGTGTTTTGTGCAAGGACAATCAGCTCTTCGAGGTGGCTAAAAGGGTCCTCTCTCGGAAGATCATGAAAATGATTAATGAGGTTCAAGATAGCGAGCTTGATTTCAAAATCCCCCTCAAGTATAACCACCCCAGGTCTCTCCTCATAGTTGGAAGGATCATAAAAATCCATAAGTTGAATGAGAGGTTCCCTTCATTGTTGACTTGCTTTTTGGTTGGCTAGGTTCATGACTGTCCTAGCCAACTATTGTTGATTCAATTCAAGTTGAGACAATTGGTCAATCGTCATGTATAGGACATTAGGATTTGGATTTTGATTTTGCCCTGGCTGTTCTAGATTTTGTGGTAGCTCCAAACCTAGGAGGTCAGGGATGGGGATGTCAATGATGGAGGGGTTAGCTTGTGGATTTTAGGTGGAAGGGTTAGCTGCAGAATTAGAAGTGGGATTAGAGGGATTTTGTGGGTGGAAGGTGGAAGTGGTAGTGGACTATTGCATGTTTTCCATTTTTGAAGAATGTAGGGAAGAGGATATTTTTGTGCAGGGGGTAGAATCAAGTGGTCCCTCCAAGTGTGGAGTTTGGGATCGCCACCCACGCATACAATGAAAGAGAGGGAGGAGAGGACAGAAAGATGAGAAGAAGTATGCAATAAAGCAAACAAAATTCTAGACCTAACTAAAGTGTGACTCCCTAAAATTTACCTAAGACTTGGTCTAGATAAGAAATAAAAAATCTATAGCGGATAACCGTTCCCTCAATAAATCTTGCTAGATTGAATCAGGGGAGGGTTGGGCCCAAGTATATCCCAGGAAATCACTGGGGTCTAGGAAGCTAAAATACATAAGGAATGTGATGGGTGTTAATTAGGGTAATGTTCGATTATTTCCTTTCTTTTATGATGTGTGCAAATTAGGCAGGAAGTCATGCCCAAGCCAAAACAATAGGTTTTACAAACAAGGACTTTTGTTGAAGGATTTTAGGGTTTTGATTAAGATAATGTGGATTTTAATGTTCTCTCTTGTTAAGGATTCAAACAAGGTTTTAAAGTTCCACACAATAATATCAAACAAGTTGTTGGTGGTGGAAGTCAATTCGCTTAAAGTTGATGTGGCACTAGAGAGAAAAATCCTACGTATGCATCTCTTAGAAATGAATCTCTTTTTAAAATATTTTCATGTGGTGGACCAAAAAAGACAAAAAACCACATCCACCTGATAGAAAATCAAACAATAAATCCAAAATTGATTTTTTTGAGATTTTTGGAAATTGTTTGATATATTTTTGGAATTTTTTTTCCTATTAGTGTCAAGAGTCAGAAATGATAGATTTAGGAAAATGATTCTACAGAAACCCTAATTGGCCTCAAAACTTTTTGAGAATTTTATCAAATGTAGATAATTTGTCATGGTTTCTAGCAATGTAAAGTTTTTCAAAATTTGAAGAGTAAAACAATTTATAAAATTCACGAATAGTAAGAAAATAGTAAGGAAACAAGGTCTGACTCCTATTTAGATTATGAATTCTTTAATTTTTTATATTGAGGAAAATTTATTGAAAATTGAACTCAAGGTTCTTAACGCAAAGGGGCTTCCTTAGGTGAAATTTGGAGATTTTAGGAAGCTCCTAAGTGCCCAAACCTGATTTTTGAAAATCAAGACAAAAGTTTGGATTCTCAAAAATCAGACACCAATATGACAAAGGTGGTGGAAAAATGAAGTAAACAAGCAACACAATGATTTTTAGGGTTCCACCACCCTTAATTTTTCCTATTTTTGTTTCTTGGATAATTTAAAGATTTTTTTAAAAGATTTTTTTTTTTGAAAAGAGATGGCCTAGGATGCTTACCTGAAGTACGTGGGAAGACAAGTTCGCTTGAAACCTTCACTCCAAGCAAATCCAAATCCCACTCCTCCAAATTTGCACCTAAACAAAAGAAAACACAAAATTCATGAAGATATAATAAAGTAAGAGAGAGATAAAAAATAAGACCAAGTCATGCCTCCCCGGGAAAGGCACTAAAAAGTGATGTCAAAAATACGCAGTTTTGTAAAAAGCGAGTTTTATCGTTGAGACGCATATCTTTACAATTAACACTTAAATTTATATACCAAGATAGGATGAGTATCTAGGGTCATCCAAGGAGGCAAAATTATTAGTCAAATAATTGATTCTCTCTTGCCTCTCAAATCCCCACTTATATTTTTGTACTTTTGATTTTATTTCATTTAAGGTTTTCAAAAAATAATCAAGAAAGTGTGAGAATGCGATAGCAAATTATGCAACTATGAAACTACACCCTAAATGACAAGAATAAATCCTCTCTTCTAAGCTCACCCTAGGCAAGTGCACCTAGGGTAATTAGAAGAGAAGAGTGTGTGCAATAAAACTACTAGAAATAAGAGAAACACACCAAGTACAAAATAGGAATTTGGAAGGCAATGAAAATCTTTATATTGCTAGCAAAGTTGAAGACAAGTAGCTAAATGCTTCTTACAAGAAAATGAAAAACAAGACAAGCTAATACAAAGAAAATAAGGAAGAAGAAAAGTGTCCTCCAAAGATGATGAAGGAGGTAGTTCTTGCTCCATGCATAGTAGCTCCTATGCTTGAAAAGAACACCTCCTTGCCTCCAAGTTGATGCTCCTCCAAGTTTCCTCCAAGGGTGGACGTCCACCACCCTTGCGCCTGCACAATACCTCACTTTCCTCCTCCTAGATGAATGCTTCTCCTTAGCATGGCACAAGGAAGACGGGAGAAGAAGAAGGCACAAAGGGGGCAGGTAGGTTGCCCCCTTGATCTTCTTCTCTTCTTCTCCTTCCTTGGCTGTGGACTATGGTGGATATGGGTGGAATAAAACTAACCAAGGATGATGGTTTGGTTGTGGTTAAATGTATTTTTATAGGAAGGAAAAGTGGTGGTTGGTGTGGAGTGTATGTGTAAGGCTAGGATGGCTTGATGGAAGGTGGTTATCGATCCAAGGGGGGAGATAAGTTGGTGCCATCCTAAAGGGTTTGTAGGGTAGTAGTTATGGTGGTGTTGGTGGCCTTAGGTGGTGGAGAGATACCACTAAATTGTAACCAACTTGAGGCTTCTAGAAGGGGTCTTACATGGCACCACTAATCAAGGGTTAGGATGGGATTAGGGCTTAGGTGTAGGGTTGAGATGGGGGGAATTTTGGAGGGAAATGGTGGCGCCAAAATGAGTGTAGTTAGGAGTGTTTCTAGCACCACTTTTTGGTGGCTTTTGGTGGTGGTGGTGGTGTGAAGAGGTGTGTAGGGTTGGCACCAAAATGCTATAGAGGTGGAGGTAGCTTAGGTGGACTTAGGTAGGGTTACTTGGTGGAGCTAGTTAGGTGGAGTTTTATGGTTAGGGTTGGAAGCCATGGAGGTAGAGCTCAAGTTGGTTAAGCTAGCTTAGCTATTAGGGAGTAGGGTAAGAGGTAAAAGAGCTAGGGATTTAGCTTGAGGAGTTGAGGAGTTACAATAAGCTACACTGAACCTGGTTGAAACTGGAGAGGGTAGCATCTGAGCTCATTAGTTAGCTTAGCTAGCTAGTTCTTTGCTAGCTGCTAAGCCAAGTTAAGATGAGTTGGCTTCTGCTGATATGAGATGAGGTAAGCTAGAGTTGGTCTTCCCGAAGACCACCCAACTAGCTGAGGTAGCTAGCTTAGGTCAAGTAGCTCAGCTCAACCAAGTTGAGCTGAGTTGAGTCTTCGAGAGCTGGAGTTGAGCTGGCCTAAGCTAGGTAAGGACTTCTTCAACTGACTAGGCTTAGCTAGTTGATTGTAGTTGCTATGTCTAGTCTAGTAGAGCTTCCATGGACTGTCTTGAGCTAGGAGGAGATGGAATGGAGCTGTGATCAACTGTCTTGTGTTAGTTTGAGTTTCCATTCAGCTGAGGTGAGTTGAATGGAGCTGAGGTGAACTAGCTTGAGCTACCATTCAGCTGAGATGAGAGGAATGGAGTTAAGGGTAGGTTCATGTAGCTAGAATGAGCTAGGATCTAGCTGGAATGAGCTGGATCCAACTGAGATCTAGCTGATGTGAGCTTCTCCATCTTTTGTCATCCTGAGTGCCAAGGTTTATAGGATATAACTTTCTACCTATCCCTGACACTCAAATAAACTCATCAAAAGACAATAAATTGCAATGCATGCCTATCCTAGGTGAATGCCTAAATGCAGCTCGAAAATAAGTTTGCAGAGTTAAAATCTTAAGAGCTAGATCTATTTTATGGCATATGAATGATGATAAACTAGCAATTATCACCAGATTATTAGTGGATGCATTCCTAATGATGAGGTCAATGATGTTATCTCTTTCTGTCATGACTAGGCCTGTGATGGCCATTTCTTTGGGTGTAAAATCGTATCTAAAATCCACTAGTGTAGCTTCTTTTGGTGCACACTATTCACAGATGCACAAACTTATTATAGGGCATGAGATCGTTGTTGTTCGAAAGAATTTTCACTTTGAACAAGGTACGAATAAAATGATACATCGTTGTAATTCTCATGGTGAAAAACCCTCAATAAAAAATAAATTAAATCTAACCACGTAAAGTTAGGTCATCTCCACAGGTAGGAACACGCCAATAAACTCACAAATATTTTCACCAAGAATGTTCACATAAAATAAGAAAAATTATTATTCATAGAAATATTCCATAAGTCCCGTTGAGAGGCTAGAGAGAAAATGAGAAAAAGAGGCGGCATGTCACCAAATATCCCTCAATAATATATATCAATATAACTCAAATGCAAAGCTCACAATAGAAACAATCTAAAAACTAATTTGCTCTTTACTATTGAGAAATAGAGGAGCTATATGGAGGAGGTGGCTCACGTAAGGGTGGTTGTGAGTGATTGGTTGGCATGCAGTGGAGTGTCAAGCTACAAGCATCGCACTTGTAGGTGTTGCATATGTCGAGACAGTTGGAGGTGGCTGGCTTGCTCAGCCAAAGGAGCTGGTGGCATGAAGTTCTTGGGTAGTGGTGGAGGGGTCGGTTGGTAGCGTAGTCATCAAGGAAGACGTGGAGGAGTGTGAGGCTCATCTTGATGGTGTTGGCAAAGAGAATGATGGTTGGCGGTGAATGTTTAAGGCGGTGGCGAAGCTGATGTTGTTGGGTTCTTTGCAAAGAAGAAATAAAGGAAGAAGAAGACTGAGAAGGAGAAGGAAGAAAATGAAGGAGATGGAAATCATGGTGGTAGCTCTATCGAGAAGGAAATCGCTGGTGGTGCGCTAGTGGGAGCGACGATGACGGCGAGAGCGGGTGTGGATATGAAGAGCTGAGATTAGGAAGTGCGGTGGTGATGGGTGGCTGTTAGGTTCAAGCAAAGGTGAAACATGGGAGAAAGAGGAAGAGGAAGGGGGTTACGATAGTGGAGGCTGGAAAGTTGAGGGAACCACGGTGAAATCAAAGATGATAGGTGTGGTTGCAGTGGTGGCCATGTGCTGCCACCACATGGCCCTTGGGGTGCCGCGGTGGATTGCGGTCACTGTGGTGTGTGGATCAAGGATGGTGAGTAATGCAGTGGTGCGTTGCAGTAGGGAGGTGGATCGCGATAGGGAGGTTGATAGAGGTGGGGAGGTTGATCGTGGTGGGAGTGGTTGGCCTCTCACTCTTTTGCTCACCTCCATATAAAGGCCAAGCGTACACGAAGGACGTGCACACACTCAATGCCGAAGCACTATCGAGAAGACATTGCGGCCATCTGTAATGGAGAGAAAAAATGGTTAATGCGTGTTGTAATGGAGAGGGAGGAAAGAATAAATAAATAAATAATAATAAGAGAAACAAAAGAAAACCTATAGGTAATTATGCAAAAATGTTAAGTATCAAATTAAAGTTCTAAACTCTAATTAGTTACTAATGAAAGCTATATACAACATATAGATGTCAAAATATTATAGGCTTAATTATTTAATTAGTTCACCAAAGTGGACCTATCAAATACCTCATGCCTAGAGTTTGCTACTCCTTGGCAACATCTATGAGGAACCTTAGAGTTCTAGTCTAGATTAGCCGTCAGGGTACCTTATCATATCTCACTTCTAGAGACTTGTTTGAAATACTTTCCTTAAACCTTAAGGTATCTAAGTACCAGCCAAGATACATACTTGGTCAGCATCAAGCCTGGGTCACCGACAAAGGTTTCTTAAACACACAAGTTTATCCTAGGGTTAGTTAATCCCAGAAGTTGAAGTCCGTGCTCAATGAGTAAACTGATTAATGGGCATCCACATTTGTTCTTCCCATACGTTCTCAGGACTGGGCTTGCCCTTCACCTACCTAGACCTACCTACATTCAACCATACTCTACCTAGACCTACCTAGGTTCAACCATACTCAGACTAGGATGCTTTCTCCTCACCCTTTTTTCTTATCTCAAGGTTAACACAAGGGCGAACCCGATGTATATCTTCCCAACCAGGCATGTGGCCCCTTTTATTCACTCAACTATTTCCACTCACCTCCAAATCTTTTTTTTTTGGATTTTTCTAGTACCCATGTGTAACGAGATGCCTTTTATTCTCCATAGCACCCATGTGTAGCGAGATGCCATTTCCCTCCTCATTTTTGTTTATTCTCCATTTCATTTTTCTCGTGAGTGGCTCCTTCATTCTTTTTAAATGCTTCACCTAAGTAAAATCTAGGAGGACTCAGGGCGCAAGGTTGGGCTCTAGACATCCTACACGCAGGAGTTACTGTGTGTAACATGCCAGCCATACCTCGCAGGGATCTCTATTAGGTTTGAATATAAGTTAAGGTGAATTAATTTAGAGTCCCCAACCTCAATTTTGATAGAACTCAGGGTATCCTCTCACATGGTTGCCCAAATTTTAAGTCCATGCATGTGAAAAAGACACTTCAATTTCAAGGATCCCTAAATCAAGGGATAAACAAAGAAGTTCTATACTTCCTATGCCCTTGATTGAATACATCAGTCTCTCAGCTTCCTCAATTGCTTGAGGTAAAATCTGTATCTAAATAAATGCATAGATTTTTTAAGCTAAAATAACACTAAGGGGCTAAGGATAATATCTCTCACTTATCTCTTGAGGCAAGACACTTAATGTTTATCTCCTTTTCTCTCAATTAAACCCCTAGCTTTCAAAATATATCACAATTATCCCCCTAACTTCATCATCTTCTTCACCAATCAGTCCTTTCCACCTCCATATTTGCAGAACTCCTAAACCCAATAGCAACCGACCTTCAATCAGGGATTACTTCCTGATTTTGTGGCCAAACCCTTCCAAAATTGGAAGGGAGATTCATGAAGAGATGCCCTTCAATTTAAACCCAGTCTTGCCTTCCAATTCTCACCCTAGGGTTCATGCAAACTCTTAGAAATTTTCAAGTCCTACTCCATGATTTCCAAGCTTGAAGCTCGACTCTAGGCCTATAAATGACCCCCATAGACTGCCTTACCACCTTACCATGTTTTTGAGCCAAAAATCCTCTTCTTTCCTCTACCTTCATCTCGCTCCAAGCTTGCTCTAGCAACTCTCCTACCTTCGACCTCTTCACCAGCCTCCACATACCATAGGCAATCGGTTCCAACTCCCCACATCATTCAGTACCCCGCAATACCAGCGAGGTGCCTCCTAACCCTCTGTCGTCACCGCTCAACCTCACCAGATCTTTCATCTCCTCCGGCGCCAGCCATACCAGACCCGGTGCCTCCTTCACCCGTCATCGTTTGTTAGCCAGCCTCATCAACTCTACTCTGACTACTCATCATCTTCGTGCCACTACATCTTCGTTTCAATCACCGACTCGCCTGCATGTTTTCCATCTTCCACCTCACCAGCATACCTCCGATGAGCTTGCACGGCCACTACACTTTACCAAACTGGCTGCCACCGCTACCTACAGCATCGTCGCATCCTAGTGACTAAAACCCCTCAAGATATTGAGGGGATTGGCCGCTCAGTTGTTCCCCCAAACAACCCAATTTCTGCCACTATTTTTCATCGCCACCAGCTACCTCCAACCACATTCACGGCATGCCCCTGCCACCATCACCTTCGCCGCATCTTCGTGCTCCTACTGAGCTGTTCTGACTTGGCCATTAAGGCTATTTTTGTGTTTCAGGTTCGAAACTGACCCCTACCATTAACAGAGTTGCTTTGAGCAAGCTTGAAGCGTGTTCTTGGATCAGTAGCTCCAGGATGCTACTCAAGGTGACGCAGAATACTTTTAGGAAGAAGTCTAGGTTTTCAATTAGGAGCTTCGAGCGCTCTTGCTACCTCAATTGGACGTGTCTTCAGCAATTGCTCACACACAAAGAATGGGGCCAGGATAGTCCTACATCGGATATAGGAGTGCTTCAGCAGGCAAATAAGTTAGATTTGTGAAGAGGGCTTATCACCCAAGTCACCGAGGTCGGGTCCCCACTTCACCCTCTTACCCTAGTGCTCACTGCTTGCATATGATCACGCTCGTAGGCCTACACCCTGTTCTACATCCGGTTACCCGATAACTCGTCTAACCTTGGGTCTTTAAGAGAAAGAAGAGAAGGAAAGACAGAGAGAGAAAGAGGGGCTTTTTTCCCTCAATTGTGCCCTCTCTACACTTAGTCGCTGGGAGGCCCTTCTTGCCTCTGTGTTATGCTTCTCCTTAAGGCTTGAAGAGAAGAAGAGAGGACTTTGAGCCACTGCTGTTATGGCGTCTGAGTGCCTTATCTGTCATTTGATTTTCCTGGTTCTGTGCTCCTGTGGCTATATTGGTTGCTTACTGACGTGGAATAATTGGCTGATCATTACTGTTCAGTTATTTGATAATTATTGTGAGCAAAATTAGAGGGGAATTAGTGATTTAAATCATCATTTTACCCCATACCTTTTGCACCTTGACATTGATTTTCATATATATATGTCATTCCTGCATGGAATTTTCATTATAACTTGCTCATATTTGTGGTGATATTGTGATCTTTGAGATTAATTGCAATACTTGCTCCCTGCGTTCGACCTCAGACTTTCTTGACGATCTTTCCAGCTATAAATTGTATTGTTGACAAGCGATTACAACTTTACTACAACAAAGTGATTTTAAAACCTCATTTTTGCGCATTAACACACGCCTTTCCGTACATGATTGTAATGGGAACCATGCCCAAAAAAGTCTTATATGCTATCCTATAACCCAATGGAGCATCATTCAGCTTTCCTGACTAGTCCTTTCTATTAGGCCGAATAGTTTTCTCAAGAATTTTCTTTATCTCCCTATTGGACACTTCAACCTACCCACCCATTTGGGGGTGATGTTGACAGAGCGAGAGTCGTCGTTTAAAGTATGTATCACATCATACTATAGTCAATGAAAATTTCTTTATCGCATTTAAATTTGTAATGTGCTCGTAAACAGAAATCGAGTCCGAGGTCATTCGCAAGTAGCAAATGTCGTATTCACACATTAATCACAATTTAAATCATTGAGCACAATAAATTAAACACAAGAAAGATATTCAATGAATAATAATCTACTTAAAATGATATCTAATATTAGAAAATGCGTCTCAAGAAATAATGGAGTAAAAAATAAGACAGAAGCGCTAAAAAGATTGGTGATTTGAATCACCACTTAGATCCCCAATATTAAGCACATATCACATGTATCAATCAACTCAAATTCTCAGCAGTGGCCCTTGAACCACTAATTTCTCAATTCCACGTCAGATAAGAGTGAAGTATCTCCATAGTATTTCAGATCAAACACAAGTCAAACATCGGGCATATTCCCCACATGACTTAACCACTCAAACTTCAAAATAGGCACAAAGGTGCTAAGCATAGAGTAGACCTAAGAGGCACTAAGTGTTGAGCGTATAGGTATGCATCTCGACGCAAAACCTACCCATACCCTCCTTAGTTTCACTTTCTTTCCTCCTCAAATCCAGGTATAAATATGGGTAATCAGGTCATGAACAAGGGACCAGACTTGCCAGCATGGTGTAGTGGGTGATGTGTGAGAGGCACGTGAGATGAGAGGACCTCAACCTCGTGTCTGAGGTGATAAGCCCTCTTTCACGATTTCCCTTTATACTTCTACGAGTGTCTTGCAGTGAGCGATGTGGGATTAAACCCACTGTTCCTCCTCACACGAAGCTGTAGGTGAAGCTCTCATTCAATTGGAAGCCGATACTACTGCTCTTCCCAAATTGAAGTCTTGGATGGCTTCGTGAGGTTGCCCCATAATTCCTGGATGTGGTAACTGTAGTGATTATGGCAGGAGCACGGCAGTCAACTGTGATGGAAGGCGAAGCTCCAGCAATACCTGAAAATTCAATAATGCTACCTTGTGGCCCAATTAAAGTTCTTAAGGGAATCACCGTGGGGTGAGAGAGGCAACGGTGGTGGTGTCGTGAAGTTTGTTGGGTTGATGTGGAAGGATGAAGTCGGAGGAGCAGGAGGAGGATGGGTTTGTCCGGTGGGGTGTTTGAGTGGGTGGATGCTGAAATTTGTAGAGGGCTTTTGAAGGTGAGAGTCTAGCCAGGCTTTTGAAGGTGAGAGTCTGGACAGGCTTTTGAAGGTGAGAGTCTGGCCAGGCTTTTGGCAGTGGCAATGTGTCGTTTAGGGGTGTGTAGTGGTGTAGCGACCACGTCGAAGGCATTGCTAGAGGCGGAGAAGATGGACTAGAAAGAGATGATATGTCAGTTGAATTAGGAGAAGGGGATAAGAATTACCAAGAGAGATAGAGGGAAAGAAAGAACCTATTTTAACAGATGAAAGGGGAGGAGTGACACTAGAGATGGTGAATTCTACAGTGGGAAAGACGGTAAGGAGGAAGGGGGTAGGCGACTTTAGCTAATGTGCACTGGATACGGAAGACTTCAGGGAATATGTTCCCTCTGCTTATTCTACATGGCAAAGGGCAACAACGGAGATCAAGGAGCTCACCTGAGTCACGGTGGATTTGGCCGGAGGAAGAGTTTTGTGGCCAAACCAGACTAAGGAGGACGGTCTCAAGCTTGGGGTTCTTTTATAGGCCTCAAGATCGAGCTCTAAGCTTGGAAGGAGACTTGGATTGCTTGGGCTTTCAGGGAGAAAAATCCCTAAAATCTTGAGTTATTCTGAGCATTGAAGCTTGATTTGGAGATCAAGAGGAGGCTTGAGAGATTGGGAATCTCCTTTAGGTCCCTCCCTCTAAATTTGGAGATGATTGGCTTTGATTTGAGGGAGAAAACCTCCCTCAAATCTCACTGAAGGTGCATTCCCACCGCCAGTGGTGGTAGGGACCTATGTGGAGAAAACGATGATAAGTTAGGGACCCATTTACAAAGAATTCAAAACCTAAGTGGGTAAATGTAAGAAATAGAGTTTTAAAGGTCTAAATTGCAAACTAGGTCAAGATGGACTTTGATTGGGCCTAAATTTTGGTATTAACCTAATTTGGATCCAAGGAATCTAATGGTGAAGTTGGATTTCAATTTTGACAATGTTTGACTGGGCAATTTGCATAGAGGCCTTAATTAGGGTAAAATCTTGTTTGCAATTCTATTATAAGTAAAAATGGGTTCAGATGGTCAAATAAAGGCTACCAAACCTCTTAGAATATTTTTCTATGAATTTTAGGAGGTTTATATGAATTTTATCTTGGCCAAAATCTCTTTAATTTAAGCAGGTCTGAAATTAGGCTTTTGTGCATTGTTTAGTTCTTAAAACACATGAACACTGTTTTTCTCCGTATTGTCCCACTTTTTAGTCTTTAATGATCAATTAACCTCTAATTAGCCCTTAGGTGACCCTGAGGTTACTCTGCATTCATAATGTGAAGTTAAAACTATAGAATTAGCCCTATTTTAATGTTCTCTTCTCAGAATGGATTTAAGTGGAATTACTGTCCTCAGGCAATTATTGAAGGGATTTGTCTCATGATTCTGATTAATTTAAGCTAGTTATGGATAATGATGGTGTTACCATCATACCTCCATGCCTAACTTTTGCTAATCCCTAACAAAATCTCAAGGAAAGAATTAGATCTCTAGACCATGCTTTGTTATTCATATGCCTGATTTGTGCCTCTGTAGAAATTAGAATAGAATGCTAAAAATAGGCCTAGAGGTACTCAAGTACCAGCCAAGATCCAGACTTGACCAGCTTCAGCCTGGGTCTGTCGCGAAGGTTTCTAAGGGCAGCAAAAACTATCTAGAGATTTGTTGACCCCAGCGGTTAAAGCACCTATGTTGATGTATCAAGTTCAGGTTTAGTTTGCCAGTGCATTTTTGATAAGAGTGATAGAGAAAGATTTTTCATTTAGAGATTTTTCTCTCTTTCCTTTTTATATTTCCCTAAATCTAGCCTTGAATTGGCCCTTAACATGTTTTGTATCGGATTCGTTGTCCCCACCATCAATCCTCGAAGGGTCCCTAGCTATTGATGCTTCGGGATAGCATCACCCATGGCAACCCCCAAAACTCCTAGATTTCAACACTTTGGGATAGTGGCGCCCATGGCATTTTGTAGCTAAATACAGGCGCTGGAAATCGGCATTTCAAGATAATCCCACCCATGGCACCTGAACCAACACAAAGTGTTTACACGCCCTCGGTAGGATATTTAGATACGTTAGGAGACTGCACCAAGGAGATGATATGTTAATACACATCTTTGAGGAGAATATTCCACCTCTCTGTGTCAGGAACTCATCCAATTAATTTGTGTCTTCGAGCTGCTCCTAAGCTAGATCATCGAGATAACTTTTCAGAACAGAACACTTTTGGCATTTATTTCTTCGTTAAGCACATTGAACCAGACTAGTGTGTGATTTTGGGTGCTCAGGTTACCAAATCCTGCAAACCAAAGGGTTGGCAATGGGGCCAAATAATCTCTAAGCCCTAGACTTAATACATCATCTTCGTAGTTTCCTCAACCTCTTTAGGACTAATCCAGATCTTAATGAATACATAAGTATTTAAGCCCTACAATAAGCCCAAGAGGCCTAAGATCAACACTCTTACTAATCTCCTTGTCTCTAGCACTGAGGACTTAATCTTTGGTTTGATTTGGTCTAGAACATAAGTAGATTCCATACTCAATTGCTATGACTATCAATCTTTTTTCTTGATTTTACTCCTTTTTGGATTCTATATTTCCTCTTTTCCTCGTCAAGAAAGATTTTCAATCATTTCATAAAATTTTCTTCCTTTTCTCCATTTTTTTTTAGAATATGTGTTTTTTTGTGAGAACCCCTCAGAGATTTGAATTTCCATTTATTTTCACTTTAACACCCCCATGCCTAAGGTTTACAATGTCCTCAATGCAAATTAGGTGGGTATGAATTCAGCTTGGTTCGAGGATTATAACAACGACAAAGGGTGGGTGAATGGGTAAGGATGACTATTACAGACGAGTTCAAGCTCTAATACAAGTATCAAAGGTGGAGTCGGTTGTTCTAAGGTTGAACCCTAAAGTGCAATAGGAATGTATCTCAAAAGGATGATCAGAAAGGTCTCAGATTTTTGGAATGACAGGTTGCCTCCTATTAAGGGCTAAATTTAATGCCATTAGACCAGTGGAAGGTGGTCAAGGAGAAGGGGTGGTTAGATCAAAGGAGTTTTGTAGAACAAGCACCTTGATGAGTAGCCTGGTTGGTCCAACCAGGTTCTTGTTCAGATCGACAAGCTGATGATGTAGGTCAAACCCAATCTGTCTGGTGGGTTGATGGATGTGAATTAATAGGTGTGATCCCACTAGAAACTTTGTGCCTAAAAAAGATATGGAAATGTGAATCTAGGGTTTTGCTGAATCAGTTCAGCATGATCAGATTAGGGGTCCTCAAAGGATAATGGATCTGTGGAAAATGTAGGGACCCTATCGGTGGGATCAGAGAAAGATAAGATGTGATTGCTGATTTGGTCAATGTCTAATTCCTGATCAAAAGATGGAGGTGAATCAACCAGATTAAAAAGAGGTGAGTCAGAGTAAAAATTGATTCCGATGATGAGTCGAGGTTGGGATCGGATTTTGAAAGGCTCTATGATAGATGTGGCTGCTTTGAGGTTCAAATCATCGGCCTCAAAATCAAAATCAAAGAATGGATCATGGATACTGAGGTAATAAACTAGTTCACAATCGTCAGGAAACAAAGGTTGTCCAAAATCAGAGTATGATTCAAAATCATCAGAGAATTTGCAACAATTAGTTCTTAACCTGATTCATGATAGAGATTTCCACCATTGAATAAATCATGATTCATGGAGTTATCAACCCGACCTTGGTCTAACCTAGTCTCAAATTCCAACCCCAAAGAGGTGTCCTTATTAGGCATAGGTTCAGGTTCTTGGCTCCTGGGGTAGATCCAATCAAATCCCAACTCTTCCAACTCCTTTGATTCTATATTGTAAATTGGTGTGACTTTCAAAAATTTAATTTGTTCCTCTGAGGAGTCTGGAGAGGTATAATCAACAAAATATAGGCCAAGAATCATAGTTCTAATATAAAATATGATTCTCTTCACATTAGCCTCATGATCATCCCAAATGGGTTCAGATTTAGATTCTAGGTCAGGGGTAGGAATTAGGGCACTAGAATCTGGACATGGTTCTATTGGTATGTTAGACTCACTCTCGAGGATTACCTTGACAAGATAAGGTGCGGGAATTACATCCTTAATAGGTTCTGACTCAAGCTCATCATATGTGTTTAGTAAATCAAGGAATGATGGACTAGCTTCATGGTTCTCTGTGGCTGGTTCATAATCAAGAACACCTACAATTGGATCCACCCAACCCACATTTTGATCAAGTATGTTATCCTACACAAAGTTTGAATCAAATTCCGTTTGGGTTAGGGGTCCACAACAACCTCGATTTTCGAACCTGGCTGTTGGGAAATCATATTGATCCTCAACATTACTCCAAGATTCATCATCAATTTTTGGGTGAATATATGGGTATTTATGATCAATGGCTTATTGCAACAAATTTAACATATTTGCTCATTTCTCAATGTCATCTTCGTGTATCTCCCACAGTGGTGGATTTGTAATACATTGTATGCCCTCTGTGCTATTCAATTGCCACATTTTACTTAATTATATTATGAGGGCATCCCAGGTTGAACCATTTATCAGTTAGGTCAACTATAGATGGGCACGGTTCACAATGAAGTTTGTTGTTTCTGACACATTAACCTAAACTCCGCTAAATGGATCTAAGGTCCTGTAAAATTCTTCCCTATGTCTAAGGGCAGCTTCAATCATTTTCTCTTTCATACTCATTTGGGATTCAGGATTATTGAAAATCTTTCCTATGTTGTTAGGTTGCATTTTCAAATCAAGTGGTGGATCAGGATGTAGAATCAAATTCATGTCCAAATTGAATTGATTAGATTCGATCATATTTCCTCAAAAGATCAACTCTAATGGAGGCCTCTAGGTCAAGCCTAAAGACCTTTCTTGTGTACGTGCACTACAGAATAGATGAGGGAATGGATGTGAATTGGACCCAATCAATGCACCCAAAAATTTGTGGATGACTAAAGCTGTTTCGAGGCGGATTATACTGCTGAATCAGAAATCCACACACCTAAGAATTACTTGGGTAACCAAGAAGGGAGAGTCCCGCAAAGATCCCTACATGGTAAATCGTCCCCTTGGGTTATAGGGTTTCCCCCACCCGACCATCCATGTCACCACGGATCCAAGTAGATCGGAATATATGAATTGAGACCTTAAGTCTACCAATTTTAGCCCTAATTTGTGCCTTGAATTTCATTTGATTTAGAAGTTGATTCAAATTGTGACATAATTTGGAGGTTGGTTGATTCGCAAAGTGAACCAACTTCACTTTACCTACCTTAAAGTTGAGGATGAAATTTGGGACAAGACACAAAATCACCCTGAATTTACTCTTAAGTTATTAGGTCCAACTTTTAGAGTTCAAGTGAATTTAAAGCCTGATTTTAGGGTTCTCTTGATTAAATCAGTTCAGACAAGGGCCTGGGTGGCACACAAATGTGGGAAGATCAGTTTCCTTTAATGTAGGTAAATGTGTACTAACTCTTTAGAACATTAATGTGGAAACTCTAATTGTCTTTATTCTCAAGTCCAATTTGATCTCAAATATGTCCCCTTAGACTTAAACAAGAATGTAAGTAGTCCAAGATGTCAAGAATTTAAGCGTAAATCCCTAATAGGTATAGGAAATTAGGATGGGGATCTCTAATCAAAATTGCCTCAACTTCAACAGATTTCAATTTCGCAAATCAGGAAACTTTTTTGCCTTTAAGTGATATTACTAGGAAAATAAGGCAAGTGAATCCTAATTGATGTTGTTTCCTTTTCTCTTTCCAAAGATTAAGAGATGATTAGGGAAGAAGAGAAATTTTACCTGCCCTTGGAGTCATTGATTGAGTGGAAGATCTTCTTGTGATATACCTCATAAAAGAAACACATAGGGCAAGTTAGCAATCAACTCAAAAAAGATAAGATTAGTGCTGAATTGCATGTTGCTCCCCGGCAACGGTGCCAAAATGTTGATGGAGCGAGAGTCGTTATTTAAAGTTTGTATTACATCATAGTATAGTCAATGGAAATTACTTTATAGCATTTAAATTTGTAATGTACTCATAAACAGAAATTGAGTCTAAGATCGTTTAGAAAGAGCAAATGTAGAATTGAAGCACTAATGACAATTTAAATCAATAAGCACAATAAATTAAACACAAGAAGGATATTCAATGAATAATAATCTACTCAAAATGATATTCAATATTAGAAAATGTGTCTCAAGGAATAATAGGGTAAAAAATAGGATAGAAGCGCTAAAAAGAATGGTGATTTGAATCACCACTTAAATCCCCAATATTAGGCACACATCACATGTATCAATCTACTCAATTTCTCAACAGTGGTCCTTGAACCACTAATTTCTCAATTCCACATCAGATAAGAGCCAAGTATCTCCACAGTATTTCAAATCAAACTCAAGTTAGATGCCGGGCATAATCCCTAGATGACTTAACTGCTCAAACATCAGAACAGGCATAAGGGTGCCAAGCACAAAGTAGACCTAAGAGGTGCTAAGTGTTGAGCGTAGAGGCACGCATCTCAAGGAAAAACCTACCCATACCCTCCTCATTTCCCTTTCTTTCCACCTCAAATCCAAGTATAAGGTAGTCGAGTATATGGGTAATTGGGTCATGAACAAGGGACCAGACCCGTCAGTGTGGTGTAGTAGTTGGAGGCGTGAGAGGCACGTGAGATGAGTGGACCTCACCCCCATGTTTGAGGAGATAAGCCCTCTTCACGATTTCCCTTTATACTGTTGCGAGTGTCTTGCAACGAATAATGTGGGATTAAACCCACTGTTCCTCCTTGCACGAAGCTACAAGTGAAGCTCTCATTCAATTGGAAGCCACTGCTACTTCTCTTCCCGAATTGAAGTTTTGGATGGCTTCGTAAGGTTGCTCTGTAGTTCCTAGACATGGTAGCTACGGTGATTACGGTCATAGCACGGTGGTCAACTACGGTAGAAGGAGGAGCTCTAGAAATACTTGAAAATTCAAGAATATGGTCTCGTAGCCCAATTAAAATGCTCAAGGGAATCACAGTGAGGTGAGTGAGGCGAGGGTGGTGGTGGCGTGAAGTTTGGTGGGCTGATGTGGTCGGACGAAGTCGGAGGAGCAAGTGGAAGATGGGTTCATCCGGTAGGGTGTTTTAGTGGGTGGATGTTGAAATTTGTAGGGAGGTTTTGAAGGTGAGGGTGTGGTGAAGCTTTTGGGAGTGGCGGTGTGTCATTTGGGGGTGTGTAGTGGCATAGCAAGAACTTCGGAGGCATCGTGAGAGATAAAGAAGACGGAGGGGAAGGAGATGACATGTCAGTTGAGTTAGGAGAAGGAGCTAAGAATTACCTAAAGAGATAGAGGGAGAGAAAGAACCCATTTTAATGGATGAAAGGGGAGGAGCGATGCCAGTTGTGATTAGCCAGCACCGGAGATGGTGAATTCGCTAGTGGGAGAGATGGTGAGGAGGAAGGGGGTAGGCGACGCTAGCTAATCTGCACTAGACATGGAAGACTTCGAGGAAGATGTTCCCTCTGCCTATTCTATGTAGTAGAGGGAAACAACGGAGATCGAGGAGCTCTCCAGAGGTGGCTGGAGGAAGAGGGGGAAGAGTTTTGTGGCCAAACAATACAAAGGAGGGCAGTCAGGAATTGACGGTTCTTTCATAGGGCTCAAGATCGCGCTCTAAGCTTGGAAGGAGGCTTGGATTTATCTAGTTTTTAGGGAAAAAATCCCTGAAATCTCAAGTTCGTCTGGGCTCTAGAGCTTGATTTAGAGATCAAGAGGTAGTTCGAGAGAATGGGAATCTCCTCTAGGTCCTTCCCTCCAAATTTGGAGGTCATTGGCTTTCATTCGAGGGAGTAAACATCCCTTGAATCTCGCTAAAGGTGCATTCCCACTACCAATTGCAACAAGGACCTAAGGGAGGAAAATGATGAGAAGTTAGGGACCCATTTGGAAAGAATTTGAAACTTGAAGGTAAATTGAAGAAATAGAGTTTTAAAGAGCTAAATTGCAAACTAGGCCAAGATGGACTCTGATTGGGCCCAAATTTTGGCCTTAACCTAATTTGAATACAAGGAATCTAATGGAGAAGTTGGATTTTAGTTATGATCATGTTTGATTAAGAAATTTGAATAAAAGCCCAAATTATGGTAAAATCCCATCTGCACCTCTATTCTAGGTAAACATGGGTTCAGATGGTCAAACCAAGGGTACTAAACCTCTTATAATATTTTTCTATTAATTTTAGGAATTTTATATTAATTTTATACTAACCAAAACCTCTTTAATTTAAGTAGTTCTGAAATTAGGGTTTTGTGCGTTGTTTAGTTCTTAAAACATGTGAAACGCTATTTTCTATCTCTGTGGACCCACTTTTGTGTCTTTAATGCTCAATTGACCTCTAATTAACCCCTGGGTGATGCCATAGTTACTCTACATTCATGATGTGATGTTAAAACTACATAATTAGCCCTGTTTTGATGTTTTCTTTAAATGGATTTGAGTGGAATTACTATCCTCAGGCAATTATTCAGGAGCATTTGTCTCTTGATTCTGACTAATTCAAGCTAGTTATGGCTGATGATGGTGTTACCATTAGGTGATAAGGAGTTGCCACTTTATGTGTGACCCCCAAACTCTTGAGAAGATGGGTAAAGTGCATATTCTGGAAATGTGGTCCCCTATCACTGATGATAGTCCTAAGGCAGTTGAATCTAGAGATGATATTAGCATTAATAAACTTTAAGACCACCAAATGATTTTATGTCCTCTATGGAATGACCTCTATCCACTTTGATAAATAGTCGACTGCCACTAAGATATATTCATAGCCCTCGAATATTGGGAAGGGGGTCCTTGAAATCGATGCCCCAAACATCAAAAATTTCAATAGGTTGTATTAGTTGTTATGGCATTTCATCCCTCCTCCCAATAGTTCTAGTCTATTAGCATCAAGTGAAGGCCTTCATATAATTATGTGCATCCTTGGATAATAAGGGCCACCAAAAGCCAGACTGGAGGACCTCAAATGTAGTCTTCTTTGCAATAAAGTGTCCCCTGCAATGTAAAGTGGCAAAAATTCAAGACAGTCAATTGTTCCTCTTCTGGAACACACCTCCTAAAAACTTGGTCACTCTCAATCCTAAAAAGTTTCAGTTCCTCCCAGTGATAATATTTAATTTGGGACATAAACTTATCTCTCCCTTGCTTATCCTAAGTATTGGGAGTCTCATCAGTGACCAAGTAATTCACAATATTTGCAAACAATGGAGATACTAGTTGCATTGCCATAAGGGTCTCACCATGGAAAGATTCTCGAATTTCTCCTGATAGGGTCTCAACCTCCTCGGGAATTCTAGATAGCTGGTCTGCAACAACATTTTCATCTCCCTTCTTGTCTCAGATCTCAAGGTCGAACTCTTGAAGGAGCAAAATCCACCTAATCCTCCTCAATTTGGTGTCTTCCTTGGTGATAAGGTGTTTTATTGCAGATTGGTCCATATACACCACAACCTTGGACCCTAGTAAATATGACCTAAGCTTCTCCAAAGCAAAAGCTACTGCAAGAACTTTTTTCAGTCACTGTGTAGTTTTGCTAAGGGTCAGTGTTGGAAGGATCTTAGATAGGAGTTTAAAGATGCTTCATTGTAGTAAAGTCTCCTAAATAGCTCTCTCAATAAATAAAATTTATAACTCGAATATCTAAAGGAAGTTCGAGGTCGAACATAGGTAGAAAATATGAAATTCACGTGCTAATCTCGATTAAAATGAGCACATGAACAAGCCAAGAATAAAGATATTCAATGAATGCTAATCTATCACATTAGATATTTAATGGATAACATGAGTATTTCAAGACTTTAAGAGACCAAAAAGATATCTAAGATAAAATAATGGTGATTTGAATCACCAATTATTACTCTAAGCACATATTATATCGTATACTCAAATATATGAAATAAATGAACAGTAATCAAATGTCTGGATCTCAAGTCAGGCGACTTAAATGTCACCTTCTACAGTGTTTTCTTCTGATCTTCAGTTCTTCTTTTGCTCTCTTCTTCTTTTCTCCTTCCTTCAAAGTCTTCTTTCTTTCTACCCTTGTCTCTTCTTCCAAGCCTTCCTTAAGGCCTCTTCTTCTCTCACAAGCCTCTTCAGCCTCAGCTTCTTCTTCACAGAGCCTCTTCTTCCTTTCACTTTCTACCTTAGCTTCTTCTTCTCCTAAGGGCCTTCTCCTTCTCAGTGACTAAGTGTCGCACATTTGCACAGAGGAGAAAAACCCACCCCTCCCCCTCTCTCTCTTTTTCCTTCCTCCATTCCTCTTCTCTCAAACCCAGACTTATCGGGTATTCTGATCTAGCTGACTAGGGCTACCAGCAGTGGGTAGTAGCCGTGGTACGTACAGTTAGGCAGGTCGGGTATGTGTAGGGTGAAGGGACCTCACCCCATGTGTTCTTGAGGCGATAAGACAAGATGAGAAAATCAATTTATTTGCTGTCGATGCTTCTTCACTTTACGATGTGGGACTAAATGTCCCCTTTTTCTTCTCGCAAAAGCTCGCAGCAGCTGCTGAAGGTGTCTTTGCAAATTGGAGTCACAGCTGCGCCTTTTTCTCTAAATTGAAGACCAAGGAGTCAGGAGGTGTTGATTCCGCACCACCTGGAGGTGGTGCCTGGGGCTTCTAGGGCAAGAACACCTGCTTCAAGGTTGCGTGAAGCTCCGTCAATGGCGGCCGAAGGACGAACACCAGAAACACAAAAGAAGCCCTCATGACCATGTCAAACTTGCTCAGGAGGTTCATCGAACGTTGGCGAATGTAGTGGCAGTGCTTATGTGGCGTTTGGAGATGCATGGTAGCCAGACGGAGTCGGGGATGGTCACACGAAGATGGGTTGGTCAACGGGGAGTTTCGGTGGTTGAGAGGATGACATAAGAGAGCGGTTTTGTGTGGGTGGATGTGGCAGAGGTTGAGGAGTGGGTGGTGAGGTGTTTGGAGTTGTGTTGCGAGCGGAGGACCTCGCCAGAGGTGCGGCTAGAGCGGAAGAAGAAGGTGGCGTGCGGTGGCGTCGAGGGATGCTTTTTGTTTTTGGATATAGGGAATTAACCTAGGAAACTAAGGGAACCTATCTAACCTACTCTAATTGGATGAAAGGGAGGGATTCCCATGCTAGTGGTACGCCAGACGTGGGGAAGATGAACTCTCCGGTCATAGGAGTGGCAACAACGAAGGTGCAGAGACGGAGGCCGCTGGTATTGCAACGTGTGGAGGAAGTCAAGGAAGAGAAATCCACCTGCTATGGTCTATGAGGGCGGACGAGGAAGGTGGTCGACGAAGGTTGTTGGAGCTCGTGGAGCATTCGTTCGGAGAGGGAAGGATGTTTTCCAGCCAAAAATAAGGTAAGGAGGACGGTTTGCCCTCAGGGGTCCTTAAATAGGCCTTAAGAGAGCTTTCCAAGCTTGGAAGCTTGGAAGCTGCACAAAATTGGAGAACCAATCCTTCAAATGATTCGCATGAGCCATTGAGTAGGAATTAGATCCCAAGATGCGACTCAGATTGTAGGGAAATCTCTTAGAAGTCTCCCTTCCAATTTTAGAAAAGATTATTTGAGAAATCTGGGAGAACTCCTTGATTGAAGGTCGCCGGTGATTGGTTTAAGAATCTGATGGCGGAGGGGACCTGTTGGTGAAGAAGATGATGTTAGTGGGGTATTTGCAGGGATTCCAAAACTTAGGGGCATATATGTGAGAGAGAAGAGTTAGACTAGACTGGAATGCAAACTAGGTCAAGATGAACTCTGATTGTGTCCAAATTTTGGTATAAACCTAATTAGGACCCAAGAAATCTGATGGTGAAGTAGGATTTATGTTTAGACCAAGTTTGACTAGGTGATTTCTGTAGAAACCCAAATTAGGGCAACTGTCTATTTAAGACTCTATTTTAGGTCAAATTGGGTTCCAATTGTCAAATCAAAGGTACCAAACCTTTGAGAATATTTTTATATGATTTTTATAAGGTTTAGGTGAATTTTATCCTGATTAGAACCTCAGTTAATTAAGTGGGTCTATTTTTAGGGTTTCAGATATCCATTATTTCTCAAAAAAGCGTGAAACCCATTTCTGTTTGCACGGACCAACTTATTAGACATTATGACCTTTTGACCTTCATTTAACCTTGAGGAAACCCTGTGATTGTTCTACAATTAGGATATTCTATTAAAATTGACTTTTACCTTTGTTTTAATACATTCCTCTCATAATGACTACATAGTGAGTTACGGCTCTTTGGCGGTTATGTAGGAGCATTTATCAATAGATTATGACTAAATAAAGCTAGATATGAATGATGATGACATTGTCATCATACCCCCATGCCTAACCTTTGCTAGTCTCTTAGCAAAATCTTATGAAAAGAACTCGAATTCTAGACCATTCTTTGCAGTTCAGAGTCCTAATTTATTCTTCCCTTTAGAAATTAGGTCAGAATGCTAATAGTAGGCGTAGAGCTACTCATGTACCAACCAAGATCCAGACCTGACCAACTTTAGCCTTAGTCTGCTGTGAAGGTTTCTAGGGCCCACAGAAACTATCCTAATGTTGCATGAACACCATGAGGTAGTGCCTGGGGCTTCCGGAGCAAGAACACCTGCTTTAAGGTTGCGTGAAGCTCCGTCAATGGCGGTCGAAGGACAAACACATGAAACTCAAAAGAAGGCCTCACAACCACATCAAACTTGCTTAGGAGGTTCGCCGGACATTGGCGAATGTAGTGGCAGTGGTTGTATGGCATATGGAGATGCTTAGTAGCCGGACAAAGTTGGGGATGGTCACGCGAAGATTGGTTGGTCGACGGGGAGTTTGGGTGGTTGAGAGGATGAAATAGGAGAGCGATTTTGTGCGAGTTGATGTGGCGGAGGTTGTGGAGTGGGTGGAGAGGTGTTTGGATTTGTGTAGCAAGTAGAGGACGTCGCCAAAGCTGTGGCTGAAGCGAAAGAAGAAGGTGGCGTGTGGTGGCGTTGAGGGATGCTTTTAGTTTTTGGATAAAGGGAATTAACCTATGAAACTAAGGGAACCTATCTAACCTACTCTAATTGGACGAAAGGGAGGGATGCCCACGCTTGTGGTACACCGTACGTGGGGATGATGAACTCTCCGGTGATAGGAGCAACGATGATGAAGAGGCGGAGACGGCAGGCGCTGGTATTGCAACACATGGAGGAAGTCAAGGAAGAGAAATCCACTAGCTTTGGTCAGTGTGGGCGGACAAGGAAGGTGGCTGAAGAAGGTCACCGGAGCTCATGGAGCATTCTGCTGGAGAGGAGGGAAGATGGAGGTTTTCCGGCCAAAAATAAGCTGGGGACAATTTGTCCTCAGGGGCCCTTAAATGGGCCTCAGGAGAGCCTTCCAAGCTTGGAGACCAAGCTTGGAAGCTTCAAAGCTTCACAAAATTGGAGACCCAATCCTTCAAACGGTTTGCATGAGCCATTGGGTAGGAATTAGAGCCAAAGATGCAGCTTAAATTATAGGCAAATCTCTCAGGAGTCTCCCTTTCAATTTTGCAAGAGATTGGGCGAGAAATCAAGGAGAACTCATTGATTGAAGGTCATCGATGATGAGTTTAAGAATCTAATTGCAGATGGGCCTGGTTGGTGAAGTAGATGATGAAGTTAGGGGGTATTTGCAAGGATTTCAAAAGTTAGGGGCACAAGTGTGAGAGAAAGGAGTTAGACTGGACTGAAATGTAAACTAGGTCAAGATGATCTCTGATTGGGTCCAAATTTTGGTACAAACCTAATTTGGACCCAAGTAATATTATGGTGAACTTGGATTTAGGTTTTGACCAAGTTTGACTAGGTAATTTGCATAGAAACCCAAATTTGGGCAATTGTCTGCTTGAGACTCTATTTTAGGTCAAATTGGGTTCCAATGGTCAAATCAAAGGTACCAAACCTTAGGGAATATTTTTATATGATTTTTATAGGTTTGGGTGAATTTTATCTCGATCGAAACCTCAGTTAATTAAGCATGTCTGTTTTTAGAGTTTCAGATGTCCATTAATTCTCAAAAATGTGTGAAAACCCATTTCTATCTGCACGGACCACTTATTAGAAATTTATGACCATTTGACCTTCATTTTACCTCTAAGAAACCTTGTGATTGTTCTGCAATTAGGATATTCTATTAAAACTACAGTTTTACCCTTGTTTTAATGCATTTCTCTCATAATGACTATGCAGTGAGTTACGGCTCTTTGGCTGTTATGTAGGAGCATTTATCAATGAATTATAACTAAATAAAGCTAGATATGGTTGATGATGGTGTTATCATCAGTTAGTTAAGGTCTTTCTTGCATAATAAAGTATATTAGGTTTCTTGTTGACCCTTTGACCCAAGACCACTCCCACAATATAATCAAACACATCACACATCAGCCCAAATAGTAGAGTCCAATCAGGAGCTTGGAGAATAGTCACAGTAGTAAGGGCCTTCTTCAATACATGAAAGGCCTTGTCACACTTTTCATCTAACGCGAAGGTAGAATCCTTCGTCAGGAGGTTGTAATGTGGCCGTGAAATCTTCCTAAAGTTTTCTATGAAGCACCTATAAAAGCAAGCATGGCCTAGAAAAGATCTATCTTTCTTGACATTGGTGGGCGGTGGGAGTTTAGAAATATATTCGACCTTGGCTTTATCTACTTCTAAGCCTTGCTCGGACACTACATGCCTTAGAACAATGCCTTGCTGGACCGTAAATGGCTTTTTTGCTAGCTTAAGACCAGTCCTATCTCTTTACAACGAGTTATGACTTTATCAAGGTGTGAGAGACACCGGTCAAAAGACATTCTATAGATTAAGAAATCATCCATAAAGACCTCTACGCACTCATCTATCGTGCTCGAGAAAGTGGACATCATACACCGTTGAAATGATGTAGGAGCATTACATAATCCAAATGGCATATGTCAAAATGCAAATGTGCCATAGGGACTCGTGAACGTGGTTTGCTCTTGATCATCAAAAAATACGACAATTTGATTATACCCAAAATGTCCATCTAAGAAATAGAAGTTATTTCCTACCAATATTTCTAGAATCTGACCAATAAAGGGCAATGGAAAATATTCTTTCTGGGTAGTGGTGTTTAAACGGTGGTAATCATTATAGACCTGCTAGCCAGTCGAGGGTTTGGTGGTAACCTGTTCCCCCTTCTCATTAATTTCAACTATGAATCCAGCCTTCTTTGGCACCACATGGATTGGACTAACCCACTTGGTGTCGGATATGGGGTAGATTATTTCGACATCCAACCACTTAAGAATTTTCTTCTTTACCACTTCCCTCATGTTGGGGTTCAATCGCCTCTGCATATCTCTAAAGGGCTTCATGGACTCATCCGTGTAAATGGGATGTATGCAAAGCGTGGAATCAACCCCCTTGATGTCGGATATGGTCCAAGAAATTGCTTCCTTATGCCTTCTCAAGCAATTAAGTAATGCCCCCTCCTATGTTTTAGATAACACAAATGAGATAATTATGGGGAGCATATGGTTGAGCCCAAGGAAGGCATATTTGAGAGAGTTCGGAAGTGGTTTAAGCTCCAATTCAGGGGCCTTTTGGATCGAGGGCACCAAGTTTGATGTCCCTGACTTGGGTAGTGAATCTGCCTTAGCAATCCATGGTAGGGAAGGAGACTTGGTTCTAACATTCAGTAACTCTATTTCTCAAGCACCCCCCTCATTTTCCAATGTCGAGGTGTGTTCCTTGGATAGAACCGTTTTGAAGGCATCATCACAAAGAAGTGTTGGTGTTGACTCCCCCATAATTTCATCAATCACCTTGATCTAAGAATAGTCCTCATGTCCAGGTTATTTATAAGCATCAAAATCATTGAGGCGAATCTTTATGTTCCCAAAGCTCATTTTTAGCACCTTAGTATTGCAATTAATAGAAGCATTTGCAGTAGCAAGGAAGGGGTGGGCCAGGATGATGGATGGTTTGGTGGGCTTGTTTGACAGGTCTATGTCTAATGCATTAAAGTCGACAGGGAAAAAGAAGTCCTCCACTCTCACATGGACATCTTCTAGCAATCCTTGGGGTGTCTTTAAAGATCTATCTACAACTTGAAAGATAATAGGTTGCAACGTGCCTTCTCCAAGGTGTTCATACACATAGCTTGGAAGAATATTCACCCTAGCACCCAGATTGAGAAGAGCTTCATCATTGTTAAGGTCACCAATGACAACTTTAATATAAGGGACCCTTGGGTCCTTCAACTTGTGGGTTTGGCATGTTACAAGATCGAGCTAATAAGGTCAAGTAGAATGACCTTAGCTTGGACATGTTTCCTAGATCTTCACTTCTTCATGCATAGGTCCTTTAGAAAATGAGCATAGGATGGGATTTATTTAATACCTTCCAATAAGGGCAAGTTGATATGCACCTATTTAGAGGCCTCCATTATCTCATCCATCCTATCTTTGAATCCAAATGAGCCAACAAAGTTGTACACAGAGAGAGATAAGCGCTCTAGGTAAGGTACCCTCGGTCTCTGTGTGGAAGGGTTGTCATGTCGAGTATGGGGTGGCACGAAAATAACCTCTTCTGGGTGAGTGATTTCTAGCAAGGGAGAGTTGGGTGACTCTTCCTCGATGGAGATGGAAGTCGGGGTGGATGGGTTTTCAGAAGATGTGACTATAGAAGTGGGGTCTTTGCACTTCTTTTTTGACTCCTCAGAATAGTCATAGCTTGAGCATGCTCCCTAATATAAATCCCTTTACCTTTAGGGTTCTCCTTAGATGAACTGGGAAGCTTCCCAATCTCCCTCTTGCTCACAATCTCGATAAGGTGTCCTATTTGGGATTTCTGAGTGACCCTGGTCTCATTTGCCTTTGCCTTCCTTTAGAGTATTTGTAGGTTTTCTATCCAAATAAGCAGAAGACAAGTGGATAAAATTTTCAGTTAGCATCTCAAATAGGTCCCAAGCTTAATCATCAGTTTTGGTTAGAAAGGTTCCTGCACACGTACCATCCACTGTTTGTCTATGCTTGTCATTTAAACTAGAGTAGAACTTTTCAACAAGTGGCCATCTTGACACCTAATGATAGGGGCATAAGTGTAACAGTCGTTGAAGTGCTCCCATGCATCATGGAATTGCTCTCCATCTTGTTGAGGAAAACCTATGATTTCCCTCCTATAGTGATTAGTTTTGCTAATGGGAAAATATTTCTTTGAAAACTCTCCCTTCAAGGCATCCCAAGTGTTCACTTTACCATCTGGAGTGTGATTCCAATGCTTAGCCTTATCCTTGAGGTAGAAGGGGAGGAGGGTTTGCATTTGGGCGTCATCAGAAACACCCTAAAGTCTCACTGTATAACAGACCTCAGTGAACTCTCCCAAGTGCTTGTAAGGGTCCTCCCTAGTAGTACCATAGAATGAGGGAAATAGAGATATGGTACTACTCTTGATTTCATATGGATTGTCCCCCCTAGGTCTTCTTAATGCATTGTCGGGATGGTTGGTAGGGATAAAATAAGCTCTCAAAGATCATTGGTTTTCCACAATCCTATTCTCTCTCTCTCCTCCATTTTCCATCTCTCTTCTCTCTTGGTTGGCTCTCCTAAGGATTCTTTCAGGTTGTGGATCAAACATAAGTTATCTCCTAAGGGATAGCCTCCCTACCATGCACTATCAAATAAGAACCAAGCAAGTTGAATTTTGAATTATTTCTTTGGAGTACATTTAAGCTTGAAAAATTAAATTCCCTTTCAAAGGTGGCCAAATAAGTTTTCACAATACAGTTACACATCCTAAGCCGACCTTTGAGTGCCCTACAACCTACAGCTTGCTTACATGATATTCTCAAGTGATCAAGTGAAAAGGTACTCTAAGGATGGAACTTAGGGATGCAAGTAGGGCAAACCCTTCCTTTGAGGTGATGCATTTGTAGTGCCTCTTAACTACCCTTTTGTTCCTTTAAGCGGTGTCCCCCTCCTTAAAGTATCAAAACACTCAGTAACAGGATAATATTATTGCCACAAAGTGAAGTAGGAAGGTTTGCACTGATAAAGAGATCAGTGCCTATAGACTTAAGGGATCGAGTTCTAGTGTAGTGCCTAAAGTGCGTGCTTGCTACAGAAAGTGTACATCACACCACGAAAATGTGATTTTGAATTTTTGAAATCGCACACAAGGCCTTTAGTTACAAGCACTTGCCCTCAATTTTAAGGTTCCTCTTCTTTATGTCCCAATTTTTAAAATGTGACCACTAGTTAATTTGTTCAATCAAGTTGGTGGTCTTTGAATCTAAGTCCAAATACAATGCATGACAGGAAATTATGCAAAGATAGCAAATTTACCTGTCTCTAGCCATCTTTGTGCAAGATGCTAAACAATGCAGAAAAAGAGATCTACTATGTTGCACAATCAACTCAGCATGCATGAACCTAGGGCCAGGGAACTTCTATGTTATGTTTGCAACTCATTCAGATTTTTTTAATATATCTCACTTGACATGCAAACAAGTATCTAGTAATCTAATCACATGCATGTTCAAATCACACATAAAACAACAAAATCCTAATCACTAAAAAGAATTGGGGAACAAACCTTGAAAACTGGCCACAGCTACAAGGGTGAGAAAACAGTGAAATAAAAATTCTAGGTCTTAAGTGTCTAATGACTATTCTGAGTCTAATCTAAAATCTAATTTAATGTAAACAGGAAAATAGGGGAAGAAGTCCTCTTAAATGTGCTTTTATGCTCCTCAATCCTCCAAATGCTCCTTAAGACGCATGGGATCAAGCCCTCGTGTGGTCGTGATGGCTCCACGGGGTGGCGTCAAGCTCCACTAGGATAACAAGTCCATTGTGTATTCTTCCTCCCATGTTGTTTCTTTCACCAAAACCAAAATGATATATATCAATGAATATATTACCTCAATCAGAAATCAATGTAGATAGAAAAATACTTGCGAGTTCACTTGGCCCGTCGCCTCCCCAATAATGGCACCATTTGATTGAAAGAATTTTTTATTTTAATAAGATATGAATAAAATGATATGTCATTGTAATTTGTGTGGTGAGAAACCCTCGATCAAAAATAAATTAAATCTAAGCATGTAAAGTTAGGTCATCTCAACAAGGAGGAATAAGCCAATAAACTCACAAATATTTTCACCAACAATGTTCACATAAAATAATAAAAATTATTGTTCATAGAAATATTCCATAAGTCTTGTTGATAGGTGATGGGAACACCATCATGAGCCATAACTAGCTCATTTTGAC
Source organism: Thalassia testudinum (assembly GCA_037157565.1). Taxonomy (NCBI): domain Eukaryota; kingdom Viridiplantae; phylum Streptophyta; class Magnoliopsida; order Alismatales; family Hydrocharitaceae; genus Thalassia; species Thalassia testudinum. The sequence continues at coordinate 62,684,703 of JAZHRO010000063.1, forward strand.
CAAATTAAGTCAATAAATGCTCCTACATAACCACAAGAGAGTCACAATTCATTGCATAATCATTCTGAAGGAAAAATAAGAAACTAGGGTTAAAAATGCAATTTTACCAGCTTATCACGAATGCAGTACAACCACGGGTTTTCTCAGGGGTTGAATGAAGGTCAAATGGTCTTAAAGGATAATAAGTGGGTTAAGACAGATAGAAAAGGGTTTGCACATGTTTTATGAATTAAATGACTTTTGAAATCCTAAAAACATACCTACTTAATTAATTGAGGTTTTGATCAGCATAAGATTCAGCTAAACCCTCTAAAATTCATAGAAAAATTTTCTCTAGGGTTTGGAACCTTTAATTTGACCATCAGAACCCGTTTTGACCCAGAATAGAGACAGACAAACATTTGCCCCAATTTAGGTTTTTACATAAATTTCACAGTCAAACGTGGTCAAAACCAAAATCCAACTCACCATTGGATTCCTTAGGACCGAATTAGGTTTGTACCAAAATTTGGACCCAAGACGAGTTTATCTTGACCTTCTTTGCAAATTGGTCCTCTCAAATTACATTTTTGTCGCTAACTTTCAAAATCCTTTCAAATAGGTCCCTAACTTGGTCATCATTCTCAGAAAAAGGTCCCTGCCACCATTAAACCTATTCCTACTTGCTCCGGTGACCTTTAAAAGGAAAGAACTCCCTGATTTCTTGACGAATCCCTTTCAAATTTGAAAGGGAAGTTCGTCAAGAAATTCCGTTCCTTTCGGACCCAATCGTGAGCCCTAAAACCTACCCAATCTCTCATGCGAACACATGAGAGATTTGGGTATCAAGGAATTCCCAAACTCTAACAAGCTTTCCAAGCTTAGGAAGCTTGCTTCCCAAGCTCCAGCCATCCTCCTTAGGTGTATAAAAGCACCCCCTGCTCATACCAAATCCCTCAAGCTTGAATTCTGGCCGAAAACCCTGCTCTTCCTCCCTCCTCTTCGGGCGCGAAGCTCCTCAAGCTCTAGCGGCCCCTCCTGACCTCCCTCGTCATTCGACCACAAAACCAATGGCCAGATTCTTTTTCTCGTTCTCGTCTACTCTTGGCTGTACCAGTAGGAGCCCTTCTACCTCCGTCGTTGTCACCGTTCTCTTCATTGGATCTCCTTCTTCCCCATCTCTGGCCTACCAACATCGGCACTGTCCTCTCCGTTTTGTCCACTTAGCATAGGTAAATAAGTTCTCTTAAGGCCCCTAGATTAGGTCCTTCTACCAAAAAGCCAAAAATAAACCCCTCGATACCGCTACCCACTTCCGTCTTCCCCATCTCCGGCAACATCTCCGGCGAGGTACTCCTCACTCTACACTCATCCACACTCCTCGCCACAACTCCCAAAAGCACCACCATTCCTCCACACACAAAACCCCTATCTCTATTCACTTTCCCATCCACTCAAACCCGCCATCGAGCAACCCACCTTTCCGTCATTTTCCCTGTGATCGATCGGCCACCACTGACCACCATCTTCCATGAAACCACCTCTGCCACACTCTCCATGGTCTGGTGAAGCTCTTGAATTGTTCTAATGAGACCATGAGGTCTTATTTCTTGTTTCAAGTAACAGGTCCCTTCAAAGCCATTATTGAGCTTCTTCACAAGCTTCAGGCCTTGTTTGTGCAAGGATCCGCCCAGGTGAAGCTCCAGGCACAACGGAACATCTCCAGGAGCACAACCAAGGAGCCAATTAGGCTCTTTGACTGAGAGTTTAACCAAAATCAAGCGAAGAAGCCACTGCAGTTGCACGCAGAGAAAGGCGGTGGGATTTAGTCCCACATCGTGGATTGAGGAGCGCTCGCAGGAGCATAAGTTGCAAAAGTGTTGAGGGCTTATCGCCTCAACACTTGAGCGGTGAGGTCCCTCACACCCTTCACGCTCCTCGTCCTCAACACTTGAGGGGTGAGGTCCCTCATAACCTTCATGCTCCTCATCTGTGACCTCTCTTCCACAGATCTGGTGCACCCAACCCACCTAAGCCTTCACTCCTCGGTCACTATACCATGCCAGTGACCCTGGACCCGGGTACGTAGATCCTCTAATTACCCGATAACCCGATGTGCATGGCTCTAGGAGAGCAGAACCTAAGACAGAGAAAGGAAGAGAGTGTGCAAGGTAGAGGAGGATTTTGTTCTTCTGTGCATTGGTTAACGCTTAGCCAAAATCCGAGCCCTTTCCCCTGTGCTTAAAGAAGAAGGAAAAAGATGGGCAGAAAAAGAAGGCCTGAAGAGGAGGGGAAGGAAGAGAAAGCAGAGAGGACACAAAAAGGAGAGTCGCATAGGAAGAAATCAAAGAAGAAGAAGAAAGCAAAGAGAGTAGAAGAAGGAGAGTTGCATGGGAAGAAATCAGAGAAGAAGAAGAAAGCAGAAGCAGAAGGAGAAGGAAAAAGTGAAAGAAGGAAAAGGAGAAACAAAGGAGAGGGCCATTTAAGGCATCTGATCTCCAAGGGAGATGTCTAATTATTACTATACGAATATTTGGTCCTGATTACTGTGGCATTATTGATTACTGTAGTTTACATATATCTATACTAAATAATTGGTGATCTAAATCACCATTATTTTGTTATAGATTTCTTTTTATCACATTGAATTATTGCTATTCTCATGTTCAACATTGATTATCATTTTTGAGTAGTTTATTTGGGTTAAATTCTTGTGCTCATTTGCATTATTTGAGATTAGTGTGTGAATTCATATTGCTCCCTGTGTTCGACCTCGGAAACTTTTCGAGTAATAAAATTTATTTGTTTAAGCGCTATTTTGGCTATACTACAACAGGACAATTTTAAAACACCGATCTATCGCATAAACATTTTCGCGCCATTGTCGGGGAGCAACGCGCGATTTGCCACTATTCTCTGCATTATTTGATTATATTGGAGCACTAACTTGCCATGTTTGCTTTTTATGATTTTGCAACGTACTTCACGAGGAGATCTTCCACGCAAAATAACCACACCAGGGTAGGTAACCTTTCCATTCTTCCCTAATTAACCTCCTAATCTTGGGAAGACAAAGGAAATAATTAATTAGGAAATACCTGCCTTATTTCATAGTAATCATCATTTCAAGGGCAAAAGTCTTGATTTGAGAAATTCTTTTCAAATTCCATTGAGTTGAAGTGATTCTATTTAGAGATCCTACCCAAAATTTCCTTTGCCTATTAGGGACTATGTTTAATTTCTAATCACTTTTGGGCTAACACACTTCTTGCTTGAAGCCCAGGGTGAACATATCAAGATCAATTGGACTTGGAAATAAAGCCAATTAGGGTTTCTGCATTAGGGTTTTGAAGTGCTAGTACACATGTTTGCCTGAATTAAAGGAAAGTTACCCTCCCGCAATTGTGTGCTACCCAAGCCCTCAAATTGAAAAGATCTAATCAAGAAAAACCCTAAAAATAGCCTCTAATACACTTGAACCCTAAAAATCCTTGGACCTAATAATCTGGGAATCAAATCACGGTGAGTTATAGGTCTTGACCTAGATCTCATTCTGCCTTCTTTAGGGTAGATCAGGTGAAGTTGGTCTACATTATAGGCCAACCAACATCTAAATTAGGTCACAAGTTGAAATTAACTTCTAAATCAAGTGAAAATCAAGGCACAAAATAGGACCTAAAATTAGTAGACTTAAGGACTTAAATTCGTATAGTCCGATCTACCTGGACCCTCAGTGACAAGGAAGGTTGGGTGGGGGAAACCCTGTAACCTGTGGGGACGCTCTACCATGTAGGGGTCTTTGCAGGACTCTCCCTTCCTGGTTGCCCAAGTACTTCTTGAGTGTGCAAATTTCTGATTCAAAGGTATCATCCACCTCAAAATTGCCTTAGTCATCCAAAAAATCTTTGGGTGCCTTGATTGGGTCAATCTCACATCCAGTCTCTCATCGCTTCTATTTAGAGCACACACACAGATTTCCTTGGGAATCTCTTTTCAGATCTAATCAATTTTGATCTAATCATGAATTTTGATTCTACATCTTGATTCCACCATCTAATTAAAAACTGCAGCCTGGCTACTTGGGGAAACCATTTAAGAAACCTGAATCTTAAATATACATGAAAGATAGAATGGTTGAGGATGCCCTTGGATTTTCTGACATTGATGACAAAACCTCAAAACCAATTGAATACATTTAGGTTAATATATCGATAACATCCACCTTCATCAGAAACTGTGCCCAAGTAGTTATAACACAAGTGACAAATGGATCCACCAAGGATGTTCTCATGACAGGATACATTGAGTTAGAGAAATTACGTAACTTTGAATATCTCCAATGCATGACAAATCCTGTACTTTGGGAAAGACACCAAGATGATCTTGAAAAATGGGAGGAGATGATAAAATCATTAAATTAGATTATCAATCAAAAGTACCCGTACATTCCCCAAACATTTAGCGAAACATCTTGGAACAATACTGAGGATCTATCTGATTTTCCAAATCTCGAGTTCAAGATTCAAGGCTGTTGCGGACCTCCAGCCCAAATGGAATATGATCAACCTAATATACAGATTGATACACCTGACCTTGAGACAGGTTGGGAGGATTCAATTGTAGGAGAACATGATTTCGAGCTAGCCCTAGAGACACAAAACACTGGCATAGAATTCCTAGACTCCTGTGATAATGAGATTGAATTAGAACCTCTCAAGAGTGTAAATTCCGCTCCTTACTCTGATAAGGTGACCCTCGAGGGCAATTCTGAGATCCCTGTAAAGCTCAACCTAGATTCTAGTAATTAAACCCACACACTTAGCCTAGAATCTGGATTTGAGCCATCTTGGGATAATTACAAGGCCACGTGTGATGAAAATCAAAGTTTGAATTTGGATTATGATTCTAGGCCTTTATTTGATGAATGCACCTCTCCAACCTCCTTAGAAAAATAGATTGAATTTTTGGAAGTCACACTAATCAACGATATAAAAATCGAGGAGTTGGAGAAGTTTGGTTTTGATTGGGTCTTTCCTACAAGCCAAAAACCTGAGCCCAAACCCAATAGGGACACCTTTTTGAGCTCAGAATCTGAGAATAGGCTAGACCCAAGTCAGGTTACTGAGTCTACATCTTGTGATTTATTCTATGGTGGAACCTCTAATCCCGAATCAAATTTATAACTTGATTCTCGCAATTTCTCCAACGATTTCAAATCTTACTATGATTTCGGAGAACCATTGTTTCCTGACGACTATGAGCCAATCTATGACCTCAGCATACATGATCCATTCTTTGACTCTGACTCTGAGGTCCTTGAGCCTGAGATTCACTAATTCAAAATTAGGTTCCATTGAGATGGAATCATTTCTTTTTGATCCTCAGGAATCAAAAATAGAAATTGTCGAGAGTGTCTGCAACCCAAAGTTCAAATTTTTTCTTGACTCAGACTTTCTTCATCCTATAAAAACTCTGGAGGCATTTATCTTTGAGTTTGATGGCTACTATGAGGACTCTCTAAATGAACCTACCTTTAAATCCTTACTAGAAGAACCCTCATATACAACTCTTATTGATGCCACCTCTTCTACACATGCAAAACCTTCCCAAACCCGTTCTCAACCCCAACCTGCAATCAGACTCAATTTCTATTCCAATTCTCCTCTTGATCCAGTTGTAGATGATTCTCCTCCACATTTAAATTAGGTTTCGGACTTCGATCAGACTACAAATCATCCCCCATCCTTTTCTGATCACTTTCACAGAGATCTCACATCTTCTAGTGATTCCATTGAGGATCCCTACTTTGACCAGGCTGATCCGACTCAGCCAAACCCTGGATCACACTTCCGCATCATTTCGAGCTCCACAGCATATGGTGGGTTCCGCATCTCTTGATCTACATCTATCAACCCACCAGATTAATTGGGTTTGGATTATATCATCATCCTGCTGATTTGAACAAGCACCTGGTTAGACCAACTAGGCCATTGATCAAGGTGCTTGTTCTGCAAAACTTGTCTAATTTCACCACTCTTTCTCCATACCATTATTCGCTCAGCTGAAGGTGTTGAATTTAGTGCTTAACGAGAGGTAACCCGCCATTCCAAAAACCTAAGATCCTTCTGATTATCCTTTTGTACTTCACATCTATTACACCCTGAGTTCAATTTTAGAACAATTGATCCCACCTCTGGTACTTATACCAGGGCTTGAAATCGTCTGCAACAGTCATTCCGGACCCGTTTGCCCACCCGATAATCCTGTTCTAATTCCTGAACCTAAAACTGTTTCACACCCTCCGTTTACAATGAGGACATTGCAGAACTTAGCCATAGGGGGTGATAAAGTGCTAACATACAAAAGAAATCGTAGTTTGGAAGGGTTCTCACAAAAAAAGCGCATATTCCAAAAACCAAAAAAATGAAAAATTGAAAAAAGAACAAAAATGGGAGAAGGGAGGAAATTTTGATGGCCTATCAGTTTTTGAGGAGAAAAAGGGAGATAAAAATGTCAAAAAGGAGCACAACTTGAAAAGAGATGGTCATTAGTAAAAGATTAAGGAATTGACTTAGTTCTAGACCAAATGAAAAGAAAGAAAATGAAAGACAAAATGTGCTAATGAAACAAAGAAGAGATCAGTAGGAACGCTGATTTTAGGCCTCTTGGGCTACAATCCTAGGTTTAAAAATTCAAGTACCTGCTAAGATCTGGATAGTCCTCAAGAGGTTGGGGAAAATGCGAAGCTTAAGTATTAGGTCTAAGGCTTAGGGATTATTCGACCTTGTTAACTGATCTCTGGTTTGCGGGACTCGGTAACCTAAGCACCCTAATCCACAACAGTCTGGTTCAATTCACTTAAGTTTCAAAATCACGCAAAATGCATTAAATATGTTCTGAAAAAAAGTTACCTAGATTAGGAGCGACTGAGCAACACAAGTTGATTTAGACGAGTTCCCAATGTGGAGAGGTGGGAAAATCCCCACGAAGATGTGAAATAACATATCGTATCCTCGGTGCTTGTCTCCTAACATATCTACATTCCTACCAGGGGCATGTAAGCACCCTGTGCTGGTTTAGATGCCATGGGCGGCATTAACTCGAAATGTCGATTGCCAGGGTCTAGTTTAGCTATAGAATGCCACGGGCGGGATTATCTTGAAATCTCAAAAGCCAGGGTTTTGGGGGATGCCATGGGCAATGCTATCTTGAAGTAATGATTGCCAGGGACCCTGCGAGGATTGATGGTAGGGACTAGGAATCCGACACAGACCTTGTTGTAAAGCTAATCCGAAGTAGGAAATAAAAAGAAAGAGAGAGAAAACTCTCCAAAAGTAAAGAAAAATTCCTCTATCTCTCTCTGACAGAAACACACTGCAAACTGAACCTAGACTAAAACATGTTACAAGCACAGGTGCTTTAACCACAGAGTTCAATGAACCTTAGGTTAGTTCTTGTGGGCCTTAGAAACCTTCGTGGTAGACTGAGGCTAGAGCTGGTCATGTCTGGATCTTGGTTGGTACTTGAGTACCTCTAGGCCTACTATCGGCATTCTAACCTAATCTACAAAAGGAAGCACATAACAAAGTTTTAAGCATCAAAAGGTTTTATGGTCTAGAATCAAAGTTAATACCTTGAAATTTGCTAAGCGACTAGCAAAAGCTAGGCATGAGGGCATGATGGGAACACCATCATGAGCCATAACTAGTTCATTTTGACCAAATGAAGTCAGTAAATACTCCTACATAACTGCCAGAGAGTCACAAGTCATTACATAACCATTTTGAAGGAAAAATAAGAAAATAGGGTTAAAACTGCAATTTTACTAGCTTATCATGAATGCAGGACAACCATGGGTTTTCTCAGGGGTTGAATGACGGTTAAATGGTCTTACAAGATAACAAGTGGGTTAAGACACACAGAAAAGGGTTTGCATGTGTTTTAAGAATTAAATGAATTTTGAAACCCTAAAAACAGACCTGCTTAATTAATTGAGGTTTTGATAGAAAAACCCTCTAAAATTCATCAGAACCCTCTAAAATTTATATAAAAATATTCTCTAAGGTTTGGAACCTTCAAATTAACCATCAGAACCCGTTTTGACCCAGAATAGAGACACAGACAGACATTTGCCCTAGTTTGGATTTTTGCATAAATCACATAGTCAAACATGGTCAAAACCAAACACCAACTTTACCATTGGATTCCTTAGGTCCAAATTAGGTTTCTAGAAAAATATGGACACAAGATGAGCTTGTCTTGAAATAGTTTGCAAATTTATCCTGTCTAATTACATTTCTACCCTTAACTTTCCAAATCCTTTCAAATAGGCACCTAACTTTGTCATCGTTCTCATAAAAAGGTCCCTACTACCATTAAACCTATTCCTACTTGCTCCAGCGACCTTAAAAAGGAAAGAACTCCCTGATTTCTTGACGAATCCCTTTCAAATTTGAAAGGGAAGTTCGTTACGAAATTCCCTTCCTTTTAGATCCAATTGTAAGCCCTAAAACCTACCCAATCTCTCATGCAAGTGCATGAGAGATTTGGGTATCAAGGAATTCCCAAACTCCGACGAGCATTCCAAGCTTGGGAAGCTTGCTTCCGAAGCTCTAATCGTCCTCTTGAGGTGTATAAAAGCACCTCCTACTCAAACCGAATCCCTAAAGCTTGAATTCCAGCCAAAAACCCTCCTCTTCCTCCCTCCTCTTCGGCCACAAAGCTACTCAAGCTCTGGCGACCCCTCCTGACCACCCTCATCATCCGATCGCAAAACCAGTGGCCAGATTCTTTTTCTCCTTGTCCGCTCTTGGTCGTACTAGTAGGAGCCCTTCTACCTCCGTCGTCATCGCCATTCTCTTCATCGGAGCACCTTCTTCCCTAGCTCCGACCTACCAACACCGGCGCTGTCCAATCCCTTTCGTCCACTTAGCATAGGTAATTAAGTTCCCTTAAGGCCCCTAGATTAGATCCTTCTACCAGAAAACCATAAATAAACCCCTCGATACCGCCACTCACTTCCGTCTTCCCCATCTCTGGTAGCATCTCCAGTGAGGTCCTCCCTACGCTACACTCATCCACATGCCTCACCACAACTCCCAATAGCACCACCATACCTCCACGCATAAAACCCTTATCTCTATTCACCTTCCCATCCACTCAAACCCGTTGTCGAGCAACCCATCTTTCCATCATCTTCCCCGTGATCGACCAACCACCACTGACCACAATCTTCCATGAGACCACCTCCGCCACACTCACCATGGTCCGGCGAAGCTCCTGAACTATTCTAATGCGGCCACAAGGCCTTATTTCTTATTTCAGGAAATAGTTCCCTTCACCGCCGTTACTAAGCTTCTCCATGAGCTTCAGGCTTTTTTGTGCAAGGATCCGCCTAGGAGAAGCTCTAGGTGCAACGAAACATCTCTAGGAGCGCAACCAAGGAGCCCATTAGGCTCTTTGACTGAGCCTTTGACCACAATCACGCAAAAAAGCTGCTACAGTCACACGCAAGGAAAGGCGGTGGGATTTAGTCCGACATCGTGGACTGAGGAGTGCTTGCAGGTGCATAAGTTGCAAAAGTGTTGATGGCTTATCGCCTCAACACTTGAGGGGTGTGGTCCCTCACACCCTTCACGCTCCTCATCTGTGACCTCTCCTTCACGGACCTAGTGCGCCTGACCCGCCTAAGCCTTTAAACCTCAGTCACTACACCATGCCGATGACCCTGGACCTAGGTACGTGGATCCTTCGATTACCCAATAACCCGATGTGCATGGATCAGGGAGAGTGGAACCTAAGAGAAGAAAGGAAGAGAGTGTGCGGGGCAGGGGAGGGTTTTCTTCTTCTGTGCATTGGCTAACACTTAGCCAAAATCTAAGCCCTTTCTCCTTTGCTTAAAGAAGAAGGAAGAAGACGGGTAGAAAAAGAAGGCCTGAAGAGGAAGGGAAGGAAGAGAAAGCAGAGAGGATAGAAAAAGGAGAGCCACATAGGAAGAAATCAGAGAAGAAGAAGAAAGCAGAAGCAGAAGAAGGAGAAGGAAAAAGTGAAAGAAGAAGAAAAAGGAGAAACAAAGGAGAGGGCCATTTAAGGCATCTGATCTCCAAGGGAGACATCTGATTGCTACTGTGTGGATATTTTGTCCAGATTACTGTAGCATTATTGATTACTGTAGTTTACATATATTTATACTAAATAATTGGTGATCTAAATCACCATTATTTTGTTATAGATTTCTTTATATCACGTTGAATTATTGTTATACTCATGTTCTACATTGATTATCATTTTTGAGTAGTTTATTTAGGTTAAATTCTTGTGCTCATTTGCATTATTTGAGATTAGTGTGTGAATTCATATTGTTCCCTGTGTTCGACCACGGAAACTTTTTGAGTAATAAAATTTATTTGTTTAAGCACTATTTTGGTTATACTACCACACAACATTTTTGAAACACTGATCTATCGTGTAAATAATAGGCTAGAGAGAAAAGGATAAAAAGAGGGGATGTGTTAGCAAATATGCCTCAATAATATATATCAATGTAACTCAAACGCAAAGCTCACAATGGCAATCAATGTAAAAACTAATTGCCTCTTTATTGTTCAGAAATTGGGGAGTTGTATGGAGGAGGTGGCTCATGCAAGGGAGGGTGTGGGTGGTCGGCTAGCATGAGATGGAGTGCCAGGGTGCGGGCGTAACGTTGGTGAGTGCAGTGTACGTCGGGATGGTCGAAGGTGGTCGGCCTGCTCGGCCAAAGGAGCCAGTGGCATGAAGCTCTTAGTTAACGGTGGAGGCATCAGCTGGCGACGTGGTCGTCAGGGAAGACGTGGTGGAGTGTGAGGCTCATCTCGGTGGTGGCAATGGAGAGAATGTCGACCAATGGTGAAGGTTTAAGGTGGCGGTTAAGTTGGTGTTGATGGGTTCTTTGCAAAGAACAAATAGAGGAAGAAGATGATGAAGAAGAAGGAGAAAGAAGAAAATGAAGAGGGAGAAGAAAATTGTAGTGGTGGCTCTGTGGAGAAGGAAATCGCTGGTGGTGCACTAGAGGGAGTGGTAATGAAGGCGAGAGTGGGTGTGGATATGAAGAGCTGAGATTGGGAGGTGTGGTGGGGATGGGCGGTTGTTGGGTTCAAGTAGAGGTGAAATAGGGGTGAAAGAGCAAGAGGAAGGGGGTTCTGGTAGTGGTGGTTGGAAAGCCGTGGGAACTATGGTGAAATCAAAGATGATAGGCATGATTGTAGTAGTGGCCATGTACTGTCACTATGCAGCCTTCACAGTGGCACAATGGATCATTGTTGCGGTGGTGCATGGAGTAAGGATGGTTGGTAATGCTATGGTGTGTCATGGTAAGGAGGTGGATCGTGGTAGGGAGGCTGATCGCGGTAGGGAGGTGGATCGCAGTGGGAGAGGTTAGCCTCTCACTCTTGCACTCACCTCCATATGAAGGCCAAGCATACACAGAGGAGGTTTATTGCATAGAAATCATAGGTTCTAAAATGCCTAGATTAGGGTAGATTTCTAGCATAGCTATAAATATTGCATTTATTTCATGCATAGTTTGCATTTGCATCATGTTTACTTGTTTATTTGTAAATAATGTTTTTTATGGACCTATTTATGCTATAATGTCTTATGTTATGACTACAGGTCCATGTGTGAATAAAGAAGACCAAGAAATAAGGTGGAAAAACAAAGAGAGAAGAATAGATCTAGGAAGCCAAAGAACAATAGAGGAAGTAAAGAGAGAAGAGAGGAGGAGGAAGAAACCTATTACCCATCCACCACCAAATAGGCTTATCCTAACCCGAGCCAACCTAGACATAATTCCTTTCACCAGTGCCCAAAACCTATTTATGTCTCCCAAAGACTTAAGAATCAAAACCTATCCAAGAAAACCCTTAAAACACATTCCAACCCTCTTCTGGATGTCCAAATATTAGGCTAGACGTCTGATTTCTACAGAAAACCAACCCAGGAGGCTAAAGCCCACACCACACCAGTATTGGACTTCAAACCTACTCTTTAGATGCTTTATTTTGGAGTTTAAGTCATCTAATAGACTCTCTGGATGTCTAATATTGCTCTCTAGTTCCTGTTTTGGAGCTAGAGGCCCCTATCATGCCTCCTTTGACTTAAGCAACCTACCATATAGCCTAGGAAACCTATTTAGAGACCACCTAAACTCATGTACATATACCCACCCACCTACATAACTTAAACACACCCACACATGCACATTCATGCACACCCATACCCATGCACATCAACGTAAACACATACCCACACATATCCACTCAAACAAACCCAACACACCCATGGACATCAACACATACTCATGCACATACACACAATCACACACACACACACACACACACACACACACTTATGTGCACATTAAGAAAACAAATATCCCAACTAGAAAATCCTATTTTCTATTTTTAGGAAATCCTATTATCTAGGAAATGCCACCATACTCCACACTGAATTTCCCAAAATCCCATGCCGATCCTTAACAATCGAAACCCCTCCACCAAATGGGATTTATCCAGTCCTATTGAAGAAAAAAAGCCTCACTGCACTGATCTCTCCATAATGGAATATCCCCTCCATACCCCCTGAGACTTCCTTCTTCCCCATCAGACATCCTTCCTCCTCTCCTATTTCCCTTCCATGCCAGCCACTATCTCCCTGCATCTCTGACTTCCTCCTCCATGCCAAGACCTCCACCAAGCCACCTTGGTGGATGTCTCCTCTACATCTCAAGCCCTCCAAAGCACACCAAGGACTATTCCTTGGAGCCCTTGTTCTAGTAGACTAAATCTAGATTACTCTTATGTTAGTTTCTTCTACTTAATTTTTTGTTTTTCTAATTGGACTAGTAATTTTGTTAAAGTTGTTCTAGTGATTTTAATACTTTATTTTCAAGCAATCAACTAGTCGTGAACCAATTCCATGATCTCAATTTTGAATAAAAGTTGATTTTCTTTGATATCTTGTGGTTTATTTTTAGTAGTAGATCACTGCTTTCAAAATCAAAAATCACAAAAAAAACTTGAAGAAATGAAAAAAAAAATTCATATGGCTGCACCAATCCGCATTAACAAATTGCAGAACTTTTTGAACTCACTCAATGGTATTTGACAGAGAGATTCTCTCTTTTAGCAAGATGATTGCAATAAAAATGATTTGTCATTGTGTGTCTAGGTGGTGGAAAATCTCTCAATCAAAATATTAATTTATTCAATCTAACCACAATGGTTTAGAGTATCATATCCATAGGGAGGATTAAGCACAAATAGACTCATGGACATTTCTGTATTCTCCTCCACAATTAATAAGAGAGACATATGTGTATGCAAGAATGCCACCAAGGAGAAGTCATACACGATGATTATAATATGCAAAAAATTAAATGCATCGTTCCCAACAAATCGAACAAGCAACTAATACCTAGCATTCTTGTTAATATAGAAAATCATTGCATATAACTATTTAATCCTAAGCTTTTATCGTGAGATATGTGATATAAAGAGAGATAACCAATCGTTAGAGAGAGCACTGCTAGGAAATAGAGAGAAAGAGAGGGCATGAGATCAAATCCAATCGAATAATTTATTCACTAAACATACTCACAATGGCATTGAATGTAAAAATAATTAAAGCCTCAAACAGAGCATATATCATGTGTGCTTGTGCACGAATGAGAAGGTTTGGCCAGCTGTGAGGAGTTCGGGGAAGGTCCGTCGAAGTGAGGGCTTTGCATTGGGGATCTCAGCACAAGCCGAGATGGTCACTGGTGGCTGGTCTGCAATGAGGATGGCTAGCATGGGTCGAGTGCCGCCGTCGTGGATGGGGTTGTCCATTGGTAGTAAGACTTGGAGAGGAGCCGTAGTAGAGCACAGGCGTTGCGTAAATGATGTTGGCACCGAAGATGGAAATGAAAGGTGGTTGAATGGAGGTGGTGCTCGGCAGTGATGTTGGGTTCTTTTGAGGTTGAAGATGAATAGGACTTGTGGTTTGGGTGAAGAAGAAGAAGAAAATGAAGGAGAAGAGGAGATGAGGAAGTGGAGGTAGTGGTGGATGAGCCTGATGGTGAGGGTGGTGGTCTGTTGTTGTTGTGCATGGAGGTGTTGTGTGCAGGGGTTGCAAAAATAGGGGAGGAGTTGTGTGTGGAGGAAGGAGATGAAGGGGAAAGGGTGCAGGTAGCCTTGATGAAGGTGATGGAGGTGGTGCTAGTGGTGGTCGGTGAAGGAAAGGATGTTGAGAGGGTAGTGGCGCTCATCCTATTACCACAACTGCATAGTGCGATCGGGTTGGCGAGGATGAAGCACGCTTCAAGTCACAGTGCACGCTCAGGCCACAGTGTTTACTCTGGCCACGGTGCAGGTGGATGTGAGGGAGAAGGTGGACCCTTGCAAGGGGAGAGGATGAGATCTCTCCGCAGGTGGTTTCTTCCCTTTTAAAAGCATCCTCTATTGCGACTCTCTCATTCTATTTTCTCTCCTGAAATCTCCGCCCTTCTTCAATGGCAATAATGAGGTGGTGGCTTTGGAGGCGGTGGCATTGGGTTTTTAGGGATTTTGCACACATATACCTGCATAATATAAAGGGATCTATGTATCAAGTTGCAACAAAATATCTATAACTAAGATAAACTAACACTTAGTTCTAAATAATTACAATCTAATGAGACATGTTTCAAATCTACTTAAGCTAATTAAGTGTCCAATAAATTGGACTCATCAAATACTCCCATGCCTAAATTTTGCTAGTCCATAGTAAAAGTGAAAAATGAATGCAAGGTATATGATGCATGATGGAGGTGACCAAAGATTTCTTTTTTAATTCCAAAAATTTAGAGATCAAGACAAATGTGAAAATGAAGTGATAGCAACTTAGACAACAAATCCAAGTGAAAAGACAACTTACATTCAAAGTTCATACTTAACCCTTGGTAAAAATTCTATTAGGATTGGCAACTTCATCCCTCGGGAATAAAGTAGAAAATAATCTGTTATTTGTCCCCAACGTTTTGGCTTAGGTAGAAGATGTCAGAGTCAAATGGATTCATTTTTGGTGTCTCACACTCATATAGTGCTGCAAATAATCTAGTACTGTAGGCTCTAGATCTCTAGACTGTCAACAAGTCAACTCGGAGAGAGGCTAAAAACTATACTCTCTTAGCGTTCCTTTGCGCTCACTCTTTTTTTCTTCCTGTCTAAGCTCACAATTTCAGTAGATTTTGTAAATGCACTCAATATTTGCTGGCCTTACATGGCACTCACACTTTAATTGGAGTTCTAATAACCCTATAACTAAGTCAAAAATCCTCAGCCAGTATTCAGGCGATTAGAAATACTAAAAAGTAGGTATGGGTCATATTTGGTGGATTGCAATGGGTATTTTTTTTGCCTCAATGACATCGACACATGATGAAATCAACACCAGGATATAAGTATGAACACTTTTGTTGAATTATTTTCTATATTTTTCTTTCCCTTTTCCTTTGTGTTGGGTCATATAACTACCAATACAACTCAACACAACACAACACAAGCTTTTATTCATGAGGCATTATTTGGGATGATGATGTTCAAGAGGATATTGTGTGGCTTATTTGGTGGAAGTGCCTACTCTCGAAATCGGGGAGGGATGAATAGGACAAGCGTACTTCTGACCTTTGGCACTAATACCCTCTTTCAGTCAAGGATTCCATAAAAGATGGTCAAGACCATCCACCTTAGTCATAGTTTTATTAGAACTCACTTTTTGTGTATCTGTTGTATTTGATGGCTCTCAGGAATTCACACACAATGTTCTCATGATGGAACAGAGTGAAAACTATCCCAACTCTGAGGTATCATCATCTAATTATCTAAAACTTAAGAGTCCTTGCACTAGACTTAGCGCACCAGTAGACACTCTACTTTCACCTCACAAATGTTAGGTGAATCTAATTGAAGATAGTTTTCCTAACTCCCAACTAATTGTCCAAGGTTTCAGGAAGAAAAGAAATGCTTCTCTTTGCCAAACTAAAAATGTCTATTGATTTTCGTAAAAGATCCATTACCAAGTCTACGTGTAAGTAAAGTAAATGTACTAGATTCTAAACTAAGAAACAATTTAAGAAGAAAATCTTCAATGAAACCACTTTGATAAAAATCTTTTAGTAGGGGCTAACCAATTCAACTCAAGAAAACAAAAGAGATTATTTTTTTTTTCTACATGAATACTATTCAAAAAGATCAAAGATGCAGAATGCACCCCCATGCCTAAATCCTACAATGTCCTCATTGTAAAATTAAAATAGGGGGAGCAAGGAAGGAAATCACCTAATGAAGGAATTATTCTAAATGTTGGGCTGCCTCCCAACAAGTGCTGCCAGATGGGGCAAACTTGCAAATCAAGTTGTACATACAGGCGAATAGGCCCTACAAAAACATGTAACAAGGTTGGCCTAGAAAAAAGGTAGCCACAGATGTTGGCGAGTTGATGATACAGAGTTATCCCAAGTGCTCGCCAGAACATGGAAGTGCGAGGGACCTCACAGGCTACCTAGAGAGGTGTAGGAAAAAGAGTAGCATGAGAAGGACCTCTCGAAACAGGAGTGGAGGATAGCAATGGTCCTCCAAAGTAGAAAGGGTTGTAAAAGATATCACATTTATTTCATATCCTTTAATCGCGAGACTAAAAGTGCAAGCATCAATCCACACTCGCCATTCCACTTGGGGATGTACTGGCCTGATATGCTCCCTAGAAAGAATGTATGTGAGTAGAGACCTGAGCTAGGGTCAATTAGGGAGTGTAAGGATTGTTTGGATTGTTAGGAGGTAATGACTAAGTCCAATGAGGGTTTAGTCAATGTTGAGTTTTGTCCCAACAATAATTTAGATTCTATACTATTCTCCATAATAGTTGTTGTGGAGAAATTCAAGCCACCCTTCCTGTCATTAATGATTTCCCGAAGAATGGGAGTCATTTTTACCTTGAAGTATATGAGAATCAATGGTGGACTCCAAATCACATTCATTTAATGGTAGGGTCAAAGTAATTGAATCATTATCATTAATTTTATCCCCGGATTCTTCTGGTTCACTTAATTTTTTGTCAGGGTGTATATGTGATTCACTAGTAAGGGGTGGAGTTGTTTCAGTATCCTCAATTATCTCTGAAGGTGGATCAGTCCCAATGTTATAAGAATAGAGAAAGCCTATATCCCTCAATTCTTTGTTCTCCTCGGAGCATAAATCCTCAATTGATACCTATTGTCCCCGAGAGTCTCTCCTAGGCTCCTCAATTTTATGTTGGCCCTCCTCCAACTTAGAGTCCATATCTTCTTGATTTTGGGGGATGATGATTTTCAAAATCACAAGTAGGAAGGAATTTGGATTTCACCAGGTCATTCATATCCTTGGGGGGTAAGTCCTCAAATAACACATAATCCCCTTGAGATTCACCCAAAACACTAAGTTTGAGTTCCTCCATTGAGTCATCATCCTCCTATAAAATAGATTCTTTGTATCCTCATGACTAGAATGGATCCAATTCATCGAGATCTTGGTTCATTCCCTTAGGATCATCTACGTGTTGGTTCCCTAAGTGGAGGGATATTCCACCATTGATCCTGGGCCTTGACAACAACCTGATGGCACCCCCATCATCCCTACGCAAATTGACTCTCAATCCCCCACTCAAGACAAAGAATACACACAAAATCCACAAGATTCACACCCCATTCCTTTCCCTTACGCACTGCACTCCAAACCTTCAAAGAAAAAGAAATCTGAGCCCATTGATCAAGATCTTATGGACTTATTTGGGCAAATCGAGATTCACATCCCCCTCTTAGATGCCATAAAGTACATCCCTACGTACGCTAAATTTTTGAAAGAAATATGTAATCCAAAGTAACAGGCCAAGAATCTAGGATGAGTGGTCCTTTTTGAGACAATAAGCTCGGTTGTACAGAGCAAGATGCCTCTAAAGAGGTCCCTTGATAATGAATTTTTTGAGGTCCCTGATGATGAACTGGAAGCAGTAATTGAGGAATCTATGATGATCCATTCCTACTATGCTTTGACCACTATTGAACCAAATTTTATTGATTCAGATTCTGAATATGATTATGTGGTCAAAGACATTTTAGATCAATTAGGGTTTGACCTTTACTCTTCGAGTCTTCCTGATTTTCCACCAGATCCACCCACACTAACTTCACCCACCCTTCATCACACCAACTTCTCTCCTACTCCCTTTCCCTTGGACCTACCACCAGACCCACCCAAGTATGGCATTTATCATGAATTAAAACCATGGCCAGACTCGGGTTATTCTTCCATTTTTTTGTCACATATTGATCCCTATATTTTTACCAATCTTCTTTTAGGGGATCCAAAGGAAGACCCTTTTCATGAGGGCATTCATGTGTCCAATTTTTTACATGACTATCCATCTTCCGTGCATCGCTTCACGCTCAGCTGAATGGCATAAAAGATAGCACTGAATGGGAGGTAACCCATCCTTTTTACTGCTTTACCTTTATCTTTCTTTTCCTAGGTTTTGCCCATCCTGAACTCGAAAGCTTTTCACTAAGGTGATCTCTTTTCCCTCCTTAGGCCTGAGGACATTGCATATCGTAAGCATAGGGAGGTGTTTTTAAATTTTGACAATTGATTCAGGATTTTGAAAACCTAAAGATATGCAATTTTTCTTTTGTATGCATCTTAATAATAGAAAAATCATAACACTCTTTGAGGAAAACTTTGAAAATCGGGACTAAGGTTGAAGAATCATTTTAAGTACAATGGGATTTAATCTTTAACAAACTAGGGACTAGAATCCGGATCCAATTTTTAGAACTTCTAGGTCTATTTTAGACTAGATCAACTATCTTTCTCTAAATTCCACCATAACTTATGATGATTCAGGTGACTTGATCTTATTTTTGTGACATGGAAATTACTTGGCTTAGTTTCCAACTCAAAAACTTGTGTCTTGTGCAAAGTTATTGTGTCAAATTCACACACAAAGCCAACATCTAAAAATAACTAGAAAAATTAGAATAGCCCCTTGTTTAGCCACAGTGAAATCTGAAGCAAATGATTGGTTTGAGTTCTTGCTGTCGAGGAGGGAAATACCCCCTTTGAGGATGTGGTGTCAACATGTTATCGCCTTGGCACTGCTCTATATCTATATTTCATAACTTTAAATGGAGCATTAAGGTGCATTTTATGACTCAAATGTCTTGGGTGGTGCTCTACCCATAGAATTAAAGCAAGAGCTTGAGTTCGTTTGGAGCACCCCTTTACACCGCATTGTGTTTTGGGGTTGTGAGCTCCTGGGTGATGTCTTGGATAGTAATATCTCGAAGTGCTGGAGCCAGAGCTCCCTCAAGGATTGGTAACGGAAATGATGATCCCAACACATCTATTGTAGGATTAAGCTAAGAATAAGCATGGGCGAGACAAAAAAAAAAGAGTTTCAAAAGTACGACCTGTTAAATGTTGGCATTCACAAGATACCGACACCAGGTTTTAAAATTTATGCAAGTTGCGAGTTAGATTCAAGGGCCAAGGAAATCCTAACTACAAAATGATTTCGGATCATTTGAATTAGCAAGGAGTTAACTTGTGAATTTTTGAAAGATACATTGATCCCGATTCATTTAATTTTTGGATCTAACGATGAATCCTGATGTTTTATCCTTAGCAAATCCCATGCCTTTCATGTTTTCAATCAACCAAAGTTCTATAATCTTCTCAAAAGTAAAAAAATTAGTTTTTCCTAAAAAATCTATTTTGTGAAAATAGTTTTGCTAAGAAACTAGCAAAAGATAAGCATGGGGGTGTGATAAATGTCAGTTTATCATCATTCTTATGCCTTAAAACTAATCTAGCTCTTAGGGTTTTAACTTTGCAAATGGGTTTTCGGGATGCATTTAGGCATTCACCTAGGTTAGGCATGCATTGCAATTTATTTGTATTTTTGATGTGTTTATCTGTGTGTCAGGGATAGGTAGAAAGTCAAATCCCACATACCTTGGCACTCAGGAAGGCAGAAGATGAAGAAGCTCCTATCAGCTGGATCCTGGTTAGATCCAGCTCATCCCAGCCAGATCCCAACTCATTCTAGCTGGATCAGGTCATGTTTAACTCTATTCAGCTCATCTTAGTTGAATGGTAGCTCAAGCTAGTTCACCTCAGCTCCATTCAGCCAACCTCAATTGGATAGCAGCTCAAACTATCTCAAGACAATTAATCCTAGCTCCATTCCAGCTCGTCTAGCTCAGAATAATTCACTGGAAGATCAACTTGACTATTACTAGCTACTACCATCAACTAGCTAGACCTAATCAGTTGAAGATGACCTCAACCAGCTCAGGCCAACTCAAGTCTAGCTCTTGGAGGCTCAACTCAGGTCAAGTTAGTTAAGCTGAGCTACATGACCTAAGATAGCTACTTTAGCTAGCTAGGTAATCTCTGGGAAGTCCAGACCTAGGTCACCTCAGCTCATATCAGCAGAAGCCAACTCATCTTAGCTTGGCTTAGCAACTAGCAAGGAACTAGCAAGCTAAGCAATCTAAGGTAGTTCCTTGCTGTTCTCTTCAGCAACCATTAGCTCCAGTGTAGCTCCAAGTAGCTCCCTCAAGCTCCTCTCCTCCAAAACCCTATCTTCCTCCACCACCTACTCCAATCATCTACTAGCTAAGCTAGCTTAGCTAGCTTAGCTTAGCTCCTACTTCCCTATCATGGCCAATCAACATCCTAAACTCCACCTAGCTAGCTCCACCAAACATACCTACCCCTAAGTCCACCTGTGCTACTTATCCTACCAATTTGTGGTGCCACCTTGTAGCCATCGTTTCACCCCTCAACCATCACCAAAAGGCACTTCAAAGTTGGTGCCAAACCATCTCCAACCAACCTCATTTTTGGCGCCAACAAATGGGTACATATCCACCCTACACCTCAACATCAATTCATCCCAACCATCCCTTTTCCCTCCAAAACCAATCCTTCTAGAACCCACTCCCCTTTGGCACCAAATGCACACATCCTTACACCCATGGACTTCCACCAAAGGTGGCTTCCAACCCATAACCACCAACCATAGCATCCCTTTAGGTGGTGCCACCTAAATCTAGCCATTCATCCCATAACCACCTCCTTAAACCTAATCCCAACCCTCCATCAATCGACGCCAACCAACCCTCTTTCCCTTCCTATTTATAACCATACTCTACCACCAAATGAGCCATCTTCTCCATTAGTTTAAGTTTTACCTACACCACCTACAGCTAAGGCTAAGGAAGAAGAAGAGAAGAAGATCAAGGGAGCAACCTACCCACCCCCTTGGTGCCTTCTTCCTCTCTCTTCCTCTCCCTTGTGCCACACCAAGGAAGAGGAGTTCTTCACCTAGAGGGGACGGCCAGGCAAGAGGAGGAGCAAGGTGGTTGACGTCCACCTTGGATGATAGCTTGGAGGAGGACTACTTCAAGAAGAAACCAAGGAGAACCCTTTTCATGTGCGGGCAATTGCACTTGGAGCAAAGGCCTTCTAGACTCCAACCAGAGGATCCCCCCTTCTTCTTCTTTGTCTTTACCTTTGTATTAGCTAGTGGTTTACTGATTTCTTTTTAACAAGCATTCCTTTCCCTGTACTTTCTAGTAATACAAAGTTTTCAATTGCATTCCAATTTTTATTTTCTAGTTAGCGTGTTTTCATGTTCTTATAGTTGTAGTGCACACACCCCTTCTCTTCTAATTATCGTAGGTGCACTTGCCTAGGGTGAGCTTAGAAGGGAGGGCCTTATCCTTGTCAACTTAGGTATAGGTTTAGAGTAGTTCAACTTCACTTTTCAAATACCTGATTGTTTTGAAAACCATAAAAACAACAAAAGGAAAAATACAAAAATACAGGTCTTGATTTGAGTGGCGAGAGAGAGAATCAACTTTTGGGACTAACAATTTATCCTCCGATGACCCCAGATACCACCACTATCTAGGTTATAAATTGTAAAAGTTGATTTTGGATTTATGCATACAATGACACTATTTCACGTTATTAACATAACACGTATTTCCCACATCACTACTCAAAATGGAATCCCCTGCCTCAAAATCGATTTGATGATCATGTGTGTAGGGGTAGGAATTAGAATCAATAGTAGAAGGGTAGCTAAGCTGGCTAATTTCCTCATTCAGTTGTTGAATATTCGTCAAAATCTCTTCCATAGACTCCATTTCCTTCTGTTGTTTTTGCATTTCTATCATAAAAGAGGAGAGGCTACTATCAGATTGGGGAGGATAGTCTATCTCGAGCTCAGGTTGCCTAGGGGTATCGATCCAACCTCGATAAACAAAATCATTAAGGGTGGGAGGGTTGGTTGTTTGCATAGTAGTGGGGACTCCTGGGGTGGGAAATTCCGCTCCTAGGCTCTACTCAAAAGTGGGAGTTATCGGGCCAGTACTCCTAAAGTGAGAATATGAATGACCCCATAAATTGTCATTGTACCCATCAAAGGATGGATATGCTTCGGGCAAGGGATCATGGTTCAAAGATGGGAAGTATTGGTTTTGATAATCTAAATACTAGGAGTAAGGATGATCCATTTCTTTTAAGCCAAACTGGTTTAACTCTCTTAGGACTCAAAAGAAATCAGACTAAAAATAGAAACTTCTTAGATTGCTCTACCATTGCCAATACAAATGCAAATATAGTGGGATCTACTTTTAGTAGATTTTAGGTCATAGAATTAATTATTCAATTGGTGGCCAAACAAGTTTTACAGTGATTACGAATCCTAGATGGCCTCCGTCTGTGCCTAGAACCTACTGGCAAGGGATGAAAGCCTTGAATCGAGCCCAAGTATGAGGAACTGAACTAAATTGGTGGATAGTCTTGTTGATTTCCATCTAACTTCTCTTGTGGTGCAAGAGGATAGGTAGAATAATTCCTAGTGCCTAAGTGTGAGGTGCACAAGTGTTCAAATCTGCAAACACGCATGCATTCAGATTTGAAAATTCCACAGTTGACTGAGTTAGCATGCAACTTAGGTCACTTGATTTTAAAATCCATCCTCTTTGCAGTCCCAATTTCTTAAATTGACCATTGAATTAATCAGATTCAAACACTTTAGTGGTCATGGATTTAAGTCCAATGCAAATGCATGTCAAGAATTTAATGCTAAAGAGAGGATATAGCTTACTCCAGCTCTCTTCAATGTAAGGATGTATGTGATGTATTAAAGATAAACTAGATGCTGCTCATTCAATCCTAGATGGTCGCCTTATGGATATGCAGCTTCTAGTAGTTAGCTTAGATTCTTTTTTTTTTTTTTATAAGCAAACAAACCTAATATAAGTTAGCTAGCTAACTAACTAACATGTAGTTCAAAAAGTTCAAATAAATCTATAATCTAAATAAAATGGGAACATGTTCCTAAAAGGACGCTCCTGCATACAATAGCAATAAGCAATAATAGCACTAGGAATAGGTTCCCAAAAATGGCCAACATGGGTCCAACAAGACAAAATTTAAATTTCTAATGTCTATCTAGACTAATCTTAATCTAAAAGAAACAAGCAAGCCCTCGATCGCTGATGTAAACACATTTACACTACTTAAAATGTATATTTCTGCATGTTCTTAAGCATAGGATTGCATTTCATGATATAAATATTGCATTACATGCATCATCTTGCATTTAGAGTAGTTTGAATAAAATGGAGGTTAATTGTCTCCTTTTATGTGCTTGGAGAGGGAAAATATTTTATCGGGGCCTCGGATCAAAGATCCAACCGTATGGATATGATCAGGGCGACGATTGGAGTTCAACGACTCCAAGATCACCCAAATCAGGCATCCGTAGCATCAGATAGAGACTGGGGAACCCTAGAAGATCAAGGGCTAGGATGGTGTAAATCTGCACTTCAGATGAAAAATCCGACCACACGGATGAATTCGGATCGACGATCGCAGCCAAACGACACAAAAATCGAGTCAATCCGACATCCGTGGCACCATCTACAACTTCCAGAAGATGAACGGCCAAGATGGTGCCACGTGGTGCCATCTCAGCCTCCCAAACGGCCGCTGGCATTTTGTGAAGGCCCCCGCTTGATCGCTCTCCACCGTCAGATGGAGATCCAACGGCTGTGGCCGCCCGACGCTTAAAACGTGCGCTCGACCATCCGCGCCCCGCAGCGCAGCGGTCGAGCGCGCTTACGCGAGCGCGGGGCGCGGTTCGAGCCACGGCGAGTGGATTGGAGGCGCGGGTTATTGAGGCGCGTGGAGCGTCGGATGGAGATCGTGCGGTCGCGGGCGCCTGATAGCGCCGACGCGCGATTGGACGCCCCGCGTAACGCGCGATCGCACGCGCAGGCGGGCGGGTTGCAGCGGGCGCGGACGCGATTTAAGCCGTTCGATCTCGCGATCGGACGACTGAGACTTCGCGGACGTGCGTAGGCGTTACGCATGCGGGCAGCCGAGCGGGCGCACGTGGGCGCGGCGGCGACGGCCACGTCGGGGCTTTAGTGACAGATTTATCCGTCACTAAAGACCTGTTATTTATTATTTTGAAGATGTAATGTCCATTTTGCCCCCACTCCTTGCAACTATAAAAGGAGACCACCTCCATACGAAATTTTCATCCCTTCTTTCTCCTCTCTACCCCTCGAAAGCTCAAGAGAAGCTTGTCCCACACCTGGGATGCTTCTCGCGAGATAAAGTCCAATTTTCGTTCCCCTTCGGAAGTGGATCCCGCGACGACGACGGTGTGCTGCTTCGTTCCCGTTCTTCTGCTTCGTCCTCCTTCGTCCCTCTTTGTTCTCCTTCGTCCAGGCGTCGTCCCGTCCGGCTCGTCCTCCAAGCAACCGTCGAGGAGGATTTCTCTCTCCCTATTCTTTTTACTGCTTTCTAGTATAGATTTACTGCTTTCTAGATTAATCTACTCGTCCTCCAAGCAATCGTCGAGGAGGACATTTCTCTCTCCATTCTTTTAATGCTTTCTAGAGTAAATTTATAGCTTTCTAGAGTAATTGTTTTATGCTTTCTAGTTGTAATGAACAATCTCTTCAATACAAAAATACCTTTTTTATTCTACATCTCATTTTAATTTCTCTGTGTAATATTCTCTTTCTCTCTTACTCTTTCTCTCTCTTCTATTTATTGTAAATAATTAGATGGTTCTAAATTGAATTATTCTGTAACAAATAAAAAGAAACGCGTAGCTTTTAAATCAAACGTTCGCCTCCATGTGTTCGACCCGGAATTTTAATTTCGGTATAAATTTTATTTGTTGAACACGAATTCTTCGCTTTCAAACTACAACGACAGGTTTTCCAAAACCAATCTCGTTAGCGTAGGTTCGTAATCATTCAACATTTTGGTGCCGTTGTCGGGGAGGCAACGATCTTTGATTTCTCTTCGCATTTTGTAACTTACAAATCATTTACCTCACTTTTCTCCTTTCTTATTGTAATTGCAGGTACTCTTTCGAGGCAGGCAAAAGCGGTAGATTGGAGTAAAGTGCTGTAGAAGGTTTTGTGAGTTACCCCCCACCTCCCACCCATTAGATTTCATTTCATCACATAATAACTCAAACATCAATCAACCTAGGTGTTTTTATAAACTCTAAGGTTAGATTGTTTGTCGTTTGACACCCATACTCACCCCAACCCCCACATTAAAAAGAAAAAAAAATCTCATAGAGGTACACAACCTCATCTGATTTTCAAACTCAACCGGTAATCCAATCTTAGGAGCCGGTACACACATCCAAACACATAATTGAGTAGAAATCAAATTAGGTAATCATTTGTGTGCCTAATTAAGTGGTGCAATAGGCCAATTGTTTGAGTTGATTGGGCCGCACCACTTCAAATAAAATCAACTCATCAAGTAGCTGCCAATTAGGTTCAACTCTTAGGGATTTACCAGGCACTCCACATTCTTTTTAAACTTTAAAGGAAAACATCTTCACCTATGCTTGTAAAACTTGGTGTGCCAATGAAACTTGATTGAAAACACCTAAAGTTGAATCCTAAAAGCTACTAAGCAAGATTTGAATCTTAAAATTCACCACATCAAAAACAATCTTGCCTGAAAACCACTGGTTGTGCACTCACATAGAAATCAATCAATCATTAAGGGCACAACCCATTTAAAGGGCCCATCACATTCCAAAGCACATTCAAACCTAGCCCTAAATAAAACAAAGTAGACGTTGGCCTTAAGGATTGGACTCACTCTTCAGAACCCAGAACGAGATTATTTTTGATTAGTCTGTTTCTACTGTTCAATATGATGTCTAGCTAGGGGAGTAGAGTCAAACGATCGCGGCTGGGGGGTACACTAGGAACCGGAGGCGCAAGCCGAAGGAAGAACCTTCTCCCCAGTCCCTCCTTCTAACTGGTTGGATTGAACAGACGGAAGTAGATCAAATCGTTCCTTTATCTCAAGACGGGTTTTGAGAGTCTGTAGGTCTTTAGGCTAACCTATTTAAGGACAGGTTTGATTGTTTGTATTGCAGGGCACCTTTCTTCCTCTCGTGTATCATGAATCCTTCCACATATTTCACGCATTCCCGCTCTTTCCCTTCTGTTGTAAATTATCCTCAACATGACGATTATCCCAACTCGTATTGTAATCGACCATCAGTTAGTTGGGATAATTCGGATTGGGGATACAATTCTGGACCCCCGTGTTTAGGGTCTAACCCTGAACACTTTGATTCTGATTTCTATCCTTCTCAGAGTTACATCGATTATAGATCGTCCTCCTTTCATGAACAACCTAATACGATCTACAATCAAGAAGGATACACTGATCCTTACCCATCCTCTGATTTCACTGCCTTTAGGTCATCACCATCTTTTGAACAATCTGAAGTGACCTATTATCAGGATGGGTATAACGAATCACAATTCGTTAATTCCTCTACATTGATGTCAAACCCGCCCAACCCTGAACCAACTCATTTGGTTCAGGTTAATCAGGTTCAAGATAAGGTTCTGGCTAACTTGAGGAATATCATTCAATCTTTAGAAGTTCAGCCAATACCTTGCAATGAGAGATTGGAGCCCCTGATTGAAATGATTGATGATTTAAACAAGTCTTCGTTGGATTGGCTCCAGGATGTTAAGGATAAGAACTCGGGTGAGTTTCTACTTGGGAAATTAGCAAAATTGAGGATGAGATTCGTGGTTGCTTTGATTCAATCTTGGAATAATTCCCAGGATGAACCCTCTTCAGGAAAGCTATTGATAGAACCCACTCAGGCACCTGTTGGGGGGGACACGTGTTATGAGGCTGACCAGATTGAATTAAAGCAACCAATTAAAGATGATCTAATTTCTTCACCTGAGATCCCTAAGCCGGGTTACAAGGAAACGTGTGTCTCCTTGGAACACAAAGTGACAAATGATTTTGGGACATACATTGATACGGATCCTGATGGTGAAGATTCAAGTTGCGAAGTCTCACGCAAGTTTTCTGAACCCGATTTCTGTGAGACAATTGGGCCTGAGGAATCTGATAGATCATTTAATAGCCCAATAGCTGAGGAAACTGATCTTATTAGGGCACACATTACGGATCCAGAATCGTATTTTCTGGAAGAATCAATTCAATGCCCTGATTATCAGTTACACCCTGTTAAGCTTATTGATGATTATAATTCTAAGATAATTAGACCCAAGTCAATTTTGATTCTGCCACATCATTTAGACTTGGAGATTTCAGACGGGGTGATGAATATAGAAGAGGTCCTGGAATTTGATACACTTAATGAGGAGGATAGGAGCGGGGAAGTTCTGATTTGGGAAGTTAATTTTGAAGGAAATGGAAGATTGAGTCGAAGGGTTCCTTTTAAGTTGAAACCATCAAATCAGAACCCTTACGACATTTGTTTCGAGGATGTTCAACTCAAGCACACATTCAACGATTATCCTTTTGAGCTTCAATTTTCTGTAACCCGACTTTTTGGTCTTGGGTTGCATCCTCAGAAATCGCAGGCCCGATCCCGCTTACATTCTGATTTTAGGTTTTGGGTAATTTTTATCCAGAACCTAAGATATTCTCGATTATGGGGTGTGGGTCTGCACCACAATCTGGTCCACATCTATGGACCTCTGCTGACAGGTCAAAGGATTCTTCTGTTCATTCTAATTCTGACCTGCACATGTGAATTCTTCATTTCTTTTCTTTGTATAGTGTGCCTAGCTGAAGGCACTAAACTCAGCACTTATACAGTTCTTTTTCGTTTTCATCTTGGAGCGGACCTGATATTCACGCAATTCAGGTGCTTTCTACACTTTCCCACTCTATTTTATGTCTTTTTAATACAATGAGGACATTGCATTAGATAGGCATGGGGGGGTGGATATTCATCTCTGAATTCATTCGTCAGCTCCGTAGATTTATTTATTTTCTTTTATAAAAAAACAAAATAAATAAAAATTTCAAAATTAGGAAAGAGAATTTGGGTTTAAGAAAATTTTCAATCTTAGGAAATACTACATTAGGATCTGAATACAAAGACCCCTCAGGTCTTTGGACTTAATTAGCCTGTGTATCCACTAAAATGTGGATTTGTCTTTGAGTCCTCGCCATCTTAATTCTATTATAATTGGAATAAATAAGTTTGGGTGGTAAGTACATGACTTATCAACCCGCCCTCTGATTTGAGGGAATTTCGAGTCTTAAGCATCTACACACTTTCTTTGCACTGACTCGTTGTTCGACGATTTTTACGGAAATTGGATAGCTAATGAACCTTCTAGGGTGATATGGCTGGCAAGTTATCGTGGGTAACAGCCCATAGGTAGGTTGTCCAGAGCCCAGTCACTGGACCTTTCTCTTTTTGCTGCCTTTAGGTAAATCTTAGACCAGGGAAGCCACCTACTTAAAAAAAAAAAAATCAAAAAGGAGAAAAGAATAAAAAGAAATAAGCCACACTTCGCCACACGAGTATGGCTGGCAAGTTGTCGGTGGTAACAGCTCATCGATCGGTTGTCTAGAACCCAGCTCAGAAAATGCACTAAAAATTCCCAAAACACTTAGGAAGAAGCGGAGAAGTAGAATAAACTGGGGAGATATACACTGGATTCACCCTTGTGTTGACCCCGTTAAAAAATAAAAGTAGGGAGAAAGCTACCGGTTGTAAAGATACACCTTTAGGCAGAATTCTTTTTGAGGTCACCTAGAGGCGTAGAAATCCGAAGTCCGTTCTAATTGCCGGTCAACGAGTCTATCACAATCACAATAAGATGCTTAAAACTTAGGGTTCTCATCAAATCTTGGGTGAGTTGAATGGTCGTAGAAAGCCACTCTTGAACCGTAAAATTTGAAAATCCAAAAAAAATTTAGAAAAGAGTAAAAAGAGAAAAAGAAAATTTTCTTTGAATAAGGCGAGGGCTTGAGGCGGTCTACATTTTGGCTGATACCCGGGCACTGTTGTGTCTTTGAAAGTTCAGTTCCTAAGTAGACAATTTCTTAATGATTGAAAATAACTCAGGTCCAAATAATCTAACCTAATTCTTTTATAAATAGCATATAGTTTTTCCTAGGGACTAGCAAAAGATAGGCATAGGGGTATGATGTAAACACATTTACACTACTTAAAATGTCTATTTATGCATGTTCTTAAGCATAGGATTGCATTTCATGATATAAATATTGCATTACATGCATCATCTTGCATTTATAGTTTGAATAAAATGGAGGTTAATTGTCTCCTTTTATGTGCTTGGACAGGGCAAATATTTTATCGGGGTCTCGGATCAAAGATCCAACTGTATGGATATGATTAGGGCGACGATTGGAGTTCAACGACTCCAAGATCGCCCTAATCAGGCATCCGTAGCATCAGATAGAGACTGGGGAACCCTAGAAGATCAAGGGCCAGGATGGTGTAAATCCGCACTTCAGATGGCAAATCCGACTACACGGATGAATTCGGATCGACGATCGCAGCCAAACAACACAAAAATTGAGTCAATCCGACATCCGTGGCACCATCTACAACTTCCAGAAGATGGACGGCCAAGATGGCGCCACGTGGTGCCATCTCAGCCTCCCAAACGGCCGCTGGCATTTTGTGAAGGCCCCCGCCCGATCGCTCTCCACCGTCAGATGGAGATCCAACGGTTGTGGCCGCCCGGCGCTTAAAACGTGCGCTCGACCATCCGCGCCCCGCAGCGCAGTGGTCGAGCGCGCTTACGCGAGCGCGGGGCGCGGGTTCGAGCCGCGGTGAGTGGATTGGAGGCCCGGGTTATTGTGGCGCGTGGAGCGTCGGATGGAGATCGTGCGGTCTCAGGCGCCCAATAGCGCCGACGCGCGATTGGAAGCCCTGCGTAACGCGCAATCGC
This sequence comes from Thalassia testudinum, assembly GCA_037157565.1. NCBI lineage: Eukaryota > Viridiplantae > Streptophyta > Magnoliopsida > Alismatales > Hydrocharitaceae > Thalassia > Thalassia testudinum. Next base: position 62,715,052 of record JAZHRO010000063.1, read on the forward strand.
ACGCGCAGGCGGGTGGGTTGCAGCGGGCGCAGACGCGATTTAAGCCGTCCGATCTCACGATCGGACGGCTGAGACTTCGCGAACGTGCGTAGGCATTACGCATGCAGGCAGCCGAGCGGGCACGCGTGGGCGCGGTGGCGACTGCCACGTCGAGGCTTTAGTGACGGATTTATCCGTCACTAAAGACCCCTTATTTATTATTTTGAAGATGTAATGTCCATTTTTCCCCCACTCCTTGCAACTATAAAAGGAGACCCCCTCCATACGAAATTTTCATCCCTTCTTTCTCCTCTCTACCCCTCCAAAGCTCAAGAGAAGCTTGTCCCACACCCGGGATGCTTCTCGCGAGATAAAGTCCAATTTTCATTCCCCTTCGGAAGTGGATCCAGCGACGACGACGGTGTGCTGCTTCGTTCCCGTTCTTCTGCTTCGTCCTCCTTCGTCCCTCTTCGTTCTCCTTCATCCAGGTGCCGTCCCATCCGGCTTGTCCTCCAAGCAACTGTCGAGGAGGATTTCTTTCTCCCTATTCTTTTTACTGCTTTCTAGTATAGATTTACTGCTTTCTAGATTAATCTACTCGTCCTCCAAGCAATCGTCGAGGAGGACATTTCTCTCTCCATTCTTTTAATGCTTTCTAGAGTAAATTTATAGCTTTCTAGAGTAATTGTTTTATGCTTTCTAGTTGTAATGAACAATCTCTTCAATACAAAAATACCTTTTTTATTCTACATCTCATTTTGATTTCTCTGTGTAATATTCTCTTTCTCTCTTACTCTTTCTCTCTCTTCTATTTATTGTAAATAATTAGATGGTTCTAAATTGAATTATTCTGTAACAAATAAAAAGAAATGCGTAGTTTTTAAATCAAACGTTCGCCTCCCTGTGTTCGACCTGGAATTTTAATTTCGGTATAAATTTTATTTGTTGAACACGAATTCTTTGCTTTCGAACTACAACGACAGGTTTTCCAAAACCAATCTCGTTAGCGTAGGTTCATAATCGTTCAACAATCGGCAATCCTCCCTCCTTCACACATGTAGGATTAAGGCCCATGTGCCCACAAAATTATCCTCGAGGAGGCAACAAGGTCGACCAAGACGAGCATCCACTCGTGCACCTCCTCCTCAAGATTGTACCTCACACAAAAATATATATATGTCAGTGGAAAATATAGCCTCAAGAAGAATCAATGTGAACTTAATGAATAGAAAGTTTATGAGTCTACTAGGTCCATTGCCTCCCTGGCAACAGCACCATTTGACAAAGAGATTCTCGCTTTTAACAGGATGATTGCAATAAAAAAGATTTGTCATTGCGTGTCTAGGTGGTGGAAAATCTCTCAATCAAAACATTAATTTATTTAATCTAACCACAATGGTTTTGAGTGTAGTATCCACATGGAGGATCAAGCCCAAATAGACTCATGGACATTTCTATGTTCTTCTTCACAATTAATTAGAGAGAAATATGTGTATGGGAGAATGGCACCAAGGAGAAAGCCGTACACGATGATTATAATATGCAAAAAATTAAATGCATAATTACCAACAAATCCAAGGAGCAACTAATACCTGGCATTCCTGTTAATATAGAAAATGATTACATATAACTATTTAATCATAAGCTTTTATCTTGAGACATGTGATATAAAGAGAGATAACCAGCTGTTAGAGAGAGTACTATAGAGAAATAGAGGGAAAGAGTGAGGGCATTAGATCAAATCCAACCGAATAGTTTATTCATTAAACATACTCACAATGGCATTGAATGTAAAAACAATTAAAACCCAAAGTAGAGCATCTCTAGTGTGTGCTCTTGCACAAGGGAGAAGGCTTGACCTATTGCGAGGAGTTCGAGGAAGGTCCATCGGAGTGAGGGCTTCGCGTTGGTGATCTCAGCGTGGGGCGAGATGGTCACCAGTGGCCGATCGGCGACAAGGATGGCTGACGTGGGTCGAGTGCCTCCACTGTGGATGGGCCTGTCCATTGGCAATATGACATGGAGAGGAGCCGCAGTAGAGCATGGGTGTCACACCGATGATGTTGGCGTCGAAAATGGCAGTTGGAGGTGGCTGAACGGAGGTGCTGCTTGGTGGTGATGTTGGGTTCTTTGGAGGTTGAAGGTGAACAGGGGTTGTGGTTTGGGCAAAGAAGAAGAATACGAAGGAGAAGAAAAGATGAAGTGGATCCAGTGGTGGATGTGGTTGATGGTGAAGGTGGTGGTCTATTGCTGTCGTGAGTGGAGAAGTTAGGTGCAGGGGTTGCAAGAACAGTACAGGAGGTGTGTGTAGAGGAAGGAGATGGTGATGGAGGTGGTGTTGGTGGTGGTCAGTGATGGGAAGGATGTTGAGAGGGTAGTGGTGCTCGTGCTGTCACCATGAGCACGTAGTGTAATGTTGTTGGTAAGGATGAAGCTCGGTGCACGCTCTGGCTTCAGTGTCTGCTCCATGCTCCGACCACGGTGCTGGTGGAGGTGAGGGAGAAGGTGGATCCCTACAAGCGGAGAGTATGAGAACTCTTCGCATGTGGTTTCTTCCCCTTTTAATAGCATCCTCTGTTGTGACTCTCTCATTCCATTTTCTGTCCCAAAATCTCCTCCCTTTTCCAATAGTAGTAGTGTGGCGATGGCTTTGGAGGCGGTGTGTTGAGGTGGTTGCTTTGGGTTTTGGGGATTTTGCACACATATACCTGCATAATATAATGATCTATGTATCAAGTTGTAACAAAATATCTATAATTAAGATAAAGTAACACTTAATTCTAAATAATTACAATCTAATGAGATGTGTTTTAAATGTATTTAGGCTAATTAGGTGTCCAATAAATTGGATTCATCAGTATTAACATAACAGAAATTGTGGAAACTGAGATGCACATATTTGCAATTTATATCTTATTAACAAGTGTGCTCATTATCCACGAAAATAAGATAACAGGTGAGATTTATATTTGTGAGTTGGAAATCGGACTACACAATTAGGTTACAGGTTATGTTAGCAAAAATCACAATGATTGAAAAGTTAGAAATCAAGTTAAGTTGCACTTCTGCCCCCTAATGACCAAGACTTGCCAAGTTTCGTTATTTTATTTGTTGACATATTTTCATGCTATACTATGATGAAAATATTCAAAAATGCAATTTTACAGCAAGCAAATTAGTGTTGATGCCACAAAGGCAAGGTGATTTTGATTTCTGATTTCTGATATATGTGTTTGTGCTTGCCTTTTGGTGTGCAAGAAATCAGGAGTGGACATACACATGCATTGAGTGTGGGTGAACAAAATCAGGTGCACACATTTTATCTTAGGATTTTTGGTTAGGATTTGATTTAACTTTAGCAAAGGAGTTATTTGAAAAAAAAACTCAAAAAAAAAAGTGAAAAAAATTTAGGATCATATCATTTAGGTAGTTAGAGTTTGCTTTGAAGTTCTTTTTGCAAAAAAAAATCAAGGATATAAAAATAAACATAAATTTTTGAATTTAGGTTTATTTGACCATATTTTTGATACTTTTATCAAGGGTGGTTATTAATAGCATTTTATCCCTCAACACCCTTAATCCTATTTTTATCAAATTCGGCCAATACTTTAATCCTATTTTGAAAATTTGGTTGCCAAAAATTTGGACCATTAAAAATTTTGAAGTTCGCACCATAACTGAAAAATCAAATTATCTTTCAAATGCCACTATATTCTTAAGGAAATTATATCTATGAGATTTTTAAAAATTCATACACTGTATGAGGGTCAGGACCAATTTCTTCAAAGTCTGTCTAGACTTTGAAGAATTATTTCGACTTCCACATAGATTAGATTCAGTTGAAATTTATGGCATTGGAAAGTCACTCAAATTTACTTTTTTCAACAAAATTTTCAGAATTCTTGGAATAGTTTTGATACTGATGATCCAAACTATTCTGTAGGGGTTTAACAGAACTGTTTAACTCCCTGACAATATAAAATTCATAGCTATTTGTCTGGATCTAACAAATTGCTGGAAAAATATTCTCTGAAAAGCTACTTAAAAAAAAAAGTTTTTTGTCAAATTTCATACAATTTGAACTTCTACATTAATCCTGAGAGTCATTTTATCCAAGAATAAGGTATGTAGGCTTGAATAACATAAAAGCATAAACCCTAGGTTCTCACTTTAGAGTTTACATTCCATCATAATGCCTTCAATTAGACCTTAATCACCAGGTTAGAAACTAATTAAGAGGGGTTAAGTATTTACTTAATTCCTTCCTTCACCTCAATTAAAAGTATTCTAACCTAGGTGACTTAACTAGCCCATGTGCTGGTTTATGCACGGTAGAAGGTCACTATGACCTATCTGATGTAAACAAGTTTATATCACATAAACCATCTATTTTTGCATGTTCTTAGGCAAATAGTTGCATTATACATTATAAATATTGCATAACATGCATCATCAAGCATTAGGATAGATTGTATAAAATTTAGGTTAATTTCACCTTTTTATGGTCAGGTGATAAAGCAACATTTTGTTAGGGCCTCAGATTGAAGAACCAACCATACAGATCTGATCATGGTGATGATTGGAGTTCAACAACTCCAAGATCACCTCGATCGAACTTTCATAGCATCAGATGCAGTCCGAGAAAGATCAGAGGTCAAAGGGCCAGGTGGTACAAATCAGTACTTTAAATGACAAATCCAACTGCACAGATGGATTTGGATCTATGATTGTAGCCCAACAATGTGAAAATCAGTCCAATCCAGCATCTGTGATGCCATCCACATGACGCAAAAGGTGGACGGCCAAGATGGCACCACGTGGCGCCATCTCAGCTACCTACACCTGCCAAAGGTGCCCGTTCCCTCTCTCTCCTCAACTGTGCAATTAGATCAGGGCCATTGGATCTTCATCTAACTACCATGGGCACACACGCAGTAGATGGAAACTCGACAAAGTGGCTGCCTTAGCACGTTGGTTGCGTGCCTTCATGCAAAGAGGGAGTTGTGGGTTCAAGCCCTGCCTCGCCTCAAATTGAAGAGGCAATCGCGCGCGGCCAAATTCAGCCGTAGGATGGCGATCATGCGGGCAAGGAGTGGTGACATGGTGCAATCTAGGTGCACGAATCACGCACGCGCAATCGGAGATGCGTTTGCATGGCCGATTGCACGCCGACGCGTGATGAGGAGTGATAAAGGCACGGGCGCAATGGCTTCTAAGTTGTTTGATCTCACGATCGGACGACTGAGAGCGCACGATCATGCTTATGCATTGAGCATGCTGGAAGAGGAGGCACGATGTGCACGTGGCCTACATCCACGTTCAAGGGCTTTAGTGATGTTTAAATCTGTCACTAAAGACCCTGAGTTAATGTTTTTAGTCATAAAATGACCAAATTGCCCTCAATCCCTACAACTATAAAAGAAGACCCCTACCATTCGAATTCTTCATCCCGTCGTCTCTTCTATCACACCCTCCAAAGCTTTAAGAGCTTGTCCCAAAGTTGGGATGCTCCTCTAGAGTTGAAAATATAATTTTTCCACCGTCTCGTCCCATTCGTGGAGCATTCTACGGTTGTCCTCTGACCACCATTCAGGAAGCGGATCTAGCTACGATGTTGCCCTACCCCATTCTCCATCATCTGTCATCGTTCTCCTTCATTCCACATCTCACCACCTTCATCCAAACACTCCGTCAATGCGGCACGTTCTCCAAGCAGCTGTCGAGGAGGATAACTTCTCTCCACCTTCCTGTACTGCTTTCTAGAGTAGATTTACTGCTTTCTAGTGTTGATTTCCTACTTTCTAGTGTAATGATTAGTTGTAATGAACAACACTTGATGATTATGAAATACATGTGTATTCTGCTTCTATTTTGTCTTTATTTGTAATATTCTCTCTCTCTTCTATTCATTATTCTTTAAGTAGATAGCTAGTTTTGAATAAATTGGACCAGCTAATCTACTTCGTGACAATAAAACAAATGCAATTTTTTCACCTTGGAATTCCTTTTGAGTTTTGGTAAAATTTATCTGTTGGCAGTTTTTCTCACAAATCGCACTAAGACGGGTTTCAGAACACAAACCATTTTGTGCAGATCTATCCGTACAACATTTTGGCACCGTTGCTAGGGATTATCCATACAACATTTTGGAACCATTGCTATGGTGGCGATGCTTTTTGATTTTTTGCGTTTTCCGACTTACTAATCGTTTACCTCACTTCTCTCCCTTTTTATTGTGATTATAGGTACTCTCACGAGGCAAGCAAAAGCGGTAGATTGGAGTAAAGTGCTTTTGAAGGGTTTATAAGTTTACCCCCACCTCCCCACCCACTAGATTTCATTCCATCACCTAATAACACAAACCCTAATTAGCCTAGGAGCTTACATAAACTCTAAGGTTAGTTTTTATTGTTTGTTCGTCACCTACACCCGCCTCACCCTCCATATATAAAGAAAAATTAAAAAAAAAAATCTCACAGAGGTACACAACCTCTTCTGATTCTTCATACTCAACTGGTAACCTGATCTTTGCGATTGGTACACTCATCAACACAAAATTGGGTAGAAATTATATTAGGTAATCACTTGTGTGCCCAATTAAGTGGTGCATTCGGCCAATTGTTTGAGTTGTTTGGGCCACACCACTTCAACTATAAACAACTCATCAAGTAGCTGCCACATAGATTCAACTTTTAGGGATTTACCAAGCACTCCACGTTCTTTTAAGCTTTAAAGGAAAACATCTTCACCTGTGCTTTCAAAACCTGGTGTGCCAATTGAACTTGATTGAATACACCTAAAGTTGAATCATAAAAGCTACTAAGCAAGATTTAAACCCTAAAATTCACCACATCCAAAAATAATCTTGCTTGAAAACCATTGGTTGTGCATGCACACACATATTAATCAATCATTAAGGGCACAACCTAGATAAAGGGCCCATCACATTCCAAAGCACATTCAAACCTAACCCTAATTAAAACAAAGTAGACATTGGCCTTAAGGATTGGACTTGCTCTTCAGAGCCCAGATCGTGATTATTTTTTATTAGTCTATTTCCATCGTTCAATCTGATGTCTAACTAGGGGAGCATAATCAAACAATAGTGGTTAGGGCATACACTAGGAATTGGCTATGCAAGCCAAGAGAAGAACCTTCTCCCTAGCCCCTCCCTCAAGCTGGTTGGATTGATCGGAAAGTAGATCAAATTATTTCTTCATCTCAAGATAGGTTCTGGGAGTCTATAAGTCTTTAGGCTAGCCCACTTAACGACAGGTTTGATTGTTTTTATTGCAGGGCATTTTTCTTCCTCCCGTCTATCATGGATCCTTCCACATCTTATTCGCACTTCAACTCCTACCCTCCTACCACTACTTATTCCCAAAATGATTATTTTTCCAACCAGACTTATTCTCATCCATCTTCTAATTGGGATAATCCTGATTGGGGATACAGTTCCGGACCTCCGTGTTCAGGGTCTAACCCTAGACACCATGATCTTGATTCTTATCCTTCTTTGAGCTACATCGATTATAGATCACCACCCTTATTTAGACAACCTAATATGATCTACAATCAAGAAGGATATGCTGATCCTTACCCTTCCCCAGATTACACTACATATAGGCCATCACCGCATTATGGACAACCCGAAATGACCTATTATTAGGGAAGGTATCAAGAACCTCAAGTTGTTGACTCCCCTGCACTGAATCCAAACTCGCCTAACCTTAAACCAAACATTTGGTTTAGGCGAACTAGGTCCATGATAAGGTGTTGCCTAACTTAAGGAATTCCATTCAATCTTTAGAAGCTCAGCCAACACCCTACACTAAAGAATTGGAGCCTCTGATTAAAATGATTGACGATCTTAACAAATATTTGTTGGATTGGCTCCAGAATGTTAAGGATAAGTACCTGGTGAGTTTGTACTTGGGAAGTTATTGAAATTAAGGATGAGATTTGTGATTGCTCTACTCCAATCTTGGGAGGATTCCCAAGATGAACCCCTGACAAGAGAGCTGATGTCAGAATCAGCTCAGGCATCTGTAAAGGGGACATGTTTTACGAGACTAGGGTTGGCCAAGTTGTTCTAGAGCAATCAAATAATGATGAACTAATTTCTTCACCTGAGATCCTTGAGTCGGGGTACGAGGAAACGTATGTCTCCATGAAACAAAAAGTGATTGATGATTTTGAGACATGCATTAATGCATATTTAGAATTCTTTAATTCTGAAGGTGAAGAATCATTATGCAAAGTCTTACATGAGTTTATAGAACATGCTTTCAATGAGACAACTGGGCCTGAGGAAATCGATGAATCATTTGATGGCCCTAAAATTGAGGAATTTGATCCTATTCGGGCTCACATGGCATATTTAGATCCTCATTTCATGGAGGATTCAATTCATAGCCCCAATCCTAAATCACATCCCATTGAGCTTACTGACGATTTTGATTTTGAAATCACTAAACCCATGTCCATTCTGATTCAATCACATCTTTTAGACTTGGAAATTTCATACAAAGTGATTAATATGCAGGAGGTCCTAGAATTCAAAATTCTGAATGAGGAAGATAGGAGTTGGGAAATGTTGATTTGGGAAGTCAATTCCAAAGGAATCAGAAGAATGAGTCTAAGGGTTCCGATTTGTCCGAAATCCCCAACCTTCTACCAGGACCCTTACGACATTTGTGTTAAGGATGTGCAACCCAAGCACAAATTCATTGATTATCCTTATGAGCTTAATCCCTCTGTTATCCGACTTTTTGGAATTGGGTTGCATCCTCACAAATCGTAGGCCCAACCCCGCTTGCATACTGATCTTAGCTTTGGATAATTTTTATTTAGAACCCTAGATATACTCTACCATGGGGCATGGGTGTACATCACAATCTAGTCCACATTTGTAGACATCTTCTCCTGACAGGTCCAAAGCTAAATTTTCTTATTTTGATTATGACCTACACTTGTGAACTCTTCATTTCTTCTTCTTTGTATAGTGTGCCTAGATGAAGGCACTAAATTTAGCACGCATACAGTTTATTTTCATCTTGAAGCTCACTTGTTATTCACCCAATTCAGGTGCTTTCTACTCTACTCCACTGTATTTCATGTCTTTTTAATACAATGGGGACATTGCATTAGATAGGCATGGGGGGGTGGATATCATTATTTGAATCATCTTGTTAGCTCTATAGATTCTTTTTATCTTCTCTTTGTTTAAGAAAAAAAAGAAAAAAAAATGATGAATTAGGAAAGAGAACTCGGCTTTAGAAAATTTTCAATCTTAATGAATAAAACTATATGACTTGAACACTAAGACCCTTCAGGTCTTCGAGCTTAATCAGCCTAGGTGTCCACTAAAATGTGGATTTGTTTCTCGAGTCCTTGCCATTTTGAATTCAATTTCTAATTAGTTAAATAAGTTGGGCTGATAAGTACATGACTTATCAACCCACCCTCTGATTTGAGGGGATTTTAAGTCTAAGCATCTACACACTATTTGCCCTTACTCACTTTTTGTTGGTTTTTTTTCAAAAATTGGGTAGCTAATGAACTTTCTAGGTGGTATGGTTGGCAAGTTAACGTGTGTAACAGGCCATTGGTAGGTTGTCTAAAGCCCAATCACACGGCTACTCTTTTCCTACTGCCTTTGGGTAAATCTTAGATCAGGGAAGCCACCTACTTAAATAAAGAAAAGAGAAAAGAAAAAATATCCAAAGAAAAGAAAAAGAAATACAAAAGGAGAAAAGAAAAGAAAGAAAAAAATAAGCCACAGTTCACCGCACGAGTATGGCTAACAAGTTATCGTAGGTAACAGCCCATTGGTAGGTTGTCCAAATCTTAGCTCACCAAAATGCATGTATAATTCCAAACACTTAGGATGAAGTGGAGAAGTAGAATAATCCAGGGAGATATGCACTAGGTTCGCTCTTGTGTTGACCCCATAAAAATAAAAGTAAGGAGAAAGCTACCAGTCAAATAGATACACCTTTAGGCAGAATTACCTTTTAAGGTCACCTAGAGGCATAGAAACCCGAAGTCCATTTTAATCGTCGATCAGTGAGTCTACCACATTCAAGAGAAGATGCCTAGAACTTAGAGTTCTCATCAAGTCTTGGTTGGGTTGAGTGGCCGTAGAAAGATGCTTCGAAACCCTAAACTCAAAAATCCAAAAAAAAATTAGAAAAGAAGAAAAGAAGAAAAAGATCCTTCTTTGAATAAGGTGAGGGCTTGAGGAGGTATGCATTTTGGCAGACAGCGAGGTGCTGTTGTGTCTCTATAGTTTATGTCTTAGTAGAAATCTCTAAGTATTGACAAATAACTATTGCACAAGAAATCTGTCCTAACTCTCTTATAAATAGCATATAGTTTTGCTAGGGACTAGCAAAAGATAGGCGTGAGGGTGTGATGCAAACATGTTTATATCACATAAACCATCTATTTTTGCACGTTCTTAGGCATATAGTTGCATTATACGCTATAAATATTGCATAACATGCATCATCATGTATTTAGGATAGATTGTATAAAATTTAGGTTAATTTCTCCTTTTTATGATCAGGTGATAAGGTGACATCTTATCGGGGCCTCGGAATGAAGATCCAACCACACGGACCTGATCAGGGCGACTATTCGAGTTCAATGACTCCAAGATTGCCCCGATCAGACTTCCATAGCATCAGATGCAGTCCGAGAAAGATCAGAGGTCAAGGGGCCAAGTGGAGCAAATCGGTACCTCAGACGACAAATCCAACCACACGGATGGGTTCAGATCGATGATCGCAGCCCAACAATGTGAAAATCGGTCCAATCTGACATTCGTGGCACCATCTACAAGACACTAAATACGGACGGCCAATATGACGCCACGCGGTGCCATCTCAGCTGCCTAAACTGGCCAAGGCACTCGCTCCCTCTCTCTCCTGAATCGTGCAATCAGATCTGGGTCGTTGGATCTTGATGTAATGGCCATAGGTGCATGCGCATTAGAATGAAACTGGATGAAGTGGCGGCCTTGGTGTGTTGGTCGCATGTGTTCACATGAAGAAGGAGGCGAGGGTTCGAGCCCTACCTCGCCTTAAATTGAAGAGGCAATCGCGCGTGCCCAAATTCAATCATAGGATGGTGATCATGCGGGCAAGGAGCGGTGACGTGGCATGATCTGGGCATCGAGATCGCGCATGCTTGATCAGATGCGCATTTGAATGCCCGATCGCACATAGGCGCGTGATGAGGCCCGATGAAGGTGTGAGCTCGATGGCTTCTAAGCTGTCTGATCTCACGATCAAAAGGCTGAGAGCATACGATTATGCATATGCATTGAGCTCGTGGGTAGAAGAGGAGAGGCGGCGTGCACGAGACCTACGCCCACGTTCAGGGGCTTTAGTGACGTTTAAATCCGTCACTAAAGACCTTGAGTTAATTTTTTAAGCATAAAATGACCAAATTGCCCTCAATCCCTACAACTATAAAAGGGGACCCCTACCACTAGAATTCTTCATCCATTCCTCTCTTCTCTCACCCCCTCCAAAGCTCTAAAAGCTTGTCGCAAACCTAAGATGCTCCTTTAGAGAAAAATATAATTTTTCCACCTCATCCCATTCGTGGAGCATTCTGAGGTTGTCATCTCATGGCAATTCGGGAAGTGGATCCTACTGTGATGTTGCCCTACCCTATTCTCCGTCGTCCATCAACATTCTCCTTCGTCCCACATCTCACCACCTTTGTCTAGGCACTCCATCAGCACGACTCGTCCTCCAAGCAACCGTCGAGGAGGATAACTTCTCTCCACCTTCTCTTTACTGCTTTCTAGAGTAGATTTCCAGCTTTCTAGTGTAATGATTAGTTGTAATGAACATCACTTGATGATTATGAAATCCATGTCTATTCTACTTCTATTTTGTCTTTATTTATAATATTTTCTCTCTCTTCTATTCATTATTTAAGTAGATAGCTAGTTTTGAATAAATTCAACCAGCTAATCTGCTTGGTGATAATAAAACAAACTCAATTTTTAATCAAATATTTGCCTCCCTATGTTCGACCCAAAATTCCTTTTGAGTTTCGATAAAATTTATCTATTGATGGTTTTCCTCGTAAATCGCACAATGATGGGTTTCGAAACTCAAACCTTTTTATGTAGATCTATCCGCACAACACTATCCTAGTTGGTCCTTGGGAGCCTTCCCCAAGGCTATTATCTACCATATTTTGGTGACACCTGTCACCTACTTCTCCCCCTACCATCTCGTCTTCTCTTCCTTCTTCCTCAGCTACAATGGCTAAGCAAAACTCTCCTCTTCCTCCCATTTAGGGGAATGATGCCTAAGTGGTGGTTGGGGTTGAGGGGAGATTGGCTACACAGGATCAATAGAATCATGTACGGTTTGATGCCATTCTCATTGCTTTAGATAGAATGCAAAATCCCCTGCATGGAGAACAACTGCAAGACCATTATGATTCGACTACACGTAATGTGCTACCTCAAGTTCGAATGCCCGCAGATGGTGATGCATTTGAGCTGAAACCTAATGAGGTAAGTTTGATTCAGACTTACTTTCATGGTAACTCAAATGAAGATCCATTCCAACATCTCGAGGACTTGAGTCAGATTTCTAAGATGGTCTGACCCAAGAATGTAGCTATCAAGATTGTTCTCATGAAGCTATTCCCTTTCTCTTTTAGGGATAATGCTTCCTATTGGTTCAAGACCATACGGAGACTGATCTATACCTAGGAGGATCTATGTAGGGAGTTCCTCCAAAAGTTTTTCTCTATTGGTCACACTAATGTAATGAGGTAAGCCATCACAACTTTCACCCAACAATCGGGTGAGAAGTTGCACGAGGTCTAGGAGAATTTTCATGATCTTCTGAGGAAGTGTCCTCACCACAGGGTGCCTCATTGGCACCTTGCCCCGATATTCTATCATGGGCTGGATGAGACCATCAGTGTCTGGCCGATGCATCTAGTGGTGGGAACTTCCTTGCCAAGGATGAAGCAGAAGCTTTTGAGTTATTTGAGTCCTTGGTAGAAAGCTCTCTCAATGCTGCATCAATGAGCCAATTCTCATGCCCTACCTAGCAACACGTATCAGTCCATGAGGCCTAGGCTGATATGGACATTATTATGAAAAAGCTAGATAGCATGGATTTCTTGCATAAGAAGGTTGACGAGCTTACTCAATCTTGTGTAGTGAGATCTAAGGTTAAATCTTTTGTGCCATCATCTATTCCATCTACTGCTACATCCCAAGTACCTCCTACTAGACCTCATCTTCTTACTCGGGATGCATCTGTCTACTCCTTTGCTACTTCTTCATGGTCTCCTTCGTACAAGAAGCCTATGAACAATCTTGAGCTGGAGTATGTTGACCAGGCGATCTTTTATAGAGATGATATGAGCCTTGACTCATTTGATATGTCATCTTAGCCATATTCGACCTACGAGGATGTCAACACACTTTAGGGTTATGGGCGTAACAAACCATACTCAGAGGCGTACAATTCCGGTTGGTGCTAGCATTCTATTTTCTCCTGGGGTGGAAATCAATAGAGACCTATTCTCGCTCCTCAGTACTAGCCCAGGCAATATGGGAACTCTGCAGCTTCATTTCCTAGACAGTAGCCAATTCCATATCAACAACAGTCTCGGTCCATATATCTGACTATTCGCGATATTACACCTGACCCTCCTTCACAATCTGATCCATTGGAAGAACTAAGAAAAGTAATTCAATCAATGGCAAAGAGTCAGGTGCAATTAACAAACCAAGTTCAGAAAATGCAAGAGAATCAACTATAGATGTTACAGGAGAATAGGATGTAGGGATCCTTGCCCTCCCAATCTATCTCGAACCCTAGGAATGTACAGAACCCAAGTCTTCTACCAAGGTATCTAGCATCACATGGGCAGGCACAGGCGATACTTTAGGCACCTCCTATACCACCTGGATATAATCAACCTAGTTTGCTACCTCATCCTCCACAAAATGTTCCTTCTACTCCTCCCCTACCTCATGAATAGTTTACCGATGTAAAAGCTGTTACATTGAGTAGAACTACCACAAATGATCCACCACATAGGCAGGCAGATCATGATTTATCACAACCTTTTCCTCAGGATGGTTCTTCTTCCCAATATTAGTTTGACAAGGAAACCACCTAAGGAAGATAAAGGAAAGAAATCGATGGCTGAGGACCCTTAGATTCCTCTCCCTTTCCCCAGAGCTGTCATTGGAGACTCATTGAGAAAGAGAAAGGGAGCCAAGAATCATGAGGACCTCGTGGCTATGTTTAAAGAAGTACATATTTAGGTTCCTCTTCTCGATGCCATAGATCACATTCCTGCGATTTCCAGGTTCTTCAAGGACTACTGTACCCCGAGGTAGTTGCAGAAGAAGGGAACAAAACCTAAGGAGGTTTTGTCTGAACAAGCTAGTGCGGTAATACTGGATAATTTACCGCCTAAAAAGAAGGATCCCGATACACCTTTGATCGCATCCTTCTTGCAAGACTCACCATTTGACAGAGCCCTTCTTGATCTGGGTTCGTCCATTAATTTAACTCCTACTACTATTTATGATCATTTTAGATTTGGGGAGTTGAAGCCCACCTCGGTCAATATTCAGTTAGCAGATCGATCAGTGAAAATACCGAGGGGGGTTGTTGAGAACATCATTGTGAAAGTCCATGGATTTTGTTTTCCAGCAAACTTCTTTATTATTGATATGGAGGTTCCCGCTAATCTCTGCGATGCACCTATTATTCCAGGTCGCTCATTTTTGGCAACCGCCTATGCGAATATCAACTGTGCATCTAGATGCATGGAAATTGCCTTAGGGAATGAGAGACTAAAACTAGACATATTCAGGGCATTCAAATAGTTTGATTGCAATCTAATCGAGGATGATTATGAGGATGACAATCAAGAGTATTGTGGCAACATTGGGCTTCTCTATAGTGATCCAATGTCTCATGCATCTTCATCTTCATCTGGATCGATCAATTCAACTCCAGGGACTGTGACTTCTGATCTACACATTTCACCTTTCCCCTCAGTTGATTTCTTGGGGTGTGTATCTGATTCCATCACCCTAGACTTGGTATATCATGATACTTCTGGAGGACTTCATGGTTCTGACTCACTAATGCATTTACAGATTAGTGTGGTTGGTATGGATAGACTCAGTCCGTATGAGAGGTATTCTTATGAGATTCATGATCCATTGTTGCCCACTCTAGCAATTTCTGATCATGTTATTGCTACAACTACTACTACCCTTCCTACTGTAGTTGAGTCTGATGATTCTAAGCATAATGATAATCAGGTATACTTCCTTGATCCTTCCCTTTCCTTCCCTCCTCATTGTACTATTGATTCTACATCTCCTCCACCTATGCTCGAATGGAATCCCTTATTTGATTTTCTTAGGTATGTGTTCTTCGGTGAGCATCAGACTTTCTCTGTTATTATCAGCTCCCGCTTGACTGAAGAACAAGAGCTTAAATTGAATACTGTACTCCAAGATCATAGGGCTGCTATTGGTTGGAGTGTCTCTGATCTACGCAGGATTCACCCATCCTATTAAACTCATCATATATATACTGATGAGGGGATGTTTACGTAAAATTATCAATGTTTAGAGAAGTGTGTTATAGTATAGGACAAAAATCGCATGAAACACTTAAATTTGTAAAGCTCGAAATCAATTTGGAGTCCGAGGTCATTTACAGGGAGCAAATATGACAATTTCAATCCACTAATCACAATAGCAATAATAATATACAATTGAACCAATGAAATGCTCAAAATACTATTTCAATAAAGATTAGTGTAAAAAGATTGGGTTAAAATGATGAATTGAATCACAAAATTAACCCTTAAGTTTAATCTCACAAATCAACATAAATAAACCAATAGTAAACTTAATCAATTATCAGACCAATGTACTCAATCAAATGCCAGATTAGATGACAATAGAAGGTCTCAAATGCCTTAACTAGCAAGAGCTCACAAGGCACAAGGCCTTGCCTTAAGCCTCACAGAAGAGGCATAGTAGCAGCACACCAATAGAGGCACAAGGGCCTTGCACAAAGCCCTCAAAGGCTAAGTGTTGACAGAGGGAGAGGGCATGAATCCCAAGGTAGAGAAAAGCCCTCCCCCCTCTCTCTCTGATTCTCTTCCCTTTCTCTCAACATAGACCCTGGTGAATAGTACCAGGTAATTAGGCTGGTAATTAGGTCCAGAGGTCTATGCTCACCGGCATGGGGTAGTAAGTGAGGAGTGAGCGCACGTGCAGTGAGTGGGACCTCACCCTGTGTACTGAGGCGATATGCCTCTATCACAAAATCAACTTATATGCTGTTGCCGCCATCAAAATCCATGATGCGGCACTATCCCACTGCATTCTCTTCGTGTAGTAACTGAAGTTCCAGCGCTACAAAGAGCGATCCCAGCGCTTCATCCACAATCGAGTGGCTGACGTCCTCTCCCACTAGCGAGCGCATGCAATTCAAGTGTAAGTGCACGATATGCGCGATCCCAATCGTGTGACCTCCACTCGATCCGTGCCATACATCCGTGATCCTACTATCATCATGCTACCTGCAAACCCTCTAGCACCTTCCAGTTGTGTTGCTCGGAGACTCCAACGCTAACCGCGTGATGCGTGCACATGTGCACTGCGCTCTATGCAACTATGCATAGGTAGTGCTCCAGCGACGCATGTCTTGCGCGCTGCATTTGGTGCATGGCCGTGGAGGACCCCTCCCTTACACCTATATAAGCCCACCTACACCTTCCCATTGGCCTTCATCTCTACCTATGCTATTCCCACCTATCCAAGAGCTCAAGAAGCCTACCAAGCTCCCAAAAGCTCCATTCCCAAGCTCTAAGGGCACCCTATTATTGTAGAGTACTATCCCTCGACAAAATATTCCTCCCACATCACATCCCCTTCATAAGGAACCTCAGAGTTGTCTCCTCACCTCCATTTAGGTAGACAATCACTGATGAGTCCATTAAAATGGACTAATATTAAGCCTAAGTATATTTAATCGTACAGTTTTGGTGTGTTAATAATGGCAATTAAGTTATAGAATATTTGTATGCCTTATAATTGGAGTTTATAACATTCTATAACTTAATTATTTTGTTATTTTTATATGTAGGTAATAAAACCCAGAAAGAACAAGGGTGGGGGGATAATTTCCCCAAATAGCTATTTTCCCCCTCCCCCGCCGGACATTGGGGTAATCTTCTTCAACGATCACCGGCCAAAAATAGAAAGGGATTTGCAAATCCCTGGATTGACGCACGGAGGGAGAGAGGGGACTTAAAAAGAGAAGAGGCAGCGTGCACAGGGGAGGATCTTACCCCCCCCTGCGGGGAATGACTCTCTCTTCTCCACTGTTGAGAGGGCAAGCACTATGCCGCTCCTTCTCTACCTCAAGCAGTACCACCGAGCGCCTCTCCCTTGCTGCGCCCTCACGCACAAGCCCGTGCCACTCCTCCCTATAGACTACAACAGCAAGCGCAGGCCTGCATGCCAACTTCTAGCGCTTGTAGCCGCGCACCTTCACCAACTGCCCGCACCAGCCGTCCTTGCAGCACCGCACCATCAGCCCACGTTTCCTCCTACCAGCACCTACCGCTCTACCTTCCAGCACCGTAGGCACTCTCATCCCTGCGCACCGCACTCGCAGGCGCTCCACCTCACCGGCCTTACAACCCCAAGCGCCTACCGCTCCGCCTTCAAGCACCCGCAGGCGCTGTGTCTTCACCCTGCCAGGCCACGCCCGCAGGCTCATCCTTCCTTCCAACACCTCCTTGCAGCATGCACCAACCCGTGCCTCTCCTCCAACGTGCCTCAACGCTACGCGCCTGCACCCGTAGGCACTGCATAGCCGCTCCACCATCTGCGCCTATTCGCAGGCACCCTTCTCCAGCACCTGCAGGCCTGCAAGGCCACACCGCCCACAACGCCCTCCAGCAGACCGGCGTTCTTCATCTCTAGGCCACGTCCTTCTGCAGTGCACCCACACACCGCACCTTCTCCAGCGCCTGCAGGCCTGCAAGGCCACGCCACCCACAACGCCCTCCAGCAGACCGGCGTTCTTCACCTCCGGCCACCTCCACCACCGCTGCTGCCACCGTCGGAAAGCTCATGACCTCGCCGTCCTCTTAAGCCCTGCATCGACCCCCGCGGTTCTCTCTCTCTCTCACGAGGAAGAGAGAGGAAGAAAGCTCTGTTTCCCTCTTAATTATAAATTACATTCAATGCCAGTGCCACCAATTTCATTTTTATTATTATTATTATATTGTGGCAGAATTGCATTCAAGCACTCACAGTTCTTTCTAATTGCATGGTATTAATATTGGCTACTTTAAAGATTGATTTTGGACTTGATTTAAGTCCTAATTGTCTTTAGTACACATCACGTGAAAATTGTACTAATTCATCATAAATTTATCGAGGATTTCTGTGAGGGAAAACTACACTTACACCCTTAACTTTTTGGGTTATTACAAATCTACTTTCCTTCACATTTTAAGTCCAATTTGGAAAGGAATTTCGCACTATCCGAAATAACATAAAATAATTAAGTATTGATTGCTTCATTGCATTCCTATGGACGTGACCCGCTCTTCTGCAGGTGGTTATTTTCATTATTTTTGATTCGTCGATTTTTCCACCACTTAAATACTATAATGCTAAGCGAAAAGTTGACTGTCAAAATTAGCGCCATTGTCGGGGAGGCAACAGATGCAACAGATTTACTTTATTATTTTTAAATATTTTAAGTTACGAAATTATCTAATCATTTTTATTATTTTGCAAGGAATCTGACATGGCAACGAGGTGCAGCGAAGCGACGACTTTAAACGTGAACAACGCGCTCGACGAGGACGATCTTTTTGGTGGACCTTGATGCCACCTGGAGGACGACAACAGGAACTTGTGGGCCTTGATCCCATGCATTTAGGCTTACGGAGAAGCCTATTTCTGATTTAGGCAATAGGTCTTAGTAGATTTAGTTAGATAGACATTAGAATTTAAATTACTATCTTTTGGGCCCTTGTTTGGCATTTTTGGGAATGTGTTCCCATTTATTTAGATTATAGGATTATTTGAATTATTTCAAACTGCATTTCAGTTAGTTAGTTAGATTAGGTATGTTTGTTATTATTATTTAAATCGAAAGAAGCTGCATATCTATTGGACGATCATCTAGGACTGAATGAGCAGCATCTAGTTTATTTTTTTTATTGCACTGCATTCATTACTACACGAAGAAAGCTGGAGTAAGGTACGTCTTCTCTTGAGCATTAATTATTTATCATGCATATGCATTGAACCTAAATCTAAGACCACTAAATTGCTTGAATCAAATTAATTCAGTGGTCACTTTAAAAAAAAATTGGGATTGTTAAGAGGTTGGACTTTAAAACCTGTGACTAAAAATTGTGTGCAAAAGGATCCTATTTGCGGAATTTCAAAAAAATCAAAACACGATTGTATGCTTGCACACTTGAGACACTGTGCATCTCACATAAGGTCACTAGATAAATTTCTACCTCTCCTCTTTTGCACCACAAGGGATGTTAATCGGAAATCAACAAGCCTATCCACCAAGTTACTTCGGTTCCTCGTGTGTGGGCTCGATTCGAGACTTCCATCCCTTGCGAGTAGGTTATAGGCACCAACGAAGGTTGGCCTTGGAAGCATAATTTTTGCAAAACTTGTTTGGCCACCAACTAAACATATAACTCTAAGACCTACAATCTACTATAAACAGATCTCGTTGAATTTGCGTTTGCTTTGACATTAGAACTCTCTAGGAAGTTTTGTGCTGAATTTTGCTAAAGCCTAAGAGAGTTAAAATTGTTTTGCTTAAAGAAATGGATTATTCTTACTCCTATCATTTAGATTATCAAAGTTAATACTTCCCATCTTTTAATCAGGATCCCATGCTCCGAGCGTATCCATCCTTTGATTGGTACATTGATAATTCATGGGATCATTCTCATTCTTACCCTGGGAGTATTGGCTTGATAACTCCGACTTTTGAGTAGAGCCTAGGAGTGGGATTTTCCAATCCTGAAATCCCTACTTCCATGCAAACACCCAACCCTCCCACCCTTCATGATTTTTCGTATCGAGGTTGGATCGATACCCCTAGGCAACTAGAGCCTGAAATTGACTATCCTCCCCAACCTGATAATAGTAGCCTCTCATCTTTTATGATAGAAATGCAAAAACAGCAAAAGGAAATAATGGAATCAATGGGAGAGATGTTGAGGAATTGTCAACACATAAATGAAGAAATAAGACAACTTAGCTACACGCTTCCCAATAATCCAGATCCCTACCCAATAAACCATGATCATGAAAATAATTCTGAGGAACCTAATGACAATAGGGATCCAATTTTAGGTAGCCATCACTTAGACTCTTCAAATGAGACATGGCCACTAGAAGATAATGATCATAGTGATTATGCACCTGAATTATATTGCAGTCAAAAGCAAGGGAAGATGGTATCTCTTGAGGACCTTGACCCCAATGACGGTATTCTCCTTACCCCTACCAACCTGGGTCAAGGTTATATTGTTCCTATCACTTCCCCTCTTGATTATTTGGTGGAATCCCATTCTACTCTTAGTGAGCCTACTCCTGACCCTCCACTTAGGGAATCAACACCTACCATTCAATATTCTTAAGATTCAAATGTACCTAATGAAGGTGACCCTAAGGGAATGGAGGATGATCAATTCTGGTCTCAGGGATATGAAGAGTCTAATTCAGAGGATGAGGATGCCCCAACAGAGGAACCTGGACTGAAAATCTGGAGTGAATCATAGGAGAATTATTTATCATTTGAGGATTTAGCTCCAGACAATAGAAATAATATGATTAAATCCAAATTCCTCTTTTCTTTTAAGAGTCACCTCCATCAAAATAGGAGTTGATATTAAAGGAGGACAAACAAAATGAGAAGTCTATGGGAGACTCTTGGGGAGAAAACACGTCATTTGAGGATTTATACCCTGAGAACAATAACGAATTCAATGATATAGGCTTCCTCCAAAATATTAAGACTGAACCTCTTTTAGAAATAATTGATGATACTGATCCAAATCCAAATGAATCACATATACACCCCGACAAATATTTCAGTGAACCAAACAAATCCGGGGATGAGCTGAACGATAATGATTCTTACATTTTGACCCTGCCATTAGAAAGTTGTAATTTGGAGTCTACCCTTGATTTAAATATGACTCCGATCATTAATGCTAGGCAGGATAACTTGAAGTTGTCTACTACTGTTAGGGAGTGTACACAATTCGAATCATTGTTGGAATTGGACCTAACACCTACTAAACCCTCATTGGACTTAACCATTACCTTCCAACACTACAAACAACCCTTATACTCCCTAACCGATCCTTGGCTCAGATCTCTACTCATGTACATTCTTTCTGGAGAATAAATCAGGCCAGTACATCCTAGGGTAGAATGGCGAGTTTGGATTGATGCATGTACTTTTACTCTCGCCATTCAAGTGTTTGAACTAATAATGATTATATCTTTTAAAACCCATCTTGCTTTGGAGGACCCTTGTTATCCTCCACTTATTCCGTTTCGGGAGGTCCCTTTTCATATTCTGTTTATTATCCCTAGACCTCCCAAGGTAGCCAATGAGGTTTTTTGCTTTCATATCTTCTGGCGAGCATTTGGAATTACATTACATCATCAGCTCACCAACATCCTTGGTTACCTGTTTTCTAGGCCTGCATTGTTACGCATATTCTTAGGGCCTAACCTTTTCTGTTTGGAACCTGACTTACAGGTTCCTTATAAGTCTGGCTGTTGACAGAAAATGCAGCGCTTGTTGGGAGGCAACCCTGTAAATTGTGTCAGGTGATATTTTTCCTTTCTCCTCCTATTTTAATTTTACAATGGGGACATTGTAGGATTTAGGCATGGGGGAGTGTATTTGCATTTTAGGAAGTATTTATGCATTTAGGTTAGTAAAAAAGAAACAATGAGCTAAATGGGTTAGTCCTTAGCAAAATACCTTTGTTATTGGAGGTTCTTCTTCTGGATTATTTCTTAAGTTTGGAATCCAGTGCATTTATTTCACGTGCACGTAGATTTGGTAATGGATCCTTGAGGAGAACCAATGAGCATTTGTAAGTCTCTACTGAACCCTTGGAAAATTCATAGGGAGTCAAGCATACTATCTTCTAATAGATCTACCTCATATTTGTGAGAAGAAAGTAGAGAGATTACTGGTGTGCTAAGTCTAGTGCAAGGACTCTTAAGTTTTGGATAATTAGATAACGATACTTCAGAGTTAGGCGTAGTTTTCACTCTTTGTTCCTGTGTACATACTTTGAGTGAATTCCTGAGAGTCACCAAATAAGGCAAATACACAGAGATTGAGTCTTAATAAAGCTATAACTATGGTGGAGGGTTACGACCATCCTTCATAGAGTCCTCAGCTGAAGGAGGGTAATAGTGTCAAAGGTCAGAAATACGCTTGTCCTATCCATTCCTTCCCGATGCAGAGATTAGGCACTTCCACCAAATAAGCCACACAACTTCCTTTTGACCATCATCATCCCTAATAATGCCTCCTAAATAAAAGTCCGTATTGTGTTGTGTTGATTGAAAAAGAAACAAAAACAAGAAAAAACAAAATATATATATATAAAAGAAGAGAAGAAAAGAGAAAACAAGTAGAAAAAGAAGAAATAGAAAGAAGAAAAAGAAAAAGAGAAAAAAAAAGTTACATTACAAAAAAAAAAAAGTCTAAGTGTATGATGTAACACTGTTTCCGAGGCAGCAAAACACCTATCGCGTTCCACCAAATATGACCCATACCTACCTTCTAGTATTTCTGATCGCCTGAATACTGGTTGAGAACTCTAACTTAGTTGTAGAGTTATTAGGACTTTAATTGAAGTGTGGATGCCATGTGAGGCCACCAAATAGTGAGTACAATTTCTAAATCTGGCAAGATTTGTGATCTCAGAAAGAAGAGGGAGTGCCCAGGAACATCAAGAGAGTACAGTTGTGTAGCCTCTAGTTAACTTGTCTAATAGTCTAGAGATCTAGAGTCTATAGTACTAGACTATATGTAGCACCAGTTGAGTGTGTGCCACCAAATACAAATCCATTCAACTAGATATTTCCTACCTAAGCCAAACATCGGGGTCAAATTACAGATTATCGTCTGCTTTATCCCCGAGGGAAGTAGTTACCTATCTCAATAAGAAATTTTTGCCAAGGGTGATGTATGAACTCCCAATGCAAATCGACTCTTTCACTTGGATCTGTTACCTAGTGATGAGAACCTCATCATGAGCCATAACTAGCTCATTTTGACCCAATACAAAGGATAAAAGCTCCTACATAACTCAAGGAAAGGCTTAACTCAGAGAATTCTGAGTTTAAGGAGAAAACAAGTCATAAGGGGTAAAAATGCAATTTTACCAGTATAATCTGCATACAGGGTAATTCAGGGTCCAAACACAGGTCAAGCAAACCGAATAAGAAGGAAAGTGGGATGATCTGACAAGGGCTACAGCAATTCCAAGGAACTAAATGATAATCTGTAACCTTAAAACAAACCCACTTCAATTCACGAGGTTCGAGGCAAAGTAAAAATAGAATAAACCCTCTAAAATTCATAGAAAAATAATCTCTAGGGTTTAGAACCTTCAATTTGTCCTTCAGATCCCATTTTGACCTACATTGAGAACCATGCCCAATTAATAACTTAATTTGGGTTTTTGCATAAATTGACCGGTCAAACAAGGTTTAATCTAGAAATAAAATTCACCATCAAATTCCTTAGGTCCTAGTTAGTCATGTATAAAAACTTGAGCCTAAGAAGAAACCTTCTTGACCAACTTTGCACTTTGGTCCTCATATATTTACTTTTTGGCCCTCAACTTTTGAACCCTCACATTTCTACCCCTAACTCTCCTTCGTTCTTTGCATTCAGGTCCCTCCTGCCAAAACCTGCCAGCACCATGCTCCGGCGACCTTGCGCGGAGCATGGCACCGCGCAGGGTGAGGGGGAGGGGCTGGCAAGTCAACCGGGGGTGCCCTGCGTCGTCAGCTGTCGCAGGAACACCCCCCTGGTCGCTGCAACCCACCATACCGGCCGTGCGAATGCACGGACGGTATGGGTTTCCATCTCCGGCGTCCTCCGGCGAGGGAGACACGTCGTCTCCCTCCGCCCTCCTCTCTGATTCCACCTCTATAAATACCTCCGTCGCTCCGCCATTCTGAGGAGCTCGGTCCTGA
This sequence comes from Thalassia testudinum, assembly GCA_037157565.1. Lineage (NCBI taxonomy): Eukaryota > Viridiplantae > Streptophyta > Magnoliopsida > Alismatales > Hydrocharitaceae > Thalassia > Thalassia testudinum. The sequence goes on from JAZHRO010000063.1 coordinate 62,739,365, forward strand.
CGGAGAAAGACCCCCACTTCCTCTCTTCCCACTCCGACAGGAAGCCCTCCAGCTCCGGCGGCCTCCCCTCTTCCTCCTCGTCGCTCTGCCGCACTACCAGCTGCAGGGTTGCTCTCCCTCGCTCTTCTCACGCCACGCCGCACCCAGCTGGCGCCTCTCCGGCCCTCTGCTCACCGCCACCCCTTCCCCCGGGCATCTTCTTCTCCGGCGACAGTCGATACGACTGTCGCCCGCTCCGGCCCCTCCTCGTCCTGCTAAGTAGGTAGAACTCCTCCTCTTCCTCCCCTCTTCCTTTTCCTCACTTTAAACATCTACTGTCGCCCTCGATTCCGACCAATCACCCTCACCTTCTCCGCCTCCGGCCATCCTCCGGCGAGCCGCTCCCATCACTCCAGCATCCCACACGGCTCGCCGACCTGCACATAATCTCCGCCTCCTCACCCTGATCCATTTCCGCCCCTCCACTTCCCCCAAATCACCCCCTGCAACTCCACCGAACAAACCCATCTCCCGACCCACAGTCCGACCTAGGGCAGCCCTTAGGCTCCGCCCCGCCACCTGCACACCCCCCGACCACCTTCGCCGTGCCACGGCGAAGGTCCTCCGCGTTTCTGATTGGGCCGAGAGGCCATTTTTCTGTGGGCAGGTACCTGCGCTCGTCGCCGCCATTGTTGAAGCAAAGCAGCTTCTTCACCTACTGCCCCAGGTGAGTCACGCCCAGGTTACGCTCCCAGACAGTGAAAGGCGCCTTCGCGAAGCACCAGGCTGCAGTCGAGTCGAAGCCCTCGCGCGAAGGTCTCGCGTAACGCTGCGATTACCGGCTGCTTCCTCCGCGCAGGCACGAAATTGGGGTGGGACATTTAGTCCCACCTCGGAAGGCTCTGAAGGAACGCAGCGGTATAAAGCGAAAAAGTGCTGGAGGCTTATTGCCTCAGCACACGGGGTGAGGTCCCCTTCACCCGCCCGGTTACCCGGTCTCGTCCGCGCTCACGCCCCGCGGACCTGGCCCGACCCGACTTAGACTGACCTACACTCCTCGCCCACCACGCACGCCGGTGGGCCTGGACCCGGGCGCGACCCGTACCCGACTACCCGGCAGCTCTAGGAGAGCTATCCCATGAGTGGATTCTGTGAGAGAGAGACGCGGGGGAGGGTAGAGATAGGTTTTGCCCCTCTCTGATCAAGCTGTGTAAGTGTGCAAACACAGGTGAAGAAGAACCATGGAAGAAGACGAAAGCTGAAGGAAGGAGGATCACCGAGCGGCACTGTAGAAGCTGCGGTTTAAGTCGTCTGATTGGAAAATCAGACGACGTCCTGAAGGCAAAGAAGGAGAAGGAAGGGGAGGCAGAGTAGAACGCAGAGAGGCCAAGACAAGAACTGAAAGAAGAAGAAGAGCACGAGAAGAAGAAAGTCTGAAGAAAGGAAAAGAAGAAAGAAAGAAGAAGAAGAAGAACATGACCGCAAGGGAGCAGAAAAAGAAAGAGACGAGCAAAAACAAGAACTGACGAAGAAGAACATCACCCACTGCTGCAGATAAAGAAGACAGAAAGAAGAAGAAGACCACAAGGAGATAAAGGAACCAAAAGCCAAAGAGAAGAGAAAAGAAAGAAGAAGACAGACGAGAAAGAAGAAGCCAACAAATTTTCATCTCTCTCTCTATCTATCTATATTTTTGTAAAAGAAACTTTGTACCCCTAGAATACAACTTGCTCCCTGAGTTCGACCTCGGGAACTCTTTTATTTTCCGAGTAAAAAATTATATATTTGAAATGATGGCAATAACTGGCTATACTACAACGACATAACAATAAAACCCGGTTATCTCTTCATGCCATCACTATCAATTTGGGGAGCAACGGCTATTCTAGAGGTAAACATTCCTATTTCTTTTTAATTTCTGATAATCTCCTCTCTTTTGTGCAGCTATAGGAAATCAAGAAGACAAGCAACCGCACAACAACCACTCCGAGGACAGGTAAATTTTTCCTCTCGCTATTAACCCCTAAACTCTAAAGAGGAAGAAAAGAAAAGAACAAGCAATATAGGGCTAACCTGTCTTCCATACTTAGTAACCATAAAGAGTTGCATGTTTTCAACTCATTAGTCCTGCACACTATTAAGGGTATTTAAGGGCTAACACATTCTTGCTTGAGCCCTAATTACCCAACAAAGAACTAACTGGACCAAGTAGAGCCAACATAAGATTCAACATTAGGGTTTTAGAGACACACTACTTAAATCAAGAATGGAGAAAATCCAAAAGAAGTGTGCCTAAACCATTGATTGAAAATACCTATTCAAAGAAAACCTAAAACAATTGGCTCTCTAAACACTTGAACCCTGAAAGACAAGACCTAAAAGCTCTCAAAGAAAACAAGAGGTAAAGTTGACCCCTTGGGTCAACCAACCTTAAATTAGGTCACTCTTTGCACTTAAAAGGCTAAAGTTCAAGTGAAACCTTAAGCACCCTGATCTTAAAATTGGTAGACTAAGAGGTCAAGATCCCCATTCTGGTCTACCTGGAACCGCAGTGACAAGAGAGGTCGGGTGGGGGAAACCCTGTAACCCGTGGGGACGCTCTACCGTGTAGGGGTCTTCGCGGGACTCTCCCTCTCTGGCTGCCCAGGTAATTCTCAGGTGGACGATCTTTCTGATCAAGGGGTCCATCTGCCCCGCACCTCTATAGTCACCCAACACATTTTTGGGTGTCTTGATTGGGTCCAGCACCTTCTAAACTTACCTCTTCCAACAGTGCATGTACGGAAGGAGGTCCTTAAGACCACCCTTAAGACCTCCTTTAGAAATTCGCTCTCGTCAAGGCCAAGCCTCGACACCCGTGTTTGTGCAGCAACACCCTCACATTATTCTCTCTTCTGATTCAGAACCAAGTTCTTCTTCTTCCCCCATCATGGCTCAGCCAGTTGAGGAAGAAAATAATCTGGAACACTAGCTCCAGCGACTCAATGACCTCTTCCAAAACTTCGTGCACCCACCGCAGCATCCTATGATGCGGGACCACTACAATCCTGCTGCGGTGGCCATTGAGCCTCGAGTCAGAATCCTGACTGGAGGACCTGATTCCGAATTAAAGCCCAACATGATTCATGCTATACCTAAATTCCATGGGCTTAATTCTGAAGATCCCTTCCAGCACATCAAACAGCTAAAGCATCTGGCCCACACTTTTGGATCAGATGTGCAAAATCGGGATATTCTTCTCATGAAGATGTTCTCCTTTTCTCTTATGGACAAGGCCGCCCATTGGTATCAAACTCAGACCCGGCCGATCAACACTTGGGAAGAACTTCAATCCGAGTTTTTGAAAAAGTTTTTTCCCATTGGTCGGACCAACGCCTTGCGCCATCAGATTACACACTTCACTCAACAATTAGGAGAACCTCTCCATGAGGCATGGGATCGTTTTCAGGATCTCATGAGAAAGTGCCCCCATCACGGACTTCCTAAATTGGAACAAGTCCAATCTTTTTACCAGGGACTCCGTGAGGACATCCGCCCTTTCGTCAATGCAACTTGCGGAGGAAACATCATGGGTCAACATGAAGACACCGTATGGGAGATTCTCGAAAACATGTGCGAGAACTCCATCAACAATGACTCCATGGGATTATTCGACAGGACGAATACCCGCGCAGCGACGAATCTTAAGGGAGCACATGAGACACAGGTCCTGTCCGCATCAGTCGACCTGGAATTAATGGCCAGTCGATTGGACAAGGTCTCAATCATTGAGAAGATGGTGGATGAGCTGACTCAGCACTTGCAGCGAGCCACCTCTGCGCGTAACTCCTTTGCACAACCTCCTTCCACACAGGAGACTGTGCAAAACATCCTCCACCGATCTTCCCCTAGGATGGATCCATATCCATCCCCATCTGATTCTCGGATCGGAGGATCATCCGATCCTTTCTACACCAGCCCGGGGAACTCCATTCCCCCTTTCCCTGATTCTCAGGAGGTTCCTCAGACCTGCGAGGACCTCAACGCCATCCAGAACGACCCATTCTCCAACACTTACAACCCTGGATGGTGAAACCATCCCAATTTTCAGTGGGCGGGAAATTCCCAAACCCAAAGAACACCTTTTCAGTCCCGCCCACAGCCCTCTCGTCATTACCAGCTGCCTCAGCCTCGGCCCAACCCTACTTATCCATCAGGGCCAAATCAGGATCAAATGTCCCTAATCCTTCAGACTCTGGCTGACATTCAAAGAATGAATGCGGCTATTCAAAAACAGCACAAGGACGAACTTACAGAGGTTAAAACTCAACTGGCCCAGTTGGCAAATTCTCGCCAGTCAGGCACACTCCCTTCCCAACCTCTTCCTAACCCAAATAACGTGCCAACCCAGAAGCGCGTTATGAATCCAAATTTAGGCCACGCACAATGGATTTATCAGGCCCCTACTGCTCCACCTCCAGACGAGATGGAAGCCTCAACTTCTTATGCGGGATTTCAGCAGCAGCCATCCCTCTTACCAAACCCAAACCAAAATCAGGCCGGATTAAATTCTGTAACAACACGTAGTGGTAAAACAACTCAAGACCCGCATTATCCAAACCACTCCAAGCCTGATAACCATGACCCTAGGATAGTTATCCAAGATACCGCTGTTCCGGATCCACAACCTGGACCTATCCTAGAAGAACCAACCAAGATCCCGTTTCCCGAGGCCTTGACCAAGGGAAAGAAGACCACCAAACCCGTGGCCCCTGAGGAGGACTCGGTCAAGCTCTTTGAGCAGGTCCACATAAACATCCCCTTGATGGATGCAATCCGCCACGTACCAGCTTACGCACGATTTCTAAAGAATATATGTACACCCCAGCGTAAGCCGCGAACCAAAGGAGGGAGCCCAATTGTTCTGTCAGAGCAAGCCAGCTCTGTAATCCTCAGTAGACTCCCACCCAAGGCAAAAGATCCTGGTACTCCCCTGATTTCCTGCAAGATAGGTGGTATCCAATTTGATAGAGCATTGTTAGACTTGGGTGCATCCATAAACCTGATACCCACATCCTTACTTGACCATCTAGAAGAATCTGAGCTAAAACCAACCGAGGTGACATTACAATTAGCAGATCGATCTATAAAGTCACCAAAAGGGATTCTCGAGGATGTTATCGTAAGAGTGCGGGATTTCTATTTTCCAGTGGACTTTATAGTCTTAGATATGGACGCACCTGAGAACCCTAGGGATACACCAATCATTCTAGGGAGACCTTTCTTGGCTACTGCTAGAGCCAACATCAGCTGTGAGGAGGGCCAAATAGAGCTTAAGTTTGGAGATCAAACACTGAAAATTGATATATTTAAGGCCCAACAAGGAATTAATTGCGGTGTCATCGAACAAATTTGTGACATCAGGACTTTGGTTGATGAATCACACTTCCAGAATAACTCGATTATGCCTCATCAACCACAGAAGGATCTTGACCCGCAAACAGAGGAGTCGAATCCAGATATGAACAACCCAGTAACTCCCACCCTTGAACCTCACATCTATACTGAACCACCCGCTGCTGCTGATAACCCCATCCTCGAACTGAAACCCCTTCCTGCTCACTTGAAATACATCTTTTTGGGTTCTAATCAGACCCTTCCTGTGATTATCAATTCCAACCTCAGTCCTGAACAGGAATCCCGTCTGATTGTTGTCCTCTAGCAACATCGCAGAGCCATCGGATGGACTCTCGATGATTTGACTGGAATAAGTCCCTCTTATTGTACTCATCATATCTATTCAGAAGAGGGCACATGACCTTCTCGTGAAATACAGAGACACTTAAACCCCAATCTGCAGGAGGTCGTGAAAAAGGAGATCATCAAGTGGTTAGATGCCGGAATCATCTACCCGATCTCCGATAGTCGTTGGGTGAGCCCAATTCAGGTCGTGCCCAAGAAGGCAGGACTCACCACTATAACGATTGAGACCGGAGAAATCATTCCTACCCGATTAGCCAACTCGTGGAGAGTCTGTATAGATTACCGCCGACTCAATTCCTCCACGAAGAAGGATCATTTCCCACTACCCTTCATTGATCAAATTCTCGAAAAACTTGCGGGAAATAGGTTCTTCTGCTTTCTTGACGGGTACTCCGGTTATAACCAGGTGGCAATCCATCCTGAGGACCAAGAAAAGACCACGTTCACCTGCCCCTTCAGAACATATGCTTTCCGAAGGATGCCTTTCGGTCTTTGCAATGCACCCGCTACTTTTCAGCGATGCATGCTTGCCATATTCTCAGATATGGTAGGTGATTATCTGGAAGTCTTCATGGATGACTTTTCAGTTTTCGGAGCATCATTCGACGATTGCCTCCAGCACTTGGTCCAGATACTCAGGGGGTGCATCGATGTGAATTTGGTTCTTTCCTGGGAAAAGAGCCATTTCATGGTGCCTGAGGGAATTGTCCTGGGACACTCAATTTCGGAAAAAGGTATCCAAGTGGATCGAGCTAAGGTTAATCTGATTTCTCACCTTCCTATGCCCAGCTCGATCAGGGACATCCGTTCCTTTTTAGGGCATGTCTATTTTTATCGACGATTTATCCCTGATTTTTCAAAAATCGCGCGCCCCCTGACCACTCTTCTCTCCAAGGATGTTCCTTTCGAAATTTCCAAGGAATGCAGTCAAGCATTTGAAATCCTGCGTGACCGAGTCACCCAAGCCCCGATCCTACAGTCCCCTGATTGGTCTCAACCCTTTGAGATCATGTGCGATGGAACCGACTTCGCTGTAGGAGCGGTTTTGGGGCAGAAAATTGACGGGAAACCTGTGGTCTTTTACTACGCCAGCAAAACACTCGATGAGGCTCAGCGTAACTATACGGTTACTGAGAAAGAGCTGCTAGCTGTAGTATTTGCCCTAGAAAAATTCAGATCGTACCTTCTGGGTTCCCGTGTCATCATATACTCGGATCACACAGCTGTAAGGCATCTCCTTGCAAAGAAGGACGCGGAACCTTGATTAATCCGTTGGATCTTGCTATTGCAAGAATTTGACCTTGAGATTCGCGACAAAGCGGGAAAGCAAAATGTGGTAGCTGATCACTTGTCCCGTCTTCCTTCTGAAATAATTGACCCTTCCAGATCCATCACTGAGCATTTTCCCGATGAGCACCTGCTGACTATTGGTACTAGCCTTCCATGGTTTGCTAATGTAGTAAATTACTTGGCATCTCATCAGATCCCGTCCGATTGGCCGAAGGCCAAGAAGGACAAATTACGCTCCGATGCCAAGTATTACATTTGGGAAGACCCGTACCTCTTCCGCATAGGTGCCGATCAGATCATCCGGAGATGTGTCCCGGAAGGGGAATTCAACAATATCCTCTCTTTCTGCCATGACCAGGCATGCGGTGGCCATTTCGCCGGGCATAAAACCGCATCAAAAGTCCTCCAGTGCGGCTTTTACTGGCCCACACTGTTCAAAGACGCGTACAGTCACTGCAAGGCATGCAGTCGTTTCCAGACTTTGGGCAACATGAGCCATCGCGGCATGATGCCTATGCAACCGATTCTAGTATGCAAAATCTTTGATGTTTGGGGGATTGATTTTATAGGCCCCTTTCCTGTTTCGGATGGTTTCGAATACATTCTGTTGGCTGTGGACTACGTGTCCAAATGGATCGAAGCCATACCGACCCGAACCTGTGATCACAAAATCGTTCTCAAATTCATTCATCAAAACATTTTCTCAAGGTTCGGGATTCCTCGTGCAATAATCTCTGATGGGGGGACCCATTTCACAAATGCTCAGTTTAGGTCACTGATGACCAAATACGGGGTGTCTCACCGAATCTATACTCCTTACCACCCCCAAACTAATGGTCTAGCTGAGCTGTCTAATCGGGAAATCAAGAAAATCCTGCAAGTCACTGTTCTACCTGACAGGAAGGACTGGTCATCCCGACTTCCGGAAGCATTGTGGGCCTATAGGACAGCCCACAAGACCCAATTGGGCATGTCTCCCTTTAGACTGGTGTACGGAAAGGCATGCCACCTTCCCGTAGAACTGGAGCATAAAGCCTATTGGGCAGTACGGAACTGTAATCTAGATCTTTCCAAGGATGGGACCCACAGAAAACACCAAATCAGCGAGATCGATGAATTACGCCTAGACGCGTACGAGAACTCGTAAATCTACAAGGAGCGGGTTAAAGCCTTCCACAACAAACACATCTCGAGAAAGATCTTTCATCCTGGTCAAAAGGTCCTACTTTTTGATGCCCGACTAAAACTCTTCCCAGGAAAACTGAGATCCAAGTGGGTCGGACCATATTTGGTCCGACAGGTTTTTGGAAATGGAGCAATCAAAATCAGTCCACTCAGCCACGATTCTGAACCTTTCATCGTGAACGGTCAGAGACTCAAGCCGTTCATTGATGTAACTTCTACTGATTTGGCTGAAGCATCTTATATCCTCCATTCCCCTTGAGCTTATTGCGCCCAGCCGATGGCGTAAAACTCAGCGCTTAACGGGAGGCAACCCGTCATTTTCCTAAAAATCCAAAACTTTTTCTGACACCTTTTTGCACTTAAGGTTCACCCTTGTAGACAGCCGACCCCACCTCAGATGCTTGCATCTGGGATTAGAAATCGTCCGCAAAAATTCAACCCGACCCATTCACTCATTCAAATTTCTGTCTTAAGGAATGAACTAAGTTAAATAAAAACCCCCTAGGTTACAATGAGGACATTGCAAATCTTAGGCATGGGGGAGTATGAAAGTGTAAAACTTGTAAGAAAAGGGTTTCAAACAAAAAAAAATTCACATATGCCAAAAACACCATAAAAATTAAAAATTTTTGAAAAAGAATAAGAGGAAAAGAGGAGAAGGAAATTTTGTGAAGGAGAAGGAGAAAAGAAACAAAATGAAAAAGGAGCACAAAATTATGAGAAAAGGTGATAGTCATTAGTAAGGAACTAAGGAATTAACCTAAGTTCTAGACCTCATTCTAGAAAATAACTGAAAAGTGCATAGTGAGATTAGTAAGAACGCAAACCTTAGGCATTCTTGAATAGACTCTTAGTACCCATTAAGATCTAGACAATCCTCAAGAGGTTGAGGAAAATGAAAAGCTTAAGTACTAGGTCCAAGGCTTAGGGAGTATTTGGCCTCGTTAACTAATTTTTGGTTTACGGGACTCAGTAACCTAAGCACCCTAACCTCACACATAGCCTGGTTCAGTAAGCGTAAAAATCAAAATCACGCAGAAGCGTCGCAAAATTCTAAAAAGAACACCTAGAATAGGAGCGGCCGATCAACACAAGATGATTTGGACGAGTTCCCAGCGCGGAGAGGCGGGAAATCCCCTCGAAGATGCGTAACAAAATATCATCTCCTCGGTGCTTGTCTCTTAGGATATTTACATATCCTACTAGGGGCATGTAAGCACTCTGCTGGTTCAGATTCCATGGATGGCATTATCTCGAAGTGTCAATTGCCAGGGTGTGGATTCGGCCACGGAACACCATGGATGGGTTATCTCGAAATCTCCATAGCCAGGGTTCCGGGGGTTGCCATGGGCGGTGCTATCTCGAAGCATCGATCGCCAGGAACCCTTGAGGATTGATGATGGGAGCAAGGAATCTAATACAGACCGTGTTGAAAAGCCAATCCTAGGCTAGAACTAAAAAGAAAAAGAGAGAGAAAGCTCTCCAAACAGAAAAACTTTCTATCTCTCTCTTATAAAACGCACTGCGAACTGAGCCAGGGCTAAAATCATTTCAAGCACGGGTGCTTTAACCACAAAGTCCAATAAACCTTAGGTTAGTTCTTATGGGCCTTAAAAACCTTTGCTAAAGACTGAGGCTAAGGCTAGACAGATTTGGATCTTGATTGGTACTAGAGTACCTTTTAGGCCATGGTCAGCATTCTAACTTAATCTAAGCTCAAATAAAAAAGCACTTATCTAAAGCTATTAAGAACTTCATGGTCTAGAACAAGGGTTGAAACCTTAAGTTTTTGCTAAGGGACTAGCAAAATCTAGGCATGGGGATATGATGAGAACCTCATCATGAGCCATAACTAGCTCATTTTGACCCAATACAAAGGATAAAAGCTCCTACATAACTCAAGGAAAGGCTTAACTCAGAGAATTCTGAGTTTAAGGAGAAAATAAGTCATAAGGGGTAAAAATGCAATTTTACCAGTATAATCTGCATACAGGGTAATTCAGGGTCCAAACACAGGTCAAGCAAACCGAATAAGAAGGAAAGTGGGATGATCTGACAAGGGCTACAGCAATTCCAAGGAACTAAATGATAATCTGTAACCTTAAAACAAACCCACTTCAATTCACGAGGTTCGAGGCAAAGTAAAAATAGAATAAACCCTCTAAAATTCATATAAAAATAATCTCTAGGGTTTAGAACCTTCAATTTGGCCTTCAGATCCCATTTTGACCTACATTGAGAACCATGCCCAATTAATAACTTAATTTGGGTTTTTGCATAAATTGACCGGTCAAACAAGGTTTAATCTAGAAATAAAATTCACCATCAAATTCCTTAGGTCCTAATTAGTCATGTATAAAAACTTGAGCCTAAGAAGAAACCTTCTTGACCAACTTTGCACTTTGGTCCTCGTATATTTACTTTTTGGCCCTCAACTTTTGAACCCTCACATTTATGCCCCTAACTCTCCTTCGTTCTTTGCATTCAGGTCCCTCCTGCCAAAACCTGCCAGCACCATGCTCCGGCGACCTTGCGCGGAGCATGGCACCGTGCAGGGTGAGGGGGAGGGCTGGCAAGTCAACCGAAGTTGCCCTGCGTCGTCAGCCGTTCTGAGGAGCTCGGTCCTAACGGAGAAAGACCCCCACTTCCTCTCTTCCCACTCCGACAGGAAGCCCTCCAGCTCCGGCGGCCTCCCCTCTTCCTCCTCGTCGCTCTGCCGCACTACCAGCTGCAGGGTTGCTCTCCCTCGCTCTTCCCGCGCCACGCCGCACCCAGCTGGCGCCTCTCCGGCCCTCTGCTCGCCGCTGCCCCTTCCCCCGGGCATCTTCTTCTCCGGCGACAGTCGATACGACTGTCGCCTGCTCCGGCCACTCCTCGTCCTGCTAAGTAGGTAGAACTCCTCCTCTTCCTCCCCTCTTCCTTTTCCTCACTTTAAACATCTACTGTCACCCTCGATTCCGACCAATCACCCTCACCTTCTCCACCTCCGGCCATCCTCCAGCGAGCCGCTCCCATCACTCCAGCATCCCACGCGGCTCCCCGACCTGCACATAATCTCCGCCTCCTCACCCTGATCCATTTCCGCCCCTCCACTTCCCCCAAATCACCCCCTGCAACTCCACCGAACAAACCCATCTCCCGACCCACAGTCCGACCTAGGGCAGCCCTTAGGCTCCGCCCCGCCGCCTGCACACCCCCCGACCACCTTCGCCGTGCCACGGCGAAGGTCCTCCGCATTTCTGATTGGGCCGAGAGGCCGTTTTTCTGTGCGCAGGTACCTGCGCTCGTCGCCGCCATTGTTGAAGCAAAGCAGCTTCTTCACCTGTTGCCCCAGGTGAGTCACGCCCAGGTTATGCTCCCAGACAGCGCAAGGCGCCTTCGCGAAGCACCAGGCTGCAGTCGAGTCGAAGCCCTCGCGCGAAGGTCTTGCGTAACGCTGCGATTACCGGCTGCTTCCTCCGCGCAGGAGCGAAATTGGGGTGGGACATTTAGTCCCACCTCGGAAGGCTCTGAAGGAACGCAGCGGTATAAAGCAAAAAAGTGCTGGAGGCTTATTGCCTCACCACACGGGGTGAGGTCCCCTTCACCCGCCCGGTTACCCAGTCTCGTCTGCGCTCACGCCCCGCGGACCTGGCCCGACCCGACTTAGACTGACCTGCACTCCTCGCCCACCACGCACGCCGGTGGGCCTGGACCCGGGCGCGACCCGTACCCGGCTACCCGGCAGCTCTGGGAGAGCTATCCCATGAGCGGATTCTGTGAGAGAGAGACGCAGGGGAGGGTAGAGATAGGTTTTGCCCCTCTCTGATCAAGCTGTGTAAGTGTGCAGGCACAGGTGAAGAAGAACCGTGGAAGAAGACGAAAGCTGAAGGAAGGAGGATCACCGAGCGGCACTGTAGCAGCTGCAGTTTAAGTCGTCTGATTGGAAAATCAAACGACGTCCTGAAGGCAAAGAAGGAGAAGGAAGGCGAGGCAGAGGAGAATGCAGAGAGGCCAAGACAAGAACTAAAAGAAGAAGAAGAGCACGAGAAGAAGAAAGTCTGAAGAAAGGAAAAGAAGAAAGAAAGAAGAAGAAGAAGAACAGGACCGCAAGGGAGCAGAAAAAGAAAGAGACGAGCAGAAACAAGAACTGACGAAGAAGAACATCACCCACTGCTGCAGATAAAGAAGACAGAAAGAAGAAGAAGACCACAAGGAGATAAAGGAACCAAAAGCCAAAGAGAAGAGAAAAGAAAGAAGAAGACAGACGAGAAAGAAGAAGCCAACAAATTTTCATCTCTCTCTCTATCTATCTATATTTTTGTAAAAGAAACTTTGTACCCCTAGAATACAACTTGCTCCCTGAGTTCGACCTCGGGAACTCTTTTATTTTCCGAGTAAAAAATTATATATTTGAAATGATGGCAATAACTAGCTATACTACAAGGACATAACAATAAAACCCGGTTATCTCTTCACGCCATCGCTATCACCTAGGTTATCAGCACTTCACATTTGTCTGGATTTCTAAAGTTTTGAAATAAGAAAAGAAGTCTTCTGATTACTTCTATTATTCATTTTTGCTATGGACTAGCAAATCTTAGGCATGGGGGTATTTGATGAGTCCATGAAAATGGACTAATATTAAGCCTAAGTATATTTAATCGTATAGTTTAGGTGCGTTAATAATGGCAATTAGGTTATAGAATATTTGTATGCTTATAATTTGAGTTTATAACATTCTATAAGTTAATTATTTTGTTATTTTCATATGCAGGTAATAAAACCCAGAAAGAACAAGGGTGGGGGGATAATTTCCCCAAACAACCGCCGCAGCTATTTCCCCCCTCCCCCGCCAGACATTGGTGTAATCTTCTCCAACGATCATCGGCCAAAAACAGAAAGGGATTTGCATATCCCTGGATTGACGCACGGAGGGAGAGAGAGGACTTAAAAGGAGAAGAGGCGGCGTGCACAGGGGAGGATCTTCCCCCCCCTACGGGGAACGGCTCTCTCTTTTCCACTGTGGAGAGGGCGAGCACTGTGTCGCTCCTTCTTTACCTCAAGCAGTAGCACCAAGCGCCTCTCCCTTGCTGTGCCCACACGCACAAGCCCACGCCACTCCTCCCTGCAGACCGCAGCAGCAAGCGTAGGCCCGCATGCCAACTTCTAACGCCTGTAGCCGCGCACCTTCACCAACTGCCCGCACCAGCCGTCCCTGCAGCACCGCACCATCAGCTTGCGCTTCCTCCTTCTAGCACCTACCGCTCTGCCTTCCAGCACCGTAGTCACTCTCATCCCCGTGCACCGCACCTGCAGGCGCTCCACCTCACCGGCCTTGCAACCCCAAGCACCTACCGCTTCGCCTTTAAGCACCCGCAGGCGCTGTGTCTTCACCCTGCCAGGCCACACCCACAGGCACATCCTTCCTTCCAACACCTCCTTGCAGCACGCACCAACCCGTGCCTCTCCTCCAACGTGCCTCAACGCTGCGCGCCTGCACCCGTAGGTGCTGCATAGCCGTTCCACCATCTGCGCCTATCCGCAGGCACCCTTCTCCAGTGCCTGCAGGCCTGCAAGGCCACGCTGCCCACAGCGCCCTCTAGCAGACCGACGTTCTTCATCTCCAAGCCACGTCCTTCTGCAGTGCACCCATGCACCACACCTTCTCCAGCACCTGCAGGCCAGCAAGGCCATGCTGCCCACAGCGCCCTCCAGCAGACCGGCATTCTTCACCTCCGGCCACTTCCGCCACCGCCGCTGCCACCGTCGGAAAGCTCATGACCTCACCGTCCTCTTAAGCCCTACATCGACCCCCGAGGTTCTCTCTCTCTCACGAGGAAGAGAGAGGAAGAAAACTCTGTTTCCCTCTTAATTATAAATTACATTCAATGCCAGTGACACCAATTTCATTTTTTTTAATATTACTATATTGTGGCAGAATTGCATTCAAGGATTCACAGTTCTTTCTAATTGCATGGTATTAATATTGGCTAGTTTAAAGATTGATTTTGGACTTGATTTAAGTACTAATTGTCTTTAGTACACATCACATGAAAATTGCACAAATTCATCCTAAGTTTATCGAGGATTTCTGTGAGGGAAAACTGCACTTACACCCTTAATGTTTTAGGTTTTTGCAAATCTACTTTCCTTCACATTTTAAGTCCAATTTGAAAAGGAATTTCACACTATCCGAAATAACATAAAATAATTAAGTATTGATTGCATCATTGCCTCCCTATGGACATGACCCGCTCTTCTGCGAGTGATTATTTTCATTATTTTTGATTCGTCGATTTTTCCACCACTTAAATACTATAACGCTAAGCGAAAAGTCGATCGTTAATCACCTCCACCTCCTTATCATCATTCCCACAAGCTTTGAGAAGCTTTCCTCTTTCCAAATTCGTCTTGCACCTCATCCCTGATGTTTAGCATCTCTCCTCCTTCCAAGTTGCTGCCAAGCGTCGTCGTCTCGCCAAACATCCATTTCGGGAGATTTCCTCTCACCTTTATCTCTTTTAGTTTGCTTACCTTATTGTAATTGTAGTAAACATTATTTCATCTCAAGTTATCAAGTTGTGTTTCATCTCTCTACTCTCTTTATTCAATTTCCAAGTGGTTTTTTCATTCTAGTAAAATACCAAAAAAATAACAAAACCCTAAAAACACCAAAACGAAACAAATTGAAATGAGGATTTGAAGAAAACAAACATCGCCTCCATATGTTCGGCCCAGGACTCCCTTGGAGTTTTGGTATAAATTTTATTTGATAGCGAGTTTTGCGACTATGATGACAGATTTTCCAAATCCCCAACTTTTCCTCACGAAAACACGCTCATCATTTTGGCTCCATTGCTAGGGAGGCAATGGAATTTGCTTTCTTTTCCCATGTTTCTTTGCATTTACTTATTTACTAATTCCTCTTGCCTCTGATTTGATATCTTGCAAGTATCCTAGCAAGGAGATCCAAGTGTACTAGACTGAAGTAAAGTGCGGGTAAAGTGGTTTGTAAGTGCCCCCACATTCCCACATTCCCCCCCCACTAGTTTCACTTTCCACCACAGAAATAACCAAGACTTAATCTACTTAGGTGTTTACATAAACCCTAGTATAGAAATTGTGTGTCCTGCTTGCCACTTCCACTCATCTCACCCCCTCTTATATATATATATATATATGTATAAACTTCTTCTGATTGTGGGACAAAATTAACATACACACTACATACACCCACATTTAAGGTGCATAACCTCGCCTGATTTATCTACTCAACCTGGATTTCGACCAGTGGAACCGGTACACTCACAAATCAACACATAAAGGAGTAGAAATTGGATTAGGTTAATCACTTTTTGTGTGCCTTAATTGGTGGTGGATCAAGGCCATTTGGTTGAATTACTTTGGCCGCACCACCAAACTTAAAACTAATTCATCTTGTAGCTGCCCTATAGGATTCAAATAATTAGGTCAAGCCAAGCACTCCATACTTTCTTGATTTATAAAAGAAAATACTTGAACTAATGCTTTCAAACTTGGTTTGCCTCACAAATCTTGGTTGAATACACCTAATATTTGAATCCTAAAAGCTACTAAGCAAGATTTGAACCCTAAAATTCACTTCATCCCTAATAATCTTGCTTGAAAACTTTTGGTTGTGCACATACACACATTCTCAACAAATTATTAAGGGCACAACCTATTAACAGGGCCCATCACATTTTGAAAGCACTACTATCCTAGGCCTTAATTAAAATTGAGTAAACGTTGGCCCTAGGATTCATAAAGTCCATTTTAGGGTACTCTCTTGAATGCATTTCGAATTAGTGACGTCTGCTTGTTTCAAAAGGTGTTAAGTTGGGTGGCCCGATTGTGGAACAACTTATGAAAGTACGGGTTTGGCATAATTAGCGACCCTTGGGACACACTCCCGTTACTTCGTCGGCACAACTTTACCATCTTCGAAAGCAAGGACAACATCAAATTCGTCGTGTGGTTGAAGTTTATTTCTGAAGCATAGGTCCTTAGGCTACCCAATTTATGGATAGGCTTGCATTTTTTATGCTGCAGGGCTCCTTTTCCCCATCCTTCCAACTTCCTTCCAGTGCATGCTTGGAAGGAGGTCATTGTATCCTTGATTGGAAGGACCTTTAGACCATTCTCAGAAGCGAAGGTTGAGTTATAGCCAAGCTGATCCCATGGCGATCAACAACCACCTCCCCCACCCCCGAATCAGTAGGAGCAAATTTAAAGACAATTGGAAGAGCTGCAACAGATGCAACAATGGTTCCAATGGATGAATGGTCAAGGTGCTCGGCCCTTGAAGGATTTTTATGATCCTTTAAATTACAAGGATCGTCTTGACATTGTGATTTCCACTGGTGATGTTGAGATCAAGCCCCAGGTTTTGAGTTTGATTAAACACTTTCGCATGCTTGGCTTAGAAGACCCATTCCAACATTTGGAGGATATGATCACTCTGGTTTAGACCACTAAATCACAGAATGTGGATGAAGAATAGATGCTCTTGAGTCTCTTCCCCCATTCACTCAGCGATAAGGCTACACATTGGTACTGTACCATTAGGAGACTAATTGCTACCTGGACAGCTTTGAAATCAGCCTTCCTAAAGAAATTCTTCCTAATTGGATGCTGTTGAAGAAGTGTCCACACCACGAGGTGCTTAAATGGCAACTTGTGTAGATTTTCTATCAAGGGTTGAATGATCAACTCTATCATCATGTGGATGCTTCTTGTGGAGGCAATTTCCTCAACAAAGATGCAAATAGCCCATATGATTTATTTGAGGAAATGAGTGAAAACTCTATAAACTACGCCTCCATGGAAACCTTCAACCAATTCCAACAAACTAGATCAAATGCCAATGAGGTCTGAGATTCTCATACATTTGATATGGAATTGATCTGCAATAAATTATATAAGGTGTATTTGGTTGCAAAACGAATGGAAGAGTGGATGTCCGAAAACCCTAATACTTCTAGATCCACTCAATACCAGAACTCGAGATTCCATTCTTTGTAAGCTCCTACGAGATAGGAGCTTGCGAACCAACTTGAGTCAGCTCGACCTTCGAGCTAGCACTTCTCAAAACCTTATGGGATCCAAACTGGGGCCTTTGATACCAATTTTTCTGATCCTTCTTACTCTCCATCCTCATCTTATGAGGAAGTTTATGCTGTACAAGAGAACTTGAGGTCCAACCCTTACTCGAACTCCTACAATTCTGGTTGGAAAAATCATCCTAACTTCTCTTGGAAAGATCAGGGGCAGTAGACCCAATATCGACCTTGCAACTATGTACCACAGAAACCAATGGGTCAGGGTCATGTATATACTTAGCTACCCCCGAATCAAGTTAATCAGCCCATGTGGAACACCCAACAACCCGTCGAGTAGGCTGATTTAAACCTAAAGATGGTAGAAATGCGAGGGTCAATGCTCCAACTCATGCAACAAATGAAAGCTTCACTGGGCACCTTGAAATCTGGACTTAGTGAAAATAACCGATAGCCCAGAGCTCTACCATCAAAACCTGTACTAAACCCAAGGAATGTACAGAACCGAGGTGCTGGGCCTCAAGGGTTTGGTAATGGTGGGAAGCCGCATGCTCAAGCTCATGATATCTATTAGGTTACCCCAGTCCCTTCTAGAGTCAACCAAACACCAACTATAACCAACCGGGAGGTTCCTATTTTGCCCAACCCTCCCCAAGGCACGAACCAAGAGAACTTTGCCACTGCAAACACAATTACCTCGAGGAGTGATAGTAGACACTAGGATCCCATTCATTCCCAAGTAAATTCCATTAGGACCCATAATAAGAATTTTAAACTCCCAAGTAAGAATGCGATCAACAGAAAATTAGAATCTGATCTGGAGTATGTTGTTGTAAGGGAAAATGCAACAAGTTAGAGGAAAAATTGGAGGAAAGAATATCTTTGTTGCAGGCGTTCAAACTAACAATCATTTTACTCCTTGTGGCTATTGGATCAATTCCCACCTATGATAGATTTCTATTGAATTCATACAAAGAGAAGCATAGAGCGGAATCTGAAAACACTAGGAGAGTAGTCTTGTCTAATAGCACAAGCACACTAATCTTAAACAAGCTATGCCCTAAGAAGTAGGACTCGGGAGCCCCACTGATTTCCTACACAATAGGAAACATTACTTCTGATTGGGCCCTCCTTGACTTAGGTGCTTCAATTAATGTGATCCCTACCATACTTCGTAGGAAACTGGGTCTAGCCACTTGAAACATACTGACGTAACCTTGTAGTTGGCTGATAGATCAATTACAAAACCAAGGGGACTTTTGGAAGATGTTCTAGTTAAGGTCAATGATTTGCATTACCTTGTTGATTTCATGGTTCTTGACATGGAAGCACCTAAACAGCTCAACCACACCTTGATTATTTTGTTAAGACCTTTTTGGTCATCGCCAAGGCAAGGATTGATTGTGAATCACGAAATATATAAATTGCCTTAGGGAATAAAACAAATCAATTTAATATTTTTGAAGTTTCAAAGAAAGATAAAATTAAGTTTGGTTTGATTGAGGAGCTTGGTAGAATAGAGGAGGTAATGGCCATACACACATTAGACAACCCCTAATGGCTAATCGAACCCAAACTCAGGAATAAAATCATAAGGTTCCAAACATAATTAAGGATAATAAAGACATGCAACCAACAGTGGCAAACCAGGATGAGGAAAATATTCATGAAATTAGGAACCTGTTGGGAGATTCACCTGATCAAGTTAAAATCGAACAACATCCTTATCCTGAATTTTTAGAGTTTGAGGTTCAAATAATGGGTGGAAATCACAAAGATTAGAATGGTTGGATCAAGCACCCAGATTTTGAGGATGAAATTGAACATAGGGAGAAACTCTTGAAAAGCTTGGTATTCTAGAGTACACACATACATTACAAACTCCCAACATATCACAAAAACCTCATTTTCCTTTTCCACCCAACCATTGCACAAATCCTACACCCACCCAAGCCTCCTCTGTTTTGAGTCAACAAAACTCCTATTAGAGATCATTTGGGCTCTCCCTGCATCACCAACCTATCACTTTTAGAGATCATCTCTTTAGCAAGCCCACTCTCACCCTCCAAGACCCATATCTTGGGGCCCAAGAATTTTGCTCTTACAGCCTCAATGTCTACAATTTTTGTTTGAGGACTGTGCCGAGCTGAAGGCAATAAACTCAGCATCTATATGTTTGTTTCAGAACTGACCAGATTTTCACGGAATACAGGTGATATTTTTTCTATTCTATCCTATTTCATGCCTTTATTTTACAATGAGGACATTGCATTAGCTAGGCATGGGGGGTGGATACATTATGATCATTTTTTCAGTTTCGTAACAATAGTTTTTTGTTATTTCTCTTTAAAAAAATAAAAAATAAAATTAGGAGAAGAGAACTTAGGCATTAAGAGTTGTTAACTTTAGGAGACGATATTTTAGGACCCAAACAACTAGTCTCTTCTGGTCTTCGAGCTTAATCAGCGTAGGTGTCCACTAAAATGTGAACCTATGTCTCAAGTCCTCGCTAAGTCAATTTTACTTTAATTTGGTTAATAAATTGGCGTGATAAGTACACGACTTATCAACCCTCCCACTGATTTGGGGGAACTTATAGTCTAAGCATCTATACACATTTTGCACTGACTCACTCGACGGTTCTAATGGAAATTGGGTAGCTAACGAACCTTCTAGGGTTGTTTGGCTGGCAAGTTGTTGGTGGTAATAGCTCGTTGGCTGGTTTTTCTAGAGCCTAGCCACACGACCATTCTCTTCCTACTGCCTTTAGGTAAATCTTAGATCCAGGAAGCCAGCTACATAGAAAAAGAAAAGAAAAAGAAAAGAGAAATACCCAAAAAAATAGAAATAAATAACTAAAATAAGCCACACTTCACCGCACTAGTATGGCTGCCGAGTGGTCGGTGGTAACAGCTCATTGGCCGGTTGTCCAAAACCCAGCTCACGAAATGCACAAAAATTCAAAAACTCCTAAAGAAGAAGCGAGGAAGTAGAATGATGTAGGAAGGTAAACACTGGGTGCGCCCATGTGTTGACCCCACAAAAATAAAAGTAAGGAGAAAGCTACCAGTCGGACAGATACATCTTTAGGCAACATCTTCTTTTATCAAGGGTACCTAGGGGCATAGAAACCCAAAGTCTGTTTTAATTGTCGTTGAGTGAGTCTATCACTTTCACGATAAGATGCTTAGCAGTTAGTCTTTTTTGAGTCTTGGGTGGGTCGGGTAGCCGTAAAAGGTTATCCTGAAACTCTCAAGTCCAAAATTCCAAAAAAAATAGAAAAGAAGAAAAAGCAAAAAAAAAAAAGTATCTTCCCTTTTTGAAATAAGGTGAGGACTTGGGCAGTTTGCATTTTGGTAGACACCTGGGTACTGCTGAGTTTCTGTAATTAGGTCCTCAGTGAAATTTTCCAATGTGATCAATAAATCTTACCTAAGTGATCAAATCTTGATTCTATTTTATACATAGCATTTAGGTTAATTTTTCTAGGGACTATCAAAAGATAGGCATGGGGGTATGATAAATACACATTCATTCATGATAAAATGCCTACTATGTTAGTTCCTAAGCTTAACATTGCATATAACATTGTAAATAATGCATAACATTCACCACATTGCATTTAGGACGATTCACATAATTTGTATATTAGTCTTTACATTTTGTGTGGCCAGGGGATAATGCGACATCTCTACGGGTTTCAAATGAAAAATTCGTTCGTACGGATGGATCTAGAATGATGAACGTAGTCCGACAATGTAAAAATCATCTCGATCCGACATTCGTAGCAGTCCCAACAAAAGAACGAAGATGAACGGCCCAAATGGCGCCACGTGGTGCCATCCAGGCTGCCCAACATTGGCCACAGCACCTACTTTGCCTCAAGAAGAGATCCTAGCCATTGGATCTCAATCCAACGGCTGCGATTCATCGCTACTCGCTACTCAACTCCAAAGGAGAAGGCCTGTGGAGATCTCAACCATTAGATCATGATCCAATGATCGAGAATAAGGATGCAGCATCTCTTCGGCAGGATAAATCAGTGCCTTGCCACACTGGTAGCATGCCCGCCTCTCAGAGAAGAGGCGCTGGTTCGAGCGGCGATTCGCTGCAACCTCATTGATGCCAACAAAATTGGACCACTCGATCTCAATCGAGCGGTCAAGATCTCCACACACGGATGGATGATTGTGCCATACATGCGATCGCACGTGACAACCGAGCATGCTTCGAAAAGCAATCCCAGCTCTTAATCCATAATCGAGGGGATGACGTCCCCTCCCACCAATGAGCATGCGTAATTCAAGCGTAAGTGTGCTATGTGCACGATCCCAATCGCGCGACCTCCGCACGATCCGAGCCATCCACCCACAATCCAATGATTATCACGCAACCTGCAGACCCTCCAGTGCCGTCTAGCTGCATTGTGCAAAAACTCTAGCACTAAGCGAGCGATGCGCACGTGTGCTGCACTGCATTCGGCTGTGCGCGGGCGGTGCATGTCTTATGCGTTGCATTTTGTGCATGGCCGTGGAGGACCCCTCCCTTACACCTATATAAGCCCACCTACTTCTACCAATTGGCCTTTATCTCTACCTGTTCCCACCTATCCAAGAGCTCAGGAAGCCTACCAAGCTCCTAAAAGCTCCATTCCCAAGCTCTAAGAGTACCCAATTACTTTAGAGTCCTATCCATCCACCAAATATTCCTCCCACATCACATCCCTTCACAGGGAACCTCAGAGCTGTCTCCTCACCTCCATTCAAGTATATGATCACCTGCACCTCTTCATCACCATTCCCACAAGCTTGGAGAAGCTTTCTTATACTTGGATTCATCTTATGCCTCATCTCCAATGTCCAGCACCTCTCCTCCTCCGTCCAAGCTACCGTTAAGAGCCTCTTGGAACCTTGTTCCACATTTTGTTTTGGTGTTAACAAAATTATTATGGATTAATATTTGCAATTGAGTTCTTTCAGATTTAGGTGAAGATCAAGGCAAATAGGAAATGATGGAGGCTTGATGAAAAGGAGAAGATCATGATTATAAGGAGGCAAGATGACAAGGAAGAATTGAGCAGGAGAATATCATCTTCGACCTTTAGTGTTTCTAGTTTAGATTTTTATTTATAGATTGCATATGCCTCTTAACAAAGGAATATAACTTAGATCATAAAAATAATTATAGATAAATTAGGATTTATATTGGGATCATTTTCAAAGAACGTAATTAATTAAATCACTTAAAAAATGTACTTGTTAACCTACAAGTACCGGTACTAAAGTTTAGTACTGATACATGTGAGTTACAGGTTTGGGTTTTGTCAAGAAACAAACTTGTACCCTGCAAGTACCGGTACTCATGATCAGTACCAGTACTGGAGGTAACGAGTACTGGTACTAATGATCAGTACCGATACAAGTGGGTTACAGATTTGTGTTAAGAGTTTGAAACCCAAATTTGGAAGTAACGAGTACCGATACCAGGTAGCCATTGGCTCAAAACTGAACGGGTAGAAAATTAATTTTTGCTTTATGAACATTGGGATTTAAACCCCAACGTCTAGTAGACGACCCACTAAGTTCCTAACTCTATAAATAAACCCATGAACCCTTAGTTTGTATATAAGAAAAGAGAAGAAAAATTTCTAGAGCTATATTTCAAATTTCCACCATATTTTCAAGAAAGAAGAAGCCTGCCATTCACTCTCTCTACATTCTTACAAGCTCAACAGCATGCTTTTCTCATGCATCTACAATGCGATTCACATCCATCCTAAGCTCTCAAATCGGTAATATTATTTTTATTATTGTTGAGAGGCGCAGGAATTCATGTTGTAAGAATTCTCTTTCTTACACCAGTTCTTATTTATATTTTGAGCTTGTTGCTCATTGGGTTGTAACAAACCCATTATTGTACTTGGGTTGAGGTAACCCATTAATTACCTCGGGTTAGTAAATTGATTCCCTCAGGGTTGAGGGAATTAGGTTAAAAACCCTAAGCTAGGAGGCTTAGGTAGTGGAGTACCCAAGGGAGGGGAACCACTATACATATTGTGCCTATTTCTATGGTTTGATTGATTGTGCAAATTTTCTTGTTATTACTGATTTTGTGTTTGAGTTTTTGTATGCATAGCCATATATCCTATCTTTAGATCCTTCAAGTGGTATCAGAGCGAGGTTGCGAGAAGACGTAACAAATCAACTCGCAATGGCATCTACATCAAGGAGCACCGAAGGATAGTCTTCTACTCGTCCTCCCTATTTTGATGGGATGGACTATGGGTATTGGAAGAGGAGGATGCAAGTCTTTCTCAAAGCCATGGATGAAGATTCGTGCACTCTCATTCAAGAGAGGTACATGGATCCAGAACCACTGGAAGGAGTTGAATGGACAGCTGAGCAAAAGAGAAAGGTTGCAGGAAATGCGAAGGCCATGAACGCACTCTATTGTCCATTATCAAGGGAAGAGTTCAACTGGATCTCCTCATGCGAGTCCGCCTACGAGATTTGGAATACTTTGCAAATCACCTATAAAGGTACAAGCAAGGTAAAAGAAACATGTATTTCTATTTTAACAGAAAATTATGAGTGTTTCAGGATGGAAAAAGGAGAAACAATCAAGGACATGTACACAAGGTTTGGAGAGATCGTGAATCCAATTAAAAATCTAGGAGTCAAGCTGAAAGAGGAGCAACTTGTAAGAAAGGTCTTGAGATCACTTACAAGTGATTGGTCTCCAAAGACAACAGCGATCCAAGAGGCAAAGGATCTATCCACTCTCCCCTTGGATGATCTAATTGGAAGCCTCATGGCATATGAAGTCCAATTGGAGAATAGCAAGAAGAACGAGGAGAAGGCGACAAGCAAGAAGAAAAGCATTACTTTTAGAGAAATCAAGGAGGACTCAGACTCAACAACATCAGAATCCGAAGACAAGGAGATGGAAATGCTCACTAGAAAATTCCAGAAATTCCTCAAGAAACAAAGAAGCAAGTAAATAAATTTCTTCTAATATTATTTGTTATGAGTGCAAGAAGAAGGGCCACTTGCAGAAGGATTGCCCTATGAATAAGGAGAAGGAAGACAAAAGAAAGGCACAAAAGAAGTCAAGAAGAAGAAGAGGAGAGCTTTAAAAGCAACATGGGATGATAGTGACTCCGACATGGACACCAACTCTAGCAAATCTGATGACGACAAGATCGCACATCTTTGCCTGGTAGCAACTACGAAAGACACGGATAATGAGGTAAACCTTGATTTCTCTTTTGAAGAATTATTAGAAGCATATGAAGAACTATATCATAAAGCTAGGTCATTTAAAAAGGAAAATAAGGTTTTAAAGAATAATTATCAAACATTAGAATTAGAAAAATCTTTTTCAGAAATAGAATTAGAAATGTCAAAAGAAACTAATAATAGAAGATATTTATGAGCACTTTGAAGGAACTTTAAATAATCTTAAAATAACAACTAGGCTAAACATTGAATTTTGTGATTCATTAAAATCAAAATTTCAAAGTAAAAGGAATATACAAAATAAATCACAAGTACCTAGGCATGCATGGTTGTATCAAAAGGCTAAAAATCCCAAGAATTATAGATCTAACACAAAAAAGTTCAATAAATCTCAGGATTTGAAAGGTGCTAACTCTAATGGACCCACAAGAAAATGGGTACCTAGAAAAGATATTTGCTTTGCAAGAGTAGATCAAAGTAATCAATGGGTGTTTAAGGCACATAGCGGAATACTTCAACCTTTCTATAGGTTGAATGAAGACCAAGAATGTTGGACGAGAGATGCTTGGTATCCACAAGCTCCATTTTAATATTAGTAAATTTTATGGTATGATATTTCTTTATTTTTTTGTGATTGACAAAAAGGGGGAGAAAGATAGAGGGCAAATAACATTATTTTTCGGGGGAGCATATATTGAGGGGGAAGATTTAATTAAAAGTTTTTTTTCCTTCATATAACATTGTTAAAAATTATTTTTATTCTTATAATTATCTATTTGCAAGATAGTTTTGTCAACACCAAAAAGGGGAAGATTGCTGGAACCATGTTCCACATCTTGTTTTGGTGTTAACAAAATTATTATGGCTTAATGTTTGCAATTGAGTTCTATCAAATTTAGGTGAAGATCAAGGCAAATAGGAAATGATAGAGGCTTGATGAAAAGGAGAAGATCATGATTAGAAGGAGGCAAGATGACAAGGAAGAATTGAGGAGGAGAAGATCATCTTCGACCTTTAGTATTTCTAGTTTAGATTTTTATTTATAGATTGTATATACCTCTTAATAAAGGAATATAATTACATCATAAAAATAATTAAAGATAAATTAGGATTTATATTGGGATTATTTTTAAAGAACGTAATTGGTTAAATCACTTAAAAAAGGTACTTGTTAACCCACAAGTACTGGTACTAAAGTTTAGTACCGGTACATGTGAGTTACAGGTTGGGGTTTTGTCAACAAACAAACCTATACCCTGCAAATATCGATACTCATGATCAATACCAGTACTGCAGGTAACGAGTACCGGTACTAATGATCAGTATCGGTACAAGTGGGTTACAGATTTGTGTTAAGAGTTTGAAACCCAAATCTGGAAGTAACGAGTACTGGTACTCGTACTTTAGTACCGGTACCAAGTAGCCGTTGGCTCAAAGCTGAATGGCTAGAAAATTAAATTTTTCTTTATGAACATTGGGATTTAAACCCCAATGTATAGTAGATGACCCACTAAGGTCCTAACTCTATAAATAAACCCTTTGACCCTTAGTTTGTATATAAGAAAAGAGAAGAAAAATTTCTAGAGCTATATTTCAAATTTCCACATATTTTTAGGAGAGAAAGAAGAAACTTGCCATTCACTCACTCTACATTCTTACAAGCTCAACGACGTATTTTTCTCACGCATCTACGAAGTGATTCATGTCCATCCTAAGCTCTCAAATCGGTAATATTATTTTAATTATTGTTAGGAGGGGTAGGAATTCATGTTGTAAGAGTTCTTTTTCTTACACCAGTTCTTATTTATATTTTGAGCTTATTGCTCATTGGGTTGTAACAAACTCGTTATTGTACTTGGGTTGAGGTAACCTGTTAATTACCTCGGTTTAGTAAATTGATTTCCTTGGGATTGAGGGAATCGGGTTAAAAGCCCTAAGCTGGGAGGCTTAGGTAGTGGAGTACCCAAGGGAGGGGAACCACTATACATATTATGTCTATTTCTGTAGTTTGATTGATTGTGTAAATTTTCTTATTATTACTGATTTTGTGTTTGAGTTTTTGTGCGCATAGCCATATATCCTATCTTTAGATCCTTCATAGCCGTCGTCTTGCCAAACATCCATTTTGGGAGATTTTCTCTCACCTTTATCTCTTTAGATTGGTTATCTTTTTGTAATTATAATAAACATTATTTCACCTCAAGTTATCATGTTGTGTTTCATCTCTCTACTCTCTTTATTCAGTCTGCAAGTGGTTTTATCATTATCCTAAAATACCAAAAAAATAACAAAACCATAAAAACACCAAAAAGAAACAAATCGAAATGTGGATTTCAAGAAAACAAACATCACCTCCCTGTGTTCGAGCCGGGACTCCCTAGGAGCTTCGGTATAAATTTTATTTGATAGCGAGTTTTGTGACGGGTTTTTCGAAATCGTAACTTTTCCTTGTGAAAACATGCTCATCACACGATTTAGTCACACATTTAATCTCTCCCTTGCTTTATTGAATATTCATGAAATTTCATTTGTTTTGATTCAGGGTGCAAATCAAGAGCAGAAGCGGGATTAGAATCCGCTTAGAGCGGAATCTTCAAGTGAACATGCCTTCCCATTTACTTCAGGTTAGTACCCCCACCATCTCTGTCATCATCATCAAAACCTCTTTAAAAAATCCTTAAATTATAAAAAAAATAAAAAACAAGAAAAATTAAGGCTGGGAGAACCCTAAAATTCATTACGTTGCTTGCTCCATTTTTCCACCACCTTTGCCTTACTATTGCCAGATTTTTTAAAATCCAGACTGCTATCTTGATTTTCAAAAATCAGGTTCAAGCACTTAGGATCTTTCTAAAATCACAATATTTCATCCAGAGAAGGCCCTATGAGTCAGGATCCTTGGGTATAATTTTCAAGTAATTTGGCTAGATAGAAAAAATTAAAAAATTCATGGACTAAATAGGGGTCAAACCTTGTTTCCTTACTATTTTCTTACTATCTATGAATTTTATGAAATTTTTTACTTATCAGATTTTGGTAAATTTTTTTTTTTTTGGAAACCTTGAAAAATTATCTACATATAAAATTCTCAAAAAATTTTGAGGCCATTTGAGGTTTCTGTATAATCAATTTCCCAAATCTATCAATTCTGACTTTTGACACCAGTAAGAATCAAAATACCAAGAACATATCAGATAATTTCCTAAAATTACAAAAAAGTAATTTTGAATTCACTGTTTGATTTTACATCTATTGGTGGTGTTGTTTTCTTGTTTGGATCACCACTTTTAATATTTCAAAAGGAGATTTATTTTTGTAGGAGTTGCATACATAGGATTTCCACGTTAGGATTTTAATCTCTCTTAGTCACATAAACTCTAAAGGAATTGAACTCTACTAACAACAACTTGATTGATATTATTTGTGGAAATTCCAAACCTTGCTTGAATTTTTAACAAGAGAGAATCCTAAAAGACATCAAATCTTTATCAAAACCCTAAAACACTTTAACAGCAAAAATCCTTGTTTGCAAACCTCCTTTGATTTGGCTTGGGCACCACTTCCTGCCCAATTTGCACACACAAAAAAAAAGAAATAATCGGGTATTATCCCAATCAACTCCCATCACATTCCTTATGCACTTTAAGCTCCTAAACTTAATTAAAAATTTGTAGCAATTTGACCCCTAAGCTTTCATCAAACTTAGGCTTGCTATTTAGATTTTAATATTTCCTTAGTTAATATAAATTCCTTCATTTATATCTGGTGCTAGGCTGAGGGGTTGTGTCGATCAACCAAGCGTAGGTTTATACAAGCCCCCAGTGATTTCTTGGGACATGCTTGGGCCTAACCCTCCTCTTATTCAGCCTAGCTAGATTTATTGAAGGAATGGGTATTCACTATTGATTTCTTATTACTTGGGTAGACCAAGTCTTAGGTTATTTTTGGGAGTCAACCTTAGGGTTAGGTCTAGAATCTTGTTTGCTTGATTGGACACTTCTCATCTCTACCTTCTCTCCTTCCTGTTTCTTCCTTTGTATGCATGGGTTGCGGTCCCAAAATCCACACTTGGAGGGACTAGTTGATTTTGCCCCCTGCACAAAAAGACCTCTTTTCCCGCATTCTTCCTCTCACCTACATTCTCAAAAAATGGAAAACCAACAAAATAGTTCCACTAACCCATCCACATCCACATCTCAACCTGCCTATAACCCACAATCTGACCCACATGCTAATTTTACCATCCCCCATTTACCTACCTAGAGCAACCTATTCCTGAGATGCCACAACAACAATAATAAGCCCTCTACCTAATCCCTTCTCGAAGATGAATGACCAACTAGCTCAGCTACAAGGTAATCAGTGACAGTTGACTAGGACTATAACAAACCTAGCCAACCAAGGGCAAAACTTGCCACCCCATCAGCAGCCTGTCATTCCTTTTAAGGATTTTTACGATACTTTCAATTATGAGACAGACCAGGGGTGGTAATTCCAGAAGGGGACTTCGAGATCAAACCAGCAATTTTGAACCTACTTAAGCACTTCCATGGCCTTCCTAGGGAAGACCCGTTC
Source organism: Thalassia testudinum (assembly GCA_037157565.1). Classification (NCBI taxonomy): domain Eukaryota; kingdom Viridiplantae; phylum Streptophyta; class Magnoliopsida; order Alismatales; family Hydrocharitaceae; genus Thalassia; species Thalassia testudinum. The sequence continues at coordinate 62,768,433 of JAZHRO010000063.1, forward strand.
AGCCAACTTGAAGAGCTCACTATCCTCGTATAAACCCATTCTCACAACGTGCGAGAAGATCTTTGTCCGATGCTGCTATTCCCCTTATCTCTCAAGGATAAGTCCACTTATTGGTTCAAAACCATCGACAGACCTATTACCATATGGCCTCAGCTGAAAGTGCTTTCCCAAAGAAATTCTTTCTCATAGGTCATACTAGTTCCCTGCGAAGATCTATTATGACCTTCCAACAAAAATCTGGCGAAACTCTATAATATACTTGGGAACAATTCCAAGATCCTTCGAGAAGTTGTCTGCACCATGAGGTTCCCTTATGGCAGCTCATGCAGATCTTCTACCATGGATTAGAAGATCAACTTTGGCATTTTGTTGATGCCCCCTACAGTGGCAACTTCTTAAATAAGGATGCCGAAAGTGCCTATAATTTATTCGAGGAAATAAGTGAAAACTACTTTAATCATGCATCCATGAACACCTTTGCCAGAACTTCAAACCTGTAGTTCAGTGTTCATGAGATAGGCACTCAATCTATTCCTGTTACCCAAGGTAATCTCCAAATGATTGCCCAACGACTCGACCAGATGCAATTAAATCGAAAGAAAATGGAGGAAAGACTTACCACATCAACCCAAGCTCCACAGGCTCCGCATCTAGCCCCACCTAACATCCTTAAGAGAGAAAATATGCATAATCTAAATTCTACCCCTACTGAGTATAATCAATATTTCGAGGCTTTTTATGGTTTACCAAGGCCTTACACATATCTAATTCCCAACCCCACTGAAAATACCTTTAGCCTCTAGGAGCAATTTAAAAATTCATTTGATGAGAGGAATTACTCGACTCACTCCTGGACCAATCCTATTCCTTTCCAAAAACAAAACCCATTTGGAAGGTATGACTCAAATCAAACTTTCTATCAACCTGCGCCATCCCAAGAAGACATCAATTCCTAGATGATAAAATCCCTACAGGAAATGCAAAGTAAACTATCAAAAATAACCCATGTTATTAACAAACCCTATGATCAATTTGGGGTTACTCCGACCCAGAGGCCTGTAAGACGTTTACCATCCTAGCCCATAAAACCCTGTCACTTAAAGGAACCAATATTAGGCAGATATCAAAATCAGAACCACACTAATCAGCCTCCCTTTAACTTGATACCTCAGCACCAACCCAATTTCTATCAACAACAGGCCCCCCAACATCCTACCAAGAATAACCAAACTATGGATGCAGTTACATTGAGGAGTAGGAAAACCATAACTGATCCAAGGTCTTCACAACAACTTGATGGATGCTACATTATTCCTATGCAAATTAACTCTCATCCCCCCACTCAGGAAGAAGAAGACACCTAAAAATCACAAGATTCAAATCCGATTCCTTACCCTCAAGCACTACAATCCAATCCTCCTAAGGAAAATAAATTAGAGCCCTCTCACCAAAATCTTTGGGACATATTTGGGCAAGTGATGAGAGCCTCATCATGAGCCATAACTAGCTCATTTTGACCCAATAAAGAAGATAAAAGCTCCTACATAACCTAAAAGAAGGCTTAACTGAAGGAACAAGTGCTCTGAGAAGAAAACATGAAATAAAGGTTAAAACTGCAATTTTACCATTGCAGTACATAAACGGGATTTCTCAGAAGCAAAACATAGGTCAAATGGTCCAAATAAGATAAAAAGAGGGTTGAGTCAATCAGAAATGGGTTTATGTGCAATCTAAGAATTAAATGACACTTGGTAACCCTAAAACAGACTTGCTTAAATTAATAAGGTTTCGGGTAGGATAAAAATCGAGTAAAACCTCTAAAAATCATGGAAAAACATCCTCTAGGGTTTAGAACACTTAATTTGGCCTTTGGAACTTAGTCTAACCTAGATTAGGGTCCTAGCTCCTCAATTAACCAAATTTAGGTTTTTACATAAAATGTCTAGTAAAACGAGGTCAAACCTGAAATCCAACTTCTCCATTAGATTCCGTAGGTCCAAATTAGGTTTATATCAAAATTTGGACCTAAGGGGAGGTCATCTTGACCTACTTTGCAATTTAGTACACCCAAATCACAAATAGGTCCCTATCTTTTGAATATCCTTGCAAAGAGCCCCCCAAGTTCTTCACCCCCTTTGCAATCCGGTCCTACCGCCATTGTTAGGGCAGAACCGAGCTCCAGTGAGGCTCAGAGAGGGATTGCCCTCTAATCCCTCAGAGATTCCCTCCCAGAAATGGAAGGGGGATTCTCTGAGGAATTCCCTTCCTTCTAAAGCCAATTACAATCGCTGGTGTGAACCCAATCTCTCATGTGAACGCACGAGAGATTTGGATATCCACCTTCCATCCAACTCCGGCGAGCCGGCAGACCTAATTGCGCGCTCTCCACGCACTGACAGGAGCGGCCAGCACCTATAAAACACCCCCCAGACCCTGCCGCAGGACCCAAGCTTGATTTTGACGGAGATCCCCTCCAAATTCCCTCTCTCCCATCTCCAGCCAAACGACCCGCAAGCTCCGGCGACCTCCTCCCCTGCTTCTCGTCACTCTGCTGCCATACCAGCAGCAGAGTCCTCTCCGCCTCTTCCTCCCGCGTCGCGCTGTACCCCCCGCGCGTGCTCCTGACCTCATCTTCGTCGCCGCTTCCTCCCTCAGGGTCTTTCTTCCCCGACGACGGAAGTTACGAGCCGTCCTCTCCACCACCTCCCTTCCTTCAAGACAACCCCAGATACATTCTCCATCCTCTCCTCTCTCTTTTCCCCCTACTATTTTACTTGATTACCCCTCGACAGTACCTAACCACCTCCATCATTCTCGCCTCCGACCGCCCTCCGCCGAGCTGCCCACACCACTCCGCCCCTACACACGGCTCGCCAACCCCCTCGTGAGCTTTGCCTCACCACCAGGAACCCATTCCACCCCATCACTGCCACTCCAGACCTCCACAAGCACCCCCCGACCAACCCACCATCTCCGGCCACAGGTTGACCTAGGCACGCACGCCTAGGCCGACCTACAACCTGCAGCATCGCCCACCTCCTTCGCCATGCTACGGCGAAGGTTTCCAGCTATTCTGATTGGGCCAATAGGCCGTTCTGTTGGATGTCAGGTGTACGCTCCGGCCGCCATTAACAGCCGAAGCAGCAGGGAGCTTGGAGCAGCTTCAGGCATCAGGCTTCCCAGGTTGTAGGTGCAGTAGACTCTCGCAAAGGTCGCAAAGCGAACGAGGCCAGCTAGTCGCACAGAGGAGCCATCAGCTTGGGCAATCGAGTGACGAAAGCTCTGCGGGCGCGCGTGAAGGCAAGACCGACCAAATAGTCCCACATCGTGGGATTGCAAAACTCAGGTATCATATAAATTGTTTTTTTGTTTTCTTCTTACTGCCTCCGTAAGCACAGGGGTGCGGTCCCTCACTGCCCCCACACGCCTCGTCCACGGCTTGACGTCGCGGATCTGGCCGATCCGACCCGACCTAAACCTACGCACTCCTCGTGCATCACCACTTGCCGGTGCGCCTGGTCCCGGGTGCGAATCTGACCCGACTACCCGTGTGGCTCTGGGAGAGCGTGCTTGAGTGAACTGCTTGAGAAAAAGAGAGACGCTTGGGTAGAGGGACGGGGATAGGTTTTTGCTACTATGTGGTGTGTGCAGGAAGGAAGAAGTGACCGAGGTAGCGAACACTTAGCAGCTGAAGAACAGGAAGAGAAGAAAGAAGAAGCTGTGTAGCAGTGAAAGAGAAGTCTTCATCGAGAAGAAGAAGAAGAAGGACGACAAGGTAGAAGAGAGAGAAGAACAAAGAAGAGGCCAAGTGAAGACTGCAAAGAGATCAGAAGAAAAAGAAGAAGAAAGAAGAAAGGCAAGGCAGGAGAAGAAGGAAGATACAGAAGCAGAAAGGAGAAGAAGAGAGAAAGAGAGATCACATTTAAAACGTCTGATACAGAAATCAGACGTCCAATTCTACTTTTTTTTCACAAATCCTTTTTAAAATTCTCTCTTTGAATCAATTATATTTGCATTTAACAGTTGTATTCTTTAGTTTTACAAAGTACTGAGATTGCTCCCCGTGTTCGACGTCGGATACTCTAGTTGTTCGAGTAATAAAATTCTTTATATTTGTTTAAACGTTTTGTCGGTTATACTACAACGTAATACACTTTAAATCCGCACAAAATCATTGAGAATAGCAAGTCTAGATAAACATCCCCCTCCTAGATGCCATCAAGTACATCCCTACCTATGCTAAATTTTTCAAGGAAATGTGTACTCCAAAGTAGTAGGTCAAGAATCTAGGATGGGTGGTCCTTTCTGAGATAGTAAGCTCAGCTGTACAGAGAAAGCTACCTCTTAAGAAAAGGGACTCGGGTGCACCACTCATTTTGGTTGTCATAAATGATGTCACCTATGATCGTGCCCTTCCCAACTTAGGTGCCTCTATTAATCTCATCCCCATGGTCTTATTCGAGGAATTTCAATTTAGTGAATTAAAACCCATTAAAGTTCAATTAAAATTGGCAAACCGATCTACCATTAAACCGCGGGGAGTTGTCGAGGATATTATTGTCAAGGTCTGAAATTGTTTATTTTTGGTTGATTTTTTGGTCCTTGACGTAGAGGTATCTAATACACTAAAAAATGCCCTATTATCCTTGGAAGACCCTTTTTGGCTACCGTAAAAGCTAACATCAATTGTCATTCTGGAAAAATGGATCTAATTTGCTTTGACCAGACTATCTCTTTAGATATTTTCAAAGCTTCCAAGAGGTCCCTTGATCATGAATTTTTTGAGGACTCTGATGATGAAATGGAAACAGTAATTAAGGATTCTATGCTGATTCACTCCTGGTCTACTTTGACCACCATTGAACCAGATTTCACTAATTTAGATTCTAATTATGATAATGGGGTCCAAGACATTTCGAATCAATTAGGGCTTCTCTTTTACTCTTTTGATCTTCCTGATTTCTCACCGAAAACATTTACAGTAACTTCACCCACCCTGCATCATATTGATTTTTCTCCACTGTTGGAACCTAGTTCCACTTCTCTTTTATGTTTTGGTGTTAACAAAATCATTTTGAAGTCTAATGCGGCTATGAAGTGTTACAAGACTATATAGGAAATAGAATTTATGGATGCTAACAAGTAATAAGATAGCATTGAAGATATGAAGGCAGAAGATTATAGATTTTGTTTCATTTATTGTATTTTAGAATCTTTGTATGTCTTCTAACAATTAAACAATAATCTTGGAGTTAAAATCAATGTAGATATAATTAGGGTTTATATTAACACTCAATCATTTATCTTTTCAACTCAAAATAGATTCTTCCAAAACAAAGTCATATAGATTAGATGGGTTTTATCTAAAACTTGACTTACACTTATAATATTAGGTACTTGTAGCAAATACCGGCACTGGTCATAAGCACCGATACATGCTAGGCACAAGTTTGGGCATAAGTCCCAAACTGTGAACAACAAGTACCAGTACTCATCGTGAGTACCGGTACCAAGTAGTCACGGTTTGTGCACTTGGTTTTGCTTGGACCTTACAAGTACCGGTACTAATCACCAATACCAATACATGTAGGTCACAACCCCATAGCCTGTGAGTCACAAGTACCGATACTTATGAGCAATACCTGTACCAAGTGTCTTTGTTGGTACTCAACAGAATGCACTGAGTAACGGTACCAGTTGTAACGAACGCGTGCCCCAGATGTCTTTTAAGACGTCTGGGAGGTGGCCCAGATGTCGGACCAGACGTCTGGGATCACATCCAGATGTCTGACCAGACGTCTGGGATCGTTTCCAGACGTCTGGAAATCTGTTAATTTCGACACGCGCAGGTCGTCTGCACGCCTGAGCGTGCAGACTGGATATTCGCTTATTCCCTCTTTCTCTGCAGCTGCAGACACCTGCTTGCTCCTCTCTCTCCTCCTCATGTGGCCATAAAAGGCCACGCGCTCCCTCCCGTCGTCTCCACCGTCTCCTCCCTCTTCTCCTTCAGCCAGTGAGAGTGAGCGTGAGCGCGAGGGCGGCAGCGGCGGCCGCAGTGAGCGCGGGGAAGGTGCGGCATGCGAGAGCGGAGCTCTGCCGTGAGTGCGAGCTCGCCGGGGCTGCTAGGGTCGGCCGGCGGAGGGTGCGGGGGGGGCGCGGAGTGACGCGGAGGGGGGACTGCTGCGGTCTGAGCAGCAGGCGCACGAGGTGCGACGCGGGCGACGTCGCGAGCGGAGGCTGAGTGGCGCCCTGATTCTGGGAGAATTTCCAAAATCAGATGTCTAGGTTGATAGCCAGACGGCGAGGGCGACGTCTGGAAGACCTTCCAGACGTCTGAAAGGTGAGTTTTCCGTCTTCTTCTTCCTTCCTGTCGACTGACCGTACTGAGGGAGGGAGATGGGTGTGCGCAGGCTCGGTGATTCGCCATCCAACGCGAATCAGACGTCTGGCTGTTGTACCAGACGGCGGGAGCGACCTCCAGACGTCCGGGGTGACCATCGGACGTCTGGGAGCTAGGCCAGACGTCTCGGTAGACTTCTGGACATCTGGGAAACCATGCTGAACAGGTAATTCTCTGATCCACTTTTTAAGACGTCTAGAAGAAGTTCCAGACGTCTGATTTTGCACAGTGTCATCGTTTTGACCCATTTAGGGCCCGTTCGGGTTCCGTTTTCCGCGATTCGAGTTGCGTTCTTTTCAGAATTAATTCCTCTACCCGTCTACAGTAGCTATACACTATTTTGAGACACTCCTTGTGTTTGATCCTTGTGATAGGACCTCCTTCAGTTACAGTCTTGGGAGTCGTGGAGGCACGTGGGATTCCCGATCACACCCCCATTACTCCCGTTGTACTTGGTAGAGTGGCTTTAAGTTATTAATAAAATCTGTTAAAGTATGGAACCATAACTAGAACCTAGGACGTTGCATGAATCCTAGGAATGACAAATATATGATAGCTCCTAGGTGTTGCATGAATCCTAGGGCTGGAAAACTAGATTGTATGATAGATCCTAGGATATGGCATGAATCCTAGGATGGAAAAACTAGTGGAATGTATAATACTGCAGTCTTGGAAAATGGAAAGGAATATAAAGCTGCCTGTAAATTGAATTAATAGCTGCCTGTTATGAATAAAGAAACATGATTGAGATCATGGATTGTAAGAATGTGAAACTGGAAAGTGAAACATAAGATGTCCTGATGTTAAAGAGCTGGAACCCTACGGGGAATTAGGAGTGGAACTCCTGGAAACAGAAAGGAATGGAACTGAGATGTAGTTTTGTACTGTCTCTTGGGTACGTAGTACTAAGGGAAGTACCTGTACCTGTTTAGTGCAGAGTGGGGCTAGCCACCCCAGGGACCTGGGGTTAGGACCGGCCGCTCTGTACCGACTTGCTGGCCCTCATGTACGTAGTACTGAGGAGAGCTACTAGTGTTAGGAGAGCACTAGCTACCCCACGGGCCCCGGGGTTCTGCTAGCCTCCTTCACCGACTTGTTAGGCTCACTGGGGCAAACCAGGGTAGTCAAGCGAGGGGCGCGGACTGTGGAGGGGCAAGGCCCCGGTTTGTTTACTGTGGAGGGGTTGGACCCCTGTTACTGAGAGGGCTCTGCCCTGGACTGGTTCCGTGCTGTGCTTTGGGCGCACCCGTTAACGGAAATGACTGACCGGGTGCCAGTACGGGTTAGCTACCTGTGCGTTTATCGCGTGTGCCGTAGTCACCGTTACGTCTGTCAGTGACCTTGGGGTGGTTGACTGAGGGTAGGATCACCACGGGGGACTCTCCCGGCCAGGAGAGCACCACATGCTACTTCTACTTTTTGGAAAAGACTGCAATCACGATCATTCCCACGAGGAACATTCGAGATCAAGAAAAAGATCTGAGGAATAAATGTAATAGTGAGACATTTGAAAGATGTGAATAAAGAAAGTAATCGAACATAACAGCTACTGTACACTCTACTGTTGTCTTTAGTTTAGTTGCCACTCTACTCAGCGTTTTGCTGACGTGTTACACTCGTTACCTTTTTCAGGACCAGGTGTTGAGCAGCCAGGGTCAGCGGCTGTAGAGGACGTTGGGCCGAGTAGGGTCCAGTAGAGTTACTACTGTCTCTTGTACCTCTTTTTGTTACGTTGTAGTGAGTAGTTCTTGTTTCCGCTGTACTTTCTTTACCTGCAGTTCAAATTATATTATGAATGTTGTTCTACTGTTGTGGTGGTACATACTGTGGTAGTTTCTTTCCTTACTGCTGTACTTTCTTACTGTTAGTTATATTCATGCTGAATGTGGTTTATCTTGCTGCTCTTTTGGTTACTTCCTCGTTGGATGACTAGGTCTTGGGATTAGTTGAGTCGGTCCGGTTCTCGTGTCTCGTAGGGACTCGGGAACCGGGTCGTTACACCAGTGATCAGTACCGATACCCCAAGCACTGTTGAACTAATTGTAGGTAGTCAGTACCAGTACCAAAAGTTTAGTACTAGTACCAACAAACCGTTATGTCTAATCTGAATGGCTATTTTACAATTAATCTTAATCCGACACTTCCCTTTTTTCCCCTAACGGCTAGTATTCGTAGGAGAGGTGTTTAGTGGCCTATATATACACTCTTTGAGTATCATTTGCACATAATCAATAAGCTAAAAATATTCTCTTTGCCTAAACCTTCTGTTTCCAATTTTCTAGCTGCAAAGGAGCTTGTCTTGTTGCTCTCTTCACAAGGCTATTCTCTAGTTGCAACAAGTTCGCAAGGCAATTACGTCCTTAGTAAATTGTCTATTTTTGCTTCTGCATGCTAGTTAGAATTTATATATCATCTATTAAGAAATACACTTGTTGGAGACTTATGAATTAGTTGTAAGCTTTTGTTTGTATCTTGCTTACACTTGTAATCTTTATTTCTTTTTGTCATCTTGTAATTGGGTTGAGGTAACCATTTAATTACCTTAGGTTATTAGTAAATTGATTCCCTCCGGGTTGAGGGAATCAAGTTAAAAAATCTTAAGTCGAGAGACTTAGGTAGTGGATACCCAAGTGAGGGGAACCACTATACATCTCGTGTGCTTTTTGTGGTTTGATTATTCTTTCAATTTTTTTATACCACACTATTCATCCCTCCTTCTAGTGTGCTTGTGCCCTACAGATCCTACAGGTTGTATCAGAGCAGGTTGTGAAAGAAGTAATTATTCTCTCTCACAATGACATCATCAGCCAAGTGCACCGAAGGTCAGTCATCCACACATCCTCCCTACTTTGATTGGACGGACTATTGATACTGGAAGAGGAGGATGCAAATTTTCCTCAAGGCCATGGATGAAGACTCATGGACTCTCATTCAAGAGAAGTACATGGATCCAGAGCCGCAAGAAGGAGTTGTTTGGACAATGGATCAAAAGAACAATATTGTTGGGGATGTAAAGGCAATGAATGCACTCTATTTTGCGTTATCATGGGAGGAGTTCAACCATATCTCTCCGTGTGAGTCCGCCTACGAGATATGGAACACACTTCAAGTCACCTACAAAGGTACTAATAAAGTTAAAGAAACACGCATATCTATTTTAACAAAATGCTGAGTGTTTCAAGATGGAGAAAGGTGAAACAATCAAGCCAATGTACACGAGATTTAGAGACATTATCAACCCCATGAAGAATTTGGGAGTGAAGTTTATGGAAGAACAACTTGTAAGGAAGATAGTCAGATCCCTTACAAGTGATTGGTCAAAGTCCACGGCAATCCAAGAGGCGAAGGATTTATCAACTCTCCTTGGATGATCTGATTGGAAGCCTCAAGGCATATGAGGTCCAATTGGGAAACATAAAGAAGAATGAGGAGAGATCTATGAGCAAGAAGGAGCTTGCTCTTCTAACGAGAAAATTCTGAAGATTCATCCGAAAACAAGGTAAGGGAGTCAATAAATTTTCAAATGACATTGTTTGTTTTGAGTGCAAGAAGAAGGAACATGTACGAAAAGATTGCCCTATGATCAAGAAGAACCAATACTTCATGATGATGATGAAGATGATGATGATGATAGTGATGATGGTGGACATGCTCAAAGGCTCATCAGAAAATGTCCTAGGAACTAGTTTAATTTTTAGTCATGTTGCTAGTTCAATTTGTATAACATCTATGCTTTTCTAAACTTATATGACATATTGCTAGTTTGTTTACTTTTCTGTTTTGCTGAACATGCATGTTTTGATCTTATTTATATGACTTTTCTCATTTAAATGTATTATTTATCCATCTTTTTTGCTTGCTTGAGAAAATCTAGGAGATAAAATGGTATGGATACTTCATATTTAGACTAGAAGATAGGCTTAGTTTGAGGGGTTCACTCCTTGTGGATTTTTTTACTCTTCTCTTATCAAGTTTTTGTCTACTTTTAAATATGGGTATCTTCTTTGTTTTGACAACAACAAAAAGGGGGAGATTGTTGGAACCTAGCTCCACTTCTCTTTTATATTTTGGTGTTAACAAAATCATTTTGAAGTCTAATGTGGTTATGAAATGTCACAAGATATTACACGATATAGAATTTGTGGCTACTAGCAAGCAACAAGAAAGCATTGAAGATTTGAAGGCAGAAGATTATAGATTTTGTTTCATTTATTATATTTTATAATCTTTGTATGTCTCCAAACAAGTAAAAAATAATCTAGGAGTTAAAATCAAAGTAGAGATAATTAGGGTTCATATTTACGCTTAATCGTTTATCTTTTCAACTCAAAATCGATTCTTTCAAAATAAAGTCATATAGATTAGATGGGTTTACATTAAAAATTGACTTACACATATAATATTAGGTACTTGTAGCAAGTACCTATACTGGTCATAAGTATCGGTACATGCTAGGCACAGGTTTCGATCTAGATCCCAAACTATAACCAACAAGTACCGGTACTCATCGTGAGTACCAGAACCAAGTGGTCACAGTTTGTGCACTTGGTTTTTCCTGGACATTACATGTATCAGTACTAATCACCAATACTGGTACATGTAGGTCACAAACCCATAGCCTGTGAGACACAAGTACCGATACTTATGATCAGTACCGGTACCAAGTGGCTTTGTTGGTACTCAGCAAAATACACTGAGTACCAGTACCAGTGATCAGTATCGATACCCCAAGCACTATTGAACTGACTGTAGGTAGTCAGTATTGATACCAAAAGTTTAGTACCGACACCAACTAACCATTGTGCCTAATCTGAATGGGTATTTTACAATTAATCTTAATCCTACACTTCCGTTTTTGCCCCTAACGGCTAGTATTCGTAGGGGAGGTGTTTAATGGCCTATATATACACTCCTTGAGTATCATTTGTACATAACCAATAAGCTAAAAATATTCTCTTTGCCTACACCTTCTTTTTCCAATTTTCTAGCTGCAAAGGAGGTTGTCTTGTTGCTCTCTTCAAAAGGCTATTCTCTGGTTGCAACAAGTTCCCAAGGCGATTGCGTTCTTAGTAAATTGTCTATTTTTGCTTTCGCATTCTAGTTAGAATTTATATATCATCTATTAAGAAATACACTTGTTGGAGACTTAGAAATTACTTGTAAGCTTTTGTTTGTATGTTGCTTACACCTGTAATCTTTATTTCTTTTTGTCATCTTGTAATTGGGTTGAGGTAACCCCTTAATTACCTCAGGTTATTAGTAAATTGATTCGCTCTGGGTTGAGGGAATTGGGTTAAAAAGATCCTAAGTCGGGAGATTTTGGTAGTGGAGTACCGAAGTGAGGGGAACCACTATACATCTTGTGTGCTTTTTGTGGTTTGAATATTCTTGCAATTTTTTTATACCACACTATTCATCCCCCCATCTAGTGTGCTTGTGTCCTACAGATCCTACATCCACCTCCCTTTCCATTGGATCTACCACCCCACTGACCCGAGTATGGCTTTCATCATGAACTCAAACCATGGCCAGACTCAGGTCATTCTTCCACTTTTCCAGTTCATTTTGATCCCTATATTTTTACCAATCATCTTTTAGGTGATCTAGAGGAAAACAAATTTCTTGTGGCCATTTACGTGTCCAATTTCTTACATGATTTCTGTCTTCTATGCATCGCTTCATGATGCGAGAAATACGTAGCTTGTTAAATGATGTAATTAATGTCGTTGCAATGTGTAAATCTGCAATCAAACTTTTACAATTTATAATACCTAGATAGTGGAGTATCTAGGGTCGTCCAAGGAGGCCAATTTGTTAATCACAAAAATGGTTCTCTCTCTCGCCTCTCAAATCAACACATGTATTTTTGTATTTTCATTTTATTGTTTTCAGGGTTTTCAGAAGCAATCAGTATTTTGATGTGAAGATTAACTACACTAAAACTATGCCCAGGTGACAATAATGAAACCCCTTCTTCTAAGCTCACCCTGGGCAAGTGCGCCTAAAGTAATTAAAAGAGGAGAGTGTGTTATGTACTACACTAGAATAACATGAGAAACACACTAAGATAAAGACATGAACTTCGAAGGCAACTTGCAACTTGTATTACTAGCAATTAGACGAAATGTAGCGGAATGCTTGTTACATGAAAATAAAAACACACTAGCTAATACTGGAAACATATAAAGATAAAGAAGAGAAGGGATCCTCTAGCAGAGCTTTGGATAGCCTTGCTCCAAGTGCAGTTGCTCCGGCACTTAAAAAAGCTTCTCCTTAGCTTCTTCAAGTAGTCCTCCAAGCTTTCTCCCCCAAGGTGGGCATCAACCACCTTGCTCCTCCTCAATGCTTGGCTGTCTACCCTTTGGGAAGAAGATCTCCTCCTTGGCATGGCTAAGGGAGAAGGCAGAGAGAAAGAAGGCACCAAGGGGGTGGGTAGGTTACCCCCTTGATCTTCTTCTCTCCTCCCTTGGAGTGGATGAAGGTGGTATGGGTAGAACCTAACTAATGGAAGAGATGGGAGTTATGTGGTGGTAGGGTAGGGTATTTATAGGATGGGAAGGGGGCTGGTTATGGTATTTTTTGGAGGGAAATGAAGTGGTGCTTGGATATCCTTGGAGGGAAAAATGGGAGGGAAATGAAGAGGTGGCTTGATTTTCCCTCCAAAAATACCTTCTTGAAGGTGTTGATTTTGGAGGAAAAAATGGAGGGTGGAGATGGGTTGAAGGTTTAGGTGTAGGGTTGGATTTCAAGGGTTCTGGAGGGAAAAAGTTAGCACCATTTTTTGGTGGTTTTGGAGGGAATTTGGTGGTGTCTTTTGCTGGTAGAGAGGGGTGAAAGGATGTATAAGGTTGGCACCAAGATTGAGGTGGAGTGGTGGTAGCTTAGGTGGACTTAGGTAAGGTTAGTTGGTGGAGCTAGTTAGGTGGGTTTTAGGGTTAGGTTTTGGTGGCCAAGGAGGTGACTAGCTAAGCTAAGCTAGCTTAGCTAGCTTAACTATTAGGGAGTAGGGTTGGAGGCATAGGGAGCTATGGTTTTGAGGGAGTAGAGTTGTAGGTAGTTATCTTGAGTTGCACTGGAGTTGGTGGCTGTTGAAGAGAGCTGCAAGGAGCTACCTTAGCTGACTTAGCTTGCTAGTTCTTTTCTAGCTGCTAAGACAAGCTAAGATGAGTTGGCTTCTACTGATGTGAGTTGAGGCAAGTTAGGTCTAATATTCTCGGAGATTATTGGGCTCGCTAGAGTAGCTAACTTTGGTCAAGTAGCTCAGCTCAACTAAGTTGAGTTGAGTTGAACCTTCGGGAGCTGGACTTGAGCTGGCCTGAGCTAGTTCAGGTCATCTTCACCTGACCAAGTTCAGCTAGTAGCTAGTCCCAGTCAGGTTGAACTTCCATTGAACTCTTCTGAGTTGGAGGAGCTGTAATGGAGCTGGGATCAGTTGACTTGTGCTAGTTTGAGCTACCATGTAGCTAAGGTGAGTAGAATGGAGCTAAGGTGAACTAGCTAAAGCTACCATTCAGTTGAGATGAGCTAAATGGAGCTAGGGATGAGTTGATCTAACTAGAATGAGTTGGGTCAAGCTGGGATGAGTTGGATTTAGCTGGAATTTAGCTGAAAGGAGCTTCTTCTAAATCTTCTACCTTCTTGAGTGCTAGGGTTTTAGGGATCTGAGTATCTATTTATCCCTAACACTCAAATAAACATGTCAAAAACACAATAAAATATGCAATGCATGCCAACCTAATTGATGCCTAAATGCAGCCTAAAAACTCGTTTGTGGAGTTAAAATCCTAAGAGCTATGTTTTTTTTAGGGCATAGGAATAATGATAAACTAGCATTTATCAGACCCTCATGCTTGTCTTTTGCTAGTCTCTTAGTGAAACAAATTTTTACAAAATGGAATTTTTGGAAAACTAATTTTTTCAACTTTATTAAGGAGAAAAAGATCACGGGACCTTGGTTGGTTAAAACACGGGAGGTACGAGATTCGTTATAGATAATCATTAGGATTCATTTTCGGATCAAAAAAATTAGACGAATCAGGATCAATATATCCTTCAAAAATTCACAAATTAACCCCTTGTTAACTCAGATGATTTGAAATTTTTGTAGTTAGGATTTCTCCATCACTTGAATCCGATTCGCAACTTGTAATATCCTTCAAAACCTTGTGTCTGTGCTAAGCCAACATTTATAAGGGCATGTTTTTGGTCTAATTTTTTTTTCTAAGTCTCCCCCATGCTTATTCTTAGCTTAGTCTTATAACAAATGTGTCAGGATCATCATTCTCTTTACCAATCCTCGAGGAGTCTCTGGCGCCAGTACTTTGAGATAGTACTGTCCATGACACTACTTAGGAGCTCATAACCCCAAAACACAATGCAGTATAAAGGGGCGCTCCAAGCAAACTCAAGCTCTTGCTCCGACGGTATGGGTAGAGCACCATCCAAGACACTTGAGCTGCAAAAATGCATCTTAAGGCTTTGTCTAAAGATATGAAATATAGATATAGAGTAGCACCAAGGGGGTAACATGTTGACTTCGCATCCTCAAAGGAGCCATTTTCCTCCTTCTCGGCGGTGGGAACTCAAACCAATGATCTATTTTAGACTTTTACTAAGGCTAAACAAAGGGATTTTCAAATTTCTAATTATTTTATAGGTGTTGGCTTGTGTGTAAATTTTGACACAAGAAATTTTGCACGAGATGCAAGTTTTTGAATCGGCAACTAGGCCAGATACTTTCCATGTTACAAAGGGGCATCAAGTCACCTGAACTATCATGAGTTTAGGTGAAATTTTAGAGAAGGATATTTGATCTAGTCTAAAGGTAGACCCTGAAATTCTAATAATGAGATCCATATCCTTATCCCTAGTTTGTTAAAGATTAAATCCCAATGTACCAAAACTGAATGTTCAACGTTAGTACCGATTTCAAAATTTCCTCAAAACGTTTTCAACATTTTTATTTTTTTGGGCATGCAAGTAGAAAATAAAATTAGAAAATTGCATGTTTTTGGTTTTGAAAATCCTGATTTGATCATCAAAACTTGAAAAACACCCCCCCAAGCATAAGATGTGGCATGTCCGCAGCAATTGGAAGGGGAAAGGGATTACCTTGGTGATGGCAGTCAAAATCTAGGTAGTCAAAACCTCTGAATAAAATAAGAAAAAATGAAAATCGGGAAAAATGATGGGTTACCTGATGTAAACACATTTACACTACTTAAAATGTCTATTTATGCATGTTCTTAAGCATAGGATTGCATTTCATGATATAAATATTGCATAACATGCATCATCTCGCATTTAGAGTAGTTTGAATAAAATGGAGGTTAATTGTCTCCTTTTATGTGCTTGGACAGGGCAAACATTTTATCGGGGCCTCGGATCAAAGATCCAACCGTATGGATGTGATCAGGGCGACGATTGGAGTTCAACGACTACAAGATCGCCCTAATCAAGCATCCATAGCATCAGATAGAGACCGGCAACCCTAGAAGATCAAGGGCCAGGATGGTGTAAATCCGCACTTTAGATGACAAATCCCATCGCATGGATGAATTTGGATCAACGATCGCAGCTCAACGACACAAAAATCGACTCAATCCGACATCCGTGGCACCATCTACAACTTCCAGAAGATGGACGGCCAAGAAGGCACCACGTGGCGCCATCTCAGCCGCCCAAACGGCCGCTGGCATTTTGTGAAGGCCCCCGCTCGATCGCTCTCCACCGTCAGATGGAGATCCAACGGCTGTGGCCGCCCGACGCTTAAAACGTGCGCTCAACCATTCGCGACCCGCAGCGCAGCGATCGAGCGCGCTTACGCGAGCGCGGGGCGTGGGTTCGAGCCGTGGTGAGGGGATTGAAGGCGCGGGTAATTGAGGCGTGTGGAGCGTCGGATGGAGATCGTGCGGTCGCAGGCGCCCGATAGCGTTGACGCGCGATTGGATGCCCCGCGTAACGCGCGATCGCACGCGCAGGCGGGCGGGTTGCAGCGGGCGCGGACGCGATTTAAGCCGTCCGATCTCGCGATCGGACCGCTGAAAAGCGCTGGACGTGCGCGAGCATTGAGGAGCGGGTAGCCGAGGAGGCGCACGTGGGCGCGACGACGATGGCCACGTCGGCGCTTTAGTGACGGATTTATCCGTCACTAAAGACCCTTTATTTATTATTTTGAAGATGTAATGTCCATTTTGCCCCCACTCCTTGCAACTATAAAAGGAGACCCCCTCCATAGGAAATTCTCATCCCTTCTTTCTCCTCTCTACCCCTCCAAAGCTCAAGAGAAGCTTGTCCCACACCCGGGATGCTTCTCGCGAGATAAAGTCCAATTTTCGTTCCCCTTCGGAAGTGGATCCCACGACGACGACAGCGTGCTGCTTCGTTCCCATTCTTCTGCTTCATCCTTCGTCCCGCTTCGTTCTCCTTCGTCCAGGCGTCGTCCCGTCCGGCTCATCCTCCAAGCAACCGTCGAGGAGGATTTCTCTCTCCCTATTCTTTTTACCGCTTTCTAGTATAGATTTACGGCTTTCTAGATTAATCTACTCGTCCTCTAAGCAACCGTCGAGGAGGACATTTCTCCCTCCATTCTTTTAATGCTTTTTAGAGTAAATTTATCGCTTTCTAGAGTAATTATTTTATGCTTTCCAGTTGTAATGAACAATCTCTTCAATGCAAAAATTCCTTGTTTATTCTACATCTCATTTTGATTTCTCTATGTAATATTCTCTTTCTCTCTTACTCTCTCTCTCTTCTATTTATTATAAATAATTAGATAGTTCTAAATTGAATTATTCTGTAACAAATAAAAAGAAACGCGTAGTTTTTAAATCAAATGTCCGCCTTCCTGTGTTTGAACAGGAATTTTAATTTCGGTATAAATTTTATTTGTTGAACATGAATTCTTCGCTTTCGAACTACAACGACAGGTTTTCCAAAACCAATCTCGTTAGCGTAGGTTCGTAATCGTTCAACATTTTGGCGCCGTTACCGGGGAGGCAACGATCTTTGATTTCTCTTCGCGTTTTGTAACTTACAAATCATTTACCTCACTTTTCTCCTTTCTTATTGTAATTGCAGGTACTCTTTTGAGGCAAGCAAAAGTGGTAGATTGGAGTAAAGTGCTGTGGAAGGTTTTGTAAGTTATCCCCCATTCTTTCCCCCTCCATAGATTTCATTCGCCACATTGAATCCAAATTCCAATTAACCTAGGTCTTTGCATAAATTCTAGGAATAGTTTGGTTGTTTGGATTCTCACTCACATTCATTCCACCTTCATTTATATAAAAAAAAGCAAAAAGATAATTTTATGGGGCAATTTTCAACAAATACACAATGTACACCCACATTTAAAGGCACTTAACCGAATTGATTTGTTTCTACTCAACCGGGTTCTGATCTTTGGAACCAGTACACATAAAGAAACACATAAAAGAGTAGAAATCATTCTAGGTTAACCATCTTTGTGTGCATAACTTAGTGGTGCATTTGTGGCCAATTGTTTGAGTTGATTGGGCCGCACCACTTCAAATAAAATCAACTCATCAAGTAGATGCCAATTAGGTTCAACTCTTAGGGATTTACCAGGCACTCCACATTCTTTTTAAGCTTTAAATGAAAACATCTTCACCTATGCTTGTAAAACTTGGTGTGCCAGCGAAACTTGATTGAAAACACCCAAAGTTGAATCCTAAAAGCTACTAAGCAAGATTTGAATCTTAAAATTCACTACATCAAAAATGATCTTGCTTGAAAACCACTGGTTGTGCACTCACAAAAATCAATCAATCATTAAGGGCACAACCCATTTAAAGGGCCCATCACATTCCAAAGCACATTCAAACCTAGCCCTAAATAAAATAGAGTAGACATTGGCCTTAAGGATTGGACTCGCTCTTCATAACCCAGAATGAGATTATTTTCGATTAGTCTGTTTCTACTGTTCAATCTAATGTCTAGCTAGGGGAGTAGAGTAAAACGATCGCAGCTGGGGGGTACACTAGGAACTGGGGGCGCAAGCCGAAGGAAGAACCTTCTCCCTAGTCCCTCCTTCTAACTGGTTGGATTGAACAGACGAAAGTAGATCAAATCGTTCCTTTATCTCAAGATGGGTTTTGAGAGTCTGTAGGTCTTTAGGCTAACCTATTTAAGGACAGGTTTAATTGTTTGTATTGCAGGGCACCTTTCTTCCTCCCGTGTATCATGAATCCTTCCACATATTTCACACATTCCCGCTCTTTCCCTCCTGTTATAAATTATCCTCAACATGACGATTATCCCAACTCATATTGTAATCGACCATCAGTTAGTTGGGATAATTCGGATTGGCGATACAATTCCGGACCCCCGTGTTTAGGGTCAAACCCTGAACACTTTGATTCTGATTTTTATCCTTCTCAGAGCTACATCGATTATAGATCGTCCTCCTTTCATGAATAACCTAATACGATCTACAATCAAGAAGGATACACTGATCCTTACCCATCCTCTGATTTCACTGCCTTTAGGTCATCACCATCTTTTGAACAATCTGAAATGACCTATTATCAGGAAGGGTATAACGAATCTCAATTCGTTAATTCCCCTACATTGAGCCCAAACCTACCCAAACCTGAACCAACTCATTTGGTTCAGGTTAACCAGGTTCAAGATAAGGTTCTGGCTAACTTGAGGAATATCATTCAATCTTTAGAAGTTCAACCAATACCTTGCATTGAGAGATTGGAGCCCCTGATTGAAATGATTGATGATTTAAACAAGTCTTTGTTGGATTGGCTCCAGGATGTTAAGGATACGAACCCGGGTGAGTTTCTACTTGGGAAATTAGCAAAATTGAGGATGAGATTCGTGGTTGCTTTGATTCAATCTTGGAATAATTCCCAGGATGAACCCTCTTCAGGAAAGCTAATGATAGAACCCGCTCAGGCACCTGTTGGGGGGGACAAGTGTTATGAGGCTAACCCGATTGAATTAAAGCAACCAATTAAGGATGATTTGATTTCTTCACCTAAGATCCCTGAGCCGGGTTATGAGGAAACGTATGTCTCCTTGGAATAGAAAGTGACAACTGATTTTGGGACATACATTGATACGGATCCTGATGGTGAAGATTCAAGTTGCGAAGTCTCACGCGAGTTTTCTGAACATGATTTCTGTGAGACAATTGGGCCTGAGGAATCTGATAGATCATTTAATAGCCCAATAACTGAGGAAACTGATCTTATTAGGGCACACATTACGGATCCAGAATCACATTTTCTGGAGGAATCAATTCAATGCCCTGATTATCAGTTACAACTTGTTGAGCTTATTGATGATTCTAATTCTGAGATAATTAGACCCGAGTCAATTTTGATTTTGCCACATCATTTAGACTTGGAGATTTCAGACGGGGTGATGAATATACAAGAGGTCCTGGAATTTGATATGCTAAATGAGGAGGAGAGGAGCTGGGAAGTTTTGATTTGGGAAGTTAATTTAGGAGAAAATGGAAGATTGAGTCGAAGGGTTCCTTTTAAGTTGAAACCATCAAATCAGAACCCTTACGACATTGGTTTCGAGGATGTTCAACCCAAGCACACAGTCAACGATTATCCTTTTGAGCTTCAATTTTCTGTAACCTGACTTTTTGGCCTTGGGTTGCATCCTCAGAAATCGCAAGCCCGATCCCGCTTACATTCTGATTTTAGGTTTTGGGTAATTTTTATCCAAAACCTAAGATATTCTCGATTATGGGGTGTGGGTCTGCACCACAATCTGGTCCACATCTGTGGACCTCTGCTGACAGGTCAGAGGATTCTTTTGTTCATTCTAATTCTGACCTACACATGTGAATTCTTCATTTCTTTTCTTTGTATAGTGTGCCTAGCTGAAGGCACTAAACTCAGCACTTATACAGTTCTTTTTCATTTTCATCTTGGAGCGGACCTGATATTCACACAATTCAGGTGCTTTCTATACTTTTCCACTCTGTTTTATGTCTTTTTAATATAATGAGGACATTGCATTAGATAGGCATGGGGGGGTGGATATTCATCTCTGAATTCATTCGTCAGCTCCGTAGATTTGTTTATTTTCTTTTATAAAAAAAAAAAAATTTCAGAATTAGGAAAGAGAATTTGGGTTTAAGAAAATTTTCAATCTTAGGAAATACTACATTAGGATCTGAACACAAAGACCCCTCAGGTCTTTGGACTTAATTAGCCTGTGTATCCATTAAAATGTGGATTTGTCTTTGAGTCCTCGCCATCTTAATTCTATTATAATTGGAATAAATAAGTTTGGGTGATAAGTACACGACTTATCAACCCACCCTCTGATTTGAGGGAATTTTGAGTTTTAAGCATCTACACACTTTCTTTGCACTGACTCGTTATTCGGCGATTCTAATGGAAATTGGGTAGCTAATGAACCTTCTAGGGTGATATGGCTGGCAAGTTATCGTGGGTAACAGCCCATAGGTAGGTTGTCCAGAGCCCAGTCACTGGACCTTTCTCTTTTTGCTGCCTTTAGGTAAATCTTAGATCAGGGAAGCCACCTACTTAAAAAAACAAAAATCAAAAAGAAAAAGTAGAAAAGAACAAAAAGAAATAAGCCACACTTTGTCGCACGAGTATGGCTGGCAAGTTGTCGGTGGTAACAGCTCATCGACCGGTTGTCCAGAACCCAGCTCAGAAAATGCACTAAAAATTCACAAAACACTTAGGAAGAAGCGGAGAAGTAGAATAAATCGGGGAGATATACACTGGATTCACCCTTGTGTTGACCCCGTTAAAAAAATAAAGTTGGGAGAAAGCTACCGGTTGTAAAGATACACCTTTAGGCAGAATTCTTTTTGAGGTCACCTGGAGGCGTAGAAATCCGAAGTCCGTTCTAATTGCCGATCAACGAGTCTATCACAATCACAATAAGATGCTTAAAACTTAGGGTTCTCATCAAATCTTGGGTGAGTTGAATGGTCGTAGAAAGCCACTCTTGAACCCTAAAATTTGAAAATCAAAAAAGAGAAAAAGAAATTTTTCTTTGAATAAGGCGAGGGCTTGAGGCGGTCTGCATTTTGGCGGATACCCGGGCACTGTTGTGTCATTGAAAGTTCAGTTCCTAAGTAGACAATTTTTTAATGATTGAAAATAACTCAGGTCCAAATAATCTAACCTATTCTTTTATAAATAGCATATAGTTTTTGCTATGGACTAGCAAAAGATAGGCATGGGGGTATGATGTAAACACATTTACACTACTTAAATTGTCTATTTATGCATGTTCTTAAGCATAGGATTGCATTTCATGATATAAATATTGCATAACATACATCATCTCGCATTTAGAGTAGTTTGAATAAAATGGAGGTTAATTGTCTCCTTTTATGTGCTTGGACAGGGCAAACATTTTATCGGGGCCTCGGATCAAAGATCCAACCGTATGGCTGTGATCAGGGCGACGATTGGAGTTCAACGACTCCAAGATCGCCCTAATCAAGCATCCGTAGCATCAGATAGAGATCGGGGAACCCTAGAAGATCAAGGGCTAGGATGGTATAAATCCACACTTCAGATGACAAATCCGATCGCACGGATGAATTCGGATCGACGATCGCAGCCCAACGACAAAAAAATCGAGTCAATCCGACAACCGTGGCACCATCTACAACTTCCAGAAGATGGATGGCCAAGATGGCACCATGTGGCACCATCTCAGCCGCCCAAACGGCCGCTGGCATTTTGTGAAGGCCCTGGCCAGATCGCTCTCCGTCGTCAGATGGAGATCAAACGGCTGTGACCGCCCGGCGCTTAAAACGTGTGCTCGACCATCCGCGCCCCGCAGCGCAGCGGTCGAGCGTGCTTACGCGAGCGCGGGGCGCAGGTTCGAGCCGCGGTGAGGGGATTGAAGGCGCGGGTAATTGAGGCGCGTGGAGCGTCGGATGGAGATCGTGCGGTCGCGGGCGCCCGATAGCGCTGACGTGCGATTGGACGCCCCGCGTAACGCGTGATCGCACGTGCAGGCGGGCGGGTTGCAGCGGGCGCGGACGTGATTTAAGCCGTCTGATCTCACGATCGGACCGCTGAAAAGCGTTGGACGTGCGCGAGCGTTGAGGAGCGGGCAGCCGAGGAGGCGCGCGTGGGCACAGCAGCGACGGCCACGTCAGGGCTTTAGTGACAGATTTATTCGTCACTAAAGACCCCTTATTTATTATTTTGAAGATGTAATGTCCATTTTGCCCCCACTCCTTGCAACTATAAAAGGAGACCCCCTCCATACGAAATTCTCATTCCTTCTTTCTCCTCTCTACCCCTCCAAAGCTCAAGAGAAGCTTGTCCCACACCCGGGATGCTTCTCGCGAGATAAAGTCCAATTTTCGTTCCCCTTCGGAAGTGCATCCTGTGACGACGACGACGTGCTGCTTCGTTCCCGTTCTTCTGCTTCGTCCTCCTTCGTCCCGCTTCGTTCTCCTTCTTCCAAGCGTCGTCCCGTCCGGCTCGTCCTCCAAGCAACCGTCGAGGAGGATTTCTCTCTCCCTATTCTTTTTACCGCTTTCTAGTATAGATTTACTGCTTTCTAGATTAATCTACTCGTCCTCTAAGCAACCGTCGAGGAGGACATTTCTCCCTCCATTCTTTCAATGCTTTCTAGTGTAAATTTATCGCTTTCTAGAGTAATTATTTTATGCTTTCCAGTTGTAATGAATAATCTCTTCAATGCAAAAATTCCTTATTTATTCTACATCTCATTTTGATTCCTCTGTGTAATATTCTCTTTCTCTCTTACTCTCTCTCTCTTCTATTTATTGTAAATAATTAGATAGTTCTAAATTTAATTATTCTGTAACAAATAAAAAGAAACGCGTAGTTTTTAAATCAAACGTCTGCCTCCCTGTGTTCGACCGGGGATTTTAATTTCGGTATAAATTTTATTTGTTAAACACGAATTCTTCGCTTTCGAACTACAACGACAAGTTTTCCAAAACCAATCTTGTTAGCATAGGTTCGTAGCGTTCAACATTACCTCCCATCCAGTGCTATCTTTTACGTCATTCAACCAGGTGTGAATTGCAATGCATGGAAGACGGATAATCATGTAAATAATTGGACACTTGAATGTCCTCAAGAAAGGTGTCTTCCTCAGGATCCTTGAAAAGATGATTGGTAAAGATAAAGGGATCAAAATGAAATTGAAAATTGGAAGAATGACCCAAGTATGGCCATGGTTTGAGTTTATGATGAAAGCCACACTTGGATGGGTTGGGTGTTAGGTCCAATGAAAAGGGAGGGGGAGAGAAGTCAATGTGATGTAGGGCGGGAGAAGTTAGTGTGGATGTTTTTTGTGATAAATCAGGAAGATTAAAAGAGTAAAAGTCAAACCCTACTTGATCTGTAATGTCTTGGACCACAAAATCATATTTATAGTATGAATCAATAAAGTTTGGATCAACAGTGGTCATAGTAGAATAGGGGTTGATCAACATAAATTTCTCAATTACCGCTTCCATTTTATCATCACCATCCTCAAAAAATTCATAAACAATGGAATTTTTGGAAGCTTGAAAAATATCTAATAAAATAGTCTTGTTTCCGCAACTTATATCCATTTTTCTAGAAGGATAATTGATATTAGCTTGTGCAATAATCAGAAAATGTCTTCCAAGGATGCTGGTACCTGTATGTCAAGGACCAGAAAATCAACTGGAAATAGACAATTCCAGGCCTTGACAATAATATCCTCGAAAACTCCTTGCAGTTTAATGGTAAATCGGTCTGCCAATTGAAATTGAATCTTAATAGGTTTTAAATCACCAAATTGAAATTTTTTGAATAAAATAGGGGGAGTGAGATTAATAGAGGCACCTAAGTTGAGAGGGGAGCGATGCAAGGTGATGTCATTTATGACAACTGAAATGAGTGGTACGCTTGGGTCCTTTTCATGAGAGGCAGTTTGCTTTGTACAACTGACCTCACTATCTCGAAATGGACTACCTATCTTAGATTCTGGTCCTACCACTTTGGAGTACACCTTTCTTTCAAAAATTTAGCATAGGCAAGGGTGGCATCTAGGAGGGTGATGCTAGTATCGACTTGCCCAAATAAGTCCAAAACATCTTAGTGAAAAGGCTCTGATTTCCTTTTAAAAGGATTAGATTGTAGTGCTTGAGTGTGGTAAATAGGATTTGAATCTTGTGCTTTTGGTGTTTCTTTTCCTTCTTCCTGATTATGGTTAGGAGAGTCAATTTGCATAGGTTCAAAGTGGGTTTCATCAATTTGATTTGAAGGCCCTAAATCAATGGTGGTTTTCCCACTCCTCAATGTATCTACATAGGCAATTTGATTTTGCCTAGGAGGAGGTTGGGGGGCCTGTTGTTGATAGAAACTAGGTTGGTACTGAGGTATCAAGTTAATAGGAGGATGATTAGTGTGGTTCTGATGTTGGTTTCCACCTAGGTGTTGGTTCCTTTAATTGATAGGGTTTGGTGTGGGCTAGGATGGTGAATGTCCTGTAGGTTTTTAGGTCAGAGTAACCACAACTTGTAGGAAAAGCGGTCTTTGGTACGAGGGGCAAAATCAAGTGGTCCCACCAAGTGCGGAGTTTGGGATTGTCGCCTGTGCAAAAAATGGAAGAAATAAGGAGGAAACGAGGGAGATGAGAGAAAGTGTGCAATCAAGCAACAAAATTATAGACCTAACTTAAATGTGACTCCCTAAAAATTAACCTAAGACTTGGTCTATCTAGGTAATAAGAAATCAGTAGTGGATATCCATTCTCTCAACAAATTTGGCTAGGCAGAATAAGGGGAGGCTTAGGCCCAAGCATGTCCCAGGAAAATCACTGGGGGATTGTGTAAACCCGTGCCTGGTAATTTGACACGACCCCTCAACCTGGCACCAGATATAGATGAAAGAATTGATACCAACTAAAGAGAACTTAAAACCTAAGTAGCAAGCGTAAGTTTGATGAAACCTTAAGGGTCAAATTGGTACAAAATTTTAATTAAATCTAGAAGCTTAAAGTGCATAAGGAATGTGATGAGAGTTAGTTGGGGTAATGCTCGATTATCTTTTTTTTGTGTGTGCGAATTGGGCAGGAAGTGGTGCCTAAGCCAAATCAAAAAAGGTTTGCAAACAAGGATTTTTGGTTGAAGGATTTTAGGGTTGTAATAAAGATTTAATGTCTATTAGGATCTCTCTTATTAAATGTTCAAACAAGATTTTGATGTCCCACAAAATAATGGCAAACAAATTGTTGTTGGTGGAGATCAATTCCTTTGAATTTTGATGTGATTAAGAGAGAATTGAAAACCTTAAAGTTGGAAGTCCTAGTTGTGCAACTTCTAAAATTGAATCTCTTCTTAAAATCTTTTTAGGTGGTGGCCTAAACAAGACAAACAATGCCACCACCTCATATAAAAATTAAACAAGAAATCCAAAAATTATTTTTTTGTGATTTTAGAAATTTGTTTGATATTTTTTTTGAAATTTTTCTTCTTACTAGTGTCAAGAGAATTGATAGATTCGGGGAATTGATTCTGCAGAAACCTCAAATGATCTTAAAAATTTTTGATAATTTTATATGATGTATATAATTTCTCAAGGTTTTCATAAATATAACATTTGCCCAAATCTGATGATTACAAAAATATATAAAATTCTCAGATAGTAAGAAAACAAGATCTAACACCCGTTTAGTCCGTGAATTTTTGAAATTTTTCTATTTAGCAAAACTACTTGAAAATTAGACTCGAGATTCTTGACTCAAATGGACTTCCCTGGATGAAGCTTAATGATTTTAGGAAGCTCCGAAGTGCCCGAACCGATTTTTAAAAATCAAAATAGAAGTTTGGATTTTCAAAACTCAGTCACCAACAAGGCAAAGGTGGTGGAAAAATGAAGCAAAGTAGCAACAAAATGAATTTTAGGGTTCCACCACCCTTAATTTTTCTTGTTTTTGATTTTTTTGATAATTTAAAGATTTTTTTAGATATTTTACTTTTGTTTTTGATAAGAGAAGGCCTAGGGTACTAACCCAAAGTACACAAGAAGAAAAGAAACTTGAAGCTTCCACTCCAAGTGCCCCAAATCCCACTCCCGCTCCTGATTCACACCTGAAATCAAAACAAAAAAATATCATGAAGATTAAGCAAGCAATAGAGAGATTAAATGTGTCACTTAATTATGCCTCCCTGGCAACAATGCCAAAAAGTGATGTGAGAAATATGCGGTTTGTCAAATGATGTAATTAGTGTCATTGCAATATGTAAATTTGCAATCAACCTTTTACAATTTATAATACCTAGATAGTGGAATATCTAGGGTCATCTAAGGGGATCAATTTGTTAATCACAAAAATGATTCTCTCCCTTGCACCTCAAATCAACACATGTATTTTTGTATTTTCCATTTTGTTGTCTTTAGGATTTTTAGAAACAATCAGGTTTTTGATGTAAAGATTAACTACGCTAAAACTATGCCTTGGTGACAGTAATGAGACCCTCTCTTCTAAGCTCACCCTAGGCAAGTGCACCTTGGGTAAATAAAAGAGGAGAGTGTGGTGTGCACTACATAAGAATAACATGAGAAACACACTAAGAAAAAGACATGAACTTGGAAGGCAATTTGCAACTTATATTACAAGCAACTAGACGAAATGTAGCAGAATGCTTGTTACATGAAAATAAAAACACACTAGCTAATATAAGAAACATATCAAGATAAATAAGAGAAGGGATCCTCTAGCAGAGCTTTGGATAGCCTTGCTCCAAGTGCGGTTGCTCTCGCACTTAAAAAGGCTTCTCCTTGGCTTCTTCAAGTAGTCCTCCAAGCTTTCTTCTCCAAGGTGGGCGTCAACCACCTTGCTCCTCCTTAATGCCTGGCCGTCTCCCCTTTGTGAAGAAGATCTCCTCCTTAGCATGGCTGAGGGAGAAAACAGAGAGGAAGAAGACACCAAGTGGGCGGGTAGGTTGCCCCCTTGATCTTCTTCTCTCCTTCCTCCTCAACATGGATGAAGGTCATATGGGTGAAACCTAACTAATGGAAGAGTTGGGAATTATGTGGTGTTAGGGTAGGGTATTTATAGGATGGGAAGGGGAGTGGTTATGGTATTTTTTGGAGGGAAATGAAAGGGTGCTTGGATATTTTTGGAGGGAAAAATGGGAGGGAAATGAAGAGGTTCCTTGGTTTTCCCTCCAAAAATACCTTCTACAAGGTGTTGATTTTGGAGGGAAAAAATGGAGGGTGGAGATGGGTTGAAGGGGTAGGTGTAGGGTTGGATTTCAAGGGTTTTGGAGGGAAAAAGTTGTCACCATTTTTGGGTGGTTTTGGAGGGAATTTGGTGGTGTCTTTTGGTGGTAGAGAGGGGTGAATGGATGTATAAGGTTGGCACCAAGATTTAGGTGGAGTGGTGGTAGCTTGGGTGGACGTAGATAAGGTTAGTTGGTGGAGCTAGTTAGGTGGGTTTTAGGGTTAGGTTATGGTGGCCAAGGAGATGAGTAGCTAAGCTAAGCTAGCTTAGCTAGCATAGCTAGTTGGGAGTAGGGTTGGAGGCATAGGGAGCTAGGGTTTTGAGGGAGAAGAGCTCGAGGTAGCTATCTTCAGCTGCATTAGAGCTGGTAGCTGCTGAGGAGAGCTGTAAGGAGCTACCTTAGCTGGCTTAGCTTGCTAGTTCTTTGCTAGCTGCTAGGCCAAGTTAAGATGAGCTGGCTTCTACTAATGTGAGCTGATGTAAGCCAGGTTTGATCTTCTAGAGGTTACTGAGCTAGCTAGAGTAGCTAGCTTAGGTCAAGTAGCTTAGCTCAACTAAGTTGAGTTGAGTTGAGCCTCTGAGAGCTAGACTTGAGCTAGCCTGAGATGGTTAAGGTCATGTTCAGCTGACCAAGTTTAGCTAGTAGCTAGTCCTAATCAAGTTGAACTTCCAATGAACTCTTCTGAGTTGGAGGAGCTAGAATGGAGCTAGGATCTTCGAGTTGCCATTCAGCTAAGGTGAGCTGAATGGAGCTAAGGTGAACTAGCTAGAGCTACCATTCAGCTAGGATGAGCTGAGTGGAGCTAAGGATGAGTTTATCCAACTAGAATGTGCTGGGATCTAGCTGGAATTCAGTTGAAATGAGCTTTTTCTTCTTCTTCTGCCTTCTTGAGTGCTAGGATTTTAGGGATATGACCATTTGTTAATCCCTAACACTCAAATAAATGTGTGAAAAACATAATAAAATATGCAATGCATGCATACCCTAATTGTGGCCTAAATGCATCCCAAAAATCGATTTGTGGAGTTAAAATCCTAAGAGCTAGGCTTGTTTCAGGGCATAAGAATAATGATAACCTGGTGTTTATCACTTCATGCCTGACTGAATGGTGTAAAAGATAGCATCGGATGGGAGATAACCCATCATTTTTACTGCTTTCCTTTTTATCTTTCTTTTCCCAAGTTTTGCCCATCTTGAACTCAACCACTTTGCACTAAGGTGATCTCTTTTCCCACCTAATGCATGAGGACATTGCATGTCAAAAGCATGGGGTGGTGTTTTTCAATTTTGACAACCGATTCAAAATTTTCAAAACCTAAAAATATGCAATTTTTCTTTTGCATGCATCTTCATAATAGAAAAATCATAAAACTCTTCAAGGAAAATTTTTGAAAATTGGAACTAAGGCTAAAGAATCATTTCAAGGTACAATGGGATTTAATCTTTAACAAACTCGAGACTAGGATGCAGATTTGATTGTTAAAATTTCTGGGTTAATTTTTAGACTATACCAATTATCTTCTCTAAATTCCACTTGAACTCATGATGATTCAGGTGACTTGATCTCTTTTTGTGACCTAGAAATTACTTAGCTTAGTTTCTAACACAAAAACTTATGCCTCTTGCAAAAGTTCTTGTGTCAAAATTCACACACAAGGCCAACACCTAAAAAAATATTTAGAAAAATTAGAAAAACCATTTTGTTTAGTCTTAGTGAAATCTAAAGCAGATGATTGGTTTGAGTTTCCACCATCGAGGAGGGAAATGCCTCCTTTGAGGATGTGATGTTAACATGTTACCACCTCAACACTACTCTATATCTATATTTCATATCTTTAGACGGAGCATTAAGGTGCATTTTCTGGCTCAAGTGTCTTGGACGGTGCTCTACCCATAGCATAGGAGCAAGAGCTTGAGTTCACTTGGAGCACCCTGTTGAGTGGAAAATCGTAGATGTTAAGATATATTCGTTGTAGTATAGGATGAAAATCGCATAAACACTTAAATTTATAAAGCTCGAAATCAATTTGGAGTCCGAGGACGTTCGTAGGGGAAAATATGGCAATTTTAATCCACTAATCACAACATCAAAAATAATATGCAATTGAAACCAATGAGATGCTCCAAATAATATTCTAATAAAGAATATTCCATGCAAAAAGATAGGGTTAAAATGGTGATTTGAATGACCAAATTAACCCTCAAGTTTAAGCTCATAATTATTTCAAATAAATGAATAGTATGCTCAATCAAATATCAAAGTCAGAACCACTCAAGTGCCATATCAGAAAACAACAAAAGAACTCAGATGCCTTAACCAGCAGCACCTCACAACGCACAAGACCTTACCTTAAGCCTCACAGAAGAGGCACAAGGGCCTCAGACAAAGTCCTCAGAGGCTAAGTGTTGGGAGAGGGAGAGGGCACGAATCCCAAGGTAGAGCATAATCCTTCCCCCTCTCTCTAATTCTCTTCCCTTTCTCTCAGCTCAGACCTTGGTGAACAGTACTGGGTAAATAGGTTGGTAATCGGATCTAGGGGTTCAGACCCACTTGCATGGTGTAGTGGGTGATTGAGCACACGTGCGATGAGTGGAACATTGATGAGTCCATTAAAATGGACTAATATTAAGCCTAAGAATATTTAATCGTATAGTTTAGGTATGTTAATAATGGCAATTAAGTTATAGAATAATTGTACACCTCATGATTTAAGTTATAACATTCTATAACTTAATGATTTTATTGTTTTTATATGCAGGTAATAAAATACACAAAGAGCAAGGGTGGGGGGATAATTTCCCCAAACAGCTGCAACTCTTTCCCCCCTCCCCCACTGGACATTTGGGTAATATTCTCTTCCGCTGCCTTTCTCAACAACTGTGACCGGGGATTTGGGAAAATCCCTAAACTCACGTGCAATGGAGGAGTTAAAGAGAGGAGGCGGGGTGAGAGAAGGATCTTTCCCCCCTTGCGGGGAACGTCTCTCCCTTCTCCACTATGGAGAGGGCGAGCATTGTGCCGCTCCGTCTCTACCTCAAGCAGCAGCACCCGCGCGCCATCACCAGACTCTCCCTCAGCCACCGTAGGCAACCGCACACCATCACCCCGCGCCTCACTGTAAGTGCAGGCCCGCATGCCAACTTCTAGCCGTCCATACAGCACCGCACCATCAGCCTACATCCTCCCTTCCAACTGTCCTTCCATCACGTCTCTAGCGCACCGCAGCGTGCGCACCGCTCACACCACCCTGCCAGTGCACCTACTTCACCCGCACGTCTGCCTCCATCCATCTACAGGCGGATCCCCCGGCGCACCCACAGGAGCACTCCACCTCTGCCTACTCTACCCTCTCCAGAACTAGCACATCCCCCTCTCCGCAGCCCGCATGCCCATCAGCAGGCGTGGCACCAAGCGCCCCAGCATCCTCTCCTTGTGTGTCCCTGCACTCCCCTCCTCCCGCTCGCTACTGAAGGTGCCCACACGCCATCTCCCCGCACGTGGCACCACGCGCCCCACCGTTGCACCTTCCTGCAAGCGGACAGCAGGCGCCCTACCACCCTACAACGCCTGCTCCAACCTCTGCGAGCAATCGCGCGCTCTTCTGCAAGCACGCCGCGTAGCCTTCCGCACTGCAGCAGGCGCAGCGACGCACTCGCCCGGCCTTCACCGCTCGAACAGCCGCAGCAGCAGCCGTGCACTGCAGCAGTCTCCGGCTACCTCCGGCCACTGCCTCCGGCCACCTCCGCCGCCGCTGCCACTGTCGGAGAGCCCCCATCCTCACCGTCCTCTTGAGCTTCGCAACTGCCTCGCTGGTGCTCTCTCTCTCTTGCGAGGAAGAGAGAGAGCAAATGCTCTGTTTTTGATAGAATTAAAAATTACATTCAATGCCATTTCCACCGATTTTACTTTTTTTTATTATTATTACATTATGGCAAAATTGCATTCACGCACTCAAAGTTATTTCTAATTGCATGGTATTAATATTGGCTAGTTTAAAGATTGATTTTGGACTTGATTTAAGTACTAATTGTCATTCGTAGACATCACATGAAAATTGCACTAATTCATCCTAAATTTATTGAGGATTTATATGAGGGAAAACTGCACTTACACCCTTAACTTTTTAGGTTATTGCAAACCTACTTTCCTTCACATTTTATGTCCAATTTGAAAAAGTATTTCGCACTATCTGAAATAACATTAAATAATTAAGTATTGATTGCATCATTGCCTCATTGTGGACACGACCCGCTCTTCTGCGAGTGGTTATTTTCATTATTTTTGATTAGTCGATTTTTTCCACCACTTAAATACTATAACGCTAAGCGAAAAGTCGACCCATCAAATTGGCGCCGTTGCCGGGGAACGAACAGACACAATAGATTTACTTTATTATTTTTTAAATCTTTTGAGTTGCGAAATTATCTAATCATCTTTATTATTTTGCACGGAATCTAACACGGCGACGAGGTGCAGCGAAGCGACGACTTTGAACATGAACAACGCGCACGGCGAAGACGATCTTTTTGGTGGACCTTGACGCCACCTGGAGGACGACAACAGGAACACGTGGGCATTGATCCCACCTATTTAGGCTTACGGAGAAGCCTATTTCTGATTTAGGCAGTAGGTCTTAGTTAGATTTAGTTAGATAGACATTAGAATTTAAATTACTATCTTTTAGGGCCCTTGTTGGGTATTTTTGGGAATATGTTCCCATTTATTTAGATTATAGGATTATTTGAATTATTTTAAACTGCATTTCAGTTAGTTAGTTAGATTAGGTCTGTTTGTTATTATTACTTAAAAAAAAAAAAAGAATCGAACTACCTGCTAGAAGTTGCATATCTATTGGATGATCATCTAGGACTGAATGAGCAGCATCTAGTTTATTTTTTATTGCACTGCATTCATCACTGCACGAAGAAAGCTGGAGTAAGGTGCGTCTTCTCTTGAGCATTAATTACTTGTCATGCAAATGCATTGGACCTAAATCTAAGACCACAAAAGTGCATGAATCAAATTAATTCAGTGGTCACTTTGAACAAATTGGGACTGTTAAGAGGTTGGACTTTAAAATCTATGACTGAAAATTGTGTGCAAAAGGATCCTGTTTACGGAATTTAGAAAAATCAAAACACGATCATATGTTTGCACACTTGAGACACTGTGCACCTCACACATAAGGTCACTAGATAAATTTCTACCTCTCCTCTTTTGCACCACAAGGGAAGTTAGTCGGAAATCAACAAGCCTATCCACCAAGTTACTTCGGTTCCTCGTGTGTGGGCTCGATTCGAGACTTCCATCCCTTGCGAGTTGGTTATAGGCACCAACGAAGGTTGGCCTAGGAAGCGTAATCTTTGCAAAACTTGTTTGGCCACCATCTAAACATGTAACTCTATGACCTACAATCTACTAAAAATAGATCCCGTTGAATTTGCGTTTGCTTTGACAATAGAACTCTCTAGGAAGTTTTCTGCTTATATTCTGAATTTTGCTAAAGCCTAAGAGAGTTAAAACTGTTTTGCTTAAAGAAATGGATTATTCTTACTCCGATCATTCAGATTATCAGAGTCAATACTTCCCATCTTTTAATCAGGATCCCATGCTCTGAGCGTATCCATCCTTTGATGGGTACATTAATAATTCATGGGATCATTCTCATTCTTACCCTGGGAGTACTGGCTTGATAACTCCCACTTTTGAGCAGAGCCTAGGAGCGGGATTTTCCAATCCTGAAATCCCTACTTCCATGCAAACACCCAACCCTCCCACCCTTCATGATTTTCCGTATCGAGGTTGGACCAATACCCCTAGGCAACCAGAGCCTGAAATTGACTATCCTCCCCAACCTGATAATAGTAGCCTCTCCTCTTTTATGATAGAAATGCAAAAACAACAAAAGGAAATAATGAAATCAATGGGAGAGATGTTGAAGAATAGTCAACAATTAAATGAAGAAATAAGTCAACTTAGCTACACGGTTCCCAATAATCCTAATCCCTGCCCATCCGATCCTGATCATGAAAATAATTTTGAGGTACTTCATGACAATAGGGATGCAATTTCATGTAGCGATCACTTAGACTCTCCCAATGAGACACGGCCACTAAAGGACAACAATCATAGTGATTATCCCCCTGAACTATATTGGAGTCAAAAGCAAGAGAAGATTATTGTTCCTATCACTTCCCCTCTTGATTATTTGGTGGAATCCCATTCTACTCTTAGTGAGCCTACTCCTGACCCTCTACTTAGGGAATCAACACCTATCATTCAATATCTTGAGGATTTAAATGCACCTAATGAAGGTGACCCTAAGGGAATGGAGGATGATCAATTCTGGTCTCAGGGATACGAAGAGTCTAATTAAGAGGATGAGGATGCCCCAACAGAGGAACATGGACTGAAAATCTGGAGTAAATCACAGCAGAATCACTTATCATTTGAGGATTTAGCTCCAGAGGATAGAAATAATATGATTAAATCTAGATTCCTCTTTTCTCTTGAGAGCCATCCTCCATCAAAATAGGAGTTGATATTAGAGGAGGACAAACAAAATGAGAAGTCCATGGTAGACTCTCGGGGACAAAACACGTAATTTGAGGATTTATACCCCGAGAACAATAATGAATTCAATGACATAGGCTTCCTCCAAAATATTAAGACTGATCCTCCGTTAGAAATAATTGAAAAAACTGATCCAACTCCTAATGAATCACTTATACACCCCGACAAATATTTGAGTGAACCAAACAAATTTGGGGATGGGCGGAATGATAATGATTCTGACATTTTGACCCTACCATCAAAAAGTTGTAGTTTGGAGTCTACCCTTGATTCAAATATGACTCCGATCATTAATGCTAGGCAGGATAACTTGAAGTTGTCTACTACTGCTAGGGAGTGTACACAATTCGAATCATTGTTGGAATTGGACCTAACACCTAGTAAGCCCTCATTGGACTTAACCATTACCTTCCAACACTACAAACAACCCTTATAATCCCTAACCGATCCTTGGCTCAGATCTCTGCTCATGTACATTCTTTTTGGAGACTATATCAGGCCAGTACATCCTAGAGTAGAATGGCGAGTATGGATTCATGCTTGTACTTTTACTCTCGCCATTCAAGGGTTTGCACTAATAATGTGTATATCTTTTAAAACCTGTCCTGCTCTGGAGGATCCTTGTTACCCTCCACCTATTCCATTTCGGGAGGTCCCTTTTCATATTCCGTTTATTATCCCTAGACCTCCCAAGGTAGCCAACGAGGTTTTTCGCTTTCATATCTTCTGGCGAGCATTTGGAATTACATTGCATCATCAGCTCGCCAACATCCGTGGTTACCTGTTTTCTAGGCCTTTACTGTTACGCATATTCTTAGGGCCTAACCTTTTCTGTTTGGAACCTGGCTTACAGGTTCCTTATAAGTCTGGCTACTGACAGAAAATGCAGCACTTGTTGGGAGGCAACCCAGCAAACTGTGTCAGGTGATTTCTTTCCTTTCTCCTCCTGTTTTAATTTTACAATGGGGACATTGTAGGATTTAGGCATGGGGGAGTGCATTTGCATTTTAGGTGCATTCATGCATTTAGGTTAGCATATAAAAAAAAAATTCTCTTTTCTTGAGCTGATTGGGTTAGTCCCTAGCAGAATACCTTTGTCATTGGAGGTTTTTCTTCTTGAATTATTTCTTATGTTTAGAATCCAGTACATTTATTTCACATGCACGTAGACTTGGTAATGGATCCTTGAGGAAAACCAATGAGCATTTGTAGTCTACTGAACCCTTGGACAGTTCATAGAGAGTCTGGCATACTATCTTCTAGTAAATCCACCTCATATTTGTGAGAAGAAGAGAGATTACTGGTGCGCTAAGTCTAGTGCAAGGAATCTTAAGTTCTGGATAATTAGATTATGATACCTCAGAGTTAGGTGTAGTTTTCACTCTCTGTTCCTGGGTGCGTACTTTGAGTGAATTCCTGAGAGTCACCAAATAAGGCAGATACACAGAGATTGAGTCTTAATAAAGTTATAACTATGGTGGATGGTTACGACTGTCCTTCATAGAGTCCTCAGTTGAAGGAGGGTAATAGTGTCAAAGGTCAGAAATACGCCTGTCCTATCCATTCTTTCCCGGTGCCGAGAATAGGCACTTCCACCAAATAAGCCACACAACTTCCTCTTGACTGTCATCATCCCTAATAATGCCTCATAAATAAAAGTCTGTATCGTGTTGTGTTGATTGAAAAAGAAACAAAAACAAGAAGAAATAAAAAAAAAGAAGAAATATGAAGAAGAAAAAGAAAAAAATAGTTATATTACAAAAAGAAAAAGAAAAAAAAAGGGGTCCAAGTGTATGATGTAACACTATTTCTGAGGCAGCAAACACCTATCGCGTTTCACCAAATATGACCCATACCTACCTTCTAGTATTTCTGATCGCCTGAATACTGGTTGAGGACTCTAACTTAGTTATAGAGTTATTAGGACTTTAATTGAAGTGTAGATGCCATGTGAGGCCACTAAATAGTGAGTATAATTTCTAATTTTGGCGAGATTCGAGATCTCAGAAAGAAAGAAAAAAAAAAAGAGAGTGCCTAGGAACATCAGGAGAGCACAGTTATGTAGCCTCTCTCAGAGTTGACTTGTCTAATAGTCTACAGAGCTAGAGTCTGAAGTACTAGACTATATGTAGCACCAGTTGAGTGTGTGCCACCAAATACAAATCCATTCAACTTGATATCTCCTACCTAAGCCAAGCGCCAGGGTCAAGTTATAGATTATCGTCTGCTCTATCCCCGAGGGAAGTAGTTGCCTATCTCGATAGAAATTTTTGCCAAGGGTGATGTATGAACTCCCAATGCGAATCGGCTCTTTCACTTGGATCTATTACGTAGGCTACAGCACTTCATATTTGTCTGGATTTCTAAAGTTTTGAAATAAGAAAAGAAGTCTTCTGATTACTTCTACTATTAATTTTTGCTAGGGACTAGCAAATCTTAGCCATGGGGGTATTTGATGAGTCCATTAAAATGGACTAATATTAAGCCTAAGAATATTTAATCGTATAGTTTAGGTATGTTAATAATGCAATTAAGTTATAGAATAATTGTACACCTCATGATTTAAGTTATAACATTCTATAACTTAATGATTTTATTATTTTTATATGCAGGAAATAAAATACACAAAGAGCAAGGGTGGGGGGATAATTTCCCCAAACAGCTGCAACTCTTTCCCCCCTCCCCCACCGGACATTTGGGTAATATTCTCTTCCGCTGCCTTTCTCAACAACTATGACCGGGGATTTGGGAAAATCCCTGAACTCACGCGCAAGGGAGGAGTTAAAGAGAGGAGGCGAGGAGAGAGAAGGATCTTTCCCCCACTGCGGGGAACGTCTCTCTCTTCTCCACTATGGAGAGGGCGAGCACTATGCCGCTCCGTCTCTACCTCAAGCAGTAGCACCCGCGCACCATCACCTACCTCTCCCTCAGCCACCGAAGGCAACCGCACACCATCAGCCTGCGCCTCACTGCAAGCGCAGGCCCGCATGCCAATTTCCAGCCGTCCCTACAGCACCGTACCATCAGCCCGCATCCTCCCTTCCAACTGTCCTTCCATCACGTCTCTAGTGCACCGCTCATGCCACCCCGCCAGCGCACCTACTTCTCCCGCGCGTCTGCCTCCATCCATCTGCAGGCGCATCCCCCAGCGCACCCACAGGTGCACTCCACCTTTGCCCACTCCGCCCTCTCTAGAACCAGCGCATCCTCCTCCCCGCAGCCCGCACGCCCATCAGCAGGCGTGGCACCACGCGCCCCAGCATCCGCTCCTTGCATGTCCCTGCACTCCCCTCCGCCCGCTCGCTACTGAAGGCGCCCGCACACCATCTCCCCGCACGCGGCACCACGCGCCCCGCTGTTCCACCTCCCTGCAAGCAGACAGCAGGCGTCCTACCGCCCTACAGCGCCTGCTCCAACCTCTGCAAGCAACCGTGCACTCTTCTGCAAGCACGCTGCGTAGCCTTCCGTGCTGCAGCAGGCGCAGTGATGCACCCGCCCGGCCTTCACCGCTCGAATAGCTGTAGCAGCAGCCGTGCATTGCAGCAGTCTCCGGCTACCTTCAGCCACTGCCTCCGACCACCTCCGCAGCCGCCGCTGTCACCGTCAGAGAGCCCCCGTCCTCACCGTCCTCCTGAGCTTCGCAACTGCCCCGCCGGTGTTCTCTCTCTCTCTCGCGAGGAAGAGAGAGAGCAAATGCTCTGTTTTTGATAGAATTAAAAATTACATTCAATGCCATTGCCACAGATTTTATTTTTTATTTTTTATTATTATATTATGGCAGAATTGCATTCACGCACTCAAAGTTATTTCTAATTGCATGGCATTAATATTGGCTAGTTTAAAGATTGATTTTGGACTTGATTTAAGTACTAATTGTCTTTAGTACACATCACATGAAAATTGCACTAATTCATCCTAA
Source organism: Thalassia testudinum (assembly GCA_037157565.1). NCBI lineage: Eukaryota > Viridiplantae > Streptophyta > Magnoliopsida > Alismatales > Hydrocharitaceae > Thalassia > Thalassia testudinum. The sequence continues at coordinate 62,806,552 of JAZHRO010000063.1, forward strand.
ATTTATTGAGGATTTCTGTGATGGAAAACTGCACTTACACCATTAACTTTTTAGGTTATTGCAAACCTACTTTCCTTCACATTTTAAGTCCAATTTGAAAAGGTATTTCGCACTATCCGAAATAACATTAAATAATTAAGTATTGATTGCATCATTGCCTCCCTGTGGACACGACCCGCTCTTCTGCGAGTGGTTATTTTCATTATTTTTTATTACTCGATTTTTTCCACCACCTAAATACTATAACGCTAAGCGAAAAGTCGACCCATCAGACATCACCCCGTGTGCTGAGGCGAATAACCTCTATCAAAAAATCAACTTATATGTTATTCTCGCCTTCAAAATCAATGATGTGGGACTATCCCACTGCCTTCTTTTCGCACAATAATTGCAGGTGATGGGTGCTCCAATTGGGGGTGAAGGGGATGCCTACTACTTCAATTGAGGATCTGGGAACAATCTTGGGAGCATTTCGCAGCTCCTGGAGGTAACAATAAGGATGAACTCAGTTGGAGAACTGCAGTGAAGGTCGGAGAGGAAGGTCGCAGAAGCGGAGCTCTAGTTATATACTTGTAAAGGAGAATACAGCCTCTCAGCCCTATTAGAATAGCTCAGGAGGCTCGCCTGAGTGTGGTGAGAGTGATGGAGGTCGTGGCGTGCTGTGACGAGATGTGTGTGTGCATGGCAAAGTTGGAGAAGGTGGTCGAAGGTGGTAGTTCTCAATGGGCGGTTTGGTTGGTCAAAAGCCCCAGTGATGTCAAGGCTTTTGGTCGCGGGGATGTAGTGGTGCTTTTGGGTGTTGTGGTGTGGTGATTGGTGTGGTGGAGCAGGTGTCTGAGCTTGCCGGAGGTACGCCAACACTGAGGAAGGCAGAGGTGGTATGGGTGATGTAGTGTGCAAACCTAAGTTCTAAGGGTGTACGAAGAGTCAAGGGAAGGAGAGCAGTCGAAGGAGGACATTTACAAATGAAGGGAGAGTGAGTGTGTCACAGGCTATGATTGGTCGACACTGGAGATGAAGAGAGCTCCAGAGAGGGAGACAGTGACGTCTGAAGGGGGAGGAGGCTCCTAGCAGGTATGGCGAGGAGCAGACAATGGAGAGGAAGAGTTTTCCTCTGCCTATGGTATGTGGCAGAGGGCGAAGAAGTGAGAGAAGGAGGGTCACCGGAGCAAAGTCTAGAAGGAAAAGGAGGGCTTTTGGCCTTAAAATTTGCTGAAGAGGACAACCGATATAGGAGGTCCTTTTAAAGGCCCTTGGGTATGCCTTTAAAATTTGTACAAAAGCCTAAATTAGGGAAAAATCCTATCTGAGACTCTATTTATGGTCAAAATAGGTTAAAATGGTCAAACTAAGGGTACCAAACCTCTTAGTATATTTTTATATGAATTTTATGAGGTTTAGATGAATTTTATCTTGACCAGAACCTCATCAATTTAAGTAGGTCTAAAAATAGGGTTTTGTGTTCTGATTTAGCTCTTGAAATGCGTGAACCCTATTTCTGTCTATATAGACCCACTCATTGAACTTTAATGCTCATTTGACCTTTAATTAATCCCTGGCAAACCTCATGGTTAATCTGTATTTATGATATGCCCTACTAAGCCGCATCTCTAGAAATCAAATCAAAATACCAACAATAGGCCTAAAGGTACTCAAGTACCAGCCAAGATCTAGACCTAACTAGCTTTAGCCTAAGTCTACAGCAAAGGCTTCTAAGGCCAGCCAAAATTACCTAGAGGTTCATTGACCTCAGCGGTTAAAGCAACCATGCGTAGACGTATCATGTCCAGGTATAGTTTGCCAGTGTAGTTTTGTACGAGAGACATAGAGAAAGATTTTTCATTTGGAGAGTTTTCCCTCTTTTCTTTTTTTATTTTTCCCTAAATCCATCCTTGGATTGTCCCTAAACATGGCCTCTATCAGATTCCTTGTCCCCACAATCAATCCTTGAAGGTTCCCTAGATTTCGATGTCTCGGGATAACACCATCCATGGCAACCCCCAGAACCCTAGCTTTCGACACTTTGGGATAGTGCCACCCATGGCGTTCTGTAGCTAAATTCAAGCCCTAACAATTGACAATTCGGGATAATCCCACCCATGGCACCTGAATGAGCACAAGGTGCTTACATATCCTCGGTAGGATATTTAGATATCCTAGGAGACAAGCACTGAGTAGACGATATGTTATTACGCATTTTCAAGGGAAATTTCCCACCTCTTCACGTCGGGAACTCATCCAATCAACTTGTGTCGTTGAGCTGCTCTTAAGCTAGATCTTTGCGGTAGCTTTTCATAATTGAACACTTTTGGAATGATTTCTTTATTAAGTGCATTGAACTAGACTGGTGTGTGATTTTTGGTGCTTAGGTTACCAAGTCCCGCAAACCAAAGGGTAGGCAACGGGGTCGAATAATCCCTAAGCCTTAGACCTACTACATCTGCTTTGTACTTTCCTCAACCCCTTGAGAACTAATCCAGATCTTATCAAATATGTGAGCTTTTAATCCCTAAAACAAGCCCAAGATGCCTAAGATCGGTACTCGTCACTAATCTTCTAAGTTTTAGCCTTCTAGGTCTTAATTCATCATCCAATCCAGCCTAGAAGTTAGGTAAATTCCATACTCAATTACAAGGGACTATTTCATTTTCTATCTTTTTGATTGCTCCTTTTTTTCTCTTTTTTCTTTCTTTTCTCTTCTCCTCCACAATTGCTTTTCATTCATCTCAAATTGACCACTCCTTTCCTCTTTTTTCCTCTCTTTTTCTTTTTCAAATGAAACCCTTCCATGCATTGATTTTCACAGTATTTTGCATTTTAATACCCTCATGCCTAAGATTTGCAATGTCCTCATTGTAAATTAGGTGGGTTCGAGTTTAGTTAATATCGTACATTAGAACAGGTGAGTGGTAAACCGGTCGGACTAATTGTTGCAGATGATTTCTAGCTCTAATACAATTATCGAAGGTAGAGTCAGCTATTTTAACAAATGAACCCTAAAGTGCAATAAGATTTCAGCAAAGAGATAGGTCAAAAGGATTTTGATTTTTTTTTCAAAGATGATGGGTTGCCTCCTGTTAAGCGCTAAGTTTAATGCCATCAGCTGGGCGCAATGAAGCTTAGAGAGAATGGAGATCAAAAGATACTTCAGCCAGATTCGAATCATTGAGTTTGAAAAATGGTTTGAGTCTCTGATCGTTCACGACAAAAGGTTATGAGTCATGATTGAGTTTGCTAATTTCGACAGCTCCATTTCCAAATACTCATTTCACAAGGAATGGTCCAATCCACTTTGATATGAGTTTTCTAGGGAGGAGCTTAAGTCTGGCGTCTCCATTTCCAAATACTCATCTGACAAGGAATGGTCCACTCCACTTTGATCTGAGTTTTCTAGGGAAGAGCTTAAGTTTGGCATCAAAGAGTAGTACTTTTTGACCAAGATGAAAAGTTTTTCATGAAATGTGCTTACCATGGAAGGCTTTAACCTGCTCTATGTAGATTCGCAAGTTCTCGTACACGTCATTGCATAGTTCCTCGATCTCGCTCATTTGCAACCGTCAGTGGATTCCAACCTCCATGAGATCCAGATTGCACTTCCATACTTCCCAGTAGGCTTTATGCTCCATTGCTATGGGTAGGTGACATGCCTTCCCATACACGAGTCTGAAGGGAGACATTCCTAACTGGGTCTTATGAGTGGTCCTATAAACCCATAAGGCTTCCAGAAGGTGGGCAAAGCAGTCTTTCCTGTCAGACTAAATAGTAACTTGAAGGATCTTCTTGATTTCCCTATTGGATAGCTCAGCTAATCCACTCATATAGGGTTGAAAAGGAGTCAAAAAATGATGTGACAACCCATACCTTTTCATCAGGGACTGGAAGTGCACATTTGCAAAGTGGGTTCCTCCATCAAAGATGATGCTTGTGCAACACCGAACTGAGAAAAGATGTGCTGATGAATGAATTTGATCACGACTTTATGATCATTGGTTTGGGTCGGGACGGCTTCGATCCATTTGGATACATAGTCCACAGTGAGGAGAATGTATTCAAAACCATCAGATTTTTTGGAGGGTCCCATGAAATCAATCCCCCAGATGTCGAAGATTTCGCACACAAGAATCAACTGTAAAGGCATCATGTCACAATGGCTCTTGTTGCCTAAGGTCTGGCAATGAGTGCATGCCTTACAATAATCATGTGCATCTTTGAAAATCATGGGCCAATAGAAGCCACACTGGAAGACTTTTTGTTGTGGTTTTATGTCCAGAGAAGTGACCACTACAGGCATGGTGTGGCAGAAGGATAAAATGCCATTGATCTCTAATTTAAGAACACATCTTATGATGATTTGATCATCACCAATGTGGAATAGGTACGGATCTTCCCAAATAAACTATTTGGAATTTGAATGTAATTTGTCTCTCTTGGCCCTTGGCTAATCAGATGGATCTGTTGTGATGCTAAATAGTTCACCATATCAGCATACCAAGGAAGTTCTATATTAATTGTCAGGAGGTGCTCATCTGGAAAATGCTTCGTGATAGGTCTGGAAGGGTCAATGATTGATGAAGGAAGATGAGATAAATGGTCAGCTACCACATTCTACTTTCCCACCTTATCGCAAATTTCAAGATTGAATTATTGCAATAGCAAGATCCAGTGGATTAATCTAGGCTTCGCATCCTTCTTCATGAGTAAGTGCCTTGCTACAGTGTGATCCGAGTAAATGATGACGTGGGAACCCAGGAGGTATGACCTGAATTTCTCCCGGCCAAATACTATAGCCAGTAGCTCTTCCTCTGTAATGGTGTAATTAGGCTAAGCCTTGTCCAATGTCTTGCTAGCGTAAAATATGATTGCCAGTTTCCCATCAATTTTCTGTCCGAGCACCACTCCTACTACATAGTCAGTCGCATCGCACATGACCTCAAAGGGTTGAGACCAGTCAGGAGATTGCAAAATTGGTGCTTGGGTGACTCGGTCATGCAGGATCTCAAATGCGTGAATGCACTCACTTAATGTCTCAAATGGCGTGTCCTTCGAAAGGAGATTTGTCAAGGGGCACGCAATCTTAGAGAAATCAGGTATGAATTGATGATAAAATGCAACATGCCATAGAAACAATCTAATGTCTTTGATCGAGTTAGGCACAGGTAGTTTGGAAATCAGATTCACCTTATCCTGGTTGACCTAGATAACTCTCTCAGAGATGAGTTGTCCAAGTACAATGCCCTCAGGAACCATGAAGTGGCTCTTTTCCCAGGAGAGAACCAGGTTCACTTCGATGCATCTCTTAAGGATCTAGACCAAATGTAGGAGGCATTCATTGAAAGATTCACCGAATACTGAGAAGTCGTCCATGAAGACCTCAAGGCAAATACCTACTATATCTGAGAATATCGCTAGCATGCACTGCTAAAATGTAGCAGGTGCGTTGCATAGCTTAAAAGGCATTTTGCGAAATGAGTACGTACCATAGGGGCAAGTAAAGGTGGGCTTTTCTTGATCCTTAGGATGAATGGCCACCAGATTATATCCAGAGTATCCATCCAAGAAATGGAAAAATCGATTTCCCACTAGTTTCTTGAGAATCTGGTCAATGAACGGAAGCAGGAAGTGATCTTTCTTTTTGGTGGCATTCGATTTTCGATAGTCTATGTAGACTCTCCACAAATTCACAATGCAGGTCAGGATGGTCTCTCCAAATTTAGTTGTAATCACAGTGAGCCCTACATTTTTAGGCACAACTTGGATCAAGCTCACCCAGTGTCTATCAAAGATCAGGTAGATGATACCAACATCTAACCACTTGATGATCTCCTTCTTCATAACCTCTTGCAAATTTGGATTGAGTCTTCTCTGCATCTCTCGAGATGGTCATGAGCCCTCTTCAATGTAGATATGGTGTGTGCAATAGAAGGGACTTATCCTAATCAGATCATCAAGAGTCCAATTGATGGCTCTCCAATGCTACTGGAGAACAGAATTAGCTTTGTCTCCTAATCAGATTTGAGTCGGGAATTGATGATTATAGGAAACGTTTGATTGGAACCCAAGAAGACGTATTTCAGATGATCTCGGAGGGGCTTTAGTTCCATAATCGAGTTATTAGCAGCAGGTGGGGGTTCGGGATGGGCCTCAGAAAATAAAGTGGGAACTATGGGTGAATCAGGATCAGCTCTGAGATCCTCTATCTGTCGGTGAAGATCTTCTTGAGGTTGAGGATCATGGATAATCGGGTTTTCTTCTGTAATTGGGTCCTCAACCACAGAACTAATGTCGCACACTTCTTCAATTGCCCCACAGTTTATTCTTTTTGGGCCTTAAGGATATCAATCCGCAATGTCTTATTCCCAAATTTTAACTCGATCTGGCTCTCTTCACAATTGATGTTTACCTTAGTTGTAGCTAAGAATGGTCTCCCAAAGATGATCGGTATGTTCCTCAGATTTTTAGGAGTATCCATATCAAATATGGTGAAGTCCACCAAGAAATAGAAATCTTGGATCTGTACTAGAACATCCTCAAGAATTCCTCTAGGTGACTTGATTGATCTGTCTACAACTGCAAGGTCACCTCAGTCTGTTGGAGCTCAGTTTCCTCGAAGTGATCTAGTAGGGATGTAGGGATCAGGTTCATGGATGCTCCTAAATCCAATAATGCTTGATCAAATTCTAAATCGCCAATCCTATAGGAGATCAAAGGGGTGCTAACAACTTTTGCCTTTTGTGGGAGTTTGCTCAAAATGATTAAGCTGACTTGCTCAGACAAAATGATCGAACTCCCATCTTTGTTTCACAGCTTACGTTTTGGTGTACATAAATCCTTCAGAAATCTTGCGTAAGCCAGTACGTAGCAGATCACATCCATCAAGGGAATGTTTATCTTGACTTGCTCAAAGAGCCTGACCAGATCTTCCTCAAGTGCCATGGGTTTGGGTTTCCTCTTTCCCTTGGTTAAGGCCTCAGGAAATGGAACCTTTGTATGTTCCTCTAGAATTGATTCAGGTTCAGGATCTAGTATAGGAGTGTCCTGGATAACTATCCTATGGTTAGGATCTGAAATGCTAGGCATCGAGTGGCTAGGATAAGGTGGATCTTGGGTCGATTTGCCACCATGGGTGGTAACAGAATTAAAACCCACCTGGTTTTGGTTAGGAGTCCACAAAATAGGTGATTGCTACTAATATCACGAATATGATGTCGAAGCCTCCATCCCGTCGAGTGATGGAATAGAAGGAGCCTAATAAACATAATGAGCTTAGCCCTGATCGATTTTTTGCGTGATTTGTAATTAGAGTTTCTAGGATCATTGTAACTCACAAAAACTGATTCACTTTTAAAATTTGTAAACCTAGATAGTGGAGTATCTAGAGTCATCCAAGGAGGCCAATTTTGTTAATCACATAAATGGTTCTCACTCTCGCCTCTCAAATCTGCACTTTCTTTTTGTGATTTTGATTTTGCTATTTTTATATTTTTCAAAATAGTTTGGCTTGAAATATGCGAAGATGAAATACGCTACAACTAACCCTAGGTGACAATAATGAAGCCTTCTCCTCTAAGCTCACTCTAAGCAAGTGGGCCTAGAATAATTAGAAGAGAAGGGGTGTGGTGCACTAACTAATTAAATGCAAGAAAAGTACACTAAAATGAAACATGAGCTTTGAAGGCAAACTTGATTTGTATTACTAGCAACTAGACAAAATGTAGCGGAATGCTTGTTACATGGAAAAATAAAAACACTAGCTAATAAAAATATAGAGATAAAGAAGAAGAAAGGGGTATCCTCTAATTGAAGTTGTAATGGCCCTTGCTCTAAGTGCAATGGCCCCACACTTAAAAAGGGTCTTCCTTCTTCCTTGATGTAGTCCTCCTCCAAGCTATCCTCCAAGGTGGGTGTTAACCACCTTGCTCCTGCTCTTGCATGGTCGTCCCCTTGATGTTGAAGGTGATCTCCTCCTTGGCGTGGCTAAAGGAGAAGACAAGAGAGGAAGAAGGCACCAAGGGGGTGGGTAGGTTGCCCCCTTGATTTTCTTCCCTCCTTCTTCCTTGTCATGGAGAGTGGGTGGAATAATGGTGGACCAAGCTAAGGGAAGAGATGAATTTTTGGTGGTGATTATGGTGGGTATTTATAGAGGTAGATGAGGGGTGGTTGGCATGGGCTTAAGTGTAGGGCTAGGATTAGGTTTGGTGGGCAATTAGTGGTGGTTATGGGGATCCTAGGGTGTAGGATGGATGGTGCCAAGTGAAGGGGTTTTATGGGTGGTGGTTGTCGGTGGTTATGGCCATGGAAGGGCACTTAAAGTTGGCACCAACCATGGAGGGATGCCATGGTTTGGCACCACCTAAGGGGGTTTCTAGAAGGTAGGTATGTGGATGGTGGAGATGGGTTGTAGGGGTAGGTGTAGGGTGGTAATGAAGAGGGTTTTGGAGGGAATTTTTGTCACCAAAATGTGGTGCCCTTTGGTGGCGGTTGAGGGGTGAAGAGGTGTGCCTTGTTGGTGTTAAGTTGAAGTGGAGTAGGGTAGCTTAGGTGGAAGCTTAGGTGGGAATTAAGGTTGGGTTGTTGGTGCCAAGGAAGTGACAAGCTAAGCTAAGCTAGCTTAGCTAGCTTAGCTACTAGAGAGTAGGGTTGGAGTCATTCGGAGCTAGAGTTTAAAGGGAGAAGAGCTAAGGGTAGCTGGAAGGAGCTGCACAAAAGCTGATGTCTACTGGAAGGAGCTACACTGGAGCTGTTGTTTACTGAGCTGAGGTGAGCTAGGTCTAGTCTTCCCGAAGATTACCTAGGTAGCTGGAGTAGCTAGCATAGGTCATGTAGCTCAACTCAACAAAGTTGAGCTAAGATAGGTCTCTAGGAGCTAGACTTAAGCTAGCCTAAGTTGGTTAAGGTCATCTTCAGCTGACCAAGACTAGCTAGTTCATAGTAGTAGCGAGTCCTAGTCAGGTTGAACTTCTAATGAACTCTTATGAGTTGAAAAAGCTGGAATGGAGTTGGGATCAACTGTCTTTAGCTAGTTTGAGCTACCATTCAGCTAAGTTGAGCTGAATGGCGCTAAGGTGAACTAGCTAGAGCTACCATTTAGTTGAGATGAGATGAATGGAGCTAAGGGCGAGTTGATCTAGCTTGAAGTAGCTGGGATCCAGCTGATAAGAGCTTCTTCTTCACCTTCTACCTTCCTAACTGCTAAGATGTATGGGATCTAACATTCTGCCTAATCCTGACACTTAGATATATGCATTAAAAATTCATTAAAATGCAGTGCATGCCTATCCTAGGTAAATGCCTAAATGCAGCACAAAAGCCCATTTGTGGAGTTAAAACCCTAAGAGCTAAGTTAGTTTTGGGGCATAAGAGTGATGATAAACTGTCATTTATCAGGCCCTGATTCGAGTTCATAACACACCTCTTGTTTGGCACATTATTTGGATTCAACAGAGGTTGAGATGGAAGTGCACCAGGTTGGCAAGACCAAGCCATCTATGCGAGTTTATTTCAAACCTCTATGATCTCATCTTTGTGCTATTTCTACATAGCCGCATTAGTCTTTTGGATGTCAGCCAAGGTTTGTAGAATCAGATTTATGTGCTCTTCCCTTAGTGGCCTGGATTGGTAATTTGGGTTAGGCCTAAGCTGAATGGGCTGATATGGGTGTGGGGCTTATGGTTGGGGTTGGAATTGAGATTTGGTGTTTTGATTATTTCCCAACCACATGAATTAGGATGATTATGACATCCAGGGTTGTAGGTATCGGAGAATGGATCATTTTGGATGGCATGGAGATCCTCGCAGGTCTGAGGAACTCTTGAAAAGTCAGAGTACGAGGGTTCAGAGTTCCCCCAACTAGAGTAGGTGGGTTTGGAGTGTCCTCCGAAACTAGGATCAGACGGGGGTGGATTTGGGTCCATGCTCTGGTGAGAGTGGTGGTAAATGTTATGCATGGCATCCTTGACAGAGGGCGGTCGCACATGTGTTTTGTTGTGCAGCGGTGGCTCTCTGCAGATGTCGAGTCAATTCATCCACCTTTTCCTCGATGATTGAGACCTTAGCCAAGCAACTGGCCACCAACTCCAAATCGACGGATGCAGATAAGCCTCAAGTATTGTGTGCTCCCCACGTGTTTGTTAATGCACGGGTGGTCATCCGATCGAACACACCCAGCGATTCAATGTTTATGGAGTTCTTGCACATGTTCTAGAGAATCTCGCAAACTGTATCTTCATGTTGACCAATGATGCTTCCACCAGAGGTTGCATTGACAAAGAGCTTGATATCCTCATGGAGCCCTTGGTAAAAAGACTAGACTTGTTCCCACTTAGGAACTCAGTGATGGGGACATTTCCTCATGAGATCTACAAAGTGATCCCTTGCCTCATGAAGTGGTTCTCCCACATTTTGTGAGAATTGCGTGATTTGGTGCCTCAAAGCATTTGTTCGACCAATGGGGAAGAATTTCTATAAGAATTCAGTTTGGAGTTCCCCCCATGTGTTGATTGGATGGGTCAGAGATAAAACGAATCGACAGCTTTATCCATGAGAGAGAAGGAGAACATCTTCATGAGCAGAATGTCTCAATTTTGTATAGCAGGCCTAAAGGTCTAGGCCAAATGTTTTAGTTGATTGATGTGCTAGAAGGGATCTTCAGAGTTTAAGCCAGAGAATTTAGGGATAGCAAGGATCATATTTGGCTTGAGTTCAACATCAGGCCCTCTAGTTGGGATTTGTACCTTGGGCTCGATTTCCACCACAGTGGGATTGTAGTGATCTCAATTCTGAGGATATGGCGGTGGATTGATGTGTGCATGGAGTAGATCATTGAGGTGTTGTAGCTGATTTTGGAAATCAAGGTCTTCTTCGTGATTCTCCATAGATGTGGATGAAGGAGATCTAGGCTCAGAAGCAAATGAGTTGGAAGAGATATCAATCTAGTCAGATGGTAACACAAACAAGTGGGTTGAGGCTTGGCCTCAATGAGAATGGACTGCTAATGGAGGCCTTAATGGTTGTCTTAAGGACCTCCTCCCAAGCATGCAATAAAGAGCCAAATGAGGGATAGAATACGTGATACCTCTGATCGGAAAGTCACTCACCTAAGAAGTACTTGGGCAGCCAGGAAGGGAGAGCCTTGCAATGACCCCTACATGGAAGAACTTCCCCATGGGTTATAGGGTTTCCCCTACCTGACCTTCCATGTCACTGAGAATCCAAGTAGATCGGAATGAGCAACTTGACCCCTTAAGTCTACCAATTTTAATCCTGAATTATGGTGCTTTGAATTTCACTTGAATTTTAGAAATGATTGCGATTGTGACCTAATTTGAAGGTTAGTTAACCCACAATGTGGGACAACTTCACCTAACTTGCTCTAAAGTTTAGGATGAATTGGGTAAGGAACCCGAAATCACCCTGAGTGGTTTGTAAGCAAGTTATTATGTCTCAATTTTGTAGGGATTCAAGTGAATGTTAGAGCCTTTTCTTAGGGTCTTCTTGATTAGCTCAATTCAATCAAGGCTTGGGTGTCACACAATGCGGGAAATCAATTCTCTTTTAAATCAGGCAAGTGTGTTTTCCTCAAATCCAAAAATAGAAACCCTAATTTGGCTCTTGTCCAGGTTCAATTCTTTCCAAATTGGGCACCTAGGGCTCAATCAAGAAGTTGAATAGCCTAGGCACCTTAAGTCCATAGTAGGTGCAGATATCTGGATGGGGATTTCTAATTACATAATATTAGGCAACTCAAGTAATTAATTATAGGAAAGAATGCGAGTTTATCCTAATTGACTCTATTTTTAATTCCTTCTAGAAATGAGAGGCTTAAGAAGAAGAAAATGAAGTTACCTGCCCCTGGAGTGGTTGTTGTGCAACTGATCTTCTCCCATGTACCTCGTAAAATCACAACAGATCAAATAAAGAAAGTTAGAATCAGATTAGAATTGTAATCAGTGAAATGAAACTATGCACTGATCCACAGCAACGGTGCCAAAATGTTAAGCGTGAAATTGTTGGTGTTAGGATATATGCGTCATAGTATAGAATGAAAATCACATAAACGCTTAAATTGATAAAGTTCAAAATCAATTCGGAGTCCAAGGTCATTCGCAGGGAGAAAAATATGGCAATTTTAATCCACTAATCACAAATCAAAAAATAATACAAAATTGAAACCAATGAGATGCCCCAAATAATATTCCAATAAAGAATAGAGTTAATGCAAAAAGATGGGGTTAAAATGATGATTTGAATCACCAAATTAACCCTTAAGTTTAAACTCACAATTATTTCAAATAAATGAATAGTACGCTCAATCAAATATTAGAGAGAAAACCACTCAACTGCCAGATCAGACAACAATAGAAGGCCCCAGACGCCTAAACTGGCAGCACCTCACAAGGCACAAGACCTTGCCTTAAGCCTCACAGAAGAGGCATAACAGCAGTACACCAACAGAGCCACAAGAGCCTCGCACAAAGACCTCGGAGGCTAAGTGTTGAGAGAGGGAGAGGGCACGAATCCCAAGGCAAAGCAAAACCCTCCCTCTCTCTCTAATTCTTTTCCCTTTCTCTAAACTCAGACCTGGGAGAATAATACCGGGTAAACAGGCGGGTAATTGAATCTAGGGGTCCAGACCTGCCTACGTGGTGTAGTGGGTGAGGAGCGAGTGCACGTGCAGTGAGTAGAACCTCACCGCGTGTGTTGAGGCAAACAACCTCTATCACAAAATCAAGTTATATGTTGTTGCTGCCTTCAAAATCCATGATGTGGGACTATCCCACTACCTTCTCTTTGAGCAGCAGCTGCATGTGATGGGTGATCCAATTGGGGTTGAAGGGGATGCCTACTACTTCAATTGAGGATCTGGAAACGATCTTGGGAGCGTTCCACTGCACCTAAAGGTAGCAATGAGGATGAACTCGACCGGAGAACTGCAGCAAAGTTCGCAATGGCGAAGCTTTGGTGATGTACTTAAGAAGGAGAATACGGCCTCTCAGCCCTATTAGAATAGCCCAGGAGGTTTACCTGACTGTGGCGAATGTGATGGTGGTCGCCTAAGTGTGGCGTGATGGTTGTTCACTTTTGTGTGTGCATGGCAAAGTCGGAGAAGGTGGTCAGAGGTGGTGGTGCTCGGTGGGAGGTTTGGATGGCCAATAGCCCTAGTGATGTTAGGGCTTTTGGTCATGGGGATACGGCAGTGCTTCTGGAAGTTGTGGCGTGGTGATTGGTGCTTTGGAGCTGGTGTGCGAGCTCGCTGGTGCTGAGGAAGGTGGAGGTGGTATGGGTCATGTAGTGTGCGAACCTAAGTTCTAAGAGTGTTGGAAGAGTCAAGCGAAGGAGAGGAGTTGAAGGAGGATGTTTACAGATGAAGGGAGAGTGAGTGTGACACTGGTTATGATTGGGCAGTACCGGAGACGAAGAGAGCTTCAAAGAGGGAGGCGATGACATCTGAAGGGGGAGGAGGCTTCTAGTAGGTATTGCGAGGAGCGAACAACAGAGAGGAAGAGTTTCCCTTTGCCTTTGGTATGTGGCAAAGGGCAAAGAATCCGAAGAGAGAGGACGCCAGACCAAAGTGGAGTAGGCTAAAGGTTGGAGGAGAACGAAGGTTTTTAGCCTTAAAATTTGTAGAAGAGGATGGTCGATCGTAGGAGGTCCTTTTAAAGGCCTCAGGGTGGGCTCCAAGCTCAGGAAGAAGCTTTAAGAGATCAAAATTTAGGGATGAAATCCCCAATATTTCTCAGGCTTGATCAAGCTCAAGAGCTTGATTTGAAGGTCAATATGCAACCTACCAGATCAGGTAACCTCTCAAAGATCTTCCCTCCAAGTTTGGAGGCAAATAGATCTGATTTGAAGGAGAAAATCTCCATTGATCTTCGCTGTGGATGTGTTCCCACTGCCAATGGAAATAGGGATGAAAGTGAAGAAAATGATGAGAAGTTAGGGGTCCTTTTGCAAATAATTCGAAACCTGATTGGGTGAATGTGAGTAATAGAGTTTTAAAGGGCTAAATTGCAAACTAGGGCAAGATGGACTTTGATTGGGCCCAAATTTTGATGCAAACCTAATTTATACTCAAGGAATCTAATGGTGAAGTTGGATTTGAGTTTTGACCTTGTTTGATAAGTTAATTTGTACAAAATCCTAAATTAGGGTAAAACCTATTTGAGAATCTGTTCAAGGTCAAAATAGGTTCAGATGGTCAAACTAAGGATACCAAACCTCTTAGTATATTTTTCTATGAATTTTATCCTAGTATAGATGAATTTTATCTTACTAGAATCGTATCAATTTAAGAGTGTCTGAAATTAGGGTTTTGTGTTCTAATTCAGTTCTCGAAATGTGCGAAACCCTGTTTCTATTTATGTGGACCCACTCATTGGACTTTAATGCTCATTTGACCTTTAATTAACCCCTTGCAAAACCCATGGTTAACTTGTAATTATGATATGCTACTAAAATTGCATAATTAACCCTGATCTCCTGTTTTCCTCTCAAAACAGAATGACATGGAATTACGACCCTCAGATGATCAAGTAGGAGCATTTATCCATCAAATTTGACTAAAAGTGGCCATTTAGGACCTATGATGGTGTTACCATCATGCTTCTTTACACCACATTGTGTTTTGGGGTTGTAAGCTCCTGGGTGGTGTCTTGGATAGTACTATCTCGAAGTGTTGGCACCGAAGCCCCCACAAAGGTTGGTAATGGTACTGATGATCCCGACACATCTAGTGTAGGAATAAGCTACGAATAAGCATGGGGGAAGCAAAAAAAAAAAATTTAACACGACCTTATAAATGTTGGCATTCACAAAGCATCGACATAAGATTTTAAAGGATTATCAAAGTTGTGATTAGGATTCAAGAGCCAAGGAAATCCTAACTACAAAATAATTTCACATCATTTGAATTAACAAAGAGTTAACATGTGAATTTTTGAAGGATACATTGATCCTGATTCATCTAATTTTTGGATCTAAAGACGAATCCTGATGTTTTATCATTAAGAAATCTTATGCCTTTCTTATTTTCAATCAACCAAAGTCTCGTAATTTTCTCCTCAAAAGAAAAAAATTAGTCTTTTCCAAAATCCATTTTGTGAAAATAGTTTTGCTAAGAGGCTAGCAAAAGATAAGCATGGGGGTGTGATAAACACTAGTTTATCACCATTCTTATGCCCTAAAACTGATCTAGCTCTTAGGGTTTTAACTCTGCAAACAGGTTTTCAGGTTGCATTTAGGCATTCACCTAGGTTAGGCATGCATTACATTTTATTTGTATTTTTGGTGTGTTTATCTGAGTGTCAAGGATAAGCAGAAAATCAGATCCCACATAGCTTGGTACTCAGGAAGGCAGAAGATGAAGAAGAACCTCCTATCAGCTGGATCCCAACTAGATCCAGCTCATTGTAGCTGGATCAACTCATCTTTAGCTCCATTTAGCTCATCTCAGCTGAATGGTAGCACAAGCTAGTTCACCTCAGCTCCACTCAGCACACCTCAGCTAGATGATAGCTCAAACTAGCTCAAGATAGCTAATCCTAGCTCCATTCCAGCACCTCCAGCTCAGAATAGTTCATTGGAAGCTCAACCTGACTAGGACTAGCTACTACATTAACTAGCTAAACATAGTCAACTGAAGATGACCTCAACCAACTCAAGTCATCTCAAGTCCAACTCTCGGAGACTTAACTGAGCTCAACTTGGTTGAGCTGAGCTACTTGACCTGAGCTAGCTACTCCAACTAGCTAGGTAACCTTTGGGAAGACCAGACCCCGCTCACCTTAGCTCATATTAGCAGAAGCCAGCTCATCTTAACTTGGCTTAGCAGCTAGCAAAGAACTAGCAAGCTAAGTAAGCTAAGGTAGCTCCTTGTAGTTCTCTTCAGTATCCACCAGCTCCAGTGCAGCTCAAGGTAGTTCCCTCTAGCTCCTCACCTCGAAAACCCTAGCTCCCTCTACCTACTATTCCATTCACCACCTAGCTCAGCTAGCTTAACTTAGGTCTACTTAACTCCACCTCCATGGCCTTACAAACCTAACCCTAAAGAAAAGGCGAGCAAATAGAGAAGAATCTCCACTCTGTTCCAGTAAAGATTCACACCAAGAGTAAGATCACCAAGCTCCAAGAAGTGGCAACTGGCAGATGCTGAGAAGCAGCGAGAGGTCAAAGCTTTGATTCTCTGATGGCGGAGAGCAAGGAAGACTCTGCAATAGGCTCATACTTTCAATTGAAAAAGTCATGGCTCAGGGAAGAGGGATGTAAGGAGATGAGGAACAAGCAAACAAGTTCGTTTTTGTCCTGGGAGGATGGAACAGGACACAGCTCATCTTCGGGGAGTCAGAGAGCTTGTCAACTACAAAATTCTACCAACTAATTACATAGCAAGCTACGCCTATAAATATGTCATCTTATGTTATTTCCTAACATTTCCCATGCATTTTAGGTAGCCATACTTGCATTTGTAAATATTCACTTACATTCATTTTTAAAGAGGGGAAGATAGTGAAAGCAAATGACCATTCAATCCACTTCAATTTCATAACAATCCATCCCATCTCAAACACACATAATAATTGACATCTTCATTATGTACTTGCATTGCAAATTCACCACCCTTATTTTATTTTCCACCAACCGACTGCATTTTGCATGGAGCTGTGCCCACCCATCTTCTCATCGCCCATCTCCCTCGTACCATTTGCATGGGGAGAGGCGCACGCTCCCTCCATAAAGGATCATGCACCCCTCCCCTACAGGGGAGAACCAGTCTCCACCCCTCACTCTGCCATTTCCATCCCCTTTCACTCCACAGCAAGCCCTTACACAAAACACCCACCAGCTCTCACCCTCCCTCTCTTCCCCTCCTACTCTCTACCCCTCTCAATATAGAGGTACGCAAAGCATAAGGAAATCTTCTCCGTGGGCTTAACCCCACGGCGAGGACCACTGACATCTAGTTCCGCACGAACAGGTAGACACTGGTGGGTTCCCCCTTTTATTTTGATTTTTTCTAGTTTTGTTTAGAAGGGCCCATTGCATGATTCGAACCCAAGTCTCTTGGGTGAGAATCATCCATCCTCACCACTTGACCACAAGTGATATATTAATATAATAATAGATATATAGATATATATATATATATATACATATTTACATATATATATATATTTCTAGTATATCAGCATCTATATATATATATATATATATTACTCAATATATAGAGTCGTAGGCTCATACTTATATATATATACTTATCTATATATATATATATATATATATATATATAGTTATACTTATATATATATATATCTAGCTATCCATCTATATACTTATCACCTATTCACCCATATATATATTCCATCTATACACATTACCCTCACCATTCAGACCCACGCACTACACCCCACCACACCTTGTGTTGTAGGGATCTTTGCACAAGTTGCATCTGTCCCTACAACGCCCGCGCAAAGCAAGCACTTCCACCCACACTCATACACATCCGCTCCACACTCCACACAGCACTTAGTCTTGTTGGTTGCATCTTGCTAGACGTGGACCAACTTGACACCGTGCTACATCCCATCCCCATTTCCATCTCCACCCCTATTTATATAGTATCTATATATCTATATCTATTCTATATCCATTTACATATCTACTATATATATATATATATACATATTCTAAGCTAAGTATCTCTTTCCATTTCTTTCCTTGCATTTTATTTTGCTTTCATTTGTCTTTTATTCTAGCTATTAAAAAGACCAAAAAAAAAGTATAAAAGAGAAAAGATAATTCTTATCTTGCAAGTACGTGATCTTGTGAGTGACATGATCAATTTTGGAACCCTAAATTGGCTTCAAGCCAAGGATCATTTGGCTCAAGGCCAAGGACTTCATTTTTTGAGGGTGTACCTCAAGGACAACATTATCACAAATTTCTTAAAAGTAGAAAAAATCAAAAACATAATAAACGCAAGGAAGAGATACGTTCTAGGAAAGGCATAGAAACTTCTTAATCTCTTAATTCCTGCCTCCTTGAGATTGACCCTGGGCCTAAAAGTGACCAAGATAAAATCAACTAGGCTAGGTTAATTTTTTTTTTTTGTGAAACTGGTGTAGACTCAATTTAGGTTAACTCACTATACTAATTTCAACAGTAATATCACCATATTAAATAAGCCTATTCGAGTCCGCACCAAGTTTTTCTGGTACCGCTGCCGAGGAGGCGCCATTCGGAGTAAGTGTTTCTATCATTTTTCTTTGTTTCTTTTCCCACTCTTGTCTTCACAGGTGTGCTTGTTTGTGTTGTGTAGGTGAGCTAGTTGCTGGGAGGAGGCACAAAGAGACGGAGGGAGATGGGAGCAAGGACAAGGTGGAAGTGTGAAGTCACCACCGGCGCTGCTTGGGTCCTTGCAATCGTTGCTGAAAAGGTTAGTGTTCTTCTCTTAAGTAAACTATTTCCTTTTACCACCCTCAATTCAAAATACAAAAAAAAAATCTAAAAATTCCGAAAACCCTAAAAATGTTTCTTGGGAATTTCTTAGGGTGAGTGGAGTAAAACCCACTTGTTGATTGTTTGCTATCATCCCCACCGCCTCTTGATTTCCCGCAAAGCTCGCATAGTGAAAATCCAAGAATCTTGATTCGTGGCAATTTCATTGTGTGAAATCTTCTTAGAGGAAAGATAAAAATTGATTAAATTCCATCCTTCCTTGCCTCATTTATTAGCATTTTGGGATCACATTTTTGGTGGGGAGGCTTGGAATTGAGTTGATTCCAACCCCACCACGACTTCACATTTGCCTTTGATTCGATCTTGAAATTTTCAACCCCAACATTTTCAATTTCTTTACATCATTTGGTGGTTGAGCCCTTGTGAGTAGATATCTTTTGGTGTTTGGGAGAACTTGAGTGCATTAATTGGCTCCCATTCACATCGAAATAAAATTGACTTGTGCATCCACATAGAAGTTCCCATCCTGGGAAGCCCATTGCACTTTTAGCATGCATTAACTAATCCACATTGAAGAAGGGTTGGTTGAGTGCAACAAAGAAACTTGTATTTTTCTCAAACACGGAGATTGGTTAAAGTGGTATACAAGTGAAACATTAAAATCCACAAATTATAAAGTGCGAAACTCTAAAAGCCATTCACCACTCCAAAAACTTCAAGTCAAGGAGAGATCCCCATTGCATGCTTGCTTGACACACTCTTAAAATCAACGCACTTGGGCATTACCTGTATACAACGCCCTTCGCATTCCTTGAGCAGTTGTTCCTAAGCCTCTAAATTAAAACTGGTAGCAACTTGAACCCTCTTAAGGATTAGAGGTCTAACTACTTACATGTAGCACCTACGTGTTGGTGTGGGTTCCTGCGTGCTATCGGGTGTCTCAAATTTGGGCAAACGGCCTTTCAATCTGGTTCGGTGGTTCCGCAGTGCTCTCATTCGATTTCGTAGGTTGTGATAGTAGGTAACTTAGATCTTTAGGTCTAGGGGCACATTTTAGAGGTTAGGAAATTGATTGCTTTGATTTGTCATCAAGTATATCCTTGCGGCATTGTCACTCATCCCCTTTCCCTTCTCATCTCCTCAATTCTTCCTGCAATAGTGCATGTTTGGGAGGAGGTCACAAACATTGAATTGTTTGAATTGTCTGATAATTCTTTTTTTTTTTGAAACAGAAAGGAGAGCTATCATCCTGCGATAGCAGTCCGGAGTAGTATATTATGTGCAAAGAAGGGAGATTACAAAAAGGATCCCCAAGACTGTATGAGGGACCATCACTCTCTTACAATATTTTCACAACATACTGGCCTCTCCTGAAAAAGTCTCTCATTCCTTGCCTTCCATACACACCAAATAGAAGCAGCCATGTGGACATGTGGTTTCCCTCTCACCTCAAACCCATGCCACATAGAATCCCACTCTGGTAAATGCTCCTAACAAATTTTTCTCCAAATGACAACAGTGATAAGGCAAGAAGAGAAGAGGTGATTTACATTATCAGTGCTCATCTCACATAAAAGACACACAGGATGATCAGTACCCAATCTTCTGTGGCGTAGATCACTTGTGATTAATCCATCCCTCCTGCATAGCCAAAGGAAGATTTGCACCTTGAGAGGTATTTTTAACAACCATATCTTCTTATCAATGGAATCATGTCTCCATCCCTCTTCAAAATTTAGCATTCTGCTATACCTAGATTTGACACTGTAGATCCCATCCCACAAATATCTGTCCTCCATTCCAGGCCTAGGTCTGAAATTTTCAAGGTCTAATAAAAGCCTTCTCTTCTCATCCCATAACCGGGTTGTTCTTTTGCTACTGCTGGATTCCATATCATCCAGAATCTAACTGCTGCTGCTGCAAGACCAGATCTTGCTGACCGCACCATTCTTGTCAGCTACTACATTAAAAGCTCTTGGATAGAGCTCCCTCATGACCCCCAATTCAGACCATTCCTCCTTCCAGAATCTGAAAGACCTGCCATATCCAAGTGATGGTTGCAGCAGATGGAAGTGATCAGCCAAAGCCTTAGTTACTGATTTCCAGAAAGGTGATGGACAGTTTGGCTGAAGTCTGGAAAATCTACTGTTGGAAGCTCCATATCTATCTCTGATCAGATCTGACCACGGTTTCAGATCACCTTGTAGCAGCTTAACAGCCCATTTGAGCAGCAAGGCATCATTAAAGTGCTGCAAGGACTTGATCCCAAGACCACCCAGCTCCTTAGGATAAGAGATTTGATCCCATTTGAGAGGCTGCAAGAAGTTGCCCTTGTGTCTAGCTCCCTTCCAAAAAAATCTCTTCCTCATCACATCCAATCTTTTCCAAATGGATCTTGGTGCTTTGAAAATGGAGAAGTAGAAAACAGGGATGGAGGTGATCACCGAATTGAACAAGATATGCCTTCCACCTTTGGATAAGAATCTGTTGTGCCAACCATCAAGTTTCATAGAGATCTTGTCAAAAAGGCAATTCCAATCACCTCTCTTCAGCCTGGAAAACCTCAAAGGCAGCCCAAGATATCTAATAGGAAGACTGATGCAGGGAGTCATCAGGATGGTTGCTAAGGCCTCTTGCTCCACCTCAGATAAACCAAAGCAGACCAAACTAGACTTGTCCCTATTTAACCTCAGTCCAGAAAGCTCACCAAAGATATCAACCAAGTGGTGCAAAGCCAATGCTCCATCCATGGATCCTTCAACAAAAAAGACAGTATCATCTGCATATTGAAGAATGGGAGCCAGACTATTCCTGCAAGAGAGCGAATATCCTCTAACAAGACCCACTTTAGAAAGCTTACAAACAAACCGGGCTAAACTATCAACTGCCAAATTAAATATCAGTGGGGCCAGGGGGCATCCTTGCTTGATGCCACATTGAGGCTGGATCCATGCACCACAGGGTTTCCCATTTATTAGAGGGGTAAAGGAGGTCATGGTAATACATCTCTTAACCCAAGCTATCCAAGTAGGGGGAAAGCCCCTTCTTTAAAGCACATCCCATAAATAAGGCCAGCTGATTGAGTCATAAGCCCTACGAAAATCGACCTTCCACATGAAGGCCTTGCATCTCCTCTTATGCCAGCTACAAACCATCTCTTTGGCCAATATAAAAGATTCTTGTAGGGATCTACCTGGGAGGAAGGCAGACTGAGCAGGATGGATCAAATCTTGTAGTACAGGCCTCAATCTATTAGCCAGGACCTTTCCGATCACCAGATATAAGGAGTTAGAAAGAGCAATGGGTCTAAATTCCTGGAAAGATTCAGCACCCGGAGTTTTAGGCAAAAGAAACAGATAAGATCTATTAATTCTTTCAAATCCAAAATTGCCACTTTGGAATTCTCTAATTACCCCCATAACCTCTAAGCCCACAATGTCCCATAGTTCTTTATAGAAGAAAACCTGGATTCCATCAGGACCAGGCGATCCTTCACAATTAAGATCATTAATAGCCTTCAACACTTCAGCCTCAGAAATAGATTCAATCAGGTTGGCCCCTTGATACTCATTAATCCTGGGCAAATCAATTGCTGTCATTCTCTAGTTGCCCCTACCTGCAGCTCTTGAAGATCCTTAAAGTATCTGACGGCCTCAGTTCTGATATCAGATAAGGAGGTAATTCTCTGCCCCTCTACAACCATTGATGAGATTAGATTTGTTCTCCTCCTAGAGCTAGCAGCCAAATGAAAAAATTTGGTGTTTGCATCCCCCTTACTTAGCCATAACTGTCTAGATCGCTCCCTCCAATCCATCTCCAATTTCAAGTCTTCTTCAATTACCACACCCTGCCATCTTCTTCTGTCAGCAAGATCAAGTTCAGATAGATGGTCCACAGCTTCCTTGGTATCCAATTCCTGAATTTTCAACAAGGCCTCATGATGCTTCTGATGTCTAAGAAGTGAGACAATATCTCCATACTCCTTCAGCATGCCTTTCAGAGCCTTAAGCTTAGAAGCCAGTCTGGAGGTGGTTGTACCCTCACCCTGCTGTGACCTCCACCAGCTGGCAAGCATGTCTCTGAACCCTATTTCCCTCAGCCAAGATCTCTTAAATTTAAAATAGGAACCAGCCACCACCTGCTCACCATTATCCCACATCAAAGGTGTATGTTCAGAAAATGGACGTTCAAGACCACATACAAAAGACATCTGGAAGAGATCTAACAGCTTAGCATTCCCAAAAAATCTGTCATTCTTGGACATGAGCCCATTGCCATTCCTCCAAGTGAATTCAGCCCCCGATGATGGAAATTCGCACATCCCCAAGGCCTGGCTATCGACTGCCCCATTAGGTCAGTTACTCCCCACTAAAGTACAATTAATTGTCTGATAATTCTAGAAGGGTAGAAACTGGTGAATCATCATCATCCTCTGTAAACATGGCTGCATGCCCACCCCCAAATTCTGAGGGAGGAAATCGCCCCCTCCAAACCCACCAGGTGTTGGTGGAGCCGTAGAGCACACTATAGAATGAACAAATTGAGTCCACGAGGAAAACATTGGAGGAAATGAATCGCCCGCCCCGTGAAAGGGAGGAGCTCAGGTCTCTTAGTTCCTATCAAAATCCTGTTGCTACAGAGACCATTGGGCAAATTCGAGTCCCCATTGGCGGGGATGATTTTGATTTGAAACCTAATGTCATTGGCCTAATTAATTTCCACTTCCATGGTCTTGCAAGTGAAGATCCCTTTCTTCATTTGGAAGACTTAACTCGATTGGCAAGAACTGTTAAACCAAGAAACATTGGGTTATCGATAGTCCTCATGAAAATGTTCCCATTTTCGTTGCTGGACAAAGCGGTGCAATGGTTGCACACCCTTGGGAGACCCACCCATTCTTGGGAAGAGATGCGCACAACATTTCTCAAGAAATTCTTCCCAATCGGGTGCACCAATGCACTTCGCCAGGCCATAATTTCATTCGTGCAATAAAACGGAGAGCAATTTCATGAGGCTTGGGAGAGGTACAATGACCTCCTAAGGAAGTGACCACACATGGTCTTCCAAAGTGGCATATAACACAAAACTTCTATTATGGGCTAAATGAGACTTTGCGACAGATCGCCGACGCTTCTTGCGGAGGGAATTTTATGAATAAAGATGAGAATGGAGCATTTGAATTGTTTGAGAGCATGAGTGAAAACTCAATGAATAATGCCTACATTGTCGCCCTTACTCGTACCATCATGCCCCACAATGTTCACGAATTTGACACGGGACCCTCCCATTCATCCACAGATCTGAACTTTATTGCACAAAAATTAGATGAAGTCTCTATCATGCATAAGAAACTGGACGAGATTCTGACCAAGCTTGCCCGCTCTATGGCAAACACCTCCACACAATCACTCCATCACAACCCTAATCCTTCCAATGCCAGGCTTATTCCCAAGAATCTTATGAGACCGTCCATACCGAGTATCACATCGAGCGATTCGGTGAGGAATGTGGACCTGTCTTCTGCAAGCCAGTATTTTTACATGGAGGATGAAGCCTCTGTGTGCTCGGATGCATATACACATGCGGACTCGTCCTTTGGCTTAGAAGATGCTTGTGCCTCGTGGAATAACCTGTTCTCTGCCAACTATAACCCAGGGTGGCAAAATCATCCTAACTTTGCATGGTCCAGTCACCCACAGCGCCAAAACCCCGCAGGTGGACCAATGCGACAGTCTGCACTCGTCATCCCAAGGGCCCAGTATAACCCTATGGCAAATTCGTCGCCAGGCCCTTGCACACCCCAAAATGATCATGCATCAAGCCCTATTAATAAATTGATGCGTATGATGAAGGAAATGTCGAAGCGCCATGAAGAGATCATGACTTGTCTTCAACATCAATTGGCACAACAGAGCATCAAGATCAGTCAACTCCAAATGATGACCGATCTCAAGTCACTCTTCCTACTCTACCTATCCCAAACCAACAAAATTTTGTATCTCGTGGCCCTCAGCCACAGGTACGACCTATTCAGGGATAGGCTAATCAAGTTTTGCACACTCTGAGTACTCCACCGGTATTTCAGGTGAAACCTACGGTAGCACAGCAACCCTTTGTCCCTATTGCGAACCCTCCACCTTTTAATCCTGCGGGACCTGCTTCATTAAATGCGATCACGATGAGGAGTGGTAAGCTAACTGTTGATCTACCTTGGATTGATCTTGACCCATCTTGTTGTCTCCCTCTCATTCGGCTTGTGCACCGCAACCACGTAAGGATGGTATGCCTCGACTCGTGCCAGAATCAATCGCATCCCCTGAGGCTCTACTGAGGGGCCAAAAGGAGAGAAAAAGAACACAAGCCTTTGATAACTTGCATAATTTATTTAGGGATGTTGAGATCAGAGTACCCCTATTGAAGGCTATCGACCATACACCAACTGTCGCCCGATTATTCAAAGACTACACAACACCTTGGCGATAGTCAAAGAAAATAAAGAATCCAATGGTCCTCTCGCCTCATGCAAGTTGTGCTATACTGTCAAATCTACCATCGAAGTAGAAAGATCTTGGCACACCACTTATTTCATGTACATCCAAGGCTGTAATTTTAACCGTGCCCTGCTTGATCTAGGATCTTCCATCAATCTTATACCAACCATCATGCTCAAGAAATTTGTGTTAGGAAATCTAAAACCCACCCCTGTCTCATTGCAATTAGCAGATCATTCTGTCAAAATCCCGAAGGGTGTGGTGGACGACGTGGTGGTTAGGGTCAACAGTCTCTTTTTTCCTGTTGACTTTCTTGTTTTGGATATGGAAGTTCCCAGCTCACTTTTTGATTATCCGATCATCCTTGGTTGACCTTTCTTGGCGACAGCCCAAACCCATCGATTATGAGTAGGGTTGCATTGAGATCGCCGTAGGCTCTAAGAAGCTCAAGCTAAACATTTTCAAGGCCGTCAAGAACTTTGATTGCGATTGCATCGAGGATGACACGTCTGATGAAGACATGGCTATCAGCATGTGTATCGGACTAATAGGGACCTATTCTGACTGCTGTGCATTGCCCTTGGACACAGACCATCACCTAATAGACTTATACTGTGACGTTTCCCTACCCCTTCCCTTACCCATATCTTCTCCTAACCAGACTTCTGACAAGGTTTTCTCCGCTTCCCACA
Source organism: Thalassia testudinum (assembly GCA_037157565.1). Taxonomy (NCBI): domain Eukaryota; kingdom Viridiplantae; phylum Streptophyta; class Magnoliopsida; order Alismatales; family Hydrocharitaceae; genus Thalassia; species Thalassia testudinum. The sequence goes on from JAZHRO010000063.1 coordinate 62,832,188, forward strand.
CTTCATGGTTTGAATAATATCTGAGCTACTCACCATTGGTCCACCCTCTTGAAGACCGGATTGCCTTTTCTTTCCCACCAAATCAAGCAGAAATGCTACTCCACACTGGGACCTTGAGCCTAAATGTTGATCACTAGTGCTCTTCTTTCTTGGATCCATCAATCCAAGATGCCCTTCTTCTTGGCCAATTTGAGGGCTAACTTCTTCCTCCTGCCCTTCTTTCTTCTGATCCTTTTGGGACACTCTCGTCCCAAGAAATGCCAGATCTTTCACCATCCACTCCTGAGCTTAAATATGCTTTTCTGGGACCAAATGAAATGCACCCCGTAATTATGAGTTCAAAACTGACCAGGGAGCAAGAGTGCAAGCCAATGAAGGTCCTCATAGAACACAAGGCAGCCATTAGATGGTCCTTATCTCATTTAACTAGCATTACCCCCTCCTACTGCACTCACCGTATATATACGGAGGAGGAGGCTCTACCTTCCTGTGAGATGCAGCGATGTCTCAACCCTAACATGTGGGAGGTCATTAAAATGGAAATTATTAAGTGGCTGGATGCAGGTATAATCTACCTGATCAGCGACAACCCCTGGGTGAGCTCGATTCATGTTGTGCCCAAAAAGGCGAGACTCACCATCCATGTCAATGACAGGGGTGAATCCATCCCTACATGCACTCCTACATCTTGGGAAGTGTGTGTAGATTATAGGAAACTGAATGCTGCAACAAAGAAAGACCATTTTCGGCAACCTTTTATTGACCAAATCCTAAAGCAGTTAGCGGGAAACAAATTTTTCTATTTCCTAGATGGATTCTCTGGATATAACCAGGTGGCTATTGACCAATGGGACTAAGAGAAAACCACCTTCACCTGCCCCTTTGGCACCTTTGCATTTAGAAGGATGCCATTTGGACTCTGTAATGCGCCAACAACTTTCCAGAGATGTTTGCTGGCGATATTCCATAATATGGTGGGTGATTTTCTTGACGTCTTCATGGATGACTTTTCAGTCGTCGGACACTCATTTGATGATTTTCTAGCCAACCTGCATCGTATACTCAGAAGATGTATTGATGTGAATCTCGTGCTTTCTTGGGAGAAAAGTCATTTTATGGTACACGAGGGGATTGTTCTCAGTCACATCATCTCTGAATGGGGTATTGAGGTGGACAAAGCTAAGCTAGAGGTGATTGCAGATTTACCTGTACCTAACTCTATCCGATAAATCCACTCCTTTATAGGACACATCGATTTCTATAGGTGATTCATCAAAGACTTCTCCAAGATTTCTAGATGTTTAACTCATCTCCTATTAGCCGATGTACCCTTTGAAATGAGCACAACTATATATTTGCGTATGGCTGTCACCAAGGCTCCTATTCTCCAGCCACCTAATTGGTCCCTCAACTTTGAACTCACGTGTGACACTTCCGACCTTGCAGTCGGAACCATCCTTGGACAAAGGCGCAATAGACACCCGTTCGTGGTGTACTACTCCAGTAAGATGTTGGATGTGGCCCAGCGTAATTATATGACTACTAAGAAAGAACTACTGGCGGTTGTCTTTGTTTGGGGCATAGATCGCGTAAAAGATAACTGCACTGTAGTATAGTGTGAAATACATCTCGACAAATAAATTAATGGAACTGGTGAGTCCCAATCGATCATAGGGAGGCAAAAAGCGCTTTTGATTTCATGCATTTGTTTCAAATATAAAGACTAAGTAGAAGGAACAATCAATCACAATAGTTATATCACAAGGAGGGATTGAACATGAATTGGATACATGCATTTGAATAAAACATAAAATAAGCAAACTACTATTGTAATAGAACAAGAGCACCACAGGTGGTCCATGGTGGCCTTCTAGAGAGGTTGAGAACAGCAGCAACGATCTGCCAAGGTGGCTCAATGGATGCTTCAAAAGAAGATGTGGAGACAGAGGCAGAGAAGATGGGAAGAAGAAGAAGGTATAGGAGTTGTAGAAGGAGGATGAAGAATGAAAACAATTGAATGCCTTCAAAGGGGACCCTTAGGCCTCTTTTTATAGCTTTTGTGAAGGGTATTTAGAGCATTGGAGCCCTTAATTTCGTGCAAAAGCTTTAGGTTGATTGGATCCATTGATCGGGAGATCAATGGTCCTGATTAAGCCTTCCAAATCCTTCTCCATTTGGGGGTTTAATCTGGTGCTGACATGTGGCACAACGTGCACCCTCTGATCTTCATCGCTCGGTCCCCGCTCGCCCACGCTCGTGCTTCCACCTTTGCGTGCACCGCACGACGTTCAAACATGCCTCAACTCCTTATGCCATCTCAGCCGTCCGATCTCTTAATCGAACGGCTTAAAAGAGCGTGCATCACACCCTGTCGAATTCTAAGTGCGCATTTTCATCAGTCGCCCCCATGCCCATCACACGTCCACACGTCCACCGCCAATGAAGATCCTACGGTCAATCACACCTGCACTCAACAACCTCCTTGGTTTCACGCTGGGTGCACCTCAAACTTGCACCAATTGCTTAGGCGCAAAGGCACTAACCAACATGTTGTGGATACGTTTGTGTCGAGTTTCCAAATCTCCACACGGCTGTTCTCAGCCATTGGATGGATATCCAACGGTCGAGATCTCTTCCTCGCTCGATGAAGTGACTGGAGGCAGTTGATGTGGATGCATCACAGTTGTTGGATGACGATCCAACGACCCACGTCTTTCCTTCCGAGATTAGGGAATGGTAAGGGGCAGCTGCGATGGTGCCATATGGCGCCATCGTGGCTGTCCATCTTCATCTACTGTATTTGATGATGTAGACCTCCGATTGAGTTGATTTTTGCACCGTTGGACTGCGAACATCGATCTAGATCCATCCATGCAGTTGGATTTGTCATCTAAGGAATTTGCTGCTTGGCTCTTACTTCTTATGCGGACTCCCTAGGGTGCTATGGAAGTCTGATTGATGCGATCTTGGAAGCGTTGGACTCCCTTTGTCATTCTAAACAGATCCATAAGGTTGGATTGGTCATCCGCAACCCTGAATTACCTACAATTATTAATACCTCTCAAATAGCACATTATTATGTATAAAACATATAAGTCATCTAGGACATAAAGTACGATGTGTATGCATGCAGAATGCCCATGTTAAGCTAGGTTCTACCTTAATTCAGGTAAATTAAGGCCTATGATTGCTACACAATTATACCCCCACGCCTAAATCTTGCTAGTCCCTAGCAAGTGCAAGACTAAATGCATTTTATCAACAGTTTAACTAAACGTTTATTTCTTTTTGTTTCATAAAAGAAATTCAAAATCCAGATAACCATGAATATGTAGTGTTGTAGCTTTTGCAATGGATCCAAGCGAAGAGTCGATATACATTTAAAGCTTGTACTTGACCACTAGTAAAATTTTGTCGGGATAGGCGAACCTCTTCTCTCGGGGTTATAAAATATTCTTTGATTTTAGCCTTGATGTTTGGTTTGGGTAGGAGATGTCTGAGTTAACTGGATTTGTATTTGGTGGCTTACTCTCTTCTGGTGCTACATAGAGATTAGTATTTTAGAATCTAAATTTCTAGATTATCGAATCAACTTAGAGAGAGGCTAGAAATTGTGCTCTCTTTAATCCTTTATACTTTCTCTCTCTCTCTCTCTCTCTTTCATTTTCTTTTTTTTTCTGATCTCACATCTCACTAGATTTGTAACTGTATTTGGTGGTCTTGCATAGCATCACACTTTAATTAGGTTCTAATAACCTTACGACTAAGTCAGACCCCTCAGCCTGTATTCAGGTGGTCAGAAATACAGAAAAAATATGTTAAGCCTATATTTGGTGGTTCATGGGGGTGTGTTCATAACATAGATCACGTAGAAAATTAACACATTGTAATCTAGCACGAAATATGTCTTGAGCAAATAAATTAACGGAACTTGGTGAGTCCCAGTCGATCACAGGGAGGCAGAAAGCACCTTTGATTTCATATGCTTGTTCTCAATACGATTACCAAAGAATAGAAACAATCAATCACAAGATTCACATTACAAAGAGAATGAATTTGATATATGTAATAGGATGAAAACATGAAAGTAAACAACTACTAATGTAATAGAAAGAGGGCACCACGGGTAGTTCATGGTGGCCTTTTGGAGAGGTTGAGAAGAGCAGCAACAATCTGTCGGGGCGGCCCAACGGATGCTTCAGACGGAGGTGTAGAGATGGATGTAGAGAAGATAGGAAGAAGAAGAAGAGAGAAAGGTTCAAGAAGGAGCAAGAAGAAGAAAAATGAGAGGTGCCTTGAATGGGGGGCCCTTTGGCCTCTTTTTATAGCTTTAGTGGATGGCAAAGAAGGTATTTTGCCCCTTAAATCCATGCAAATGCCTTAGATTAATCAGATCCGTTGATCGTGAGATCAATAGCCCTTATTAATCCTTCCAAATCCTTCTTTTATCCCTGATTGAATCTGGTGTTGCCACGTCACAGCCTGTGTGCCCTCAAATGTAGATTGCACGGTTGCTGATCGCTCACACTCACACCTTCGCTTCCTCTCCTTCGCTGCTCGCCTCTTCTTAGGGCCCAATCCTTAGTCGTCCGATCGTGAGATCGAACGGCTTAAATGTGTGCTCAATCATGCCTTTAAATCCTAAAGCGCGTGCTCGCGCATCTCCGCACACGTCATCACACGCGTTTTTGATCCATCGCCTCTGCGCTCGCCACGCGTCCGCGCCTCCTCCGTCCAATGCTGATCTGATGGTTGAATTTCCTCTGCAAGTGTGCCCCTCCTAATTTTACACACGGCGCCACTCGAATGTGCGCCCAATGTCTCGCAGAGAGAGCACTAAGCAATGCACTACTCCCATGCGTTTGTTGTGTTTACATTTTGTTTGCACGTGTTCTCGGCCGTTGGATGGGAATCCAATGGTTGAGATCTCGTCCACATCTGATGATACGGCAGAGGTTTGGTGGCATGGATGCATTGCGTCCGTTGGATGTCGATCCAATGATCCATGGTTCTCCCTCCAAATTGGAGTGCGGTGAGGAGCAACTGCGATGGCGCCATGTGGCACCATCGTGGCCATCGATCTTCTTCTTCTTGTTTTTAATGGCGTAGACCTCTAATTAAGTTGATTTCTGCACCGTTGGACTGCGAACATCAATTCGGATCCATCCGTGTGGTTGGATTTGTCATCTAAGGTCTGTATATTCTTCAATCTCCCTTTGGCTCCTGCTTCTTCTACAGACTCCCTCTACAGAAGTCTGATTGATGCGCACTTGGAAGCATTGGACTTCCATCGTTTTTCCGAACAGATCCATAAGTTTGGATTGATCATTCGCAGCCCTGGATTACCTGCAATTAATAATACATCTCAAATAGCACATTATTATGTATAAAACATATAAATCATCTAAGATGCAAAGTACGATGTGCATGCATGCAAAATGCCTGTGTTAAGCTAGGTTCTACCTTAATTCAGGCAAATTAGGGTTTATGATTGCTGCACAATCATACCCCATGCCTAAATCTTGCTAGTCCCTAGCAAGTGCCAGACTAAATGCATTGTATCAAGAGTTTACTAAAGGTTTATTTCTTTTTGTTTCATTCAAAAATTCAAAATCCAGATAACCATGAATATATAATGTTGTAGCTTCTGCAACGGATCCAGTGAAGAGTCGATACACATTTAAAGTTTGTACTTGAACCATAGTAAAATTCTATTGGGATAGACAATCCTCTCTTCTTGGGGATATAAACTATTCTCTTATTTTAGCCCCGGCTTTTGGCTTAGGTACCAGATGTTTGAGTTAACTGGATTTGTATTTGGTGGCTCACTCTCTTCTAGTGCTACATGGAGACTTGTATTTCAGAAGCTAGATTATTAGATTATTGAATAAGTTAACTTAGAGAAGGCTGGAAATCTATGCTCTCTTTAATCTTTCGTACTTTTTCTTTTCTCTCTTTTCCTTTTTCTTTTTCTTCCTGAGATCATAGCTTACCAGATTTGCAACTGTATTTGGTGGTCTTACATGGCATTACACTTTAATTAGGTTCTAATAACCCTACGACTAAGTTAGACTCCTCAACTTGTATTCAGGCAGTCAGAAATACAAAAAAATAGGTTAAGCCTGTATTTCGTGGTTTGCTGGGGATGGTAGGTGTTTTGGCCTCAAAACATTTTGACTTACATAAATCAAACTTGTTAACATAACACTTTTTTTTTTCACAAGCAAATATCTCTTTTGTGTGCCTTTTCTTCTTTATTTTTTATCAACATATATATCTACTGGCACAATGCCATTACCAACATAACATAACACAACAATTCAACACAACATACATACTTTTATTCATGAGGCATCATTTAGGATTTTTGGGGATGACTAAGAGGATCTCGGGTGGCTTATTTGGTGAAAGTGCCTATTCTCGGCACCAGTTAAGGAATGGATAGCACAACGTATTTCTGACCTTAACATCAATACCCTCCTTCAGTCGAGGATTTCGTAGAGGATGGTCATGACCATCCACCTCAGTCCTAATTTTATCAGAACCCGCTCTCTGTGATTTGGCCTTATTTGGTGGCTCTCGTATGGAATTTCTCACAGATTTAGTATGCAAGAACTAAGAGAGAAAACTATGCCTATCTTTGATTATCATTATTCAATTATTAAAGGTTAAAGATTCCTTACACTAGCCTTAGAGCACTAGTAAACTCTCTACTCGCATCTCACGTATGTTTTGGTAGATCTACTAGAAGATGGTTCACCTGACTCTCTGATTGCTATCTAAGGGTTCAAGAGAAGAAGTAATGCTTCTTCTCGACAAATGAGAGATGTCTATCAGCTTTCACAGTGGATCCATTGCAAATTCTACATGCAAATGTTAGGCTATACTGGATTCTAGGCATAGGAATCTACTAAAGAATAAATCTTTAATAAAACTTCTTGATAAAGCAATCTAATCCCTCACTTGTTGGCAGAAAATTTTCAGTTTTTATGGACTACCCCCCTCTATGCCTAAGTGTTTGCATGTCCACATGCATGAATGAAAGAAATAAGGCAGGGTGTATGTGAATAGAAATCACCTGAAATTGCTTCTGAGTTGTCATTCAGCTCATGTCATCACTGCAATGCCATAAACAATATGCAAAACAATATGCAAAACATTATGCGAAAATGAAATATACTATGTATATATGGTATGTATATATGTATACGTCCTGAGTTTAACACCTCCAGCTAGGCAACTCATCAGTCACATGTCCTCATGAAGTTGTATCATTTTGTCAGCAAGAGGAGGTTCCTGGGAAAAGAATGGTTTGACGTGTTGGTCATTAACCATAAAAACGTGCCTAGATTTCAGGTCTCTAGTTTGCATAGCCTCGTTAGGATATGATTGGATTGCCAGAAACGGCCCAGTACACTTGGACTTAAGCTTTCCTACAAAGAATTTGAGTTAAGAGTCAAACAACCAAACCTACTGGTTAAGTGCGAACTCCTTCCTCTGGATGTGTCAATCATGGAAAGCTTTTGTCTTGTCCTTGCATATTTTTGCATTCTCATATGCTTCCCGCCTAATCTCCTCTAACTCACTGAGCTGGAGCTTTCTTTCATAACCTCCGACCTCAAGGTTAAAATTACACTTCTGCACCACCCAAAAGGCACGATGCTCCAACTCCACAGGAAGGTGACCGGCCTTTCCATACACCAAGCAGTATGACAACATTCCGATCGGGGCCTTGTATGTGGTTCGATATGCCCATAGTGCATCAATCAACCAATTGAACCAATCCTTCCTATCAGGTCTAACCATCTTCTAAAGGATAAGCTTGATTTGATGGTTTGATACTTCAGCCTGTCCATTGGTCTGTGGGTGATACGGGGTAGCAATGTGGTGCTACACCACGTATTTCTTCAATAATGACTTGAAATGGGCATGGATGATGTGGCTCCCCCCATCGCTTATCAGGGCGCAGGGAACTTCAAATCTCTCAAAAATGAATTTCCGGACGAAGGATATAACAATCTTATGATCTACTTGTCTTTCCATGATAGCCTCTACCCACTTTAAGACATAGTCTACTGCGATGAGTATGTACTCAAAGCCATGCGAGTTAGGGAAGGGCCCCATAAAGTCGATGCGTCAGACGTCGAACACTTCTATGACCAGAATGGATTGAAGAGGCATCATATCTCTCCGAGTCATAGAACCGACTACCTAACATCACTTACAGTACTTGGCAAACTCGTGTGTTTCTCTAAAAATGGTTGACCAGAAAAATCCCAACTGCAAAATCTTTGTAGCGATCTTTCGGCCTGAGAAATGACCCCCACATGCATCGCTGTGGTAGAAGGATAGCACACTAGATATTTTTGAATCAGGGATGCATCTACAGATGATCTGATCAACTCCATGCGAAAGAGCAATGGGTCATCCCAAAAATAGAATTTAGCCTCTGATATGAATTTGTGCTTTTGATCCTTGGATAATCCCACAGGTAGCCTACCTGCGACAAGATAGTTTGCTATATCAGCATACCAAGGAAACTCAATAGAGTTGATAGATAATAGAGACTCATCCGAAAATCCGTCTGATATTGGTGGGGAGTACAGAATGTAGTCTAGGTCTAGCTGAGACAAGTGATCTACCATAACATTATGTGCTCCGACTTTGCTACGAATTTTGACATCAAACTTCTGCAAAAGAAGTATCCATCTGATAAGGTGGGGTTTGGCGTCCTTCTTTACCAACAAATGCCGGATGGCGAAATGGTCAGTGTAGATGATAACTTTGGAACTTTTTCGAATGCTATGCTTACGTGTTTGGTTTTGGAAAACCTGTCGTTGTAGTTCGAAAGCGAAGAATCCGCGTTCACAAATAAAAATTTATACCGAAAAGAATTCCGAGTCGAACACACGGAGGCTACATTGATCTATATTCGCAATTATATTTTTTTTTTTTATAGGCAAGGCGATATAATTACAATGGAGCTATCAGACTAAAAGAAAGAGAGAGAGAGAGAGAGAAAGAGAACATGCATTCAATATTTCAATTGTTTATAAAAGTTACACTAGAAAGCAGAAAATCAATTACACTATAAAGTAGGAAAATTCTACACTAGAAAAGCTGTAAATAAGAATGGGAGAGAGAAATTATCCTCCTCGACGATTGCTTGGAGGACGAGCCGGACGGGACGACGCCTGGACGAAGGAGAATGAAGTAGGACGAAGGAGGACGAAGCAGAAGAACGGGAACGGAGCAGCACGCCGTCGTCGTCGCGGGATCCACTTCCGAAGGGGAACGAAAATTGGACTTTATCTCGTAAGAAGCATCCCGGGTGTGGGACAAGCTTCTTTTGAGCTTTGGAGGGGTAGAGAGGAGAAAGAAGGGAAGAGAATTTCGTATGGAGGGGGTCTCCTTTTATAGTTGCAAGGAGTGGGGGCAAAATGGACATTACAACTTCAAAACAATAAATAAGGGGTCTTTAGTGAGGGATAAATCCGTCACTAAAGCCCCAACGTGGGCGTAGCTTCCGCGCCCACGCGTGCCTCCTCGGCTACCTGCACATCAACGTCCACGCACGTCCAGCACTTTTTAGCTGTCCGATCGCGAGATCGGACGGCTTAAGATGCGTCTGCGCCCCCTGCGTTGCGATCCCCCCGCGCATCTGATTGCGCGTCAGATTGCGCGTCCAATCGCGCGTCGATGCTATCGAGTGCGTGCGGCCATCCTATCTCCATCTGACTCTCCACCCGCGCCCAATCGCCACGCCTTCCAGCCCCCTCTCCATAGCTCGAACTCACGCCCGGTGCTCGCGATAACGTGCTCGACAACAGCGCTATGGGGCGCGGATGGTCGAGCGGACGCTTTTAAAAGCGAGCGCCCATAGCCGTTGGATTAAGATCCAATGGCGGAGAGCGATCGGACACGGGGCCTTCACAAGATGAAGCGGTTGCTTGGGCGGCTGAGATAGCACCACATGGCGCTATCTTGGCCATCCATCTTCTGGAAGTTGTAGATGGTGCCACGGATGTCGGATTGACTCGATTTTTGTGTCGTTGGGCTGCGATCGTCGATCCGAATTCATCCGTTCGGTCGGATTTATCATCTGAAGTGTGGGTTTACACCATCCTGGCCCTTGATCTTCTAGGGTTCCCGGGTCACTATCTGATGCTATGAATGCCTGATTAGGGCGATCTTGGAGTCGTTGAACTCCAATCGCCGCCCTGATCACGTCCATACGGTTGGATCTTTGATCCGAGGCCCCGATAAAATGCTTGCCCTGTCCAAGCACATAAAAGGAGACAATTAACCTCCATTTTATTCAAACTACTCTAAATGCAAGATGATGCATGTAATGCAATATTTATATCATGAAATGCAATCCTATGCTTACGAACATGCATAAATAGACATTTTAAGTAGTGTAAATGTGTTTACATCATACCCCCATGCCTATCTTTAGCTAGTCCCTAGCAAAAACTATATGCTATTTATAAAAGAATTAGGTTAGATTATTTGGACTTGAGTTATTTTTCAATCATTAAGAAATTATCTACTTAGGCACTGAACATTCAAAGACACAACAGTGCCCGGGTATCAGCCAAAATGCAGACCGCTTCAAGCCCTCACCTTATTAAAAGAAAATTTTCCTTTTTTTTCTCTTTTTCTCTTTTCTAATTTTTTTGATTTTCAAATTTTCTGATTTAAGAGTGGCTTTCTACGGCCATTCAACTCACCCAAAATTTGATGAGAACCCTAAGCTTTAAGCATCTTATTGTGAATGTGATAGACTCGTTGACCGGCAATTAGAACGGACTTCGGATTTCTACGCCTCTAGGTGACCTAACAAGAATTCTACCTAAAAGTGTATCTTTACAACCGGTAGCTTTCTCCCTACTTTTATTTTTTTTACGGGGTCAACACAAGGGTGAATCCAGTGTATATCTCCCCGGTTTATTCTACTTCTCCGCTTCTTCCTAAGTGTTTTGGGAATTTTTAGTGCATATTCTGAGCTGGGTTCTGGACAACCGGTCGATGAGCTGTTACCACCGACAACTTGCCAGCCATACTCGTGCGGCGAAGTGTGGCTTATTTCTTTTTGTTCTTTTCTCCTTTTTTTTTTTTTTTAAAGTAGGTGGCTTCCCTAGTCTAAGATTTACCTAAAGGAAGCAAACTAAGAAAGGTCCAGTGACTGGGCTCTGGACAACCTACCTATGGGCTGTTACCCACGATAACTTGCCAGCCATATCACCCTAGAAGGTTCATTAGCTACCCAATTTCCATTAAAATCGCCGAGCAACGAGTCAGTGCAAAGAAAGTGTGTAGATGCTTAAGACTTAAAATTCCCTCAAATCAGAGGGCGGGTTGATAAGTCATGTACTTATCACCCAAACTTATTTACTCCAATTATGAAAGAATTAAGATGGCGAGGACTCAAAAACAAATCCACATTTTAGTGGATACACAGGCTAATTAAGTCCAAAGACCTGAGGGGTCTTTGTGTTCAGATCCTAATGTAAAATTTCTTAGGATTGAAAAGTCCTAATGTCCAACTAATCCTTCCTACTTTTTTTTAAAAATTTTTTTTAAATAAGAAGAGAGACAATTTACATGGATTTCACAAGGTTGACCAAATAATTCAAGAATGAATCCACCCCCCCATGCCTAGTTGATGCAATGTCCTCATTGAAAAAGAGACATGAAAGAAAGGCTAGAATATGAAAGATGTCACCTGGATATGAAGCTCGTATCAGCCTTGTGTCATATGTACAATTGCTGAGTTTAATGCCATCAGCTAGGCGAATCCAGCCAAAGAAGTCACAGAATGGCTAGAGCATCAAAGTCTGAGATGGGTTCTAGAAGATTACGGTCAACAACAGGCTTCAAACGTTGACCGTTGACTTTAAAGGTGTTACCCGTCTTTGGGCCAGAAATCTGAACGGCACCATTAGGAAAACTCTGATCAATTATGAATGGGCCATTCCATTTAGATCTAAGTTTACCAGGAAAGAGCTTAAGTTTAGAATCAAATAACCAGACATTCTGGTTTGGCTCAAAGCTCTTGCGGGAAATCAATTGATCATGTAGAGCTTTGGTCCGAGCCTTGTAGATCTTGGCATTCTCATAAGCATCATTTCTAAGCTCCTCCAACTTAGATAGTTGGAGTGTCCTGGTCTTTCCAGCTAGATTCAGATCTAAATTGCATTGTTTGATTGCCCAGAATGCCCTATGTTCAATCTCTATGGGTAGATGGCATGCCTTTCCATACACCAAACGGAATGGAGACATGCCGATGGGCGTTTTATACGCCGTACGGTAGGCCCAAAGAGCGTCCTCAAGCTTTTGAGTCCAATCCTTATGATCAAGCCTAACCATTTTTTGCAGAATGTTCTTGATCTCTCGATTGGAGATCTCGGCATGTCCATTTGTTTGGGGATGGTAAGGTGTGGAAATTCTATGATTAACCCTGTATTTAGCCAATAAATTTCAGAATTGGGCATTAGTAAAATGAGTGCCACCATCACTGATGATAGCCCTCGGAATCCCGAACCTACTAAAGATATTTTTCTTGACAAAATTGATGACCACCTTGTGGTCATTGGTTCAGGTGGGAATTGCCTCAATCCATTTGGACACATAATCAACAGCAACAAGAATGTACTGATGTCCAAATGAAGGGATAAAGGGTCCCATGAAATCGATGCCCCAAACATCAAAAATTTCTACAGGAAGAATAGGGTTTACGGGCATCATGTCTCTCTTAGTTATGTTCCCGAGTGACTGACATCTAGAACATGACTTTGAGAAGTCCTGGGCATCCTTGAATAAAGACGGCCAATAGAAGCCAGATTGCAAGATTTTTGCAGCCGTCTTTCTTCCGGAGAAATGTCCACCACACCCAGATGCATGGCAGAACTCGAGTATACTATTGAATTCATTCTCCGGTATGCATCGATGAATAATCTGATCAGAGCCGATGCGATACAGTTCAGGGTCCTCCCAAAAGTAGTATTTGGCCTCAGATTTGAGTCTATCTCATTGTTGCTTGGTCCAATCCTGGGGGATTTGAGCAACAGCCAAATAGTTAACAATATCAGCAAACCATGGGGAGTGGACACCTAAAACTGTAAGAATGGTTTCGTCCGGAAAAGTGTCAGCAATCGGAATGTCCGGACAAGAAGAATCACCTAGGAGTCTCGACAAATGATCCGCTACCACATTTTGCACCCCAGCTTTATCCTTGATTTCAAGATCAAATTCTTGAAGAAGAAGAATCCAACGAATAAGCCGGGGTTTAGCATCCTTTTTAGCGAAGAGATGTCTCAAGGCCGAGTGGTCGGTATAAACAATAAATGGACCCCCACTTTTTAGGTTCAAGCAGTGTGGGCAAAATGGACATTACAACTTCAAAACAATAAATAAGGGGTCTTTAGTGACGGATAAATCCATCACTAAAGCCCCAACGTGGGCATAGCTTCCGCGCCCACGCGTGCCTCCTCGGCTGCCCGCTCATCAATGTCCACGTACGTCCAGCACTTTTCAGCCGTCCGATCGCGAGATCAGATGGCTTAAGATGCGTCCGCGCCCGCTACGTTGCGCGCCCCCCATGCGTCAGATTGCGCGTCCAATCGTGTGTCGACGCTATCGGGCGCGTGCGGCCATCCGATCTCCATCTGACGCTCCACCCACGCCCAATCGCCGCGCCTTCCAACCCCCTCTCCATGGCTCGAACTCGCGCTCGGCGCTTGCGATAGCGCGCTCGACCACTGCGCTATGGGGCGTGGATGGTCGAGCAGACGCTTTTAAAAGCAAGCACCCACAGCTGTTGGATTAAGATCCAACGGCAGAGAGCGATCGGGCATGGGGCCTTCACAAGATGAAGCGGCCGCTTGGGCGGCAAGATGGTGCCACATGGCGCTATCTTGGCCGTTCATCTTCTGGAAGTTGTAGATGGTGCCACGGATGTCGGATTGACTCGATTTTTGTGTCGTTGGGCTGCGATCATCGATCTAAATTCATCCATGCAGTTGGATTTATCATCTGAAGTGCGGATTTACACCATCCTGGCCCTTGATCTTCTAGGGTTCTCGGGTCACTATCTGATGCCATGGATGCCTGATTAAGGCGATCTTGGAGTCATTGAACTCCAATCGTCGCCCTGATCACATCCATACGGTTGGATCTTTGATCTAAGGCCCCGATAAAATGTTTTCCCTGTCCAAGCACATAAAAGGAGACAATTAACCTCCATTTTATTCAAACTACTCTAAATGCAAGATGATGCATGTAATGTAATATTTATATCATGAAATGCAATCCTATGCTTAAGAACATGCATAAATAGGCATTTTAAGTAGTGTAAATGTGTTTACATCCGGACCCAAGTAAGTATGACCTAAATTTCTCCAACTCGAATACCACAGCTAGCAATTCTTTCTCAGTGGCTGTATAATTACGCTGAACCTCGTTTAGCATTTTTCTAGCATAGTATATTACGAATGGATGGCGCTCCCAACGCTGGCCAAGAATGGCTCCGACAGCGAAGTCAGAGGCATCACACATCTAGAAGTCGAGAGACCAGTCGGGAGGTTGGAGAATAGGTGCACTTGAGACAGCGCTTTGTAAGGTCTTGAAATTGCTGAGATACGAGGAGTCAAAATCAAAGGGAGTGTCGGTTACCAGAAGATTCGTTTATGGATGAGCAATTTTTGAGAAATCTCAAATGAATCTTCGATAAAATCCAACATGCCCTAAGAATGATCTGATTTGCCTAATCGAGCTAGGTGGAGGTAATCGCGAAGTGATTTAAAACTTAGCTCGATCGACCTCAAGTCCATTAGAGGAAATCCGGTGACCTAGTACGATGCCATCCCTCACCATGGCTTTTCTCCAATGAAAGTACTAGGTTAACCTCTATACATCTCAGAATCTTTGTGAGGTTATCAAGACAAGACGAGAAATCGTCTCCAAACATGGAGAAGTTGTCCATGAATAGTTCTACGCAGTCCCTGATCATGTCTGAAAAGTGGCCATCATGTATCGCTGAAAAGTAGCTGGTGCATTGCAGAGGCCAAAAGGCATCCGGTTAAAAGCAAATGTTCCAAAGGGATACGTAAAAGTCATCTTGTCTTGATCTTTCAGGTTGATTGCAACTTGATTGTACCCGGAGTATCCATCCAGAAAGAAAAAGAAACTACGTCCGGTTAGCTTGGTAGTTTCTTGGTAGCCGAGTTTAGCTTTCTGTAGTCAATGCAGACCCACCAAGAAGTTGTGGTGCAGGTCGGGATGGATTCGCCCAATTCATTTCTGATTAAGGTGAGTCCCACCTTTTTGGGCACTATCTGAATGGGACTCACCCACTGGCTATCAGAAATAGGATAGATAATGCCCGTGTCCAGCCATTTAATGATCTCCTTCTTGACAATGTCTAACATATTTGGATTTAGGCATCTCTAAGGTTGTCTCGATGGTCTCACCCCTTCATCTGTGTAGATATGGTGAGTGCAATATGAGGGGTGAATTCCGTAGAGATTAGCAATACCCCACTCAATAGTAGCCCTATGTGCTTGTAGAATAGAGATCAACTAGTGTTCCTGATCTGGAGTCAAGTGAGCATTGATAATCATAGGATATGTCCCACTTTCTCCCAAAAGCATGTACTTAAGCGAATCAAGTAAGGGCTGTAACTCTAGTAGCGGAGGGTGGGGAGGTGGTTTATGCAAGGGAGGAGAGGAAGCGACAATGGAAATATGCTGATCCTGACTACTAGAGAATCCTCCTACAGCAGTCATGTAATCCTTCCTTAAGATATCTGATGCGTGGTTTTCACTCAACTCAGCAACTAAGTTAATTTCACTTAACTAAGAGTAGAAGAAATCACTTAGGTTAACTCGAAGCTGTGTCGATTATGTAGTATAGGGTCGAATTAACCTAACATTTTAGAAATTTTTACTGGTTGAGTCCAGGTCGTTCACTGGGAGGCATAATAATTTTCTCCAAATTCACCAATTCCCTTTAATTTCTATAAATTTAGGAGATATAACTAGTTTGATTTTCAAAACATGAATTTTGTGAAAATATTTAAACTATAAAGAATATACAAAATTCCATATGCAAAACATATTTACTTAAAATGATCTATTTTATTAACAAGTAAACATGTTAGTTTTTTTCAATATTATTTCATTCCAAAGAAATTAAGGCAATTAAAAAGTTATTCTTTTAAAACATGCCTTTTTACAATTAAGAACAAAACATAATTAGGCAAGAAAAATAATATCCTTCATTTTATCTTCTTCAGCCTCTCATCTCCTTCTCTCTTATTTTCTTCTCTCTTTTATTTTCTTCTCTCGAGCTCTCTTTCTTCTTACATTTCTTGTGTTGTTCCTGCCTTCTTTTCTTCCTGTCTCTTATTCTTTTTCCCTTAGTCTCCTGCCTTAACACTCCTTAGCACCTGTGCCTTCTTCTTTAGCTTTCAGCTTTAACAGTTAGCATCCTTGAGCGGCTTCTCTTTTCCATAAGCTTTCAGTTGAACTGGGTTTTTTTTACTTTTTTAACCAAAAGTTATTTTATTTGCGGCGAGGTCCTTTCGAGGATACACAACACCCTGAGACCAGGGTGGGACCAGACCTTACTCGATCCTCGCATAATCTCAATTAGGTTCGTTATTGGTTCATTTGTTAATCAGTTCACAGTCTCGAGCCATTTCGGCTCAACCTGGCCTCCCAGGCCACTCTCGCCCTCCCAGGGCACAACCTCATTCACACGCCCCCAAGGGCACACACCCGGAGGCATAAGCCCGCACACACAAGACACATGCAATGCTCAGATCAAATCAGATGGATTCGGTAACCGGTGCGCCTACCGCTGACGACTGCATAGCCAGAGAAACAAATCGCTTTTATCCCCAGGCACTCGCTCGTGAACAACTGAGGTGGGACTATCCTACCCCTTTTAGACCCGAATTCAAATGTTCATAACTTTCTACCCAGAGCTCCAAATTGAGTAATTTCAAGTTTGTTGGAAAGCTCTAAGGGTAATCTACATAATAGGGTCAATTTAATGTTTTAATGATGTTTTCCTTTCAATTTAAAAGATGAAATCAAGGGTTCCTATGGGGATTTTAAGCCTGGAAAGTGAAATTTCCATTAGGAGAGTCCTCAGATGGACTTCTCTCTTCTATTTAAAGGTCTGTACATGTTTTATAAGTAATTTCGCTTCTATTAGAGTAGATTTAAAACTCTTAAGACCTTCAGAACCACTAAAGAAGCTATTTACTTCTCTAAAAGCTTCAGAGTTTGATTTTTCAGACATTAATAAGTGCAACAGACACTTAAAAGTGTTTCTAATCAATTTAGATTAATTCTAAGGGTTATAACAGATCAATCTAGGAAAGTTTTAAGATTAAATTTCATCAGAACAGTACTTTTGTTGGTTTGGGTTCGAAAGTAACCCAAATTAGCAGAAACTAAATACTCAAACATTCATTCATCTGAGCTTACTTTATTCTTTCTAAAAACATCAAACAGTATCTCAGAAATAGTTTTCACTCCTCAAAATATCAATTCAAGCTCAGAACTCCATTAACAAACTCATGTTTGAATATGGAAGCTCGAAAATTGACTTTCTATTTAAAATCTTCTCCCAAGAAATTAATGCCTCAATTAGAGTCTCTTCAACCTCAGAAACTCATTCAAATCTTCAGATAGTTGTTTTAACCATGATTCCTAGGGTTTCAGGCTCACTGCCTGAACTGAAAAAGTTGTTTATTCGACAGAGTCATGGGAAGATTGCTATAGTATTCTAAAGGTTTAAATAGCTTCAGTGCATTGCACTGAAGCTTCTGAGCTCATTAAATGCTTTTCAAATTTTTCCTAACAGACTTCTCCAACTCGTCGGAGTTGGGGAAGATGATGTTACATCTATAACTCCAGTGGTTAAATCCTCAAACAAATTTCTTCAAAACAATTAGTAATCCTTATTTTACTATTCTGGAGCTACTTAGCAAGTTCTAGAGGCTGTAATACAATAATGGCTCGCCAGAGCTCGTCGGAGCTCCGGTGAGTCCAGAAAATATAAAATTGTACATACAGATTGACAAAACTAACCATTTTTTATTCAAAAAGTACCCTGAGGTTACAAGAAACCTCAGTATCACTTTTAATTCTTCATTTGTTCATTAAAATGTAAGATTTGATAGTAAGTTTGTTTTCTTAAAAGATTTGAGTGGTAAAGCTCAGGACTTGTTTAACCAGTCGATTGAGAGGTTAAATCAAGTTAACAGATGTTATTATTCATAAATATATATTTAATTTATAGTTTGAACTCTTCCTAAGCCGCCATGGACAGTGAGCTCAGGAACTTAATTAAGATTTAGGCATTTAATTAAAGATGATAATAATAGATATTATAATGTTGATTAGGGTTCATTAGTGGTGGTAGGTGATGAAAGAACCCAGTGAAGGTGGAATTAAATCGACTACTGTCACCATGGACAGTGATAGTAGTCGGTGAAGGTGAGATTTGAATTAGGCATTTAGTTGATTTAATTAATGATTAAATGATTTGGAAGTGATCATGGAAGATACAGGAAGGTGAATAGTGAATTAAAACACAAAATTAAAGCTCTGGTGAGCTCAAGGAACTCGCCGGAGTCGGAGGAGATGAAACTAAATTCTAACATTACTCTAATCTAACTAACTAAACTAACTAAGCTAGCCTACTCCTACTCCAAGTCTACTGTTACCTGGACGAAGGGGTCAATAAGGTTTCGCCGAAGGTTCATAGCGGACGACGAAATCAAAGGGTTGAAGAAAGATCTCCGGCAGGCAGATTTGAGGTGGAGTAGAGGAATCCTAGGGTCGGCGCCTGTGTCAAAGGTGCAGAAGACCACTGCGGATCTCCTTAGCTGCTTAAGATGGACGGAGGAAGTCGGAAAAAGGAATGGAATGTCACCGGAGTTTTGGAGGAATAGCCTATTGAAGTCGGCTACAGTGTTAGAAGAGGGAAGGGAGCCAACTTGAATAAAATCAGAGGTGTGAGGGGGTATTTATAGTAGTTTGCAGCGAAGAGAGTGGCGGGGTCTGGCCGAAGAAGGAGCTTGAGGAGCTTAACCTCCGTCGTCATCTCCGACGATGGTGAGGTTATCTCCCACTGAAAAATAGGATTCTCGGTTAATCCAAACCGATGGATGAAGTGGAGGTGGTGAGCGCAAGCTGCAAGAGCTTGGACAAAGAGGAATGATGTCGGCAGGGCGGTGATCGCGCGGTGGGGTGACTCTCTGCCGCCAGCCGTTCATTCGGCTGAAGAAGAAGAAGAAGAAGCGGATGAAGAGGGACATAAAAGTAATAAAACTTAAGGACCTGTGTGAGAAATAAGGACCTGAATATAATGAATATTAAGGACTAAATTGTAAACCCAAGTTTTTAAGGTTTATTTTAACTTAAATCTTTTTCAATTTCTTATATATGTTAGTAAATAAGGTAAATATTATGTTTACACCTTGAATTTACATTTTTGACCTTTTTAGGTTAATTTATTAGATTAAGTAAAATTACTTAAGTTATTACATACTTAGGTATACATTATATTTAAGTTACTTATCTTATTAATTAAGAAAATGATTAATAGGATTTCGAGTCCAATTATTATCTAAATTATTAATAATGTTAATTGGATGATAAAATGTCATTTTTAACTTATTTTAAGGTCCTTAACTAAATATCCCTTATTCTATAATTAACCCTTATATATTCATAACCTTAGCTAATTGACTAGGAAGACTAGTTAATTAGGGGTAATTAGAGATCATGATGAGTGTCTCATCAATATCCGTGCTGGATAGGTCAGGATAGTCAGGATCAGGGATGTTAAGAGCAGATGAACACCCATGACAACCAATTCCATGGGATGAAATGTGTATGTCATTAGTCTTAGTCCCATGTGGATTATGATCTAAGACCCCTTATAGTGAAGATGAATGTGTCGTTAGGTCACTGCAGAGGAGCCCAATGTTCCCACAGAAGGCTGAATCTTCATCTTCACCATCCACCTCGATTAGATCGTAATCAAAGTTCTTTGTTTCCCTGAAAATGTCTAGTCTATGCTTTTTGTTCCCCAGGGCAATCTCCATGCACCCTAATGCACAGTCAATGTTTGCACAGGTGGTTGCCAAAAATGAGCGACCTAGAATAATCGGTGCATCATGGAGATTAAGAGGAACCTCCATATCAAGAACAAAAAAGTGCGCTGGAAAGCAGAATCATTGAACTTTTATGATCACATTTTCAACCACCCCCTCGGTGTTTCTACCAATCAGTCAGCCAACTGTATGGTAATCAAGGTGGGCTTTAACTCCCTAAATCTAAATCAATCATATATTGTGGTGGGAGTTAGGTTGATGGACGACCCCAAATCAAGAAGGACCCTATCAAAAGGGGAATCCTGCAAAAAGTAGTAAATCAATGGTGTGCCTGGGTTCTTCTTCTTGGGCGATAAGTCAGCTAAAATAACTGCACTGGCTTCCTCAAATAATACTGCTTGTCATCCAATTCTCTGTTGTGGCTTCGACATACAATAGTCCTTAAAGAACCTAGCAATAGCAGGGATGTGATCTATTGCTTTGAGGAGAGGGACCTAAATATGAACTTCCTTGAACATAGATTTCAGGTCCTCGAAATTTTGTGTGTCCCTTTTCCATGCTGAATCTCGCATTAGGGCCGTAGGAAAAGGGACGGGAATTTCAGGGTCTAGGGGCCTCTTTCCTTTATCAAATGAAGATGGCTTATGAGAGGAAGAGGGTTGTGAGCCATCTCGTGGTAGAGTGCAGGAAAAGTCATTACTCGCTTGCCTAGGTAGCAGGTCTTGTGTAGTCTTTCTGCTCCTTAAGGTGATAGCTTTTGCATCATTGTGCTGTCCATGCAAGGGCAGAAAAGCAGGTTGGTTTGGATACACAGGGTTTGGCAACAGAGGTGGCTGATCGAGCCCATAACCAGGAGGTGTGGGAGATGCTTGCATAACAGCATGTGCCTGCCCCTGTGTTGCTTGGAATCTAAGCTGGGTGCCTTGATTCTGCACATATCTCAGGTTTAGGATAGGTTGGGAGGGCAAAGCTCCTTGTGATCTATGATCCTGCATCATCTGGTTTTGCGTATTCTGTATGCTCTGTATTTGGTCAGCCATTTCCTTCATTATTTGTAGGTTATCATGAGTAGATTTTTGAATTGATGCTTGTAATTCTTCCTTCAGCACCTCCAAAGGGTTGGCCTAATTTGGAGGGTAGTTGGCAGCTTGGTGTAGCGGCTGATAAATAGAGCATGTCTATTGCTGCTGAGACAAGAATGGTTTCTTGCTAGGATACATGTTCTATGCATTCCTGTATTGTCTAGTCTGGTAGTATGAAGCTTGACTCGATCTCTGTGGGTTACCAGACTAGGAGAAATTGGGAAGCTGGTGCCAACCAGGGTTATATGTTTAAGAATACGAGTTGTTACGCCCGTATCCCTGAATGGCATTGACATCTTCGTAAGCCGAAGACATCTTAGATGCGAATTCATCAAAAGAATACGCACTTACATCAACATGTGGTGCGTAGCCTTGATTGTACGACACCAGATCCATATTGGTCACGGGTTCCTGGTATGCAGGATCCGACAAAGATGGAGAGAAAACATCCTGAGTAAACGGATATGTATGAGCAGAGGGGGCTTGGGATGCTTTAGAAAAGTAAGATGGAGCAGTGCTACCAAAAGATCCGGATCTCACTCGCATTAATTCATCGAGCTTCTTATCAAGCAGATCCACCTTATCCAGCTTTTTGGTGATAATGTCCATGTCGGCTTGAACTTTGTGGACATTAACTCATTGCTGTCTAGGTCATTGGAACAGGTTCATTGAGGCATTCTTCATCGAGTTCTATACTAAGGACTTGAATAGTTCAAATGCACTATTTTCATCCTTCACGGGAAAATTCCCTCCGATAGATGCATTGGCTAGGTATCGATGTGTATCATCCAGCCCAGGGTAAAATACTTGAGTGAGGTGCCAATTGGGTGCACCATGGTGTGGGCACTTCTTGAGAAGATCGTAGAATCTATCCCAGGAGTCATGTAGCTTCTCTCCATGGCCTTAAGTGAAGGTTGTGATTGCGCACCTCATAGCATTTGTTCGACCGATCGGGAAGAACTTTTAGAGGAATTCGCGACGTAATTCCTCTTAGGTTCCAATTGGCCTCCCGATGGTCTTGAACCAATAGGAAACTTTATCCTTGAGGGAAAAAGGAAAAGCTTCATGAGAACAATAATAATATCTATATTCTTAGGTCGAATTGACTCTGCAATCCGACTCAGGTCTTCGAGCTGCTGGAAGGGATCGTCATTCGAGTTTCCATGGAAATGAGTCTGAATCAAACTTATGATATTCAGCTTTAACTTGAATGTGTCTCCACCTGTGGGAATCTAGACTTGAGGTGCTATGATTGTTGCCGTCGGATCATAGAAGTCCCGCAGTTGTTCTCCATGTGGTGGATGCTGTATCCTATTGAGTGTTGTGAGAATCTGGTCGATGCTCTGCTCATATTTATTTTCCGTTTCCTCGACCCTAGCTTCTAGACGAGCCATTGGGTCTTGATTCTCAGGGTCCTAACCAACTTGAGGATCGGGATTAGCCATCTCAGCTAACACGATGGAAGAAGGTTGAGAAGAGAGGTTGGGCAAAAAATGCCTTTACCGCCTTGGGTTTGGCTCGCAAGGTCCAGCAAAGTTTAGGTCTTAATGACCTTCTTCCTTTCATACACCAACTCAAAGGGTTGGTGTAGTCAAGCAAAACAAGGCTAAGGCCTTGTTAATCAGAGTGGTCCTTTAGATCAGATGACTGAACTTTTCGTTTAAGTTTGTGTTATTAAAAATTCGGTGAGAGATCGACTGTAAGGAATTCCTGCTTCTCAGGCTAACCTGGTCAGTCTAGTTACGAGGGGACTATGAGGAAGGTTCTTACTTTGGCTTTCACTTCCAGTTCCATTACCCCATAGGCACGATCGTTTGACACTACGCCATAGGCTTAGTTACCAGGTTTTACAAGAGTGGTTGGAACTACCCAATAGTTTCAAGGCAAATGGAGGTTATTTGATGTATTTTCATGAATTCTTACCCTGTTTCTTCAATGTAGTAGATGGTGGGCAGTCGACAAGGTGACTCGCGTCACCAACTAACTTTTGGGAGGTTGCACAGAAATCATAGGGCTTAATTGACCTCGATTAGGCTAGAACTTAGCATTAGCTAGGGAAATTCATGCACGCATAAGCATTATTTGCATCTTTACTGCTTTTCTTTAGCTATGCATAAAATAATGTTATAATGTGTTGATTAACTGCATTATGTCGAATGCAGGGAATAAGCTGATCAGGAGCTGGATCTGAAGCTGGATCAGGAATAACGGGAGTTGTAGCAAAGCAGAAGGCTTAGTTTAGATATAGAAACAATAATGTAAGGGGACTAAAGGTTTGCTATTCTATTAAGTAGGAATAAAGCAGTAAAATGTGAAGAGCTTAGGTCCATCCTAGCCCAAGGATATCCTAGAGACTTCCCCAAGCCTTACCCACCCTTAGATTAGGTCACCACCCTAGGAAGCCCTAAAACCCTAGTTCCAACCCTTATCTAGACGTCCAAATAAGTTATAGGACATCCAAGACCCTTAGCCATCTCCCACACACCTCAAACCCACTTCTGCAGTGTTATTGGACGTCTAGACACTTTGTTAGACGTCCAATTTCTGCAGAGTACCAAAAACAGAACCTTCATTTCCCCCTGACTCAAATTGGATGTCCAGAACTGAAGTCTGGACTTCTGATTTTTGAGTCTAGGTTGTCTGATCCTATTATTGGACGTCTGATACTGGTCTCCAGTCCCTGTTTTGAGATTCAAGTCTTGATCATGGATCTCTAGCTCCCTAGACCTAATCCCAACCCCATAGGAACCTAAATTAAGGTGTCTTAACCCTAGTACATCACCTCTAGACCAACCTAAGGACCTAATTAGGTCCTCACCAAACCCAATTGACTTAGATCAAAGTCAATTACCTTCACCTAAGTCAATTGGACTCATTGAGTCCAATTAAGCTTAGATCTCAACCCACACAAGTTCAATTGGACTTAGTGAGAGTCTAATTGACCTAAACCCAACCTAATTGAGTTATTTCACACTCAATTAGGTTCACACTCATTCAATTAAGCTTAGGTTAAGTTTAATTGCATTTTCACCTTAGACATTAGGGTTTGTAACCCTAATTCAAGACCTACACCTACCCAAACCCCATAGGACCTAACCTAAGCCACCAAGCCACATAGAGCACGACCACACACACACACACACACACCCATTCACACACACACACTTCTTTAGAGTTATCTAGAGCTCTCTTGAGATGGCGCTGCCTCTTGGTTGCCAAATTTAGCAACCAAGAGGCATTCAAATTGAGATCCATAATTTTTTGATCTCAAAGACCACCTCCACCGTCATGTGGCCGGCCACTCTTGGACTCTCTCTAGAGAGTTCCACATGGCTCTAGAGAGAAGCCATTGGGTCTATAAAAAAACCCCATGGGCGGCCAAGTGCACCCATTCACATCCCTTGGCTTCCCTTGGCACCACTCACCTCATTAGCTCCATACACGCCCACCTTCACTTAGGTCTGTTGGTGCTAGAGCACCACGATCATTTATTTTGATGATAACAAAACACGTGTTATTTAACATTTGCACTTGGAGTCTTAGATTTCAGGTCAATTGCAAATGTAGACGTGACCAGATGGAGTTCGAGCTCGCATCAAGGATGGATTGGAGGAGCCTGATGGAAAATAGAGGAGATTCGCAAGGAGCGATAGATTGAAGAAGGAAGGAGATGAAGAATAGGATAGATTTCCTTCTCTTGTACTCCTTGTATTTTTCGTTTCTTCTATTGCTCTTTATTTTTGTTACTTAGATTCATGGTAAAGAGCCTCAAAGTACCCTAACAGTAGTCCTAGGAACACCGGCACAACCCTAGGATACTTAGGTTTTCTGTAGAGAACTTAGAAAACCAATATAGGGTTCAAACAGCATTTCTAGACGTCTAATTCTAAAATCAGACGTCTGATAATGTGTTTTAAGACGTCTGACTGTTGATTCAGACGTCTGATAACATTTAGGCTGGACATAGTTAGTTATGTCTGATGAAATCAGACGTTCAGACCTTAGACCAGACGTCTTAGGAGATGTTTGATGACTTTGCCAGACGTCCAATTAGTGGACCGTTGGCTCTCTTAGCATACACTCAAGGATATGACCGTTAGAGCCTTATCAGACGTCCTTAAGCCCTTCCAGACATTTGATAATTGACCGTTTTGCCTCGACTGACCCGAAAATCTCTTCTCAGAGATTTTCTAGTCGTTGCAAATCCATTCCCATGAAAAAGTAGGTTTCCAGACGTCTAGACATAGTGCCAGACGTTCTGTATGTCGTCTGATGGACTTGCGCTAGAACCCTGTTTAGATCTGATTCAAGTCAGGAAGAGACTCGCCCAAAATCAGATGTCTGACCTTATTTTCAGACGTCTTATAGTGGTCTTCCAGATGTCTGATGCCAGAATCAGACGTCTGATAACCCTGTCAATGCAATGATTATTCCTGATTACGGGTTGATTCACTTGGGCTTTGCACCCAACGGCTATGGAGCCTTTCCTAAGCCATCCAAAGCCTTCCTAAGGCCTCTATAAATAGAGAGGAACCTCTTGCACACCAACACACACCTAGATACACAAGACACACCTAAGCAACATACTTTCTACTCTTTTGTGTCCAAGAAAATCTCTTGCTCTCCAAGCTTATGTTCCATCATCTTGACAGCATCAAGCTTTGCGCACTCGCTCTCCCGCCGTAGTTCACGAGAGTGACGTAGCGCCGTCATATTGTTCACGCATCCGCGTCGCCGACGCACTCCTTTCAAAGGGAAGCATCCTAATTCCTTTAGAAGCCTAGGTTTAATATTACTTTGTTGGCTCTATAGGATTATTTGTTATTTTATCTTTGTTATTTGGTTGGGTATTCGCTTTACGAATTCTCGTCTCCTTCGTGGGACAAAATCCTTCTCGTGAAGAGAAGTGGTTGAGGAACGCTACCCTCGCACTTGTAGCGTGGTTGTAACTAAGGTTGAATCACCCTCGTTTAAAGTGATTCATTTAGTTGATTTGCTCAACTTGGCTGATCGGAAAATCCTAACTCGAGAGGGTTAGGTGGTGGTTTTCACCCGATTTGGGTTTCCACCTAAAAATCTTTGTGTACTTTGTGTGATTGTATTTTATGAGATTGTTTATATTTTATTTCCGCAATTATTACGTCACCCCTCCTGGTAGGGAAGAATCTACAAGGTCAGCTACTCCACCTCCACGAGCTCACAACCATCATGGAGGACATCATGCTGGGATGCTGGATTAACCCTACCTTTCTCCAAGGGTCAGCCTAAGCTACATTGGCCGACCCTCATTCTCCTCCCGACCACTCCAAGGACATCGGGGACCACCCCTGAATGCCTTTTATTCTGTTAGATTTAGTTTATGCTCTTCATGAGTTTTATTGCTTTTATTACTGCTTAGTAGCATAGTCTTAACTTCTCCACCAATGATGCATGTGAAATTCCCTCATCGATTCTTGTATGCAATCATTTTCTGGTAGCTAGATTTCCATTTCAAGCATTTATGTACAAGCTTTCCTCTAGATTTCTTGTGCAAACAATTCCCCAATGAATGAATGAAAATGCATTTTATATATTCATATCTCTTTGTGTTTGAAATCACCAAGAGCTTAATAATTATCATATTTGCATGATTTAAGTGTCTACTCTTTAACTGTCTATCCATTACACACCAGCTTGTCGTTTCCCGAGGATATTGAAAATATAACAATAGATGCTTTCTCCATAACTAGTCACCACCTCACCAAAATCGTGTGAATAGAAACTCACATGTTCACTTTTGTAATTTATTTGATGCATGCGCATGTAATCCGAGTTAATAACAGAAGTGGTGAAGTTTTAGTTAGGAGACTGGAAACCGACATGCATCTTTAAACAAAGTAGAGCGAAAAAAAAAGATCGATTTCAAAAGTAAAAGCAACGCCTCTCAGAGACGAACAACCGGGACTTAAGTCTCGTAATTTTTGCAAAACAATATCTTTGTTGGAACATACTTCGTGACTATACTACGATGCTTCTTTTCCTTCCAATAAAAAACGTGACTTACGCATTCTCAACAAATGGTGCCGTTGCCGGGGAGGCAACATCATTTTCTTTGAGTTCGATCTTTTAGAACATCACTGACGAATCTGCCTCTGCTTTGTTTTTGATGTGCAGGAAAAATGGAAGAAAAATGGGATCTGCGCACACATCAAGCGTGGCAAAGAAACAATCCAGGTGCACATCATCATTCTCCTTAGATTAGGTTTTCTTTTTCTGAACCCTAGGACTAGATCTACTTCCTGCAATCACTTTTGTTAAAAAAAAGAAGATTTTACTCATTTCCGTGAAAAAGAAAAAAATATCAAAAAGAAAAAAAATTTTGAAAAAAAAAATCTAGATTAGGTTTCCTTTCGAATCTAGGTTACTTTAAAAGAAAAAAAAAGATATTTTCGTTGAATCCTTTGAAATTTTCTTTTTGAAAAAAAATGTGCAAAAGTTTTTTTTTTTTTAAAAAGTCTCTTTGGTGGAAAGCTTAGATTTCAATTCAAACCTCTTTAAAAAGCTTTTCCACCATCTCCTGATTTTTGGCCAGATTTCAAGCTTAATTTAAAAATT